>CM056787.1:13002749-14252749 GCA_029852875.1 Mythimna loreyi
TTTCATTACAACAACGGGCTTTTAATTGGCTTGCGTTTGTTTTCCGTTTAATTTACAAATATTGGCTTTGAAGCGTTATTAAGGAAGGTAAATTTTATACAAATGTTATTGCAGAATTAAGTGGTAACGGTTAATGAATAAAATTGTACGTTGTGCGTTATTTTTTATATACCTATGGTTGTTCTTTTTCCGGCAGTTTTCATTAGCTTTTTTTTTCTTGATATAAAGTTTTGATCAGTCTTTTTTTGGTGTGATTTAGCAGGTAATTAAATGAAACGATTTTAACCTTTTGAATACCTTAATTAGATACATAAAAAAAGAAAGGTAATAGGTAGGTGTGCGAACGCCGGCGTTCACTCGGGGCTAGAGTATATACTTCACTTAATTACACACAACATTTATGTAATTGTAACGTTTTAGCATTACTCAGACGAATCGCAATCACATAAAGTAATCACAGTTGAAATTAAAAGAGCATCCTGCGAGACGTCGCGACGTCTTAAGATTAAAGTTTACACAACAGAAATATTTCTGAAACGTCGACTTGGAAAAGTTTCGTCTTTGTCATGTAAGAAAATACGAAGGAGCTGGATCGTTTGTCTTCGGCGAGTGAAGCACTAAACTCAAGAGTTTCGCATCCACAGCAATAAATATTCGTGAGAATGTAAAAGCAGATACGGAGAGGAATTAAAACGATGGATCTAGATTTGTAAAGGCTTTTTCATTTGATAGATGTTTTTAGTAATGTTTTGTGACAGTATGACTGAGAAATTGCTTGAGACATTGTACTAATTTATATTAAATATTATTGGGTACAGTAGCCTAATTCTCGTAATGAAGACCGTAGCGATATCGTATCAATCGAGTTTGAACGACACCGATTTTGAACTCGTTCGATCGAAGAGAGGTCGTTTAGAAGTCGTTCGATTGTCTTTCTATCGAATCCTCATCAAGGAATACGTGAATACCGATTTTGGATAGGACTACGATCGAACGACAATGGAACGACAATGGAATTGGGATTGTTTGATTTTACGTGAATTAGGGCTCTGGTTTTTTTTTTTAATAAATTGTGACTGTGATCTTTGAGGATGTAGGCTGTAAACTAAATAAAGGAAAAAGTCTGAATTGTTTCGATACGTTTATAAAAATTTCTTTACCATGATTCATTTTGAACGTTCGGGATTTTTTTATAGTTTTTTTTTTAAATCCAATAACGTGAATGTGTTTAAACGAAAATTTAAAATACAAATATTTATTTCGTGCGCGAATCGAACCCGCGTTACGCAGATTGGCAGCCAATCGCTCAACAAATGCGCCAATAGTGCCGTCGGCGTCGTCATCAATTAATTCCATTGAGGTCAAACGGTAAAACTTTTAACCAATTACAGAATTAAGTCAGCCACTGGAATAGCAATTTAGCAAAATGGTTTTTTAGTGACCCTTCCCAGACTGTGCCATTATGGATCCTTTTTCTTGCCGATTAACATTCAAAATATTTTTATTTCACAGTATATACTACTACCTAATAGTGCTGTCTAGGTGACAAATATAACATTTAGGTAATTGACACGCCCTAGACTAACAATATTAAATGTGATTTTAATATTCAGCTAAATTTATATTTAAAAAAAATAATTAAATTAACTACTGATTGGCGGAATATGCATTCAAAATATATATAGAAGAATATATTAAATATATAATAAACAAATAAATAACAACCTGTTAATACATGTTTAAAATTTACAAACAGTTTTTTTCTATGTTACACATCCTGAAATGTAACTTAGAGCTAGCGCGAACTGGATATGTTTTGTCATCGTGACTTTTGACAAAAAGTCACCATGTTTATGAACCCAACATACAATGCACGTGACACTTAACACTTGAACACGTGACAGCTACTTAAAAAATGACAAAAAAAAAATATTGTCACCCTAACTAAAGCACCAGCATGCGCTTGCTCTTAGTACTAAATAGTCAATGAAAATGCTGAAATAATTCAAAGTTCAACAAAGCTTTTTCTTTTCAACTAAAGCCTGTCTAGCCTGGCCAGACAACATTCTATAAATAAAAATAGCGCAATAATTGTCACCAATTAGTCAAATTGATTCAATCACTAATTGAGCGCTTCACAATGCAGTTGATGACATACGTTTCCACTTAAACGCGTTCCGTTCACGATTCAATGAATAAATAAATAGCTTTAGGTTCCAGACGACTGTAATTTTAAGTGTTACGCTTATGGCTTAGTTGATAGGCATCAGATCATAGACACCTTAACCAATCCTAAATAGTCATAGGATATGTAAATACCAATAGAAACATCATTTATATGAGAATCTTCTTTACTAACTTACTTCGCTTAAGCTTTGATTGATTCTTAGTGTCTCATCCCATTACCATCATCGCAGCCCCAGAACACCTTAAAAAGGAAGCTGACTGCATCGGGCAAAGGCAATGGCACTCACACTTCGGCCACCGCCTTGTCTAACTCGCTGTCCGACCGTCCGGTAACTGTCTGGGCTGAGCCCAAGTCGTTGATGGCGCTCGCTTGTCAACGTAGGGGCCCAGCGGGGTCGAAGCCTCCTGGAGTCATAGGTAAATGCGAAAGCATATCACCAAGACCTTGAAAATAAGGCAAAGAAGGAATGGGGTGGGTTTTTAGTCAGTATAAGTCTGATACTATCTCTCGCTCCACCCAAGGGCGGAACTTGTCATTGGATATTTTTGCCCAAAAAAAAAAAGCTCCAGAACTCGTTACGTTATCGCAATCCCGAAAAAAACATCAAAATATAAAAGGGGTTGGGCGTTTTGGATCTTAAGCTGTATCAAATTGTGGGTAATTTGAAAGGAGTAAGTAGTAAAAGTATCATTTTAATATAAGGTACCAATAGTGAGATATATGTGCTGAGTGAAAAAGATTTGCCTTCTACTTAGCTCTAAAATGTAAAGGAACGGCAATTACTTTGCAAGAAGCAGATGCAGACACAATAAGTCACTTTTTCTTGGGGCTGACGTTGTAAATCTTTGGCTGCATTATACATGTGTTTTAGTTCGCAATATACATTCACTGATGAGACGAAAAAAAAAACGTTTTTTTTTTAAATGCTTGCTCTTGGTAGGAATATCGTCCGCACACAGCGCTCACAAAACTTGTAAACTCTAATACCAAAACATTACAAGTGAAACATAGATGTTCATAGATGATTCGATTGTCCTTTTAAATATTTAATTATGAAGTTAAATTCTTTTAACTGCGATCTAAATTTTGTACAGTCTACATGGATTTCTCATAGAAAAGGAATAAACTAGGGGTCGATATGTGTATTTCATGCACCACCTCTGGCACCGAAATTTCGTTTGGTTTTGTCGTTACGTTTCGAAACTGAATACTAATCGATGAATCTAATACAGACTGTACGTACCTACAAATTCTGAATAGCCACTGGGATTCGGGTTTTCCTCGTCTTGCGCCGCCGGGATTGTCTCGGTTAAAGAAGTAAAGTTATGCGTGGCAATTATGGTTATGGTGCTTAATTGACGATTCCACAAATCACCCGCAAATCGCTTTATTTGTAACTTTCATTCATGCTGCTTTCAATTGCTGTTAGCTTGCGATATCGTCAAGTTTATAAAAAGTGCCTAATGTGATGTGCGTGCCTTTCCAGCCACTCCTCGAAGAGAAGATTTGGAAAGATTAGATGTGACTGAAAAGACGTCACGACGTCATTACCTTACACATTTCGCAGATCCTCACTGGCCTGGAGGACACGGTGGTGAATGCGGTCGAGTATGTGGTGGAGGTGGAGTCTCTCCTAGAGAAAAGGCCTGTGTCCCAACAGTGGGAACATTAAAAAGGCTGATGATAATGCGATGGAGGTGTGCCTCACTTACTCCGAGCACAGCCGCGTTCTCGTATTGGCGATCGGCGGTAGTGACCCCTCGTATCAGGCCCTGGTTCTGGCCACAGACCGGGGAAAGAGGGAATGGAATGCAGTCACCTCATTCTGTGAATTAGTAGTAAAAGCGAAGGAAATATCCACAACCATTAAAAGAGATGCCCCAGGCTTCAGCAATAGCAGAACAAAGAGCATGGTAGTTCACCGCAAAGCCTTTTGGTAAGGATCTAGCCCGAATTTTCGACAGAGCATAGTGTTTCACGCACGCCTCAGAGATTCAAAATCGTAGGTTATCATGATCCTGGAACATAAAATGTATGAGTTTTAATCAAACAGACTGAAGTGTTTGAAGACGAATGACATACTGTCTCAAAAAAAAAAAATGCTACAGGAATAATGTGTTTTTTCCAGCAATGGACATTAAAAGGCTGGTTGTATCCTTAGTCTTAGATAAAATATTACTTGGATTAATTAAACCTGATAGCTTATAAATATAATTACTGCTTATCGGCTCCCAAAATAATTTCATACTAAATGTATGAGATAGATCTACCGAAGATTAGACGCTGGCTGACTAACACGTTTTCCAAGACAACGAACAAACACATTACACACCATCGACTTCCCTTACTCTGGGTTATGAAGTTCCTAGTAGAAAAAAAACTCAAAATCACTCTTTCCCTGACATAGAAATCCAACTCAAAATCCTCACAATCGTGCCCGGAGGACACGGTGGAGATGTGCCCTGCTTGGGAAGAGCATCGCCGTGTCCTCGTGGGGGTGATCGGCGGCGGTGAACTCTCGCGCCGGGCCTTGGTTCAGGCCATGGTCTGCAGCGAAAAGGAATGGCAGGCGGTCGCCTCCTTCTGCGAAGCAGTAATGCTCGTAAAAGGCTCGGAGAAGGCCGACCGCATAAGGCAAAGGCAACAGCGCCCTCACCGCCGCGATCCTGCCGATATCCGGCCACCGTAGATTAGACTGGCTCGCGGACGGTGAGTAATGGGTAGCTCGCCGTCCGGTCGTCTGGTATCTGTCCAGACCGAGTCCAAATCGTCAACGGCGCACACCGTTCCCGCGCGCCTCAAGGAGTTGTCAGCAAACTGTAGGGGCCCTTCAGGGTCGAAGCCTCCTGGAGCCGAGGGTGGTGTGAAACTGTTACCGCGGCTCTAGGAATAAGGTAAGGTAGGTACGGGGTAGGTTTTTTAGTCAGTAAAAGTCTGACACTGGTCTCCCGCTCCGCCCAAGAGTTGGTTTCGTCATTCGATGATTTTCACTTACCTTAAAAAAAAAAAACTGAAATCCTCACACTCCCAAAACTGAAAACAAAAAAAAAACCAAAGCCAAAGGCAACTGAATGATATTTTACATTATAGATCCGGGCATATAACCCAATGTCTCACGTTCAGCAGTAGCGCCTTACGACTACTAGACCGATAGCTGTTTATTACCCTTTCAGACAAGTTGCTTCTTTACATAAGAAGGCAAAAGAAACGACCTTCACAGTTCCGTGCTATAATGAAATTCCGTTTTTACAGACCAGTAAAAAATAAATTAAATACCTAGTTCAAAAAGAATTGTGTTGTTTAATATAATATTATTTATTTTTTCTGAGCCCGGGTTTTGAATAGCAAATTACCGGCGTTCGTAGAAAAAATCTATCAGTTAACTTGTCAATAAGTTTGCCAACAATCACAGCTTTTTTGTCAAACAATAAATCTTAATAAGTTATTCTGGCTAATGGCTTTGGTGTCAGTCGTCTAGGTGTGTTTCTGAATGACAACGCTATGGAGGATTACTTCGAGCCGAGGTACACTTTCACACTACCACTCCTACGTGACTATGATGTTAGGATACATCTGTCTTTAGATATTTTGGATAAATAGATATCTTGTGGATATCTTCCAGGCTTCTAAATAAATTAAAAAAAAAAATGTGTAAAACTAAATCTGTAAAAAAATGTGTAATTACTATTTTACGTGATCTTTGAGCATTCATAACGTACTCTAAAATTGAGAAGATAAATAAGTACTTCTATGGAAGCTTATAATCTAAATTCTAAATGATGACAGTTTTTCTCAAAAACTTTTGACGGTTAAAAAAGAAAACACTTATTTCCTGTATTGTTCAGTGTTGTGAAATATTCAAGTAATTACCGAATGCCAAGAGTTTGAAGGCGTTTCCTCTCTTTTTTTGCGTCGCCTCTTCATTTAACATCTCTTTAGAACGCTTTAAATAAAACAAACAGCTTTTAAACCATGAAAAATACACTTTTCGACGTCATATAACACAATCGTTATAAATAAACAACGTCAGAGGTATAATCTGTCTTGAAAGAAAACATTTCACTTCCTTTGTCTATCTAAAAAGATAGTATTTTCAACAATATAAGCCTGTTGCGCTCCGCATAATTTCCTTAACGCTATTCAAACTCAAAGTGAATACACGGCCCGTGAAATTGTGCAGCAAAAACTATTGTTTGCATACTATTTGCTCTACAAGTTTCTTTTCATGAAAATGGGATAAACGAGCGAATAGCTTCTCACCCGCAGTGATAACTTAAAAAGAAAGCAGTAGGTTCCATGAAATATTTATCTGCTTTCCGTTTTATCTGGCTTGCGTCAACGCAAAAACAACTTGCACTCGCGCACTGTTCATGCATGCCGTTTGTGATTATTTGATCTTATCAACATTACCATTATGATCAGTTGAAGGGAAACCGGTGGATTTGTCTCTGACACTACTTTTTGCTCCACCCAGAATGGGAGTAGTCATCATAATGATTATACTGAAATTACAAAGAGAAGAAAATATTTTTGTATGAATAAATAAACTCAATAACTACTGGTATGACTTTAAAAAATATTTCACAAATAGAAAGCCACTATAACCGAATCTCAAGACAATGGAATGGAAAAACAACGAATGGTGGGGAATGATTTTTTTTTTTTTTATAAGTAACTTAGTTTATATTAAGTTAAATCTAAACATAATACAAAAATCCACCATTCTATAACGGCGGAATTACTTATTATGCTTAGATTTTTTCTCAATATTTACTACTACTTACACATTATTCGGATAAAGTAAATTCAAACTCAATATTTTTCTCAGGAATAAATAAACACGAAGAAACAAAAATCTTATCGTAAATAATATTTCTTATAAGATTTTGTGTCCGTGTCACAAATGATTTGGGTTTGATTGGGTCGAGAGTCCATATCACATTTGAATCCTTCGAAATATATTATTCTAGCTTTTTCCCGCAAGATTTTCGCATTATTTCTATACTATCTGTTTGTATTGTTTCAAATAGAATTTGGCACTTCAAATACTAGAACTAGACATGAATAATGATTTTTATAGAACAAGGCATATGCATATGGTATAAATAGGCCCTTCTGCGAAGAAGTAATGCTAGCAAAGGAAATGGCCACACCTGTGAGGGAACTCTGCAATCCCGAGACCCATTTCTTACCGTTAACTTACCGTTCGGCCGTCCGGTAACAAAATTCGAGTCGGTGACTGCGCGTAGTATGACTCAAAGAGATGTCTGTAAACTGTACGGACCCGTACAGTTTAGTGAGCAAGGTTGTAGCCTGCTATGACCTTAGGTCCTCTTTCGCATAACCTGTGGCCTGTGTAATAGTCTAACGTGCCTTCGCGCTCCACCCAAGGGCGAGAGAAGTCATTGGTAGTTTTCCAACTAAAGAGACTCGTAAACTATTTAGAAAAAGCCGATCATTTACCCTAACTTTTAAGCACGTTTTTGACATATCCAGATGAGAGCAATATGGAGGATTCAGTGCTGTGGTGGTGCTTGCGGACGGCGAGCAATGGGTAGCTTACCGTCCGGTCGTCTGGTAGCAGTCAAGACCAAGCCAAGTCGTCGACGGCGCACTTTGTTCCCGCGCACCTCAGAGAGTTGTCAGTAAATGTAGAAGCCCAACTGCAGGGCCGGAGCCTACTGGGGCCCCGGTCCAGTTTTTCAAGGCAAGGTTCAACCCCGGTATGAGGGCTCAGAAGGAATGGGGGGTCATTTAGTCTGTAAGAGTCTGATACAGCTGTTTGCCGCTCCGCCCAAGGGCGGGATTTGTCATTAGATGATTTTTCCCCCCATAAAAAAGTACTGTGGTGGTGAGTTATGTGTGTGTATTTTAATTTAAAAAAATCATTATATACGTACGTTAAATAATTTCTGAACATACTCGTATACATATTATATTTTGTTAAATTAGGACATAATTTACTACTACCGCAGTAATTCGATGTCTTTTAATAATATTCATTTACGAATCTACTTTTTTTCGTACATGTTAATAATTATTAAAATTAATTAAACTTTAATTTGGTTTTAGTTAAATATAATAAAATATAAAAGCTTAAATTATTTCTGTTTATTTAGTTGAACATATTATTAATTAATCATATTAACTTTATTGAAGCTTTACTGCGTTGAAATATGATTTACAAAGGATCCTAAATTAGGGCTTGATAGAATAATCACACATCAATTGTGTAGTGGCCCTAGGTCTCAAGTGAGGCGACAGACCAAGACTTCGGGTTATTTCGGAGCTGTTCGGCTTATGGTTCTAGCTAAAATAGGATTATAATACTGAGAAGAGAGAGAATACGTCTTTTATGTCAATAAATTGGCTTAGATAGTAAGTTGGAGATACTTATCAAAGGTTTATTAAGGGTTTAATTATAACGATTGGAGTAAATAAACCTGTTTGTAAAATACTAATATTAATAACAGTGTGCCTGCTGCGGCCTTACAATAAATATATAAAAATAAAAGCAGAACCTTTGCTGGCATTACTGCTTTAAAGAAGGAGATGACTGCCTGCCACTCCTCCTCACTCTGGTCCATTGCCTATACCAAGGCCCGGTGCGAGAAATCGCCTCCGCCGATCATCCTCACGAGGACACGACAGTGCTCTACCCAAGCGGGACACATCTCTACCGTGAGCTCCATCATGTTCTCCGGGCAGGCCATAGAGTTGTGACATACGGGCGTCACTTCCACACGAATTCAATGCAGTTTACTCCCAAACTTACCATGTCCGGTCAGAACCTGTGTCATGAGGAAGGTGAATAAATACGTCGTGAGGTCTTTTCTTACTGCCGTAATTATGGCGTGCCCATTATAAGTGTAAGTTCACAATATCATGAGTGAAGAGTGAAGTGAACAAACCCCTGTTCACAAGTTTGGTACTACCTGTATGCTAATAATGCCTATTATGTGCAAGTGAGCGCTAAATTGCTCGGAATAATTAGGATCTACTAGCGCCGTGGATGGGTAGTGTATGCTAGTAACTTAGTGCTTGATGACTTGATTGTAGTCGAGAATCTGTTAGTCTAGGAAATTATGAATGACTAGCTTTCTGCCAGCGGCTTCGCCCGCATGAAAGTAGGATTCTCCATATAAACTTCAGACCCCCATTACATCCCTTTAGGAGCTGAATTTTGAAAAACCCTTTCTTAGTGTTGGCCTACGTAATAAAAGGAAGCCTTGTAAAAAATTTCACGCTCCTAGACCCAGTAGTTTTAACTGTGCGTTGATATGTCAGTCAGTCTGTTTCTCTTTTCAGTCAATAGGTAACTTCTTTAAAAATCATTACCTTCCTGGTCTTGTCTTGCGTTATTTGGTGTCGTCGCAACAAATAATTTTCTTCCATTTTGCTCGGCCTTACTAACCGCCTTTTCTTTCATAAATCACTCCTCACACAATCCATCCTAATATATTTAGCTTCTTTCTCTCTTTCCATCCATTCACATGTATACTCATTAATTTTATAGTAACATGCGTTTCATCTGGTTTCATCTTCCTATTCAAATAACATATAACAGTTTTTTTTTTTTTTTTATGGTAGGTGAAAATCATCCAATGACGAAACCCGCTCTTGGGCGGAGCGGGAGACTAGTGTCAGACTCTTACTGACTAAAAAACCTACCCCGAACCTTCCTTGCCCTATTCCTGGAGTCGAGGTAACAGTTTCCCACCACCCTCTAGACTCCAGGAGGCTTCGACCCTGAAGGGCCCCTGCAGTTTGCTGACAACTCCTTGAGGCGCGCGGGAACGGTGCGCGCCGTTGACGACTAGGACTCGGTCTTACAGACGACCGGACGGCGAGCTACCCATTGCTCACCGTCCGCGAGCCAGTGTCTACGGTGGCCGGATATCGGCAGGATCGCGGCGGCGACGGCTACGGCGAGTACGCCGTTGCCTTTGCCTTATGCGGTCGGCCTCCTCCTTTACGAGCATTACTGCTTCGCAGAAGGAGGCGACCGCCTGCCATTCCTCTTCGCTGCGGACCATGGCCTGAACCAGGGCCCGGCGCGAGAGGTCGCCGCCGCCGATCACCCCCACGAGGACACGGCGATGCTCTTCCCAAGCAGGGCACACCTCCACCGTGTGCTCCACCGTGTCCTCCGGGCTCGCCTCACAGTGGCGACACCCGGACGTCTCTTCCGCACGAATCCGGTGCAGGAATCTCCCGAACTTCCCATGTCCGGTGAGAACCTGCGTCATGCGGAAGGTGAGGACGCCGTGAGGTCTATCCAAACATATAACAGTTGTGTTTGCGATCTCAGACGAATTAATTTTAACAGTACTGTCAAAACTTTGATTACAGTACTTCAAAAATATGTCACGACTGCACGCATTGGTTTGTCAAAAGCTTTATGAAAGCAAATTTCATGCATATTTGTTACCCTTAAAAGTATTGTGTTAATTTCGCCCCCAAACGGGGGCGGTTGGTATGCTTTGAGGATGACGAACCCTACATAAGTTGCAGATGTGGGAAGCTTGCTTTATTGTGTTACATTGAGTCATAGTTGTTTTTGTTGTTGAATTGTATGATCCCGTTTGAAGTTCTGACACGTGGAAATAAAAACCTTTAAGTTTGTGCTCAAGTTTTTTATGTTTTCAATAAACATATTTTCTTCAACTTCCGGGTGATTATGATACAATCAGATTTTTATATTACTTTTTGTAATTAATTAAATCACCACTGCTTTCAAAACGATTAAAGTATGCATCGTGAGGAAACCAGCGTATTCTACAACCAAAAAATCGAAGACATAGGTCATAGGTCAATATGAACCCTTTAGGGCATACCATTATATTCGTAAATATGGCTTTATTATTTTTACAACTGAACCGTATTTACCTGTAGTCATCATTTCAGCCGAAAGACGCGACGTATTGGACAAGCACCGTCACAACGACCGTTCTGGTTTCGCATCCATCGGATTCCACCAACCCTAACCAGGTCATCGGCCTCTTAGAGAATAAGGTGACGGAGGAAGCTTAAAGGGGGATATATGTAGTTTGAAATAAAACTGACAATTGACGCATAAGGATGCAGGTAATTACGCAAAAGTGATAAAATTAATTAAATGTCGCAATTCATTTTAAGGAAAACCATATTGGTTAAACAATACCGAAATGAATCATGTGTTACAAGTATTTATAAATAGTTAAGTATTTAGTATTATCGTAAACATATTCAAAGAAGTATAAGGTCACTTTAATCGTTGGTCTGATGACCCTACAGTGATTTAATTTTTAAATACAGGCTGCGTTATATTTTACTATTTTTATTTAAATTTAACAATATTTTTTTTACATAGGAAGTGTGACTATATTCATATTTTTTATGCTTTTTAAACTGAATTTAAATAAAAAGTATTTATAGAAGAGAAAAACTGTCACAGATTTCAAACTGAAAATGTTATAAGTTTTTAACATTAGAACGTTTTTTTTTTTTAATTCGAAATTAACTATAGGTGCATGACAGAACTGTTATATAAAGTTAAGAAAATGTTCATTTTCTTTACTTTCAAAGCTGAATTTATTAATATCGTATTTATAAAATAATAAACAAATGTATCATCGATTTGAAACTACAAAAAATGTAAAAAAAAGAACATTCAAAATGAGTAATAGAATCCAAATTGGCCTAAATATTATACAATTTCAAATCCAACTACATAAACAATGCCTGCTTTTATGTAATATTGAGTAACTTATTGTGTTATGCGTACACCTGTAGCTTTCTATAGGGTTACTGCCCGGGTCAGTGGGTTAGTCAAAACAGATGTTTATTCATTTCTATACCTAATATTTATAATACAACCACTGCTTTATACCGCAGGTTTGCTTTGAACAATATAAACTGACTCCTACCTATGCATGTTCTAATAATTTAATCACCCCATAAATTTAAGGACATTTTATATCCATTATTAATCACAATAAACACGCAGCTATAAAACATAAAATATGGTTCTAATTATTTTCAACATTTTTATTAAATATCCATAATATTTCCATATTCTTGTATGAAGCTGCCGGGATTCTGATCCCGACTTCCGGCCACCGTAGCCGCAAGCTTGCGGACGGCGAGCAATGGGTAGCACGCCGTCCCATCGTCTGGTAGCCTTCCGGACTAAGCCCAGTCGTCAACAGCACGCATTGTTCCCGCGCGATTCAAGGAGTTGTCAGCTACCGTAGGGACTCTACAGAAAGGTCGAAGCAAACCAGGGCCGAGGGTTCGTGTCCGAAATGAAGGCTCTGGCCCTAAAACGTATGGCAATGTAGGAACGGGGTAGGTTGTTTAGTCAGTAAGGGTCTGACACTGTTTTCCGCTCCGCCTAAGGGCGGGATTCATCATTGGATGATTTTTACCTACCATAAAAAAAAAAAAACTTGTATGGTTAAAACCTTTTGACAAACGCACAATAGACAAGTCACTTAGTAATTATATATGAATACTAGCTTTTGTCAGCGGCTTCGCCCGCGTACATAAAATATAGCCTATGTCACTCAGGAGTAAAGCAGCTTTCTATTGTTGCTAAAATTTTTCCAATCGGACCAGTAGTTCCAGAGATTACCCCCTACAAACAAAAAAACATAAAAACAAACTTTACCTCTTTATTATATTAGTGTAGATTAGTTATTGAATACATTATATTTGTCACACATTCTGACTAATTCTAGATATACTGACCCAATAAAAAATTAAAAATGCATTTTAAAACTGATAGAACAAAGGTGTTTGTGTAAATGTTCTCCTTATGACTCATCAAAGCTTCTATTTAAAAGGCAATTCGCAGAGTGCCTGAAACCATTCCTTAGATAATACATTCAGAACACCCTGTTTATAAATGTGTGATAATTATTTTATACAAATATTTTCAGTGAATTATATTAATTACTTTGGAACATTAGTTTCAGTAGTACGTGTATAAAGTAAATAGTTCAAAATAAGGAAAATGGGGGGACGTATATTATTATTATTTTTTATGCTAACAAGTTTATGGGAAGTTAATTCTGTGGCTCTAAAAGGGTCTGTTTTGACAAGATATGACCCCTGCGGTTTGGGTTTGTTACATTTCGATAGATTCAGTGAAAACTACTGGAGGGGAATTGTTGATTTTGGACTTTATAAAAATATTGTTGAAGCTGAATTGGTGATAGTGTTCAAAAACGAAGTTACTGTATATACTGTGAGTATACTAATTTTTTACTTTTTAAAAATGGACTCAAAGTCAGCGGTATATTTTATTTTATAGCTGATCAATATTTCTCTAATGCAGTTGGAATTTGTGAATACTATTGTTTTTTTTAGAGCAGTGGTGGCCGTATGGTAACGGCCCCGACTTATGATTTGTAGATTTCAAACCCAGCCAAGTGTATTACTTTGTGTCGTTTATTTCATCACCACTGCTCTCAAAACGGACATTGACACTAAAAGACATTGACCATTCACCAATCCGCACTGGACCTGCGTGGTGGATTACAGCCCATTCCCTCTCCTAGAGAGGAGCCCTGTGCCCCAACAGTGGCAATGTTAAAAAGCTGATGATTGTTTCTTTAATTATTGTGGATAAGCTCAAGTTTGACCACTATTTCATCTAGATAGTAAGATAATGTAGCAAACGATGGAGCTCTCTTGCGGTTACATCTAAAAATGAATAATGGTTATACAAACAACCTTTTTGTATTTGTACATAACAAAAGTTAATTCATTAATAAGTTTGCGAATAGTTCAAAGTGTTTTGAAAGTAAAAATGCGATTCACATTTATAATTTCTGATTTCATGTATTTTTAATGTATGTATACGTCTGGGCATGACATGTGTGGTTAATTTTAAGAATTACTATTTTTAAACTAAGTATGTTATTTAAAAAATCTGTTTGCAGTATCCAAGTGTCTACAACTTTACGGTACGAAGAACGAACAAGTATAATCTAATAGCACGTGGAGTGAGGCCGATCCCAAATCGCTACATATTTTACGTGTCCACGGACAAATTAAAAACAAACGAAAGTGATGTGCCAATTGTTAACAATTTAACATTGAATAACATTACACTTTGTAATGATAAGATTAAGGTGAGTACTCTTAGTCCAAATAATATCATTTACGTGCATATAAAAACCCATATTTATTTATTTAAATCTTACATATTCGTACATAAGTAGGATAAAGGCAACGCGCGCTTCGGAAAAAACTTCAGTAATACCCTAGGAGCCCAGCAGGACCGAAATCTGGTGCCTTGAGTAATTTGAAAGAGAACCCTTTGATCTTGGAATGTAAGGCATGGATTTAGTCAATAAAAATCTGACAGTTTAGAGCTGGAGTATTATTGGATGATTTCCCACCCCAAAAAAAGTGGTGTAAAGGCGGGGTTCATGCATCAAGGCGTAATCGCGCCGGGCCTTGGTACAGGCCATGGTCCGGAGCGAGGAGGAGTGGAAGGCGGTCGCCTCCTTATGCGTTGCAGTAATACTAGCGAAGGAAGAGGCCAACCGCTCAAGGAGTTGACAGCAAATGTAGAGGCCCAACTGCTAGGCCGAAGTCTGCTGGGGCTTCGGTCCGGTTTCTGAAAGGAAGGTCCGACCCCGGTATGAGGACTAAGAAGGAATGGGGTGGGTCGTTTAGTCAGTAAGAGTCTGACACTGTATCCCGCTTCGCACAAGGACGGGATTCGTTATTAGATGATTTTTCCCACCATAGAAAAAGGCATAGTCCATCATTCAACTTTTATGATAAAGGGCTAAACTTCGGTAAATGTGACAATTTGAATAATACTATCGAATACCAATTCACGGTTGTAAAATAATAATAAATAACTCTAATTCTTCATTAGCACAGGAGATTTTTTATGAAAATGAATGAACAAGAAATTCCATAATTGTTTCTTTTTTTATTCCTTTTTTATTTTGTTTTGCTACTGATATATTGATAGGTGAATTAATTAATTTAATATGATTGGAGGAAAATGGTGAATATGAGCGTACTTACTATTTTTTTCTGCACATTTTGTTTTTCACAAGCAAAGTCAGTAAATACAGTTAGTTTTGGTAACCGTGACCGTAATCCTAACCATGAAACATGCTATTATGGTTATCGACCGAGATTACTCACTTTGCTGAAGCTAAAAGGTGAAGCGCCTGACAGAATTGAGGCGGCAAAAAAACCGCAACTGACATTTATTCCTTCATTCCAAATTCTTGTATTCTAAATTGATTTTAAATAAAACAAACTTGATTACGACCATCGGTAATTCATCATCCTACCCTTATCCCATTTTATTTGGGGTCGGTGCAACATGTTTTTTTCTTCCACTCTGTCCTGTCACCCGTCACACTATCAGTAACTCCCTTTTCTTTCATATCACTCCTCACACAATCCATCCATCTCTTCTTTGGTCTCCCCCTTCCTCTCCATCCATCTACGTGTAAACTCAAAACCCTTTTTGTGACATGCGTTTCTTCTCTCCTCTTCACATGACCATACCAAGACAAACGATTTCCTTTCAACTTTTCAGTCACTGGCGCCACTTTCAGACTTCCTCTAATATACTCATTTCTCACTTTATCCATTCTCGTCACACCACACATCCATCTCAACATTCTCATCTCCGCTACATGCAGTCTTTTTTCATCCGTCTTTTTCACGGCCCAACATTCTGATCCATACAGTAGGACAGGTCTTATCACGGACTTGTAAATTTTACCCTTCAACTTGAGGGGCATCCGTGGGTCGCAAGTTGTTCCCGTGACCTGTCGCCATTTCATCCATCCTGCGTTGATCCGATGCGTTACGTCTCGGTCTATCTCACCATCTCCTTGGACGAGCGACCCGAGATACCGAAAGTCGGAACAGATTGGTATGGGCGTTCCGGCAAGAGCTAAGGCCACAGGACCGGAGAGACCGCCGAAATCACAGAACAAGTACTCCGTTTTGGTTCTACTTAATTTCAGGCCAACACTCTCCAGTCTGTGCCACCACACCTCCAATCTATTCTGGATCTCTTGACCACTCTCGGCAACCAGCACAATGTCATCGGCGAATAACATACACCAGGGAGCCTCTTCCTGAATGTCTGACGTAAGAGCGTCCATTATCATCAGGAAGAGGTAAGGGCTGAGAGCCGACCCTTGATGTAAGCCAACAGCCACATTGAAGCTGCTAGTGGTGCCTGCTGTAGACCGGACTTGGGTACTGCATCGACTGTACATCGCTCGGATCAACTGAACATACTTCCCAGGCACACCTTTCTCCTTAAGGGCCCACCACAGAACCTCACGAGGTACCCGGTCGTATGCCTTTTCGAGGTCAATGAATACCATGTGCAAGTTTTTATGTGCACCTCTGTATTTCTCACGTATAGCGAAAATGGCATCCTTTGTACCGCGACCTGGCATAAAACCGAATTGGTTCTGTGAAATTTCACTCTCTTCTCTCAACCGCCTCTCAATAACTTTCTCCCAGGCTTTCATAGTATGTGACATTAGCTTTATTCCTCTATAATTGTTGCACTCAAGCACATCACCTTTGTTTTTAAAAATGGGCACTAAAGAACTGTTGCACCACTCATCAGGTATGGCTTCTTCCCGCAACAACTTATTGAAGAACAAAGCTAACCACATCCATCCATCCACTTGCAATAACTTCCACACTTCAACTGGTATTCCATCTGGACCAATGGCTTTACCATTCTTCATACCATTTACTGCTATTTTGACTTCATCCATACTAACCATTCTTACTAACCCTACATTCACTGGTTTACTCTCTAAATTCCTACTCCAATTATTTTCCTCATTCATCAGTCTTTCAAAGTAGTCCTTCCACCTGTCCTTGATTTCTTCCTCATTCGATAGGACCATTCCTGCTTCATTCTTCACACATCTTACATGACTTACGACCATCGGTAATTATACCTTTTATATATAAATCATAGAGTGCAATTCCTTGCCAGAGTGGAGTCTGTTTCCTGATGGCTACAATCCGGGAATATTTAAATAATTAGCTTTCTTCTAGCGGCTTTACCCGCATGTAAGTAGATTTCTCTATACAAACTTTTGACCCCCGCTTCATCCCCTTAGGAGGTTAATTTTGGGAAATCCTTTCTTAGCAAAATTTCACACTCCTAGTCTCAGTAGTTGCGGATGTACGTTGATATGTCAGTCAATCAGTTTCTCCTTTTATATACATAGATAGATGTTATGGACACAATTATATAAAAACTAATAAAGAAAAATATTCAAATTAACAGAGAGCAGACGTGCATATAAATTGACAAACTTATTAGCTAGAAACTTATAACGACATTCATTTATTCATCATCAGCCTAGCGTAAGTCCCGGTTGCTACCTTGGCTTTCACCTCGGTGCCCGGGGTCCGCTTTCTTGCCTAGTCGTCTCCACTTCGCACGGTCTTTTGCGTCCTCTGCCTTAAGCCCATTAGCACGCATATCGTCCCTTACGACGTCGATCCAACGCCTCTTAGGCCTACCTCGTTTTCCGGGTCCCGGCGGAGGCGGCATGGCGAGGCATCTGTTACCCACGTAGTCTGCCGGTTTTCGTAAAACGTGGCCATACCAGCGTAAACGACCCTCCTGCAGTTTATCCGCTATGTCACGGACCTGAAGGCTGCCCCGGATGCGGGAGTTCTTAATGCGGTCTTTCCGCGAAACTCCAGACATCCAGCGCAGCATATTCATTTCCGTGACACGCAGGCTTTGCTTATGTCGTTCAAGTACAGGCCACGCTTCACTGCCATACAAAAGGACAAGCCTAATGATGGTCTTATAGACCTGTCCTTTGAGCCTAACCGGCATTTTGGGGTCACAGATAACACTCGCCACCTCACGCCATTTCGCCCAGGCCGCCGAGATACGCGACTCGACGTCGCAATCGACGTCCCCGGACTCGTGGAGCACCGATCCCAAGTACCTGACCTGTTCCGTGCGCTCAACTGTGTCTTCGCCAATGCGAACAGGAGCAGCGTTAGTTGTGTTACAGGCCAAGTACTCGGTCTTCGCCGCATTAATCTTCAGACCGCCGTTTTCCAGCGATTCCTTCCACGCTGCCACACGTCGAACCAAGCGCCCACTGTCCGAATCCGCCAGCGCGATGTCGTCTGCATACAAGAGCAGCCATGGCGGCTGCTCATGTAAGTCCCTGATGGTGGAGGACAGCACGTCCAGCACCACGCTGAACAGAAACGGACTAAGGACAGAGCCCTGGTGAACTCCGACGGTGATGGGGAAGGGTTTCGTATCGCCAACAGCGGTCCGAACCACAGAACCGGAGTCTCGGTACATGTCTCGGATGATGTCAACATAGGTCTCGGGCACTCCTTTGGATCTCAGCGCCCACCAGATCACATCACGGGGGACACAGTCGAAGGCCTTCTGCATGTCTAGGAACAAGAGGTGCAGAGGCGTATTCTTCGATCTGTATCCCTCCATGGTAACCCTTAGGGCAAAGATGGGATCCATGGCGCCATGGCCTGGTCGAAACCCATATTGACATCCCGAGACGGTGCACTCCTGTCGGATCCGAGAGTCAATCACCCGCTCGAAGAGCTTCATGGTGTGGGACATAACCTTAATCCCACGGTAGTCGCCACACTCCTGCACCGATCCCTTGCCTTTGAAGACTGGAGTGATAATATTCAGTCTCCATTGACTCGGGATCTTTCCGGTGAGGAGCATGCGGTTAAATAGGTGGGTTAAGATGCCCACACCATGAGGACCCATCGCCTTCCAGGCTTCAATGGGGACTCCATCGGCACCGACAGCTTTCCAGTTCTTCATGCGGCGAAGGGCCACATGCACTTCTTCAGGCGTAACCGGGGGCACAAGTCCCTGATTTGGAGGGAGAACCGGAGACAGTACCTCTTTGTGCTGCTTGTTCAGCAGCTCGTGGAAATACGAGCGCCATCTCTCCTTCACCGCGAGGTCCTCGCATAACAGATTGCCGTCAGGGTCTCTTACACAGCGGCACTTAGAGATATCCAGTGCCGCTTTGACCCTGGAACGTGCCAACTTATAAATGAGCTTTTGCCCCTCAGACGATTCCAACTTATCATAAAGTGGCTGTAAGTGGTCTCGTCTGGCTCTGGCTACGGCCCTCTTGGCGGCACGTTTTGCGGTTCTGTATGCGTCGCGGTCTTCGGGAGATTTGGAAGCTTGCCACGTTTTGAAGAGGGCTTTCTTCTCTCTGATCTCCCTCTGGACTGTGTCATCCCACCACCAAGTCTTTTTGTCACACCTGCGGCCGCACCTGGACAGGCCGAGCACCGACTTTGCCGCTTCAGTGATGGCAACCTGAATCCTGTCCCAGTAGCTTTGCACAGGTTCGCCATCGGTACCATCGCACTTATCGCCGATGGCCGACGCGAACGACTGGGACGTGGCTTCATTCAGTCGCCACCACCGTATACGGCGTTGTTGGCGCTCAACAACCTTGACCCTAGGCTTGACGCGCAAGTCCATGACAAGGAGACGGTGTTGTGCAGTGAGACTCTCACCGGGTATGACCTTGCAGTTGGCCACCCTACTGATATGGTGCCTCCGTGTGAGTAAGAAATCGATTTGGGTAGCGTACCTCCCGCTCCTGTAGGTAATCAAGTGTTCGAATTTCTTTTTGAAATACGTGTTCACGATGGCAAGGCCGGCAGCCGCACACGTTTGGAGGATAGTCTCCCCTTCAGCGTTACGGCTACCGTATCCAAAGCCACCGTGAACATGCTCAAAGTCCTTGCACCTGTCACCCACATGACCGTTCTGATCACCACCCAAAACGATTCCCTACGACAACGGGATGCCACGAAGCACCCCACCGAGTTGATCCCAGAACGCAGCCTTTTCAGCGTCGCTGCAACCGACCTGAGGCGCGTAGGCACTTATCAAGTGGGTTATAACCCCATCAATAAGCACACCTACGACCATAAGCCGATCACTGTAGCGTTTCACCTCCAGGACTGCGTCGTGAAACTCCTCGGAGAGTACAACGGCCACCCCGTTCTCCCCACCGGCTGCACCCGTATAAATCAGCTTGTAGCCATTCCCGATGAGTCGGGACCTGCGGCCTTTCCACCGAGTCTCCTGCAGGAATGCCACGGCCACCCTTCGCCTAAGCAGTACATCGGCCAACTCTCTCGCGCGTCCGGTCAGCGTGCCAATGTTCAGGCTGGCGAAGCGGAGTTTACGGGCTGGGGCTCGCGTCTTTAACCGTGTTCGCCCCATACACGGTAGCCCTCGCCCACTTGCCACAGGAGTCGGGCGAATCTCCTGCGCGCCGTTTTGCGGCGGCGCCCTTTCCGTGGCAATTTTCTTTTCCGACCTATCCATAAGAATTTGACTTTTGTGGCCTTTACGGGAGCGACTGCCGTCTGACCTCCCAACCCTAAAAGGGAAAGCCAGCGCCAGAGCCTCGTCCGTTGTTCGGCAGGTGCCCCAACTTGCAGGGGAGGTTGACTTGGGCCCCGAAGATCGTGGTGGGGCCCCATATGCACCCCAACATTCATTTAACTTAAACGACATTCATTTATTAATTTTATTCAAAAGAAACAAATAACAGTTGTATTATATTAATAATGATATTTATTAGTACCTATGGAGTTCTTGCCTGTTTTTACTGATTCTCTAGATTCCCAAGGTTTGCTGAAATCACTTCAAAGCGCGCTGAACCTTCCTTTCAGAAGCCGGACCGGGCCCCAGTAGACTTCGGCCCTGCAGTGGGGCCTCTACATTTGCCGACAACTCCTTGAGGCGCGCGGGAACAGAGCGCACCTTCGATGACCTGGCTTGGTCCTGGACCGTTACTGACTACCGGACGGCGAGCTACCCATTGCCCGCCGTCATCAAGCCCGCGCGTATGGCGGCCGAAAATCGAGGGTCTCAGTGGTTGGGACGTGACGATATCCATATCTACTAATGTTGTCATATGTAATTAACAGATATAAACATTTCAGGCGGCACAAACAGTCGCTGGGTTAAACGTCACCCAGCGTAATCCAAAAAACCAATACAGTCACGTCTGTGGTAGAAGATCTATCAACCACACTGAACTGGTGTCGGTCAGGACTGAAGCCCAAGCTGGTGACTGGCCGTGGCATGTTGCTATACTTGTCAAGGATGGACATAATGTGCTGAAGTATCATTGTGGTGGTAGCATTGTGTCTAGGACTGCGATCTTAACAGGTGAGAAAAGCCTTAGTTTTTATTTTAAAGTAAGCTCAGTGAGTGATGGTATCTCAATTTATTTACCTGGTCATCATCATGGAAAGGACTGATGATGTTTCAAAAGATAGTTAACCAGAATCTTCTCTGCCTGTAAAGGGAGCTTTCCTGGTCCCCGTCGACTGCTGTTAAAGACACTATGTTACTGTGTTTATCCTGAGGTAGCTCGTGAGCACTCTGGTTGATTGATTTTGAACAGAAGTCATATTTCTAATGCATGTCTCCAAAGGCCTGATATTTCCTACGAAACTTATCTCCCTACTGTGAAATCATGTGGAATACTCCATTTTCGTCATCAAACTGAAACCCTAACGCGCTCTCTAGACGCGATCCTTTATCGACCTAAGCTAAACCGTTAAAGAGAAGTAGGTATGGCAGGTCCCACGTGCGCCACAAGGAGATTTCTGCAAACCGTCAGGCTCGGCAGGGTCGAAGCCTGCAGGGGCCAAGGGTAATGTGAAACTGTACCTCGGAGCCCTGGAACAAAGGAAAAGAAGGAACGTGATGGGTCGTTTAGTCGGTAAAAGTCTGACACCATACACCGTGCTGCTCCAGAGCGGAAAATATCATTGGATGATTTTCTTACCAAAAAAAAAAATAGAGCGTACCTAGCTAGCCGATATTACTCAAACGCCTAACATTTTTACACGTCTTGGTAAGGCCCCTTTCATTGAACAGAAACCAATTAAATAACCACCTACAATTAATTTTCAGCGGGTCATTGTGTTTTCAAGAATGGTATTACTACAGAACCAAATAGAGTAGTCATCGTTGCGGGTATCAATAACCTCAAAGATTCCACTCAATCTGGTAGACAATCACTCGCAGTAAGTATTAAAAAAAAGTATTGTTTGAGAAATACAGTACGGCCGTCGAATCTTGGCGCCTCTGAACATGGCTCTGCGAATTTAAGCGCTTGAAAACTCGTACAAAAATATAGCTTTAAAAAAATAAATGCCAATAACAGTTTTTCACCACCAATCCTCACTTGGCCCGCGTGGTGGATTATGGCCCATCCCCTCTCTTAGAGAGGAGGCCTGTGTCGCAGCAGTGGGAACATTAAAAAGGCTGATGATGATTATGATGAATAGTTTTTGACAGCAATAACAATTGCAAATTGCATTTATTTCTTTAAACTATTTATTTTTTATAAGTTCATCAAGCGCTAAAATTCGCAGAACCTAAATTCAGACGCGCCAAGATCTGATGGCCAAACTGTACGTGGCTGTAATGCAATCATATTTTAGCAAAACGGAATAGACTATATTCAAATAATGGCCGATGGTGCAAAATACGTTCTAAAATTGAATTGAAATGTCAGACCAAACTGTAATTAGACGCTCATTAGTTTAGTAATTGAATGATTCATTGGAATAATTATATTACGGATTTTAGTCATACAGACTAAATGTGGTCTGCATTTTCCTATTGCTGAAACTACAGCACTTTCGATGGTATACAAAATCTTAGTTAAGCTAATTAACCGACATCAGTTGACGTTTTCTCAAAGTCTATCTTGTAAACATGTCAAAAATTATTCAGTTAAGGGCTTGACATGTTTTCAACTCAATATACTAAATTCAGAAACTTATCTTTAGTGAACATTTTATGGGTGTGCCTTGATTTCTTCGTTATTTTTAAAGCCTGACTGCTGAGTCTTGGGCTCGAATCTCAGATTGGGTAAATAGTGATATTGAGTTAATAAAATAAAAATATTTGCCATCTTGAAGACTTGCCGTATAGATAGAATATCTTTATGAATGGACATTTCACTATCATTACATAGTATGAAACAAAGTCGCTTCCCGTCGAAAACTACGCAACGGATTTTGATGTGGCTTTTTTTAATAGATATAGTGATTCAAGAGGAAGGTTTATATATACATGCATAATATATTTAATATCAGAATTATACCCGTGCAAAGCTAGGGCGGGTCACTAGTATAATAAAACTAATAACCAGGATTACACCTTGGTTCACAACCGATAGATTTTAATTGAAATTTGGGCTAAAAATCATAATAATAAAATCAAAAAATGTTCAAAGGGCCTCTGCGAGTTGATTTTAACTCACCGTTCGCCTTCTGAGGTTCTTTTTTTTTTTTTTTTTACATGCAATAAACTAGTGCTTGACTGCGATCCCACCTGATGGTAAGCAGTGATCCAATCGTTGATGGTAAGGCGCACTAGTTTATTAAGAGCCTATTCTTGAAGGGACTTGAGAGTTCTGGGATGGGTTTACTAGCTGCGGTCTTTCCGTCTGATTATAATTTAGGTGTCTTCAAGGCTAGAGTGAATAGGTTTAATAAACTAGTGCGCCTCACCATCAACGATTGCTATAAACTATTATAATTATATTTTCAGGCTCAACAAATAATAATTCACCCAGCATATAATGATGACTCTTCTACATCAGACCTGGCTATCATCACGGTCAATAGTCTAGAATTTACTGAATATGTCCAGCCGGTTTGTATTTGGGGTCCCGTGTATAACAAACCAAAATACTATGGGACGGAAGCTACGGTAAGTTAATGAATCTAGTAGATATATAGATCAATATTTTCCTTTTTACTGCTCATGTTAAGAAGGGTTTGCGTAATGATTTTTACCTCGATCTAATTTTATATTTACAACCAAGTTAAAAGCGATTTTCTTAGCTCTTCTAATTTTCTAAAAAAAAATAAGGCTATTTAGCGACCACATTGCCCTATACTTCAGATTGTTTTTGTTAGTTCTTTAGGGTTTTTATTTTATTAGGGGATTATACAATTTTCTTTTCATTTTTAGGTCGTAGGCTTTGGAACAACAGAACACAACAAACCATCAGATATTCTTAGAGCAACAAATACTGTTATTCAGAATGATACAACATGCATTAACTTTTCTCGCAAACTATACTCACGGTTGCTGAATGAGTTCACTTTTTGTGCTGGATATGGACCATCTTCAAGTAAGTAACCTTAGTAGCTATTTACTGTATACATAACAATAATAATTTCATTTATTTCAGGGTTGGAATACCCTTTGTGAATAGGATTAAATTAAATTCATCATTATTATCATAATTTTAGTCCACTGTCAGACACAAGTCTCCCCCCAGTGTCGCCATAATGACCAGACCCGTGACTTTCGCATCCATCGGATTTCTGTGACCCTCACCTTGTCACCAGTCTATCCTGTGAGAGGCCTTCTAATGTTGGTCGTTACTCTAGAAGATGCTCCTATCGACCACCTATTTTGGAAACATTATGCCCTGCCCTCTTCCACTTAAGTTTGTTGATTCTTTAGGCTATATTGATACCTTAGTAACTGTTCTCCTGCGGATATCTTCATTTTTGATGCAAAGTTGTACAGTGCAACTTGCGTTGGAAGGCGTTATCACAAATTAGACCGATGACCTGTTGAAGGTTGCGACTCCAATGGATGCGACACTTGCCTTCCCAATTGTATCCAACAGCAGACGTCTTTCGGCTGAAATCAGTTAGTGACAATGAAACTATTACAGGTGTCAAAGGTATTGAGATATTTTTTTCGCTACAACTAATCTATTGTATTATAATTTTATTTTCATCAGGGTTGTTATTAATATGTACATATAAACGTATAAACTAATATCCTCATCATCATCATCATCTTAGCGCCATTCCCGGTTGCACACCTTGGCTTTCACCTCGGTGCCCGGGGTCCGCTTTCCCACACAGACGCCTCCACTTCGCTCGGTCTTTCGTGTCCTTTGCCTTAAGCCCATTGGCACGCAAATCGTCCCTTACGACGTCGATCCAACGCCTCTTAGGCCTTAAACGTATAAACTAATATATACTAGTATTATCTCCATCAGTGTTATTAGTCAGTTTAACCAACACAATAGGTACAGCGTCCACAACCGAATGTAGTCCTCTACGGTATACAAATTAGAAACCTAAATATCCTTGGAACAATAGCCACTACAATGTACTACTACCAACATGAACTCGGCACTGTGTCTTATAGTACAATAGTAAAGAAGATTAAATCGAACACTAGTCCAAAACCGATGGTGAGGCTACCTGTTAGGTTAGTCTCTATACACTGAATAAATTATTACCTTGTGCGTATAGTGCAATATTGTATTTAGAGCTGCTAGCTCAAATAAGCAGCGAAGTCTATATCCGGATCTCTCGCGGACGAAAGGTTCTGGAGTTTACCTCGTATTGGACGATGCAGAGCTGGAAGAACTGCCACAAAATGAACCTGGTAACATAGTGAGGGTTGTGGCAATACGATGAATGCGAGTCACACAGGACCGATCGTTAAGGATTTTTGATCTGAAATAGTTTAAATTTTTCCACTATCCTATTTTTTTGACAACGTATATATCGATTGACCGATAAGCTTTATCTATCGCTATCTGCAGTTACTAGATTAAACCAAAGATAATTTTAAATGGTGCAACACCTTATCGCTTTGTTGTTATGCATGCATCACCTATCTTAGTCATTTTGCTTTGTATTTTACATATATATTTAGACATTATACATATATATACATGAAAACACAATATGTTATCATAACGGAAAACTGTCTGCAGGCTATGAAAGTATTAGTGCCGTACTGGAATATAAACCATGACCTGCAACACAGTCACCACTGCACCAGCTGTGCCGTGTTATTTAAAATATTGAATTATTCAAATACAATATGCAATATCATCATCTTCCTGCCCTTCTGCCCTTTTATTTGGGGTCGGCGCAATGTTTTTTTCTTCCATTCTGTCCCGTCACCCGTCACGCTATCACTAACTCCTCTTTCTTTCATATCACTTCTCACACAATCCATCCATATTTTCTTTGGTCTCCCTCTCCCTTTCCATCCATCTACATTTAAACTCATGGAGCTATTTTAACAGTATGCGACAAATGTATAAAATTCATAAATAAGGCATTTTATTAATTTTTTAAAGATTCGTTTTTTGAATTAAATTTTCAATTCTTTTCAGCCATCAACCCACGCAACGGCGACAGTGGAGGGGGGCTCGTAATAAGTGTCATCCAACCAGATCACATGATCAGTTGGTTCCTTCGAGGAGTTCTCTCGAAGTGTGGAGTATCACCGGGACAGACGCAATGTGATCCGTCGTATTATGTGGTATATACTGACGTAGCACCACACTATGGATGGATATACCACCATGCTGGGTTGGAGTTCAGGAATAATATCATGGTCTCCTAAATCTCCATGTTTATTTTACACTGATAGTGTTGTACTCAAATTCTTGTTCTAATAGGTGGAATAGAGGAAGTATTTTTTAGACTGTCACAACGAATTTTCAATAAGAAATGCAAAACAATTTTTTAATTGGTTACTTAGAAAATAATAGTATGATCTCTTATATTTTACTGATTTTTAAAAATGTATAATTGTAGTTTACCGCTTGTCACATGCAAGTAATCTCATAAAAGTAATATTAAATCAGATAGGTTTTTAAATATTGGTTATGTGTCCATATGTATATGTTTTGTGTGCTGTACATTTTGTTTAGTAAATTTTTAGTTTTAAGAATGATTTAATTAATGTGCTTAATTTTTGTTGTGCATTTATTTATAATGCAGAAACAACTTAAACTTATAACTATCTTCAAGTGCAAATTTTTTTTTCCCCTATTTTTTATAAGAGTTGCAGTTATAAAAACCCAATTGAGGATTAAACTCATGTATGTACATTGGCTGTATGTAGTATTTTTTTTATTTTATACAGTTACAAGCACAACAAAAAAATTATGAACTCAAATTGTTAGAATGTGAGATATGTATAATATTTGAATAATAAATAGTATAATAAAAACTATATTAAAAAAATAAAATAAAAAAATGAAGAGTTTTAAATTTATAAAAAATTATGCAATCCTACTACCATTCTAAACCTTATTTTTTCATCTGATTTACTTATTGGCTTCCACATGCCCATCAAAATTCAAAGCAAACTTCTTTACTTACTAAAATGCAACCTTTCATCTTAAAAATCGGAAATATATTAATATTTTCTTGGAGCAACATCACCGAGCGTCGCTCTTGCATAATTTATTAGAATCTTATTAAAAAGTGTCAGCGAAAGAAAAAGGAGGGCTTCATATTATAAAAGTCTTTATTATGTCGTTGAACTAAGTTGTTGTACGTAAAAAATTAATTATACTTCTTTTGTTTTCCTGCTTCATTGTTGGATTTTATCTTTAAATAAATAAGTTTCTTAATGATCTTTCAGTGGAGTTGCATGGAAGTGGGTCACCTCTTTTTGAGTTTATTTCAGGTGAAAAATGAAAATTATTTGTTACTTTTGTATAATTAGTACACGTACCGACTTAGTTATACGGCGTTGCACCACCGGTACATGGACGACATCCCACCCATAAATACAATGCGTTTAAGGAACACATTCATTTTGTGTATAGGTAAGGAGTTCTTGGCGGAGTTTTGGTGGATATTTTTAAGTAAAAGTGAATAGGTTACTTCTAGGCAAGCGAGGTCCATCGTCGATCACATCATCGCTTGCCATCAGGTGAGATTATTATTATTTTTTTTTATTTTTTTTTAAACATATAATTTTAATTTTTAAATATTTTCTTAAAAAACACATACAAAAACATTTAAAAATAAAAAAAAAAACAGTAGCCCGTCGGTGTCGGGAGCAGGGTCCAAGCTACCGGTGGTTAGGGCTCCAGAGACAGGAACCTCCTCACAATACGAGCCGTGTCGAGGAGTACTGCCTTTTTTATCAGGCCCTTGATCCAACAGCTTTGACGAATAGTCGTCGAAACTTCTTTTGAATAAGGCTATTGGCGATCAAGACAAACGCCACAGTGACAGCCGAGTCCACTTGTCAAAAACCTCATGGCTAAGTCGAGATATTTGTTTTTTTATTTTCAGCTTAAACAGACGAGTGTCAGTTTTTCGTACCTCGAGAGAAAAACGGGACCCTATTACTAAGACTTCGCTGTCCGTCCGTCCATTTGTCCGTCACCAGCCTGTATCTCAAGAACCGCGTAGCTAGACAGTTGATATTTTAATAAATTATGTATTTCTGTTTCTGCTATAACAACAAAAACTAAAAACAATTTCAAATAAATAATTAGAGGGAAGGGGCTTCACATGCAACAAACGTGATTTATTGGTGTTTTACGCCAAGGTTGGTAGCTGGTTTTATTAAGTATCTATCACAACCATCAGCCCAAAGACACTAGTTTTGGCTAGTTTTTATCTCACACCAGTTTTTTGACACTGGCTTTACCCATAATAAGAACTAAAGAAAAATCCTTTTAAATTATAGAAAAAGAAACCAATACAAAACCCTACTAGAACGAATTTGCCTCACAAAATCACCCAAGTCGTAAATGCAGAACAAAAATAATATAACAATGAGCAAAGAATAAAGGGGTAGAGAATTACTCTGTGGCAGGCTGTGAACTAACGAAGCTTTGCGACTAGACCACCGATGCATGTCTGTGCATTAAATTAGTTCACAAACATGCGGTAACCAGAGCTTTTGTTCCTATGATATATATTCTTGCTGACTAGATGATGCGGTCCAGTACTCACGAAAATTTTAATATTGGATCGACGTTGACAGAGTGGAAAAGCAATAATTAATTTTTGACAATGGCATGGTTGAGCGATAGGATGTTGCTCTGCGTGTTGCGGATTTGACTCCCGTGAGAAACAAACATTCGTATTGCTTACAGATAGGTTTTAGATACAGATAGTTTTTTTCGGGTCAAGGTGTTTTGTGTATGTAGATTTACATATTTGTGAACACACACACGGCGAGCAATAGGTAGTTAGCCGTCCGGTTGTCTGGTAATCGGCCAATCCAAACCAACAAAATTTAGAAAATATGTAATCTAATTTATATTCAATTAGATAACTTTTACTACCACTTTATTTGAGAAGTATTTTCTATTGACAAAGTCTCGATGAACAAATTACTCTCAAAAACAACAACAAACTTATCAATTTCCTTACAGTAACTCTAGTAATTGGTTAAAATATAAAAGGACACCTGCTACCCAATTCTGCATGCCATGGATTCACTTACCCAATGGCCACTGAGTAAGGAAGTTATTTAATTAAGTAATTAACTACAGAAACGTGGTAATCGCATGTAACACTGTCGTTTAACCGACTGCGTTCACAAAAATAGAGGTAACATTTTTACCACTAAAAAGTTGAGACCCTTGCATAAATTCCTCAACATCCTTATTGATGTAGAAATACGTTCTAAAATTCGATGTATCCCTTCAAAAAACACGCAAAACGGTTATGGCTATTTAGTAATGTTTCCTTTTTTTAAAGTTAGCTTCAAGTAACCTCTGTTTTCCATGTAAAAGCATTCCACACCTGGGATACTTACGTGACACTACGCAATAAAGGCTTTTGTTACC
This sequence comes from Mythimna loreyi, assembly GCA_029852875.1. NCBI lineage: Eukaryota > Metazoa > Arthropoda > Insecta > Lepidoptera > Noctuidae > Mythimna > Mythimna loreyi. The sequence goes on from CM056787.1 coordinate 13,032,618, forward strand.
AACTTAGAAATGCAGCTTAACCAACTTTATCATTAAAGCAACAAGGTTCAATTTCCACAGACTTTATGAAGTTGCATGCACAGAAATGGGGTCAATGGAGCAAGAAGCTGAATGCGTTTGATAACTTAGAATAGGTAAAAGACTAGAATGCTAGTGGACTAGTCCCAACTGTATTAGAATGCAGAGATAGTTGAAGTTGTAAAACTACATGTGGATTATAAAAATGAAATTGGTACAAATAAATAAATACTGCGTTATTTTCGGCTTACGTTTTTATATAAACAACCGTGCAATAAAATTCGGAACATTTTGCGAATTTATTTATTTTTGTTGTAGAAATTTAAACTAATACTAAGCACGATACGAGTAGCCAAATTAAAATATAACGTAACGTGCCTTCATTTAGTAGGCACCTTATGCACAACGAGGACAGCACACACAGATATATCAAAAAAATATTTTAATGATTTTCCATGGCTTGCTTAAAAAAATGTTTTATTCAAGCCAAGGAAAATCATTAAATGTTCTATTTTAATTTTAGCCACGATCTATATTATAAGATGACGATATTCCATGAGCCCCGATCTGACAGGCCCCTGGTCTTTTTGTTTTATGATGGGAAAAATCATCGAATGGCAAACCCGCCTTTGGGCAAAGCGGGAGACAGTGCCAGAGTTTTATTGACTATACGTTCAAATCTAACGTTCCTTCTTGCCTTAGTACCAAGGCCCTGGTGATCCGCTTTTGCATGAACCCTTGGCTCCAGAAGGCTTCAACCCCATTTGCTGACAACTCCTTGAGGCGCGCGGGAACAATTACGCTATTTAAAAAAAAAAAATTAAATCATAGCAACACAGCAACACTATGACAATTTTTCTGTACAATGAATTTGCGAATCAAAATCAGATATTAAACGTAGGTATCTCACCACAAAATAGATCACCGTGTTTTAAGTGAAATCATTTTTTTTTTAATTTTGGTGGCAAAAACCTTTCTTCAGCTTTCATGAATATAAAAGACTCTTATTTTCTCGAAAACTGAAAAGAAGAAATAAAATTGAAAAACATGATATTTCACCAGAAAGGAGTCTTGTGTCCCAGCCGTGGCTGCCATAAGCTAATTAAGTAATTACGTTACAGTTAAAAATAAAAATAAATTACTGAAATAATCTCGTTATTTCTCTACCCATTCCATACATTGACTTAATCTAAGGCATGTTGCCGTTACAAAAACTTGGCAACACGCATTGCGTGTTTAGTAGGTGTAGACTCCTGCTGGGCTGCAAACCAAGTGATTCATTTGTTTTTTTGTTTAACGTTTTAAAAATTAGGCAAGCAATTGTGTAGAATCACTGCGAACCCTTTGATTTAGTTTGTATACTGCCTTAAGTGACTGGGTTGTAATATTGTTAGAAACGGAACAAACAATAACTTTTAGAAAAAAAAAAAACTGCATGTGTTATGGTTTTTTTTTGGGTAGATCCAATGACTGAATGATCTCCCACTCGGGGCATAATGGGAGGGAGCGTCAGACTTTTACTGACTAAAGCCAGTTTCTTCTTTTTTTTTGTTCTGAAATCCTCTGGAATCACATTCGCATAATCCATGGCCCAAGTAGGTTTTAACCCGACAGGGCCCCTAAGTTGGTAAGGCCTCCTTGTCGCGCCGGGAATACTACCTTGAACTCGATCCAGCAACCGTCAAGCACATACTTAAGGTGGTTCGAAATTGGGATCGGGATCTCGTGTAGGACCGCCTCCATCGCTACTGGTTCTTGACACGATGAAAGAAAGAAAATTGCGTTTAAAAGTATTACAAAAATTACAAAAAAAGAAACACCTTAAAATTAAATATATAAGCATACCGAGGAAGTCTGACCCGCTTGACTAGAACACCAGCGTATCTTCGTGGAGGCGATAGAAACGGTGTTGCAAGAGTTCAAAAGTTACCGTTGCTCTAGAAAGTAATAGGAAAATGAAGGAGTATAGGTGGGCTTTAGAGAACCTTTTAATGATTTCACACACAAATTATTGTATATTTTCACCTTTTAATTTCCTGCTAAAACATAACTTTACACAAAGAAATACTCATTTCATTCAACATTAGTTAATCACTTATAACTGTCTAAACAACTCTTTACCAAGTCGTCTTCAAAACAGTACCAGCTGACAGCGATGTTTACAAACTTTGCGCCATTGAACAGATGTGGACGCTAATTCAATGGAATACCCACACCGCCATTGATCGCGTCTTTTGTTCATCCCTTCCGAGTACTAGCAAACGGCTAGTAAACCAATATTGTGTCATTTATGTGCGGTCCATCGTCGACCGCATTGTCACTTTCCATCAGGTGACATAACGGTCAAGCGTAAACCTGTCAACCATAAAAAAATACAGTTCTAGACTTTCTGTCTTTTGATTGTCTGTCCGGTATCAATCAAATCAATCTGTCTAGCTTTCAATGGCTTCCTTTTATGCATCTGAACATATTTTTTTTATGGAGCAACTGTATGTGTGTAACCCAACGTTTTTTGTAATATCCTTTGGAAAGGCTAGTGTCAAGTTTTCCATTCTACAATCCAAATTATTGTGCCATTTAATTACTGATGATTACTTATCTAACTGCGACGTCATCCACATCACCGAAGATAGGGCAAAATAGCGAAATATTAGTCCATCAAAAAGTTATTCATCGAGGTCACGACCCTCAGCATTGAGGATAAACGATGCAAGGAGGAGGACTTACCTCACACTAGTTAGCAGTATATCATCAGCCTTATAATGTAGGAGAAGGAATTGGCTCTAAGCCACTACGCGGGCCCAGTGCAGGTTGGTATACGTCACATGTCTTCAATTTTTTAGTTCTAGGATATGCGCGTTTCTTCACTTTATTTTCCTTCAGAATTTTTCAGAGCAACCTAACCTAACTCTAGTATTCTTATTAAATGGTTAATGTATATCTTACATAATATTGGTTTTGTAAGCATTACAACTGGATTTCTGGAGAAAATGATTCCCCAGATATCCAGTAGCAAAAAAGAGTGCGATAGACCTGACATACCATATTAGCCACTAAATAAAACCAGATAAAAAAATAAACGGTTCTTTTGCTTCCAACTATTTGTAATGACTTTTTTATTATGTAGGTGTAGGCACGCGTCCGCGATGTTCAAATGACAGCCGAGATTTACTGACAATGACTTCACGTATACTCCAAGGCACGAAGTTGGAAGTTGGTATGCAATGGATACCTCAGCGAACGTTGCGTAAACCTCGAATATTTTACCACAAACTCGTCAGGTAAACAACAAAAAGATTTTTCCAGTTCGCAATAATGCAGTCTTTTCGACGCCATTATTCAAAGAATGCGGACATTACAGCTAGAAAATTGACTCCAAGAATTCGGTTACTCTTTTCGAGAAAATAGCGTGACAATGCATATCCAGTCTGATGAGAGATAGGGGAATATAACGACCACAATTTCTCTGATCAAAACATATTCAACGAACAGCATGTTGGTTTGTCAGTTATCTATCTAATACAATCTATTTAAAACGCCGTCTCAAGTAATTGGAAGGAAAAACAAGAGAAGAAGAACTACGTAGAGAAAGTGAAGTTCTAAATTCTCTGATAACGTAATGATGTAAAATTTATCTAACGTACCGCCTATCTCTTAAGAAAGTGGCATAATGATACTGACAAAGGGGGAATTTATTCTGTAGCGATAACAAGAACACTTTTTTATATCAAAATCAAAGCGTTCTTCGAGTTTCTTTGATGTGCCACAATTCCTTTTCAACTGGGAATCGAATTCGGAGCACGTAAAGTTATAATCATGTTGGAGTCCTCCAATGTTTGATAAAGTCTCGTGTGTACGAGAAATGGCGTGCAATTTGTGAGCTTAAAATATAGCAAAGTTTGATATTTTTCAAATTTTTCAGTGTGCCAAATATTTTTTGAACTTTTCTTGTCTTTTGAATATTATTTGATGCTTCACGCAATATCAAATGCAATTCAAATGAAGTTCTATTACCTGTATTAAACTATAAGAAAATCAGAAACCTATATATATATTTTTGGAATCATCCACTGACTTCTCTCGCTTTAGGGTGGAGTAGGAAGACGTGTCAGACTTGTGCCGACTAAAACTCACTGCTAAGTTCCCACTAAGTTTTGCGTTCCAGGACCAGGAGTCGATTTTCTAAATGAAGGAATTTATTCTATAAGAAAATTGTTAAGAACTTGAAAATCGTAACACAAAATAAACAGCACTATATTTTTATAGCACCTTTAGGTTCTAAATTTACATTTTCGTAATTAGAACCTTAGTTTCAAGTATTTCAAAGGCCTGTATTTATTCTGGCAACTGTTCCAGTTGGGTCGGACGGGCCTTGTGTCCGATTGGCCGGGATTTAGTCGAAAATTGCCCAAATGAAAGCTCAATGAACGTGTCACGGCGAGTCGCCGGGCACATTTGTCCACGTCCCGAATTGTCCGCATTGCCGTACACACGTGGTGGCGGATGTCGATAAACGAAATCAAAATTGTTGAAACAAAAAATTAAATTTAAATACGAGTATATATTAGAACTATTCATCTACACTAATATAATAAAGAGGTAAAGTTTGTTTTTTTGTTTTTTTTTTATTTTTTTGTTTGTAGGAGGTAATCTCTGGAACTACTGGTCCGATTGGAGAAATTTTAGCAATAATAGAAAGCTGCTTTACTCCTGAGTGACATAGGCTATATTTTATGTACGCGGGCGAAGCCGCTGGGAAAAGCTAGTGAACCATAATTAAGTATGACCCTTCTTGAAGTATTGAATAAGCTTATGAGGTTTTTGGTCATTTTGTATACATTGCCTTAGTAGGTAATCACTCACTTACTTAGTACCAAATAATATATTTTTTTCTTTAAAAAACCTTAAAATTATAATAACAAACCTACATCATATCTTTAAAAGTGAGTAACTAATTCCAAAGTGATAAATTGTTTGCTGATAAAATGTATTTACTGATTGTCTTCTTACTTTTTGTGACTCAATAATATATATTTTTTACAAAAATGTAGGAAATTAAAATCATCCATGGTGTTTTTCAAATCAAGTTTGATTTACAAATCAAAATTAGCTAATTAAAAAAAAATATACATATGTCGCTTCAGTTAAATAAAACTAAAGTAATTCTGAGCAGTGCCATGATTTTGTTTAGATAACACTTTTGGAGCATAAAAAAAAATTAAATTTTTTATCGATATCTCCGACGACTTACACCTCCCTAGTGACACAAGCTGCCCTAGGGGTCGGACGTCGGGTCATCACAGGGAGCGATCCGCCTCCCGTGTCTATGACACAACGCGCTGTCATTTATCCGCATGCAAAAATAGCTTGCATAGTAATGAATGACAAAATACTGCGATCGTTTCATTAGTCGGTGTCTGGCATTGAAAGGTTTTGGATATTGATTTCTAGGAAGGGATAAAATGTAAAATTGTCAATCAATTTTTACAGTAAATGTAAATAATGCTGTTCTCAGTATCAGCCTTATAATGTTTCCATTGTTGGGACTCAGGCCTCCTCTCCAGGAGAGTTTAGTCTCGTAATCCCCCGACGGGGGCTCAGTGCGGACTGGTGGATGAAATATGTCTTAGAATTTTTGGTTTTAGGACATACCAGTTTCCTTATCCATAAGATAAAACTATGAAAACTAAGTTAAAAAATGCTTTCATATACGATTAAATTACAAACTTAGTTCAGAAATTATTTTATAAAATTTTTCTTAACTAACTGTTCATCCCATGAAGTTCATTATAAAGTTCTACTTTTGAGATTTTTTTTTTATATTTTCTAAACTTACTCGTATCGTTCAAAAATTAGAGATACACACACATTTTTTTTTAAATTTTGCAGCGATTATTTCTGAAAATATTAACATTACCAAAAAATGGTTGTAGTAAACCCCTATTCATTTTTAAATACCTACTCAACAATATATCACAATAGGGTTGAAATGAAAAAAAAAACTCAATCACAACTTTACGTTCGTTGTACCCTAAATTTTTTTTTTCAGTTTTTGTTTTTACACTTTGTCGGCATGATATTGATACCAAAATTCAGCTTTCTAGTGCTAATAGAAAGATATGGCGTAACTGTAAAGTTTCCTAGTTGACTACGGAACCCTAAAAAGAAAACATGATTTTTGTAACCTAAATATTAATTTATATCAAAATCTTTTGATATTATACCTTCTTAGTCAAAATAATATGAAATTGTGGCTTGAAAGCCTATTATACAGTTTGAAACAATTAAAGAGTTATTTCAGATCTACAAAGTAGCAATAATTTGAGTTGGCCAAAGTTAACTGACGCGAAGCATTCTAATTTTGTACTGTAACAGTAATTTTGTAACGAATAACTTCTCAAAGAAACTCCAAATGGTGCTAAGAACTTAGTCGACTACGATTTCCGGTAAAGAGAGTCAATGCTACCTTCATTTTTCATTTTACTTTTGTGAATAATTTTCGTGACAGTTGCTAAAGCTAAGAAAATTATTGAAGATGATGCGCTTTGAACGTCATTTATTTATATACTCTACAATACTATTACACACTTGAGAAGTCACACTTTTTCTGAAGGGTTTTTATTATTTCGGGCTAGTGACCTAGCTTAAAAACTAAAGCGCGTATTAGACCTTTATTAAAAACGATTAGGACCGTAAAATATTTTTTTGATAATGGAAATATTTTCGGAAATAATCGCCCTCTAACTTACCATAATACCAATACCATAACCATACATTTAGAAAATTTGAAAACAAAAATCAAAATTTAAAAAAATGCTTTCTGAACTAATTTTGTAATTACACAGTACAGGCAAGCATTTTTTTAACTTAGTTTACATTTTAATGAAAATGTAAACTAAGTTAAAAAAATGCTTGCTTAGTTTACATTTTAATGAAAATGTAAACTAAGTTAAAAAAATGCTTGCCTGTGCGTATTTTCTTTCAAATAGAAATACAAAAAAAAATAAAACCGGTTACAGCGCCATCTCTCGGAAAATTGGGTCACTAATTTATACATGAACTATTTATTGGATTCAGTTACATAGTGAGAATGGATGTGAAACTATGGAATCATGCACTGAGCGTGGCCCAACACGCCCTTGGCCGGTTTTTTATTGATCTTAGTTTTAACACACACATACAAACCTTCTCTCTTGCGATTATTAGTGTAGTAATATCACTTTTCGTTCTCAATAGTAGCAATAAGGACTAATAACATAATATATAACAGCATAAATTTATAATTACAGAATACACTTGGCAATTAATGGATCAATGATCACTGATCGACTAATTGCCAAGCGCTTCTGATTATGATGCTATTCCACTGAGGTTTCTAACTACATTGCCACTCAAAGCTGATGAAGGCTTCAAGTAATTTGTAACGAGGGTACTGGGATGAATACAAAAGAAAATCAACATATTGATCACGGTTTTATTCATCGAAGTCTTTGGTCTGGCTATAGGATTGTTTGAAAGAGCTTCTGCAACCTTGGAACGTAAAAGCAACTGAAGAAATACTCGTATAAGTAGGTTTTAATCAGTACAAGTCTGATAGTCCTTGTAAAGACCACCCAGAGCCAGATGAGTCATTTTATGTTACTTAGGGTCCTGATGACAGTATCATCGAATACCTGAGTCAGTATACTATCATAGAATTTAATTGGTTTAGCCATAGACATGCTAAGAAAAAGGAAATCACCAAAAGAAAAGAGGTTTATAGACAACCCATACATACATAATAAGTAATGCCATGACTAAGGAACCAGCCATCAAACATAAAATATAAGTTCCATGGTGTCACAGAGAGACTTATAGAAACACCTCTTTACCTGACCTAATTTATAAATTCTATCCAGAGACCTAGATTAAATTTTCAAAAGGTTTGCTAATAACATTTGTTATTGAAAAATAATTATTGAAGTTCTAAAAGTTCATAAGTCTGACTATTTTACACTACTGCAAAATTAAAATGATATTCAATTAATAAATCAATCATAATGTTTATTTACATAATACAAGTATAAAAGGTTTTACATACATGTTTATAATAGGTGCGCTGTATTATGACACAGAATAATACTGTGATTATGACCTACCTAATAAGGTGTGCAAATTTGTATTGTGAACAATATTACTCGTGGTTTCAATCGTAGGACCCAAAAGTTACTAGAGTGGCGACTGTGTACTGGAAGACGCAACGTTGGAAAGCTTCTTATAAGGTGGGCCGATGCCTTGGTGAGAGTAGTCAGTGTCTCTTGGTCAACCTTCTTTTTGAAGTCGGTTAAAATGATTTGGGTACTCAATATTAGAACCTCACTAAAGGTAACATAAATAAATAATTATATTTATTTCAAAATAATAAAAGATACGAGTAACCTGACCCAATTTAAAAACAAATATGTTGCACCGTTCCGTTAAACTTGTAAGGCCCAATCGCGCAACACCTCAAATGTCCTTTAAGAGCCCTTAGCCCAGGACCTTGCACTTTTTCGTTGCACAGCGAAGACGATAAAGAACCTTCTAAAAATGTTTCTTGATACAACAAAGCGGCAACTAAGCGGCTTCTACCCATCTACCTACACACCCTAAGTTTCAAGATTCCTCATAATATCCGGTGTAAAACTAAACCCCTCGGACTACGCTGCCTGGCCCATTAAATTAAATGTGCAGGCTTTAAGGTAACGGCTACTTATGCTCCCACGTAGCTTGGATATTATTTTGATCCAACCTCTTTTAGTTGAAGATTTTAGCCCCGGAAGACATTGAGATTTTTTGACGGGTTTTGTGTTGATATTTCAGTGTTTTATAAGAGAGGAGGAAAAAGCTTATCTCAACGTACCTTATTCCTTTTGTAGTTCTTTACAGTCAAAATGAATCAACTGAATGAAGTTTAGCAGTAAATGGCTTATCAAATTCTTTTAAAGACATCCGGATAAAATTGGGAGACCTAATGGAGATTGGATTTCTTTTGGAGAAGGGTTAGAATGATTCCACTATGGTTTTCACACAATGTTCCATCACGATCCATTCCAACAACATTGTTTATGATAACTGTAAACTTAAAAATTATCGGGTCCTCAACCTGCCTATTTCCAGTTGATAAGATAGAAAACTCAAAGTAGTTTTCGAAATAAAAAAGGTAAAAAAATGTATGTTTTGAATCTGTAAGTTTACATTAATAACAAATCCTCGAATATTGACTTGGCTGTGGTCTGATTGGTCAACATTGGCACGTTGATGTTTGATCAATAACATCAATCAGTTCTGTTTATTTTCCACCACGAATTCTGTATGTTATTTAAATAATTATTTAAACATATAAATAATAATATAATATATTCCACAACTATCACACAATGCCGTTTAGTCCCAAGCTAAGCAGAGCTTGTGTTATGGGTACTAGACAACTGATAAACGACACCCAGATTCAGAACAAATGATCGTGTTCATCACACAAACATCGGTCCTGGGTGGGAATCAAACCCACGACCTACGACTTAGCAGTCAGGGCCTCTAACCACTAGACTAACAGGCCAGTCAACCAAAGAACTCGACTTATAGATAGAATCAACTGGCATGCTTAGTTATGCAAAGTTGTTTGTCCATCCGTAGTTGGAACATTAAATCAAATCATTTACATCACTTAGTTTACATTTTGAGACTTAATTTTTTTTTCTGAATATAGCATCATTTATTATTAATCTTACATAGCCATAAATTAAGATTCCTGACACTGTATCAGAATTGTTTAATCTATCAAACTAACATTGTAAAGAAGAAAAGTCTGTGTTTTTGTTTGTAATGAATAAGCTCCGAAACTATAGAGATCGATTTTTTTACAGAACACTATTATTTCATTGACATTCTTATACTATTTATTCTTAAATAGGCCACTGACTGAGTATAAACCTCAATAAATGACGTCATACTCCAGACTCAAAGCCGAAAGCTTTCAAGCGTTCATATGCTGGTGCAGAGAAATATGCACAAAGCCGTCGAAGCTCAATTGACCTAAATGGACACACAAATAGTAAAGGGAAAGGCCCGCACGAGGTCATTATTCGCTCCGGAGTCCAGCAAAAGTGTCAGGTCGAAGGAAGACGGACATTTATCTACATCCTAAGGGCACCAGTGATTTTGGGAAGGAAGTATTAGTGCGTAATAGGGTTTTTCGTGAAATCAACGCGGCTTTGAATTATTTAGCTGTTATATTGGTTGAGGTTCTGAGAAAGGAATGGAGTTTTCTTAGGTGAAAATCTTTTTTTTGTATAGAGATGGGGTATTCTGGTTAAAAAGTACGAGATTTTTCAATATGGCTATATCATTGTTATGCTTATGTAAGTTTTTATTATGACTGTGCTTATTTATGTGTCGTCATTGTGAGTGCCGGAAACTCTGTAAGTTAAGTACAATTTGTAGATCCTTTTAACGGACGACCGTTGTTCAAGTTTCTATGGTCGAAGAAAGATTGCTCTAGGACTAAAAGATTAGTCGCAAGATTTACTAAAGCTCCTGAACGAAAATGGCAATTGTATGAATAGTCAGAAAAAAAAACTCGAACACTCTCCACTCATAGTGAAAATAACTATGTAATTTTCTTCCAAAAAAAAAGTTTTAGTTATGTGACCTCCCAACCAACATTGCTTGGAATATCATGAACATATATTTGATAGTGAAAATCTGTCGGCAGTCTCTACAAAAACAAAAATTGAGCCGCATCTGGTTTCAATGAAACCCGACCTCAATTTATTTGAGAAAAGGTTAAGCTGCAAGTTAGACTCCTTGAAAAACATCTGGACTCATTGGCCGGTTATCTTTCTCAAAAGTTGATAATCAAAATACAAGGTTTTGAATAAATTAGACTGGGGCCTTTTTTATTGTAGGTAAAAATCATCCAATGACGAATCCCGCCCTAGTCTACCATCATGTGTTGAAATGTAACGCTTGCGAGTGAGACAAAAGGGATGAAGCTATACATACTGTATCATCCTTTTGAAAGTTCAGTTTAGGTCGACAGATAGATGACGTAAAAAGCTCAGCTTGAAGCTTCTGATCATTTTCTTTGTTTCGATGCCTCTTGCGTCAAACGTCATAAGGCAAATAGTGTTTTTTTGTTCAGGAAAGCCGGATTTGTAATAGTTATTGGCAAACATTTTTTTAATACTTATATTTTTTTAATATGATTTTCATAAAATATATTATTATGATGGATGTAATAAGAAAAATAAAAATGTATAATTTTTTAACAATACAATTTTTAAATATTAAAAAAAATAAACTTAAAAATACATATATAAAAATATACTTAAAAATTAAAAAATAAATAAATAAAATATAATTAAATTTTTTATATTTAAAAATTTACTTTATGCGAGCGAGTTCGAGTTCAATCCCACTTGATAGTATGCAGTGATGCAATCTTTACTGTTCTTATTACTACCCATGAACAGTAAATAATGATAACAACCAACTTTAAAACATTATAATAAACAACAAAATAATTACAGTTATTCAGTCCCATTCATTCTTAAAAAAATATTCTATTACAGTAAGAGAAGCAATGCTCCAAAATAAACTAGTCATACTTTAAAAAACCTTTTCGTAGGCCGAGCAGGAGCAATCTTTTGGTCCATTAAATTGTTCACGCTCACCGACTATGGAAATTGGACGTAAAACGAAATAATGTATAGTAAGGAAATAGTTCTCTGAGATTTGTAGGGTCGTTAGACAACTGGTTGGGACATCTGCGTTTAGGTTATGTTGTTTGTGTTACATTTTATTGTGATAGTTATAATGTTTGTTGGGGTTTTGGAAGATATATGATACAGTTAGAAAAGAAAAATCACTTGTGGTTCTGTACATCATCAAAAAAAGGCAAAATATCTCCACTGTTATATATATACATCTAGGAGTTATATGTCTTTGCGTCACCATCATCATCATTTCAGACGAATCGCGTCTTATTGGACATAAGCCAGTAGGCTTATATCCAATAGCGGACGTGTTTCGGTGATTCTTGGGGTACTGAGAGTACGATACGTCCTTTTGCTACGTGGTCGCCACTCCAGAGCCTTTAATTTCCATCGACCGTCTTTTCTACTAGCAAAGTTTAACTCTATCCGCTGCCACAAGTTGGGCGATTCTTCGGGCGATATCTTCATTTCTGATATGATTATGCAAGGAAACTCTGTCCATCTCTATCCCTTTCCATACCCTTTGGATAACTTTAAGTCTATGTATGTCGATGACGATACGATGAAGATGTATGTCATCGTATTATACCAAAAACTGTAAGATTGTAATTATTATAGATAAATTCAATAAATAAACAAATATAACAAATTTCTTACCTACTTTGTTTTTTCATAAGATGCAGATATATCCTTTCCTAGAGAGGAGGAACTCTTAAAGGGTATTTCAAAACCCTTTAGGAGGTTTTAAGCACCGGTAAAATCATAGCTTAAAAATATTGAATCATTGAGTGTAACATTTAATGCTGTTTACTGGTTGTCCAATGAAATTCATCAATTAATATTAAATAAATTAATACGTAGGTATAACTTAATTTGTTTTGATAATTATAATTATTCCATACAATTACTATGTTTGCAATGTTAACACAAAACTAATTTAATGAACTGGGTTAATAATTTTCATCATAACTGATTTACATTCATTAGTAAATATTATATTTCATTGAAATATTTATGTTTTAGATATCGCAGAATTATGTCGAATTACTCTTTTAGGTGAGTTTCCTTGATATAATTTACCCAATTATTACTGCTTATTTGTGAATTCACAATACATTTTCAAGTTGTATTTTATACCAATTATAAACGACATTTAACAAATGTACTAACAATGCAATATCAAAGTGCAGATTCTAACATAATTTCATGGACCACTTCATTCCTGTTAAATCATAACATTTATGAAATCACTAGAAGTGACAAATCTTAAACCAAAACTTACATTAATCAGTCGCCAAATGCATGCAATGTGTCTTCTACTTTGCGAACTTCGATTCAAAATATGACAAAATTCAATTCGAAGAATGACCATCTGAACCTTGTTATTAACAATGCAATAAAAAAGTTATCGAAAATTTAATTACGTAGTTATTTTCCAAAAACTAATCTCAATCTCGAAACTAGAAACAACAATATTGACGCATTTGTCACACACGCACGATCGTAAAACAGTGATTTAGCCAAAAACGAGCTTCACTGTGTAATCTTCAACTCGCAAGCTAGATGGCGTTAGTAGTATCGAACGACTTTAGTTAGCCATTTCCAAGTAAATTGATTTTACTGAGAAGTTACAGGGAACCCCGTGGTCCTGAAATAAAAGCCAAAAAAGGAACATATATTATGTGTAGTTTTAATCAATAAAAGTCCGAGCTCCGCGTTGGATTGGGAGAAGTCATTAAATGATTTTCCAACTTCGTCTTATAGCTTGACTTAGTTTCTTTAGGACTAAATTTTCTCTTCTTCCTGTCCTAATTTCATATGTCGTGGTGTCGTATAATATTAGTACATACGTAGACCGTACAACAACTAGTACTTTCTACTACATTATAGGTGACAAAAATATAAAATTAGAACAAATATTTTTGGAAAACCATGTATGTTGAAGTATTGTAGTTCCTCCGGTTCTTAGTAATAAAATATAAATTTATTAGCAAACCACCAAGAGTAATTTAATATTTCAGAACACGGTCTGTATTTTCATCCAAATCCGTTCAGCCGTTTGAACATGAATGAGAACTACACACATACTTTATGTATACTTTATGTATGTGTGTAGGTAACATAACATAATAGGTATTTTTATACTGCAATGACATGTGAATCAAATCAGCGTAGACATGGATAGCCCTTCCATAATTTTAATATCTGTAACAGTGCGCGCGCAGAAAACTAGGTTGGAATAATCTAGTTTATCTGCCGAGTAAGCGAATATTACGACAAGCTAAGTTATTAATTTTCATTTAATCTGAATAAAAAATATCATTATTATGTTGTCTTTTCGACGTTATCGTAACTTCTGTTAGGGATCCGTAACTCCTCTCTGGATCTTCTTACATCTTATCTCAGTGATAGGATTCAGAGAGTTGATATAAACGGGCAAAGATCACATGGATCTGTTATAACGATGGGTGTCCCCCAGGGCTCAATTCTTGGCCCGTTTTTATTTCTAGTTTATAGAAATGATTTACCTTACCTAATAAAGGATTACCACGATATAGTGTTGTTTGCAGACGACACTTCACTTTTGTTTAAACATAAACGTCAGCAGTCAAATACTGACGATATAAATATTGCTCTGTCTAAAATAGTACACTGGTTTAACGTCAACAACCTGCATTTAAATGAAAAAAAAAACAAATTTATTAAGTTTACAATGCCTCATGTTAGGCAAGTTGAAACTAGTGTACAAATAAAAGGTAAAGATTTGAGTCCTGAAGATACCATAGTGTTTTTGGGTATTACTCTAGATTCTAAGCTTCAGTGGGGTCCTCACATTGATAAATTGTCTAAAAAACTTAGCTCTGCAGCATACGCTGTCAGAAAAAATCGTAATTTAACTGACTTAGAGACAGCCCGTTTAGTTTATTTCAGCTATTTTCATAGTGTCATGTCCTACGGCATTCTACTGTGGGGAAATGCCGCCGACATTCAGACAATTTTTGTATTACAGAAAAGGGCTATTCGTTCAATTTATAAATTAAGTCCTAGATACTCACTAAGAGATAAATTTAAAAACATTAATATATTGACTGTGCCTTGTCAATACATCTTTGATAATATTTTGTATGTGCATAAAAATAAAAACATGTTTAAAAAGTACAGTGATATCCATAACGTTAATACTAGGAACAAACATAAATTTGTGGTTCCTACAACCAGGCTCAAAAAAATTGGGGGCTCATTTAGATGCCAATGTGTACACTTTTATAATAAGCTTCCCAGTAACATTCAAGAACTTAGCCTGAATAAATTTAAATTGTTTGTAAAGCGAAAACTTTGTCAAAAGGCTTTTTATACTGTTAAGGAGTATCTTGAGGATAAGACGGCTTGGGATTGACCTGCTCCAGCACTATTATTGTAGTTGTATTTTATTTTTATTTATTTATTTTTTTAACTTTGGACTTGCAATAATTTATTTTGCAGTTACATTTTTGTATTTTTTTTTTATTTTTTATTATTGTGAATGTGAGGACTATGTCGATTACTTTGCCTTTTCCGTAATTTTAATATGATGTCTGACAGATTTGAGTATTTGATGCGGCCTACACAAATGTCCTTTCTTTGGTATTGATCGTCAAGTCGTTGAGCTCCTTAGTAGTCCTAAGTTTGAGCTACACGAATACTGACAAATGCTTGCACTGACTGGACAGGTCCACTCAAATCTGTATGGTTCTTTCCTCAAAAGACCATCTCAGACACTAATCTGCATGGTTCTCATATGATTTGACCAATACATGGTTACTGTATGGACTTTAAAAGAGACTTTGACCCCTGAGTTTGTTTCGGTGTTTCTTCTCAGGGTAGTCAGCTAGGAAACACCGGACTCATCTAGCTTAAACTGACGAAAAGAAAAAAATATTGACGTGTAAAAGTGTTATTTTAAAACCTATTTACAAAATAAATATCATTCATTCATTCATTCATTCATCATTCATTCATTCATTTTCTTACTGTGTAGGCTTATCAACGCAATATTAATATAATAAATAAAATGCCCTTTGCTACAGTGATCATTGCCAATATATGGCTCTGAAACTGACGCTTACAATGGGCCTCTTCAGAAGGCCTCAAGACACCTTAAGATAATGGAAGAGGTAATGCTGTTGTAGTAGCGTTTTCTTGTGTGATCGATTCAAGAATGAAGATATCAGCAGAAGTATGAATGTTAAACACATAGCCCAAAACATCGTCAAACTTCGTGACAGTGGACTGCATGGTCACATTGCTCGCAGAACAGATGTTCAACGGATTTTAAAGGTTCTGCAGTGGTAATAGCGCGCCAAAAGACACAGAAAAATTATAACAATAAAACCTGTTTCTTTTTTACTGAGATGGCTAGCTAGACTAGAGCCCCCGTTCTATATAATTATCTAAAGTAGACAGGTAGGTATGGCTTTACCAGTAAAAGTTTGATACACTCGTAATCAAATTCCACCTATGTTCTTTAGTTTATTTTAGTGTTCCATAGTTAAGGTAACTCTTTCAAACTTTTCCTATAGCCCAAGCGGGCATCGGCCCTACTGCGCCATTTGCGTTTTCGCTGACATTTCTTTCAGGTACGCGTGAAAAACTTCGCGTCAACTGGGGCTTAGTCTTTACCGTACAATCAGACGACGGCTAACCATTGCTCGTCGTCCGTAAGCCTGCGACTGGAAAGTCTGATATCTTCATGGTTACGACTATTTGCTTCGCTAGCTTTATTGCTTTGTTGAAGGATATGAGCGCTTTGCTGATAATCTCGTAAGTGACTGATTGTTGTTAATAATAATGCCTTGTCAGTGCTGCAAGGGTCATATGTCCCCTTAATATTCGTAGGAAACTTAGTTCCAAACTTCGGTCATGTCGCGTCAGGCGTGGTACTTGCGGCAAATCTTGACGTTCTGCAAAACCGCACCGTGGAGTTAGTTCAGACGATGGAACTGTGACATATATTATTGTTTTCAACAAACTACAAATGAGCCTTTAATTTATTATTAGTTCCTAGTCATAGCGAAGATTGTTTGGAACTGTTTTGATAAATGTCTTGAATTGCAGATGCTTACACCAAAATAAATTATGATTCTGCGTGTCGTATTAACTAATAAAATATCATGCTTGTAAAAGTGTTACTTTTTTAGGGTTCCGTAGTCAAAAAGGGACCTTTATAGTTTCGCCATGTCTGTCTGTCTGTATGTCCGTCCGTGGATAATCTCAGCGACCGTCAGCACTAGAAAGCTGAAATTTGGTATCAATATGTATATCAACCAGGCCGACAAAGTGCACAAACAAAAAGTGGTAAAAAATGTTTTAATAGGGTACCTCCCCTACACGTAAAGTGGAAAGTGATTTCTTTTTTCATTTCTACCCTAACATGTGATATATTGTCGGAAAGGTATTTAAAAATGATTAAGGGTTCCGTTAAATCATTTTTTGATACTGTAAATATTTTCGGAAATAATCGCTCCAAAAGTAAAAAATGAGGCGTCCCCCCTCTAACTTTTGAACCATACATTTAGAAAATATGAAAAAAAAATTCAAAAGTAGAACTTTAAGTAAACTTTCTAGGAAAATTATTTTGGACTTGATAGGATGAACAGTTTATGAAAAATTTAAAAAAAAAAACGTTCTGAACTAATTTTTTAATTTAACCGTACATGGAAGTATTTTTTTAAAACTTTTTTGTATATTTCATTATCCTGAACGTATGTTCTTTCAAATAAAAATACAAAAAGAAATAATCGGTTTACGCAATCCAAAATTACCACCGGGTGCAGCGCCATCTCTCGGAAAATTGGGTTACTAATTTTTTCATAGGCTACTGGGTTCTGTTACATTGTGAAAAATTTGTGGCGGACTGGAAACTACGGAACCCTACACTGAGCGTGGCTCGACACGCTCTTTGCTGATTTTATTTCTGGTAGAAGTAAGCCATAAGCCTCCTGATTCATCTCATCCATGGATTTAGTCCTCACATCCAGTAGATTTTCGCTATTCTTAACGGGTTTTCCTGTGCCTAAATAGTCTCCCAAAGATATGTACATATTTTTGTTTAAAATCAGAAATTAATAAATAAATTCTCCGGCTCTGAGTGGAGTGCGAAGACATGTCAGACTTTTACAGACTAAAACCCACTCCTAATACCTTCGTTGCCTTTCATTCCAAGGTTGGGTTGTCCTTTCATAAATTAACCCATGGCCTCAGTAAGCTTTGATCCCACTGGTCCTCTTGGACGACTGGGCCAGTCCGTTTGGTTCTCGGATGGTCGGATGGCGAGCAAGTGGTAGCTCGCCATCCGAGCAGAAAACTTACCCTAAAACTTACTCATATTTCTTAGGTTACCATTAGCGTTCCAAGGTCACGCTAACTCTTTCTAAAATTTTTGCAGCCTCCCAATGTTACCCATGCTTTTCGGTACGTTTTTGGAGTGGTAAACCCCACTCCAAAAACTATTCGACTATCCGTTCAGTGAACAATGTGTGTTGCCCATTGGCACTTAAATTAACTAAGAATCAATTACATCGGAATGCTCACAGCTTCCTGTACGCTAACGACATCAAAGTGCGAAAATGTCCTATCTCTATCTGCATCGGATATCAGGCAGCTTATCTACTTCCTGTAACTGCAATTAGATCGCTATGTATGTGATCTAACCAGAATATTGTGGCCATGATACAGTACATAATTTAACCCGTTAATGAGCATCTAGCTCACAGTAATAGTATACAGAGACTCTTGAGCAAGACAGTGTATCAATCCATCAACAAAGTAAGGTTTCAGATAGTCCAAAATATATGACATTGATAAATAGTATGCGCAAAATCTCTTGATCAAACTCAAACACCTCATGATACAATATAATGCTAACTGAGACTTTTGACAATCGTTAGAGCTACTAGATGATCGATTTGTCTATATCACATGCTCATGACATATATACTTGTTTGGCAAATGGCAAACGAGCATGATGTCTTCTTGATAGTACTTAAACAGAAACCATTGCTTGCAGGTACCACAGATATTATATCTGTGGTACCGAGACAAAGCTGGAAGTAAATCAGCACCTCGATCTTATTTCACGTTGTAAAGCACTTAATTATTAACACAGTATAGTATTTCTAGTACAGTAAAGCTACGGGAGTGTTCGAAAGGGTTAACATCCCTTTTATTCAGATAAAATCGGAGAGACGGTTTGAGGTTTAAGGCACTTCTATTTTGAGGAATCCCTAATATCAAAAACATAAGTTTGATAAAATACAAGAGCTAACTAAAGCATTAGTTTTATTCGCTGTCGAACACAAACATACATGATGAGAGAGATAAAGTAGGTATACTTTGATTATATGTTTGAACCACCGTAATTTAAACAGTTATAATGACTCGTGATTCATGAATACATCATTAATTAATTGATGGTCTGAATCGTTTGACCCTGACCTTAAAATTAAAGCATTGTTACGAGAAATTGTTTTTCAATACACTTACTCGAAAACTGCCTCTTATCGCACTCCTATTAGGTTCAATATAGCATGTATATCACCCAAGTGCTTTTTTGAGTTTATCACAACAAGGGCTTTTTTATTCCTTCCTTATCGTCACGGTCACGGGTGATTATTTTGTTTTTCTTTGTTTATCGAATCAGGCGCGAGGCGTCCCCCAGAGTCGCTGGACGACCCCACGAAATTAGAAATTGACCAGAGCAGATTTGAATGCTATACTTATATATTTCTTAAATTTCTACTGTATGTTTGAGATACGATTAAATTTTTTTTCTTTCTTTCTTTATTTCACAAGTCGTAAGTGTATTGAAAAACGTCGTTTGACACACGTGCAGATTTGTCATTGCAGCCCTCGGCTCCATAACACACTCGCCTACGGCTCGTGCGAATTTCGCCTCGGTCGCAATGACAAACTTCCTGCACTTGTATCAAAATGTACTATATTTGTCTTAAACGGAAAGGAAAATTAGTGTCGATTTAAATGTAAATTTGAATTTCAATAAAATAAAACTTCTATGCAAAATAAGAATAGGAACGCGATATTGTCTACATATTTTTTTTTTTCAATGAAAATTACGAAGTATTCTTATGAAGGCAATCGTCAAATGGCGTGGGCAGTGTTGGAAGGTTTCAGACGAGGTGGACCAATGACCAGATGAGAATCGCGGGAATGTGGTGGATGCGAGACCTACAGGACCATTTGTTGTGGGAGGCCTATGTCCAACAGTGGACGTCCTTCGGCTGATATAATGATGATGATAAATCTTCAATTTTTTTTTCTGCACTAAGTGGAGCCAATGTCAGACTTTCAATGACTAAAACCCTTAAAGTTTCTTCAGTTACTCTAAGCGAGGACTACGTTACGCGATCGTTTCTATACCGCTATGGAATCCCACTGGAGATTTGTCCATCGTATCACAGTTAGTCGTGGTGGTTTTTTTTTATCGTAGGTATAAAACATCGAATGACGAATCCCGCTAAAAACCATCGTCGTGTTGGTGGAGTTACGACTTTTCACTTCCTTGCGCCAATCGTTTACGTATGCCTTCGATAGCTGAACGGGAAGGATGCTCTTCCGGCGTACAGCCGGCAGACCATTCACACCAGAGCTCTGTAAAGGGCCATGGACAGTAACAACCCAGCAAAGAGACTCCTCCATCATCTGGACAAAATTAGGAAACTAGAATCGGATTGAATTGGTTTTCTCTTTATTACGTCAAAGTGACCACACTCAGCGCTGAGATCTCTCTCCAAAATGTGGAATTCTCAAATGAGAAAGTGATATTGTCCTTTCAAGTACTTCATTAAATATTTGTGAGTGTACTGATCTTACCCACTTTGCCCTGACCTTTGTAGGTTCATTGACTTCCTATTCATGGGCGTTTAGTAATTGTCACCTTCTATAAGTGTATTGTTAATTAATGAAAAGCTATCAAATGACAGGTTGATAATAATGGTCGTCCAACCTACCGGTTCTCCGTTGACGTAGGTCAGTAGTATGGACAGATATAGTTTTTTGTGAAGCGAAAATTTATAATATAGTCGTTCATTGTTTTAGTGTTTGGATGAAATACTAGCAATGATTATTTGTCTCAGTTAGGGTTTTTTTATGGTGGGCAAAATGCATCCAGCTACGAATCCCGCTCTTGGGCGTAACGGGAAACACAGTCAGACTCTTACTGACTAAACACTCCATCCTGTCTCTTCCTAGCCTTTCGCACTGGTGTCAAGCCTTCCTTTCAGAAAGAGACCCTGGGTCCCAGCACGCTTTGACCCTTTAGAAGAGTCCCTACGGTTTTGCTGACAGTTGTCAGCAAAGCCGTTGGCCGCACGCAAGGAGTTCCATGAGGTGTGCGGGAACAGAGCGCGCCGTCGACGATTTGGGCTTGGTCCAGATTGTTACCATACGACCGGACGGTGAGTTACCCGTTGCTCGCCATCTGCAAGACCGCGGTCTCAATTAGATTGAATTGTCTATACTATCTAACTCATTTCCTTAATATCTTTAAAATACAAACCTTAAAATAAACGTTGTCTAAATGTTTATATAGTGTAGACAATAAACAAAATAGGGAACAATCTTCAGCCCGCATCGCTGGCTTTATGCAAACTTATATAAGTAAGTTCGTTCATTTAGTTGCAGCTTCCGAAATGAGATAAAACAGGTCAAGTAGTTTAATGAATAACAGCTTTTGCAAAATAAACTTTGTCCTTCTTCCCCGTTTGTGGTTAATTAGCTTTATTAAGTAAACAGGTACGCAGGGCTCGGTCTTTGAAGATTTATGCATGAGGGAGATATGTGTATATTTTTTGGGGGCAGATTTATGAAGTTTTAGAAGACAGTATCTAAATAATATAATAATATTTAATTAAAAAATAAAGATAAAAGAATGACTTCTTACAATTATTTTTTTGTCGGTATTACATTGGTATTTATTATAAAATATAAAAATCGTATTTAACTGTAAGTACATATTAAATTAAATTTGAACAAATAAAAGTCAACAAAGTACTTCTCCACTATACACATCTATAATATAGTTTTATTCCCTAGTTTTTTTTATTGTCACTTTTTTGCGAACTGCAATTTTATGTCTTTGTCACACTTAGGTGTCTAGTAGATAATGCCTAAGGCATTTAATTAAGTCCCCCTTTGTACTTTTGTGTTGCATATAGTGTTAAATAAATAAGGCCAGTGTTTCCTCACTGACTATCCTGAAAAGAAACACCAAAACAAATTCGTTGGTCAAACTCTATTTTAAAGTCAATACAACAAACAAAAATAATAGTCAAAAGGACGACGTTGGCAATCTTGATTTTTCATCATACCATTAAATTATTATTGTACTCTAACTGTTGGTTCCTTATGTCTATATACTTACCTAAAACTTCATATTACAGTAACACAATAAGCAACGTTGATTTACTTTTTATGTAAAATATATTGTTTCACACTAAACATAAATAACAGGTAGACGCAATATCGTAAAATGATATAAATAGCCATACTCCTATTTGAATACTAAATGAGGGCAGAATCAAATTAAATGTAGTTCAATTCACAAAATAGAGGCGCCACAGAGATTAATAAATAAAAATACGCATATATCATTCGACACACGACCACCCGCTGTTTCATATTATATTGACTTTGTGACCCTATTTTTTCCCATTAATCCGAACGTTTAGTTACGTAAACAAATATTAGATATCTTTAAAAATGCCACAAGTTTATAAGACAGCTACAAATGTCATATCGGATATGATAATGGCATTTGAAAAATTAATTCGGAATATCACGTGGTGCGACGCGCACCTCTCTATGAAACGAAACGATTAAGCTACAAAATGTCAAAAAGCAAAAGCACCAAGTACTAGGGGCGGCGACCGCGGCTTATAGAGGGGAGAGGGGGGCAAAGGGGAGCGTGGCCGCCAGTTTCTCGCCGACCACCGCGCCGCGAGCACGCCTTGTAATGCTCACAGTATTTTGACGCGACATGGCCTCGTCTGCGAGCGGCAACATCGTCGTCGAGTGGTTGCGATCGCTCCACTTGGGCCAATACGCGGAAAGTTTTATTGATAACGGATATGATGACTTAGAAATATGCAAACAAGTAGGAGAACCAGACTTGGATGCTATCGGTGTCCTCAACCCTGCTCATCGTCAGCGATTGCTTCATTCAGTCAGATCTTTGAGAGAGGAAGGAGCGGCGGCTGTTTATTTTACTTTGGAAGAGGCAGCCGCCGCTCGGGACTCTTGTAGATGTGAGGAAGAAGCAAGGAAAGAGCAGGCAACAGCAGCAGTGGAACCGGCAAAATATGTTGACGAGTATGAGGAAGGAAAAGCAGAGTTAGTGAAGATACCTCGGATGCAACTGAAGCGGTTGCTTCGAGAACGCCTCGCTCAGGATGGGATCCGTCTGAGTCTGCAGCCATATTCCACCACGGTCAGTGATTATTAGCCCTAAATCGTGGGCAGTGCTCCTCGCGGTTATGACCCGTGATTTGTGAAAGTGAGAGGATATCTCTGAATGTATGTTTTGTGTCTGGAGTGAGACGTGAATATAGAGTTGTCCCTATGTATACTGCGAGCCGACCGCGTAGAGACACTGCCTGCGTCTTGTTATTTCTTTTGAATTAGTCTGTGTGTGGTGCGGCCCGTCTTCGACCGCCCCGAGCGAATCGCTCCTCGGGACGTGTTGCCATAAAGTTTGTTGCGTGCGTGATTTCCCTCGAGATGAGGAGTTTGCGCGCCTTCCTGTCGTGAGAAGATTGTAATCGCGTGCCTGCTGGCTCTAAATTGGGTTTTACGATAAATCGCGAAACCTGTTTTAGCTCCCTTAGGCGTTAATTAGTAATACGGCTTGTTCTGACATGAAACAAAGATCTCATTCCCATATAAATCTGATGGAACTTTAAGTTGGCGTATTGCATTTCGTGACTTGATAAAGTTACTCGTAATTGTTGGGTTGCAGAACATGCTTTGTATTATGTAGTAAAAATTAGCAGCGATTTTTATTAAGTAATGAATGGAGTTTATTAAATAAAACGTACAAATCCTACATATATATATTTGGATGATGAGGCAATAAAAAATCTTAAAATAAACAAACGACATTCAGAAACTAATAAACATGAGAACTCCTGGGTCTATAATAAAACAACGACAAACAAGAGGGAATCATAAAAGAAAACTATTAAAATAAAGTAACGTTTAATGGGTCATTATAAGAAGGTAATAACATGTTATTGTACAGAAGTTTATAAATTTCTCAAGTAAATGTTATCTTTATCAATGGGCGGAAGCGCTTAGTTTATATTTTAATTGAGGTGTTATTAATTATTCCAGTGGGTAGTGATTAAGAGGGTGGAATATTACTTTGAGGGTACGCCTTTCTGTGTAGTGTAAATAAAATTATACCCAGCATTTGTCAGCAACTTGACTTACACGTAGCGTTCTTATCGTTCATTGATTTTTCTGTATCTTCATAAACACGTTGATTTGATAATACTGATTACTTTAGGATTTTTTCATAGTTCACTTTATTATACAGAAGCAAATATTAAAAGCAACGTTATGTATGACTAAAATGCGGACATACGTTAATTCTACAATTGCTACAAAAATGTGCACGTATGATTTATTTCACCGCTAAAACCAATTTTCAATATTACTTCCCAGGCAACACAAAATCCATAAAGATTTCCACGTATTCTTCCTTAACTTTACTTTTTACTACTTGCAGAATTTCTTTGTTTCCAACCTAGCTTACAGTGCATTGTTTCTATTAATTTCGCTAACAAGTGGTTGGAAAATAGCACGCTACAATAGGCAGTGCCTATAGTAAAACCATTTCAAAATAAAATAAATTCCTTTCTTGCAAGCGGAATGTTAAATTATTTAGAAAATGTTTAAGCATCTATTCTTAAAGCTTTCGGTGAAATTCCAGACAAAATTTTATAAACTTTGATATTTATATTGTATTTGAAATTTTATTCGATATTTTCTATATCGGATTGTGAAGCGACGAGCCTACTGTAATTACCTGTGATGATTTTTTACCGGTTTTCGGTCTCCATGTTGAAACCTGTTCGGTCTCAAGTGCGCCAAGAACCCACGTTGAACAGGCGCGCATTGGATCGTCGGCAAAAAAATAATCTAAGAAAGCCACTGGCATTACAATCTTGGAACCGAAGCTATGTATAACTCTGGAGAAGCAACAGTCTAGTCAATATTGGTTTTAAGATAAATTATTTTCATTGACAAACTATTAAAAACACAAACAGAAATAATTTTCTCCCCATTAAAAGTTTCAATAGCGGTGACGCTAATGTCATTAATGCCTACATAATTTGTATCAATGTCGCTATTAACGGAATGTGCTGTCAAAGTAACACGCTTTGGATTAATTATCACTGTGCTGCATTGTGATCGATCCACCCCCATGTCTACCTGGGAGCATTCCTTTTCAACGTTAGCCAGTAACAATAGAATTGGCTAGGATTTTTTGTCTACGCTTTGTAAAGCGATTACCGCCGGAACTGTGCACAAAAGCTCTGACGAAATTTTGGTGGGTATCAATATCGTAGTTCCGATTTAATGGCTAATATTTGTGTGCTGTTGTCGTGCATTGTGCCTGCTACATCCGCTGTGAGATCACCGTTATTGTCAAAGTTAGGGTTGTTCCATGTAACAGCTTGCAGTGGATTGTGTTCTGTAATTGATAGGCTCACTTACAACTTTGTGAAACTAAAAGTTATTACCAAAGGTTTTTAATGGCAAGCAGAAATCATAACTAACGTGAATAGAAATGAATTTCAAACTAGCAAAATTACAAATTTGTAACCAGTTGAAATCGATATTTTTATTCTTTTTCTGAATTTAAAGGCAGACTAAGAATCTAATAAACCGGCAATTTGTTTCCACTAATCGTTAACGATCTTGGGCCAGAGTTAATCCTCTCGTAACCGTACCTATTACAAATACCGATCTTTTGTAGTATCTCTGTGAGCCCATTATGATCCACATCTTCCTTTACGTTGCTAATTTTAATCGAGGGGAGCCGAGGTGCGGATGTAACGGATTATATCGACATTAACGCCTCTTAATGGATTCGATTTCATTCTCCAATGATACATGGCGGTATTTTATTAGTCTGGAATTCTAACGAATCGCGATAATTACCATAAAAATATTTTATTAGCAAGTTTACCGCAAAAAGTTCTCATGCTCAATTTATGATCATCATTTAAAATTGATGATTATTCAAAATAGTTTCACATGACAATATAAAAAAAAAATCGTTGGAGCCACTTTCGATGAGACTAAAGTAGTAATTAAAGGAGATAATATATTATTCAACAATTGAAATGTCCAAATTGACAGCTTTATTTCTGATAGCGTCAACATTAAAATCGGTCCCTTTTATGTTTGTCCACTTCTGAGTCACTGATACAAAACGGTTTAAAATACCACACGGATTTTAATGGTCGTAAAAAATAATGTCTTACGATTAGAGTTCACTTTAGTACGAAGAGGAAAGTTAATATCTATTCAATACGCTAAAATGGTTCAGTAAACAGGTAGAGTAGATACAAAAAAGTAAATTAATGAACGGTTGGATGGTTCTCATAAGAATTAGTTTATGTATGTTAATGGAAAGAGGACCATAAAGGTCAATAGATGTTTATGAACGAATTGAATCGGACACGACGTTAGTCACATTTCTATCTGCCCATTTAAAGTGCGTGGGCAAGTCCATAATGTTTACACAAGGCAGTAAATGAAAGCATTCGTTTCCATTCTTCAAACTTTTATTTGTATAGTTTTGGATCAACGTACGAGATTTGTAAGTCGTTGTTGGTTCAAATGATTAGATGTCTCTTGGTTTCCACATACAATATCCGTTATTTATCATGTTTTGTAGGTAATTTGTATTCATTTGAATGCACGTTGTGTTTTCTGTTTAACTAATATTTGTTTTGATTAAAATTGTGCTCCTGTACAAAGAATTGTTTGCTTTTGAGACGAGTTTTAAAATTAGCTGGAGCGGGTTTTTCTACCTGTGTCGCCGCTTTGTTACAATGAATGTGTGCGAAGTCACGCAGAGTCCCGGCTCCTTGATATTCCTCCACCGCATCGGGCTTATGTATGCCTGGTAACTTTAGTCACATATAAATAGTGAAATAACTTCGTAAATGTATCTAATAAACGGGACATCATGTAGTTTATAGCTTGTTTATGCTCGTAAGTAGATATGTCTTTTTTATTAAATTTTTGGTTTTTTAATGCCTTTATTTTGTGTTTTAAATACCTTCAAATAGTTTTTTGCAGCTTAAAACTCTCGTTATATTTAATTATAAAGAATACGAATGTCTATCATAAACAAAAAAAAGATTACCGTTAAAACGTATCTTATCTTTTACGTATCTTTTTTCTCAATGAAACCCGAATAACAAATCTCAGTGTCGGAAACATCAACAATTGAAGTTCGGCAGGTGTAAGGCGATCTGAGCAAGTTTGCTTGGCGCTTTCAGATGTTTACTATGCCCACAGACTGCAAGCCCAAAGTCGGCAAACTTAGAGATTTGCTCTTCAGCTCACCAAGGGGATTAGCATCGGTAATTGTAAGGCCAAGGAAGTTTGCTGGATCTATAGTTGTACGGAATTAGATTTGTATTTTGTCAAGTCTGGCTTTGTTAGCTGTTCATTATGCTCAGTTAGATAACTAAGGAGCTAAAGAGTTGTTCTATCTTGATTAAGTTTATGTGCGGTATTGTCTGTCTTTGTGTGCGTTCGTTAAATTTGTTTTGGGTTTACGTCTGGGCTCTTGCCTTTCTTGTTCTTGTAGTCAAAGTAGATGTACCGTACACATAACATATTTACGAGGTTGGCGTGTTTACGAAATGCAGAGCATCGTGAATATAGTTTATGGGAAGGATGTTGCTGTGCATATCAAAAAATAATATTCAAATTTAAACTAATATTTTATTTAAATTGTAACTAACATTAAAATTTTATTAGTAAAAATTTCCATGCATGTTTTTTATTTATCTTTGAAATATAGCTACGTATCTTCACTTTCTTTTTTGTGCCTTATAACTTTAGAACTCCTACATGTAACAGGTTTGTATTTCTCTTCAAAAGTACATGGTCAAGTATCAGAAATTATTGTTAAGCGATAGCGTAGGCAGTAGCTGTTACTCTGTCAACTTGACATCAAAATGTTTAGTAGCATTATTTACATGAATTTCACAAGCACTTGTGAACTGCTGTAGATTCTATGAATTCCAAAGAAATATTTCATTATCAATATGCTTTCAAAATGCATAATTTTGTTAACATAAGTTAAAATTTGCTTTGGAAAGTAGCATTATCGCAGAAATTTTAAATATGTATAAAAGGAGAAACCGACTGTATGACATATACAACCCAAAATTAAAATGAAATTTGTCACAAGATTTACTTTTATGAAGTTATAAGAGAGGATTTTCCAAAATTCATACGCTATGAGGATGAAACGCATACCAAAGTTTGAATAGAGAAACCAATTTTAATGCAAACGAAGCCGCTGGTAGAAGCTAGTGTTTATATATAACTCTTTATCTTGTTGACTAGTCTTCTGAGTGGTGACTAACCTGAAAAGTCGGCTTGAAACACGTTGACGTCACCTCATAAGTCAAAAATGAAGAATTTATTGTGACACATACCTATATATCATATTTTTAACCGTAAGCTTAAAAAGGTCAATCTTTTTATAGACTCGAGTATTATTGAATGACTGATAGAATAATCAGAATGATTTTATCAGCCATTCAATGCAAACTATATATTATTATTTCTATTTCTGACTAATCATTTTCAGCCGTGAGTTGTCAAAAATTTAGGTACGAGTACTGTACGTACAGAGTTATTATCAGTAGATCAAATTTAGTATGAAAGCTCCAATTGTTTGTCGTATTTTTTTTTATTTTTTATAGGCTCGCGTTTAGCTTCTATCTCATCCGATAGTAAGCGATGATGTAGCCAGCGATGAAGACGGTTACAAAGAAGTAACCTATTCACTCTTAATTTACAAGACAGTTGATTTTTTCCATACATGCAGAAGCAGTAATTAAAATACGACTACAATTCCCTTACATTCTGTACGGAACATAATACATGTTATGAAGGCATTGTACTTTCCTCAAGGCCAAGACATTTCATTATGTATCCGGTAGAAATTTATTGTACCCATTAGTTAAGCCATATTCAAACCTCGATCATCATAGCTTTTGATCGACTACCTATAACGTTTTTAATACAACTACCGTGAGTATCTTCAATACATTATACATATACCTAATAAAAGACGACCAATTTTCGAAGGTCGTCCATATACATGAAAAGGTTAATATTCGGCATAATATTTCACGTAATCCGGTTATTGGAATATGTTGTACATCAACTGTTATGTTTATTATTCATGTGGTTTGGTTTTATTAGTCATTGTAATGTTCTATTTACAAAAATATTATCAGTACATGGAAAGTGACATGATAATTTATATCAGTGACGAAAATGGTCTAGTAAAACATGTCATCTAGAATATGTCAACAAATTGTGTACAAAATTCTCATAAATTTATGATATTATCTTGTAAGTTGATATTTAAAATTTACATAAATACCTTACGGTCCTTTTTTCGTTAGTAGAATAAAGTTTTCAATAACTGAATTGGAAATAAAAAACGATCTACAATTCTCAGCTTTTATTTCTGATCAGACCAGTTAGCTTTTTTAATTAAAGACTGGGTATGACAATTATTTAAAAGAATGCTAGTTTTGCTTTTTGAATTAACGAGTTCAAGTAATTCCCTTGTTAAAAATTTATTTATGAAAAGTATTCCTGACTTCAAAAAGAAAGTGTTCATAAAATTAGGTTCAAAGCATTCGAAGTCGAATAGTGATGGATCTTCAGCTATAACCTGTCCGCTAGAAGATTTATTTATAAGAGTTCTTAATCAAACACACAAGGGCCTTCTGAGAAGGTGAGCCTCAAAATAAACTGTTCGAGTCTTTGTTTTGGCTTCTTAGGTGGCTTTCTCGAATACAGTTTGTTAGTTTGTACAAAATAAATACCGAATACTTGTAGCTCATTGCGTATGCTTGATTGTTTTTTAAAAAGTAAACATAATATTTTGAAGAGCAACGTTTGGAAGTCGATAATCAAGATTATTTCTATTAGCTCTGAAAGTGACATTGTGTACACTCGTTTTTTTTTTTTCTTTTGAGCCCCATACGAACGCCGGCGTTTGCACACATATTGTTCTTTAACTGTTTCGACTGGCCTGTCAGTCTAGTAGTTAGTGAATCTGACTGCTATGCCGAAGGTCGTGGGTTCAATTCCCACCCAGGACAAATGTTTGTGTGATGAGCACGATCATTTGTTCTGTGTCTGGGTGTAATTTATCTATAATGTGTATGTATTTAGAAATATATAAGTATGTTTATCAGTTGTCTAGTACCCATAACACAAGCTATGCTTAGCTTGGGACTAGATGGCGTTGTGTGATAGTTGTGAGCATATTATATTATATTATATTTAATTGTGTCTGTAATTACCAAAGTCAAGAAAATCATTTAATAATTCCTTTTGCTCTTAGGCAGAGTGGGAAGGCGTGTCAGACTTTTGCTGACTAAAGCCTACTCCCGATCCTTCTTTGCTTTCGTTCTATACTATTTTGTTAACATACATAAATATAGTTCAGTATATATATTACATCTAAGTTTTTTAGTTTTAAAAATAAAATACAAAAGCAACCCCGCTCCAATGTTACGTCAAATTACATGGTTTGATGAACTGCTGTATAAATCGCAACTAAAAAAAAATTGTAACACCACAAAAATTTCGATAAAAAAAAAATGACGCGCTTCAGGGAGCGTCACAAATTGGTTACAATAGCGAAATAAACGTTGCGGAATTTTTCATTTGCACACCGTTTCTCACTTTAGTGTTTGAGCTTTAAATTTTAACAGTTCGTGCGGGCATCGATCAAACATTGACTTGTCGCAAACGAGAATATTCATAGTTATATCTTTTAATATTTGTCTGTAGTTCAAAGTCCCGAAAATTAATAAAAAAATAATTTTTTGTATAGAAGGAATTTAATTAACTTTCTTAGGGCTTTACAACGCTCCAGTTTAAGCTTAAAAAAAGAAACTTTTAATTCTATAATTTTCATGTAAAAGCGAGATTTTTCACTGTTATTTCCACCATGTATTTCATATATTCTTCTGCTGCAGAGCATTGCTATCTGCTTATCTGCTAATTTTAATTAGCCAATCTGTTCGTCTTACACTTGGCGCCAGATCAAATAAACAGCTACCTATAGACAATATAGGTCACTCCTCAAATCTCACTAATGGATTCCTTAATACTACGATTAATCCTGGAATATCTTAAGACGTCAATTACCTACGTATTCAGTTGAGCTGCAAATACGAGAGCATCCTCTCTCTCGCAATGAGTTTGACTATTGAATCGAATAGACTAAACATTTCCACATTTCCCGCAGTAATTCAAGTAAATCGAAGGAGAAATGCTATCCCAAAATACGAAATTGTTGCTGATTTTCTTAATAAAGAAAGGAAACTTAGCTAATTTTGTGTTATTCTGGTCTAATTTGTAAGTCTCACTAAAAAAATATTTTTTGTGCTGTGATGAGATATTTTTTTGTATTATTAATTGCCAACTGACAAGTTCAATTTATTGACTTACTTGATTGAAGTTACAATTTGGAGAGAGATGGGGCAGAGGAAGTTTTTTTGAGATTTGCTTATCGTTTCACCCAACTCTTACTTTCGTTCTTCGGCTCTGCGATGACCGTTCGTCGCCAGTTGTGCTTAGGCCAAACACGTTTACGTTTTCTTTGAAGGACCTATATGCCTTGGTATATGTGGCCAATCCAGTTCCATTAGCGGCATTTGATCTGTTGGTCGATCTGGTTTTCCCCGCACAGTCCCCACAGATCTACATTGGAGATTTTCTGGGTAGTGTATACGAAATTCGGCGGTGACAGTGGTTGATAATGGCCTAGAGTTTATGCGATATGTCTCATACACGTAACTCTAACTTAAATATGTTCGTTAATATGAAATTACTTAACAGAAAATAACAACAAAATGGCCAGTAAAAATATTAAAAAAAAACTAGACTTTTATCTAGTAAATAAAATAAAAAATTGCATTTATGAGAAACAAAGTACTATAAGAGTAATAATACTTTTACTTCGTTTTATTTTATTATGAATCCTCTTTTTTATGAGCTATATGGAGAAATTCGATTAACGGAAAACCATATTCCTTCATTAAGTTAATGAAAAATAATGAGCTACAAAAGACCGCAGTCATGAAAAATATTCTTAGTTTTCTTGTTTCAAAATTGTTTGGACAGAAATGGCCGAACAAATCTGCCTACAGATTATTATTATGCCAATTATTTATTGCAATCATCCTTATCATCAGCCTTTTTGATGTTCCCACTGCTGGGACACAGGTCCATTCCCTCTATTACAAAGGACTTTAGGAGAGGGAATGGGCCGTAGTTCACCATGCGGGTCCAGTGCGGATTGGTGGATGTCACAGGTTTTCGAATAGAATAGTCTTATTAGAATAGTCGTTTTATTTTCTGTAAATGCTAACTACGCTACGGTAAAATGAGCACTGACTTTCGGCCACCGCAGGCGCGGGCTTGCGGACGGCAAGCAAAATGGGTAGCTCGCCGTCCAGTCGTCTAATATTCGTCCGCATCAAGCCTTGCGTCGCCGGCGCGACCCTGCAGAAGGGTCGAAGCCAACTGGGACCAAAGGTTCGTGTTTGAAAGGAAGTCTCTAGCCGTGGTATACATAGCGATGTAGGAACGGGGTAGGTTATTTAGTAAGAGTCTGACACTGTTCGGGATTCATCACTGGATGATTTTTAGCTACTTTAAAAAAAGGAAAACTCCTGTTTCAAGGCAACATTGTGTGTAGCATACAAAAAACTTACATTTCCGAACAAAAATTGTTATAAAATTTACTATCACTTACGTTTTAAAATTGCTTAACGATAAACGAAACAATGTGTTTAAAATTGCTGATAGTTATCTTCCTGCTGATAGGTTTACTCAGATATAAACAATATCAGTGCGGTGTTAACTTAACGCTAAACTGTAAACCAATATAGGCTTGCTTTCTAAGAACTTTACTTTTATTACAAATTCAAGGATTTTGTCGTAAGTAGATGTTTAATTACGCAATAAAACTTACGGTATTTGTGGGTGCTACCTACGGCCTACATATTTTCTTTTATAACTTTTAAATGCCTACGTATTTGTAACCCGCACTATAAAACTTATTGAAATAAAATATTCGTTTTTACAGAGATTATCAAAAAATATGGTATAGATGTTAAAAATTAAAAATATTTAATTAATTGTACCTAAAAGTGAACTAGCGCTATTGTTAACAAATTATTATTTTAGTGCTAAATATTGTAACTGTAATTGAAATCTAAATGATTAAAACATTTGAAAACACGGTCTGAGTTAGATTTGCGCACGAAGATTTCTGTACCATCTGCAGCAAAAAAACGGAAAAGAAATCACGTTTGTCGTATGAGAGCCTATTATAGCGCATCACAAATACATCATCTATGAAAATATTAACTGTCTAGCTTTGGGCAGATATAGAATCCTAAAATGGCCTTTCCTATTTTTACTACATATTATTTTCCTTTGACATATATTAAAAGTGAACAAAATTAAGTGGTTAGGTAAAGTAAAGTAAGTTAACGTCATTGGGAGTACTGATCTGTCGTCATTCAACGTCGACGACCCCGTGTTCGTTCGATTCGTCGTCGTCGTTTTTTTGTTTTCGTCAATTTCGTCGTTGTCATTCGTCATTCGTCGTCAGTTTGCCGACTGCAGTCTTTCCGTCCGAATATAATTTAGGTGTCTTCAAGGCTAGAGTGAATAGGCTCTTAATAAACTAGTGCGCCTTACCATCAACGATTGCATCACTGCATACCATCAGGTGGGATCGCAGTCAAGCACTAGTTTATTACAAGTAAAAAAAAAATTCTTTAGTTTTAGCTCCTGACCGGGGGCGTAGCTCTTGCCGTATTTGCCGTAGCAATGATATGTGGCATCCATTCTACAGGAGCCCCAACGCTGGCAAAATTTCGTAATATATTAACTACACCTGTCTCGTAACATTTGTAAAAAAGACCCATTTATTTTTATACGTTATCCCTGTGGGACTAACTACGCCACTGCTCCTGACTGATAATTTGGCTGTATAAATAAAACAACCCGAATCCCTAACTAGTGATTCTACTGAATACCACAAAACCTAAAAAAAACATAGAAAAAACTAACAGTGATTCTAAATGTTTTCTTAGAAATTCCTCCTTAATTAGCTTTGTACGAAACATTAGGTACTCGCATAGTACTATGTACGTAGAAGAAAGATTACAACGTACTAAATTACATGTCTGATTTGGGATTACAACCAAAATCTAATTAGCTGTGTGTTGCTTACAATTTCGGACTAAGTTTCGTAATTAAGTAAGTAGTTTTACAAATAATAATGATGTGAGGTGTATCGTCACAATTTTAGACTAAATCAAAACAGCGGAAGATTAGTCTCTCTTCTTGCGCATGGAATGCTGAAATTGGGCCTATATAGCACAATTTTATATCGGTCGTGACGCTATTTCGCTCGCTTGACAGTGCCGACTCTTATCTCTGCCCTTGTCTATCAGTGAATAGTCACTGATAGACAAGGACAGAGATACGGATCGGCACGATCAGTGTTATCACAGTCGCAAATCTATATCATCCATACTATGTGAACCTAGATCGTAGATGTACGAGTTTCGAATCCAAGTTGCCTTACAATATACCAATCAATGGTTGTAATGTTACAATTAAAGTATACCTAAGTAAAATAAAACATGTACAAATCACTTTCTGGTTCAGATAAGTGTCACCGAAATAGTTAATAAATAAACATTGCCATAATTTTATCTTTGACTCACTTTTTAATTTTCCTCAAAACTTATTGAAGATGCCACAGGAAAAGAAATTAATATATTATTCTTTTGTGAAACTTTTTTGCCATAATATTTACTTTTGGATTTATGTATTGTATTCAGTTTTCAGAATTGAGTAAAACCATCGTAGTCAGTTGTGAAATTATTTTAATTTTGTATTTCATGCAAGGAACATGATTTTCGTGCGTGGTTTTCATTCACTTTAAAACTTACTATCAATTTCACAGTTTTCCATAATTTTTTCCCCACGAGTCTTCAATCTATACTAATATTATAAAGCTGAAGAGTTTGTTTGTTTGTTTGTTTGTTTGTTTGTTTGAACGCGCTAATCTCAGGAACTACTGATTCGATTTGAAAAATTCTTTTTGTGTTGAATAGATCATTTATCGAGGAAGGCTTTAGGCTATATAACATCACGCTGTGACTTATAGGACCGAAGAAACAATGGAAAATGTGGAAAAAACGGGGGAAAATATTCATCTTTGAGCGCTTCCGTTGCGTGCGCTGCGAAAACGGTAGAAGATACCAAAAAAAAATGTAGGAAAGAATTATTCCTCTTAAAATGATCTAAAAAAATGCCTGCGACAGTATATGTCTATCTTTTAAGGTTAACTCACTAGAACCGTTTTTATGGGTATAAAATTTGGCCGAAATTAATGCATTATTACCAATTATTTGTTAGAGTTGTATCAACATAGTAATATTAAACTTTATCCAAACAAATGTACTGTTGATTAAGAGTATGTAATTGTGAACAAAATTGTCTTTGACATTACTTATTTTCAATGAACATCTTAGAAGATATTACAATTTTGAAATAACTCCGATATAAAATTCACACGCGTCGCATGATGTGCAAATATGACGTTGCGTCTGGCCGGCGGGCGAGGAGAGGGGTTGCTAGCGGGCGCCGCGGAGGGTTTTTTTATGGTAGGTAAAAATCATCCAATGACGAATCCCGCTCTTGGGCGGAGCGGGAAATAGCGTCAGACTCTTACTGACTAAACAACCTACCCCGTTCCTCCCTTGCCTTATTCCCAGAGCCCCGGTATAACGCTTTCGAACCAACCCTCGGCTGCAGGAGGTTTCGACCCTGAAGAGCCCCACAGTTTGCTGACAACACCTTGAGGCGCGCGGGAGCAGTGCACGCCGTCGACGACTTGGTCTCGGTTTGGACTGTTACCAGACAACCGGACGGCGAGCTACCCATTGCTCACCGTCCGCAAGCCAGCGTCTACGGTGGCCGGATATCGGCAGGATCGCGGCGGCGACGGCTACGACGAGGGCGCTTTTGCCCTTGCCTTATGCGGTCGGCCTCCTCCTTTACGAGCATTACTGCTTTGCAGAAGGAGGCGACCGCTTGCCATTCTTCTTCGCTGCGGACCATGGCCTGAACCTAGGCCCGGCGCGAGAGGTTTGCCGCCGATCACCCCCACGAGGACACAGCGATGCTCTTCCCAAGCAGTGCATACCTCCACCGTGTGCTCCACCGTGTCCTCCGTGCTGGCCACCCAGTGGCGACACCCGGGCGTCTCTTCCGCACGAATCCGGCGCAGGAATCTCCTGAACTTCCCATGTCCGGTGAGAACCTGCGTCATGTCCTGCGTGATGTCTATCCACCACGCCTCAAAGAGGGGACTTACCGCCGAGATTATGGCATGCCCAAGTGTAGCTCTATGAAGTTTTTAGATAATTATGTTCTTTTAAAAACTAAATTGTTTAAATTAATAACAGAAATTGACACGGGAAAAGTCGTGGGTAACAGCTATAATTTATAAAGCTGAGGTTGTTTGCAAAAATAAATATGATGCCCAAAGTAACTATTCCACGCGGACGAAGTCGCGGGCACAGCTAGTTTTAATATATTATTGTACGCGGCATATAAATTGAACTTAAATGATGATTTTAAGGAGCAGTAACAGATTTTTGGGTCTCAACCGAAGTATGCCACACCAAGGACGGCCATTTTGGTTCAACATATTTGCCGCGTACTTATAACTATTTCATAACACCAAAAGGATCTCAAATAGAAAATATGAAAAGAAAGATGAGTGGAAAAAAAAATTATGTATCTTCCCTGAATACATTTCAATATTGGTGTAGATACAATTCCTAGAACAAACTTACAACGTACATCCCATACTGTGTTTCACAAGCCTTAATACCACCAGCTTTAGTCACCGCTCTGCCAAACATCGCTTTACAAACTGCTCTATGTATTCTGCTAGGCTAGAGTGTAGGTATAACAAACAAACAAACATTGGAACAAACAAAAACCTTTAGTTCCGTTCCAGTGGTTCGTGGTTTTACCAATTTTTTTAGTAATCTCTATTTTTGTTTCTAGTGGCTTACAGTTAGGATAGGAGGACATTTGAAGCCGGGACATGTACATATAACCCGATTTGAAATGTTCAATTTCTAGGGATACGATGATATTGAATAGAAAGTATCAATACGGTAGGTACTCATGAATAGTATCGAAAAAAAGAGAATCATGTTCGATACTTCAACGTATCGAGTACTTTTCCTGTATTTTTATGCTCACACGACTAGCTAATGGGGACACTTCTCAAATTGTAAGTATTGTAGTAACTTATGCGACCTCTTTCGACGTCATAATATCTATAATTTGATATGTCGAGTTCTTTTCTTAGGTTCTTATAAACAACTATCGGGGACATAGAATGAAATTGAAGGTTTCGATTCTTCAATATAGCTTTACTTTAGAGTATGATTTTTAGGTCCTTAGCTTATACAATGGTCCACATAGGAATAAGAATAAGTGCGGAAATCTGACTCAAATCGATCGATAGGATTATGCAAAAAAACACTTTTTGGGACAGGTTGAAAGAATTGTATAGTACCGTGCAGAGGAAAAACTGAAAAAAAAAACAATGGTTGTAAAAGTGTCAAAACTAAAGTATTTAGTTCTTTTTTAGGACTGGCATGACATTGCAGTGACGTCAGTTTGTGTTTGAGTGGTGACTTCTAAGATTGGTTCGATATAATGCAAGTCAAAAATTGAAATTGAGCAAAAGTATCGAATAAAAAGTAACGAAAACCATACTGTCATCAGGTATGATAAAGAAAAGTTCTCGAGATCACAAAGTATCGACATTTTTTCATGTCCCTATTTATATCACGCAAACTATGCAAATCCTTTTAATTTGTATTCTTTACACTGACAAGGTTTTCGACATTTTCTCTTGCACGAGTATAAGATTTATATAATTTTATAGAAAATTCTGTAGGTACAGTATTTCGAGATAATAAATATAATTTATTTATCTAATCTTCATGTAGGTACAGTAGTCGTAGGTACTATACGGACTTAATGCAATAAAGCAAGACTTAATAATGGAATTGCATTTCAACCATTCAATTCCATTTTTATCAACTTATATTTTTATTACTGACTTCTTTAACATAACTGGACTTAAAATCGGCAGACCAAAAGCCTTCAGTCTTAACAGCGAATACAGAAAGCTACCTGCTCCGATTCCGTTAAATTTTAAATAAGGATACCAATTACGTTTCCGTCTATAATGAGCGACATTCGAATGCTATTATTTTCGTATTAACTCATGATCGGTCCAGACCACTGGACACAAATTTGGTTCCCGAACGAAATTGGTTAATAATGATAGGCTGCCCAAAACAATGCAGCTTCCTTGTTTCATTATTAAAATTTAGCTTTGAAAATCTTAAAATTTTATGTTTAATCTGATTAGGTTACCGCTATTGTACTTTTATAAAACAGTATTTAATATTTTTTTGTATAGTGGGAAAAATCATCTAAGGAAAATGCCGCCCTTGGGCGGAGCGGGATACATACAGTGTCAGAATCTTACTGACTGAACGATTCACCCTGTTCTTTTTTAGCCTTTATGCCGGGGTCGGAATTTCCTTTCAGAAATCAGACCAAAGCCTCAGTAGGCTTCGGCCCTAAATATATATGTATATACGTTACGTTTCATTATTAGACGCTGGACAATATTTAAGTTGTATCTTGACATAAAAATATAAAATTCAAATAAAATTCCTAACATCAAAAACTTTACGACGCTACTCCAATCTAGCGCTATATCTAATTACACAGAACCTTCATCCAGGCAATATGTGAGCTTCAAATCTAATTTCGCTCACGTAACCTAATATACCCAATAGTACACCATGGACTATTAGATTTACTTCAAAAGGTTAAAGTGATCAGGTTTCATGTTTGGCCCATAAATGGGACGATAAACTGTCTTATTTAATAGCTCGGCGTGGGCTGACCATGCACATGCATGTACGCATTTTTTTTGTTTTGTTTTCTCACTTTTATGTCCATCAACCAAGGCGCCTGAGCACGACTGGCCCAGCGGGACCTACCATAGGTGTTTGTGATTCAGTTAATTTATTACACTACTGTGAAACATCCTTTTTTGCTGGACACCTCTTTTGTTGGGGAGTATTTTATTAACGGTAGATAAGGATCTTTATTAATGATGGAGAGTTAAGTTTATGTATGTAGAAGAATTAAATAAGACGTAGAGGCGGACTGTTTTTTTTATTATTTTAATCTTAATATCAATGATATTTGATATTAAGAAATTTGGTTATAATTAATGATATCTTCGATAAGGATAAGCCACTTTGGCATTAAGAAAGCCCTTACAATTGGATTTTATTCAGCGCAGTCTCTTTTTTATGAAATGATTGGTAGAACAAAGGTATTAGATCTCAGAAAAGAAATAATATAATTTATATTATTCTAATAAAAAGCTTTATCGGCTGATCCGTACGTGCTCTCGAGCGAGACTCTTGCTTCGTTTTTTACGACCCTTGAGCGATA
The DNA here is from genome assembly GCA_029852875.1 of Mythimna loreyi. Taxonomy (NCBI): domain Eukaryota; kingdom Metazoa; phylum Arthropoda; class Insecta; order Lepidoptera; family Noctuidae; genus Mythimna; species Mythimna loreyi. The sequence continues at coordinate 13,072,316 of CM056787.1, forward strand.
ATCCCGTGGTAATGCCTACTAGGCTCTCAAAAATCAGTCGACCAAAGGTCTAGACGATCGTCAAAAGCCCTTATATCCTCTAATAATGAGTTACACGAACATAGGTACCTACTCATCAGTCCTGACTACACACTTGTACACATTGAGACACTTAAAATTGTGAAACATTCGTACTTAGTTCTTCTACAGCATGTTTAAGTTACAAGGGTGTCGTAATAGATATCTGAGGTATGCCTGGTATACCACGTTATAACCAACAAGTCTACAAAAATATACTCTCAATAGGTACCTACAGACTTGTGCAACATTGTTGCTGCTATATCGCTAATTTTCTTCGTTTATCGATCGTCTGTTGGCTAGACCAGTAAGGCCTTTAACTTAACGTTATATGTAGCTCTGTAGCTCCATATTGTGCAGTATACACTAATTTGATATTCTGCAATATTGCACAAGACAGTTTAAGAAGTCATCCGGTAGTCGTTCCGTGTCCAACCAAAATTAGCTTCATGTTATTCAGGAACAAATCTTAGGTACTGCTGTTTAAGGTTTATGACTTACAAGTCCGTTCTAAAAGCAATGAGGATGTATGGTCTTCAGAACAAAGGATGCATGGTTCCTTTAAGCAAAAGGTACATACCTTCATCCAGCTAGGCGGTCGGTATGCCCTAGTTGGCTACAGTACTACGCACGCACGCCAGCTTTGTTAGTGATAGGCAGTACGATAGTTAGGGCTGCGTGCCGTAAACTCCATACATATATTCAATTAGCATAAGTTTCTATTACAGACGGCTAAGTAGCACTTACGCAGAGACGTGGGTGCCCCTTGAATGTACAATAATGATAAATAGTAGGTATAGCAATTTGCTCGTGCAGAACTTGACACTTTACAAGTGTCAAATGATCTTACACGCAACACCCACTAGCATTATCTTCAATTGACTTGTAAAGGGTTAAAGGATGCAAAATTATTATTAATATTATTGTATATTTTCGTGAATCTGTATTGTTAAATCACAAAAAACAAATGTTATTTATCAGAAACATTTACTTCAAATATACCATTTACAAAAGCTTTTGAATTGTAAAAATATCAGTGAATCAAAAAAAATGAAAATCGAAATCAGTAAAGCAATAGACAGAAAGAAATCTGTTACTAGATCATCATACAATTATGATAAAATGACAGATACAGAGGAAAAGAAAGGAAAACGTAACGGGCAGAAAAATACTAAAATAAAACGACAATTTTATAAGCTATCAACAACCAATTGTAAGGGAAGGGCTCGTAATGGCATCCGAATTGAAACTTTCACTTAGTTTGCTTGAAATTGATTAAGGCCAAAATGGAATAGGAAACGTTATTTAACCAAACTTTTATTGTTAAATTCGAAGATTACTTATATATTCTAATGGTAAGGTAAAGTTTGTTTGTTATGACAGAATTATTTAAATAATTCACTAGAAAACGATAAACATTTAGATAGGAAACGACATCAGTTTTAAAAATCTTTTTCTGTAATGAAAAAAAATCTCGAATGACCATTCATTACACAGTTGTTGTTTTATGAACGTTCTAAGAAAAATCAGGCCAAGTCTAAAAAATACCGAAACGTGAAAAGTCCCTCAAATATTAAAAGCCAAAGATGAATCACTGTCCCAAATTCTTTCGCTCTTACCCTAAAGTGACGCATCCGCCAATAAACTGAGTCGGGGTAGAATATATATATTTTTACAACTAGCTCGACCGGACAGTGTAACGGGAACAATGCATTCCTGTTGTTACGTTTGGTCAACAAAAAGGCAACAAGAGCAAATGTTTTTTGTCGCCAACCCCGCTAAATTAAACAGGGAAGCTGATTTTGTTTTTATTTTTTTTCCCGAGCAATTTTGCTTTACGGTGAACGCGAAAGCCGAAACAGTAATGACCTTTATTATTCCTGTAATGGTAAAAAATCTACTGCGTGGTGTTTTTGTTTTGTTTTGTTTCGATTTAGAAATGTTGATTTTTGGGGTGCATAGAGTATTTGTTTGGGTACCGATTCTGTTTTGTTTTTTTTTTACCTTACTTTATTGTTTTTACCATCTGTGAGTGCCATGAATAGAAACAGATGGAGAAGTCTCGCAAATCCTATTTATGACGATGACCACTGTATCAGGAGTGGACAATTGAGAAGAAGAATAATGGTTTTAATACAAAGCGTCAGTATTACGAATTCTCGTGAACTCAAACACGCCAGTACAGTAAAAACAGTAATTAAATCCAAAAATATCTCTGACCAAATACAGCAAGAAAAAAATATGCAGTTTCGATTTAACGATTACACCCGTTAAGATTTTATTTACAAAGTATAAGAAACTATATACATAATAAATAAGTAAGAAATGCGGTTTAACGTTGTTTTGCATGCCCACAATCGGCTGTAACTTGACTAAATATTATGTCGCGTGCAGTATAAATTTGGTAGGCAGACGCAATTAAACATTTACGATTAATTTTACGACTACAACCCTGAAAGAGTACACAGTGTTGTATTCAAATCAATGCGTTATTTCAAGGATGGATTTCAACGACATGATCGTTGTCAATGATAAAGAGGTATTCTTGGTAGAGAGCGTTTGGTGCTTAAGAATTTACTAAATTAATGCGACCAACAAATGAAAGGTTTGTTAATATTTTCAGAATCATCCGGTATAAGTAGGTAGAATAGAATAAAAATATTTTTATTCAAGACATACACAGCACAACGGTTACAAACACAAGGTAAAAAATAACAAAAATACAGAGTACGCTGAGTATGCCCGCACCGAAAACCGAAAGAGTGACCACCTCAGCATTTGCCGATCTGTTGGTTTTTAAGGCCAAATTATCCTCGGTGACGAAGCTTTAAAAAAAACTGCCCTTCGATATAAACAACAAAAAAAAACTCAATTATATTAACCGTAACATTAATAGCGGCAACGTTATGCCGTCGTGTTTTTGCCGCTCCGTCGACAGAGTTTCATATGTAAGTTTCACGTAAGCGCATAATGACAAATACGCTTCTATGATGCTACGCATGCGTGGTCAGTAGGCCTAAGCATCTTTCAAGCGTAGGAATTTAACGATCACCGTTAATGACAAACGAAACCAGAATTAATCAACTATTCTTTCACACGGCACGATGACAATCCTTAACAAAATTACGTCAGTGTCTTTTTCTCAGAGATGTGTTCACAACAGATTGAATTAACATTTCATTCTGTTGTAGTCTTTATGTTTTATGCATTAAAGAAGTGTCTTCGTGTATAAGATTGCCTAAACATGTTGTGTTTCCAGTGTTGACCCGACGAAGGGTTCGATTAACATTCCTTTCTCCGTATGATCGCTTCGGGATCCAATCAGGCCGGTGTTCACATAATTGTTTGCGGACATGATTTTATCGGAAAACTACAACGGTTCGAGGCTTCGGGACAACGGTTGTTCGTTTCATGCCATCCATCTAGAAATTATCGGTGCCCTCAAGTGTTTCACAACCAAATTGCGAACGGGCAAATTGGATATTGATACCTGGGTTTATATTTAAAGACTGTACTGTACCATAAAGCTTTATTATTCAGAGGCAGATATAAAGCTGTACATTACAGTACTGTTAGCATATCCATAAGCGGTAAACTGTCGTTCTGTCACTACTATAAAACTATTTAACACCCCACATCCGCAGAAAAACTCGTATCATTATCGGTTCCGCGGTACTGGGACCGCTCCTAACCCGTTAAAGACCTCTGCCTTAATCTCATATGTATATATGCTGAACATCAGGCCATCATTTACCATCAGTGCTGCTACTTTGCGAGGTCGTATATCGTTACCAGTGTCCCTTAATCTAGCGGTAACTGTGGAACAACAAAACTCATTACTCGACTCTATTCGTGACCGTACCTGCGAGTACTGGCAAGCTCGTGTTGAATGTTTGGTGTGAAGTAAAAGCGAGGGCGTTTCTGTGAGTGCTAGCCCCGCGGTTTACATGTTAGTTGATAGGATTAAGACTTTTTTAGATGTCATTTTTTAAAGTGTGATTACTTTTCCAACTCCAGGGCGGAACAAAAAAAACAGAAGATAGAACAAGAAAAAAAGAAATAAGTTGATATTGTATGATTTAATAATAACATAGTTATAAGTAAGATAAAATAATAAAAAAAAAAAGAGTCTGAGGTGGACTCGCGTAGTTTTTTAAGCTTAGTTTTAAGTAAAGATGAGGGCATGACGAATGCCATGAATTAATAACAAAAAAAAAGTGTAAACAATAGTGCATATTATAGAAAAGTGCGCGGACCACCATGTCTGCGGTAAAATAAATTTATAAAAAAAAAAAAAAAAACTCCAGAGCGGAGTGAGAGGGCGTGTCAGACATTTACTTTAGTTAGTAAAAGTCACTTCTATGTTTCTTCTTTGCCTTGCGTTCTTGGAACACAAGTTTTTTAAGCTAACCCCACGACTCCAGGAGACTTCGGCTCTACTGAACCTCAGCAGTTTTGTTGACATTTCTTTGAGGCGAGAGCGGAACACTACGCGCCGTCAACAACTTGGTTACCGAACGGCCGGACGGTGAGCTATTCATTGGTCGCCGTCCAAGTTGTAGGTATATATATCTAGGGCCTTTTCTCTACTTAAAAGCAACAGTTTAACTTGTACCATTTTACTTATCCGCATACATTGTAAACTCAAAAACAGCGTCGTTTCCTTACTACAAGACCCTAAGTTAGTCCCTCTATAACAAAACTTTTGGCAGACCGTAACTTACTGGAACATAAACGAATATTATGCCTATAACTTACAGAACCCGCATTAAATCTCCCACAACCGGGTATAGACAAAGGTGACAACTGAAATACGACCGCCGCCCGCGGCTTACTTTTACTATGAAAGTTTATCACTTGCGCCGCGTCGTTATTTGGCTTAGGAGATTAGCAAATGGGGGCAACTTGTTCGGTTTTCGAAGCCTAAGCCAGACCACTAAACCCGGAGAACTTACCGCTACCTTGGCATGAGGATTTTTAATTATATCATTAACTGGACCGACGCACGCGCGTGCCGATTAGCAGTTTTATAGCTATGATGCCGCGCTTACCCTTTATTTATGGGTTACAGTGAGGAAACTTGGCTTACATGAAGTAATTTTGTTCCGTTAATATGTTTTGTTGGCTATACGAGGTTGTCACGCTTTTTAAAGTGAATATAATTTTTAAATTTCAACACCGTATGAAATTGTTTAGTAACACGATTAACGGTGATTAGTAATTACTTTTCCCAAGTCAAGTTTGACTAATCAGTGGTTTAATTTGGAGTTCCTACTTATAAATGGAGGGAGATCGTTAAACCCTTTGCATTCTTTACGACGCAATTAATCGTAACCCTCTAGTCCCCTAAAGCAAGAAGACGCATAGCATTGAGGGAATATAATATCACAAAATATTTCATTAAGTGTCTATGAAATTATTTGAACATAATAAATAAATAATATACCGCAATTATCGCATAAAATCAAAAGGGCAAAGTGTAAACATGCTTATAACATGTTTTTAATTACATACATATTAATGATAAAATACACCCAGACCGACAAAACAAATGATCGTTTTTATCACACAAACATTTGTCTTAGGTGGGAATCAAACTCACGACCTCCGATGTAGTAGTCAGAATCGCTAACCACTCGACGAACAGGCCAGTAAAGTGAATAGGTTGTTTTTATCTTGTCCTATTCATTTGAAATTGATGAATAGAGATATTGGAGATCTATTAGAAAACGGTTTACAAATATTAAATACCGTCTTACTTAACCGTCGATCAGATTATGAATCTCAGTTCGCCATAATCGCCTTAAGTACTAATCTCCCTTTTCTATTACGAAACTCCTTCAACTTGAATAATTAATTTCAGAATTTTGTACCTAAACAAATAAATGAGTAAAATTTACCTTTTTTCACGAGGGTACTTTGAAATTGCTCCTCGTATGTAGACTTTTTACTATTTAATTAAAATGTAAGAACGTGTATCTAACACTTAACTGTCAGTAAATTAGTGTTGCAGTCTTATTAAAACTTTAATAAAGTTTTTATTTTTTTAGTCTGGCCACAACAGAGTTATTTAGCAGCAGAGCGCGTTTTTACTTTGCTAATTTAAATTTCAGCAATTTATAAATACACTTAATTAACTTAACGTGTTCAAAACACATGCTGGCCAGGTGAATTAAGAACACCTGCTGTATTATTCCTCCGCGAAACTTAATATGGAGAGTATTTTTTTTTTCTTTTTATACTCCTTTTAATTTGCAACCCGATAACTCATGTGACCAAAAAGGACAGATGAGCTACTTAACTCACGGTCTATTGAATTTCTGCCGGATCAGACTCTCAATGTAATCAAAGGAATAAAGAAGAAGGACCTCCTTTGTTTTTATAAGCAAGTTTCGTGTGTAGATTAATCAATCACATAAGCACTGAAAGAAAATTCGAGCACAAATGTATTTTAGGACCTAAAAGATTTCTTTAGCAGACGGGAAATGGGCAAATGTGTATGTAATGTTAGGATCAAAGCTGATGGATGTTGTTTTACCAAAATCGTTGACAAAGTTGTATAAATCTTTTACCTATTCATCATTATTAAAACATGACCTTTCTGTTTCTTTTGTTTCTATTTATGGGCCTAGGTTAACATAAGAATACGTAAATATAACTTTACAATATTCTATTCCACGAGTACATATGAAAAAAAAAACAAGAAACGTTACGTTAGAAAATTGACAACAAAGAGCTATTAAAACAATGCCCAAAGCTACTCGTTATAAGAAGGATATTTCACAAAATTTCTAACGACACCAACTTTGAGTTACTTGTCACTTCGTTCAAATGGCAGTCATTTATTTTGAACAAGTTCAAAACTAACTAAAGGAAAAACTGCTACAGTAGTTATATCACGATTCGGGTAGAAATTGTGCGAGGGACACACGGGGTTCCGGAATAGAACTCTAAATGTGTTCCGTAGTTGAGAATGACGCAGTTTACATCAATTTGCCATTTCGTAGAAATCCTGAATATGAAATTTGATGAAATGCACAGAATTTAGAAGTAGGATTTCAGATTGCAGTTTGTTTTGTTTAATTATTATTTGATCCAATGAAATTATTAATGAATTTTGGTAGTCAATTATATAAAGCTTTTGTATTAGAATATTTATCATTGTTAATTAGATTTACATTCATTCATTTATTGATCTTGTTAACTTGACGTCTGATGAATTCTTAGTTTTCGTTTCTATTATACAGTATGACAATATTTTAGACTGTCAATATTATTATTAGCTAGATATCACTGTACCATGCACGTCTATTTCCCTGTCCGTGTAACACACATGTTTGGAAAAGAAACGAGGAAAACTTTCATTTTTACGCCGTCTAACGGATTCAATATCGACGCGGCTTGAATGAGTTTTGGGGGTGGAAAAATCGTTAATCATCCCTTTGTTGGAATTTTGTTACGGCCTAACTCGTTGCTCGCCTGTTTGGCCTTCCATTTTTCCTTTTGAATGCTGAAAGTGAGGCCGTTCTTGACGAATTGTTTTCATGGGAAAACAGAAACGGATTCGTTGAGATTCGGGTTGGTAATATGTAAGAAAAGCGGCTGGTATTTCATTTTGGACCCACGAGTAATGTAGGTATTTGTATGATATTGTTTTGTTACGAAAACTTACATTACTGAGATATCAGTTACAGAAACAACTCGACCTTTAGACTAAAATAATGTATTCAATATCTTTTACTTTAGGAACGCTATACTGTCGACTTCTTCACATAAATTCACACGTATAGAATTTAATCCGGTTTCGTATCATCCTATGTAACTTGAAGCTCAACTATTGCGTTGAAAAACTAGCCAAGTGATAAACCTCAGATCACACTCTCAATTACAATTGTGGTTATCTCATACCTTCGCTCTGACAAAAAAAAACCCTAAGAAAGAAGAAGAAAGAAAAAAAAGTAATAGGTATTTTTTTTTCACACCGAGTTATAGTCCCAAACTAACCGTCCTTGTGCCATGGCCGCTCATAAACATACTTATATGTTTCAAAATATGTACACGTATATTACAGATAAATTACACGTAGATAGAACAAAATGATCATGCTCATCACAAAAAGGGAAATCGGACTCTCGATCTCCGGCATAGTAATAGTCAAGGTCGTTTATCACTAGACCAACAGATTAGTCCATAAGTTATATCCACAAAGGTTGTTTGAAATAGTCACTGTGGTCCGGAAACGCAAAAAGCATCTGAAACCAGGGTGAGTTTTAGTCAGTAAAAGTCTAACACTCGCCACTCATGGCGGAACGAGTTATTCGTTGATTTTCCATCGACAAAAAAATATACAAGTTAGGTCATATAACTTTTTTATAGAAACAGGTGTGATTTGACCTTTAGGTTTATAGAGCGATGGCTGACACGAGTTTTACAAATGAAGTGTCATTAATAACTATCAATTAAGTATTTACCGTTCCCCTCCTATGAACCATTAATCAGAATTTGCCAAAACAAGCATCGTAATGGCTTTAGACATTTTAGCCAAAAATGATATTCTTTTTCTTATGTTTTTTCATTGTTAGCGGATTATTTTAAGGTCTGTTAACAAGATTTCATTTTTCTTAGACATTGATTTATTTTATTACTAGTTTTTGCCTACGACTTCATTCCGTTAAAGTTTATTATTGTAAATAAAAAGTAGCCTTTATCCTTCCTTTTGGGAGTTACGACGGCAGGCACGGTTGCCGCAGTGGTAGAGCGATGGGCTGCTGCGCTGGGGTTTTGCGGGTTTGATTCTTGGATGGAAAAAATATTTATATGGCTTACATTTTCCGGGTCTGGGGGTCTTGTGACTGTGAGTTTACATAAATTACAATGACAGGATGACGGGGATTGTGTCTGCTTAATCTTCGAACCTAACCTGTCCAAGTCAAGGTGCCTCAAACCTTTAATATTTGTTAAAAGTCCACTAATATTTGATGAACACTTAGTAGTTTTTAGTGAAGAATAAGATCAATGCAAAATATCCCAGTATTTTATTTCATTATCATCATTTCAGCTTGGATTTGGGAGGCTTGAGTAGGATGCAAATATTTTATTTAATAGTTTAGATTTATGTACTAAAAATAGAAACAGAAAAAGATAATATATTTAGAATAAATATTGCTAGCACTGTAATATTGCAAAGACAAACACCTCCATTCCTTCATATTCACCTGCTCGTAGGTGACATAAACGTGTTATTGCCATCAATCCCACAGTGGTCTGGAAAATTTGAACACAATTTCGAACAAAACTAAACTGTGATAGTATAGTCAAAGTTTTAATTAGAGCTAAAACTGTCTGCAAAACAACATTTAGAATACGTGGACCATTTAGTTTGTTAGAACAGTGTTAAAAGTTGATTAAATTGCACGACAGTACACACACACACATTGCCAACACGTCGTTTATCTTCGGGTGTAGTAACCCTTCCCCTTGAGGGATTTTTACGACCTGTGCGAGATGATAAGCAGTTCTGTAAGCAAGCTCTCGATACTGTTTCTGTTATTTTAAGAAATGTAGGTACAATTTTATAGTGCGTTACTTCGGTACTACCAGTTCGGCCATTCGGTGATTTTTTTTTTTGTTTAGGTTAATATTTCTATAATTTTCGACTCACGGGTTAATTGAATCTTTTACGTTTTTATCTATACACCGTTAAATTTTAGTCGTTTTAATCCCTTGGAGGATCGATTCAGTACATGAAACACTATCGATTGGTAAAGTTAGAATGAAAAAACAAAGTACTTTTTTTTTAAACTCGAATTAATTTACGCATGTTCTAAATTGATTTCTTTAAGTAAACGTCAGCTAGGCGAGTTCAATGACCGGTAGGTAGTTAGTACGCAACGATCGACAACTACCTACAAGGTCAATGACTCGTTTACTTAAAGAAATTAATTTCGTAAATGCGTAAATAAATAAGAGATTTAGAAAAAAAAGTACTTTATTTTTTTATTTTATCTACACAAATCGATAGTGTTTCATGTATTGGATCGACCCTCTTCGGGATTAAAACGACTAAAATTTAACGATGTATATATAAAAGGAGAAACTGACTGAAGCCAAAACTACTGGGACTAGGAGCGTGAGATTTTGCACAAAGCTTCTTTTTATGATGCAAGCGAGCACTAAGAAAAGATTTTCCAAAATTCACCGCCTAAGAGGCCATGGGACCCATCTTTTAAACAAAAACACATCGGATTTGATATTGAACCAGAGTAGAGCTATGAAAACTTCTGACGATCGCGTGCCTCTTAATATAAACAGCTTATAGCTGTTAAGCCGTGTTACGTATGAAATGTTTCCAGGTGTTGCATGCTTCAGGGACTCATTATTAAGATTTATTTACAAGATTAAGCATTTGGACCCCCTAATGCGATTAATAGTGGCACTACTCTTTATTACCTATGCATATTTTATTTAACTTCCCATTCGCATAATAAATTAAATCTTTATTATTTATGTGATTGAATATTCTAGAGACGGTTTTTATTATTATTAATTATAATGAGGGGCGTATTTCTTGATATCCATTATTGTGTAAACGAAAAAGTAAAAATAGAAGTATAAATCATCCTATTTGGAACAGGAAAAATTGTTTAGTCATAATATTATGATTGCTTCATAAGATTTGGGTACACATGGAAGTAACAAAATTATCTGAGTCAATAAAAAAACCTCAATAGTATTTAAAAAAAAATCAGTAAATAATACAAAAACCACAAAAGTCAATGACCCGTAGATAAAAATAAAAAACAAAATCTAAAGTCAAACAAAAAAAAAAACATTATAACAAGTGTTGTCTGACAAATATAATGTCCGACAATATAATTAGTTAACAAATAGGTGACGATAGGGTGTTAGGTTATCGGTCCCTCAGTTTACACAGCATTGTCGGGTCCAAATCAGCGCTATATAAATACTACGGCAGCTCAGATATGCTGGCTTACTGGTTCCATTTGATTGCTCCGTGCAAGTTATGAGCTGAATGATAGCGGGTTTTGATATTGGAGTTTCCAAGACAAGTGTTTGTGAATATAGGTATTTTGTTTTTAATTTGTTTATATTATGTTTTATTATCAATTATTAGTTTAGTTATATGTAGTTGTAGGAGGCCTATGTCCAGCTGTGGACGTTTTTCGGATGAAATGATGGTGATGGTGATGCTGTAGTTGTAAATTCTAATAATAGGAGCAAGATTATTTGTTTTGTATCTGGATCATTTATATAAATATTTAGAAATATATACTTCTGTTTATCAGTTGTCTAGTACTATTGTTTCACATATTTATGTCTAGTACTCATAGCACAGGCATTGTTTGGTTTGGGACTCGCCCTTTGGAGGCCATCTAGCCTTATGTGAATGTTGTGAAATAGTATTTTATAAGTTATTTTTATATATTATATAATAATAATAATGTTTTATTAGCATATACAAATTTGACACATGTAAAGTACATATAAAATGTCGCACAGATAGTCAATTTTTAATTTGAACCCTGACTCCTAAACTAGGAAGATCGAAACTAGAAGTAAATTATGAGCGTAAAGAGCGTAGCAGGTTCATATATGTAGTTGCATTACAGTTTAAAACGTATACTAAAAAGGTAAGGTGACTATATTGTGACTATTTTTTTTTTCTAAAAACATCTGAAATGATATTCTAGAAGTCCTGAAACAAACATGAAATTAATTACGTTTTTTTCTGAAAATGTGCGAACGAGCGTTATGTAACTTCAAAAAGGTTTTGCAAACATTATTTTTGGTTTATATTTATTTTAACAACACGGTTGGCGGCACACGGCTACTACGTTGCGTGTTGCGTGTTCGACTTCCGCATAGAACAAATATTTGAATGGCCTACAGATAGTTGTTCCGTTTCTGGCTGCTTTGTATTTATCTGTGTGTTAAAATTTATTTGAACCCGCTCACAATACAGGAATAATTTAGTAGTGTAAATATTTTTTAAATGTAGTTTGAAAAAACTTCAAATCATTTTATGATAAATCATGATTTAGAGTTATGCGGAATAGGGTGTAGTTCCACAAACTTTTATTACAAAAAGAGTAGATCATCTGACCAGTTCAAATTTATGTCTGATCCAGGTGATTTCGGGCAACAGCCCGAAGCACAATTACAGTTCTTCGCAAGATTTGAACATACATACCTAACCATAAATATTCAAATCGTGCAAAATAATCTAATTTTTCGATATAGGATTTATTTTTGGAACTAATGCAAGAAGGAATTTATCTATCATTTTATAATCAGTAAAAGTCTGACACTGGCTTCCGCTCTGCCCAAGGGCGAGATTCATCATTCGATGATTTTATCCTTGATAAAAAAAAACAAGATTTATTACAACGTCAGAACTCGGTAATTAAAATTTCATTTCTATTTTTTGAGCATTTTGTTAATACAATTTATTGCCATAAACTTATAGTTTACACTCGCTTCCTCCTATGACTTAAGCCATCCATCCGAAACACAACTGTGTCAACACAGTTGAGATAATTCGAATACTCGATGAGGAATGTGTTTTCTTATCTCAAGGTTTGCGAGTAACCGACGGGTTCTTTGATGAACTTGTAACGAGCATCGCTGCCCGACTAAGATAATAGCCATTTCAAGTTTTGTTACTTTTACTAATGAAGTTAGGATTTAAAGAAAATAAATGCTTTGATTTTCCGCAAGTGTTTACTGAAATTTAATGAAATTGGATTCGGAGAATGTTTTGAACTGTATACGGTTTAATTATTTTATGGTAATAGAAGTCCAAGTTGTTAGAATAAAATAACCTTTAATGTACACTAAAATAAACAACAAAAACTTAGTTCTACAAGTAGTTAAGGACGACTTATCAATGTCAGTGTTAACTACCAGACATCTTTTAGACGGACTGTGAGAACATAAAATAAAACATTGGCTATTTTACATATAATATACAAGCATTCTTGATACCCGAAAAATGGGTTTTCATCAGGAAAAAAAAAATGAGAACTTAAATGCGACGTTGCCTACCGGAATCAATTGTATGTTCAAATCATCCAGAGACCCCATCACATATAAACAACAAAGGTTCATCAATATCGGTGAAGCGGTTAAAAATGAACTAAGAAGATACATAAAGAAGCAAGAAAATAATAAAGATGCATTAGTGATGTAAGAACTGAAGTTAGGTACAACCAGAATAGCATTATTTATATTCCTGCCTCGGGAAACAATCTTACTAGGATTCCCGGCAAACATTCTTCTTTCCCAAGATATTTCTTATAAGTACATTAAACGGTCGCAAAGGCGAAAAAATCTAGATATAAAAATATCCTTTTTGCGGTGTAACTGGTTCAAGCTATTACGAAATTCAAGAATATTTTATCCACTTTCGTAACTCCATTTCAACGGCTATCTGACGAAATGATAGACGTTCCAAATACAATTTCATTATAGCATCTCTCAGTCAGTATAAACATAGGTACAGACCAGTCGGAAACAGACCTCACCTCACAAAGGCATGCCAGTCAATCTGATTTCAGTTTTAAGCCTCCATGTGCTACCCAGTCGACCGAAATGAAATTAGATTCCTGAATTCAAAACATCGAAATTCCTATTCAACTGTTTCGAACAGGATTCTCCTAAAGACAATTTAGAAATTAAAGTTTATGGATTATAACTTTTTCTATTACATCTTTCTTCAAAAGTATTCTACATAAGAAGGTACTCTATACATAATATGAGTTCAATGAACTTCAAAACACAAAAGTCGTGTGTAAGAGTTTATACAGTCACAGGCATTTGATTAGCTTGCCTATGAAGAAATCACGACTGCTCAACTCAGTAGTCAATAACCTATGTACGTAATAAATGTACTGTTACAAATAAATGACTAAATACGATTAAAAAACAATACTGACGACATTTTTAAACGTATGGTAAAAAAAAGGTTGTTGTGGTCACCAACCTAACATGAAGAAAGACTCTCATAGATAATTGTGACACGACGATGAGACATTATTACGAGTATATATAGAAGAGTTTAGCAATCACCTCTACAAATAATAACCATACGATTTCCTAAAGATTAGTTCATTAACTTGGGGAAAATAGGTGTAAAACGGTTTTAAAACAATAACATGGTTGCATTCTGCAGGAAAAAAATCTAATTTAGTTTTCATATTTCTGAAATCGGTTCATTTTTAACATCGATTTCAAAAATCGATTTTTTTTTCGTGTTAAATCGATGCTTCAATTAATTGATCACAGATCGCCATCCCTACTTTTCACACTCATAAGGACTATTTTCGGATATCAATGTCCCCTTAGCAGTACGTGTTATGGCCACACAAACCTTCAATACGTGCTTGCTTACATAAGTAGCAAGTTCACGGAACCGTATTTCCTTTTAGGTGACTAAATACTTCCGCGTGAAGATAAGGAAACCAATAAAATTGTGTGTTCAAGCTTCATACATTATTAAAAGTATTGGAGCGGCAAGCTCTGATGTTGATAAGATATTATACAAGTAGTTAACTTTATAAGACACCGCTGCTTATATAAATATTTAACTTTAGCCGGTTAGTCAATAAATATAATTCTAATTCTATAAAAAATATAATTCTAACAGCTTATATTAGAGTTTAAAATTCCACACAGAAAGATGAAATTCTATAATGTAATGATTATTTTCTACGGTTTCTATTTATATTTATTTATTATCAATTGCTATACTTAGTAACTGTATACACCAAAGTTAATAACAAGCCTACAAATTACAAACTAAAAGAAAATCACACACACAATCTCATGTCTTTAGTAGTAGGTAATTTAGTATATTATGTCGTGGCCAGATCGTAAAAATTGATCACATCATGATATGGCCAAGGTAAATTGGCCAGATCATTTTAAACGTAACACTTTAATCGTTTGCCTTACTTTCTTTAGACTTTTCATTTTCATAGAAATCCTACATCTGTATACGACTAAATGAGGATTGACATACCGTCAAATGTTAAAATTAAATACATAGACACATATACCAATTTGAAAACAAATTCTATGAAATTGTAAAAGTTTCTTGCCGATGCTGCGCGATTGTTCAAAAAAGTTATCATGGCCTTGGAAAGTAAAGAACAATTGAAGGATCGCTGGTGGTTTTGAGTCCATTAAAGTCAGATACACTCTCTTGCATTACCTAGAACAGAAGAAGTTATTTGATGCTCTTCCTCTTCACATAAGAAATGTAAAAATTCATTCAGTTTCCTCTAGTTATTCCTATGACAAAACTACGAAGTAAACTTTGCTTTCATACCTTTAGAATGTATTAACTACGTATACCATATTCTCAGTTGAAGTTATCGAAACTTTAGATTTAGATGTTTGATTCAAATCAAGCCGTAATTGCGACCCGGATTCGGATTAATTTGATTTTGATAATTGATTTGGTTGAGAAGGAAATTTAATTCTGGTTTTGTAAACAGGGTAGTTTTCATGCAGATTTAGTAAATTTCAGACGAAATAATGCGTTCGCGTAATTTTTTTATTTTTATAATAATTTGTTAAAGTTTTTTTAATAAGTTCTTTAACTCGATAAATCGACTCACAAGCCAGTTTTGAAAAATTAATAGTGAAACTCATTTTTATCAACTTGGGTTACTAATTATGCTAAATGACAAGTTTATGGGACTAAGAAATAAAATTTTGCACGAGTTTCATTATATATATATATATAGTAGTAATAGTAGTCTATATATAATTTATTTATATATAATATATTTATAAATAAATAGTGTTAAAATAAGTTTCTCCATGTAAACTTTGGAACTTCGTTTTATCTTAGGGAGTGAATTTTGGAAAATCTTCTCTTAGTACTCGCCTATTTCATTATAGAAAATCTTGTGTATAATTTCACACTCCTAGTGCTATAATAGTTTTCGCTGTGGGTTGATTTACTCGTATCAGTTAGTTAACTTCTATTTTTTTATATAAGTATAAATGAAGCTAGAAATAACAATAATCTTCCCAAAAAAAGTTGACATTTGAACTTAGAACGTCAATCCACAGCCAAGCTATGAATCTACTTAATTACAATACTTACTCAACCCAAGCCAAATTTAGAAACATTCATAGATCAATCAAAGCACACACACACACACACACACACACACACACACACACACAAGTAACCTATAAGATTCAGAGACCAGTGTTGCATCGTTGACCGGCGAGCTTTGAACTAACGAGTGCAATGACCCCATATCAATTAATACACAGGTGTAATGAGTATCGCCAGTGTAAAATGTATGTACATGAGTACTGGATACTGCATATCGATTCTATAAATGGATTTCCCGCTACTTCGAGACAGCGTAATTATTTTTCAACACAGAAATAGTGTGTTTGGTTTGATATTTATTATGGTTGCTTGGATTTTTATATGAAGCCCAGTAGTTTTTTTTTTTTGGTTTATGGTTTTTTACGGATGCGTAGTATCTTATCTAGATATTTTGTTCATAAATAAACGTTGATTTCATATTTTACGATGATTGCGGATCCCCAACCGCATGGGGAAAAGAACTGAAAAGTACCTGCTTACTTGCTGCTTACGTAACCTTATTTAGTAAAATTATTAATTCATAATACCGATTATATACATAAGTTTTGCGTGCTTTATTTTGATTTTGTTAACAATATTTTATCTACGAATAAGCTAATAATGATTTTACGTCTTAGGGCAGTTATGGGCTCACAACAGCATGCGGAAAAAACCGCTAAGTGCTTACGTTCATTACAACCCATACACAGCTTTTACATAGTAAATTGATCAATATATGATTTGCTACTCTTAATTTGTATGTAACATCAATTTCCATTGTAATCTTCAATTCAGTGAATCATTTGAACTCAAAATATATGCTGATTGGTTGAATAAACGATTCTAGAGATTAGCCTACACAAATAGACAATTTAGGTACACAAATCATTCAATCAGTAGTGCTTCGTTCCTTTGACAATAGCTTTGTTAAGTCATGCTTCGAGTTGATCGATTAAATTATCGTTGGTAGTAGTGGAAAATGTCAGCAAAAAATAATCAATCAAAGATGGTATACACAAAAGATATATAAGTAATGTCACATGCCATGGTCACGTAACTTATTTTCGATAAATAATTGGCCTCTTTTATAGCAAGAAGTCCTTAAAGAGATCTACGAGAAAATATGCATTCATCGTTTATAACAGTGAGATAGAGTGACACGAGTAACTCATTGACCGACAAAATTGATTAACTAATAGAAAACTATACATAGATACTCTATTAGCCATTGAAATATTTTAAGGGAGGATACATCATGCGCTACAATCGCAATCAGATAACATGGATTCGATACTCACACATATACGATCCGTGTCATCATCCTCATCCAATCACAGTCGCAAAACTACAGTACTGATAGACAAAAATCGAGAGAAGAGACGGCGCTGTCGTGCAAACAGAATATTTTTTTTTTTTCTTAACACCATCTGTCACAATTGGGTGTCTGTTTAAGTCGCAATTGGATGACATAAACACAAAATTGCGACTAATTGAAATCATGCCATGTAGTCCTGATTTCAGTGGTCTACGCGCTAGATGGCGAGTCACCTTATTAGCAGTGTTATAAAACTTTGTATATTTAAATATAGAACGTATGCATTACAATGGGAAAAATATAAACGGAACTAGGTACCACGTTTCCCATATTTCTCTTTTTTTCAGCTGACCGCAACCTATAATTCGGCGATAGTTAAATCGGCTTGTGTATTCTAACATCCGACAAAACCCCGGTTACGTTTGATTGATGCCACAAAGTTTTCATTTTAAAAATTGATTTGTTTTTTATTGATTCCTGGTGATAGATTGAATTTTATGGAATAGGTTAGAATTCTAGTTGACGAACTAAAATTGCACGTGTCATCAGACTGAAGTTCATCGAGTTCTTTTCTGTTTTTTAAAAAACCTGGCAACTCTAATGGATATATTCATTAAAAATTTAACAATTATGACCAAGTAAGCTTTTGAAATTTTGTTTACTTTATATTTTTAATGAAGCACTTGTACAGTGACATTTCAACGCCCATATGTAATGTTTCGATTACGTGTGTAAGCAAACTAATGCTTAAATGGGTATTCATTTGAATACATAGGTATACAAAAAGTATGAAAAAGCAATGCTAGTATTTCAAGTCTATGACAGGTATAACGGGTACCGGAACTTCGCGGCTCTGTCAAGTGATCAGCGTTGAAAACTGACATCTGTTTGCATTTCATTAGAGTTTGCTTTTGTTTGTAGTCTTATTGTTATGTTAAGGCCTGGGAGCATCACACTCACGCGATACGAATATAAACATGCCACTGAAGGTCTCGCTGCTTGTGGTATATTTTCTAATAGATGAACGCATATTTTCTTGTAATGGTCCAACTTTGGCGATGGGCGTCAACAAAGTTTTGGACCATTTGTTGTGTTTTAAACCCGTGCTAAAATGTTGGCGGTATTGTAACATCATTATGTTAGGCTTTATGGCTTCAGGTGTTCAGAGTTTCTTGTTTCTTTTAAATATTAAAGCTTCTTTATCAACTCTTTTGGAAGAACAGTAATTTTTCATATTTGTTATAATTTGCTTTATGTTTGGCGAAAAGTTGTTTTCAACTAAAATATTTTTAAATAGCTCAACTTTGCTGCCAGCAAAGAAATATCAAGAAAATTCTAGTAAGGGAACTTGCTCCTGTATTAAAAATATGAACTACCTCAGGACATAGTCAACCCATGTGCATTCAAATCTGTTCATCTATTTGAGCGTGAAGGAGAAACAAACATATACACAAAAACTTATATAATGTTAGTGTGATATGAACACAAAAAGATGCCTCTTAAATATTGTTATACGATACATTATGAAAGACATTATAATGCGGACGTGCACATCATCAAAAATATAAGTAGGTACATGTGGTTAGTCTGTGACCCCTTTTTGAATGAGAAACAAAGACATAAAACAATGTTGTCCTTTTTACATCTGTATCAACCGTCGTCACATGTAACATCTTCTAAATTATTCACTTTTCGTATCCTATATTTGGCTGCTAAATATTCCTTTGATACGACATCGAAATTCGAATAAAAACTATGCATTAAACAAGGCGACTCATCCGTATTCCGACGAACTGTAGCGAAGCCTATTCGAAGTCGCCCAGGGGCCTTTGAATTGCAAAATGCTACGGCCATTACAAGAAATTGTATAAAAAGCGAACCTCTACTCTATATGTTGAATGGAAACGACTTCTTTCATATAATGGTTAGATTTAATATCAGACGTTTTTTCTTTAACATTCAAAGACGGCATGATAGTGTTGATTAATAGCATATAGCAATTTATTATTATCATAAGAATCTAATAACAAACCAGTCTAATACATCTGATAGCATAGTCAATCACCTGTCCAGAGATTATGAACATACCTATATACAAGCAATATAAAACAACATGATTCGTTTACAAGAAAAACTACAAAATAAAGTAGTAAATACTGTTGAATTTGTACCTATCAGTACAGGTACTGAATTACATCCTGAGGCAGTACTGTTATTCAATGGCCGGCTTGACTATTTATTTACGAGTACCATGTAGTAGTAGCCTCCATAATTTAAAGAGAAACTAACCCTGGCTCGGTTGATAGTGGTTATGCCACCCTTTTCTATGACACGAGTTAATTGCATTTTACATTTTGCACCCAAAATTCTGGACGTAATATTTTACGGTGACTTAAAGTGCCGTTACGGAAACATATCACTTCATGGTTGTATTTTGCAAAAACTGTTTGAAGCTTTAGAACGAGTTAATGAATCTGCTTTTCGGAAAAAAGAAGCAAAAACAGGCTTAATTTTACTTGATTAGCTCTTAGTAGATGATAAGATAAAAAGGACAAATAAAGAGATTAGGTCTTGTAAAGCAGGCATGACTCATTGGATGATTTCCGACATAAAAAGGTCCTATCAATATTATGTCAATATAGCAATTCCAACTCTAACATATCTTGTATATTTAGATCTATGTTCTTGTTCGTACGCTAATGCACGGCTGACCCAATCGGATAGTAAGACGAAGTTAATACAGCCATTAGGGTTTCTCACAAATATCAATAGTTTTACAGCAATCTTATCTTCTTTCTATATGTTTTTATTAATATGTTTCTTTTATATTTTTATGCCTACTGAAATATTAATAAAATATGTTTTGTTACAGGTAAGTCACCATCGTCTAACTAGAATTTGTAAGTTTACACATCATCGGACGATACTACGAGTTATGTTGCCCAAAAAGTCACTCGGAAATCTACTCTACCTGACAGGATTTTCGAGCTCCCAAATCAGGTCCGGTCAATCATACAGTGTAAAGTAACGAATAATACTTACTAGCTTTACGCGAGTGCAGAGGGATTCGTTAAAAGGGTGAAGCAGCCTCGTCACATTGTTTATTTAGTCCGCTCGTCGGTCGGGCGAGCCTAATCCGGATCGATCGTCCACCGGAATGTTCAAGCCAGCCTTTGAGCAGCGTTGCCCGTCACGTCTGCAGTATTTACAAGTTTTTAGGGTGCTTGCAAGGTTTCCGTGTGTGTTCTTCTACAAGAATGTAATGTCAATATTTTGTTTGTGTCATTTTATTTTCGGATCGCTCCGTTTTTGTTCGGTTTATACCAAATCCGAATTGCGCTGATTCTGGCAAATATTGATATTATCTAATTTTGATACAATTGAAATTATTGCCTATTATGCAGATAATTTACGATTAGTTCAATTAATACAAGAGTAGTAGCTTTGAACAACGACTATGGTTTTCCATAACCTATACAATAATTAATTCATATCAGACACAAATTATTACCATTCTGTAATTGACAATTCTAGTTGAGAGCTAAACAATGGCCTAAATAATGGAGATTTATGTAAACAAATCTAACGATAATGTTATTTTTTGGGTATGCGTTTTAATAGATTATGATATGTTATTAAGCCAATTCAAATAATATACATCGTTAATTAGACTGTACTAACTCAATATTTTTGTCATCAATCTTATCACTAAATGACAGCAAATTTTTTAGAAATTGCCGATTAAAAAAATAAGATGTACAAATCAATACAAAATGGTCTCTTTAATATTGTTAGTCATCAGTTGACTATTATTGCTATCTTTTTTTGTTCTAAATTTTTTTAGCAGCAGCTGTCTCTGTTCCTCGCACGGTGTAAATCCCCAATCTTATATTTATAATCACTATGCAAATTGGAACATTTCAATATTGCGCTTGAATGGGACCAATACGGCTTATTGTAATTGAGTTCTTTATGTTTTTGTTTACGAGAATGGTTTGACGCCTTGATTGTTGAATGATTGGAATTTGTTTTGATTTAATACGTTTAATCAAGTGAGTTATTGAGGGATAGCTGACACTAGGGAGTTGAAGATAGCACTTGAAATAGAGTAAGGGTGATTTGAGAACTTGTATCAGCTGTGAGTGTTCTCGAAATTGTTTTAGAGACAATTGAGAGAAACAGTTCGCTACAACGGAGTACAGTAATTGATAGAAATGTGCAATTTGTATATACAGAATACATCTTTGATACTCAAATTAAGTTCCAAGAACAAGTTCTTTGAAAAGTCAAATTAATTAAATAATACTAATAATAATAACCCTATTATGAAGTGTACAATAACGTTTATAATAAATTAATTAATTCATCAAACCTTTAGTAATTTGCTGGAGAATACGAGCTTTCAAACCCTCATGTATACCATGGCAATAAGGATTTATTATAAAATTTATGTAAGCAATAACAGTATATGTACCAATTCAACCCTGCTTTTTCCAATTAAACAATCCACAACAACTTCTACAACACAAAACAATGACTAAAAGTTCCAAATGTATTTCATTTCGGAAGCTAGTATTTTAATTGGTTTGTGGTCCTACAACTAACACAAAACAGTGAATAAGTTCCTGATAAGGTTAAAGGAATAAAAAAATACTGATTTAAAAAATATTGATTTGGTTTATCTTCGATATTCACAGTTTGGTTTTAAATAATAAGTAATGAGACTATCATGGGACCTATTATGGATAATTGTTTTGTTGGTATCAACATAACAACAATCCATAAAGAAAAAAAGTTATGCTTGAATTGATAACCATAATTGGAAAATTATGGTTATCAATTCAAGCAGATAAGGGATCATTTCAACAACTTTATACATTTACGTAACGATACATCAGCATGATGTTATGTGTTATAAATAATATCATGTTAACAATAGATTTACATTTGATTGCAGAGTTACTAAAGCGTTTTTCTTTAAATATATATTAAATACTTTTTCTATTTTCTGATAACAATTGGAAATTATACCGTGGAACAACGTATTCAAAATAAAACTTTCAGTCGCATTGAAAACTTTTATTTATTATTGAATTTATCATTTAATAACACTGGTCAACAATGGTTTTGCCCATGAAAGATGAAATACAAAAATAGGCAGTACTTGGTAAATACTAATCATCAGTTACAATATTACAAGTGTCTTAGCTCGAGTTATCGAGCTATGCAAGTTTAATCTTGTATTGCGTTCGCCGCACTCTCGCAAGTTTCGGCTTGTTCGTTATTACAGCACGGCTTTACTTCACTAGATTTAATACATCATAAAGAACGTTCAGATTGCGCTGGTATTCGCTATCAAACACCGTGAAGATACAATTAGTGTATGACGTGGTAATAGCACTGTAACCTACAGGAACATCTTAAGTGTATCAAACAAATTTTGTTTTTAGTTTAGTATTGTGAAGTTTAAACTAAAACTTTGTGAAACTTATATTTTTGATTATGCCTCGTTCCTATGAAAACAATGCTAACATTGTGTCCACACAATTTTTGTTACGTGTGTGGTAAATTGACAACAAAAATACGAGCGAAAACTTGAGTCCCAGAATCTGTCGTGATTACGAACTTTATTTCAGAATATCAGTAAAAAATCAAGACAAGCCCTGGGTTCCGCAGGTAATATGCTTGAGTTGGGAAGGAATTTTCATAGGACGTGAAATAAAAGAATAATGGATGACAAGACTTTTGAAAGCACATTGAATAGCAAGGAAAATAGGCCACGAAAAAAGTTTTTCAACATTTCTTGGGTGACAAAAAATTTGAAGACTGAAAACCTGGTTAAGAATATGATCCAAGCATTGTATGCTCTCGGTTGCAAAATGTCCCCCAAAATACATATTCTCGACACACATTTGGATTTTTGTCCTGAAAATATGGGAGATGTTAGCGACCAATGTGGTGAACGTTTTCACCAGGATATTTCAGGCATGGAACGGCGATATCAGGGCAAATGGAGTCCTGCTATGTTAGCAGACTACTGCTAGACGTTGAATAGAGAGGCTGTAGATATTATTTATAAACGGAAAAGCAATATATTAACTCATTTTTAAATTTTATAATATGTAATTTATGAATATAATGTTATCTTAAGTCAAAATATTTTTATTTGATTCCACAAAAAACGCGAGCTAACTCGACCTTAAAACTTACATCAAAATGTATGTTTAGAGGTATTCTTTCGCAATTAGCACAACTCATTTCATGGATTAACAAAACCTTAAAATTTGTTGACCAGTGTAATAGATATATCATTTAAGAAAATAATAATAATTTTTATTCCATAGTTTTTTACAATTACAAAATATTTTACAAGAAATAATATTCAATCTTCTAAAACTGCTACCTGCAAATACTACCTATTATTCAGGGCCACTTATCATAATATCTTAACAATATTCTATGAAATTATCCTAGCCGTACTCTTTGCATTCTAATGCACCGCATGTCAGATCAAAAATATAATATATTCAAAGCTAGAAAATGGTATTCATATTTTTATAAAATCAAAACATTGTATCAACTAATACAAGAAGAATATTGCCAAGAGGATTTTATTTTTAATCATATTATTGTATAGTGCACCTACAAAATGAATTGCAGTACGACAATGCATTCTTGTTCCTACAGTAATAACTTACAAGTACTAATAATTATTATTCTAATTGCCAATGTTCCAACGAAATAGGCTAGCCAATTAATTATTCCTAGTAACCAAGTAGCATTTCGAAGAATTTATAATGTTAGTAACAATAATTACAATGCAGTCTGGCATCTGGTTGGTAGAGGTATAAACGAAACCTAGTTGATTTCCGTCAAGAAATAGTTGAAATACGTCAATATTGTTCAGGTTTACATGACGTCTTGTCTACTGGTGGACTAAATACTATTCAAGTTGTTGATTTACGATTTGTTTAGTGGACTAATAAGTGGACTTAGCTTAGCTTAAGCAATTTGTAATTGGACAGCGGTAGTCGAAGTGCAAAATGAAACATCTATTAAGTCACGAGCAACTATGCGGTGGGTTGCATAAACTAACGCTGTAAGCTGTATTCTACATATTTAGTTAATACAATTTTGTCCATGTTAGTAGTATGTAATTAGCACAGTAAGGTAGAAATAGCATGATTTGATTGTTGAATACGACGAAGTGAACAAATGAATAATAATAAAGACCAGACATGGATAAACAATCACTGTAAATCTGTTGTACAGTCACACTAAAATATGACGAGTATGATGAGTTATATCTCACACAACAGGACAAACAAACTCAAAGGTCAATATTTGTACTTAGAGAGCAACAACCTGCAGAACTATAACAGAAAAAACCAAAACTCTTCATTCCTATGCAGGAAACGTGTCAGGAAATAAACGATCTCAATTTTACGAGCTGATAAATACTAATAACATTCCTCTAACAATTCAAGACGATAACGGAACCCCGCGTAATTTAAAAGAACGATTACATTAGCATCTTGTTACCGCATACTGAGATCACCCCTTATAAAGTTGCCAAAACATCCTTTGATCTTCACATTGTTTTGTCCGGCTCACGGAAATTTATTTTGAACACACCCTTGGGTAACGTATTTTATTCAAACTTGGTATAACATCTACGGGATATAAACCCTTTATGTGTAAATGTTATTTTGTGAATTGTGTTAAGAATAGTTTTGCTGGTTCGTAATGTGCAAACTTTTGTGCAAGAATGTCAAGTTTTAGGCATTGTGGAGAAATTAAACTTATAGGAATATTGTGATACGAAGCGAACAAGAATTATTTGCTGTGTAAAGATAGAGAACAATAGTCCTTTAAGGAAAGGCAAGGCAAAGACAGAAAACAAATTGCTTCTAAGAAACGTCTTAGATAAAAGCGTTTGCAATCTGTCATTGCGTATCATATGTTTGCTATCTCAGCGCAGTTTACAGCGTGCAAAAAAGAGGCAACTTGTGTGGTGTACTTCAAAATGTTTGATGCTTCAGACGAAACCACAATAAACATGTCAAGGATAGCTGAAAATTTCTTTAGTAATTTACCCTTAATACCAAGAACAGTCGAAAAAACTTTGCTACTGGCTGTCTTGAACTCCTTTAAAGATTAAGACTTCTAATCGTCTTCTTCGTACCCGTCCCTCGTGATGGTAGCGCGCCAGTGGGAAGATAAAGGACTTACCTCTTCAAAACTCGAACCCCTCACTATTGTGGAGTGCATATTAAAGCGGGCGCGGCCTTCTTGTGAATTGGCTCCTTGATTTGAAGTTTACAGTCGTCGAAAGCCAATTCACGGGTTAAATAATTTCGACTAATTCTTGGTTTTGTTATTCCGAAAGGGTTTATTTACTTGAAATTATCATCGGGTGGTTTATAAGATTTTCGAATTTACGGCAAAGAGACTGGTTTTGTTTGTTTGGATTGCTAATTTTAATTCGATTAATGTGAGGAGCTACATACGTCGATATTTTTACTGTTGTTTCATTTGATATGAATAATTGTGTGAGCATTGGTCAAATAGTCATTTAAATAGCATGAACAGTGACTTTTATATGTGTTGTAATTACATCTTCATTTAAAATTTTTATATCTATAACACATTTTACGATTATTGCTGGAAATAAAAATATGTTTATCATCGCAAACTATAGTGTAACAAGCGATATAAAAACTAGACTAGCCTTATGCGATAAATCAACTCGCTGCTGAATGGCCAATCGAATATTCATGCGTATAACATGGAGCCCGTTAATATAACGAACATCCAAAACCACTTCTACACAGACCTTAATTATGTAAATGTCTATGATATAAAGCTCCATTTTATTTCCCGCGTAATTGTTTTTGCATATTCAAAATATATTATTGCTAAAAACGTTTACAACGCCGCTCATTATAGTAATTAGAATAGAAAAGCGATTAAATTTGTCATGTGTGTTTGGTTATTTGGTACGTGTGCCTAAGATGGACTATATGGGCAAGTTTAATGTGGTTCTTTAGATAAAGCCGATTAATGCACTACTAAAATTTTATTGCTACAAAATAGCTCAGAATGTGAAGCTAACCGAACTAGTAGTTACATTTAATGTGTTCATAAATACAGACAACGGCTTACTTTTATTGAAAAAATAAAAATATTGGCGATGTCTTTTCTTGGAATTTCATATTGGCATTGCCTTATACATTATGATATGATTTTATGAGCTTTTTATTACAAATTTAAATATCATTAGTGACATAGCAGGCATGATAAATAGGGACATCAAGTATGAGTAATTAATACAACAAATGTTGTTGAATAAAAAAATATTATTTATTTATAATTAAGAGCAGTTGTGGCCCAGTGGTAACGGTAAGTAAATAAATAGTAAGTGGAGAGTTCAAACCCGTCCATTTCATCTACATTACCCTTAAAACGATGAAAGAAAACATTGTGCATAATCAAAATGTCCGCACTGGGCCTCTTAGTGGCTCATTCCTTCTAGACAGGAGACTTGAATCACAGCAGTGGGAACAATATAAGGCATATTATGTTATGTTAAATAATTCATTTATCTCCACCAAAAATTGACAGCGAATGATAACTTCAAAACAGAAAGACAAAAACATTTTACGAGTACAACATGCGCTGCAAAGATCTCTCTCACATATGCCTCCGTGAACACAGATTAACTGCTAAATAAAATAATATGAAGTATTCCGTACCCTGTTGAGTAGACTCAGAGAATAAACGTTTTGTACGTCTCTCGAGACTTAACCGCGAGACAGAAATTGTTCGTCCTCGCTACTTATGTTCGACTGATGGTGAAATAAGATTTTTGTAATTTCAAAGCTGAGCTTTGAGTATTGTGCGGGCGTCAATCCTATTGTCGTGAAATACATTTTGTTTTAGCTTTACACTGTTTAGTAATACTGATGGTTTTAGTGGTAAACTTGAAGTATTTGTTTCTTTGTAGATCGTAGGGACCAAGCAGAAGGGTCGAAGCCAACTGGGGCCAAGGGCTCATGTCTGAAAGGAAGGCTGTAGGTTGGTGCGAACGGTGTAGGTTGTTTAGTCAGTCCACCCAAGGGCGGGATTTGTCATTAGATGATTTTTACCTACCATAAAAAAATATGTTTGGACATAAATCCTAATTTTTGTTTAATAAACAAGAAGATCAAGTTTTATCTATCCTTGTAAATCACAAAATCCTAGAATCCATGGAATTTCTCGCAATAGTCTCGTTAGACAAACAATTTCAGCAAACTTAATTCCGGAAAAGTCAATTTTCATCTTCAACACAAAAGTTCAAAAACTGCATCAAAGCTATAAACCGTAGTAGAATTTTTGACTCCCCATATAGCGGACATAAAAGAATCATTTTTCAATTTGCCAATACCGATTCTTGTGAATGTTTCACGCAAAAACGTACACGACACACGATAGCCACCTACGTTGCGGAGCGGAGCGGATTGTTGCTACTTTTTTATTCGGCCGAGTTCCGACAAAAAAGCAATCTATGAATCGGCCGCTTGCCCACAACAGCTTTGCACGCGCAAAACTTCATAACATGACTTACTACTTCGGAATTCGGTCGATAATCGCGTAATTTTAAAATTTGAAATTATTAAACAGCTCGGTCGTGTAATACGAGATTTGCGGCCATGAAAGCCAGTGTCGCTGAGCTTCGTGTATTAGATTACCTACTTTGCGGTTTGTGTAGACGCCATGAGCATTGTGGTTACAAAGCTTCTCACGGTGCGCACTGCTCCTAGCTCGTACGTGTCTAATCCGAATTCCTACTATTGTTTCAAGCGGAAGGTGTTATTAACACGTTTTTTCCACACCTCTTACACCACTAGTTGGTCTAAAGTTACTTCAGATACGTCCGCGTAGAAGATACGGCTTTTATTTCATTTAAAAACATTTTAAATTCACAGTAGCTCTGAGACATTTGTCCGCTCGTAAGAATATTATTCCACGGGGTATTCTAAAGATACTGTGAAACTGTATGCGGTGTAAGTCTTGTGAACGGTCCGGGTAATTTATTCGTTCCCTAAAGCAGTGCATCACCGAAGACTGCGCTGCTGCTGCCCGTAGCGTGGGCGGCACCCACCATTGTGACAAAATAATGTCTCCTCACTATAACCTTCTTCCAGCCAACGTTGCACCCGAAAAAATGCCTTATTCTTAAAACTACACAACTGCTATTCGCGCGCATCGGCGCACCAGATGGTACGCCGCGATAGCGCTGAATAATCAACGCTTAAAACGTCTGGAAAAGGAAGATACGGTAATGTAATATGAATAACAAAACGACAGAGATATATTCCTATTTAATTCTTATTACTTACGACCAACAATGGTCAAATAAATTATTTGAGTTAAGTAAGTAAGTACTTAATTCTATTGCCGTGAATCATGGGTTTGTTATGTCGCACTACTGAATCAATAAACGTTAATATGAGGACGTGTTGTGTATTGAAGAGTTGCTTTGATCTATTTTTGATTCGGACACTATGGGTAGGACGATTGTTTCTCACTCGAGTCGGCGTCGTGGCTCCAATTTTACGACAGAGTGAGTTTCCAGCAATTGATGCGTTGTGACGCGGCGACAGCGCGCGAGCTTGCGATTAATTACTTTCGCCAAGTCGACTTCACCGTAGCCGGGTAGGGCTTCGCTTCAACTGTCGTGTAAGTTTTTGTTACACCGTTTTTGCATGCAAAACTCGCAGTCAGAATAAATTGAATTGATACGTCGCAACACTCGACGACACCAGACATATCGTTCGTATAAGCCTTTGCTGTAAACATTTTGTATTATTTATTTTGACGTCTCTTGAAATAAAGTGCAATTATATAAACCTGTCATTTTTATCAATGTTTTCTTGCAAATCAATTGACTTTACTGACTGAATCTGCAATCACATCCATAATAATGATGCGCAAAATAAACAAATACGTTTATTTTGAAAACTCAATTTATCATTACAATCTTAACTGCTGTTGCTTTGGTTTGCTTGCATTTGCGGGCATACTTTGAATTCACACGAGTAAAGGGCGATCTATATTTAATCGGAGTTTAATTATGAATATAATTCAAATTTAAAGTATACTTTATACAATACGTGTTGAAGTAAACGAGCACTCTACAATTATGACCAAAAAGAACGAAAACGGTTATATTTGCTTTTTTCCACTCGTTTCTACAATCACGCCATTCCGATATTAGCATGCAAATCGCATAGACAGTCTCAAGTAGCAGTAATTTGGATGTCGTACACGAGAAACCGTTTTGCCTACCTGCCTCTAGGCGTTTAACCTCGCGGAAAATGTGAATAGTAACTTATTCCCGTCAGTGGCAGGGTTCGTTCGGCGATGTGTGAATCGACCTACAGGGTGCGTGGCTTCGTGCCAAAGCCGAGGCCTGCCGAGGTTATACCGAGGCATTGCCGAGGTGCCTCTGAATCCGACTGCATGCATGTTAGTACGCGTATACTGATTTATGAGAACAACTTTACCAGTGCTAAGCAGTTCGTGTATGATTATAAAGGACAGAAGGGACGCAAAAGTTGTAAAGGGTTTTGATATTAGTTTGGAATTGTTTTGGAAATTGTTTGGTTTGCTTTGTGGAATGAAGATATTTAGGTACCTAAATAGATTTATTGTCATCTAAAACAGTTACAATCTTACTTTCTTACGTAAGATTATACCTTATACCTATGGTGACAACAAATTAGTGACCGATCATGATAACAAACAACTTTTACAATGGGACTAAACATGAAACGTGTTTAATTATATTACCAATCACCCTATACAACGTTCGTATCTATACCATTCAGTATGCTATCAAGTTATGAAGTTGTTATGATACATAGGTACCCCACGTGGATACATTTTGTATGGCCCATCCCCACTCCTATAAATGAGGCCCGAGGCCTAACAACTTGAACATTATGAGGCCCATTATAATTAGGCATTTTATTGACTGTAATTAAACGATATATTATCTTTTTGTTTAGGTATTTGTATTTTTGTTTTATTCTTACATTAGTTATTTTTTATTAATTTTAATATTTATTTTATTTAATAATAATCACTGAGTACCGCGAGAGTTTCGCGGAAAGACCGCATTAAAAACTCCCGCATCCGGGGCAGCCTTCAGGTCCGTGACATAGCGGATAAACTGCAGGAGGGTCCGATAAACCGGCAGACTACGTGGGTAACAGATGCCTCGCCATGCCGCCTTCGCCGGGACCCGGAAAACGAGGTAGGCCTAAGAGGCGTTGGATCGACGTCGTAAGGGACGACAGCTTAAGGCAAGGGACGCTAAAGACCGGCGAAGTGTCTAGGAAGGAAAGCGGACCCCGGGCACTGAGGTGAAAGCCAAGGTAGCTACCGGGACGGGCGCTAGGTTGATGATGATGACTGAGTACCACCTGCGCTTGTTGGTTCAATCAGAGCGATGCGAAATAATTTAAATAAATAAATAAACCTTTTTGCTACTAATAATAATAGGGACATCTTGCTGGCAGAATCTAAAAAAGAAATACCCCAAATTTATAGTTTTTTATGGCAGTGCTATAGGCATCCTTCTAAATTATTATATAAAGATAAAATTTTGGAATCCGCAGTTGGCTGTCAACAGGGTGATCCCCTCGGGCCGGTGATTTTTAGTTTAGCCATTCACCCAATTATTCGACAGCTAAATTCTAAGTTTTACGTTTGGTATCTCGACGATGGAACCCTGGGAGGCGATACAGACACAGTCTTAGATGATTTAATTTTTTTGAAAAATCAACTTCACTCAATAGGACTTGACCTCAACCTTTCAAAATGTGAACTATTTCTAGCTGACAGTACTGACAGACATCTGACGCTCTCTAAATTTACCGCAATGGCACCAGAAGTTAAAATCATCGATAAAAGCTCTCTTCGTCTCCTTGGGGCTCCTATTTTCGAGGATTCCTTTCCCAATTTTGTGGGGGAAAAAATTCAAAATTTTAATGATGTTTCGGAAAGATTGCTCGAAATTAACTTACATTCGGCTATCACTTTAATTCGTTTCTGCTGTTTCGGCCCTAAATTGACATACTTCCTCCGCGCCTCTCATTTGTGGAAACATCCTCATCTTTTGGAAAAAATGGATCAAATTATCAGACAAACTCTATCTTCAATTTTAAATGTGGCCATGGACGACCGAGCCTGGGCTCAAGCTACCCTTCCCATTCGTATGGGAGGCCTCGGTGTCCGCAAAATTACCAGTATCAGTTTACCGGCATTTATTTCCTCGGTTCACGGCACGGAGAAATTAATCAGGAATATTCTAATTTCCACACTGATTAATTTTGATGTGCCGTGCTTAACTGAGGCTGTAAATGCCTGGAAAGTCGCTTGCCCGAATTCAAAAATACCCGGCAACCCCTCTTCCCAAAGGCAGTGGGATGAGCCGCTCTGCAAAGTAGTTCAGCAAAACCTGTTTTCTACATCTTCCTCTACTGCAGAGCGTGCACGCCTGCTGGCTGTGGAGAAGTGGGAGTCTGGTCTCTGGCTTCACGCACTACCGTCGTCGAGCATAGGCACCTTGTTCGACGATACTACTTTCCGCCTCGCTGCTTCTCTACGTCTAGGCGCTCCTTGTTGTTCTCCTCATCGCTGCCACTGTGGCGAAGTTGTCAACAGCCTCGGGCACCACGGTCTGTCATGCAGCCGAAGTGCGGGTCGCATAGCTCGGCATGCGAATATCAACGACATCATCCGACGTGCTCTTGTTTCCGTCGGCGTTCCAGCTGTATTGGAACCTCATGGCCTGGTACGCGACGATGGCAAGAGACCGGACGGTATGTCTTTATTTCCTTGGAAGATGGGTAGGCCTTTAGTGTGGGACGCAACTTGTGTCGATACTCTCGCGCCATCTCATCTTCCTAGCTCATCATGCTGTGCCGGTGCTGCCGCTGCGGCTGCGGAGAACCTCAAGCGGCGGAAATATACTAATCTTGTTGGTAGTTATATTTTCGAGCCGTTTGGGGTTGAAACTCTCGGATCGTGGGGTCCGAGTGCCCACAAGTTGTTTAATGAACTTTCTAAACGACTTGTTGACACTTCGCGTGACCCAAGGGCTGGCTTTTACCTTGGGCAAAGAATAAGCATTGCCATACAGCGTGGCAATGCGGCCAGCCTTTTGGGCACTTTACCGGTCGACAGCGATGCGGAAGAGTTTTTTGACGCTTTATTAGATTAGGTATTTTTAGTTAAGTTAATTAGGGTTATGTAGTTTTAAGGTTAGATATCTAATTATTTGTACAGTTTACTAAATAAATTAATTAACTTTTTGCTACTTCCACTTCTCAACAGATAAACTTTTAAGTACGGCCATCGGATCTTGGCGAGTCTGAAGTTAGGCTCTGCGAATTTTAGCGCCTAAAAACTCGTACCGAAATAAAGGTTTTAAAAGAATAAATGCCAATAACAGTTTTTAATAGCAATAACAACTGCAAATTATGTAATTTACAATTGTTATTTCTGTAAAAAAAGGTCTAAACAAATAAATGCGTATTTGTTTAAATCATTTATTTTTTACGAGTTTTTAAATGCTAAAATTCGCAAAGACTACATCAGACTCCCCAAGATCCGACGGCTGTACCTAGACTACACTACAGTACTTAAATTCATAATGTAAATAACTGCTGTAAAAAAAAAAAAATCTCAAATCTAAATGACCACTAACTATGCAAGTTATTTGCACCAAAACTAACAAGCTAGGCAGCAACACTACATAATAGAGTAACTAACTTAACTACAGTACCTAGACTATAATTGAGACTTAGTCTAAGCTTTGACATGCTAATGCTGTGGCCAAGCAACATGTGGCCAGCGACACACGCCACGCCACTTCAACCGAGAAATTGACTTGGTTACTCTACTTGTGAAATTTTTATGTGTATTTTATTCTCCGTGCTTTCTTTAGAATAGCATCGACCTTATATCATGTTCCCACTGCTGTGAGGCCTTTTGTCTAACAGAGAGAGTGGGCCATAATGCACCACGCAAGCCCAGTGCGGATTGGTGACAGGCAACTGTCTTCGAATTTTTGGTACTAGAACATACCGGTTTTGCTCACGATGTTTTCCTTTACTGTTCTGTTCGTCGTTGTTTTCGTTTCATTTTTTTGTGTTCTTTAGAATAATCCGATTATATTGACTAAAATGACCCTATGATTTACGTTGATAAAACAGTCGCTGTGTATACCATTCATCTAGAGACGAGTTCAAATTATGTCACAAGTATTTTCAAGTAGGGTCAATGAAAAACTGTTAGGGCTTCGGTAATGTTCGAGAATTATCGTAGCCCTGGAACGCATAGGACCAGGTTCATTTATTATGCAAGTTGCGCCTTGCGTAGTATTCTCCATGGGGCCGAAAAGCGGCCACGTTTCATCACTTTTACTGGTACGATATGAGTAGAGTATTTTTTTGGGGGTGAAGAAATAACCAATAACTTCTTCGACTTTAAGTGAAACGAAAGGAACTGTTAGGGCGCCTTCAAATTAGCCGCAACTTGCCGTGCAACCGCAGCGCGGCAACAGCGCGGCTGTCGCACGGCTAATTTGAAGGCGCTCTTAGACTTATCACTCTCGAGTTCTTTCAGTTACTCTTTTTTATTTGCTGTAAAAATCATCCAACAACATTTCCCGCCCTTGGGCGAAGTGGGAAATAGTGTCAGACGTTTACTGGTTAAAAACCCACTCCTTTTCCTTTCAGGGCCACTAGTTTCACTTTCACACTATCCATGGTACAGTCACCTTACAGTTTGTAATCTGGTAAATGCAAAAATTCTTTTTCATTACCTGACTGCCTGACAATCCTTACTGGTTTTTGATAGTGAATATGAAAAGTTCAAAAAAGGTTTTTTTATTTCCTGGGCGTTGAAAATGAGTAGTACATGAAGTTAACACTAAAACTATTCATATTATCTCGTCCATTATTGTAAACGAATAAAATGTAAATAAGTAAAATTATATAAAGATTTGTAAATACAAATGTAGTGTAACACAATTACTTAAAGTGAATCACTGTCTTTTATTTTCAAAGCTACATTTATTTTATTTCCATCCATAATCTAACATATTTCAACACGCAATTGTCACATTATAAACGTAATCAATCAAATAAAATCTCTACACCTAGTTTAAAGGGAACAATAAATAAAATACAAAGTAATTTCAACCCTAATTTATATTGCTTTAAGTGTAAATTTGCAAAATAGTAAATCAACCCTTGAAACGGTTGTCACTCGAAATTGACATCTGGCATTTGCTTTGATATTATTGACGGCCTAATTCATTAGTCTTCACTCTGGGGGCAAACGGTAGTGCGAGCATGCATAAAATATTGACATTCTGTTTAAAATCTTCTAGCTTTTGAAATAGAGTTGAATTTGCAATATACGTGCACCAAAATGCTTTCACTCCTTGAAACACCCCTTAAATTATTTGGACAGTTTTTTTTTTTGTAACCGGTTTTTATGTTCCAAATGTTGTTGTATTTTAACTGTTTCAAAGCATAAGAAAGAAAAAGAGTCTCTCAAAAATATTTCATTAGATTAAGGCACAACACACAAAACACACAATCTTATAACACGAGAATAACGTCCCATGTAATTTTGACTAACAATGTAATTTACGTTCCTATTTTCCTTGAACTCGGTGTCAAGACTAAAAATAACCTCATTACTCCAAACCCATTTTTCCTTACCGCAAACTGAAGAACTTGAACAGCCTTCACCTTGCTTATTTCCATGAAAAATCTGAACCTTTACTCAGTATTGCGTGACATTGAATTATAAGATAAATCGAATCCATTCTAGTATTCAAGAAAAACTATTTTTGCTTGGCTGTAAGAGTAAGAGGTCTGCCAACCATTTTTCTTTTCTTGCCAGTCTTAGAATGGAGAATAATGTAGCGTGCAAGTCAATTATTTACCCGTGCGCGATATAAGGGTTAGTTTGAAAGTAGCTGAAGGGAAAATCGGTTACTACAGTGCTAATAAGCGTTCAAGTTTTGTAAGCACTGTTGCTAGCTTGTTGCTTTAGAAACGATTTCGATTGATAAATAATCAACCTTAAGTATCTTTAATTTCAAATTGTTTTCGTTTGTTCGATATTATCTGGAAGTTTTAATTGTCAACTTTTTTACGTTTACGTTACGTTACTCACGTTGTCGTGACTCGTCAGCTCAGTGGTCAGAGACCCAAGCGAATGCCGGTGTTTACACCCCTATTGTCTATCTATTATATCTCTTATAACTGTACTAGAAAGGTTAAACTGAAAACGGTCTGAATTATTATTGTCACAATAAATGAATTATCATAATTAAAAATACAAAATGATTGATCTACAAAGTAATAAATTAAGGTCAAAACAGTCGTTAGCAATTCAATTCTGAAATCTACATCAAACAAAAAGAAAACTAACAATGAAATGAAAATGGTGACATCCTTTGTAAAAGAACTCGTCAAAAGGTTCACAAAAATATCACCGTGCTAGTTTGTCTAAAGCAAAGGGCAAAGCTTCACTGTGTTCTAATCGTATGAATAAAGAGACAACACAAGCGCTTCCCTTGCCTTTATTGGTTTCGCAATTGCCCACTGTCGAAGCCTGTAATTGGTCCATTGCTTCTCGCTTCTACCCGGTCTAACAAACTTTCCACTCCAGCTATATTAACTTGCTAACAGTATACGTAAATTTAATTTTGCCATTAACACATGAGAGGTATATGAGGGATAGTGTTGTAGTTTCCCGTAGAGGAAAATTTACCCTTCGCTGCATTGTGAGTAACGGATAAGGAGCTTACTCAATAGGGCTGGCTGAAAGTTTGCTTCATCAGGAAATCATGGTATTCTTATGGATTACGGTTTTGTAATTTTAGTAGCAATTCACTTGTGTCTTCCTTAATTAGTTAAGCTATCAACTTCAGTATTGCATAATAAAAAGCACACCTTATTAAGATTTATAATGTTCCACTACTGAGTTTCAGGTATCTTCTGTAGGGTAGGAAATGGGCTGTAAACCACCACGCAAACCCAATGCAGGTTGGTATTGACAACTTCTACAACATTCTTCTCTCTAATATTTGTAAAAGAGGTCGCCGTTGATGTCTCTCTAGTCACTGCGTTCCTGATACGTGTCTCCGGCTCGCGCCCTTAGCCTTGCAGTTTCGAAGGGTACGTATTTCCGATTAAAGCACCTTGCCCCCCTTCACCTTTCCTCGCTTATTGTGTCACCCTCGTCACGATTTTTCATAGACGTGGTTCTCCCATCCTCTTCAACACACTTGATTTGCGAAGCACGTATACTTCACCAACATTAAATTACAACCAATCCTTTATTTTGAACTTTCAGTCTTTGTAATAAGGATTGACTTAACTGCAAAGTAATCTTAGTAATGCGCCCAGACTATCTCATCGTATTGTCTGAGTTGTAGGGGCGGTGTTTCGTTCTGTGGCGACATCGTTCAGTGCACCTTATTGGAAAAATAAATCGAATAGTCAAAGCTTTCGTGCTTGGCCGTCGTTATCAATAATCCAAGTACGTTCTCGAGTTCTTACCGTCCAATTGATTTAAACACCCACTTAGTAAGGCGTGAAATAATCTTGAATTCAACTGGCAAATTGCGTTAGTAGAATAGATTTCGCTAATAAATTGAGTACCGTAATTATTTAGTCCATAAATAGTCTGCCTCGTAAACAAGTCATTTGTATAATTATCATATTGAATACACTGTTACTATATGAAATATGACAGAATTTTCACTTAAAATCTTGTTTGAAAATTCATAAATATTTATAATATGGACGCTCAAATTAAAGCACTATTTTTGTCACATTCAATACCACAGAGAATTTAATACAAAAAAGTTTAATGAGTAGTCCTCGCGTACTTTATAGCTTCAATTAAATATTTCATACAATACCATACCATACAAGCAATTATCACATTTTCAACCAGCCAAGACCGCGACCCAATTAAAATAATGCAATAAATTGTAAAAGAATAAAACCGATATATTATCATTTATTACGGTTCAATTACTGTATGACGGACAATTTCTTGTTAATACTGCTTGTGCGCAGCCATTTTTATTTGTGCGTCGTCATGGTAACGGAATATAGTTTTTGCAGGCGGAACCCCTTTGTTGGAAAAACTTCGAGTCAGTTAATTACGGTATGTGAAGTTTTGGCAGTTCTGCGAGTTTTTACGCTTACCGTTCGTGGGTTCGTGGTTAGTTAAGCGTGAGGTTTAAGTAAAAGGAGAATGAGCTTCCTCTTTGTTTGACTTACTTATTTAATAATGTGTGTGTGAAAAACTTTACATTGTTATTATTAACAAGTTTTAATCATAAGTACTATAATTAAAACTAAGTGAAACTCAAAAAGGGTCACGGATCACGGTACTAAGCGGGCTTTTAAGATAGTGAAAGATTTCAACACAGCGCTTCTGAAATATCTCTGTCATTTCTTGCAATAGTATCTCATAAAACCAGTTTTTGAACATTTCATTAAAATTCAGCTTTTACTTCCCTGATCTTTATTTCAGCATCAATTTTTAATTTCTTCATAATAATAAACCGAATCTAAACCTATCCAATAAAATATCATCAAATAGCCATAGTAACATATTATAAAATTACTTTAATAAACAAAATGCCTTCAAGCGTATAATAATCAAACTATCTCATTAAAACAACAAACGAATAGCAAAACTCTGGCAACCCTAAAAATCATTAGCAAACTAGTTTAATAACAAAAGCAACAGTCCGGAGCCGAGACCTCTAACTTGGCAAAGTAAATAAATCAGAACTTGGCTCACCACTACCGAGTACCGTCAGAACTATAGAACGCGTAGATAAGCCAAGGTGGTCATTATTGTGGATAAGTTACTACTTTTTTTTCTACTCGTACTGGTACGTTACCGGGACAAGGAAAAATTTTACACTGGCTGTTTTTATAACAGAAAAAACTGTTCCGTATTCTGAATTTGAATATTTAAAATATCATACTGTCTAATGTACTCTAATGTGTGAAGTATATATTTGTGTGATTTGGATGTGTGATGTGTATTATTGAAGAATTAATTATTTTTTTTATCTGTGAAAACCTACCTATCAGTAAGTAAACTTTAATTCTATTAAATGGATGGATATCTTAAATTAATGAAGTTTGGTTCGAAAAAGATTTAGTGCGTTTTGAACTGACAAGAAAATAAATTATTTCTATGTAAATTAGACTTATCTACATACATTTAGCATTTTTAAAAGGTTTAACGTGATGACATAATTATGTACATATATACCTATATACACATCATTACACACTATAAAACAAAGTGCGCTGTCCCTATGTATGCTTAGATCTTTAAAAGTACGCAACGGATTTTGATGCGGTTTATTTTTAATAGATAGAGTGATTCAAGAGGAAGGTTTATGTGTACAATACATGCACATATATTCAATATCAGTACCCGTGCGAAGCTGGGGCGGGTCGCTAGTACTAAATAATCAACCTGTTATATATTATATACATATTATATTATTTAGGCGCGCGCACGCGGGCGCTAACGCGTCACTTCACTTGTTCAATGTGGATTTTCAGTAGTTTAAGCAAAGAAAAAAAATAGACATATACATACACGTAGACTACGAAACTTAATCTAAAAGTCATGTAATTGGTAGAAATATAATACATAAATATCGAAATTCCACACACAACCAAATTCTCATAAAGTCGCCAATAGGTACAAAACTCAAGCCGAAAATTAATCAACAAAAATCGATACGCAGTTCGATATTGATAATATTACGAACGATCATATTTCATGATCACTTGATTGATTTACAACGGTCGAGATGCTTGCTTTCCAATTCGATTTATTGTTTGCGGTCGCAGGTAAATAACGTTCGGATGTAAAGCAGCAAGAAGTGACACTTGAAAGCTGAATGCAAATAAAGCTTATTTGATTTCTGTTGGTTTGAAAACAAACTCTTGAGTAATAAAAACAAGATTGCTTGACTCTATTTGAAGACGGGGAAATCAAAGTTTTCATGCAGGAAAGCTATATATTTTTTAAATGCGGCTTTAAAACTGAAGATGATATTTGAAAAGTATCGAACGTAGTACGATGTTATGTTGTAAAGTCATATATCTAACCTAAAAACCTGAAATGTGCTGTATAAATTTAGCAATAGATAATAATTAAAGTTAATAAAATAACATAATGTTCCCAAACTTCATCATCTTTGCCTTCGTGCAAGAATTTAGCTTTGAAAGTTTTATGAATTATGACGTAAGTTGAAGTAGCTGATTAACTTGATATAAAATAAATATAAAAAATGGACACTCTTTATCTTTTCATTGCGTGAGACGGCTACCAATATATCCAAGTCGAGACAGGTACAAAAAAAACATTCGGTTTGGCATTTCAAGCAGGTTTCTTTTTTGTCTACACAATTAATCAGTTTTATACGTGGCTGCGTATTTGTACATCCTAACGTTCAAATTAATCTTTTGAAAGAATCCACAATATTTGATTGATTTGTTTGGATAAATTTAATTGAGTTGGTAGCCAGATTATAATATAAATAAGAAAAATCATAAATAAGTTAATATTTACTTTACAAAAATCTTCAAAACAATGATTAATGGTTAGTATTTGACAGACTATGTATAAACGAATATAATGAAAATAGGAACGTACCTACCTTATAGATTTAATTGAAAATTATACTACTGGCTGTTGTCTGTCATTTTATATGACTGTTCCTATTAAATGGTATTTTTTTTATCAATGAAACTATTTCTTATCTATTTCAATCATTGATCGTGAATATAGAGCACGTTATAAAGTGCCACTTCCAGTAAGGCATACGTTTGTATCCAAGTAAACTATTAAATGATTCCAATCGCTCGGGGCATGCGAGTGGAGCTATCAATGCTGGCTACCTCAGGTCATCGGGTCAAGCTTGAATAAAAATAAGTCAGCCTAGTAGATATGTGGCTACTTTTCGTGTGAGTACTTTCACAATGTGAGATAGGTATAAAGTAATCTCAATTCATTAGGTTTGATAGACGAGGAGATTCCGATTAAGAATGAATCAGCAATTTACTGGCTTATGAAGTCGAATAAATATACAATATTTGACAATATTATGGTACAGTACCGGAAGATACAGCGCGTTGGTAGGCCTAACACAAAGTGGATCAATGACCAGGCGTGCTCTAAGAAAAAGCAAAGTCTTGAGCGTAGCGCTGGCCGCAGCGACGAAATAGGTAGGTAGGTCAATTAGATTATTAATCCTATCCTATGTGTCAATATAGTATAGCTGGTGAGCGTTGCGAGAATCCGATGAATGCGATAGAAACAGTCATTTTGATGACATTTGGCTCCTCAAATGTCAAAAAATATCAATAGTGGACGTTTTTTGACTGAAAAGATGGTACAGTATCTCTTGATTCCTGGATTAATTAATTCTAAGCTTAGAAACATCAAAGTGTATTTAAGCATGAGAAGTTTAAAGCATTCAGCACCAAAGTAGCCCGAATTAGCCGGTAGTAGTAGTCGGATAACTTGCACAACACCATATTGTTCTAAATAACTAAAAGCTGATTAACGTCCCTGAAAATTAAAATACCGCAACACAAATTTTGCGCGTTCCTTTCAAATTAACAAAACCCAGTACAAATACGAACAAAGGCAAGCAATAATGTAACTCGGACATGAAATTAAAAGGTTTTTTCCTGTCATTTAATACAGTGTAATAAAGCCGTCGTCAAATATTCATCCATCAAGGCAAATCATCTGTGCAGCGTTGACGATCGTCCATTATTTATTTGGCAACGATCATCATCATTATGTACGGAACCTTGGAAGATGTGAAAGGTAAAGGCGACGAGCGAGTTTGTAAGAAGCAAGAAATAAAGTAAACGACTTGGTGGACATTTTTTATCTAATCTTTTATTAGATGTGAAATTTATATCAGCCCATACTGGTGAAGCTTGTAGCTAAGTACTAAGGACAATCAAATTTATATTACGATATTTCCAAATTAAAGTGTTAATAATTATGTAAGGAACATTCCTTGGGTGAACATATAAAAAATTCCTTATACCATCTTGTACCATCCTCATCATCTTTCTTATACCAGTCAATATTGAACCCAAAAGCACAATAAAAATAATCAATCAACATCGCAACTTAGATAGATTAGCCCAGACCTAATGGCCCACGTGATAGAAACCTTCTCGCATGATGCCCGCGTCTGGGCTTATAACTGTGGTTTATTCAATGCTTCATGAAACAACATTTCATAAAGCATTGGATGAACAACAGTTTTCCATCTATATTCATTGAAGATCATTTCATTATCATCAACTAGACCTAAGAGTACTTACTATTCAAGCAACAATTATGGTTACTGTGTCTTCAGAGTTTATCTAAAATTTAATAAAAATATATTTATAAAAATAAGGGCATGGCATTTGTTTACCTGTAACGGCGTATCCCTCATTTTTTTCCCAGCTCATATGGCGTGAAAGAAAAAACATCCCCAAAGATCCCAATATAGCGGCACCCGGTAATAACAGCTAAACATTACCAATTCTAATATGTTCACATCCGTTCCTTCGTCGCGGTTACCTCTCCCTTGCGCCGAAACAGAAGTGACTGCCCGATTTGCCCGAACTGCACAGACAGCGACCAATTACACCAAAACGCGTCGTTCCCTACCATAATTTGTTCGAAGATCACAGTAATTTTGTATTTTGTAATATTCCATTATAAGTAGCATCCGGACGACGTGACGTATAAATTGTAGACGCTCAAATTGATAGCGAACAAAAACGGCACTCTTGACTCTCGGTATTCGGTTAATTTAGATGCATGGGAATTGACGCTGTGGGTACTGGCTGCAGTGAAGGGTAATTATGTCGTGTGAATTGAACTGGCAAGGAATAATATTTTGATAAAATATTAGGTAGGAGATTATTTTGTCAGATTGCCAACAAAAAATGCTAAGATAATAATCGAGACTGTATTTTATTTTTGCATCAAGATTGTTTCAGACCCGTTAAATAGACAGATTTGTGGATATAAGTAGATCTAGAGTAAATGTAAACCTGATACAACTATTTAAAGAGAACTTTCAGGTCAGTTTTCGGCTCTTCAAAATATGGTACATGAAGAATTTAAAATGGCTTTTACTCTACCAACTAGTCCGAAATATAACCCTACAAAGGGCATTAATGATTAAAGCGCGCACATGTAGCTACATGTACGTACATGTACACCAGTGTATGTTAGAGGGCACGTCATAATCCACCCAAGCACAAAGATTAACATTTAAACAAGTTTTATGTAAATCATACCGGATAAAACCAGTTTCATTTTTGTGATCGCTCGCTTGGAAATGCTTGCTTTCTTTGAAATTGCATCATTCTTTAGATTAGTTTCTACTGAAGGTTTCTTAATTTCGTGTAATATTTGAGTGAAGTAGTATTTTACTATGTAAATTAAATCCAAAGAAAATGAAATTGCTCGTCTAGTATGAAAAGAATTAAATATGCATTACTTTTTGGTTTCAAGGCAGACGTCTGGTCTGGTCTGTTCTATGTTAAATAATAACAATGATGACTCATATAAAGAGGCGTCACTACGTTTGACGGAAAACGTGGTTCGAATTCATTTTAAAAGCAGCCAATCACAGCGCGTTAAATTCTCAGCTAGGATATCAACCAATGAGATAAAGACGCAAAAAGCAGTGGCAATTCAAAGAGGCTTAGCAATTCGAATATCTACATTTACTTCGAATACCATTAAGCGACCTTGAAACGTACGGAAAATGCCTTCTTGGCTAATAAATTGGTGGGTAGCCTCGGCCGCGGTGACGTATAGATTTTCATTGAAGGGTTAAGCCCAGGTAGAGTAGTAAGATACGATAGTTTGTGGCAAAAACATTTCGAGAATAATAGAGGAGCTAAAGGAATTTTTACCTTCTATTATTATTAGAAGACGACAAAGTATTTTTAGGTTGTTAGTACTCACTACATAAATTAGATGTTTTTAAGGCTGGAGTGATTAGGATTTTAATAAACTAGTGCGCATCGATGATGATGTTAGATTATAGGTTCGTTTGGGTTTCCAGTATTTTTGACATCATATTATTATATACTTATCATCTATTAGGAGTTTCGATTATTATTTTTGTAATTTACGTGTCTTCAAATTTACAGTGAATAGGCTCCTAATAAACTAGATCGTCTTACCATGAACGACTGCATCACTGCTTATCACCAGGTGGGATTGCAGCCAAGTACTAGATTATTAAACTCTGGAGGCCCTACCATCCTGTAATTGTCTATTATGCCTGTAATTACGGTACTTACTCGAAAATTAAAAAAAAATATATATTCAGTTCAAGTTGACTGTTATATAGCCTAAGAAATAAAATACATTAACTACACCCTAATCAATCTAATAAACATTTCCCATAGCTCAAAACCCGACCAAAGCTGCGGTCATCGCTAGTTATAAACAAATTACTTTCTTCGGAATGCTCTAATGAAATAACCTAGTCTTATAGCGCCCTATAACTTTTACGGCACCAATATTAAAGATATTTGAACCAATTAGCGAGCAATGCAGTCACCACCCCCTCGATATAACCCCGCCTTATTCTTTATTCAGAGAACTAAATAATGGCGAACAATTACTATTGTTTTTACCCTTTTTAGTAATATAAGCCTTGATCAAAAAATCATGGCTGCATAAAACCTTTGTGATTGCTGACATAAATACACAAGCATTCTTGTTGTTGTATATTATGTGCATATATTTTGACATTGTTTACATACAAAGACATAACATAAGCAAAGCAATAAGAAATCAATTAGACAACATCAATTGTTTAGAAATTTTTGACGTGTTTTGTTTTAAAACCAAACAAGACAGAGCTGTTGGACTTAACGTGAGAAACTACACAGAAAGAAAGAAAGAAAATCATAATAAACCCCAAGATAAAAGAGTTTTACTTCTATTTCCATCAATCCACAAGCATAC
Source organism: Mythimna loreyi (assembly GCA_029852875.1). Taxonomy (NCBI): domain Eukaryota; kingdom Metazoa; phylum Arthropoda; class Insecta; order Lepidoptera; family Noctuidae; genus Mythimna; species Mythimna loreyi. Next base: position 13,116,958 of record CM056787.1, read on the forward strand.
GCGTGAAAACATCAGCCTTTTACCGCCTGTGTAAAAACTTCACGGTATATGGAATAGAAAACGTCATTTGCAGCACATCCGTCTCTCTACTATCGAGTCGCTATCGTATCCGTCGACTGACTGATTCGATTCCACGGCGCGCTCTTCTTCGTGTGAAAATAACACGTCACTCAAATACAAACGATAATAAATTCAATTTTCTCTCACCCTACCCGTCGAAATGACGGCCGGTCAGGATTAAACCGCGTCCCATTCGCCTTTTGTTCGCCACATTTTCTACGTACGTTTGTTTTTTTTTCGGACCGTTTGTGTCTTTTTCGTATGTTTCCGAGGCGGACGCAAGATCGCCTGTTTGCGGATAAAAAAGTTGTTGCTAATGAAAGAATAATAAAATGTCTTTGTATTGTATGTAGAATCAAAGTGACTTTTGATTGTTTCGCTTCTTATAAGCTCTTTGAAAGCTTGTTGCTCTTTATATTAAATTTTCTTCAGATTTAAAATACTTTCCTTGATTCTTTATTGTACACGTTTTTTCAAAATTTTTTACATATATATTTTTAGCACGTTTTTTTAACATGTATAATGTTAAGTTTTGTAACCATGTTTTGACAATTCATGTACAAGGTCGAGCTTAACTCTACAATGATTTTTCTCCCAGCCTTTAAGTGACAGACACTTAAGAAGGTAGGGTGTACAATCTAAACCTGCACAAAATCGTCTATTATAAATAGATATACATATATAATTATACTATAGATATAACTCAAATATACTAAAAAATACTAACATTATGCCATTTCAGAAAGGAAGTGCTCTTTCTTTCCTAATTAAGATGATTTTTTTAAATGAATAATCTAATAAAGCGTTTTGTCCGTATTTGTTTAGTTCCTGATCAATTTTCTTAGTATTACGCTAACGCTAACACTGTTGCAGAACTAAAGTATTCACAATAAGAGGCAAATGCGTCGTTTCTCAGAATTCATGATCGTGTTACCTCGCACTGCCGCCAATTAAACCACGTTCTACCCTCGTTTTGTTTTTATTGCACACACGATACGCGGATTGAGTCGGCACTAACTTACGTCGTCTGATAGGATTTTTTAAAAGAATTCCTTTAATGTAAGATTAACATTTAAAGCTACTTTAAAACTCTGTGGGATGATATCAGTATTAACAATAAAATTACCATCTGAGCTTTGGTATTCGAAAGGCTTCATTATAAAAAGTCCGTTTTGGCGTTTTTAATACTACTGTAAATGGACTAAAGAGGTCAACGAACTACTTAAATAATGAGCACGCATTAACAAATTCCGTACTTTAATTTAGTTAGTAGAATAGCTTACAGGTACCAACCGAAAGAAGGATTAAGGAAAATGTACAAAATATTGGGGAGATAGAGAAAGCGTATTAGAATTTCGCCATTTCAGTTCGAAATACCTATTTGATTCAAACCGTGAACCTCCGGAGATTACAAAGCACGTTTTAAATCTTTTACGAAACATTCAATTCCCGAACGTACGTCTATGAAGATTTAATTTCAAAAATCGAATAATCTGAACCGACTTCGTGTACGTTGGGTACCCACACGAATATCGGGTTCCATAATAGCGTTCCGAAGAGAAAATGTTTTATTGGCCTTGTCGCCTCTCCAGCCAGCAATAAGGGGCAAGACTATCGCGGTGTATAAAACGCACCTTTATTATTTCTTTGTTTTGCATCGGATTGTTCGACTTCGCGTTTGCCGTATCGACAATCGGATTATGAACGCAACCACAGTCGAATGTCGGGCCGCCATTTTCAGATCGCCTGTGCGAAATGTCGATTTGAGGTTTAACTTTACTGTAAATTGTGAGGAAAATTCACTGTCATAAGTAATTTGTTCGTTAACTTTCCTTGCTATAAAATGCAGTTTAACGGTTAGTTTTTTGCGTGTTTAAATCTGAGCAGTGCTTTATAGTTAATTTATTCAATTACGTGTGCAAACTTCAGCCTTCATCCCTTATTACAAAACTACATCCAGTAAATCGATGAACCGTTTTTGACAAAAGGTAACGGTACCGGTATGCTTCCAATAACAAATTTAAGGTTGCAAAAAATGCGTGCTCCATTCACTGAATCGGCCATTTGCATGCGTAACATCAAGCCGTAACTACCTACCTCGGCCCGAATTATCCAGAATAAGGTGCAATAAAAATTTTATTTTTCGTTATTTAGGTAAACTTCAGTCACGAAATTCTCTAGCCTGATTATGAATTTAAATTTATAATATGTATGTACTCAAATTTTACTTTATATGACTCAGGAATATAGTCAAGTTTTATTTTCAATGACATCTAGTGCTTTGATAAAGTTTGAGTGTCAATGTAAAAAAAAAAAAATATTATACATAACAGTAGCTTTTATTATTTGTTTTTACAAACAGATTACTGTAGCTAGTATGATCTCAAATCACAAAGAAACCAGATTTTTAATAAGTGATTAAAAACCCTATGCAATTAAATTTTGATAAAAATATTACATACCAAAAAATTATTGTTTATTACTCATAATATCATACGATATTTCGTAAACACACTTTATTTGAGTAGCTCCTACTCTTTTAAAAAACAAATGGTCAAAACATGAATTATATAATTTTAAGTGGCCATAGTGTACGGTAATAGAATTTTAATAACAACTTTTAGTAGCAAGCGGCTTTCGTTTCAAGTTTAATCGCAGGTAGCGGTCTCCACTGACTATTGGAGCTTGGGAGTGCTCGGCCGTTTGTAGCAAACTTGATACGTTGACAATTCAATACATTGCATTAAAGATAAGACTTATTACAAACTATCACATGACGACCAGAACGACAGCGGACATAAAAATATCTATGTGGGAGTCCGTATCAAGAATGTATGGGATAGCTGGTATAGTTGTTCTATCTTATGAAGGCGGATGGTGTTAAGTCTTTCAGATTAACATGCACATTGCTTCTATGTGCGTAAGCCATTTTCTATGACACCGGGAAAAAAAGGAATGCTCAAAGGAGTTACTGAAACCCATCGATATATATGTACTATCCACTAGATTAGGCGTACTTTGTTTCACTTAAGTGATCTGCATGCCATACACCTTTATATTAATGACTTTAGTACAGTTTTGACGTCCACGCAGTGTGACAGCGCTGTAACTTTTAAAATTTTTATTTGATGATACAATACCAATGAAACGATGCAACGGACTTTTGTATTAACTTATCAGTAGTTTAATACATAGTTTCTATGAACGTGCTTGTCTATCGCTAGGGTATAAGTCGATGCTGAAACCCGTATATGAGTCACCTCCTGCCTTATAAAACGTTTAGATTTAAGTGCTAATGTTTCTTAGGATAAGTAAATATTGGTTAATTTAACTGTCTAATAAAAATATTTGAAAATGAAATGAACTCTCACAATTTTCAGTTTAGGTACTTTTTTATGGTTTGTAAAAATCATCCAATGACGAATCCCGCCCTTGGGCGGAGTGGGAAACAGTGTCAAACTCTTACTGACTAAACAACCTACCCTGTTCCTACATCGCCATCTATGCCAGGGCTAGAGCCAACCAGTTGGCCCCAGTTAGCTTCGACCCATCTGCAGGGTCCCTACGGTTTGCTGACAACTCCTTGAGGCGCGCGGGAACAGTGCACGCTGTCGACGACTAGGCTTGGTCTGGGTGATTACCAGACGACCGGACGGCGAGCTGCCCATTGCTCACCTTCGCAAGCCCGCGCCTACGGTCAGTTTAGGTACTGTGAATCTACTTAACAGTCTACACATACATTCGTCAGAAATTGCCTTAGTGAGATAGAACAACAGTGTGTCAAGAGTGGGCAAGCTTGGAAGGTTATGTACACCGAGTTCTATATTCGTTATGAAACATGAAATGTAACTCCGCTGCCTAGTGTACATTACCAAACTATGTTTGTCGAGCAAACAGAACCAGCGTTCACATTTAATTGAATGAAATTTAAAAGCTTAGTCTGTATTTTGAGGAATTTATGTTACTAAAAGTTCTGCGTAATGAGATCCGAGTGTATTTGAGAGAGAATAGAAAAAAGACTGGGTCAGTGCGAGTTGGACTCATACACTGAAGATTCCGTACCAATTGCGGTTTACGATTTTGATTTTTCTGTGTGTACAAATTTTTTTTCTAGTTAAAAGGAAGTAAGATTAGTGATTTTTTTACTTAAGTAAAAAAAAACACTTTCTTATTAATCTGTAAAGTTTAAAAAAAATAACTTATCTTGAGTTTGCGATTATTAAAATAAATACGGTTACAAAATTGAATTCTTGACATTAAATTTAACATTACCCGGTAGGACGGGTAACAATATGATCCTAAAGGGATCATAATATGTTTGCTAACTGAGGTAAATAGCCCTAAAAATAATTCTTGGATGTAAATTGGATATTCATTTGAACATAATAACACTAAACATGGAGAAAAGAATGTAATTTACGTTAACTACATATAGAAGTCAAAGGTACTGCAAGTTTATATCATAAAATTACTAACTAGAATGTCTATCATCCTACATAATGGGAATGCACTTAATTAAAGGAAATAACTGGGGAGCATGATGTCGTCTTCAGCAGTTTTAATTAAAAAACTACGGACAGGAATTTTCTGAACTACTTCTAATGCATTTAGACTGTACAAGTAGCTCCATGATACCAGCTAACAAAATGTTATACAGGACTATTAGAACTTCGAAGTAAGTCTGGCTCGCTTATCAGTTAATGTAACTAAGGGTCGATGCCTCCTGGAGCAGGAAGGTTTTAAAGAGTTTCCATTAAATGTAAAGGGCTGATGGAACACGAATCCTGGTCAGTAAAAGTTTGGACTTCCTTCTTGCATGACGCAAAGGAGTTGAAGTTATTTAATGGTTTTTAATAAACAAACAGTACAAGCTCGCTTCTTTTTAATGGCATAACTAGACTGCTGGACTGCGAACCCACCTGACAATAAGCAGTGATGTAGTCGTCGATAGTGAAGCGTAGCCTTAAAGACACCTAAATTATAATTAGATGGAAAGACTGAAGCAGGCATATTGTTCTCTCTTTCGAGATACTTGGACGAGATAAAACGTTTAGTCTGGACCGTTAGTTTGAATCTCACACCAAAAACAAAAGCAACGCTATAAGGTTCATGTAAATTTAATGTTTGCTTTTTCAAGAATAAAGCCTTAGTGAAAAAAATGAAACTCGTCTGAAAACAGCCGAAGAGAGTACCTTCGACTATTCTACTAGATAAGATAATATCCGTGGCAGTGTGGCCTATGATTCTCGATTACTCCACCGCACCGACGGCATACCATTGCAGCTCACTAGAGGCGTTAGAGTGTTGAGATAACACGTTGAGGCGCGACTCGATGGCATGCGGCAGAACTTTAGCACAACCTTCAACTTCGGTATATTCTACCCTTTATAAACCTGTTATTATATCACGCAATGGATCACGTTCGTACGTTGTGTGCATGTCTTTATATTGTTAAGTGCGATTTTACTGCGAACTAGGCTTTATCGCAGATGTATAGTCTATACCGGGCTTGAGGGTTAGGTACATGTTTTTGATGCTATTGTTTCCTTGGGATTTGAGTAAGGCACTTCGGTGTTACTGAAGATATGTTGACAGCCGCAATATTAGAAGAAAATGTTTTTCCTTTTACCTAAATATATTCGAGAATTCCTAGATTTTATTTTAACTTGACATAGGTACCTACTTGTCGAGACAAATCGAATTTGATTTCGTCTGAAATTTCTCCGTAAGAAATGTGTCTCGGAGCAATGAGTCCTGTTATTTTATTTATTCTTTAACCAAAATCTCTTTTTTTTCTCTTATGCTTTATTTGATTTCTTTCAAATAGAAAGAGAATAGGTTGGTGAACGCCAGCCTTCGTTTGTTCTTAAGGCTCAAGAGTTTAATGATAAGCAGTACCTATAATCTTTTTTCAATTAAAAAATCTGACTTTTCTTCATTTTTGTTGCAGGTAAGCATTCCACAAAAGTCTACTCTCAATGAATATGGTAAGGTATTCGAGTTCAAACTCGACTTCCTTTGATGCTTCATTCTAATACGCGTGTAAGTGTACTGGGATGTGTGCTCCCTAGATGTGATAAGCGAGGATAGGAGATATAATTGCTGCGTGCATTTAGTAAAGTGCAATGGTAATGAAGTGTGCTTGAAGGAAGCAAGGAAATGAAAATGCATTGTCTTGAATGTGGATGTAAGTTGTAGTTTACATTAAAACCTATCTATTTTACAAAGTTTTTTATTATTATGCACATTAAGAATTATTCATGTCAATTGTTCATGTCGGTAGCCACGACAAATACATGAACAAACTCTAATGTGGATAGTAAAAAAATGAAAAAATATGTAAACTCAAATATATTCAAACCCGGAACCACTATGTCTAAGTAGGTCAAACAAATATTTATTACGTGCGAGAATCAAACCCATGACACGCAGCACTGCAGGCAATTGCTCAACCATATCATCAAATAATCGGGTTTACCGTGATAAGTACATAGTAAATTAATACAGAAATACGTTTTTACCGTTTTACTAAAATGTGCAAAATTTACAAACTTGGCAGAATTATAAATTAAAGTAACATTAAAATACTGTTCACAAAGGAAACGGGTATTTTTTTAATATTCTTATTTTCTAACTATATGTACGACAATATTATGACAAAAACCAAAAAGAAAAACATAAAAAAATGTGTTCAAATTTTGTTTCACTCAAATATAAAGTCAGTAAAACCAAAACCGTCATCCGAAAACCGTAAAACGTTTCCAGTGTTTGTAAATCTATGGCCTTTGATTATACACCGGAGGGAATGTCCTTTGAAGTCCACCGCTAGGTCGGTGGTCCACATTTACAGTTTCTTTTTTGTTCTCACATCTCGGCTTCCGTCCATTCGCATTGTCCATTAAAGGATCATAGGCCATTATGCTAAGCAGTTTGTCGAACTCTATATTACTTTATTACATCCATTATTTTGTTTGCGACCGTATTTTTATTAGACGGTATAAAAAAGGATGAAGTTGATTCTGGGGAGTGATGTTTGGTGTCAACATAGATTATGTTTGATTACGGTTGATGTTGCCATATCAAATATTATGATAACAAGTAGAGGCGACGCTTTACTTTTAGTTAAGTAAACAACATTTTTAGATCAATAAAAAGATTTAGGAAAAAAATGTAAACATTACAATAATAGTACGATCACGGAATGCTTTTTGATCGTTTGTTTTGATCCGAAAATGGAAAAAAATTGTTTATCTCGTGACTAGACACCATATGACGTATACCAGCAGCACATCAATTACAATTGCTAATCCAAACGCGGACTAAAACACGTAACAACGAAAAAACGTATACATTTTTAAATTTCAAATCCAATCCTTTCTGTATTCTCTTTGCATTGCTACCCACGTACGGGTTTGCTCCTGTAAAATATTAATAATACAATTCCGGTTCTATTTTCGTAGTCACTCACTGCTTTAGGAGGATTTCGCGGCAATGAGACGTTTACAAGAGCCGTAACAATGTTATTCTTCGCCTTGACAAGCTCAGGCGGGAAGCCGACCGATCAATCATCGAATAGTGCGGTACGTACGGGCGACGTGCCAACTGTCGATTCGTCGATCCGGACGCCGATATCGATAGGAATCGGAACTGGTGTTCGTGTTGCTGGCTTTTTGTTGGTAATTATGTTGGGAGTGGGGACGTGTGGTGGATTTTAAATTGGGGCAGTGTTTGTATTCATAGTAACAATTACGTATATCTAAATATGGAACAGTAATTTTGTGAGGGCAGATACAACGTTAATTTATCAAATAAAAACAAAAGAAGCATCAAACAGGCGAAATATACTAGTCCTATTAAAACATATTAAGAATGGGCGATGTGTTACAAACGGTCGGGAAGGGATGTCACCTACAGACATCACTACATTTAAGCCCCTTTCCAGGGGGATTTAATCGGGATAATACATGTGTCGCATCTTATTACCAAACTGAGATTGTGGCAGGAGCAAACAAGCTGTAGGCCCTCTCTATTGCGAGTCAACATGATATCACTTACGGAACCTCTCCTCACAAAGTGTATTTGTATTGATGAATTCATTTTCATCTTTTAGTGTATCCACTTACGAAGAGCGGATTACATTGTTCACATAACATCGATACTTATTTTTCTATCGACTAGCATTATTCGATTTGCTACAACAATATTGAATTTCATTATTTTGACAGAACGTTATTAATATATTTTGTTACTTCAAAAATGTCAGTTCGTCTATGACACTTAAATCAAATTATAGTGTCAAGCTGTCAACGGCTGTCAAATGAGTTCCCAATAAATTATCTTCAAAGTAATCGTAAATGTGTACAATTCCTATCGTCGTTGGATAAAATAAAAACATGCTTGATTTTACTGCTCTCTAGTGACAAATGTAATAAATTTCATACTGAGAACTCGTAAAAAGTCTATCGTATATATAGATGTTGTCGACGTTGGCTTAATGTGGCATTGAATTAGTTCCTCTTAAGTTTCTAATAAACAAACTGAAATGATATAAGAGAGATGAGATGTTAATGCATGTGATTAGTATTAAAATAGTATTGTGAGATTGTACAATAAAATATTTGATGCGTTTTATGTAGGTATGTGCAGTAAAGTGTTTTCATATATTAAAACTTTACTACCCGTACATCTACAAGTGTGTCTTTATGGGTTAATTTGTTGATATAAGTAGAAATGGATCTGTGCCTTTCCTAGTTATGACATAAAGTGTCATAACTAGGAAAGGCACAGATCCAACTTTTACTTTTTTAACTCATAAATTGTCATTTATTTCAGATACTCTTTAATTTAAGTTTTATGGTAGGTGCAAACAAAATAAGAAATCAAACTTTTTATAACATAGTGGGTATGTTTATTAACAAAATAAAAAAATCTGTTGTTTATATTTTTCCCTTTTTTTTAAATCCATGCTAAAGTATTTTAATTTCAATTACTTTAAATATCTCTTTTATATCTAAATACAAATCTGTTGTTTTTTATTTTTTATTTCCCCCATTAACTGAATGTCGACGATATAACGCAGTAGTACTAAGAATTTTCCAAACTGGTTGATAATTCGTTTTTCTGAATTAATTCCAGTAAAGTGCAGTAACGAAAGGAGTTAATAAATAACAGTAATTATTGTGCCTTCGTAACGGGCTGTGTTCAGTAGAAATCTGTCATAATTTATAAATTTTATCGTATTACTCAATTAATATTGAGTTATTTATAACCCCGTTGTGTTAATATTATTTAATGGCTAACGAAGGTAATGGATGGCAGAAAAGGACACTTTATCTGAAAAGTGATTGGTTTAATCACCAACTTGATGGCTTGATATTTGATACTAATTAAAGTTTATTGGACCTTAAAATATTATAGACTCCTAATATTATATGTATTCTTAGAAGAAAACTAAATAGACAATAAGTTTCAACAGTTTAAAGTCACAATTCTTGTCAGTTTTAGAGGAGATAAAACTTATTTTAGTGTTAAAAAAATGTCTATGTTGCTGGATGTCTGTAGCCGTAAGTGCACTTATGAGGCATGCATTACTATACATGTATAATAATAAATTAGTTATTACTTTTAATATTGGTAAATGTTACTATCATTAATTTAATTTATTTTGGGAAAGTAATTAAACAATAAATTATACAATATATTATATATTAAATAAACGCAACAACATTTTCCACATAATATGAAATTAAATTCATTACATGTGAATTCTTAATTACCTACTATAAATATTACTCCCATAAGTGCTCTTGGTACTATTAATTTTATTTATTTATTAAACAATAAATATTTGCACAAGTCAATTTAAACACTTCGTAGAGATATTATATAATAGCTTGGTGTTGTATGTTATGTACCTATACAGTTTTATACATATATATAGCCCTTACTGTTCCACTGCTGGGCTAAGCCCTTTAAAAAATTCGTCTCTTGCGCCGTCTAAATTAATTTATAGACATAAAAGTACTGTATTTCTGTTTTGACATAATTTACATGGTCCTTTTTTTGTAAGTGAAGAGGAGTGAGAAGTTCTCAAACGACTTTTAATAAAATTAACAAGAAACAATTTGGAAATACCTCAATTCTGTTCAAAACAACTCTTATCGCAGAAATAACCCAGATATGCAATTTTTTCTGACGATATACCATATATTTTGTCAGAAAAATTGCATATGAAATTCAGTAAAAAATATGGCTTTGGTGATTAAACAATTATCCTTGCCAGATCATTTTACAACCTAATGCGTTTTAAATTACGAATATACAGGACTCAAACCAAGCGTTCAGAGAATTATTCATTCGTATAATTGTAATAGCGCGTGTGAAGAATTTCTTAATTGATATAATAAATTAAATGGCTCTGTAAAGTCTTTCGGCTCTTTTGTGATAACGTGTTAAGATTATGAGATTTATTAGAACACGGAAACTGTGTACTAATTGGCGTTTTATGGGGGCTTGGACGTGTTTGTCTTTTGTTTACATTTCGACATAGTTATTAAAAAGGTTGCTCGGTTTTTTTTAGAATATATCGATGGACAGGAATTTGAGATGTACCTTGTTTGCATATGAAATGATAAAAAAATGTGTATAACGATTTTTTTAAGTCTATAGTACCTATTTTCGTTATTAATTTAAAAAATTGTCATCTACAAAGTTTTTGTACATTTTTCTTCATAGAGATCTTAGCTTCGGAATAGCAAATATCTCTTTGAAGATCGACTTCGTGACAGTAAAAAAATGAATAGTTATTTTGAAGCAAATGTTTCTAAGTTTTTTTTTTTTTGTTACTGATTTAATAATATTATGTAAATTATAGAGCTATATTTACCAGATAGAAAAATTGTTGAAAAAATATATTTTAGGTTTTTCGGTCTTACACAGTACAGTCAGATAAGCAATAACTTTACCACTTTAACACTTGCCGTTATCAATGCATCCCTCACCTTTATTGTCCTGTACTTAAAAATATCCTGTCACCCACTTTGACGAGACTATGAGTCATGAACATTCCCGTGGGAGTATACCTCCACACTATTCACTATACTCGAACACTAAGGTATCTTTTGTTCCAACTTAAGGTAAATTTTATGAAACTGTCGGTAAATTCTGGCTTTAAATTAAGTCAAGTATGACAGGTTTCTCTTATGATTAGATAAACCAAGAGGTTCTTGACTCCTTTGTTGAATTTGAATAGTATTATGTAAACCAAATATTTGTGGGGTTTATACACGAGTTCTCGGCCATTGAAGTGTCTTGAACACTACTTCTAAACTTTAAACTAAGTAAAAGTGGCTAGTGCTTCATAAAGGTTACTTAAGAGTTTTTTAAGTGAGTGATTATCCAACGACTTCTCTTGCTCTTGTGTGTACCTAGAAGGCGTGTCAGACTTTGACTAACTAAATGCTACTCATATGTTCCCACTTGGCCTTCGTTTCAGGGCCTCAGGGTTTTTTTTCGTACAACCTATGGCTCCAGTAGATTTCGGCCCTGCTGAGTCCCTTAATTTTTCCTGACATCCTTTTGAGGTGCTTTTATGATGCCGGACGGCAGTTACCGATTACTCTCTGTCCTCGGCAAGATCCATAATAGTCTAATCGAAAAAAAAAAAACCTAAATATTTCCATTTCATTCTCTTCATTATCTGACCAAGTTAACCATACTTAATTTAAAATCTTCTATCCAGTGCTAACATAATTCAGAATTTTTTCATAAAAAAAAACTGTTCATACTCGTATTAAAATCACGTAGCTACAGTTTTAGCTTCAATATTCCATCGTAAATTCATCGTCCTGTAATACCCGTAATATCTGACGTCTTCGTTATTAATTATAATTATATTGAATCCTACAGCTGTTGTATGACTGTCGCAATTCATTTTGAATTAATACCGTCTATACGCAGCAATGAGGCAAATATAATAGCTATTATTGCGATTCTGAAGACAGACACAACTGCCAGAGCCACTACAAATAAGTTGGAAACCAAATTAGAATAGTCTGCTGAACATTCCGACGGCAAAATAGTAAGCTGCATTACAATTTTCATCGCTCGAGCAATCACACATGGCTTTGATTTACGTAGGTACCTTCTTATCTCAGATGAAAAGCCGACTTCTCTAAGATAAAAGAAATAAATCACATGTCAGCCGCCCGACTTACGCCACACGAATCCTGAATCTCGTCGGAAAATACCTTCTCCCTTGAAGATTATCTACAACTTTATTTTGTTCGCTGTATTACTATCAATTTATTGTTTCTCATTGGTCTTCTGTTTTGGATTGTGGTTTTGATGTCATTTTTTTACTTAGCTATGGTTAGTAGGAGTTGTTATAGATATTAATAGTTCAAGTTATATCTTATTTAAATGTGTCTTTGACCCTTTAAACGCTTTCGTCGGATTAGATGACAAGTTTTTTCTGTCGTTTTTTTCAGAGTCGTGTGTTTGCGATTGGGTATTCCATCTTGTTTAGCTCTTTAATTCCCATAGATGGCTGTGAAATGGAGTATTTAGTTGTCGATGTGCGGCCCTAATGGAATAAATATCCGACCTAGACGGCCAAAAGGTTAATACTGTCGAATTTTGCTTAACAAACTGCGCCTGTTTGTTAAAACCACTTAACGTTCGTAAAGGAAATAGTACCACATCTAAATAACCAGTTTTCACCTTCAGTAATGAAGTTGTCATTGCGTTCGGAAGTATATAAGCAAAGGGCGGTAGGGCAGCCGGTCATTAGAGACCCAACACTCAGGGCCGATAAGATAAGGCAAAGCTCGGCCCCTTTTAGTCTTTATCGTCACGTCAAAATATTTTATGTGCCGCGATTAGTGGCCGGACAAAAAACTGTAGGAGCAATTATTATGATTGTTTAGTAGTGTGGGAAGCATATCCTGAGGATTGTGACTCCGGCTTTATAAGGAGAAGATGTTCCATTTAAAGGTGAGGGCAGTTGTCCTTGAGTGTGATCCCTTACTTGTGCGGTTTTTGTTTGATATGATGCTGTTATAATGGCCCCTTGACCTTATAAGATGCGTTGTTTTCAGTTAGGCATAAAAAATGCACATGGGGGAGGCACAAGGGCTGCCTAGAAGTGAGATAGTAAAGACTAAAAAAAAAAAATGTTTTATTACAAACATTGTGTTCCGTTTTCAAAACTCGTGTAAATATTTCGGTAAGCTGCTATTCAGATGTTACGAATATAGGTCGTAATAACAGATAAAAAGCGTACACTATGTTGTACCAATAAATAAGAATCCACGATAGAGATGTCATAAAAAGGTTTTTGATACGCCTAAAAACTTATGAATAAAGCATAGGTATTTCAGCTATAACCGTTGCCTTTTCTCGCAAAGTAACTTCGCCTATTCACTTGGACGTAAAAATGTTGAGCAGCATTTTTAAGCCTCTCAACACGCAAAGAAAGTAATGCTCGTTATGTTGGTATAATGCCTTTTCTATTTTCAAGCTAAGCCTGTTAGAAATTCATTTCAGAATATGAGCGCTCTCTTTTCCTTGTACTTTACATATTTCGTGACGAAGTGCTTAAAGATATGATAGGGTTTCTTTTCTACTTGAACATCAAAAGTTACTACCGAACGGGTATTAATGGTTCTTTGCTGTAGTACATTAAGATACTGCTGAATAGAATTGGTATCATTACTTTTGAGTACTTTGTAATATGTTGAATATTAAACAGAACAAACTTCTATTATTATTTATTTGATATTTAGTTGTATTTACAAATGGGTTTCATTAATAAATTTCATAATTATATTAAATGAATTTATTGTACAATATTAATGATTATATTTATAGTGTGTATGTGTAAAGCTATTAATATATTTTTAAGTACTGCACAAACAAAACATGTATTTTGTATCGAAAATAAACTATAATTATAAATTAATGGGTGTGGTTAATTTAATAAAATATGTTAATTTATTTAAATATATTATTGTATTAACTTTTATGCAATGCATTATTTCTTGATAAACTTAAATAAAACAAAAAAGTAAAGACTGCTATACAAATGGTCAAAGTGACTAGCAAAGTTTGACAACCTGTGGGTAAAAAAAAAAACATTTGATGACCAACACGGAGGGTGACAGCTGCCATTGTTTCATCCGAAATTTACCCAAATTGGACGTCATTTTGTTACTTTTACGTAATGAGGTTTTAATTCTGAAACACCTTTTGTAAAGGTGACCGTGGACTTTCAAAATGACCTTTTATTTTTACTTGAATTGTGTTCCGAACGAAATATGAAAATTACTTTTTAATTTAATGTGGACTTCAAAGTTTTCGAATAGACTTGGGGAGATTTAAATAGTTGAGAAGTTATTTAGTTAAAGTTTATAAGGCCAGTATTATACTTTAATTAGATGTTTTAAATTACTTCTTCGACTTTTTTTTATAAAAACTTATTTGAATTTCGATTTCAAATAATTAGATCAAGACGTTTGGCCTAATGATAATGTAATTGAAACATTTTACATAATTATTGTTTCTGGAACTAATTTATGCCAATTCAAAGCGTTGATAATATCATTAGCAGATTGTAGTAAGCCAAGGCTGTAATCTCGCAACTCTAATAATATCATAAGCAATCTACATTATAATTTCAAAAGTTAATATCGAGAGCAGTGCCACGCAGATGTCGAGTAACAAGTTTACGTATTCGTAGTACGACACGTACCACTAAGTACCCCATTACGTAGCATTTCCGACAGTAAATTGCGTATCGATGTTACCGCACTATGTGATTTCACGGTGGAGCGTGTTAATTTTGCCAATATTACCGTCGTTATATGCGAACATCGATGGAACATACGGGCTGTTTCCTGCGTAGCGTATGCGCTGATTGAACCCTATTTTGAATTAATTTTAGAAACTACACTAACAAGATAATTTATTTCTGCATTATATGATGTGCGATTTTATTTATTAGAAACCAAAATAAGTAACTTTGTTGTTTTTTAACCGAAAAAAGTCGTAACGTAACGTAAATAATTTTTCTTCATGGTAGGTAAAAATCATCCAATGACGAATCTCGCCCTTAGGTGGAATAGGAAACAGTGTCAGACTCTTACTGAGTAAATAACTTTCCTCGTTACTTCCTTGCCTTGATTCCAGGGACCCCGTAACACGCTTTCACGTCAACGTTGGTCCAAACAAATTATTGCAAGCAGCATGAATATCTACTAAATAAAGGACAAAAATATTTCCAAAAAAACTGCGATGACATACACCTATAGCAATTACTGTTATTACACCCATCCATCGTAAACTGTCCAACAGAAATGCAAACCCATAATTTCCTAAAGTGCGCATTTAGGAGCACATGAGCAACATAAATTTGATCAAACAAATAGCTCGTTAGGTATTGCTGGGTAGGGTTGTAACGAAGGTGGATGCGGAGGCGGAGATGCAGAGGTTGACTTTGCGAATATATGCACATGTTTTTATGGAAAGAAGAAATTTACTTTACAATTAAGGGCCAAACCTATAAAATAAAAAACATTGTTTTTAGGCTTTGTAATCTTGGCAGTACATTGAATAAACTGACTGCATAACACAGTTGATCTCTTGGTTGTTGACTTGGTGAGAAATATTGGAGGAAAATAAAAACATTAAATTCTATCACCGATTGCACATGAATGTGTGGAATTTCCAAACGTACATGTGCAATTCTACCATTTAGGCGGAGGTAAAATAAAATCTTGCCTTCGCTTCCGTATGTGCACAAAACGGGGTTGTAACTTGTAACACACACAGCCCTGCTGTCGGCTACGTCACGGCGTGCCACCAGCTGCCCATTCATTGTCATTTACTTTGATGCTCTATTGATCCTGGTAGGCACACTGGCTTATTAATACACTACAAGCCATAAACTTGCGACGCCAATATTCGGCTTATTTCCTTGGGAAAATGCACAGTGTGATAGTATCGTAAACCACCGTGGACTGTAGTTAAAACAAATTGTACGTGACATAAACTCTTCTAAATACAGTAAACGTGACAGTTTGGTGGGACTAATGCAAGGTCTACAACTCTGTGAATTAGTTACACTCTAGTTAAGTACGTGTTGGTGACTAAAGGCTGAGATTATGTTGGCCGAAATTATATAAATGTGGACCCGACTTGGTGAATTAAGTTAAAATCTGTTTGAAAATTCGTACTATACTGTGTACTGTAATGACCTCTGATATCTCACATATCTTACAAAGAATATTTTTGCCAAAACTTATTCCTAAGTTGTAATTGTAACAAAAAATCACAATTTAATAAAATATGAAAAGTAAAAAAAAAATTATGCGTGTTCTTTGTAAAAATTGAAATTATTCAGCAAGAACTTATGATCTGAAAAGGATCCTTATTTTAATTTAGGTCACGATCTATCCTTGTGTATAACAAGAAATCCTTTTCATGTATTTTGAACCAAAACTGATTCCTAACCTGAATTCCTGAGTTGTAAATAATAGTACTTAACAAAAAATCACAATTTAATAATATATGAAAAGTAAAATTTAAGTTATTTACTTCATTACTGTACAAATTACTCAATATAAATTATATTGTGAGTTGAATTTTTAGAATATTTATGTCTGGTACTGGTATCAACAAGAAAGTAACAACAATACATATTTGTTGTCTTGTTGAGTTCCTTAGTAATTACCAATATGCTTCCAATTTGCACAGCTTAACTTTTCCTCGTGATTGGACCCTCTATCGTACCCAAAATGTTATCGCCTTGAACCCCAATCTTGGACCATAACACGCGTAGACTCCGAACACATACAACTATCCCTTTTGTTATAAGATCAAAGAGACACTTGGTACACAGAGAACCGGTGTAATTGATGATGTCTTTTGTGCATTATTAAGCAACCGTGCCTTACTTAATAGTAGTATTACGTGTGATAACTCATTAGTCAATGTAGTTCGCTGCTCTATTTTGGTACGGTATGAATAAAATAATGATGTTGTTTGTTTTTCTTGCTTTTGCTTCTGCATCATTGAATCACGGATAAAGTATTTTGTGATGGTTGTTACTTGAAACTTGTTTTCTTTCTCAAATTGTATATTTAATTTGTTTTATTTTTCGTTGTTTTATGCATATTCTTTTTAAAAATCGAAAATTATTGTACAAAAACTTCCGATCGGAAAAAGATCATTATTTTAATTTAGGTCATGATCTATCCTTGTGCGTTTTTATTTAGAAGTTGACGCATTAACAATATGTTGTCTTTCAAACATTAAAAATTAAATTAGACTTTTCAAGCTATGTGAATAAATAAATAACAAGAAGTACTTTTTCATATATTTTAAGATGTTTGAATCTATAATGTAACAAAAATATAAAGCCAGCATAAAAATAAAAAAAATGGTCTAAGGGAAAATAGACCATAGAGTTTAGTTATGTGTAAAATATGATATTGTCTACTCATGTGCTAAATTTCTTTCAAAACGGTTCAGTTATTATAACACTAATTCTATCTCAAGTAAACCTTGGCCATTAAATTTTACTCACCATCTTTAACTCTTCAAGATTTACAGGCGTGGATCCCAACAAGGTTCTACGCTCACTAAGCTAAGTAGCGTAAACGCACCTGCTGAATTAGTCATCTAATTAACAAGTAAACACGCACAATATGCATAACGTGAGAGGTCAGGTAAATGATAATTATTAAAGTACAAATTAATAACACAGCTGTGGGTCGTCTAGCGTGCCATGAAACTGAAATTAAACTATTAATCAGATCCTTCATTAAGCATAGAGTAATTACTATGCTTAATATATAATCTGATAAAGGTTTACAACATAATGAAAAACGACAGGGAATATGTGGTTGGGGTTTTTGCTAACAGGAAACATTATATTCAAATCTCTATGGGAATGCTTTCAGAAGATGGTAATTTTAAAAAGTAGTACCAGCTACGTAGTAGCTACTAATTGTTTTTTTAGTCCACCCAATCATATTATGTTGCAACTGCTTTGGTGCCTCGTTATAGTCTCATAGTCGTTACGTGTGGTGACGGAGTAAGAGTAAAATATGTCTCCATTTCTTTTCATCTTAGGATTTCATAAGAGGTGAATAGGGAGACATTCACTATACAGTCAGTGAAAGAGAAGGAAGACTTGAAATAAAACCCTGTACCAACACGTATAGCCAACGTGGTATCACTAGGATATATACAGGGTGTCATTGACATGTTAACGCAAACGTATACTATTGGTAAAATACATGGTATTGGTATGGTACCCGACAATAACTTTCAACAATGGGGGGTCTAGAACCGTGTACTGAATCTACAGTATTCGTTTGCATTAACATGTCAATGACACCCTGTAAATCCTCTCAAGAAGTTGTCTGCAAATGTAGGCCCAACTACAGGGCTGAAGCCGAAGGAAAAGGGTGGGTCGATTAGTAAGTGAGAGTCTGACACTCTTTCTCAGTCCGCCCACGGGAGGGATTCGTCATGAGATGACTTTCCAATGACTGTTTATCAAGGAGAGATCCGAGCTCAGCAGTGGGACGTAATGGGTTGTTGTAGTAGCAGTAACCTCTTGGTTGCAAGCAGGACTTCTGAGCGTGGGATCCTCGGCTCAATTTCTAATTCGAACAAAAAGTGCTATTAGGTTTTTTCACAAGGAATTGTCCGAGTTTCAAAATTGGTGGTGTGACACCACCGTCCTATGGAAAGCATATAAAAACCGTTGGTCCTGAGCTTTATCCCGTGCCGTTCCATTGGATTATGAGATTAAAGTAAAAAGAAGTGCACCTGTGTTGGTGCATATCTTGTGCACTAATACTGTGCTAATTAACCGTGAATTTTTTGTTGGGAGGATAGTTAATATTGTTCTTTGATGTAAAAAAGTATTAGTCTGTAATCATGATTGAGTAAGATTCTAGATTTCTCGTTACTGAATTGATAATGAGGTTAAATCATTACCAATCTTTCATCAGTCGTTATTTTAGATTTTATAAATATTTTTCTTTTATTATAATATATATAATATAATATATATGTCCACGACTATCACACAACGCCATCTAGTCCCAAGCTAAGCAGAGCTTGTGTTATGGGTACTAGACAACTGATAAACATACTTACATATTTCTAAATACATACATATTATAGACAAATTACACCCAAACACAGAACAAATGATCGTGCTCATCACACAAACATGTGTCCTGGGTGGGAATCGAACCCACGACCACCGGTATAGCAGTCGGGGTCACTAACTACTAGACTGACAGGCCAGTCAATTTATTGATTTGATATGAGGTGCACCTCATAACTATTGAATGAAAGAATCCTGTCTCTATTTCCTCTCTATTTCCGCTGGAAGGCTTGAAAGAGTCACATAGACCCTAGAACGCAAAGTGCAACTGTAGAAACACAGGTAGTGCTTGATTTTTTACATCCTATTGATAGCCGCGTGTTTGACCTCTATATCATATGATGATAAGTAATGATGTGGTCGACAATGGAGTATATTTGCCTTGTAGTAAACTATTCACGTTTTACTCTAGACTTTGGCTATCAGAAAAAAAACTCTGGTAAAAAATTCCACTTCTTGACTGTATGCACAATAAACGTGCTCTAACTAGAACGTGGTAAAGTTACTTCTTGTTTTCTAACCTAAAAAGAAGAAAACCACTTTATCGCACACGTGTGCGACACAATTATGAATCTCTAACAACACACCCATATCTACTAGCCACTCACGCACATGCCACATACGATGTCCGTATTCCGTACACCGCCACCGGCACGCGTCCCTCCACTGCATTTTGCATGCAAAGCGTGCCCTCTACCCACGTTTGCGTCAGTTGTTCAGAATCTCTAAGTTTAATGAAGGCTTTCGTGGCAGTTGCCGTGGGTTTCAGTGAATGATTGAGCTTATGCGTTCTACAGTTAACTTGTGGGGCAGAGCCGTGTGGGGTTTGTTCATAGCTTAATCCAGTTTAATCTGAAAGAAAACTTTTTAGAAGATACTCATATAAGTCAATTATTAGTATTGTAACTTACAATTTTACTATTCTCAATCACAATCTCACTTTTCTGACAAAGGATATTCGGTTTCAAAAACTTATCACTTTAACTTTGTAAATTGCAGGTAGTGTATAAAAACAACTTTTTGCTGTTTTTTAACGTATTTAAAAATTGTTTATGGCATTTAAATAGGTATTTAAAAAAATTCAATATTGAAAACAAAAATGCTTTATTAAAACTAAAATTATGAAATTAAAGTAATAATACTAATAAAAATTTTGATTCTATTCACACCCTGAGTTTTTATTCACTCCATTTTACGAGGTACTTATTCGTTTTTTTATTCACGGGTTTTCGTCAAAAACTTAACCGAGTTCTCGCTACCGGTAATATGCCCAAAGAACTTGAGATTTATTTAAGTTTTTTATTATTATTGATAAGCTCGCATTTCACCACTATCTTACTTGATGGTAAGCGACCATGGGGTCGACGATGGAGCGTACTTGCCTAGAACCTAACCTATTCACTCTTGACACCTAGGGGTCTAAGGTTGTAGCTATTAGGAAACACGGATTCCGTTGGGGAATTCCATTAACCGTAAGTTTAATGAATGTGTTCCCAAACGCTATATACGTGTGTGTCTAAAGAAAACTAATTGGCGTTATTAGGTGTAACAAAGCTTCTTTGTAAGTTCGTGATAATACATAAGCAACCGATATTTTTTCAAGGCACGTAGCGTAGCACTCATCGACCCTCCTGGTGGCTGTCAATTCAGCAATCGTTAGTTTATCACAACAACTTCCTTTGTGTCTTTTGTTCACGCAATTTGCGTCATACGAGAGCTAATGAAGCTGTCTGGGGCGAACGCGATGTGGGGGACCGGGGTTTGGACAGTGGGCGAAATAACGGAGATTGGACAAATTAATAATAAGTACACTAAGATGATGTGTTAATAAAAAGAAGGTAAATATTTGAGTGTTTTGAAAGAGATTAAGAAAAAGATTTATAAAATAAATTGATTGACCTGGCATAATTTGTGCTGCCGTATATTTATGTCAAAGTAATCAAGCAAAATAAATATTAATCGAAATAAAAATACTGAAATTGCAATTTTTTTATGTCGTATAACAACAATTTACCGTTTTCAGATTTTTTCCATACCTGTGCTATGAGACGATATTTCAGAATACGTCATTGTGTGAAGTTTTATCAAAATCTTTGTGTAAAGGTAACAGATATGTATGTGTTAGTTTAAAGTTGCTAAAGCACTTATAATAATAATACTTTAAAAGAGCGAGTTATTATTCAATGGACAATAATCGAGTCTACCTGAAAAAATAGATATATTGAAGCATAATAACTTACTAACACTCAACAAAGTGTCATACCCACAAAATTACTAAGCTACTCGTACTTCACAAAGCACACATTAATCCTTCATAAACCGACAAAAATAGGAAAAAGTAAAGTAAAAAAGTCAAACAAAGAAAAACTGAACAAAAATTATGCATGAAAAACACACAGTACCGACAAAGACGTATTAATTTGCCACACTATGCAATTTTGCTCAAAAAAAAAAACTCAAAGCCATTATAAAAAACACGGTTCTCGCATACAGGGCTATGAATAGGTAACTATTACGGTTCACAGCTGATACGTCAAACGGATGGAAACAAGCCTTTTAATTAAAACGACAGACATTAGGAAAATATCCGATGACCGTATTAAATCGATTCAATTTACATTGAAGTATAAAAATTTAATTAGCCGTCTACCTGACAAGTAATCCTTCTCTTTTTGACACTTAAGTAATGAGGGAGAGGTGAGAGGTCCGATAAATTCTTGTTAGCGGTAGGAAGCGGCGTCGAGGCGCATATCCGGCCTATTGTTGGGAGTACGGTCCTTGAACGTCTTTGCTAATTAGTCAAAAGCATAAGCGGTTGTGTGACGGTAATTACGTCATATTGTTGAACTGTGAATGCTTTGTCACCCCGCATTGTTGTTAAACGTAATAATTATGACAAAGCCATGGGATTCGTGGGATAATTATTTATTATTTATTTATTTAATCTTCATTTACAGTTTAGTGGTACATAGTCGGACTTTTAGGGGGTCCAGACGCTTAGGGGGTCCAGACGCCTCCTGCCGAAGGCTCTATGCGGGCGTCGTTCGATCCATGGCCCTCTATGGCGCGCCAGTGTGGGCGCCGTCGCTTCGAAAGCGACCGGCAGCCCAGCTGAACGCCTGCCAGAGGGTCATGGCCATACGGATGATACGGGGATATCGCACGGTGTCCCGCGAAGCGGCGAGCCTTCTTGCTGGCCTGCCACCATGGGATCTGGAGGCAACAGTCCTTGCACACATGCACGATCTGCGCGTGGAGATGCAACGCCGGGGCGAAACTCCGCTGCCGCGACAAGTCGCAGCATGGCGGACGGAACTCCGGCGGGATCTCGTGATGGCAAAATGGCGTCAGCGACTGTCGCAACCCAACGCTGGGCACGCCATAATTTCGGCGGTAAGTCCCCTCTTTGAGGCGTGGCTTGAAAGATCTCACGGCGTACTCACCTTCCGTATGACGCAGGTTCTGACCGGACATGGCAAGTTCGGGAGGTTCCTGCACCGAATTCGTGAGGAAGCAACGCCCGGGTGTCGCCACTGTGCGGAACGCCCGGAGGACACGGTAGAGCACACGGTAGAGGTGTGCCCCGCGTGGGAAGAGCATCGCCTTGTTCTCGTGGAGGCGATCGGTGGCGGCGATCTCTCGCGACGGGCCTTGGTAGAGGCCATGGTCCGGAGCGAGGAAGAGTGGCAGGCGGTCGCGTCCTTCTGCGAAGCAGTAATGTTAGCAAAAGAGGAGGCCGACCGTATCAGGCAAAGGCAACGTCGCTCACGCCACAGCCGTCGCCGCCGTGACTCCGATCCCGATTTTCGGCCACCGTAGACGAGGGCTTGCGGACGGCGAGCCATGGGTAACTCGCTGTCCGCCTATCCGGTAAGTGTCCGGACCGAGCCCAAGTCGTCGACGGCGCGCACTGTTCCCGCGCGCCTCAAGGAGTTGTCAGCAACTGTAGGGGCCCGGCAGGGTTGAAGCCTTCTGGGGCCTTGGATTGATGCGAAAGCGGAACACCGGGGCCCTGGAACTAAGGCAGGAAGGAAAGGTGGGTCGTTTAGTCAGTAGAAGTCTGACACAGTCTCCCGCTCCGCCCAAGAGCGGGATTCGTCATTTGATGATTTTTCCCACCATAAAAAAAAAAAAAAAAACATAGTCGGACTTAATAATATAAAACTTTGACGAGACTGTAGTGAGGTCTTCAAGATCTAAATTTTACGCTTAAAAGAAAATTTCCCTTCAGTTTTTTTTTGATGTCAAGAGGAACATTTCAGAGTTTTATGTCAAAGACAGCATAAGAATTAGCCAAGTATGGTGAGAAGGAATATGAGGGAGTATGTTTTTGGATAATTGAAGGTCGAGATTATCAGAAGGGCTTTAATAAAATATTGTTAAAATAATGAGGATCATAAGAATTGTTCACTATAGTGAAAAGAGTGCTGACAGATCTGAGACATCTTCTTTGACAAAGAATGCATGATAAACAATGTGTGATAATTTTGTGAGATTAATAACTTACAGGGATAATTAAGTCTGTAGACATATAAGCCATTTAGTCACTGAGAAAACAAAATGCTTTCCCATTTTCCAAGCGGTGTACTCAAATACAAATGTGCCTATTCAGAAAAGTGACAATCACAGCTCCTTACGAGCAATGTTCGTCGTAACGCTTCTAAACGCTTAATCTTTTCGCTTAGTCTCCTTCAGGCGGGGTACAAGCGGCGGCTAAATGACGCGTGTAAGGCAACGTGAAGCAATTTGGCAGCCATTCCCAGGCCGGCTTAGTGCAATAAGATTTCACTATTTTCACAGAAAATATAATATTTGAACAGGAACATTGATCCTCAAATAGATCTGTTGTAACAGTCTAGTTATTTTCAATCGTTTGCCAATATCTTGGTCAGATGATAGATAAATATGTTTTGGTGCTTAAGAGACGAATATGATAAGCAAAAAATACTTTAAACATTTTGGCTTTATTAGTATTATATAACTTAACGTAAACAATCTTTGTATCTATATTTCTATTTTTTTAAATAGTTTAGAAGACATGCAAAGATTATTAAAATTTTGTTAATTACCTGACATCAGTTTAGGTGAATTCACTCTGTTCCCGCGCGCCTCAAGGAATTGTCAGCAAAACCGTGGGGACTCTGCAAAAGGGTCGAAGCCTACTAGAGCCCAAGGTCTCTTCCTGAACGCTTCCATCACTCGACCGAGTTACATTTGACTGCCTCGCCCTTTTGCTCGGTTATGATCATGACATTTTTAGCGAGATCAGTGGCATTTTTAAGTTCTCCAAAGTGCAGAGGTAAGGAAACATTGGGCTCTCTAATGAGTAACACATTAGTTCTGTTTATCTATGTGCATATTCATCATGTATAAACTATTTGGCTACGCCTCATGAAATCTATTTACCTGGAAACAAGACTGCTTAATGGATATTGATCACTTTATTCCTGTACTGTCCTGTAAGTGACAGATCACTAGACCGTAACTCGAAGCACTATTAAGTAACCATTTCCCTCGACCAAGTCCCTACCCTTGGGACAATCAGTTACACAATGCCTTTACAGTGTACAACGTGCATTCTATTTTTATTGCAGTCCCTGAGCCATTAGCATGGGCAAATTAGATAATGTGATTTTAGAATTAGCTTGGCAAGTGTGTGTTAAGTTCATTTGTGGTTATTTTAGAGGACTGACACAATTGGTGGCTGATTCATACTAATTCTGCTACAAAAAATAATGAAGTATAATTATCATTATTATTTTTTGTGTGATGCAATTTAGTCTACCTGACATAGTTTTTATGTGAGAAAATTGATAATTATAACAACCGGATTTATACCAGTCTGCTGATTCTAGTAACTGTATATCTTTATTTCATGATTTTTTCATAAAGTAAATTGGTCTTGTCATAGAGTAACGCTAAAAGATTTCATCAATAAAAACCTCGTTTTTTTTTTTAAACTATCTCATTCACCAATCACAAACTATTTTTCATCCCGTTTATCGTAAAATACTTTCAAAATAAACAAAACATAATCCAAAACCTAACTTTGAATCCATGAGCCTCTTCATCAATTTTATTTTCAATTGCCAAACTTTGGCGCGTAAACTTCTTACACAAATCTTACTATTGTTTTCATAATATAATATTGTAGCTTCACTGACTATTATTACGTAGTTACTCTTCCAAAACAACTTAAAGATATTTGGCAAAGGTTTCACAGAGTTTGGTTAACTCTAGCCCCTGAGAAGTAGCAATATTGAACCGTGCCAACGATTGCGTAATCAGTATAAGTATAGGAAATAGGGGAATGAACTGTCAATGTATCGTACATGGGAATCAAGTTATGAAGAAAATGTAAATGCCATCAACATCGAATGGGATACCATTAGGTCCCACGCAGAAGATATACTTACATTTCTAAGTAGCCAATGTTTCTTTGAATCGAACGTCTGAACTGTACTTAGTATTAAAATAAAATAAATTCATGTTTTAGTGGATTACTAGCACCCATTCCAGCGCAAAGGAGTTACGAACCTTAATACATACTATAATATATTTATATTATTGAAGTACTTTAATATGTTATTGCTGTTAGACTTTTCCCTATCAAAAGTTTCAATGTATTTAGCAGGTTTTTTTGTTGACTTCACTTGAGATCTATTTTATCCTTTGAGAGAAATGGAGCGCAAAAATGAGATAACATCTGCACAATCTGTTGCGCACTTTCTTGATTTAAGTTTATGTATTTTTTACATCGCTGGCAGAGTTAACAGGCTACACTGTTGAGTCAGTTTTAACATTTTTGAGCATAAACATTTAACGTATTCCATATATCATTAAATTTAATAGCCTACTTTCAAGACGCTTAAAATTTTCCAGACGTATAATTCAGTAGACATACCATTTACTTCCATTCCTAAGCTCAGACATACCTTGTCGCAGTCACGAAACTATTTCAGTGGAACCTCAGCTTAAATAAAGTACAGAACAAACTAAGGTGTCTGCCAAGACTTGCTAAGGTCTTGAATATTGCAAGCAGGTAGTGCTATCTCTTTCCGACGGCCGATGGATATATTTCAATATTTTATGTGTCTAGCCGCTTCGTGGTTTCACTTCCTTTAGAAGCGTTTTGCTGTTCCTTACTAGAAGTGGTTCCTGGAGGCTTTTATGACCTTAGATTTTAAAGATTTACTTGCATTATCCAGTAAGATACACTGAGTTTCTATTTACTTTAGCTTCCTTGGTTAAATAAGTGAACACTATGCAAATTAGACGGCTCAATCAATAACTCGCTGTGAAAAGTTGAAAAATAAAATTAATTCAATGAGCACCGCTGTCTCAAATGTACAACGTTGCTAGATTTATTCCATCAAATTTTCTCTTGTCAATAGATTTAGTTTGACACTTAAAATAATTAGATTAAATTAAAGAACTCCGTCTAGTATAATATTTTCAATTTCAATGATCACTTTACTTCGAATGAAATTGGTTTTATTAAAGTCGATGGCATAGTAATGGACCTTATAAAAGTAAAAACATTGGGATTTTGAAAATGTGGATGTGATAAAAATGAGATTACTATCGTATTATAGGCCGTTGTTGTATCGTAGGTGAATTATTTAAATTAAAACACATACATTTACAAATTTATTGGTGTTATGTTATTGTTGCAGTAAGAGATATGATATGGTTATGATATCATTTATAGATTGGGATCGATAATCGGTACGATTATTCGATTACATTTTGACACTTTCACAGATTTACATTGATTAGGAAATTCATTCAAGAATGTTACCCGGATGAGACACAAGTTGAACTTACTATATAAAGGACTACTAACCAAACTTCTTATAACGCTTTCTAAGAAAGAAGAGTACACTATGGCTCTTAACAAAATAGTGCGCTTCACCATCAACGATTGCATCAAGATTTGCAAGGTTTGCAGTCAAATATTAGTTAATAGCGAATAAAAAATGTGTTAATAGAATGATAAAATGCACAACCTTACACATGTCAATTAGGAAATTAATTTTTTAATTATTATTCCTTCAATCATACATATATCTATTCCTGAATCATGGATACGATCACAAACATATAAATACATAAGACATCTAGATCCGGAATAACTATCTGCATATCATACAAATATTTGTTCCGTATTGTAATCGAACCCACCATACGCTCACGCCCCAAACACCGCCGGGATTCCGAGTCCGATTTCTGGCCACCGTAGACGCGGGCTTGCGGACAGTGAGCAAAGAATAGCTCGCCGTCCGTTCGTCAGTCAAGGTTGTCGACGGGGCGCTCTTTTCCCGGACTCCTCCAGGTGTTGTCAGCAAATGTAGAGGCCCAACTACAGGGCCGAAGCCTACAGGGGTCTTACCGAAGTTCCGACCCCGGTTTGAAGGCTTAAAAGGAACGGGATAGGTCATTTAGTCAGTAAGAGTCTGACACTGTTTACCGCTCCGCGCAAGATATCTATCTATCTATCAAGAGCGGAAATAAACCCACAACATGCTACGTTACTAAGCTAGCAACCAATGTCTCAACCATCGCGCCAACAATGCCATCAAATATACCAAATTAGTCTATTAATGATGGTGATTATGAAAAAACTTCCTTCTTTCACCGACAGTTTTTTCAACTCACTGAATAATAAGTCCAATAACTTTTGAATCGACATTTAATGACTCTTTCACTTAATTTTCTGCCACGTAACATCTATCAACACGAGTTCTGAAGGCATCCATCATAGAAAGTGGTACGTAAAACAATTTTAACGTGTTGCTGTCTAGATTATTACAGTTGATAGTGAACTGTAATTATTGCTCGTACGATACAAACTGTAATTTACAGACCTGTATTATTGTAATAGGTTTAATAAGTGTTGATTTTCTGTTCGTTTATTTGCTATTTTGGTCCGTCTAAAATAAGAATGGGTTTTTTTTATGAGTTACTAGCTTTTGCCCGCAGCTTTGCCCGCGTGGTATTGGGGTTGGGGCTGGGGTTTCCGGGATAAAAATTAGCCTATGTCCTATTCCGGAGTGTATCCTATGCCTGTGCCAAATTTCATTCAGAACCGTCCAGCCGTTTTGGCGTGATTGAATAACAAACATTCAAACATCGTAACTTTCGCATTTATAATATTAGTAAGATAAGTTTTAGCCATTGAGGCACTAGACTCTTAGAAGATGAAAGCTCATAGAGTGGTATTTTTGCGTGATCAAAGACCAGACCCCCTAGCCAAGTTACGATCGTTTTGTTAACGTTGAACGAATTTGAAACGCCCAACTTCCTTTGTCCTGACGTCATCTCAACGCTCATTTACGTTGTCAAAACACAGAAATTAAAGGCGTGGCCAATTCCAAGCGTTCGACGTTAACAAAACGATCGTAATCCCAGCCAAGTAACGATTTCGTTAACGTCGTCGGGCTAGGTTTTTCTTTGGTAAAAATATCAGTATTGTTTTTAAACATAGTACTTAATGCTAACAGGGATCTGGGCACGTTCCTTTTACACAAACACATTTTCCTTATTTTTAGTTTTAAGTACCTCAGCCAGTCGCTATCTACACTAATATAATAAATCTACACTAATATAATAAAGAGGTAAAGTTTGTTTTTTTGTTTTTTTATTTTTTTGTTTGTCGGAGGTAATCTCTGGAACTACTGGTCCGATTGGAAAAATTTTAGCAACAATAGAAAGCTGCTTTACTCCTGAGTGACATAGGCTATATTTTATGTACGCGGGCGAAGCCGCGGGTAAAAGCTAGTATTTTATATAATTTATTTGAACATCAGTGTTTTTAAAATGGTGAAGGAAAACTGACATCTCAGTCTTAGTACTAAAAATCCGTAAATATACACTGGCCCTGCATGGTTTTTTTATGGTAGGTAAAATCATCAAATGACAAATCCCACTCTTGACACCGTGTGTTTTCTTTTTGTGGTGGATTACGCATTCTCTTTTCTAAAGAGAAGGCCTGAGTCCCAGCTGTAAGCAAGCTTAGAGGCTGATTATGCTAGGCTACCTTTTTAGTTATTTCATTATTTATAAATATAGTGTACTTATATTCTATTGTAAATCATAAAGCATAACATTATTTTATATTGTATTTTACTTTTTATTTTGGTGTGACTAGGTAGTTAATAAGTTTAAATTATACTCTTAATAGTTACATGTTTCAAATTAGATTTTATTTAACGAGCTGATAGACAGTAAGTCATTAAATTGTCTTGTACGTTCATAGTGATAAAGGCTTTCAGTAATGATTATTTAAAATGTACTCTGAATATGAACTAACTAGTGTTGATTTTTTGTATAAATTTTTGAACGAGACTCGATCGATTAATCAAGTCATTTAATTTGATTGAATAAATGTATATAGATGGAATTTTATTCATAATTTACGATTCCTTCATACTTTTAAAAGCCATGAATACTGCCATGCCGTCACTAATTTAGATGTAAGAAAGTCAGGATTTCTTTTTCCTTAATCATCGACTAACTTCCTCTTTTGCTGGGTGCGAGAACTATTGCCAGACTCTACTGATTAAAATCTTCTTATGTTCTTCTAATTACATACTTACTAATATTCAGACTAAAATAAACACCCATTGGTACCTTCCCTTTAAACCGCACTTATCTTTCTATCTTAATGGCTTTTTATTTTGACTTAATGCATTTCAAGATAACCGCACTACAAATACCAGTAATAACTCATGGTTTTCAAGTATATGGAGTACTCCATCTAAACAAACCGCATAATACATCAAAGACTTAAGTCATTAATATTTTAATTGCAAAACACTTGAGTTATTCTGGTGACATCTGTAATTCAGATTCGTTCTGGCACGTGAATCATAACAGCAAAATTTATTAGAATACAAAATAGTAGGTGCACGATAACTTGTAATAAACAACTACTAACAAAGAAAACTGGAATGTCGACCGTACTTACTGGTTCATTTTCAATTTTTGATAGTCCTGATTCTAAATTACAAAGTCGTAAAGCTAGAATGACAAAACGCTGGAGAAATAAGGCTACCTCGTTGCGGCTTTGTACTGTCGTATTTTGGGGTTCCATCGCGGGGTCACGGACAGGGTTTCGTAATATGCGTGAGCGTAATCGTAAACATGAAAGCGGTGAGCGTAAATAGCGCAAGTGGTAAGCGTAAATCTTTTGAGCGATCGTTAGCACAACCGCGGTGTGGACGTCAATTTATCGATTGCATTACATCGCCCTACACTGCGACCGCAATGCTGTAGCCCCCAATTTTAATTATTCACTTGCCACCTATGTACATTTTTAATCACACTCCATGTTCGGGAATTTCACGAGTACAAAACGCTGTCGAGCTATCGTAAAATAAAAACCAAAGATAGAATACATCAGTGGAAATTTTACCCACAAAAATAAGTTACGTTTGACGTTTCTGTCCCAGCAGTTAAAACAGTAATTACGAAAGAACCCGTCTAACGTTTCCCCGGGGTATTCTACTAAAACGTAATTTACGCCAGCCGAAATTCGAGGGGTATCTACAAAAAAGCGAGCCGTATCTACATGTCGCTTGCATTCGACGACGCGACTCATTTCTGAGAAGACAAATTACGGAATCCGTGGCAGTCGGCCGCGTAAAAAATGCAGCAATTAACTACCAGACGACGGTACCGGAATAACCATCACTATTTCGGGTGAACGATCATTTCGCTCGTTATTTTGACTGTTTACGTTTTTTTTTTTGTCAACAAATAGTTTTAGAGTGGGAATATACAAATTATAACTAACTTCTTCTATAAAACATCAAAGACAAATACTTTGTAGACAATATTGGATCGTTACTTCGTTCAAAACGACTTCATTCAAAGCATGTTTAATTCTAGCTTCTTATTAATGTCTGAGCGTGCGAACGTCTGTAAGAAATAACAAATGATCTTGGCCAATATTAATGCGGTAGCTTCTCTAGCTCGAGGCGTATGCTCGTTTAAACCGCACAGATTTATGGGCCATAAGCCATTCGAAAAGTAAATCGTAAAAACGAGAGGCAGTTTGCACTTGCAATGCCAATAAAATAATAAAGCAATAAAAATATATATTCAACTCAACGGGGCGCATGTTTCGACCGTGGAGAGGTTAAATTGCTTCCATTCTGGGCGATAATTGTCAGTTATTTTGTAATGGAAGAGTAAATTATGAAATGTGGTTGTAAGTGGTCCGATTAATATAATCAGAATCGTTTGAGACGTTAATGCCGCTTCGATAGCTGTTGTCGATTAATTATGAAGGCAAAATGTAGTGTAACATAATCAGTTATTTATCACCGGTGTGTCAGAGCAAGTCGTTTGTCAATGGTTTCACCCACGGTGCTACATCTTGGGCATTCGTCAACACACTTCCTTTTTAAATACATTATGAACCTTAGCCAACTTTGCATAAGGAGTTTTATTCGATAACTTTGGCTTATTAGTCGCTGTGATGACAACCTGAGATTACCAGCTTATCTGATTTCATCATCTTGAAAGTCTTATTTTTAACTTAAACAAACATTGGTTATTTTAAAGTCGCCGACAGAAAGCTTTATAATCAAGCCATAAATGTACCATGAACGTTCCGCAATTGCACCACAGACTCTAACTTATATAAAACATAGGAATGTAATGAGCGCATTAAATTTACAACGCAAATACATGGCTCCCAGCTCGCGTACAGTTGGTTAAATCAAAAAGCCGCCGTCAATGCGCCTGTCTTCTTGTGCGACGAACAGAATGCAATCCATGCAGCGTCGGCTCCCACAATCAGGCCGGCAACCGCCCGACTAAAGAGAAGAATTCAAACAACGGCTTTTTGAGCGGCCCTTCACCATTCAAATTAGCTTAATGCGTTGAACACAAAGCTTTGCGATAAGCGTGGAAACCGGGAAGCTGCTCGTTCCGACAGATCGCTTAGATATTTTTAATCAAAACATTTGGGGATCGTGTCGAACTTTTCTGAATCGAAGTTCGAGAAGTGTCAATTGCGTGATTTCCTTTCTTCGTTAGGGGTTTTTGTGTGAAGAAAGAGTTGAGGCTTGAGTTCCGGCGTAGACAGTTGTCTCAGTAGTGACGTCTCTGAAAATAGACAACAGATGTAGGTATCGTTTGCAACCATTCGTCGTCGCACAACAC
Organism: Mythimna loreyi; assembly: GCA_029852875.1. NCBI lineage: Eukaryota > Metazoa > Arthropoda > Insecta > Lepidoptera > Noctuidae > Mythimna > Mythimna loreyi. Next base: position 13,149,374 of record CM056787.1, read on the forward strand.
GCGCGCTCGACCGTTGACAGATTGGACGATTTATATTTAGAACAACCGTTCTTTATTTTGAGCCGTTAATGAAATATAGTCTGCCGATTTTAATGTTTATTTTTGTTTATTCAGCTGTCTTATGATTTGTTTCTCCAGGTTTGTCAACAAGACAAGATTTATTATTATTATTATTGAAATATCACGATTATAAGCTGAATGCAAATAAAGCTCAGATGTCGATTTTATTAGCCTCATAAAAGGTGATGGCGAGAAACGCGTTTTGACTTCCGATGTCAATACTATCAATTTCAATATGTGTTTTCCATTGACAGTGTTTCAATGTTTGCGGTAAAATATACGAATGGGGAATATTTACGATCAAACGATTGAGTTTCTGTTGAATGTGTAGCATGCTTCCATTCGGCTGTCACTTTCTACCCACGTGTTATTCAAATGCTTTTGTTTATGCATTATGTGGTTTATGGACAACGGAATACGCCCGCGATTCTACAATAGACTATCTTTTGTAAAATGTTTCATAATGTATATTGAATCCAATTCCTTTGCTCGTATAACATTTTATGACTCAGCATTGTAGTAATGCAACTCGTAATATTGGAACACTAGTGTTATTGGATGCTACAAAATATCAAAATACTGGAGGTATTCCGATGTACCTATAAGGTAACATAATACAGTAGTGACGAAAAAAATATGAAACGTGAATATTTTATGGTTATTTTTGTCATATAAACTCATTTATGTCCATCATTTTAAAAATATGTTCTTTTAATTGAGATACTTTTAGACTTATCAATTATCATAATGTTGTAAATATGCGTTGAATTAAACACAACCTGCTAACCAGCGAATATGACATTACATTTAATAAATTATGATTACGTGACTAAAATGTATTCACCGCTAAACATAGCTTTAAGTTAAATCAGCAATGTTTCAATTCAACAGATACATTGAATTGAGTTGTATCTGTATTGGATTTGTGTCTGACAGAAACAGTACCCAATGCAAGTCATTTAAGATATTGATTTAATTTAGTATCTGCTTGAATCCAAACCAATATTATAAATGGGGAAATAACATTGTCTGTTTGTTTGTCCCTCTTTCACGGCAAAACGAATCCACGAATTGACGTGATTTTTTAAGTGGACATGAGGCTACTTTTTCTTTCTTTCTAACTCCCCACTTCACTACTATTGGGGTTGAAAGTTTTTATGTAGCATTCCGCTATTTTCAAGGTAGAAAGCTAAAACTTGGTATGCAGACTATTTTTGACTATTTTTGCTCCCAACCCCTTAAAAAAGGAAATTAAATTTTATATAGGACTTTTCGCAGTTTTCAAGGTAGGAAGCTAAAACTCGGTACACACTCGCGAAAAATTTCTGCCTTATTTTTATGCAACCATTAAAATAGGGTATAGAAATTTGTGTGAGACTATGAGAAAATATTTTGTTCAAGTTCTCTTCCCTTTTCTAAATCAAGAAAGTGGAACCGTGTTACCCTGAATTTTACGTGAGCGAAGCCGCAGGCAAAAGCTAACATTTTACAACAAAGATCTAGAAGTATATTGACGGCAACTTGTATTAAACTACCTTCGGTCAGATTGGCAAAGTGGATTTCGAGTCTACCTTCCTTAAAAAATAATTAATATAAATTAAGTAATATTGGTCTTCCACTATCCACTTTTTGGTGGTAAGAATACCTAGCTAGTTACTTATTGGTAGAACTATTCTATAATAGCTCTACCAATAAGTAACTAGCTAGGTATTCTAGATTAGGTAGAGCCAGATTTTCAAGCAGTAGTAGCATTATACTATTATAATGCTGGAAGGATTTAGCGGAACCGAGACAAATATTAGTGTATAGGCTAAGAAAAACCAAGAAATTTTAAAAACCTAAGCGTCGCTTCTAATATGTTACGTGTCTACATGATTTAACCATTCGTATATATATCACTACGTAAGCCCCATGACTCACGGCACGTAATCTCTTGTTATTTCACAACTGTGTTATTATCCGATATTATCACCATGGGCTAGCGTGGGCCACGTTCATCCATGTTCTATGCAAGTTCAACTGTTGAGGAAACAATACATCATTGTCAATCTTCACTCAACCAATTAAATAAATAACCTCCGGTTTGTCTGTAATTTCTTAAGCTGTCACAACGAATTAATGATTTCTTGCTTCAAATTCATCACGTTCTTTTGCGTCAATTAATTTACACGTTTCTTTGACATTGTTTATTTTGTAATTAATTTGATGTTCATCAAATGTGTGAGGACCATAATGATCAGAAACTATTTTTGTATATCTAAAAATATAACACAAATTGCTAGTTATGCTTCAAAAAGTTTCAGTATTTAAAGCAATTATTTATCGATCATCAACTTAGACTGATTTTGTGAAGTATTAGAATACTCAATGAGTCTAGCCTAAGATAAAGGATAATATTAAGTTGCCACAAGTTTCAATTTTCCATTCTATTATGTTAAAACTTACAATTAACCCTAGAGTGGGCGCGTCTTTTTGCGAAACGTCAGTGGGCGCGTGGGGAGCATTTTGCCGCCCCTATTCTTTGACCATTTTTAACTAGTAATACAGCAATTTAATCATTTTGTTTTCAGGATTTAAATAACACACTAATAATTAATAGTAATTCAACATATTTATTAAACTTAGTTTTAAATACTTTGGTTTACAAAAGACTTTAGGAAACTTAATATTTTAAGTGACTTTTTTTCTCTTATCCTACATAATACTCTATAAAACTTAAAAAAATGGAAAAAAGTAACAAAATTATATATTTTATAAATCTACAGGATATGCTTTATTAAAACAGTCTTCACAAAGGTATGTGCAATGTTCACTGCACAGTAACTTTAGGCATCTTGAACACCCTTTTTGCATCTTCAAAATCAGAGGTTTCCTCTAGCCAAGACACAATTTGAGCTTCCATTTTGTCCATTCTTATTTGTTATTATCAATTAATATGTTAAATCCTAAAACAAACATGTTTTTTTTAGTTTTAACTATAAATGTACCATAAAATATAGTCTACATTTTAGGGTTGTTTGAAATACATTACAGAATATTACTTACGTAAGTGGGCGCGCGGTGAGCAATTTGCCGCCCGGCAACACTCGGTGGTAACAATCTTCTCCTAGAGCGGTCCCCCGCGCACTGACGGCGTCTAGCTTTTCGGCACGCGTTGCTAATGATAGTAGGGTCAGCTACTAAAAATCGCAAGCCTAACGGACAGTTGTTTTAAAAAATATTAACGTATTTTTCGCGCGGGCGGCAAAATGCTCATAGCGCGCCCACTCTAGGGTTAATGTCTATTTTAAACTAAAACAAACTTTCCTTCCAAACTAAAAGTTTATATTAGGAGTCGAGTCATCTTTTTTCTTTCTTTTAACAATACCAATATCTCATGGAATATCTTGCTCAACGTAATATAATATGAGATGGAACTGGCGTAGTATTTTATTATCTCGAGAGTACTCCAGACACGCATCATCTATGACATCAAAACTCAATATCCGTTCGGTACATTTGTTATAGATTTCACATTTCCGTCTTGGCTAAAGTGCTTCTCTGTGCCATTTGCCACGATAAATATTTTGAAATACAACTCTTAAGTCGACTTTCCAATACTAGTTGGCATTAAATTTTACGGGTGTATGGTAGTCTTATTTCATGGGTTATTGTTTGGGTAATCTTCTGGTAATGGCATATCGTGTTTTGCGCATATAGTCTGCGCACTGTTCAGAGATTGGGAAATTTCTAATTTGCAGTTTCGTTTTAGTCCTTCCACTATCGATACACTCTGTTGTATGATTGTGAAAGCAATTAGTTGCATAATGGCTATTAAACAGACACCAAATATTTGCTATAAACATAAAATTAAATGCTTCGCTAAATGTTTATACTTGGATTCTGAATATATACGTTTGACACACACAGTCATGTTGATTATTTTGAAATTTAGGAATTATATAGGATGGACTTACTTTTTATTAACCGAGCCCAATATTTCTTTGAGAAACTGTATCAGTTATTTTTAGCACCTACGCAAAATGAAATACTTATAAATTTTATTGAGCTCTAGAAAATTTAAAGAAAAAGCTTATCCCTAATTTTTTATTTGATTAGGCAAGTTAAAATTATCATAAAATTTTCCTGAGATACTCTTAATAAAATTCAATGAGTAAGTTCTAAGAAATTACGAGACTGAAAATGTTTTTCATAGTCAATTATTATCAGTTTACTAAGTATTACTTAGCTGGTGTCAAACTACTTTATTATTTTACACTGTTTTTCTGTAGCTTTTGGCCCGCGACTTTGTCTCTATGGAATTTATATTTGTCTGCAAATTTTTTGCTCATAAATATTCAGGATAAAAACCATCCTATGTCGCCTCATTGTAATATGTATATCTTATATACAACATATTTCTGAATTGAATAACTGTATATGAATTGAATTGAATAAATGTATTTCAAAGTCACTGTGACTTTGAAATACAAAGTAAAGCCTCGTAGGGACCCTGCAGAAGGGTCGAAGCCAATCAGGGCCACGGGTTTGTGTCTGAAAAGGAACGCTCTGGCCCTGGTATGTATGGCGATGTAGGAACGAGGTAGGTTGTTTAGTCAGTAAGAGTCTGACACTTGTTTTCCGCTCCGCCCAAGAGCGGGACTCGTCATTGGATGATTTTTACCTACCATAAAAAAGTAAAGCCTGAAAATCTATAATATATTTTATGCCTTAGAATTTAACACATTCTAACTTCAAGCTGTTGTCGTCTTAGTTTTAGTTACTCACGTTATAAATGGCAGTTTTTACCCATTTAAGTGTTCTTGTAACTTTACAAGAACACTTAAATTAAGAAATTAAGAACTCTTAGGAAAACTAATAGTTACAAGCTGTAAGTTTTCCTAAGAGTATTAAAACAAAATTCCCCATCTGGAAAATCGACCGCTAAATTTTTTATTTTTAAGTTTTAGGCTAACTAATCGCATCATAGCAATTTCATCAATTGTTTTATTGCAAAAAAGGTTATAAACAGGATCTCAGAATCACTCTCGTCGGTTCACTATCGTCTGATTCACTTCACTTACATCTAGAAGTTTCTACAAGAAAAGCATGAATGAATTCAGCCTATTTTGGCGACAAAGTGAGGAGGGCAGGTGAATCTGTATATAAATCGTGTCAGCGTCGCATCGGCACCGTGGCACGCGGAACCTCGTCTTATTGTGTGACCATTTGTTTTGTTTAGCGGCAGACGGGACGCGTTATTTTAGATTCGCCATCTTCGATGTTCGAGCTCAGCTTGTTTGTGAAATGTAGATTTGGTTTGTGTTGCAATTACAATTGAATAATATTATTTATCTTTCATCTAGCTGCTTTGGTCATCTGGTCCGCTATTAATAACATTAATGTGGGTATTTTTTTCTTAATTTTTGACTATTCTGCTAAAAGTTTCTTTTGAAACAAAAATGAAGGATGCATTCCATGGTTTATTTCTTCAAATTGTTTAATGCTTACCAATAAGAATTCTTTACTCAATTACTTATCTCGTAAAATAGTGAATATCCTCGTGATTATTTAAAACAAAGAAGACACACAATTTTTCGTGAAAGTCGTCACACGCAAACTCATGCTTGAACGGAACGAGAAGTTTGAATCCCAAGAGTTTTGAGTCGAGAGCTCTCGCTCACATGTAACCATGTATTTGGAAGTAATTGAAAACTCACACGACATAATCAACACACTTGAATGTCGAATAGTAGGAAAAATGGTAACGATGTTTTTAAGAAGAATTTTATTATATTCTCTAAAAAAACTATTTTTTTAATGTTTTCTAAGAAAGTATTTTCTGGAGGTAATTGTTTAAAGCCAGTTTCTCCATATCCAGTGAGCAATAATTAATCGAAAATAGAAAAAATATTTAACACCTTAAGGTGATAAGAATAATAAATATAACTATATAACTAGCTTCTGCCCGCGACTTCGTCCGCGGAAAATTTGTGAGACAAAAGTTGTGATAGCTCGGTTAATATGCATGTTATATAAATAATTTATAGCCTATGTCACTCAGGAGTAAAGCAGCTTTCTATTATAGCTTCAATTTTTCCAATCGAACCATTAGTTCCAGAGATTACTTCCTACAAACAAAAAAATAAAAAAACAAACTTTACCTCTTTATTATTTTAGTGTAGATAAAGAAAATATTTTATAAATTATTTTGTAATTGAATAGTATGTAAGTTTCACCATAAAAATTAACTAAACGCAAACTTATTATAATTTACATATTAAATAGTAAACAATTAAACTAATAAATTAATATCTTTAATTAATTAACAAAAATAGAAATTATTTAAAAAATGGGCCTAAATAAATTATTATTCGATAACAAAACTTTGTAAAAGGAACTATTAAAAAAAAAATGCTTAGTCTAATAATATAGTCCCAATCCACACCGACCCAAAGAATGTTTTCCTTTCACCATATTTTCGCTCGGTCTATTTCAGAAATTTTCATTCCTAATGCAAGTTAAGTAGCGCCACACTCCATTGTCTCACATTTTGTATTTTGTTCATCTGGCTTGGCTTGTAATGCTATTTTAGATTCGTGATCTCTTAATAGTATTTGCTATTCCAATACTTGCTACTGAATAAAGGCGCTTAGAAAATCTTTGTTGCAAATATATTGGATAGCTTAAGCTCTTCGGCCGATACTGTTAGTGGTAAATTGTTTTTTACGGATTGTTGCAATTATGTGTATCATATAAATGTGACACTAAGAAATTTGTCAACGAATTGGGGTGCAAGATAATATATTGAATGGAGACTCCTACTCAGGGTCGTACCCGACCACTGGAGTAGAGGTTGCTCATTGCCATTCAGCGGAACGCTGCAAGATTGAAGGATACCTTTACCCTGTTACTAATATTTTTTAATGTAATATTAACTTTACAATAAATTAAATATTTCGTAAAAATTTAAAAAATATATATTCCAAAGGTTTTTTGCACATAGAACAGTCTGTTTTAAAGATTTTTACGATGCGTTTTGATCAAAATTGTTTCAAAACGTTTTAACAAATGGAATAGAACTTTTCAGGTTATAGGAATGCTAGAATTTCAAACGAAATTCTAAGCATTTAATCTGACTAGTTTATTTATATAACAATATGCGGCAAGGTAATAAATGAGTATTGCTATTTGAGGATTCAGACAATAATTAATCTTCTTTCTTGGAATTTCTACTCATTATTGTACGAAAAGCGACGAGATAATAACAGGAATCGGATAAGTGCGAGTCGGACTTACATATTGAAGTATTAACTTTTCTGATTCCCGAATCGAGTCTCCAAGATTTATCGGAATATTTTTATTTTATTGTGACGTAATCACAGTTTTATAATTTTTTAATACTTCTACTATAAGATTTTACTTTATATCAAAAGAGAATGCCGGAATTTGCCCTTTATACTTCTAATTTTAGCTTTATACTTCTAAGAGTTCCTGAGAAAAAGGGTCTTGACAAATGTACTAACGGGCAGACGAATAATTGAACCACAAAGTTATCTTATGTGGGCTATTTACAGACTTAGGTATGGAAACCTAATAACATTTTCTTATATGTTATTAAATTTTGTAAGGAACGGCGAAATGAGCAAAATTTTTCTAAACAGGACGTGAAGAGGATCGAACTTGGAACGCAATAGTAGTCTTTTGTTTCTCTAAATAACTGCAAATTATACATTCCTTGTTTTCCTAGAGTTATAGGTACAACCATTTGTTTTGCTTACTACGCTGTTTTTCAAAATTAAATAAAAAGAGTGAAAGTGTAGTAAGTAAATCTAGTACCTTTAAAAACTACTCGCACTGAACGGTTGGGCACTTTGGTATGTCAAATGCTTTATCGTGGATAAAAACCATCAAAGTACCTATCAACCAACAGAACCTACCACATGTAACTCGATCGTAAAATTAACTGTCAATGATTTCGTTCCTAAACTTGAAGTTAATTATGTTAATGACCTGACATTAATGTGAGGAATTAAAGTAACAGCATAATTGACGCTTTTGATCTTGTGAACCGGTTTCCAATCAGTCATCATTAAAATATTAGGCTAATATAGATGTCTTAGCTAATTCAGTAAGTAAGACTGCCTATAATTTATGTATGTCAATATCAGAACTGCATTTCTGTCTGAAGTTATTACATAACATCAGGCATATAGACATGTAAGTGTGGTTTGGCTGTTGGGTAAAAAATTTTGCCAGGTGTCCACATTTGCGCTTGTAGTCCCGATTTTCAAGGCTCTAATGACACATTCCGATTAACTTTTGATTGAAACGCTACTTAGTCTGTTAGATTACGAAGTTTTAGGGATAAAATGATAATGTCGCATAAAAATTTCCTACTTAGTTATGAATTGAGCACTCCATAATTGTGACTGTAAGTTTCCTCTTTGAGGTGTGGCTGGAAAAATCTCATGGCGTCCTCACCTCTACTTGACGGTAGGTTCTCACCGGATATGATAAGTTCAGGAGATACCGTGCCTGCACCGGGTCCATACGTATGAGACGTCCGAGTGTCTCCACGGTGTGGACCGCCGGACATGGTAGAGCATATGGTAGAGGTGTGCTTCGCTAGGGCAGAGAGATTTTTATTTTGTACACATATAAAACTATATTTTGCCGACATAATTTTGTTTGCGTATCTGCCCATAATGAAAATAGGACACTAGTAATTACTCCTGTATCGTGGGTGCATTCACAAACTTATAAACTCACATACAAAAGACACCCAGACCCGACCCGATACAATTCTCTGTAGGCCATACAAATATTTGCGGGGATCGAACCCGCTACCAGCAGTGCTGCAGCCAGTCGCTCAACTATTACGCCAACCGATCTTATTTGCTAATGTGTAATCCCGTTCGTACATACTGAATTTGTTATAACAACTAAAAGTCTATAATAGCAAATTACCTACTAGGGAAGTAGATATACTCTTTGTCACAAGTTTATAAATGTATTAAAGTTGCAGGTTCACTCAGAAGAACGTAAAGACACAATACAAGTCCGTCGCATAAAATTTTCACGATCACTAAAACAAACAGCTCCTCGCTCTACTACATACCTGGTACATCTTATGTGGAAGCCTTCCTTAGCTATCGTGCTTCCGGGATAAATTAATCCTGTTCCACTGTTAATACCTATTGTACTGGGACGGAAAGACCACCCCTTCTCTTCCCACGGGTGGTATCAAACGACTTTAGGATTATATGGGGTGGCACCTTCTTCCTGTATTTGCGCTGCACATCGATTGTTTATTGGCAATTGTTTTTAAGACAAGCTTCGTTCCATTTTATAGCTTAGTACGAAAACGTGTCTTTTCTATTTTGTAATCTAATCATTGTGAAATGACACTCCTTTGCTAAACAACAAATGGGAAATTCATGTCAACACTCTCTCAACTATGTAAGTGACAGAAAAGACAATGAAATATTTGACTTAAAGCTTACGTGACAAAGAACATAACTCTCCTTCTTCTCGGTCGGATAATTAATACTGCATCGAATACCTTGGGGTCCGTTGAACCCAGCATACAATGGATGTAATGGCACAACATGAGCCGACAGGCGTCTGCCTCACAAAGGCTTGGACTGTCACAGACCGCCGCGGCTAACTAGGGCGGCTGGGAAGTAAGTAGCTGGCACTGTTGGGAGACTATGGTTGTTGAATGGCGCCTGAGAATGTTAAAAATTAAGAAAAAAATAGAACATGTGCTAAAAATAGGAAAAATGGCTAAAAATGGTATTTTATAATTAAAATGTCAAAAGAAACCGCAATTTCTTTGTATGTATTAGCGTAACCTTTTCGAAATAGTAAGTAAATAAAGAAACACATCTGACTCCTTTTTTAGTCTAACGGTGAATTGTAAAAAAATATTGCTTATAATTGGATATGAAAACTATTTTATATAACGTTGCTTATATCATTTGAATTTTCTTTAAAACATGCATTTTTTAGAAATAACGCAAAAAATAATATTTTGTTAAAATATAACACATAATTATGGTGTTTTTAGACACAAGTAAGATTGGTGAAAAAAATAACAATCAAATGAATATAATAACGTTATTATAATAATTACGAAATTAAAAAAATAAAATGACTCAATCCGAAGTAAATCTGTGTACATAGCCATCGAGATCGAATTACGACAATCCAATTTGTTTCTGATGGGTCGTCACCAAAGCTTAGTCAGAAGCGCTTAGCAGGATTTGACACGTTGAGGCGTCCATTAATAAGGTTTCCTTTAATATTTTTTTGTTTCATACTTTTAGAATTATCAGCCTTATAATGTCCCCCTGCTGAGATTTAGGCTTTCTCTGTAGACTGTAAACTACTCAGGCCCATTGCGGATTAGCGGATGTTACATTGCCTTCGAATTTGTCGTTCTAAGACATCGGTTTCTTCCCGATGTTTTCCCTCACAATTTTTTAAGGAATGGTGTTATAGTAAAAATAAATTACACAAAGTGTGAGCTCGCAGCTTACACCTCAAAATTCGGAGTAATCACTAAGCTAATACTCTCACAATTTTAGTTTGAAATTAAAAAAAAACCTTTTTTTGTTTCATCTTGAATAATTTTTAATATATAAAAAAGAATAAAAGAATAATGTTTATTTGCACATCACACAGTAAAAAAAAATATTAAAAAATTGTAAATAAAAATAACATTAAAATCTGTGTAAGGTCAAAAAGGCGCCTAACTTGATATATATGCTGTGGTATTTAAAAACGATAAATACCGTAGCGCTGGTATTCTGTTAGGACTCTCGAAGATACTACAGTCACACTAAAAGAGCTGCTTTCAATGGCATACGATAAGTTCATTTGCTTGGCAAAACCTGACTTGTTTAGGCTACAGTTGTATTACTACAATTTCCGCCAGTAATAAATTCTAAACAATAAATTCCTCACAATACAAGCCGAGCCATATACTTACATAACCGCGTCCGGGACCAGTTTTATGACAGAGCCTTAATGGTGACTCCTAGCTTGTCCGCATCTGTTCCTTGATGAGCATAAATTACCGATTAAACCAGTATTTTATACTGCCTATTATATTCATTTTGTACTTTTATCCACTGCGAGTGCATCGTTTATAGATTTTTTTAGACTTATTATGCGCTAAAATTAGACTCATGCAATGCTGAGGGATTACTTGCCCTCTGTATTTAAGTTAAATTGAAAATAATAATGTTGTAGTAATGTTGGTAGTACCTATGCTGACTTATTAAAGAAAAGCATAAAAAACGGATGAAACGTCTATAAAAAAGCGTATTTTATGAATAAATATTGGAACAATACTACCATTAAAGGTAAGCTTCTAGCTTATTTTTTTAATAAAGCGGAATTTTAAAACGTCCGTGCTATGCAAAGCTAAAACTTTTTGAATATTTAATTTACATATTGTTGTGCAGCGTTCCCATGCGGTGGCCGACACGTGTAAACTGTCCTACGAACAAGAATTTCCGAGCACGGAGCACCTATGATACACAAGTTGCTGAACGGTAACAAGCAAGTTCGACCACAAACGCTCCTGGACTACGTGCACTACACCAATTTTATTAACGAGCCGACAATTTAAAGCAAACTGGAAACTCATTTAGTAGCCATTACCTCCAACTAACTACCGGTAAGCAGATTAAAATGCATGCCAAAAGTTTAAATTTATGTACCGGACGCTCTCTTCAATTAAACTTGTTATAATGAAACTCTGGAAAAACTGAGTAAATTTCTGCGAAGAGACGACGCAAATAATTCCCAAGTTTTGCAATTTATACTCATTTTAAAGTTGAGTTCGATGGCGCAGACGTTTCTCCAGTAACCAACGACCTGAATTGATTATTTTAACGCTTTTCGGATCTTTTCAACTTGATAATTTTGTCTTCCTTGTTACTTGTTGTGTACAAGTTTAATTTAAGCCAAGGAGTTGGGTAATCTGATATTTTAAGGTGACATTTTAATATTTTGCTTCCTAAAATTATATCCCAAGTATAATTTCTATGTTTTCATCCTTTCACTGGAAAATGAAATAACTTGTAAGAAAACTTCAGGCATTGTCTATTACAGAATTTGTTGCCATTGCAAAACTCGCATTATAATTTCCAGCATATACAAATATGTCTTGGCTGTCCATTAACTATCCGAATCGAGCCTGTCGTCAACGGCGCGTATATATAGTTCCAAGCGCGCCTCCAGGAGTTGTCAGTAAACCCAGCAGAGTCGAAGCCTACTGGGACCAAGGATGTATTCTGATAGGAAGGTTCGGTCCGGTATGAAAGGCTACAAAGGAATAGGAGTTGGTTTTTATTCAGTAAAATTCTGACACTATATTCCCACCAAAATAGAAAGTGGTTACCTGTACAAATACATACACACTTTTAGGTGCTTTTGTAATCATTATAATAATTTATTATTCATTATGTTAACAAAAGATACACAACGTTAATTTAATGAAAACACGGAAAAGAACCACTCATACTAATAAATTTTAAAATTAACACACGGTAATTAACATTTACATGCAGTCCATTAATGTATTTAGTAACAGCAGCTCGGGGATACTTGTGGTTGTATAGGCAACTAATGCTATTCCACGAATAATCTCAAACAAAACGATAAAAGAATTCTCTGAATGCCATGTTCTGTTTCTATTACCTAACTTTTCGTTTGGTTGTTTTTCGTAAACATTCCAGCTGCCGTTGGCAAACCATTCAATGAACCCGTTTCTATGCTCTAAACGACTGGTCGTGGTCTAAATATACCATTTAAATTCAAGAGCAGTTACTATGCCTTCTACTGAGACATCATGAGCTATTTATTATTGTCCTTTATAGCCGTTCTTTGACTTAGTTCGCCCACTCTGCTATATTTTTAAGAGTTTCAGAGAGCAAAAGCTCTGCTACTGACTATTCTATTTGGATGGACGCAGAGCGGGCGTGAGAAGCATCGATAATCAACAGCACTCTATTCGGATAGTGTTAATGAATTTCTTTAGTTGAGTATTCACAAAGCAGTCGCAGCCCGCAAAGAGTTCATTTGAACAGCTTCCAGGCTTCTGGGGGAAAATAAATAAAAATCGGCCGCATCAAATTGTGTGGAGTGACTACGGGCAAGGTCCCGCGAGCACTTTCTCATGCAAAAGTCGAACGGTTACTTTAATTCTCAGCTCGAGCACTTGTCGGTTTTACGAGCGTGGAGCGATTTAATCCACTTAAAACGCAGAGCACAAACTCCGAGCCGACAAAGCTCTTAGCCGCTCTCATTTAAAAATGGAAATAAACCTACGGCCATCTTTGACTCAATGCGACCGCTAGTGGAATTCTAAGTGCGGTCTTCAATGATACAGCTACGATTTTTTACCCATTTGATGGATTGGCCTTGATTTATTGCGCAGTTTCAATGAGTTATAAAGGATACAGTAACACAGGATATCTAGACATTGAACCATGTCCAGGATACAGTACACTACATTATACCATATGCAAGACATTGAGACTTTCAACATGTTGACATTATGAAAGCTAGACCACCGAAGTGGTTGAGTATGGGAAAGTGTTAACGGATTTAGTGTTTGTCTTGGCAAATTCTTATGAATCTCAAAGATAAACTTTCAATCTGAAATGTTTATTTAAGAAAGCTATGAGTAAACATTGTAAAATTATGTAACTTAAAGCAGATCTCGTGCGAAACATTTATGAACTGTAAACTTTTCTGTGCTTTTTTTATTAGACGTCTGAATATGTCAAAGAAAGACTTTGATGCTTTTTTCAGTTATTTAATCAGTCGCTTAAAATAGTTCCATAAATATACTAAAAAGTGCTAAATATCTAAGTTTAACAACATTCAACCTTTTACCTAGATATTTTTTTATTCTTTATCAACAGCCAGTCATTGTGACATAAAAATATAAATACAGAAAGTTATAAAAATATCACAACATTTAAAGCAAACAATCTTCAAAAACTACATTACCGGATAATTTATTTTCTTTCTCGAAAGGAATTTCAGAAATTATCCGCCCTTAGTCCTCGTCTTTAGCTTCTTCAGTCAGTCCCATCTTAATGAAAGAGTTTTGTGGCGAGATTATTGCGACTTGTTATTTTAACTTCCGCACGGATGGAGGATCCACGAACAGAACTTTGTATTTATTTCTATAGCACGTTACTGCGTGAATTGTCAATACTCGGTGAATAGAGTATACTTATATTATGTCAGCTAGATTGACATGGCCAGTAAGGGCTGATATTTACTAGGCCTGTGGATTGTTCGAAAGTGTTACAGCGTTTTAGTTTGACAATCTCCCTTGCTCTACGCAAAGCGGTATTAGTAATGTTTTGATGATTCTCCACTTAAAAAAGTGTTTGTTTATATTGAATTAGCTAAAGCCGGGATGCGCATAAAACTATAAAAAAGACGTCGGCTTCGTGTTGCTTTAAATAAAGAATTCCACAAAACGTAAAGCTATAATTTTAGTGTTCTGTCCAAAACTGTTTTGGCTACAGTCTATTCTTGCTCTCCCACAAAACGGCGTACTCACTAATTGACAAAGCAATTCCATTAGAGTATACCCGAAAGCCGCACTAGAAAAATGTCAAAACAACCTACGAATTCGGGATAATCTGTGACCTTTTTATGACCTTGCCGTTGTAACAAATTGTCGGTAAAACACAGCACATCCGTCGGACACATTTCAAGCTTCACGCTAAACCAATTATGCATTAACAAACACCTAAAATTTTAAGAACCGGACTTTAATTCTCTCTGCTCTTTAATTACCTTACTTTACGTCGATTCGCCCCCTTTTTTGTGACTCAACGGAAATTGCTCGGAAAAGTCACTTAAAACAAATAGGTCTAGGTAGGATAATTACGAGTTTTTTTCTCAATTCCGTTAATTTTACCGTGTCAATTGTAATTACTGTGTAATTGAACGCCGTGTTTATCGAAAATTAACGCCGGAATTGGTTCTTCGATATTTTCCTTAATTAATAAAAATGAAACGATACTTGTTATCGTTTATTTTTGATATTTGATGTCACAAAAACTCGGGAAAGCTAGTCGCATACAGTATGATCTAGTTTGTTACGTTTTTAATAATGTATCAATTTCTCTTAAAAAAATATCTATTTCTTTTGTAATTATGCCTTATTTTTTGTTTGGGGTGGGAAATGTTTACATAACTTCTCTTGTTCTGTGTGGTGTGGGTAGTTTTACTTTACTGAGTAAAAGCAACCCGTAGTCTATAAAAAGGTCTTTATGACCTAAGGCCGTGGTAGCTCTTTCAAACAATCCCAGACTCTTGGTTTCTTAAACGACGAGCAATAGGTAGCTCACCATCCAGCCGTCCGGCAATCGTCCTGACCGAGCCCCAACCACAGTAGAAGTCATTTAATGACTTTCCGTCTATAAAAAACCCCTGGTACCCTTCGTGCCTTAGATGGTATTCGATTGATACATCATTATTGAGAAACCGTTAACTATCTAATTTATTCAATTAATGTCTCGTTCTTTATTGTTTTAACCGCTTTACAACCTCATATAAACCGTGAGTGTCAGAAATATAAAAGATGTGTGGTTTTATATCATCAGATAAAGTTATCGTAAACAATCTTGAATGACAAGTGTTTCGCAGGTTTAGTGAGTGTTATGTTAGCACGCAGTAGCATAACATTATGTTGTCTTGAGTAATAAGACTTGTATACGCGTAATGAGGATTTTGAATTAATATTTCACACAAAAAAGGTTTATTAAGAGACTGCTCTCATAAACCTTTTTGGTCTGAAATCACCACTCAGGTTGGAGTGAAAAAAGTTATCAGACTCTTACCAACGACATAACCTGCCGCTCCGCCCAAGAGCTGGAGATGTTATTAGATACGAGTAATTTTCCCAACTAAAAAAAAAATACTTTTACTGATAAAAATCCACCGACATTTTTGAGTGGACTTGTGGATGACGAGCAATGGGTAGCTTGTCTACTCCGTCGGTACTCATCCGGATCGAGCTCAAGTCTTCGACGAAGTGTATTGTTTAGCGCACCTCATAGAGCTGTATGTAAGCCGTGGGCTCCTACGGTTTCGTAGAACGAAGCATACAAGGACCACGAGTTAACTTCTGAAAAGAAAAAAAGTTTGATATTATCCACTTTAAAAACCAAAAACCTGCGTTGTATCGGTTGTTTCGTTTTCTTTTCAGAGCCTCGGTAAACCTTTCGATCCGTTTTGTTGTCCTGGCCTGTAGACATCCTCTTGAGAAATAAAGCTATGTATATAATAAGGAGAAGAATATCCGTATGCGTAATGAGGATTGCACATTGGAGTCTGTTGTCAGACTCTTTTGTGAAACAAGACTTTGCTTCTGTATGTGTATATCTATGTATACTATGTATTTATGTATACGATATTCTTTCATTGCAAACTAACCTATTTTTTCTTCTTCCACAGGACGGAGACCGAGGCTATCTCGAAGGTCTAGCTTCCAGATACGCAGATCTCTTCTCCACACACTACGGCGACGTTCTAGATCACCTCGAAGAGTTACGGAGACACGAATGGGACGAGATGTCTCCTCGAATGAGGGTCCTTGGAGGCCCTGGCACACCCCAAACTCCACCTTCGGCAAGTCCTGGTTCCCTAGCTTTGAATAACTTGACCACGTCGCATTCGCAGCCCATTTATGTGCCTGGAAAGTATTCGGTGAGTTGAGTGAGGTTCTCATTTGTTTTTGGGAATGGTCATCAATTTCACGAAATATTCTGTTGTAGATTTAAATGCAGTTGTTTTTCATATAATTTGCTGGCTTCTGCCGTCGCGTTGGTTGTTGCATGAATGAGTGTGAATTTGAAGTTTGAACGGCTTACGGTATATCTATAAATTAGAAAATTTTCGTGAAAAATACTTTGGAGTGCTGCATGCATTTGGCACCACATCAGGTTACTTTTTTGGCTCCCTGTGAGATTTGTTATCTGTACCAATTTTATTTGACATAGTTTCAATAGTTCTACTAAAGTTTTTGTTTTTACAGAATTCACTACTTCGTTCAATTTTTGTTATACGAGTAGTAACGTTTCATTTTCACTGTAGGTGGTAAAACAATAAGTCAGTAAAAATAGTACCAGAGTATAAATAATTATACACCGTGAAATTTAAATGGTTGTTTTCCCGCGGCAGAATGACTTGCCATAAGGAGTACTTTTGAAGCATACAGTAAAAATAAAAAAATAAAAAGTTTTTTTTTTATAAATAATTATTAAAAATATTCATCAACTCAAAAAAGCGAAAACAATAGTAACATTTGACGTAATTTGTAGGTTCTACTAGAGTCGCACGCGCAGTACGCCGTCAAAGGAAACCGATTCATTAAATATTTAAACCAAAATAAGCGCTCGCACGATGTGATACGTCATAATTAGCTTGCACTCTACGGGTCCATTTTTTGTTTTTAATATTTTATTTTTTTATCAAACGTTTGTATTACCAAGACACAACCATATCGCTGAGGGAAAACAACCATTAAAATTTCACGGTGTATAAGTATTCAAATTTCATAATTATACTGTAATAAAATTTTAGGGCACATAAAAATTAGTTCAAAGCCAAACTCTAGTGAAAAAACGACCTTGAAAGAATAATTTGAAATCACGTGATGAACTTGAACGCAAATCCTCTGTCGGCCATCAGACAAAAGTCCAAGGTCATAATGATGAGCCCCGCGGAGGCCCACAGATAAAACGGCCTGAATAAATAATAGGATCATGTCATGTAATCAGACTAAGCGGGCCAAATCGTCGCTTTGTGTAAAATTAGCCAGGAATATTAGGCTTTCAACATTGCCAGTGATATTTGAACCGTTTTTGTGAATATGATTTCATTTTTTTGTGAACACACCTCTAAGTACGTAAAGCGGATTACCTACCCTCAGAAGGTTTCTTTCGCATTTATGTAAAGACTGTTAAAAATATAGATTTTTTTATGAAGACACCTATTATTATAGCTTTTCTCAGAATTTCAGACGGTATTTTCTTTTTTTCTTGCTCATAAATCTAATTTGCCAAAGTTATTAAAGATATGGATAAAGGTCACTTTCCTTACAGTCAATATCTGTCTGCTTTCGTTTTATTACCTTTTATTATTTTTTATCTTAGATTAAATTAGTCTCCAAAGCTCTGTCAGCGTTGATGCCAAGTTGAATAACAGTGGTGATTCGTTGACCAAAGGAAATCTCAACTTTCTATTTAAGTAAGGAGTCGCGAGCTATTTTGTTGATATCCCAAAAAAACTCGGCTAGCACTTGGACACTACCCTAATGCTTCAATTTCAAACGGTTAGAACTTTTAATTTCCGCTGAGGTTATATTTGAGTCGTTTCGGAGAATTTCGTCATCTATAGCAGTCAAGGTGCCTCAAAGATAGGACTTTATATCACATAACAAAGATTTACCCAATTTTCAAGGTATTATCATCGGTTGATCATTTGGATTTTTTTTGCGGTTGACCGATGAGTCCACTATTGAAGACTTGTACTAAAAATTTGGCGAGTGCTGTCCCCTCGAAGCATGTTTGTAGCGTGGCTTGTAGCCACAATCGGTCATACGAGTACATGCTGTAGATCCGCGGTCGCTTGGTTACGACTACGTTTAGGGCCGAAACACATAAACGCGTTGCAGCATCACGCCGCTAAAATTGGCAGTGCCGCCCGCCACAACGCAGAATTTTGCGGTATGCAATACGGTGCGAATACTATAGCTTTATAAAAAGGATATAACCAGTTCCTTCTTTGACATTTATTTAAAATAGAATAGAGTCTTTTTAGTAACATACTTGCATATATGTTTATTACGATCCATGGTAGAGAAACGTCTTACCACACTCAAAAACGTTCTCTCAAATTCGAGAACTCTATGTAGGATACGATAATAAACGCTGAAAGTTGCGTTGCAATGATGCGAAAAAGAGCGCACTACCGATTTTAGCGGCGCGGCGCACCAATGCGGAATGCGTTTCGGCCCTCAAGGGGAATAATAATATATTATAGTGCAAACAATTTTGATTTAGTTTTAGTGTTATTCCTAGACTTAGATAAGATGTTAGAGAGGAATGTAGTAGACATATTGCTCTCTCAAATGGTAATACTCTTATGATCAAGGTCAAGACACCTTTCCCAATAAATAAAGCTTCTTTAGTTTTTTTATTAACAGATTGTTTCCTTTTAACAGCCTTCAAGCTGCCTCACAGATAAAGAAGAGGACGAAATATACGGGTTCGGATACGGCGTGTTTGGCAAGCAGATGCTGCAACGGCAACAGCAACAAAAACAATTGTTGTTAGCGCAACCGACACAACCGCTTATGCACAATACGCAACACAATTATCAAAGGTGAGTGTTTAACTGTTAAAACTAATTGTATCTATCTTTTTCAACTCGCGTCCTCCTGATGCTGTGGGTATCCGCCACTACTTCTCACTTTGCTCGGTTTTGGAACTAATGAATCCAACTTTTGCCCGTTATCGAAGGTTAATTTGTTCATGGTCAGTTTACGCTCCTATGGCTAGTTCCGGGTTCTGGATTAGTCTCCATAGTTCCAATGCGCGGCAGGTTCCCTTTAACCTTTCGAGGACCGTAATTAGAGACATAATAGAAAGCTTTACAATAGGTATGCGAACGCCGGCATTCTGGGGCTCAAGATTTTAGTATTTACTGATTTACGGACTAACCCATTAAAAAATCAAAGCTGCTTTATCATTTGCATCGAGTTAGATTTAAGTTATTGTGGATTGAATAACGACGAAACACAAAATAATGATTAAAAAATTATATAAAAGCCATAAAATAAAGTTAAAATTGTAATAAAATATATTAACATCGAAAAAATAAAACACACTGTAGCAAAATTTATAATATGTAATCTCGTTCGAGTTTGCATATAAAACTTAATCATTTGGGATTGGCAACTGCATTAAGCTGTCAAGTATACGCCGGAGTGCATTGAGCTTTAATGCAATTGCATTACCTACAAGGTACATCAAAAGTGCGAGAACCATATTTAATGCTTTTAACGAACATCAATACCTACTAAATGTATTTTTTATTTACTAAGATATTGTGATAGAGAGATATATTGAGAGCAGTGGTGGCTGAGTGGTAAAGGCCCCGACTTACGAGTGGTAAGTCGCAGGTTCAAATCCATCCAGGCGCATTACTTTGTGTAATTTATTTCAAACCACTGCTCCAGGAAACACGGCATGTCCTAGAACCAAAAATTCGAAGACATATGGCATCCACCAATTCGCATAGGGCTCGCGTTGAGGATTATGGCGCATTCCTTCTCTTAGAAAGGAGGCCTGTGTCCCAGCAGTGGAACTAACATATTTAATTTAAGTTGCTCTTTTTTGTGAAAAAAAAAGATGAAAATGGAAAACCTAGTGTTTCTTTAAGATAGATCTAAGACTTTGTAAGACTTGTAGTAATCCAATGGATGCTAGATTCACAGCCTCCGAACCAAGTTACAATAGTTTTATTACCTTTGTACACTTGGAATAGGCCACGCCTCCAATTCCTTTGTCCTGACCACGAGACAAAGCGTTGAGATGACGACGGAACAAAGGGATAATAAGCGTGGCCAGCTCAAAGCGTTTAACGTTTACAAAATGATCATAACTTGGCTAGGAGGGCAGGGATGGTCGTTGAGGTGACATTTGGAGGAAATCTACTTATATCAAACTAGCTTTTGCCCGCAGCTTCGCCCGCGTACATAAAATATAGCCTATGTCACTCAGGAGTAAAGCAGCTTTCTATTGTTGCTTAAATTTTTCCAATCGGACCAGTAGTTCCAGAGATTACCCCCTACAAACAAAAAAACAAACTTTACCTCTTTTTTATATTAGTGTAGATGAAGTAAATGACTATCGGATAATATTACGAAAATTAATTATATTGTAATGAGAAACCATTTTGAAGAATGTTAGCAGCTTTCTTATATTCACACAAAATACTAAACCCAACAAGATATGTAAAACTAAACTCAGCTTATTAAATATCCAATTAACTCTAACAACAACTAATAAAACGAAACGGCAGTAGGTATCACGAAGACTCGAACGAAGATCATTACGACAATAACTTGCAATCAACCCTGCAAATGCCGACGCAAGGCTAAACAGCTTTATCCTTATTTGACTTAGAAATTTCGCGGTCGGCTTACACAAAATGTTAACGATAACGAGAATAGCACGGGACGTAGTCATAAATTATTTGGACTTTAACAGGTGTACTTGTTAGATAAGCTTTTGCGCTGCATGTTTAAATGCTAATCTAAATTGAAATCAGACATTCGATTGGCGACAGAAGCGGCCTCCGTGAGAATAGGTGAAGTGTTGCACGGTTAGTGAGAGAGGCAAACTGCATTTTACTTGGGGGAATGGAAAATGGGATAGAAGAAAACCTGTATCCGCATATGTCAAGAAGTCAACTTAGCGATTTCAATCTCCTTTATTGCGATTCATGGACTCAGTGTTTTCGTAGTATAACGTTATTAAATGACCGGGTGAACAAAACCAAAAATAGTATTGAGTGTAAGGCTGCCAGACGTTTAAAAGAGTTACCATGTCTCTGGAACGGTAAAGGCAACAAACAGAAATCTGTGTTCCTTGGGTGGAGATAAAAAATCAGCCACTCTCTCTCGCTCCATATAAAGTGAAAGCACATCGCGTTCCAAGTGGAGTGAGAGAGTTTGAGAAAAGGAATGTGTAAGGATCGTAGTAGGTAGAGTTCTGTCAAGTTTAACTTCTTTTGTTGGAAAAAACGAGAGTGTATATTTATTAAATGAATATATATATATATATATCTAGATTAGTGATGTTCGACGACAAACAAGCCTAATACCAGTCACATCACATGAACAAAGAAAATATTCTTGCGAACTATATTCTATCCCCAAACAAGGACCGAGTACACACATAAATATTCGTCAATCGTCCCTACACTGAGTCCCGCTGAAGTAAGTTCTCATTACACCGGTGCTTGCTGTAAAATAAATTCAAATTAACTACTGATGGATATGTCCGGGCTGGGCGCTTGCTCGAAGAAATTTGTGTTAAGACCGTATTTAAATGAAGGACAATCTTTATTGGCTACTAAACTAGAACTAATAACGTTAACTGTTGTACAAGATTTATGTGTATAAATATTTTATTTTCTGTCTCAGTAAATGTGACATGAGGAAATTGTACTTTTAACCTGGCTGTGAATGGGTTAAATAACGGTGATGTATTGTAAACCCACTACTTTTCTTTATAATAAAACACTAGCAGAAGTCTTATGAATGTACATGTGAAAAGATGGAGTAGGAGAGGGAGAAATGCTAAAGAAAAAGAATATATCGGGGTGAGGAGTCATATGAAAAAAAATGGAGTTAGTGATACTAGCTGATGCGTGACAGGTGACAGGCTAGAAAAGAAAGTAGAATTGACCCCGAATAATAAGAAACAATAGCAGGAAGATGGTGATGGTAATGATGATTCCGCAAAGTAGCTAAATGGGGATGAGTCAAGGAAGTTAAAAATGGTGTGACACGTGATTTTTATATATTAGATATCAAACATCACCATAGTCGGAGGGTTAAACAAAAATATGAATAATGTGCAGCACACATTGCTTGTGATACTTTTGAGAAAAATAAAACTCCGATGACGGATTAAAAATGGTTCGAGTATGACACGAGGAATACAAATGCTACATCGTAATAGTCATGATGTAAGCCTGTGATGAATATATTATGCTTGAAAAGTGTATTGTTATACTTGGAAATAGTTCAAGTAATAGTTATTTGTATACTGTTACGCCGTCGTGTCTGACTGACAATATATTACGTGGGGTTTAAATATCTGCTGAAAGCTTAGTCGGTGTGTATATAACTAGCTAAACCCGATATTAGGATGAACTAGTTTTGCCTAACTAGTTCTCCTTGCGCACTCTTCCTTAACCACCCTATATCTGGATGGTTATAAATAAAATTACCGCAAAGACTAAAGCAGCAACCCTGTTCCTCTCCGCTCCCGACTTAAACTTTAGATCTAACCTGTCAGTGTCGGGATGCCCTAAAATTCCGTTCCCCTTTCGACTAATGTGGACTAGTTCATCTTAAAATCGGGTTTGGCTTGTAATATATGTAAAAAGCAAAGCATTGATTCATCCACTCACTCATCAACACCTAGCTTACACCTTGGATCTAAAACGCAGGCAATTTTGCATAGTAGTTTCCTTTATTATGACAAAGAATAAGAAAGCATTTTCCAAAATTTACTCTCTAAGGGTCCCTACCTTCGCGTGGTCAAAACCGCTACCTGAAGCTAGACCTGAATGTTTCGGTAATATTGCTCTTTCTATCTTAACATTTTGGTGATGTTACCTTTGCTCAATTAAATTAAATATTATTATAAAACATTGTTATTCTTATAACTTTCCTGAAATAAACACGTATTAGGAAATTAAATCCCCGACAACGTGTGTCGGTCTATCTCCATCATCATCAGCCTAGCGTAAGTCCCGGTTGCTACCTTGGCTTTCACCTCGGTGCCCGGGGTCCGCTTTCCTGCCTAGTCGTCTCCACTTCGCTCGGTCCTTTGCGTCCTCTGCCTTAAGCCCATTAGCACGCATATCGTCCCTTACGACGTCGATCCAACGCCTCTTAGGCCTACCTCGTTTTCCGGGTCCCGGCGGAGGCGGCATGGCCAGGCATCTGTTACCCACGTAGTCTGCCGGTTTTCGTAAAACGTGGCCATACCAGCGTAAGCGACCCTCCTGCAGTTTATCCGCTATGTCACGGACCTGAAGGCTGCCCCGGATGCGGGAGTTTTTAATGCGGTCTTTCCGCGAAACTCCAGACATCCAGCGCAGCATATTCATTTCCGTGACACGCAGGCTTTGCTTATGTCGCTCAAGTACAGGCCACGCTTCACTGCCATACAAAAGGACAGGCCTAATGATGGTCTTATAGACCTGTCCTTTGAGCCTAACCGGCATTTTGGGGTCACAGATAACCCCCGCCACCTCACGCCATTTCGCCCAGGCCGCCGAGATACGTGACTCGACGTCGCAATCGACGTCCCCGGACTCGTGGAGCACCGATCCCAAGTACCTGACCTGTTCCGTGCGCTCAACTGTGTCTTCGCCAATGCGAACAGGAGCAGCGTTAGTTGTGTTACAGGCCAAGTACTCGGTCTTCGCCGCATTAATCTTCAGACCGCCGTTTTCCAGCGATTCCTTCCACGCTGCCACACGTCGAACCAAGCGCCCACTGTCCGAGTCCGCCAGCGCGATGTCGTCTGCATACATGAGCAGCCATGACGGCTGCTCATGTAAGTCCCTGATGGTGGAGGACAGCACTTCCGTGTCGGTCTATCTATTTATGAATAACTTGAAAACTACTGGACGAATTTTCATGTCGTTAGTGGTCATATATATGCAAATGGAAAAATTTTATCTTCAAAACCGACCCTACTAATAAGCTGTATATAGTTTCAAAATTAGTTTTTAAATAGGATACATCTATCAATCACCCACATCGTAACTTAGTGGGTCTCGACTATGAAAAGATTATTATCACAGGTGGACGCTTGTGGTGGGTATGTTCATTCGTGCATGTGCTCACTGATTATGTTATGCACAGATCACAGCCCACCTGTCAAGCGTATTAATTGTGATTTCATTCCCAAAAATCATCCCAATCCAAAGACCACCAAGAATATTTAAGAAAAAGGATGCTGATTTCTTAGAAAAGTATTTCACTGATTCTATTTTTTCGGACATGAAGATACTAATGATTAAAGTCTGAAGATTATAGAGATTTTTGTTACAATCGAGGTAATAACAATATCATTTTTTTTTTCTGTAAAAGTACTCACTTTAAATAAATTTATAATAATTTAAAGACCTATTGCATCATAGGCGTACCAATAATTGGATAAATCTGACACGAACAAAAGATGCTTCAGCAATTATATCTCGGATTCAACCTACGCAGAAACTCCTATTATTCAATGCTTCTATTAATAAACTAGCCTTTATCTCTAATTAAATAAACTACACACACAAAACACACATCTGAACATAGGAATATTAAAATCCGTTGCTTTCTCGACCAAGCGGGGGTGTTCTCATAAATTTGTACCAGGGAAACCGCGTCAGCTCCCACGCATCCGATCTAGCATGTCTTACAATGCTAATTAGATCTTTGCACCACTACTTTGCCTAATGAATTACTCGTAAAAGTGTTATTCGATTGCAAATAGAGATTATTTATGTTAATATGGACTTTGTGGGCGTCTGTTAATCGGTAGTCCGGGAGTTGTGGATTTGATTACGTTAGGTCGACGGGGAGTACTAGTTAGTGTATAGATATCAGAAAAAGTCTCTTACTGACTAAAATACCGATTAATAATGTAATGGTACCTACCGGTAAATTAATATTTGGTATATTGTATGTTTAGGTTAGTGTTTGTATATTATACCTAAACCATTTAACTTTATTATTCCTTTTTATACATTGAATACATAATTTGTAGTAATAGTAATAACATTCTCATTGGCGTTCAGCTGTAATGATGTTATCTACATAATTTTAAATAAATTAATAAATTATAATAAAAACTCACCCCGTCTCTATGTTGCCATTCATACCAGGAGCTTTCTTCCTTCCCAGAGCCTTTCTTTCAGACGCGAAACCTTGGCACCAGCAAGAGTGTACACTTAAGGTTTTTTTTAAAGTGTAGCTTGTGCTTGTAATACTCGTATTACGAGATTAATATGTCGTATAGACATGTAAAAAAGTGGCTCAAAACCAAGAACTCTGAAAAGAATAGAAGGTAGCCTTGGCCCAGCAGTGGGACAGTATGGGCTAGAAATAATAATAATAGAAATAGACCTTTAATAAGTAGCTACACTTGCCGAATAGTTTGAAAATTGAGATTCTAAGAGAACACCAGGTACTAAACCTGAGAAAACTTAAGAACCATGATAGATATTTTAAATACAAATTTATTATTAAATACTTCATCTAAATTAAACCAATGGTTTCCAAAACGCTTTATGAGCAGTCTAGTTTTCTGTTCCGCAGTGGGTGTTTATTAGCTGCGTGATAATTTGACTATTATAGCAAAGAAACACTTGAATGGTAAAGTTGTCGTGGTATTTCCAGAAACCACTCCTGTTTTAGCAATTAAACTGAAATACTTCAGCATTAAGCCAGTTTCTTTATCTTTTATTGCATTTGCAATAAAAATTATAATATCCAGTAGTTTCCTATTAAGTGAACCGAACGGCTGGTTAATTAAATTAATTATTATGTCGTTATCCTAGTTAGCTCTAATAATATGGCCACTTTACTAAATAGAGAAAAAAGGTGTTAAAAAGTACTTTAACAGTTTTGATTGCTCTAATTCTTTGTTTTTATGTAAGTTTATTGGGTCATTTAAATAAATGGCGCAATCGCCGTTAACACGCAGCTAGAGTCCAGCTGAATTAAACCTTTTTGAAACTAATGAAACACTTAAATGTGCTTCATAGGCTATGTAATAAAACAATATTTAGTTTCTTGGAATTCACTCATGCACGACGGAAAACTACGACGGTATATGATCGAGAATTGATGGAAAAACCTGCTATAAAGTATAGTGACGGCTTTTTTAATATTTTTTAATGGGTAATCGTTATGTATGTGTTTAATTGGTAATATTCAATTATTGTCTTTAGTGACAGATTTTATTTTAAAATTTTTCAATTGGTAATCGTTACAAAGATTTCAATTATTCTTTTTTTACAATTAGCCATTAGAAATGTTTTCTAATCTCTTATAAAACAATAATTTTTAAGATTCCTTTTTGTAGGGTGAGTAATTTCGAACCTAACGTCTCTCGTTCAGTGCTGCGATGTGTCTCAAATGGCAATGGAAAAGACTCGAACTTTCCTTGAGTGAAAATAAAGGTTTTCAGAAATAGAAATATAGCCCAAACAATCGCCAAACTTAAGTGACATTAGGCAAGACTAGTGATGTACTTGCAAAACAGACGGTCGATGGGGCTGAAAGGTTCTGTAGTGACGACCTCGACACTTTTCTTATTTTAAACAAATACCTGCTTCTAATTATTAAAAAAAATAATTTTAAACTTTTGGGTAGTTTTCATAATTTCGACATTTGAACCTTCAAAAACATACTTCCTTATATTCTTTTTTACCGTACTGGGTTTATGGCTAATTCTTCCGCTGTATAAACTCTGAAATGAACTCCCTCTTGACATCAAAAAAGCTAAAAGTAAATTTTGTTTCAAGCGCAAAATTTGGAACTACTACTTGAAGTCCTCTCGACCTTAGTTTAGTCTTCTTTGTAATTATCGTATTTTAATTATCTACACTAATATAATAAAGAGGTAAAGTTTGTTTTTTTATTTTTTTGTTTGTAGGAGGTAATTTCTGGAACTACTGGTACCGATTGGAAAAAATTTAGCAACAGAAGAAAGCTACTTTACTCCTAGCTCCAAAAGCTAGTGATTTTTAGTTAATAATATTAGCATGTATTCGTACTTTACTAATTGTAAGCTAATTTATTGATACTACATTATATTTAAAATGTGTGTTAATAATTTCTAGTGCACACCTACCATAGTGTTGTATTTTCCAAAGTTTTACTGATAGAGAATGCCTTGTAGCATCAAGTCATCATATGTATCACTACTGTACATGAAGCAAAACCGTAGAATCTCTGTAAAAGAGTCGAAGCCTTAGCCTTAGGCCCCAAACAAGGATCGGGGTGGGCTGATTTTGAGATTTTTACCCAAAAAAAAAGAATGTACAGGAAGTTTAAAAAAAATAAATAAATAGCCATCTTGTGGTATTAGTTAAAATACCACAGCCTCACATTAACACCGCTTAACCAATTTGCAGCAGTAATGAAAGCTGCTAGTTTATAAACTCAACGTTTACGAGCACCGCGGCTTGCTAACTGATTCCTAGGGAAATTGATTCTGAGTGCCAATTTATCTCTTGGTTTGATGGAGAGGAGTTGATGGCAATGTAGGTCATGTACAGGTATTTGTTTTTGATGTCAATGTTTTAATTAGGCTTTTGGGGAAAATATGCTAATTTAGTTTGTGGCACTGTTTTGGACTTTTGGTACATAAGGACTGTTTTTTTTTTGCGCTTATTAGGATATATTTAGCTTTTAAATCCTTATGATATTGCTTTTTAATGTACATCTCTTAGTGAGTCGATGGCACGTACTGTTGCGCTTCGCCTCAAGGAGTTGTTAGCAAACTGTAGGGGTCCAGCAGAGTCGAAACCTCCTGGAGCCATGGTTAATGTTAATGTGCACACCAGCGCCTTGGATCTAAGGCAAAGAAGGAATGAGATACGTTTTTAGTCAGTAAGAGTGTAACACTATTCCCCGCTTTGCGCGAGGGCGGGATTTGTCATCAGACGATTTTTCCCACCATAAAAAAAAAACCTTTTTGGTTTGTTCTAGTCTCCATGTTCCTTTCATATCTGCTGCCAGTTAAATAAATTATGAATACCCACGTTTTGTTTTTCATAGATCAACACCAGAAATATAGAATCATAAATCAAATAAACCGGCCCCCTCCATAAAAAATATCTCTGCCCTCTGATTAATGTACAAAAAGTTTTAGGGGTAACTGCAAATTTTCTCCCATTTCCTGAAAAATAAATGAACGAATTCCTAAATAACGACATCCCTTTAAAGAACCTTGAACTCTTTGCATCCGACCAAGCATCAAAGCTGGTGATTTCTTAAAGTATTAAAATATAAAGACACCCCTCTCTGCTTGTGTTAGCGAAGTTACGGTGGAAAATTCTCAACTTGATATAAAATTATCTTGTAAGGTTGAATTATTTTACCCTTTTGTTTTTGATGTAAAGACGCTGTCACATGACTCTTACTTTCTACAGTTGATGTTTCGCTACACTGTGGTTTTTAAACTCTACTCATTCTGGGAAGAGTGAAGGGGAGTTTTAGGTTTTTACTGTCTGAAATTATGTGTTTCTTTAGTCATACTTTTAGGACCGCAGTTACTCTTTTGAACAATATCTTTCATCACCACATCAAGGCAGTTTTTTTAATGTGCCATTTGGCCATGAGATCCCGTCGGAACTCGACCAATAGTAACGTTTTTCACGAATTCCTGGCGGTACATATCCATGCGCCAATTTCACATGCGTGCAAAGCCAATTGTTACTTGATCCTACGGTAGGAGACCGACAAGGGTGCTCGTTGTTTCTTATAACATAGTTTATTAATAAATAATAAAGATGTGTAATTCAAGCAATGTCTGTAGTAATAAAAAGATTTGATCAAATTATAGTATAGTATGCAAAATATGCAATAAAAATTAGTTATATTAAAGTATGTGTGTAAATGAAAAACATAAATAACGACCAACGATTCAACTAGAATAAATAAACATGAGAACAAGCAAAAATACTTTCTGACCAATTTATTTAACACATACATTATCACTAAATTATACAGAAAGATGTTGCAAGCAAAGAACATCATAATATGAATATTAATACTATCGTTTCTACACTAAAATAATCTAAAATATCTTCTCGGCGTATAAATCAAACATCACCCTTGATGCCCTTCAATATATATTATACGTAAATGATATACCACTGGTCTCGAATCATACATTCATATTATTTGCAGATGATATTTCAATTATCGTGTCATCTGATAAAAAATCGATTTCTGATCATGAATTAGAAATTAATAATACTATTGACAAAATTTTACAATGGCTACAGGCTAATAAATTAAAAATCAATTTAGATAAATCAAATTATATTCAATTTAATAAATCAAAACACGCCAAATACAATTTTAAACTTAATATTGACAGACTTAAAGAAGTAACACAAACCAAATTCTTGGGTGTGCACATAGATCAAGACTTAAACTGGAAAGGACATTTAGATGATTTATGCAATAGGATTAATAAATTTACTTACGCCCTCAGACAAGTAAGGAATGTAACAAACGTAAAAACGGCTATTACTACATATCATGCATATATCGAATCGATATTGAGTTACGGGCTCATTGTTTGGGGGAACAGTACAGACAAAGACAGAGCATTTGTCGCACAAAAGAAGTGCATCAGGGCCATTTGTGGACTTCGTCCTGACGAATCCTGTCAGTCATTTTTTAAGAAGCTTGGTCTGTTACCACTTCCTGCACTTTACATATACGCTATCTGTAACTTTGTTTATGGTAATAAGGGATTGTTCAAGAAGGCTTATGAAGTAATCCCTCGTCCAAGGGATCCACACAGACTTGTAAAAGAGGATAATCCTAAATCAGCCAAGTATGCTAAAAGCTGCCTTGTGATGTGTGTACGCATTTATAACAAAATCCCGAAAGAATTAAAATGTATAAATAATGTAAACTTATTTAAAAACAAGCTATATAAATGGCTGAATGGACATAATTTCTATGACATTAATGATTTCTTTGACATAAAATTATAGTTTAATATCCAATTTTTTAATCCAAATCTAATTATATATCTATTTGAATTAATTATTTACTGCATACCTTTGTTCTGACATGTTTTTTTTTTTTTTTTTTTGCATGCAATTGACACATATTCTGTGTAGCTAAACATGTGGGCATTGTATAAATATGACTAACACTATTATACCATGTTTAAGGCAAATAAAGAATTATT
Source organism: Mythimna loreyi (assembly GCA_029852875.1). Lineage (NCBI taxonomy): Eukaryota > Metazoa > Arthropoda > Insecta > Lepidoptera > Noctuidae > Mythimna > Mythimna loreyi. The sequence goes on from CM056787.1 coordinate 13,180,204, forward strand.
ATTATTATTATTATTATAATAAAGTATCCCACTTTATCAACCCAAGATACTTTGACGACGAACAATTTCAATGTTTAAATACAATAAACACACGCCTACATGTGACAAGTGAAACAGACGAACTAACGAACCTTCACATGAATATTATGTAAATTCAACACATACTATTCATAATTTTGTCTCAATTGATGGGTATAAAATGCCGAGACTAAAAAAAAAACTAAAAAAAATCTTAACACTATGGTATTAACATACGTAAAGATGATGAGATAATATTTGAATATTTACAATACAAGCCACCCACCCTGGCTTCGAGTGTTAGAATTCTTTGAAATTCACGGCTTTCCTCTACTATAATATGGATGTGCTATGCTCAAAGTTTCCTTGCGTGGTCGCATCAGGAATGAAGACATCACTAGGAGAACTTTTAGCGGTTGGTGACATAGCCCGAAAAATGCCGGTTTCCTCACGATGTTTTCCTTCACCGTTTTGAGAGCAGTGTATTAAAATCCGTTCACTTATTTTTGAGTTAATCATGAGATACTATAACGTCTATAACTTGTTTTATATAACACTTAATAACTTAATATGAGGATAAGAATTTACTAATATTGCATAAAAGTTGTCAGTGCATCTTCAAAATATACATTCATAACTGCTGCAAGATTTATACCTTATGCTACATTGAAGTCTGTCCTCGAAGCCTTGTTAAAAACTGATTGAAAATATTTTGTAAAGAAAACGTGCATTTTATATTGAAACTTGAAACTAACTTTGCTTGCCCCAGTTCTGCAGGTTTTTATAAACGTGAGCTCTTTAATAATAGCTAGGTTTTATAATAGTATACGAATACTTTCTCTAGTCAGCTTTTGTAGATTCAACAAGCTTTTATCAGAAAAATTCCGAGGAACTGCAATAATGTAGGTTTATGCAATACAACCTATCCTCTTAAGATCGTACAAACATCTTTGTGTAACGTACTTATAATATTTACCCGATTGAAGAAACATTGCAGTGATGGTAACGGTCCCAATTTACAAGTTATATGTTGTGGGTATAAACCTAGGCAGTCACTTTACTTCGTGTATTTAAACATCACTGCTCAAAAAGCTTTGTAGAAAAAAACGTGAGAAAAATTTGCTTGCGGACTGCAAGCCAGGGATAGGTCGCCGTTTGATCGTCTGATAACCTTCCAGACAAAGCCCAAATCATACACGCCTCAACTAGTTGTCATCAAACCGTAAGGACCATGCAGAAGGTCCGAAGCCTACTGGGGCTAAGGGTTCGTGTCTCAAAGGGAGGCTCTGGCAACACAGAAAAGGGGTCGGTTGTTAAGTCAGTAAGAATCTGACACTATTACCTGCTCCGCCCAAGATTAAGATTCAGATTTAAGATTTTTTTTCTAGGGCAGGATTTGTCATTGGATCATTTTTACCCGCCATAAAAAATAATGTGACTTCCACCAATCCACACTGGGCCCACTAGAAAAAGAGTTTATGAGTCCCAGCAGTGGGAATATTTCAGGTTGATTATATTAAGGAGAAATACTACCAGCAATTAATCAAAAGCTGTGTTTAGCTACTAAAATCAATATAATGCCTACCTATACCTATAAATACAGATAGTCTCTATAGTACTGGTATTTAGGGCGATATACGTACTCGTTACTCAATTAACGCTACGCACCGACGGGAATCCTACTAACAAGGTACGCGATTACGAGCGTCGAGATACGGGAAACGCGAGAAACTCCGTGATACGCAGCCTAACTAGACGAAATTTATCTAAGTGCTGTAAAATGCGCGGTGTGTCGTTATTCCTGATTCGCTATCTGCTTTGTTGGCTGGCTTCGATTACGTTTCGACATAGGTCCGGTTTCGTATAGCTTTTATGAGTCGCCTGACAATTATTGGCTTTGTCATGACCGAGTGAGAGTTATAACGTGCGTCTTTAAATTGAACTTTATGGGTTTGAAATGAAGACAGCTTTAGAAATCTTGGTGTTGAACGATAATTAAATGGTTTTAGCTCGTGTAACATAGTATTTATTGTGTTCTAGAATGGTAAAGATTTTGTAATACTGCTATCTATCTATCTAGCGTTTAAAAAAATGATAAAAACTTTCAAGCTACAAAAAAGTAATGAAAATTCATTGTATTCGGATTATAAATCAAACTTCTGAGTTATTGATAAACTATGTGAATATACGAACAAAATTGAAATTAATATAAATTTATTACATATGTAGAACTAAATTGTTGAGAAAATCAATATTCATTGCATCCGCGGCATTGCATGGTGCCGATATGATACTCATTGTGATTTATTGCCCGATCCCAACTTTATATATTGGTTTGGCGAACTGAAACATGTACGATATTGGACCATTGTTTGGTAATACGCGTCTTGAAATTTAATAAATTATTACATTTTAGACGTAGAAGTGGTTCAGTTTTTTGTCATATTTAAAACTAGCTTTTGTCAGCGGCTTCGCCCGCGTACATAAAATATAGCCTATGTCACTCAGGAGTAACGCACCTTTCTATTGTTGCTAAAATTTTTCCAATCGGACCAGTAGTTCCAGAGATTACCCCCTACAAACAAAAAAACAAAAAAATAAACTTTACCTCTTTATTATATTAGTGTAGATAAATACATAAAATTAACCTTACGAATGCCGTAATTAGAGAAATAATAGAAAGACGATAAATGTGCGAATGCCGGCCGGTGTATACCTGGAAAAGTATAATCCATAATTTGGAAATGTTTCAATAACTCCTATCAATTCAGGTGGAACGAGAGTCAGATTTTTACTGACTAAAACCCAGCTGCTTTTTTCAATGGTCTTTTCTGTTACAAGGACATGGTTTTTTATGGATAGGCTCGCATTTGACCACTACATCACCTAATGGTTAGTGATGATGTGGTCGAAGATGAATCGTCGTAACTCTTTCGAAAGGACCCGCAGTTTCGATCGTAGTTTATTTAACCATCCTAACCTTCTTCGAACTGTGTTAAGAACGAGTTTCGGTCAAACGAGCGACATTATTACTATAATATTACTACTATATAAAATCCAATTGATAAAAATATTGACTCAGGTCACATATTAATAAATTCCTCAATAGTATAACTCTCAACCCAGTCAAACAATATTCAATTATCTGCTGACAGTCAAATATTCAGATTCAATGACACGAAATTAAAATAACATTTAAAATACCAGACTTATTAATTATATACTCGTAAAATTATCGTCGGTTTAAACGTTCAATTGCCGAAGCTGATTAAGGACACGGACACATCAAAATGAACTCTTTACAAAATTTACGATTTCATTAACCATCACTCATTTTACGGACAATCATCATTAGCGAGTATTGTTAATGCCAGAGTCGATTAATTTCCCATTTTCCGAATTCCGAATGTTTTGCTTAGTCCGATATTTTTCCTGTTTTCCGCAATATCCGAGTGTTTCCCTGTTCACGGCAACTGTTGGATTTGTTTTTTTCGATTTCATTTTCTTCAATATATTTATGAAATTTATAGAATTATATAACAGGGGTTTGTGGATTGTGAATCTTCATCGTATAAGAATTATGCAAAGCACCTTTGTATTATTATTAAAAAAAAACACAAACCGAATAGAGTCCAAAACGTGATCTAAATGTGTAATCTAAATTTAGAACGCGTTGAATTGGTATTAAACTTAGTATTGTGCCTTAACAACATTTAGATCTTGTTTTAGAATAAGGCGGCAATGGTATCTAACACCTTAAAAGTATCTTTGATTCGTGTATCAGATAAGTGTCAGAAATTATTGTAATACGTAATAAGCTAATAATACTTTATTTTGTTCCAGTTGCCTAAGTCCACGGTCGGCGTATTTCTACGAATTTCCACCAAGTGGTAAGTATCCAAAATTTATAATAATATAAAATATGATTATGTTATCATCTACATCTATAAATATACTATATATTATATGGGCCTTTCTTAACAAACACATTTGCCAGAAAAAAAAAATTGAGAACTCGAATGCATCGAATTTAATCGTATTTTAAAACAATCCAAAGGCCCACTCAAATAAACGTACAACTTCACTAAAACATATTAAGCTGTTTAGGAGAATTTGGTTAATAAACATAGGTACAAAAGAATTAAAAAGATTTATTCAACGAATGTGACTAAAATCAAGACATTTTTGCAATACAGCTGCTTCTCATTAATTTTCTACGTCAAAACGCGACCCACTGATTCATTTAAAGTAAGGTGCTAAAATCTTATTACTATCGGAATTGCTTTAAACAAAGCAGTAACATGCACATGCAACAAAAATTCCACCTGGGCGTTGTTAATATTTTTCTCCTATTACTTTCCTTGTCACTCAATGTTAATAAGCAATTAAATTATATTAAAAAACTTTGAAAGCACGCTATAAATTTGAAGAAAAAACTTAAAATTTGCCTAGCACATGAGTGTTTGATTTATTACCTTCTAATGTTGGCTAGACGTGTCGACTCATGACTTGCTTTTTAGACCTAATTTGTGAAAAGGATTTTTTTATAGTATGTCGTTTTTTCCCAGAAGAGCCTATTAGCAGGCAAGTTAATGAGTTCAAGTTCTCTTTAAGCAATAAATCTGAATTAAGTTTTTGACAGTTTTATCGATATCTATTTAATAAGCTGATTCTACATATTTTAATTTAAAGAATTTATAAAGTAGTCTGTAAGTCAGTTTTTTCTCAGATCAAACTGATCCATTTTATTTTTCTCAGTGATTACTAGTCCCACTGTTTAATAAAAGCCTCCATCAACTCTTTCCAGCCATTTTTCTTCTGCGTTGTCTCAAGAGAAGAATTGATTTATTAACATTTTTTTTAAACGCATTATTTTTCCCCTTTTCCATAGTATAGTAAGTAACAATTTTATTTTAAGCAGGCATTCTTTTTGTAGACAACTGTCTGGGTACAGCCAAGAAGAAAGTGACTACGTTTTCGAGACTACTGCGAGGTTTGAAGTCCCATAGAAAAGAGAAGCACGGGTCCTGTTCGCCAAAGCACACGCATAGTCCTCGACAAGTACTGCCACCACAACGGGTAAGTATTTTGATCGTATTTTGGAGCTTTTTGGTTGGTAATCTGATATTTTGAGCAATTGAGTTTAAGGCGTCAGATCAGCCTTTTTTAGAATAGTGGTTCCAAAAGTTGAATAGACCGCGATTCACCTAGTTTTGTACTACGTGATCGCCGCTTGTCACTGTGTTAGTGTTTGCCCATTTGTTGTCCTGTCGGTCTGTCTGTCGTCAAATTTTCCTGGAACCACATTATACGCTCGCAACTGATGAGTTGCGACCCATAGTTTTGGAACCATTGCTCTGGAGTATTTACGATTACAGAGAAGTAAACATAATATTTCAAAATAGCTTATAAAAATATCAGCTTGTCCCTACTTGGATGCCTTTGCCTATATATGTACTTTGTGTGTTTATTAACAGGACTGTTGTGACTTAAGGATTGTACGTAAATGAAAATTGGCTGATCATTTATTTAGCGATGATGGCCAATAAAAATATTCTTTTGATATTTTGTGATAAATTTTAAGAACACTTCATGAAAATTAAATCTCTAAATGTTTGATCAGTTGTAATAAAATGCCAGGAGTGTTACCTCAAATTTAACGTTTTACTTATAAACTTTGAGCTAATACCTGAATTCAATATTTTACAATAATATGGGCATGAATTGATTTGTTTAATGTTAACTTAGTTTTTAACTTAGTAACTAAAATATTTTAAGTTAATGTTAATCACAAATGTCTAATACTATTGCAAGAATGTAGGTACTTTTTCCAAACAACTAAAAATATGTCTTTTGCGTCTAGTCGCTGTTACTAAATCGCAAGTATTTGCAATCATTGAAACTGGCACGATCTCATTAAAATATAGCTGGCGATCTTATTATAATTATCGATTGCTCCAGCGAAACTTGCCTACAAAACTGTATCGATCATCGACTTTTATCTTAGCAATAGACAAGCACGTCCATAGAAAATATTGGTCAAAATACTGGAAAAATAATACAAAAGTTCGTTGCAGCGCTCATTGGCATTATGTCGCCAATCAAAACTTTTAAAACTTACAACGGCGCTGATACGTCAAAACTGCACTAATGTCATCATTGTAAAGGTGTAAGGCTTGTAGATAACTTATGTCAAGGAAAGTGATTGTGCGGTACACGTAATCTAGAGCGTAGTAAATATATATCGATGGACTTTAAACGTACTGCTTCTAAATTGACACTCTTGCATTTAACTAGTTTTTTTTTTAAGTACAATTAGAAGAAGCTAATGCAATAACAGCATAAAATTCCAAATACAGTAAATTGAACGCGTGAAATACATCAGTTAATTTATTTGTAGGTTTTTATATCATTTTTTGTTTGAAACGATAAAGTAAATGGTAAATACAAACCATACCAAAGCATCAGTTCTACGAATAATATGACATTACTGGGCCAATATTATAAAAAGATAGTTTCATATTTGTCTGTAGGAGGTAATCTCTGAAAGTACTGGTCCCATTGCAATTTTTTTTACCGACTACATTTTATGTGTAAATAGTTATGTTTACATCATAAAATTGTATTTTGTTATTTGACTTCCACGCGAGCAAAGTGGTGGTAAATAGCTATATATTTGTAAAGTGATTTACCAACAATTTACTAATTCCAATCTATAAAGCTTTTATTGTGACAACATCGTTCAAAACACGAACGACGACGATACATCTAACTAATACTCGAACTGTTGAGATCTCAAACCACTTCAAATTTTAGGTCAAACACTATTCGGTGGAAAACAATTGAGTCTCTAATAAAGTTCGTGACACACGAGCCCCGCTATTGTCGTCGCGATTTCTCGTTAGCAACAACAACTGTTTGTAACCGAATCTTAGTTTGAGTACACGTTTACGGCGTCTGTCTCTCGCGTTTTTTTCATACATTCCTTTTTGCAACCCCCCATGCACCATTATGTGGATCCGGCGCGACGCCGGTACGCCTTTGACATGCACTCTGAGCAATTAGTATGACGCGTCGTGTGTACCAACGTACGTACAATACGTACTTGCGACGCTTAATTTTTTTGGAATGTTTGTGCTTATGTCTGGGTTTTGCGAGGTTACAGCGGGAAGATTGTATGAAAGGGTTTTGTTGGAGGTCTAAATTTTTTGAACCTCGTTAAAATAAAAGCACGTTTTTTTTTGTGGTAGATAAAAATCATTGATGATATTGGTGTGTGTATGAAAACGATACAAAAACTCAAATACAATTTTAGATCGCCATGATAGCGGAAAAATGTGAGGCTTTCTATTACAGCCAACCTGAATATATTAAAAAAAAAAACATATACTTCACAATACAAGCCATCACCCTACTGCTCACAATGAAATGACAAGAAAAATATGAATTCCTCAACATACCAATAACCCTCACACAAGAAATACACGCTTCGAATACGCAACTCATCTCAGCCAAATTAAGTGCTACATTTTTTCACGTCCACCTATATATATTTATTAATCTCCAGACGAGAGGGGTGAAGAACCACCCCCCTCTCCTGGGTAGTGCGTCACCGCATGCCTTTTGAGAAATGACGCCTGCCAAAGTTAAGTCGGTTGAGCCAAGCCAAGACGGTGAGTTATGAACGTTTGTTGGGCCAAGGGATAAAGGCCATTAGAGCCCCGGAATAATCCTTATCGGCCGAGTTGCACTTAGGATTAGTGTTGTCAAAAGTCGCCTTTTTCGGTTTATTGACCAAGCCGTGTCCAGCTGTGATTAGGGGATCAGAAGTGGATGGCGTTATTTGTAATGCTTGTAAGTAGGCCATTACTTTAAAAAGTTGGGTTTGGTATGAAGGCTTGTTGAGATTATGGATTGAATGATGGATGGGGGGGAAATATTCATCACAAACAAAAAAGTATTCGAAATTAAGAAAAGAATAGTATGGCTGCTTTCTTAAGTTCGTGGAAGCTATTTTGAAAAAAAAAAAAAAAAAAAACAATTGAAGATCACAGGTGTTGTTGGGTTAAGTTGCTGATTTGTGAGAAATTGTATTTCATTAGCATAATCCGCCTTGCAATTTACCCACTGCTGGGACATGCTTCTTCCCTAGGGAAAGGAATGTGGCCTAATCCACCACACGAGCACAATGAAACTTTATTTCATTATAACATGGAAGTCATAATTACTTAATTAAGAATATCTAAAATGTCAGGATGTTTAACAATTATGTAGCACACAAAATTAGCATGTCTTGCTTACATAAATCATTTTTGCCGCGTCAAGCAGCATTTCCTTTTTAAAGTAAGTCCAGCCAATTTTCACTGGGGTAAATTAAATTTTGCTTAGTCCCATGCCCCGTCGCCTGATATTACGCCGACAAATCCCGGAATAAACTTCACTAGCCTTTGCTGTTATTTTGCGGAATCAGCAGTTTAGAAGAAAATAAAAATTCTTACGAGACACAACTTTCTTTAATCTTTGACCTACTTGTTTTATATCTAAGGAACCGTAAGTAAGTACCGATAAAATATTTATTTATAGGATTAGTCTCCGTTTCTGAGTAGTCGGCTGTTTTTGATGTAAGAATACTCGTATGTATCTAACCTTGAAGATGATACTAAAATAGATGAGGGAAAAAGAATTTGCTAGCGTAGCTATTTATCGATATTGGTATTTTTGGTAACGCTATTTACTGCCAATAAAATAGTCCACTGGAATATATATTACCTATAACAAAATTTCTTTGGCAACAACAATTTTAAACTTAACCATAGCTCATTTTAGTAAGAACAAAGTAATCATCCAATTCGCTTCATACAGTATTGGCACGTTGCCTTCGATACTTCTTGTGGGAGGTATTATTGGTCCATGTTTATGTGTATGGTTTGTGCTCTATAGAGGGTAATAAAACGTTATAGTTGCTCTACGGGCGCTTTTAGCATTTCGAAGACCGTAAATACGAGCATCTTGTACCGATAAACGAGTATTGCACGCTGCATTGTTAGACAATTTAGTGGTCGAGTATATTGCGTGTTTAGGCGCCCATTTCAAATTCACCGGTAATAAAGAAAGAGATAAAACAGGATTTGCTGATGATGGGTACTTGAAAACGGTGTAGCGTGGCCAACATTACTTTATCTATAAGGTTGAACTTTTTGCTTGACATCGATATAAAATGTTCAGACTTACCTAGGGCCGTTAAGCGGCAGTTTTATTTTGTAATCAAAAAAGCAACTACATTCAAGGCATCCGTGCCATAAAGCGTAAAACAGAGGTGGTTTGGGACGCATCAGTAATTCAAAACATGTCAATTTTCCTAACTTTCTAAAGTCCAAATTTTATTAGAGCAATTACAAACAACTGTATCCAAAGATTTAACAAATTCCCGAAGTTAATTGCGAATTCTTTACCACTAAATAATATTGAATTTCAACTACAAAATGGGAACTATGCAAATGAATCGTAAAAAGATTTTCGTGTTGAATAGATTAAAACGTAGCCGATATTAAAGTTTCACAAGTGAGCGAAGTTTTTCGCTGTGCTAGGGTTAGCAATTAATCTAATTTTTTTTTTCAAATGATTTAATTTTTTATGATTTTAATTGTTAAGTGTTTTTTTGTTCGAACCTTCTATTTGGGAAGCATTTTGGTATACGTTTATTTCTTACAATCTTTTGATATACGTGAATTAGTTTTGAGTACCTAGTGAAAATTTCTAAAATTCTTTTTCAATACACTTGATTAGAAAGTGAATCTTATCGAACTACATTTAGGTTCAGTACGCTGTACGTATCATCTTCATTTTTTTATTTATATAATACAACAAGATTTTTTTTTCTGATATCATTATGGTTCACCATTTTTAGTTTTGCCTTTTAAATAAAAAGGCGCACATTTATGAGTTAAGTATATTTAATGAAGAATATTCACACAAAAATGTATTATTGCGTTAATTATAATATTTTACTTAATAAATAATAAGTAACTGAGTATAATACAAGTAGATAAAATAAAATTAAAACCTAGGGTAGTTAAAAGTTACACCACTTGACTCACGAAATAATCAAGTCAATTCCATGACATAATGATTGGAGAACATGGCATAAAATACAGGGGTAAAATTGATCATCAATTTTGGTCTTGATACTCCAGCAAATGCAAAAGTTCACTTTATTTCCGTCCTGCTTTTTACGAGATTTTATTTAGTTTCTCTTGTCCTGATGTCTGTGATCAAATCTTGTAAATATAATTTGCTCCGTTTCCCGGTTACCGATTGAGCTAAAATTTTGCATGCATGTGTTAATCAGATGACAATGCAAAATTATTATGTCGTGGAGTTGATCTGATGATGGAACCGAAAGCTAGCCATATAAACATAACAAACCATATAAGGCCATAGAAACTGTAATTAGACGACACAACCTCATCGAGTTTGGGTTTGTGTAATTCGTCTTGACGAGTTTTTCAATATTTAGGAATATACCGCGCTCTAAATGCTTTCTATAAAAAAAGACATGTTTATTGTATTTTTTCTTATTTTCATCTGAACAATAATCCATAGGTATTAGTATCCATACGCGAAGCAGCCCTAGCAAAACACCACATTTATCAAGTTTGCCGCTGTTATGTATTCAGAACCATTGTTTTTGACGCAGATTACTTTCCTAGCACGTTTAGCTATGAAACTTGTATGCAACTTTGTTTTGAATATTTTTGCATTACTAAATGACTTGAATGTTTCGCCTAGTTTGCGGTTTTGTTCTAAGTTTTTATTGTTCTGTTTTTTTTTTGTGGTTTGGATTTTGTGTTGGTTTCATTTTATTTGATGTTGGAAGGAATTATAATTATGTGTACTAGTAGTCAGGCAATAGTGAAAAGGTATGACAGACTTTTACTGAAAAAAAAAAAACATCTTTTATAAGGCTTTTGCGTTCTAATGCAATGATACCTCTTTTAAACAGTCCTGCAGTTCGTGTTTTTTTACCTTTGGTTGAGTCAAAGCGAAAAAAAAATCCGTGCTTAGAAAACTAATTATCATCTTCTTTGCCAGGTTATTTGAAATCGGTGAAACACATTTTCTTCTCCCATTCTGTCCTGTTACCCGCCATGCTACCAATAACTTCCTTTTCTTTCATATCACTCCTCGCACAATCCATCCATCTCTTCTTTGGTTTTATACTCATAACTATCTTAGTAAGATATGTTTTATCCCTCCAAAGATATATCGACAAATTAGATTTATTTAACAGCTTTGAAGTTTCCACATATTATTGGTACATGAAAGCTTCATAGCTATTAAATATTCGCACTGATTTTTGTTCAATTCACTGCTGCCAATCACTTTCCACCACCAAACATAGACAATGGATAAAATGAATTAATAATCCAATATCTCTCAATGCTTGTCGCCAATTATCGTGTCAATTGCAGTCCTGAATTACTCTGTAGGACTGCCAATCAAAATTAAATTTTATTGCGATGCAAATAGGTTATTTATTGAACGATTTCCATAGATAGATCAGTCTCTAAGCAGAGACCATTTTAGTGTCAAGTTAAATGTTAATTGCGAAATTGATTTGTTTCTCTGGATGATTTATTACGTCAGAAATAATTTAGAGTTACATTGTTAGTGTTGTTATCTTTGGCGGTATAAATTTCAATTTTACGTTCAGAGTCAGTCCCTCTTCGTAATGTGTTAAGATCGTAAGTCATTGATGCAATGTACTGTCTTACATTTTTTAAATGAATGAAAAGTAAATAAAAACGTTATATGAGGATTCGTTTAAACAGATAAGTACTATATCCTTTCCCTAAAATTGGTTCAAATCCGAATAAAACAATGTTAGACAAAAACATTCCTAAAACCAAACCCATTAAAGCCGTCAATAGCTCAAACACAATTTAAAACGATATTTCCGCATAAAGAAAACGTGTGTGACTTTGATAAGGGGCCAATAAATCGTTCGAGGTTCGAGTTTGGGGCATCGGCGTTGTCGCATTATAGAAGCTCCTATTGTAGGCTATTCGCATTATTCCCTTATCAAGTGGGAGTTAATGGGCGCGCATTGTTGGTCCTATGATTAATTGATTCGTACGTACATGCTTTCATTGTGATGCAGATATCCTTAGCTTTTTCCTTGCTTAAGTGAAAATGATAAATGAAAAGCCATTGTCATCCTAGTTGTAGTGACGTTATGAGCGTATGCTAATTAGAACGGTGTGATTTTGATTGTTTGTTTACTTCGTTTGCTTTGTCGTTGTTGGCACAGACAATAGTGAATTTATGAATGAAGTTGAGGTTTTGGTTAAATATTGAATGTTAGTTTGGTAGTTCGTCTGTAGCAGGATGTTGTTTTTGGTACAATTCTGCTGCAGTGATATTATTTTGTAAGAGCAATGAATATATGGAATACTCGTAGCTAAGTGCCTACCTGCCTGTAAAGGTATAAAATTGTTTGACTTTCGGCTGAAAAAGGTCGCCTTATCTTTTTTCATCGGTGTCTTTTTGATGTTCAATCACACGACGTTTCTAATATAAACGTTAATATCCTCATTCCGTAGGAGATAGAAATGAAATGTTCATGTTAAATATTTATTGAAAGGTAAAAAAATATTGGATAACATTGACATTTTAGGTCTTATTAACCCATAGCTGGTATCGTAAAGACACACTTAACTGGTACCGCGTGGGTCGCGTAGTATCGCGCGTAAAGAAAATTATCTCTATTCTGATGAGGAAATTTAAACAATATGATTGTTTATAAGTTCATATAAATAAAAGTACTCATTATTTTTAATTTATATATTTACTTGCGTAGGAACTTAACTGCGTCTTAATACGTAATGCCACAGCTTAAGTGTCAAATATCTATGACTAGACGCTAGTCACGATGTATTGTGAGGACGTAAAGTATTGGCTGAGCACAATGCAATTTCCCTGGGTTGCCTGGAAGAAATCGCCTAGTGCGATAAGGCCACCGATTGTATGTTTTTTTATTATAAGTTTTTCTTTTTAATGTTTTTAGTCTTGGTGTACAAAAGTGTATAATAAATAAATAAATTTCTTACAAAAACGTAAACAATGTAGCGCATAAGATCCCGCAGATAAGTCCATGCCAGTTAAAACATGTAATTTATTAATACTTTTCTCTAATAAAGTAATTGTATCAAAATAGTTATTAATGAAAATTATAGGAGTTACTAATTTCGTAACCTCCCGAAAAACTTCGCTTACAAAACTTTTGTTTGCACTAAAATTATGATGGTTGAAAACTTCAGCTAAGTTGAGGCGATAATTTATCATATCGCTCGAGGCTACGGTGATTCGGGAAAAAGTTAGACTTTCTGAAGTAGCTTGCTAGTGTATTTGCGAGAAATCTTTATGAGAAAAATGACTGGCCAATCATATGATAAATGATGTAAATTTTGCTCTGAATAGGTACTTAATTTATGTTACATTTAAGTTGTGTAGAACTTAGATTTAGTATCCGTTAAACCGCAGATATAACGTTCGACGGTTTGCACTGAGTATTTTTGATAAGATATACATAGCTATAAATTATAATGTGTATTTTTATGATATATAATTCTCTATATATGTAACCAAATAATTATAACATTTGTGACCACCATTACACAACAGCGACATAACTCTTTGTAGAACAAAAGTCCTAGCTGCAATAACTGGAAAATCAACATGAAAATCTTAATAGGAAAGCCAGGTTTTGGCCTCAAAATTACAAGCGATACTTTCCAACAGGTGGACACACCGGACAGCGTGCTACAAAGTGGCCTTGGCCTTGGGCCTGGGCCCGACACAGCTCTTAGGTCTATGGTTGACCCAAGAGACTATGACCGCCTCCGCTTCTTTCAAATGAGTGCCGCCCAACCAAACACCTTCGAAGAGACTATACATAGGGTGAGCATTCAGCACATTTTCCTTCAAAATCTTTGGGACAGAGCTGTTTTAAATTGCCATGGAAAAATCAACTTTATCAATTTTGCTTTAGGTTGTATCTTGCATATAGCATTTAAACCAGCCTTTTTTTACCAACATCCACATAATTTACCTAGCAAAAAATTTCAAGATTTTGTGTGCCTTTACAATTCTTGTCAAAATAATACTGGCTGAATAAATTAAGCAGTCCCAACATGGCATTTTAAAAAGAGATTATGTAGAAGATATTGTATTGTTAATGTCTCTGGTTAACTGTGCAATAAAACGCTCTGACTCTCAAAGGTGATGCAGGAAAATGCCGCAATCAGTTATGCTCTGGATGGCAAAATATTTAGACCATTTATATACGTATAGAAAATGTTTTATTTATTTATTTAGGCATATCAATTTAGTTACGTTTGGCTTTGTTAATGTCTTAATAATATTAAATTTAAATATAGCTCTGTTTTCTTATTTGTATAATTTAATTATTGCTTAAATTTTAGTTTATGTATTAAATGTTACGTATCATCTCATTATTTTAATGCTATTTTTAAAATATCACTGTATACTACTCTTTTAAAATTGAAATTGTCAAGAAATATGTCAGTTTTTATGATCAATGTATAATGTATTCTGATATTTCGTATATATTTGCCAAACAGAGTATTAACAGGTTTCAAAATTCAAAATCTCATCAAACACTTTTGGCTTCTTTTAATCGGCATGCTCAAAGAATTGGAGGTGGCTCTACGAATCGTATAATATCGCATAAAATTATTATTATTATTTTATTACTCTCACCGTTTTCACATATTCTTAATTATTATTTTCTTTTCATTATTTAAAACACATTATTATTTTTGCACAGCTCCGTAGTTTGGCATTATTTTGCACGAAAAGAAAATGTTATGCATGGTAATTAATTACACAAAAATGCATGTTGTGCACGATGGATTTTATGTTTTTATTAAAGAACATCATAAAATATCCAATTTCGTTGAAAAGCTCCCTTTCACACATTTTAATGCACCTTTTTTACGATCATGTACATTTTTTCAGAAAGCTTTCGAAAAAAAAACGTTTTTATTTTTAAGTGTATTTTTTTTTCACAAACGAACAAAGGGGAAAGGATTATTTCAAGGAATTAAATGAAAACTAAAACTAAAATTAATTTTATAATATTTCTTGTTGCAGTTAAAAGTCCAAGAAGCAATGAAGAAAAAAGACAAACTAGCAAGAGAACAGGAAGAGGTAAAATATAAATATTATTTATTTATTACGTGTATAGTATTCTATAACAGTTTATTCAAATCGTAATACCAGCGTATCTGGGTATAAATACAGCAATCGCCCTAAAAAATAACAAAAGAAATAAATACAATTCACAAAAGCTCTAAAAACCATGGACAATTTTGAAACTATTAGGTATAAAACGATATAGCATTCATAACTTTACAACAAAACGTTTTACCAAAAACGCTTCAGTCAGATATTTTTTATTCAGTACTATGCTCAAAAACAATGCGTTAATGCAATCGAAAAGTTCCCTCGTGCACAAAGCTTACATCCAAAAATAATCTGATGCCAGCCTCGCACCAACGTGTAATCTCCTGACTGGCTCAACCATTCGACGCACCTACCGAGGCAAGCTAATCGTGCCCTGATCTCGGACTAAGCCTATTAGAGGCAGTTGTATCGCTTCCCTACGAAACTTCGGAAGCCCCTTGCTCAGCACATTTCACTCGTAAAACTATGGGTCGAACTTTGGAATATTGAACATTGAAATTTTACTGTTCCAATAAACTGTTTGACGCAATTTCGGTAATATAAAATCGGTGATACTGAAATTGGTAATACCGAAATTGGTGACACTGATATTGGGTATTTATTAAAAATATTGGATACATCGAAATAACAAACTCGCCAAGTGTGAGTCGGACTTGCGCACTAAAAACGGCAAAAATGACCTCTGTTGTATAAGGGTCCCATAACAAATAGTTTATTCTATTTTAATTTTTAGTTTTTTTATGATGTCAACAGAAATACATAGCCTGTGAAATTTTCATCTGTCTAATAATCGCGGTTTATGGGATGTATCTCATGAACCTTCTAATTATCAAGGCAGCACAACGGATAAACGGAGTCTTAGTAACATCATTGTTAACAAAAATGTAGTTAAAATTTTATTGATATTTATTTGAAAATCACAATAACATTATAAAGGCAAAGTCTTTTTATTTGCTACCTTTTTTACGCTAGAGAAGAATATGGGCAAAAAGGGACATGTCCAGGAATAGAACTGCGGATTTTTTGTCCCTTAGCATAATTTTTGACTTTCAGGGGTGTCGCACTCACAAAAACTAGTTGTTAATAAACATCAAACCATTAAATTATGTTAGAATTTTATTAAATATTACATATTCTCACACCATGTTCCCGTAAAATTGTGCTAAAATCTCATTTTCTAAAACAGTGCGACACGTAAATCCCTTTCGCGTATAAACTGCGCCGTCTTGGTAACTAAGTGTGCATAAATTAAGTTAATGTTCAATACTTTTCTACTTACGAGAAAGTGGTCTTTTTATTGCCCCCTTTGAATATTTATTATCGTGTTCACGCATTCAGGAAAATATTTCGTGAGGAAGCATTTTAAAAGATTTTTCGACACGTTTGTCATGCGATTTTAAAAATTAACGCATCAAAAGTCTAGATAAACGTGTTACTTAGTAAAATACCTATGGAGCCGTTTCAAGAAGAACGTTGCAAGCGACAATTTCCTTTTTTTGCATGAACAGGATTTCTACTGAAAACGCATACGACCTTTTACGATACTCATCATTGTTTTTTTTTTTTATTTGAATACCTGGAGAATGTGCCTTATCTATACTAATGTCATATATATAAAAATTGTATTTGTAAACTAATGAACGTAATGAAAAAACTCAAGAACCACTGGACCGATTTTAAAACTTCTTTGACTAGTGGAATGCTACTTTATCATTTAGTCAATATGTGCCCTACATATTGACTTACTAGCAGAAGCAAGTCAATAATATAATTATGTTGATATTTTAGTTTCTAACTTGGCTGAATTTTTATTATAATCTTACCTTTGTATGTATCTACAATTATACATAGCTACACACTGCCAAATAAAAGCATCTCATTTCCTTATAAACACCATAAAGATTTTACGTCTCACTTAAGGCATTGCTATTTTACACGAAGAAACCGGGATGAACTCGGCGGGTGGGAAAATCCGAAAATGTTTAGGCACAATGGAACGGACTCGTGAAAATTGCTCATTATTTTTAAAATTAAAATTTTCCTATCTTGTTTCCCCTCTCCCCTACAAAATAGCTAGCTCAGTTTCTTTACAAAATTAAAGTAATGTTATCTACTTTGGGGGAAAAAAATCTTCAAAATACTCATGGCTGATATATTGAATTTTTTTGTAAACATTTGTTGTTGTTACAGATCCTAAGAGATATAAGACATGGTCTTATGAACATGGGCAGAGACGGTGTGCGAGGACCTTTCGGAGGTATGTTTAATTAATTCTGGGCATAACCTCGTCCAAAAACATGTTTTATTAATGTTTGGACAAGGTTGAAGAAAATTTAAAATGTGCTTTGACCTGAGTTTTACGTTTTTAATCTGATTGTTTTTGGTATTTTGGGAAAGATCGAAAATTTATAAAACAAAAAACATAAATTTGTTATAATATTCTCTTACTTAAACGTCTCTAAAGTATTAAAACAAACAGATTTGGCTATTTATTGTTGAGCTCCGTGATTACGCATGATGCTTGCACGATTTTTGAATACTTATTTGATCAATATTGTGCGGAATGCTTATTTTGACGATGTAATTACACGTTCGACATCATGATCATTCGGTATGCTTTCGATGTGCATCAGTCATTCATCATTTTATTATTTGTTGGAATACATGAACTCACTGGAGAGTTCAATTTAATCGATTATTATTTATTGTTGTTCGATTTTATCGTAAGCAGCAGCTTGAAATCATAAGCGCGGTAGACTTTGATAGAAAAGTTACTTAATAAAATCAAAGCCATTATTTATCATTCATCAAGCCAATGTTTTCTTTGCGAAAAATGCTGAATGCATGTTTTGGACAAACAATATTTTGCAACCACGCACGGCTTAACGATGTTCGTACACAGCTTTGACTGCAGTGTTGTCAGTGACCCGCCAGTATATGGAAGGCATTTTACGGTAAACTTTTTTGGCAGTTTTGTTAGCACGTATTTTTTATTTGCATTACTGGGATCTGAGCTGCACTGGTCTAATAGAAGGCTCGTTTACAGACGACACGTATATGTACGACGACGAAGCAAGAGGGCTCTCTGGAAGAGGGCACTGGTACGACGAACCACCATACGAGAGTGACCCTGAAGACTTCTTGATGGGAGGAGGAGCACCAGCGGCTTCATTTCAGAATGGACGAGTTTGCTTTACCCTCAACCTAAGGAATGAATCCAGAGGTGAAGGCGTAATATCACTAAGAAGCGCGGGCGATATAAGTTTAGCGAGAACCCCTCGGAGGGGATTAATTATTCCACAGAGTGGCCCCTACCCGACCACTGTGATCCCCCTGCGAACGGCAAGAGATCGGGAGAGTGGGGATTACGCCGCGTCAGATATCCAATCTATAGGATCAAGATTATCTGGTATCTCTTTAGAGTCAAACCGTTCGGAAAGAGATTCCAGGAGGGGTTACCGACAAATGTCTGGTTACCGGATAGGTGCTGATCCCTTATCACCAGCTTCGTCTGATTACGAAGATCAAGAAAGTGAAACTGATTCACAGCACATAGCCACCGTGCACAAGGTAATTCAAAAAATAATATTCTGCATTAATTGTACGTTATTTACAGTCAAAAATTGTTTACAATATCAAATAAGCGTAAGTCAATAAATTCGCTGTTACAAATGTTGCTTTTGATTTTAATTTCCTTTGCCCAATTAACAATCTTTTACTTATTCCAGTCAGCTGAAGAATGCGAAGGTGTGTCAAATTTGGCAGGAAAAGTGAGAGGTCTCAGACAAGATGTCCAAAGAAAAATATCAAGGTTAAGACAAGAAAGGGGCCCAGAAGGGAGTGACAGACGGACGAGTGGCGACCAAGCGTTTCCATGTTCTAATAGTTCTTTCGAAAGTCTTCCCAGCGGATCAGGCAGTAGTGAGTGGATTTATTGAGTTATTTTGTTTGTGTTAATATAAATGGTTTTGTAAATAAGTTGGTCTTTCCTTTCTTTGTACCATAACACCCCATGTGTTACTTACAGATACCCTCTTGTAATTTACGTAATTCTCAATTTTGCATCGTAATCTAACCCTACTAATTGCATCGCATTGAAATACTAAAACTACTACCTATTCACAGTCAAACAAGATGTACACAGGTATTCTACTTTCAATGTGTCGGTCGTAGACATTGAAATTTATTTTATCTGAGCCTAGAATATTTATGTACAGGCACACAAGCATTGGTTCGCGCCGGTAGTAATCACTCATCTCTCTCGGCAGAAGAAAACATAGAATTAAGTCCAGCCGGGCGGAGTTTACTCGTGCCGCAAATGCTGTGTCGAGCTCGGGCCCTCGTCGATTACGTTCCCAATATTTATGAGAAAGATGCCCTGAGATACAAGGTAAGACGACTTAATACCAAAGCGTACTCGCTGCTCGCATCTAGGAAGGAATTTCTAATAACGTGTTATTTGTCAACAGAAAGGAGACATCATAGAAGTGATAAACATGAATGCATCCGGCATATGGCGAGGCGTATTGAACAATAAAGTTGGAAACTTCAAGTTCGCCCATGTCGAAGTTTTATCTGAAAGAGACACAGTCCATTCAAGATCGTCCAAATGGTGCAAAAGTCGCGAAAGGCTTTGGGAAACTCGACCACGCACAGTGGAAGAATTATTGAGACGAATAGATCTATTGGAGTACGCTGTGGCTTTTGCAAGGAATGGATATGAGGACATAGAACTATTCAAGGAGATCGAACCGTCAGATTTAGACTACTTGGGAATAATGACTCCTGAACATCGTACACGAATTCTTGCTGCTGTTCAACTTCTGCACCAGCTTGAATGTGAGTTGGATCCATAATTTTGACCACTTATCTCAAATAAAGTAATCTATGTTATGAAGCTTCTAAGAAAATTATCAACTCTCATAGGTGGCGAAGGCGAAGCAGAAGCTGATGGAGGTGGTTCAAGCTCCGAAGGTGGTGACTCTCCTTTCGGCCGACGTCAATTTCCTCGAGACTCGGGGTGTTATGAGGCCGGTGTCGGAGTCGGTGGCGTCCGCGTCCGGACTTCACCGCTAGTCCACAGAGCTGATGAGCCGACACACAGGCCTCCAGAACCAGCGCCGCAAGCTAAGCGGTCCATTCGTCGACGACAGCCAGACGACGCGGAATGCGACAGAATTGAACGCTATCCGGGCACAGGTACGGAACGAACGACTGTACGAAGTGGCGGCCTTCCCGGCGGTGCCAGAGATGATACTTGTGAATCCGATCACCGACTTAATGTAGTCAAGTTTGTTGCCGGCGGGGAGCCGTGTGCGTCGGAGAAAAGTAGCGACTCGGGGGTGAGTAGTTCATCACTAAGTTCTGCCCACCCCCACCGTCCCTGAGCGAGGCCTGCCGCGCCCGCGCTCGCCTAGGCGCTGGCGCGGGCGCGTGCGCAAGCCGCGCAGCCGCCCGCTCCCCCCGCCGACACTGAACCATCCGCGCCGCCCGAACCTGAAAACGAATGAGCTAGGCAAATTCTAAAACCCCATAATTCACTTTTTTTAACGGACACTAAAAACATTGTCTTGCATTGCCAATATTTACCTTCGCACCTACTATTCCTACTACATGGGTTCATTACGTCATATTTTGTCAGAAACATTTTAGCATTTAAATCTACTCAAAATAAGACTGAAATTTACTTTCTGCATAAGAATGGGAAGAAAGAGGTATCTAAGTGTTTTGGGCGGTGCGATCATAGATAAGTGTGGGTAAATTTCTATTTGACTTCTACTGAAGCAATTAAGTGTCTAGTTAGACGATTGTCTTTAAAATATCAATGATTTACGATGTCAAACCCACAAACATTCTTTGTGTAAGAACTTGTTACTTAAAGACTGACTTGAGTTTCAAAGCACTTGTGTGTGCTGTAATTTTTATGAAACGACTAACAGTTAAAATGCAATAATGTAAAGATTATAATAACTCTTCTTCTTTGATATATTCAAGTAATTCAATGTGGACAAAGATAAATTAATCGATGTTAATAGATTCAATCGTAAAATAGATTTCAGTATGGAATATTATTATGGATTGTAGATATTTATATAGGTTGCTTGTTACGATTTCACATGCGGATTTTGAAATCGCTTTTTATCATTCCGTTATAAATTGAAAAGCATATCATGGATGGCAACAATTTATTGTAATTTTTAGTTGGCTTTTTATTCGTTACTCTGTTCAAAATACAATCCACAATTTAATTTTTCTTCAATCAATTTAGTATGTTGCAATATTGTTTTTGCTATTAATTCACAAAACTAAATTACTTTAATTTAATTTTGTCTATTCGTACAAAGTACATAAAATGTGCGGGTAATGTCCATGTCGCCCAAGTACGAATGACATTTTAAAGTGAAAATACAGAATTATGTACATTTAATTTCAATGCATTTCGTCGTTTATTTTGAACAGAGTATTTAAAAAAGCATTTATGACTGTATTTAGGTATTAGTAGAGGAGGCAATATGCCAGTTTGTGTAAGTACTTGGGCGTTGGAAGCGCAACATTCAATAGCAATAATTGTAAATACATTATAGATAGGTTAATTATTATATGTTGATAACAAGTTTTTTGTAATTTTTTAAGAGAGCTTTATGCGGTATGCCGTGTGTACAGATAATGTAGTGAAACAGTGAAATTTTGAATTTCACCCCGCGATCTTCCGTGTCATGGTGAAGCAATGTGACATACTTTACGATCTTCACACTTGTGACTGGGCTCTCGTAAAATTTGTAACTACTGTCAAACTACAGACGGGAACAAAACAATATTAGGTTTCGCAGGCCGGGAAATGTGTCGTCTCTCCCTGTTGAAATAATATTACGTTTTTCATATTGTACTACATAATATGATTTTCTTTTTAATATTGTTGGATAAAATGGAACTGTCTTCAATGTGTGCCGTTAAACATATCGATGTGTGTCTGTAGGAGAACTATGTTTTGTATTCTAATCTTGTAGTTGCAAGTCTCAGTGTTCTACGAGTATTTCAATAAAATATTTCATATCTGAAAACTTGTTATGTCAGTTCTCTATCCAATATTAAATTTTGTTTGTGGTTGTTACTACTTAATGTGAAATGCTTAAATGATTGTGTTTGATGTTTTTGAAGAGTTTTGCCCATTTTTTGTAAAAGCTCAGCCATTCGTGTCAAAATTGGACACACTCGACTGTCCGTGGTGTTCCTCTTGTAAATTTTGTAAAAAAGAATTCTTACACACTTTTCGAATACAATCGCGAACTAGTCCGAACTATTGAATGTACATAGTTAAATGTTTGTTACTTGTATATTGTAGATAGAATATATTTCTTTTGACAATTGTATATTCAATAAAATTAATTCTTTATTAAAAATTCAATGTTAAAAATATAATTTATTTAAATCAAAATTATGTTAACGATGCTCAGGTAGATTTGAACTTATCCATAGGTTTTGTGGTTATAGCGTTGTTTTTAAGACTTGTGATTATAATAATTAAGCTGTATAATTCACTTTTATTTTTAATTTCTGTTAGCCATACATCATTAACTGTGCGTACTTTTTGTAGCAATATTTATATTTTTTTTAAACAGACCTTATGTGTAAGTTAACAAATCTGTTTACAAACATGGATTCTAAATAAATAAATCCAAAAATTTTATCTGATTTTTATTTCAAATACTTATATCATACAACATAAATTTATATTTCAAATAAATAAGTGGTTTAGGCCAAAAATGGGTACACGCGTATAATTTTAATGATTTTATTACAATTATAAAAATCATATCTTCATTCATTTAGCATCATTCATAAGATAAAAATATCCTGAATCATAAATTACATTGAATCTCTGAGCAAAGGCTTCTCCGAATTTATATCAGTGCTAGCCATTGTCATCAGGTCAACTGCACCATCTTAGCAACAGTCATCTGGACACACACATCATTAATACTTTATAATAATTGAGGTACAGAAGGCACCATAAAACAACCAGTCTAAACTAGATTCTGCCAGTAGCTTAGCACGCATGAAAAAAAATATTTCGAGGGAACATAATAATATAATATGATATTCCACAACTACCACACAACACCGTCCAGTTCCAAGCTAAGCAACATGATATACTAAATAACTGGTGACTATACTTATGTATTTATAAATACATACATATTAAGGATCTGAGTTCCATTGATCGAAAAACTGCATTTCATCATACATTTCCAACACGACAACATTTTTTTTTTTAAACTTAAAACTAAGAGTAAGAATCAGAAGGAAACAATCAAAATATAAACACGGATTAGTCAGTTTACTGTGTAGCAATAACACTAATAGATCTTTGTCATATTTAACTTCAAGTTATCAAATGAAACAGGAATTCAGATGTTGTCTTAAACAAGCCATCAGGTAATGTTAAACTACTATTTGCTCAATAAATCACGCCCCAGCCTCGATTTACAGCAAAAGTAAGTATATTAGTTTATGCCTAGATCATATCTAAGTATTTACAAATATCATATAGACATAAAACTTGTTTATTACACCAGACATTCATATCTTATCCAGTTTATTAATGAGGAACACTTTATCTGAGTCCTGGTATTATTTCAATTGATTGCAAATCACTATTTCTGCTACAGAAATGCATTAACGATTTGTGGAACCGGTGAATAGATTTCACTCCTAGTCTTTTTATTGCAAAGTATTGTGGACTTTATCACTCACAAGACAAGGGTTATATGTTGTCAGCAGGTGCATTTGTGTATTTATTTAGAGATAACAAGCAGATCCAGGGTGCAGTGAATAAATATCGACAGAACATCAATGTTGGGGTGCTCACCTGTTTCTGAGAAACGAGTTCATTATTTTTAGGTGTTTTATATTTAAAAGGTAATCGGAATCTCTAAGAAATAAGTACATTTATTTTGACATTTAAGTAACCAGAAAATAATTAGTTACTTTTCGATTGTAATATGAAACGGAAATTTAAAGACTTCCGTTTCATGTTACAATTGAATTGAAGTGAAAGAATTATCTAGCCTTTCAGCGAATCTTAGGTATGACGTGGTTGAGTAAATGTAAATATGTAACACCAAGACCCTGGAACTAAGGCTGGAAGGAGCAAGGTGAGTTTTTGGTCAATAAAAGTTTGACACTATCTCCCACTCCGGCCAAGGGCGGGACATATCATTTGATGGTTTTTGCACAAAATAAAAATAGGTATGATGTGGTACAAATATTAACAGCAAACCAGAAGACGTAAATATTTTCTTAATCATTCAACTACATTATCACGCATTTATCTAACAGACAGATACAAGTAGCCATTTTTGAAATCACAAACGTAGACTAATCGCAGCGATTCGCAGCTTGTGTTATGCGCCTATAATTATCCAAGCCATGACTTATGACGGCTCACCGAGGGCCTTATATCATGTTCCTTTGACAATTTTTTAATTCGCGCGTGAATAAATCTTGTGACAGAACCCAGGGGATGGCATCATGTTGTACTGTGAAGGTCTATTCCAGTATTATGAAGAGAACTCACTTTTAGTTTTAGAATAATATAAATACTTGTATCCTAGCAGTTATGAAAAGTAAAAACTTGCACCTTGTATATCTATTAAGTAAACTTAATTGATATTCTAACAAAACAACGACACAACAAACAGGTTAACAACAAATTGCCTGCTACGGTCTTCCCATCTGATTATAATTTGGGAGTCTTCAAAGCTAGAGTGAATAGGCTTTTAATAAACTAATGCGCCTCACCATCAACGATTGCATCATTGCCTAACATCAGGTGGGATCGCAGCTAAGCATTAGTTTATAGCAAATAAAAAAGCTAGTGCTTATCTTAAACTTGCCTAAAGTAAATAGAAAAAGCTCTAGGTGCAGTCCGACACATTGGCCAGACCAAACCCGTGCTACACTGAAGACCACCTGAGAAGCCATCCACATCGCTGAAGACAACACGGCGAAATATAGTCCATCAGAAAGTTATTCGTCGAAGTCGCGACCATCAGCGGACAAAAGACACAACGAGGAGTGCGTACTTAGTTATGTAATCTTTGATAGTAAGGTGCACTACTTTATTAAAAGTCTATTCACTCAAGCAGTTAAGGTAAATAAAATTATACACGAAGAGTATGGGAAGAAAATGATTAGCAGTTGCTTTGAGGTATTTATCTGCTATTCTATTATATATTAATTATTCCTTATACAATAAGCAATTATTACTAAGGTAAAACCGAGTCACTTAAAGAAAATCTTTGCTGGTTTACACTTCGTTGCATAAACAACCTTCCTACCTTAGCCTAAGACATGATATTGAGCACATTACATTGACTTTAGTGGACTGTACAAGATACAGCACATACATTTATAATTCTGAAGGCACAGGAACCAAGTTACGACTAGCGGAAAATTTACGGTGTCCATAAACGTCCAAATGCAAACTGTATGACGGGAACTCCGAACGCGAATAGTAAAATTTAAAATTAAAGGCGTTCACTTTGTCGTAAATTTTGGATGGCGCTATTTTATTTATTTGTTCTGTGTTTGTAGCGTATCGATAAATATTTTAATGGGGATTAAGAATTTGAATAGTGTTTTATGGTTGTGGTGTTATGGAGGGGGTCAGAGTCATGAGATTTTGAATGTCAGACGATAGCTAGTTGGTTTCTGTTGAGTTTTACAGTCGACAAAAAGTTACAGTAGTGCAGTAGATATAGTTGGTTGAATCCAGAGATGGGTCGATTTGTTTTTCTTCAATAACATTGCTTATACCATAGGTTACTACTTTTCAATTTCCCTTTACATTTAGTTGCAAATTCCATGTGCCATGTTTTTTTGAACTATTGCAAAAAAAAAATCCATAAATAAACTTTAATCAAGAAACATACGACCTTTATCTGATTATTATTATTATCGTCCTCGTTGATGAAATACAAATTAAGATACTGAATTAAAGCCACATACAATATTTTCTTTAATGGACTCTGAAAGTTTTTGATTAATGTATCAATTAATCAATAATGTCTAGTGTTAAGTTATTAATTTAAATCTATGCCGTAAATTCTTAATTAGTAATTTTTCATAACAAAATATTTTTTAAAGATTTTTCGAGAAATATAATTTTTGAACCATGACGAAAAATGAATATTCTATTAACACTTTAGAAAAAAAGTATACCTTTTTTAAAGTTCGACTGGTGATTTGAATTATTGAGTTACCTACATCGAGTACTCAAAAAAATGGTACAATATATTTGCGTCGTTCAATTTTAGTTGAAAGAGGATGCCCTCGAATTGGTCTCGTTAAAAATTCATGAAAATTCGTTGTGCAAAAAATGTAAACCGAAAATGATTCATACCTCCACAGAATTTAATGATTCTTTTAACGGTTGTAAGAACTGCCACAAAGTATTCAAAAATTTATAGAATGTGATTAATTGTAGCATAGTTCTAAAGTGTAGATCACAGCAGTCGTGATACACTGACTTTTGTTTTTATAACCCACCAATTACGAATCCCGCCCTTGGGCGGAGCGGGAAACAGTGTCAGACTCTTACTGACTAAACAACCTACCCCATTCCTACGTTGCCATATATACCAGAGCCAGAGCCTTCCTTTTAGAGGCGGACCCTTGGCCCCAGTTGGCTTCGACCCTTCTGCAGGGTCCCAGGGCCCAACCCATTGCTCGCCATCCACAAGCCCGCTTCCACTGCCCCTACTATTCTTTCTAATTATTCCAGCTGTGGTGCATTCCATCTGGGTTGTCCCGCCAGTTCCTTCGTGGTCTGCCTCGTTCGCGTGTCTATCTTAAGCAACCAAGTCTGTGCTATCTGTGTCTATTTTATTGTATTTTTTAAAAAGATAAACTCCTTTATTTAGTTGTTATGTTACTGCTGTTATGTTCCAACAGTGGACATTTTTCGGCTGAACATGATGATAATGAATTTTCGTAGAAGTTAATTGTCTTTTTCACACATCACTGTAATTATTACATACTGTTATTCAATTATTAGCCATGCTTTTATTTTATAATTGCTTTTGTTTAAAACAAAATCAATTAGTCGATTTTGCAAAATTTGGCCAGTGGCCATTCAAGCATTAGTACAACGATAAGTCATCACGGATGGAAACTTTAGATATTTAATTGTCTTTGTTCCTATTTCTTTTAGGTTAGTGATATATTTGTTCTTCTATACTTTACTGTAGTGCGTGTAAGCTTTCGAAGCATACGAAACGATAGTAACTTGAATAGGGGGATAGGACAGAATGAAACATCGGGACAAGGAAGACACTTTTACAGGGTCCGTCCGTGCTTTCTTTGGTCTTCCCTATCTCTTGAAATCATCTTTATTCAAACTCAATAAGTACTTCTCTCAGAGAGCAGTGGTGGCCGAGTGGTAACGGCTCTGACTTGTAAGCTGTAGGTCATGATTTCATCCAGGGACATTAATTTGTGTAATTTATTTAATCACATTTGCTCTGAAAATGGTGAAGGAAAACATCGTGAGGAAACTGGCATGTCTTAGAACCAAAAATTCGAACACCTGACCATTCTCTCACCTAGAGAGGAGGCCTGTGTCCCAACAGTGGGAAGTTTAAAGATGATAAAGTACTTCTCTTATCATTATTTGTTTTTCCTCAATGTCAAGAGATTCTGAAACTATTATGATAATATTTTCACACACAAATTACATGTGCTGAATCGTTGAATATAATTATATTCTACATAAAATTCATTAGCCACCTATTAATTTCACACGTAGCGAACTGTTATTATAATAAACCGATTCATAATAAATAAGCTGCCCTCACCTATTTCACGAGCGTTGATTTATTTTATCTAGACATTAACACACGATGAATTTGTTAATGGACAAACCAATAACTGCCTATGAATATATTTACATAACTTGTAATATTTGTGTAGAGTTGTGCTAAAATGATACATTTGGAAAAAAATACAATATTTTCTGAATTTTAAACCTTTTCTAAGGTCTCAAAAAGGTTTTGATTAACAGTGGTAAAGCAATCGATTGGTAAAAATACGAGTAGCTATAATTTTTTTTCAGGTGGAAACTCATCCTCTGACTTCTTCTGCTTTAGTGCGGAGCGAGAGAACGTGTCAGATTTTTACTAACTAAAACCCACTCCTATGTTTCTTCTATCTCAGAATCCCGAGGCTTACTTTCAGAAGTGAACCCAGTAGGCTGACATCTTCTTGAGACGCGCGTGGATCACTCGCGCCGTCGACGACTCAAGCCTGCAAGGAAGTTTCCTGCTTCGCAAGAAACCGTGTGATATCCCCGCATCATCTGGATGGCCATGGCCTACTGACATGCCGACAGCTTGGCTTCCGATAGCTCTCACAGCAACGATGGTATGATAGATAGGACTAACAGCTTATCGTAATATCCGAGGTCCAGGGAAATCTCAATTTGTTAAGATGGTTACTTAACCATTATATTGATGTTGGCTAGTATTGCTTAACCGTGATCCGCGTAACTGGTCTCAATAAACCAATATTTCTTCAAAATATCATAGTTCCTACGGTTTTTTTTTATGGTGGGCAAAAATCAATCAATGATGAATCCCGCTATTGCGCGCAGTGGGAAATAGTGTCAGACTCTTACTGACTAAATACTCCAACCCATTCCTTCTTTGCCCTTCGCACTGGGGCTAAGAGCAAGCCAATGTTCCTATGGCTGGAACTTAGGCCTCAGGATTCTTTAAAAGAGTCGGTAAATAGGCAGTTTGTAATCAGCAAAAGTCTTTCACGGGATCACTTCACCCAGAGCGATGGCAAAAAAAAAATCCAAAAAGAAGACTGTCTGACCAAGTACTTACGCACAAAAATACTGACAGAACGTAGGCAAACATCACTAAATAGGTACTAAATGACAAACAAAACGAATAAACCCATACTTAACACCACACTCTTCAATTTAAACGTCATTGAAAGATCCAACACGCACAGTGTAAAAAAGTACAATCAACACCCATACACGTTGTATTAGCTAACTACGTATCAGTTTACAGTATCGTGGCATTCTGTGGCACAACATGGGTGTTCAGACATGTTTACCTGAGTGTGGTATGTGCACTGTAATTAACTTTTTATTTTCACACCGGCAGACCACCGGCACCGGTCCGTTTGAATAGCCGGACAGGAATTGCGAATGGGCAATTTGTAGCCGCTATAAATATTAGACGGAGGTATCATTTTGAAAGATTTTTTTGTTGAATGTGTGATGGAGTTGCATTTTGGTGCAGCGAAGCTGATCATACACATGGCTAATACGAAAGTAAATTTTGTTACTTTTATCCTATACTGTCTCACTTTTGAGAAAAGGCTTCCCTCAAATCCTTCCAGACATTATTTTCTCACGCCATCTCGAATTCAGACCGAAACATATAACCGCGTTGCGACCTTGCACCGCTAAAATCAGTAGTGCCGCCCGCCGATCTTTTTCGCGTTGCTGCAACGCAATTTTACGTTTACTGTCGTATCCTGCAGGATCAAATCAGCTACCTACTTAAGATTTTTGTGTGTGAATAGACGTACTGTCATCTAAGATTGATCGAGATAAACTTAATAAACAATACTCGATACATCCACTTAATAAGGCAATGGAATTCACACCACAAAATCCTGCTGCGGGTGGCACTGCAGATTAGCAGCGCGGTTTGTTGTTTCGGCTCTTGTTCCACGGTGGACGTCTAGATCATCTCACTACCTGTTTCTGACCTGATTTCGACGGCGTTTTTCATCTGCAGGAACTTACTGTGACTCTTATGTCACTATTCATATGGTTGACTTGACCCGCCCAATCCCATTTCAGCCAGCCAGCCTTTTTGTCCACATCTATTCATTGGAGCGTAGTGTGTTATACTGTATTCAGTCTGTTCTTTTTGCACCTAGAATGCTGCGCTACATAGCTCTCCGGCTAAAGCAGAACTTTTGTAATCCAGTGAGTTAACAGGTTTAAGTGCTTAAGGTTAGGATTGTTAGGATGTACATATCGATGAGTTTACGCTTCATGGAGATGGGCAGATTATTAAAAATTAATAATTGATTATAAAATTATGTTTAGTTTAGTTGGCTAAACTAAGTTCTCATCATTATAAAAGAACGATAAAATTATTTCCAAGACATAAAACGTAATTCATACTATATATCTGTACAGTAAATACACACATAAGTGCACATCTTTAGGTTTATGCTAAGAACACATTTAACTGATCGGATATTGCCACTTAACATCACTCTTAACTTAGTTTACGATGCCAATGACTGTAATACTGGAAGAACCGTGTAACGTTGGTTTTCCAGCTACGTGCAAAATGTACTAAGCCTCGTCACAGTGTCGGGGCACGATTTGCAAAACTGAGCGCAATGGTCGTTGTTTTAAATACTTACAGGAATCTAGCGTTGAGCAAGAGACACACTGAGTATTGGAAAAAATATACACAGTCACCAATAGTTAAAGATCGAACGATATTAACGTGCATTAATTACTACAGTAAACGATTCTTCAGAATTCAATTAAATATTTATATTTAGTTGATAATATTTCTACTTAAACCCTCATAAAAATGAGGAGAGAACTGGTTAAGCTACCTGCTTTACTCGTATGCAAAAACAATGCAATGAGTAAATGACGTAACCACATTCCTACAATTTTCCAGGAACGGCATGTATTTACGAGTTGGTAACAACATTGTAAGAAGCTTAGGAAAAGCCAGGTCACACTAAAGGCATTGAAATGCACGTTGCAAAGTCGTACATTTTATATGCGTGTGCTGTTAGGTCTTACGAAGAAAACCATCTCGGAAATTATTTTCTATTCAACCAGTGGCTAACGGTTCTATCAAAAGTAAGTGTTTGCTAGGTTTTCATTTATTTGTTTAGGCCAAAATATGGTAATAGGCTTGAGTGTACCTGTACATTTCTCTCACCTACAATGTGTGTTCTCTTTATTCCAGTAACGCTTACCTACATTATTTTAAAGAGAAAACATTACTAGCTTCTGACGTTTTGTATGTAGTTCCCATGTAGGCTTATGTGGACTAAAAAAAATTGAACATAGATTATTATATCTTTCATTGCTTTAATCTAAAACTTAGGACTTCGTAAATAAATCCAAAATGTACTTTTCCATAATATAATTCAAGTACGTTAACGGATGCTTAATCATAGGTGGTGGAACAGGGCCACTTTTTTTTTCTTTTTATCTAGATTATAATAGTATAGTTAGGCTTTGTATTCCGAGCGAGGCTAATTTCACTTTGATTAGACCAAAGTGAAATTAAATTAGCCTTGCGCGACTCGACTTTTCAAATTCTTTTTCTGACCTCGCAATACTCACTGTACACACCACTTAACGCCCAAGTGTTGTTCTATCGACGTAGTGGGTACATTAACAGTGCTTTACGACATCTGATTCAGCTAATAAGTACTTAGTTACAGATTAGAATTTGGTTTTCGTGCTTTAAGTTAATTCGATAGAGTTTTTTCGGCGTCAAAGTCTATTGATTGTATAAAGGTTATTTAAAAAACGTATCTAGAAAGCAATTTTTCATTATTTTGGTGATGATTATGCACCTAGCATAGTCAGCCGTGTGGTATGCATAATATCACTACATAGTATAAAACAAAGTTACTACCCGCTGTCTGTCCCTAGAGCTTTAAAACTACGTAACGGAGTTTGATGTGGTTTTTTTAGTAGATGGAGAAAGAAGTACAAGGCTAGTATAATATAAGACTTGGATATAATGACATGTCTGACTTAAACCACACCAGCATGTTACGTTTTCAGACCTCAAGTATACTATTTATACTTTTACCAATAGTTTTCATTGCCCTAGCATGCATCAGCCCTACTAGGCGACCGTACAATTTGCTGACATCTTTTTGACGCTCACGAGAAATACCACGCGCTATCGACGACTCGGGCTTATTCCTTATAGGAAGAAGATAAGCGAACCGCTTACCTCGCTCGTAGCCGGAGATCGTTCTGCGATTTCCTGGGATGTTGCCTGGGACATCTTTTATCACGATGACAGGGATTTGAGGATATAAGATGTAGATGTTCTCTTTTATTAGCATTACCGCTTCATAGGTGGGTGTGACTATGGCCTGAACTAGGGTCCCATGCGAGAGGTTGCCGCCGGCGATCATCACCACTAGGACACGTCGGTACTTCACCCAAGCGGAGCACATCTCTACCTTATGTACTTACTACCGTGATCTACGGGCAGTTCTTGCAAACCGCCTCTCCAGCAGCTCTTCAAAGAGAGGACCGCCTCAGTCTCTTTCTCAGCCTTCAGAAAAAAAGGTATACTCGTATCTGTCAACGGCACTTCTGTTGTTACCTCTTTAGGTAACAACAGAAGTGCCGTTTCCTGTTAATCATTAGTAGAAATTCATTCAATATTACTACGATCAAAATGTTAAGTCCGTATACATATAACTGCTATTTTAGCAAATAAAAGAAATTAAAAATTACAATATTGGTTTACTTTACTATAAAATACAAACCCAACAGAATACCTGAATATCAGCAAGACAGAGACAGCGATGTTGAATTTCCAGGTCAGATCAAAACGTATTTGGGATATCCTTTTAACAACGGTGAACTCGCCTTTATTTTTCTGAAATCTCGATACTTTGTTAGTCACAGTAATCGCAAGGGAAATCGAATTTAGGTTCTTACATTAAGAGAGAGAACAGGTCAATGCACTATACTAGCACATACTAAAAAAAAATGTATCTTTTTCTTTCTTGTTTTTTTTACCCACACTTTAGTAATACATCAGCAAGCGGGCGACAGGATCACTACTAATCGGGGATAAAGTGGACGTATATAGGAAAATTATCATCATTGCTGATTTTATGGTACGATGACACTGAAAAACAACCTAAGTACATAGAAAATAACTCAATATACTTCAGCACAAAAATATTTCCTATATTACATAAATACCTATAATTTAATGAGGGAGAGAGATCTTACCCTAGTAGAATCTCTCTACTTGTAAAAGCGTGTGCAAGTCTAATTTAGGATTGCATTAGTTGGTAAAAAGAAACATGAAGAAACCTGTCCATCTTAGGATCTTGATACACACGGACAGAAAAGATGATCAGTAAATAACATAACATAACTTATGTGAGTGTGAATGGAGACAAATGGGGGTGTATGAGTGTGAGGAGGCCTATCTTCAACAGTGGAGCAGCGTCCTTCAGCTAAAATGATGATGATGATGAAGAAACAAAGTATCATAGAAAAGTATATTTCGTTTTTACCAAACTGCAGCAGAAGTAAGGCATTTTTCGACTTTTTGTATGTATGCTATTTGTTTACT
The DNA here is from genome assembly GCA_029852875.1 of Mythimna loreyi. Lineage (NCBI taxonomy): Eukaryota > Metazoa > Arthropoda > Insecta > Lepidoptera > Noctuidae > Mythimna > Mythimna loreyi. The sequence goes on from CM056787.1 coordinate 13,213,896, forward strand.
TCCATTCACATTATTAATGAAGCAATAATGCTTACCTGATGGTAAGCAGTGGAAGATTGCAGTCAAGCACTAGTTTATAGCAAAAAATTGAAAAACTGTGGATCCATATAGAGTACTAGACACTTTCAAGTCATCTTTCTTGTTAACTGCATAAAATCCAATGTCATCCACTATTTCTCCATACGCTTTAACCTGAACAGAACGCCAAACAGCATCATTACATACACAAATCAAATTCACCTACATTCAGACTAGCAACAAATGTTTGTCTCAATGCGGAGCTATGGGGACTAAACGTGACTCGATAGCGCGGCCTGGCACCAAAGTCAAACTTACAACGCAGAGGAATTCAGATTTAGAGAGAGAAAAATCAGGTTGGTAATGCAAATATTGGCACAGCTAATATGGAAATTGAAGCTAGCAGTGTTCTTGACTTATTAATTTAATAATTTATAAACTGGTATGAATTCAGCATTGATGCAATCTTTGATGGTTAGGAGTCCATTCAGTCTAGCTTTGAAGATCTTTAAAACTACGAAACGGATTTTGATGCGGCTTTTTTAATAGATAGAGTGATTTAACAGGAATGTTTATAATATATTTAATATCAGCATTGCACCCGTGCGAAGCTGGGGTGAGTCGCTAGTTAAATTATAAAAGGTGACGTAATTAATGATTGATACTTAAACATGTCATTGTAATCTTGATAACAAACTTTCAAATTACAACTGACACCAAACCTATAATCGCGAAAAAAAATGTACCTACTGGTCAGTACCTACATTTATTTATGTTCGCCTAATGTTGATATGGCGTCTAAGATCAGTGTGCTGAGTGTGAGTTGTTGTTACGTCAACACGATCGAGACGTTTAGCGCGTTCGGCTCTCTGATTGGTTAAAGAGCTTGGAGCGGGCCAATCAGAGCGACGAACGTCATAAACGCGTCGATCGCGTTAGCGTAAAACACCTCACACTCAGCATACAGCTGCTGTGACGGTGTTATGAGTTTGTTCATTCAATTCAATTTAATTTATAAGAGATAATAAAAAATCCATAAAATTACATAACAGTGAATTCGAGTAAAAATTATAGAAAAAGAAATTGTCAAACCGATATTATAAAAATATATATAGAAATTAAAAAAAAAAATTAAACAAGTCAAGTGTAAATCATACATATGAGGGACCGCTGGCGTGCAATCGCATCCACCTCATTAGCATTGGTCCCACCGCTGTGACAATGTGCTCTGAATAATACGTTCATTTCCATTAATACGTTGACAAGAAAGATTTAAGAGTTAAGAAAGTTCGAGAAACCAACAAGCAGTCTGTCTAAAGCTTAGGCATCGACAAGGTCTCAGTAATTGCAGATCTCAGACCTCACTCACAGGTGGTCTAAACGGAATGTTAATGCGTTCGAAGTGCCATAATTTCTGCGTAAACTTACGCTTTCAATAATAAATATTAAAATTTTCAACTTTACTGTTTTTTTAAAGCTCTTTACTAGCAAACCGAGCTTGAAGAACTTTATGGTCGTTATTAGTTCTTTGGTTTATTTGCTAGAAGGTAGTGGTTTCGTTTTTATGACTCAGTTTCGAACTATTTTACTTAATGTTAAACTTAGGATAAATGAGTTTGTACTTAATGAGTTTGGAAGAAAAGAAGTGATTTTTTTTCATATTTTTAATAGCCTAAAATTGACAAACTCCTAATTTGTGCACAGAACAACGTTTCGTGGCGTCATGCCCTGTAAGTCTAGTCGCCTAATTCAATCTATCTTGTGTGTCCCACTATTGGAGATGACTAAAAAGTTATGCCACTTAATTACAGTTCTTTATGAATAGCTTTCGTATTAATTTTCGTTTAGTTTAAGTATTAACATTAAATAGTTAATTCATAAGATTTATAACATTAATTTTGTAAACGCTACAATTAAATTTAGTTAGTAATAGAGCCAATGTAAAAGGGTACGATGGGGCTGACATACGCTGATAAAAGCCCCTAAATAAAAAAAGATTAAAAAAAAAGTCTAGTCGCCATTTAAAATGTATGGAGGTATTGATTTTTTCATGCCATAAAGAGGCCACAAAAGGCCAACTCAATACCACGCGTTCCCGAGATAAATAGTCTTGACAGACAGATGGATAACAAATTGATCCTGTAAGGGTTCTGTTTATTCCTTTTCAGGTATGGAACCCAAAAAAATGAGGAATCGTAATTTATTTCTACTTCGTGTAAAAGACAGTATTTTATGAGATTTCTAAGAAATCGCTATTAGTATTTTCATGAACGAATGATATTTCAGTGACTTCGTCAGATAATAATTCAATTTAACGAATAATTATGTTATCAGAGTCTCGAGTCGCTATCATACAAGTAATATAATTAATTACTTATGGAATATAATCTGAAGCTTTAGTAGTTTCTACAAGGATTTGTATATGAAATACTGTAATATTGGATTATGATTTTGCGTATCTACTATTTAATACTACTGAGTACTAATTTAATACTGAATAATTGTATTTAAGTTTTATTGAAGTATTGTGTGACTGGAGTGGCTGAAGAGGCACCACGGTGCCCTAACCTGCCGCATGACGTAGGTCTTCATCGCACATGGTAAGATCGGTAGGTTCCTGCACTTGACTTTTGCAGTAAAAACGACTGGATGTTACAATGATTGTGGGGATCACACAGAGGATACGATTTTACGCACCAGACCCTGTTACAGCCTATGGTCCAGAGCGAAGGGAATGAGCAGTATTCACTTCCTTCGCCGAAGTAGTAATGACAGCGAAGGAGGCGGCTGCAAGTGTCAGAAAAGAGATGTCCTCACGTCCTAGCTATATAATCTCAACCCCGTCATCCAGACAACGTAGTCGTGGGCTTGCGGACGGCAGGCAATTGGTAGCTTGTCGTCTAACCATCATGTAGCCGCCCGAACCGAGCCAGCGTCGTCGAAGAGCTTAGTGTTCCACACGCCTCGAAGAGTGGTCAGGGAACGTAGGAGCTCAGCAGGGCCGAAGCCTAATGGGTTGTCTTCCCAAAAAAAAAACAAATGGTCCTAGAACGCAAAAGCAAATGAAGACATAGATGTAGTTTTAGTCAGTAAAAGTCTGACATGCTCTTCCTGTTCGCTCTAGAGCGAGAGATGTCAGGGGATGATTTCCAAACTCAAATAAGATAACGAATTTGATGGACATTTAGAATCATAGGCAAAAAATCAAGACATTTCTGATTAAAACATCTGTTTATTAGCTCCCGGCCTTCATACCCTGTTTTTGTTGAAAATAAATAAAAGAGGGCATAATCACAATAAAGGGGAGTGCCGAGGCGCACGCACAAATGTTAGCCAAGAGAATCAAGTCCAGACATATCATTACGTGCGTTTATTGCCGACATCCTTGCAGGTGGTCCTACAACATATAATTTACTTAGCCGGCCTGCTATCTCGCTAATCGATGTTTACCTCGATAAGTCACGGAACAACCGATCATTTTGGCCACTCGTCTGTCTACTATCGAAAGGAAAATGGATTTAAAATTAGCAGAGATTGTTTGTTTAGCGGTTTCATTTTCCGGTCGCCTTTTGGCTTCTGGAGACGTTTTTTTTTTCATTTTTTCAGATGTACTGGTTACAAATTAAAAAAATACTTATTCTATAACAAAGTTATTTTATAAGATTAACTTAGTAACAGTGTAAAATAAGCAAACCTAATAATAATACAAAAACAATGCTGTACCCGTCTTTTGAATTTATACTACCAATATAAAAATCTGAGTAGGTTATCCAATCGAGTCGAAGTCCATAACAACTTGCATAATAAGTTTACAAACGTTCTGTTTGTCACTGAAAGAAAAACGCAAAGCATCACGGGTTTGTTCGCACATACTTACGTAAGAGCAAATCGTGCCAAACCACAACAAGCGACGACGTCACTTATGTCCTTACTCGGCCAAACCTCCAAAACGCGAGCCAACCCTCGGAGGAGTTTTAACCCGACGCGTTTTTCCGAACTCACGACCGAAGTCGCGTTCGCGAGCCGTTCCACAAAAAGCCCTCTACCCATTTAATTTTATGGCAAGGGCGGCGAAAACTCGTCTCTCGTATCCTCCGCTGGTCTTTTATTGTTTGTATTTTTTCGCAACTCGACGGCATTCACCAGGCGTGCAGAAAAAGAAGACTATTCATTGTTCACGTAACGCTCCGTACATGCCAGCGTATGTTTAACTGGGAAGTTTTAACTTTTTAGGTTTTAACTTTTAACGTTGCGTTTTGTAATGAGGTTTAGCCCTCGTTTTAGTTAGTGAGCGTGCGAAAGCTTGTTAGTAAATAAAATACCTTTAACGAATGCCTTTTCGTTTTGATGACCGTCTTATTTTACGGACATAATAAGAATATTCATTTTTTACTTATACATACATGGTATGGAATCACATTTTTTAATTGAGATGAGATCTAAAAGATTGGAAGGCAATGGTTGAATGAGTGAATCCAAATCAAATGCATTGCGATTATTAAACCAATTAGATTCATGCCAAAGAAAGGAATTTTCATTATCTTCTTTAATCATGAACCATGATTTTGCAGTATTTTTAAGTATTTTTAAATGAGAATACTTGCCTCGTGTTCGTGCCGAGTTTTATCCCTGAAACTGTTTAAATAAAAGTAATTAAACGTAGAAGCAAAAAATAAACTTACAAATATATAAAAACGTAGCAAACCAAAAACGGGGTAAAACGGAATGCTCGTTCGCTGAAAAAATAGAACGTCAGCAAGCTAATAAAAAGAAGAGGTTCTACAAAAAAGATTAGATTTCCTAAAAAAAAGGGTTTTTACTAATGTCTTTTACGTGCGACTTTCTAGTAGGTCACTGTAGACCACTGGCTTGAAGTTATGAAAAATTGCTCAAGTTAAAACTTTTAGATAAGTCCTTATTACTTTTTTGTTAACGTTGAAGAAGTCTTTATTCGTGCAGAAATAATGTTATAAGATTCTCAGTAGAAACTTTTAAATTTTGACCTGGATTGTGAAATAGTCGGCTTAACGGTCTGTTGTTTTAGCTTAAATAGATAAAGGTGGGCGTAAAAAAAGAACCTGATTTGAAATGAAGATAATTTATAAAAATCTTTTCTTTGAGAAGATTATCATCGATTCTTAGATTTTCTGTTTAAGGTTCCGTTCCTCAAAAGGAAAAAAATAAAACCCTTATAGGATCTTGTTATCCGTCTGTCTGTTTTTAACACTCTATCTCGAGAACGCGTGGAGGTATAAAGTTTAAATGAATACCATATAATCAAGTAGTTACGCCATCCCTTGAATCTGTGATAAAATTGAATACTAGTAAACTTACCTTTAACCTAAAACCTTGAAAATTAGCATGAAGCAAGGTCTTATTGCACAAATATATGAATAAATCTCAAAACTGCCTCACATAAAAAATATTTCTTCGATTAGCAAAAATCTCGATTTGGGAATCGAATTGTTTACATAACTTAGTTTCTACGGGACCCTTAATGTGCGAGTCCGACTTGCTCTTAACCAGTTTTGTTGGTAAGTTAACATAGGTTTCTATTGGCTGTTTTGTACACCATTATAAAGATTATTATTTACAAATAACAAAAAAAAAAAAAACATTGCATCCATATAATACCAACAAAAAAAAAAAATTAACAGCCACTTCACCCATCTAAAAGTCTAGTGACAGTCCAAAATCTCTTGTCACTTACATCTCGATCGAGGAATCGATTAACACTCGACATTGTTGAGAGTCCATTGCCAAGGGACCCAATCGTGTAGTGACAGCGCCACGGATATTAACCACTCGTTGGCTAATTGTCCCCAGTTCAATTATCGAACAACTGTCAATGGAGTATTCAACGGACAAGTCCTGAAACAAGTTTAGTCAACGATTCGATTTACAATTTGTTAACTTGGTGATCGGTGTCACCGGACCGGGGTTATTAAAAACGTCTGCCTGATGAGCGGTTAATTGTTTTATTTATTTCTGTGCTTTATTTTTTATTATGAAAAAATTTGTTTCTTTTTACTGGGTTCTTTTTTTTATGAAACCTTTAAACCAAACACGTAAACTCACATACTCGACGTCGTAAGGGACGACATGCGTGCTAATGGGCTTAAGCCCATTAGCACGCATGTACCTTAAGGTAAAGAACGCAAAAGACCGAGCGAAGTGGAGGCTTGTTTGCAGGAAAGCAGAGAGCACCGAGGCGAAAGCCAAGGTTGCTACCGGGACGAACGCTAGGATGATGATGATGATGACGTAAACTCACATACACAAAACACTCAGGACCCAGAACATCTATCTTTAGGCCATATGAATATTTGTTCCGTAAGGGAATCGAAACCACGACACGTAGCGCAGTAGCCGATTGTACAACCACTGTGTCAATTATTCCGTCGTTTGTAAGTGTTATGGCCTGAGTATTTTGAAGATCCAGGTATCAGGTCCAGAGCAATCAATTAAAGTCTTGAGATAAGCTCGAATAATTTCAGATATAAATCATCTTATTTGTCTTTGTTTTTTTATATCTCAGGACCTTAGAGTTCAGTTCCTTTGGAAGGTGTACGAGGGATTACAGCCAGCTTACAGAAGCCTCTTGGACATTTTTTTGGAACATAGTACCAACCAGCGATTATATGTCGTTATGCCAGTGCACCCAAGGACAACAACCCCTTGCTGAAGAGAAACTATTATGGAAAGCAGAAATAAGGTTAAGTTTTGGGAATCCTAAGTAAATTATTTACCAGAAATTATGGCTTATACCCTATTCGAACAACCTTTTTTAGAATCATTAATAAATATTGCAGGTAGATTGACAAGTACCACTCTAAAATGCTTCCCTAAATCGGGGATTATTTTTATTGTATTACTTGATGACTATCTCACTTGATATTAGGAGTAGATGATGTCGTCGACGATGGAGCTCATTTACCTAGTTGCAATTTATTCACTCTTGACTATTTAAGTTAAGAGTGAATAAGTTGCTATTAGGTAAATGTTGTTACCCTTAGTTGGTAGCTATCAGGAAACAAAGCCTCCGATAGGGAATTCCACACCCTATCTATACGCAGAATATTAATACAATTAAATTTAACGTAAATACCTATTTAAGTGAACTAAACAATGCTATATGAAAATCCAATAAAGTCTAATTGGGTACTCTGAAACATTTTCCAATTAATATAAATCGAAAACCATATTGTGGTGTGAATTCCAAAATCAAAACAGCATGTTTATGAATGTTCATAAAATCACATACATGTGAATGTGATTTTATGGTAGGTATTCAATTTCTATTCACATGTTTGGTATCTACTAATTGCAGAATACCTTATGAATTCAATGAATGCGAGCGAGGCGAACTCAAAAGGAGCATCTCAAAATGAATGGTCGTTGAATAATTGATGTCTCCGTACTTTACGACACGATTGTCTACTAAATGCAATGATTTTAAACGCAGACTTGTGATTAGGTACAATAACTAATCTTTTAATACTATGGAGTTATTGTTTATTAAAAATAGTCTCTAAAATAAAATGAATGCGAATGAATATTATGAAATAATTTAATTTTATTCATGGAAAGCTTTTCTCGCATAGATTTTTTTTCCAACTTCAAAGGTCTGCTTAGGACTCAGACGGAAGAGTCGCCTGGGTGTTATCATTTTACAGATTATCCGAAGGGCACGGTGGTGCATACGTTGGAGGTGTATTAATTTTGGGTAGAGCACAGCGCCGTGTCCTTGTAGACACAATCGACGGTGACGACCTCTCCCTCGATCTCACGCCCCAGCCGCTAAGACAGGAGCCTCCTCGGATGTTGCAAATGGAGTCTTTGGAACTGATCCGGAAACAATTTTTGGAAACAAAAATACTTGCGATCGGGATTATCTTCTATCAATCATAGACAATAATAAGGTTTTAGGCTATACTAGCTTCAGTTATTGGCTTCGTCTGCGTGAAAGTAGGTTTTTTGTCTATATTTTTACCCACTTAGGTGTAAAAAAACACCCTTTTTGTCCATTGACATCCGATAATGTCAATGTCACATAAAGAACGTACGAAAAAAGCATTTTGTGAACTGTATAGTTATAACACGCTTTCCATCAGATAGTCCCGAAGAGCAAAGTCACGGGAAGTTTTATTTTTATTAATATAGAAATTAATGTTTGTTGAAGCCAAGAATTATTAACACGACTTCATAAAATTTTAATCTAATTTGTGTCTCACTTAGCCAACTTATGTTCATACCTTGCCAATTTAATTTCTAATCAATGTAGGTAAGTGTGAGACCACACAGCATCACAGGAACGCGGTCAAACAGCCAATGTGCAAGTGACTTTTGAACCTTTGTTATCGTGTCGACGGTACCGGTACGGAAAGTACCGGAATTTTGCGTAAGTAGGTGTTAGAATTGAGGCTAGTGTTTACTATTAAAACCTGCGTATTAGGTTGTGGAAAAGTATCGATGGTTATTTTTCTTTCGATATATCGATATTTTTGGAAATTCATTACCTACATTAGACTCTTGAGCCGGCATTCGCATACCCATTGTCTTTCTATTATGTCTCTAATTATGGTATTCGAAAGGTTAATTAATAAAGTTCCAAATAGGTACAAACACTTTTTCAATACATTTACGTGAAACCTCGATATTTTACTGTTTTTCGCACTAGTGCGGAAAAGTCGTGCCACTACAACTTAATAGCGTATTTAGCGTGTGTCGACCCCAACGAGTCGCGAGTCAACCTCCGTTTATCTTCGTAAGTGTATTGAAAAAAGTCGTTTGCTATACCTGGTACTGCAGCCCTCGGCTCTATAACAACTTCACTAATGTGAAGTTGTACTATTACTACTACTACTCGGGTGGATTCCACCTCGGTCACAAAGAAACTTTCTCATTTGTATCAAAATGTACTGTTCCGATCGGTTTAAAAATCGATACTTTGTTTAGAAAACATCGATACAATTTTATCGATACTATTTTGCACTTACGACATCTCTGCGTAAATCAAGATTGCGTGTAAAGAGGAGCAAGTAGGTATTAAAATTCAACGACTAGAGAGCTAACTAATCTATGGCCACAGCTGCTGCTTTGTGTTTTGTCTCCAAGTTCTAATTGAATCAAGATCTGTCTCTTCTTAAGAAAAACCTACTGTTGTTTGCTCTGTAAAGATTACTTTTCTGCTTCTCATTAATTAAATTGTGTTAATTCAAATTTCTCTGAATAAAGGAGACTGTCAATAGAATCGGGTCTTATTCTAAATAAAGTAAATATGATTCTTATGATTCTTCTTATGTGATAGTACAGTTCGTATAGTCTCAAAACAAATAAACGGTGAAGATAATCACAGGATTGTTATTTATCCATAACTATCTACTACCAGAGGATTTGCATGAGTTAAAGTAGGAAATTTTCTCAAAATGACATACTTTCAGAATAAAAATATGAAATTTTTTTGTAGGTCTACAATTTTTTTTTTATTTCTTTTAAATCCCATTAGCCGTCAAGATGCCTTCAAATTAGCGGACAGTGCCGTGCTGCGGCCGCGCGTTATTTTTATTTAAGGCACCCTTAAAGAGTGAAAAAGTAACTAACATACACAGAAGCACACTCACTTTCACTTTCTCTCTGTTTTTTTTTATTTTATAATAGTGTAATAATTTTATCATCATCAGCAGCCTTTTTAATGTTCCCACTGCTGGGACACAGGCCTCCTCTCTGGGAGAGGGAATAGGCCGTAATCCACCACGCGGGCCCAGTGCGGGTTGGTGATAATTTTATCACCTTTTTTTAATGGAATGCAGATATCGTCTTGGCGTAGTCTAATTGTCTCAACAACAAGAGCAGCTGCCGAAACAGTATACGAAAATTTAATGTCTAAAGCTATTTAATATGTAAAACATTTTCTACTTCCCAATCTCATCACAACTTCACGTGAAAGAAATTTTAATTGCCATTGGATATACATATATATAATACAGAAAGTATTCCATTAAGTCTACCCACTTAATGCCTTTGGAAATGGACTGAAAAATTGGAATTGAAATTTCATTTAGCATGAACGATTAACGGCTCCAATGTGATTGCCATGCATCTATGCTAATTCTTTCTTTATTATAGAATTCATGTTTAATCGTGAATAATGATCATTATTGGACTTGACCAGGGCGGTAAAAAAGCATTTTTCATCTTATTCGGGTAACTAAAATATCATCATCATCATTCCAGCTGGATAACGTCCACTGTTGAACACAACAACGAGTTGTCCTGTGCGTCTCGCATCCCAATAGAATTCAAAGAATTCCCGGGACCCTCATCAGGTTATCGGTCCACCTTTAGGGAGGCTTTCCAACGCTGCGTCTTCCGGTACGCGGTAGCCAATACAGAACCTCCAAGGTGATCTCTTATGCGAGTAATGTTCTCTGCCCACTAACACTTAAGTTTCTTGGTTCTTTGGGCTATGCATGTCGGTTACTTCCCGCGGGTGTCTTCATTCATGATTATAGCACAAGGAAATTCTAAGCATGGCGCTTTCTATTGCACTTTGGGTGACTTTAAGCTTTCTAGCGAGGCCCATTGTGAGCGAGGAAAAATGTAGTAAATGAATTAGTTTATTATAGGCTATATTAAAGATTCTCGTGGCTAGAGTAATTAAAACAGCACAAAACGATCTCCAAAGTTAAGGCAACGCTTCCAGAGGTATTTCTATGGATGGGTGAGACATAATGAGACTCTATCGTTTCTTGGAAAGCATATTCAGTTTCCAGTCTGGTTAATCATTTATAGACCTGTAACAGTCTTTAAGGATAGCAAGTAGTCAGGAAATCGAACACCAGTGTTAAGGGCTAAACTAGTGTTTGTGGTGGTCAAAAAGACGGTCGCTCCATGTCAAATTTTGACATTAAACTGCATCAGAAGTTTGACTGGAAGCCAATTTTAGGACCCAGGCCTCCGAAAGGGATAGGGAATCGACCATGTGGGCCGAGTGCAGGTACGGGTTCTAAAACATGCCAGATTTCTGACACTGTTTTTCTTTACCGTTTTGGGAACAGTGGTGATAAAATAAATTATACAGTCATTTTCTAAATTGAAAATTTGCAATCATCATTGTTATCACTGTTGATTATTTATCTGCTAAAATCATAATTATTTTATTTATCCACTTACCTTAGGTACTTAAAACCAAATAATAAATTACATTAAACATATATTATATTATTTATGTACGTAGTTCTTGAAATAATGCATAAATGTACATGAACAGCCGTATTAGTAGGACTCTTGTTCTATGCAATTGTTATTGATTTCTGTTATGACAAGTGGGGTACAGTGAACTATAATTCCATTGTTTTCAACGAAGAAATCATTAAGTTGCCATGCATGCCATTATTGGTATGATAAAGGAAAGAAATCTGAGAAAATACTATCGATATATGAATGCGCTTACTTTTTAATGTGACTTTTAATTGGATAATTAGTCAGTAAGTATAAATTGAATTATACTAGCACAGACGCGTGGGAACACCACGAGACTAGAGATGCCTATGGAGTAACAGTAGATGATGTTGCATTATAGATAGTTATGGTAATAATGATGTTAGAATTGAAGGGAAATTCGTCTCTCGCAGATTATTTAACCTTTAAACAAAATAGGGTTCCTTTGTGACCTTTTATTAGCGCTTTTTTATTCCCAAAATTATATATTTTGTCACAACCGTTACCAATTTGTTTGTCGACGTAAATAATCATGACTTTTAAAATTAAGAACAACACATACTTTAAACTACGTGATACTTATCCGCAATTACTGTAAAACAGATACAACTGCATATAATAATATATACAAACAAGAATATCTTAATTCATAACAACCGTATATGGAATGTGGCCATTCAACTACAAAAAACAGTTTACGATGCGATACCTGTCACAATACAAAAGGTATTTTAGTTAAGCTCAGGATATTTAAGAAACAAGTCCGTTCTCCGATGTAATTTGAAAGCGAATGACATAAATTCTTAACGGACAAACGGACAGGACGACTTATACAAATATCCGATTACATACAAACAAAAAATAAAACATGTGTGGGCGAAATTTCTTCGAGCGACCCCATTTTTGAATTGGTCAAGCCTCCTTGATGAACATAACTTTTATGCAAATGCGTAAGAGCGTATTAAGATTGAACACTGAAAACTGAACTTTAAATTATGCTTACTAAGGTTCCTTATCCTTTACATCGAATTCTTGATAAATGTTTGTACTTAGTTAAAAACACATTTAAGAAGCGTTTTATCCACGCCTAATTATTTCTCAGTCAAAATTGTTACGATTTATTTCCATTCCAAAAGAGATTGTGTATCGATCAAAATATCTAATCGAGTACAAAAATAATGAGGCTGTTAGACGGTTTCATTTTGTTTTATAAAACAATTTGTAGATCGTTTGCTTTTGTTTTACCGTTTTTGTTTGTCCGTTTTTTTTTCTTTCATCTATCAATCTATATTTAAAATATATAATTAGATCAAAGTATAAAAACAAAAATTGATATCGATACTGTACATCGTTAACTAATTGAATTCGTTTATTTTTTGTTTGAGAAATTCAAGTGGCCGTCACTCTATACAATGCTTCTGAATTTTGTTTAAACGTTATTGTTTCTTATTAGATATTTACCAGTCTGAGATTCAGGTTCAATATTTTTAGGAAGCAAAAATATTTAAACAACCCCACACTAGGCAATACTCGACAGTTGACCACCGTAGGCGCAGACTTACGAACAACGAGCAATAGGTAGCTCGCCGTTCGGCCGTTTGGCAAAGGTCGAGCTCGAGTTGACTGTTGTAAAAAAAATGTTAAGTATTGAATAAAAGAACACACGTGGTTATAGTAGGGCAAAGTTAAACATGCTTTCTCGCTCAGCCCTAAAGCAGAAAAGCCATTTACTGATTATCCACCTAAAAAAATACTACACGCAACAAAGTAGCAAATTGCTCAACCACTAACCATGTTGCAAAAGCAAGATAATAAAGTTATAAAATAAATATTTTGAGTGATTATTTTTGGAACGGTAAGGCTTATAGAGAATCTTCATTGAACTGATCTAAGAAAGCATACTACCAAAAGTGAAAACAAGTCAAGTATCTTTTCGTAGAATTTATTAAATCATAAATTCATAATGCAGATCAAACTCTCATTGAAAGTTGGATCTAAGGCACATTTACATTGAATAAGGAAGAAGAATATCTTAGATAAGAAGTCTTCCTTCAACAAAGACGTTCCAACAAAGTAACTAACATGATTCCATTTTTACAAACAGATGTGACACGTAATATGTTGTATCTTCTTCCAATATTGAAAACATACACTTTACGAGTACGTCTTTACCACGCATCATAAATTCATTCAACAAATAAGGTTATAAATCAATATACAAGCAGGGAAACGGAACACAAAAATGGTAAAATTTCACTTCTCGACCAAGCAGTCATTATTTTACCATAAAGTGATATTTTGAAGCAACAGCTTCTACTTTCGAAAGTACCTCGTGACAAAGGGGCAGAAGAATGGACACGCGAGTGATATTTACGGCATTTTCAATATGTGCCACGAGGATTTTTTGTAAAAGGTTATTTTTTTATTATATTCAAAGTTTATTCTATTGCTTATATGGGTCTATAAGTAATTGAATACAATATTCGTAATAGTTGGTACGACACACAATTTAGTGTAAAATTATTGTATTTATTTTAATGTCAATATTTTATTTGTATGTATTTTTCTATGGTCAGATACAAATTCATGTTAATGATATCTGTCTGGATATAGGTTTTTGTTTCGTGTTTTATTCTGACCGAAGAACTGAACTTTTGCTGGGAACAATTAGTTTTTATAATAGAATTTAAATCACAATAAAGAGCAAATTTTGAGCAACAAGGAAGACGGGAGACGTTTTAAATTAAACATTTTATCGCAAACGATGGCTCCCGCCGAAACAGCCTTTGTTTAAAATCGTCGACTGTTTCATTAAAACGGCCATTTTTTTTGTTTTATTAACACGGCCGAAAAATCTTACGCACACAGTCGCAAAGTTCAACAGAATACTTTAATTTAAAAGTTTAATTAAACCATGAAACGAAACGTAATAACAATTTTTAGCCACACAATCAACCGCTTTTAATGCATCCACAAGTCTTTAATACGTCTGTGTATCATGGAATTTAAAATATTGTTCCGTGTCACGCACTACACTACCGAAAAATACGAGTACCTATGGAATAATTATAATTATTCTGGCACTCATTATAGAGTAATTACCATTTAAATGCGTTATTTATGCTCAATATAATCCGGGTTTGGAAAATTGAAAGTTACGGTTATTGTAGGAAATCTTGTTTTGATTAGGATTAATTCTCTAGATTAAGTTTTATCTATATTTATGAATTTAATTACATAAGCAGGTAGTCAATTAGCCATTTAAGTAATGAATGCCAGTTACTTAACTCAGTACTGTTAAAGATAAGCATAGTTTTATCCCAGAAAACATTTAATTATAACTAAAAGCTGAGTTATTTCCTGTTTAAATTGTGAAATGTACTAGTGGGGGTTTTTTTTTTTTTTATGGTAGGTGAAAATCATCCAATGACGAAACCCGCTCTTGGGCGGAGCGGGAGACCAGTGTCAGACTCTTACTGACTAAAAAACCTACCCCGTACCTTCCTTGCCTTCTTTCTGGAGTCGAGGTTACAATTTTCACATACCCTCTAGGCTCCAGAAGGCTTCGACCCTGAAGGGCCCCTGCAGTTTGCTGACAACTCCTTGAGGCGCGCGGGAACGGTGCGCGCCGTTGACGACTTGGACTCGGTCTTACCAGTCGATCGGACGGCGAGCTACCCATTGCTCACCGTCCGCGAGCCAGTGTCTACGGTGGCCGGATATCGGCAGGATCGCGGCGGCGACGGCTACGGCGAGTACGCCGTTGCCTTTGCCTTATGCGGTCGGCCTCTTCCTTTACGAGCATTACTGCTTCGCAGAAGGAGGCGACCGCCTGCCATTCCTCTTCGCTGCGGACCATGGCCTGAACCAGGGCCCGACGCGAGAGGTCGCCGCCGCCGATCACCCCCACGAGGACACGGCGATGCTCTTCCCAAGCAGGGCACACCTCCACCGTGTGCTCCACCGTGTCCTCCGGGCTCGCCTCACAGTGGCGACACCCGGACGTCTCTTCCGCACGAATCCGGTGCAGGAATCTCCCGAACTTCCCATGTCCGGTGAGAACCTGCGTCATGCGGAAAGTGAGGACGCCGTGAGGTCTATCCAGCCACGCCTCAAAGAGGGGCACTACCGCTGAGATTACGGTGTGCCCAGCGCTGGGTTGCGACAGTCGCTGTTTCCACTTCACCATGAGATCTCGCCGGAGCTCCTTCCGCCACGCCTCGACATGTTCGGGCAGCGGATCTTCGCCCCGGCGTTGCATCTCCACGCGCTGGTCGTGCATGTGTGCAAGGACTGTTGCCTCCAAATCCCATGGTGGTAGGCCAGCAAGGAGGCTCGCCGCCTCGCGGGACACCGTGCGGTATCCCCGCACCATCCGGATGGCCATGACCCTCTGGCAGGCGTTCAGCTGGGCCACCGGGCGTTTACGCAGCGTCGGTGCCCACACTGGTGCCCCATAAAGGGCCATGGACCGGACGATGCCGGCGTAGAGCCTCCGGCAGAAGGCGTCTGGACCCCCAAGGTTCGGCAGGAGCCGCTTGAGAGCAGCCCCCGTCCGATTGAGTTTGGGGGTCAGACGTCGGAAGTGCTCCTCGAAATTCCATCGGCTGTCGAGGACAAGTCCTAGGTACTTCATCGTCGACCCGACGCCGATGTGAACTCCTTCTACCGTTAGTTGGGAACCCGTTGGTGGCGCGTTCCGAGGGCTGTGAAAGCACATGGCCTCGGACTTGTGCAGTGCCACCTTGAGTCCCAACTGCTGGATCCTCTCAACGACTGTCGCAACCCCACGTGTCGCTAGTTCGACCGCCGCCTGGTACGACCTTCCCTGCGCTAGGACCAGCGTGTCGTCTGCGTAGCAGACCACGCTGACCCCTACGGGGAGGTCGGCGCGCAGCACGTAGTCGTACCCGATGTTCCACAAGGGCGGTCCTAGTACCGATCCCTGTGGGACACCGCACGACATCTCTCGCCGTTTCCAATCTCCTTGGTGACCGGGGTAGACTATGTACCTGTCGGACAGGTAGGCCTCGATTGTACGACAGAGGTAGTCGGGCACCCGGTGATACCGGAGTGCCGTCCTAATGCAACTCCAGGGCAGGGAATTAAAGGCGTTGGCAATGTCCAACGACACCGCCAAGACACACCTGCCCCGGGACACCGCATCCCCCGTCGTGAGGGCTCGCACGCGCATGATGGCGTCCACCGTGGAGCGCCTCCTGCGAAACCCGAACTGGTCGTCCGCGAGATCGGGCCCCTTCAGTGTTAGGTGCTTGACGAGGCGGTCTGCAATGACTCTTTCAAAGAGCTTGCCCACCTCGTCAAGCAGCACAATGGGCCGATACGCGGACGGAGAGTCCGCAGGGCGCCCCGGCTTCGCGACGAGGACCAGTTTTCCCGTCTTCCAGGGAAGTGGGAACTGGCCCCTCTCCAAGCATGCGCTAAAGAGCCCCCCCAATCGAGACCCGAGAGCCTCCATGGCCAGGACCCAAGCCTTTCCTGGCAAGCCGTCGGGTCCTGGGGCGGTATTCTTCGCACCCATCCTGCGTACCGCCACTCTCATCTCTACCTCGGTCACTTCCGGAGCATTGGTACCGTCGTCGCTGACGTGGTCCGCGTCAGACACCGCTGGTGGCGGAGCCATGGGCGGGGGGGAGTGGTCCCCCCGCGCAGGGAACAGAGCGCTCACCACACCCTCCACGATCTGTGGCCGGAGACTCTGCGTCAACGGGGGAGCCCATGGGCGGAGTTTCTCCCGCACCAACTTGTATGGGCGTCCCCACGGATCAGCGTTGAGCGTCCCCAGCCACGCTTTGCAGGCCTCGTCTTTGGCCCGCTTTATCTCCGATCGGAGGGTGCGCCTTGCCACCCTGTATCCCTCGTACAGCTCCGCCTCTACGGCCTCCGCATCCGGCGGGCGGAAGCGGCGCCTGCGGTGTCTGGTATACCGGTGTCGCGCAGCATTGCATGCGGCGCGCAGCGTCGCAAGCTCTGGCGACCACCAGTACACCTGGCGTCGGGCGCGTCCTGGGCGGAGACGGGGCATTGCCGCGTCGCAAATTTGCGACAAGGCCTCCCGGAACCACTCCGCCTCGACGTCGATGTCGGCAGGCCTGACCGGTGCTTGCACCCAGGCCTGCACCGCCGCGGCTTCTAGGAAGAGCTCCCGTTCCAGCTGCCTCAGCGCCCAACGCGGACCACATGGGGTCTGTCGGACCGGCGCGGTCGAGGTCTGGGCGGAGACGTCAAACCGGATATACCGGTGGTCCGAGTATGTCTCCACCCCCTCCATGACGCGCCAGTCAACTACACGCGGTGTCAGGGCGGGGCTGGCGAACGAAATGTCCACCACGGACTCACCCTGCACCCGCACACACGTGGGGACAGAACCCCGGTTTAGGACGACCAGGCCTGTTTCCAGAGCCCAGTCCTCCACCATCCGGCCCCGCTGGTTCGTGAGCCGGGAACCCCAAGCCATGTTCCAGGCGTTGAAGTCCCCGCAAACGACCACGGGGAGGGTACCATACCCAGCGACGACGGTATTCAGCTCCCTGAGGGAGTCGTGAAGATCGGCGAGAGTTCTATTCGGGGACAGGTAGACGCCTACCACTGCAATGTCCCCGAACCGTGCTGCCACGCAACCCTGACCCTTCGTGACGGCCTCGAGGGTCGGGGTACCGGCGGCGGCCGACGAGATAAGGGTCACCGAGCCGCTCAGGTCCTGAACCCAGTCAGCTCTGGGCAGGACAAAGTACGGCTCGGAGACCACGGCGACGTTTATCGACCACTGCGCCATGCTCTGGAGCAACAGATCCTGAGCTGGGGCGCAGTGGTTGATATTCGCCTGGAGGAGACGTAATGGGGCCGTTATTGGCAGTCCATAGTCTCCTCCCTAGCCCTCTGAGAGGGCGCCGCCACAGTGGTTTCGGCGGCGACAGCAACAGCGGCGGCGACAGAATAAGCGGCTGCGGCTGCGGCGGTGGTGGTGGTGGGGGGCCGACGAAGTTTGGCCTTCACGTTGGCCGGGGGGTCGCAGGACCTGCACCCAGCCCGGTGGTCGGCCTGCTTGCCTGCCGCCGCACATGCGTAACAGTGCGGCGCATTCCGGCACTCAGCAGACCTGTGACCGGGCTTACCACACTGGTAGCAGTGGTCGCTGCGATCCACCTCCGCGGCACAGTAGGCCCCCACGTGGTGCCCCACGTGGCAGCGGTAGCACCGCAGAGGTCTGGGCTCCAACAGTTTTACCTGGGCGGAGACCCAGCCCACCAGAAGACGTCGGCCCTCGCCAGTGATGGCCTTGGCCGCCGGCACGGGGCAGCTTACCGTTACGGCTCGCATGCCCGTGCTGTCAGCGCGGATGGTGCCCGCCCGAACCTGTTCGGGCGTGCAACCGCCCACCCTGACGATGGCGGCCACCACCTCGTCCACCTTGACTGAGTCGTCCAGGCCCATGATGCGCATGTCGATGCACTTGGTGGGCCTGGACACTCGGGCCTCCTCAGCACTGAGGGCCACCCTAATCTTGTCGGCCAGGATGTCCGCGACACTGGCCGTGCCGGGGACCTCAAGGATTCGGGCCCCCGTTAGGGTGCGCCTTATGAGGAAGCCCCCAGAGACTCCGAGCTCATCAAGGTAGGGCAACACCGCCCGCCTTGCCTTCTCCATGACGGAGTCATAATCCGCGCCCTTCTTTTCCGCTTCAGGCTGTAGCGTGATCACTACAGCCTCGGATTTCGGGGCGCGAAGTCTGGCCGCCATGGCCCGCCGCTTGCGCTCACGTCGCCGCTCGCGCTTTTTGGCTGCCCTAGCCACCTTGCCCGCCTTCTTCTTGGCGCCGACAACCGTCCAGTCTGCGCCAGCCGAAGGTTCTTCGGGAGGTGGCAAGCGCGGCCTGGTCGCCGCCGCTACAGGGGGTCCTCTGGGAGGAGGGACAGCCCCTCCTTGCCGCCGCTGCTGCTGTTTGTCCACCTGGGCCGGTTTCGTGGGCTCCGACGCTACATCTCTACGCCTGGCTTGCCCCAACAATCCCGCCTTGGACGCTGCATCCGCCGTGGCCGCGGCTGCGGCGGCGTACGTTGCCGCCCTCTTCGGTCCAGAGGCCGCAAGTGGGGGGCGCAGCACGATGCCCTCCAAGACAGACACCTGGCGCTGAACCTGCTCCTGAAACTGCTGTTGCTGCTGCTCTTGCTGTTGCCTGAAGGCTACCAGCTCCTGCCGCAGCAGGGTCAGCACCCCACTCTCCGGCTGGGGCAAGGACTGGGACACGCTCTGATCTTGTTGGCGTTCCCTTTTTTTGTGCCATCGCCGGTTTACGTCTCTGGACATTGGCCAGAGCCACCTCGAGCCGCCCAATCCTTCTGTTGAGCGGCTCGAAGACAATCGACAGCTTGTCCATGAGGTCTTCGTGTCCTGTAGTCATGGCCTTCCCCTTTGAAGCCCCCAGCCTCTTCTTAGAGACTGCCGTTAGTGTGGCCTTCACGATCTCGGAGTACTTCGCCAACGCCTCCGTCATGCCGTCTGACTCATAGTCAGACAGCTCCGGCTCCGATCGGCTGGCCTGGCCACCAGTCACTCCGGGTTGAAGCGCCTCCCTGGCGATTTCCAGAGATCGTCGAACCGCGTCCTGGGCATTGAGGCCTCTTCCCCTACCTGTCTGGCGACCCGCACCCCGTCCAGTGGACGAGATTTTACGGGCCGACGCTTCGTCGGAGGATGACCCCTTATAGTCCCCAGACTTGGGGCGTTTCCGGAGGAACTGATGCCTCTTGGAAGCGGTTTCCTCCACCTCCATGCTCTCCGAGGTGGGCAGAGACGCGGCATCGGAATCTGACGCCGAGTCTCCGCTCACCTCCCTAAGGCCGAACCTCCTGCCGGCCTGTTCTGAACCCGCTGGCGCTGCGGACGTGCTGGGAACGGGTCCCAGGGACTCCACAACGCGGGCGGGTGAGCCACCCTGGCTCACTGCGTCCTTAAGGGACGGTACGGGGTCCGGAGACCCGAGGCGGTAGTTGCCCCCCCCAATGCATACTACAAAACTTTAAAGAATATTTTCTTCACCCCACAAAGTTGGGGGAAACTTAATAATATGTAGCGATGTGCTTTCAAACCGTAATGAGTTCGAGAGTGCTCTTTCCTGTACGTTTATTTTGTGGACCATAACATATGACAGGACGATGAACTTTCTCAATATTTTTATCTCAGCTCTTTCAAGAAACAAATATTTTGAAAAAGTTTTCTTATAAATCATAATTTATGGTTAAAGAATAAAATAGCACATGTTTTTGTTAAAACTTTAGGAAAATCTCATGCTAAGGCAAACATTGTATTTAAAGCATATGTATAGTCAGCCATTTATTGTTTTCATTGTTGGGACTCAGGCCTCATCTAGAAGATGGAATGGGCAATAATCAACCTGCGTGGTTGATTATGGCCCAGGGCGGGTTTAAAGTTGTATTTATTACAGATACAGTGGAATTATAAATGTAACTTATAATTCCACTGAAATTATGTAAAATAAATATTATGATATTTATTTACTTCTTACTTTTAGGTATCAATTGTTTCGTAATATCCATAATAACTATAGTTAACTTCAAATAAAACAAGTTTAGAAGGCACGAACCCTACGAAGAGTGAAGAATGTCTAATTATAAGCGTCTATATTTTTACAGAATAATTTTATCATAATATTAATTAGTGCCGTTAAGAAAGTGACTCAAGCCAGGCTTCTCCATTGAGTCACCTCTCGCAACTTTCTCGGAAAGTGTAGCTTATCTGGCGTTAATTGGATAAGTAATATTCGATATCTCCGAGAAGATAAGATCGAGAATGATCATTAAAGACAAAGTTCAGAACAACACATTTATGTCTAACCTTATCCGAATATTAGTACGTAGAGTTGGCATTAATATGGCTTATGAAGATTTAGAAATCGAATTTGAGATCGCAGTTGGTGCATTGGTTAGACGATTTTCTACTTCACGGTTCGACTTGCTGAAACTAATATTTTAATAGGCTACAGATAGTTGTTTTAGGTCTTGTTGTTTTATATATTTGAGATTAAATTTTTGTGAATGCACCTACAATACAAATAGTTCCTAGTGAGGAGCAACGTTTAAAAGTAGGAAACACAAGTGGTTAAAATTGACAAAGAAAAGAGATAAAGGTCTAAAAGACCTGACTAACTTCTTTCTTTTCTTCTTCTAGAACAGACCGAGCATCTTTTCTAAATTAAAATTAGGTCCAGGACAAAATGCTAAGCTCATACATTATAACAACTTTCTCATTTGATGGAAAATGATAATATGATTGACAATGGAGTACGCTTCTATAGAAGCAATCTTAGTAAAACGTAATTACTCTCATGTTATAGGGATCAAGCAGAGACTCGAACAGGGAATACCACTCTTTAGCTATAAGCACAAGTGAATGTGTTCCCAAAACGTTGGGTGCGTATGGGTGGGATATCTACCAGTACCAGTAGCGTAACACTGTATGTCTAGTAGTTTGAAAAAGGAACGGGTTTGTTGGAACATTTCAATAGGAACATTTCGACAGGGTAGCAACTAAGCGTCTCTGCACAACACTATGAAGTTTTGACTTGATTAATCTATCATTACCAAAGATTTTCTTGCCTTATTTTTCAGTAGACTCAAATGCCTCAAGTTGGTTTTTATCAAAACTATCACAGGAATGAGAACAGTAGGTACTCCATACATGACCGATTTTGCGTATCCATATATTACTTTTCACAAGCTCACATACAATATCTGTTCAGATCACCCGTGAAACTAACCCATAGTCACGTTACGTAACAGATCTAAAACGTAACCCGACCCCGACAATCTGAAACAAAAGCCCATAACTCACAACGAGCAAAATCACCTTTCGAACATTTTTATTCCCACATCACGTTTGATATAGTTATTTTTACAAAGGTAGTGCAGTGGGGGACAGCGGTCGGTGAACGTAACGTATTGGCGGGCTTATACACGATCCCTTGACTGATTTATTGCGTGCGTAAATCTCCAATTTACACGACAATGTGTCTATGTATAGGTAGGCAAGCGATCTAATCGACGATAAGAATCAGGTTTATCCTCGTTTTCGGATTTAGCCGTAATTTGCTTTGCCTGGTTTGAGCGGTCTAAAGGATTGAATGTTGATTTTTAGTTTCATTTCACTCGTTCTTTGTTGGTTAACTGGCTTCATTTGACTTCAGAAATTTTCTTGTACAAAGAATCTGATCTGAATATTATTTGTTACTGTACAATGTACATTTCATAAAAGGATTAGATCATCGATATATATGAACTACGCACTAGATTAGGCGTACAATAGGTAGGTGATCTGCAAAAAGGTAAAGGTAGCTACACCTTTGCATTTGTGTCATTAGTGTAGCTTTGACGTTCACGTAGCGTGACGGAACTGTAAGTTTTAAAATTTTTGTTAGGCAGCATCATAGAAATATCAAACAGAGCAGCATAATGACAATGAAGCGCTGCGATTAAGTTTTCATACTTAAATTTTTTACTTTTATTATTTTTTACACAAATATTTTGCTTGTCTATAGGTAAGATAAAAATCGTTGGATTAGATCAATTCACTTTGTTTAGTAGGTACTTTTATCCAAATATTCAGAAATTCTTCTTTTTTTTAAGATATTTCTTTCTTGACGTAGTTGAATCTTTGAAATAATTTCAGCTGATGCACAGGAGAAAAGTTAAAGAAGTCTGTAAAGTAGTCATCAGTCTAACCACACTATTTTTTTTTTTTGTTGAATGCGTGTCAAATTTCTACGGACTAAAACCACAAGTGAGCCCTTTAGTAGTTACGTTCTAGGATCATAGCTTTTTTATAAATTAGGCTCAGCAGGGCCTTTACAGTTTTCCTAACATCTTTTTGAGGCACACATGTAACACTACGCGCCGTCAGCCACAAGGGCTCGGTCCTTATCGGGCAAGCGGATGGCGAGCTACACATTGCTCGTCGTCCTAAGTCCGTATCTATGGTCACCAAACTAAAATACGCTCTTCTACTTTAGTAGGTACGTCATTCGCTAAGGCCTTAAAATTGGTGATATATAATAAATTAATTATCGAAAACTATTCCAAAAAAAAAAAAATTCGAAAGACAACATTGTCGCAACTCTGAGTAAAAAATGCCTCCATGATTTGGACCTTACAATTATTTATCACTTTCACACTTTTGGTGTAATCTTTATCGATCAGTCCGTATAGTAGTTTTGGCTTAGCTCGGGCTTACCACATTCTTACTTACAGTTAAAATTATACATTCGTCATGAAACCACAAAAGGTTTTAAGGTCGTAGAGAAATGACCCATGTAGACCACGGTGTGAGTTAAAATAGGTCAAGCCTCGATAAACCAAAAGGTAAAGTCGTCGGACTTCCAAACGAGGGACATTCCATTTGAATGCCACACGTGTTTTAATATGACATAAATCTATAGACCTATCATATGTTCTGTGGGATTTTTTAAAAGAGTTACAGTGGCACCAGAACACAAAGGTCAAATGAAGGACATAGATATGGTTTATGTTAGTAGAAGTGTGACTTGCTTCGCCTAAGAGCAAAAGAAGTAAATGGATGATATATTTTCGTGGAAGATAAGTAGACCTTTAGTCTGGGACGCTTCCTGTGTCGACACTCTTACGGTATCCCATTTTCCTAGTACATCATGTCGTGCTAGTGCTGCCGCAGCAGCATGCTGCAGTGAATTTTAAGCGGTAGAAATATAATACACTTATTGATAGCTATATTTTCGAGTTGTTTGAGGATACGTCTACACCCAAGCGAGCGCCGGCGCTCACGCATGATTTCGCGCCATCCGGTTGTCAAATTTTCAAAAATAGAATAGGTATACAATATGAATATGAGCATGTTTTTTATAGGATATTTTGATATTTATCCAAGAACGTAAATAAAAAGTTTTAAAGAAAAATATAATATAATATATAAATTTGTAAAATTAACTTTCCGTTAATACCCGCGAACACGGTAGTTCGCCAGGGTAGTTGAAACGTTAAAACTCTCGTGTCCAATTTTCCACAAATGGTGTAAAGGTGTAAAAACAAAAACACCTTGTTCCCACTTCGCGTCATACAAGGGCAGGTTTTTACCTTAGGCACAGAATAAGCATTGCCATACAGCTAGGCCATGCCGCCTGCCTTTTAGGTACATTTCTAATTTGACAGCGATGTGGTGGAATTTTTAAACGACATATTACTGTAGTGTGTAGTTCAGAAAGATTTATATTTACATTTTTTTTTCTTTAGGTAATTTAAATCTATTAAAAAACAAGCTACCTAAAGTTATCACATAACAAGTTGTGGTGTGTCACCGTCCTTAAGCCGCAAAACAAACCAAAAAAACACATATTACTCGCGTTGCCTTTTTACCGTGTGTGTGTTTTATTTAAAAGTAGTCAACGAATTCGTTCAGTTCAGATCGAACGGTTTGATTTCATTTCATGAAATGAATATGGACGTTGGTATTTATTTGGTTCGTGTTTTTTGTAAACCTTGAACGATCTGATAAGTTAAGTTATTTTTCTGTTCGTATGAAAAGATTATATAAACGACAATAGTTGTTTTTAAATGTCAGACACATTATATCATGAACAGTTGGAAAATCATCCAATGACATCTTCCGTTCTTGGACGGAGCGATGCAGATGTCAGATTTTTACTGACTAAAACCCACTCCTGTAAATTCTTTGCTTTCGTTCCAGGGCCCAGGGCTCTCTTTTACACAACCCTCATGGGTTAGTGGCCTCATGGCCCAGTAAGCTTCGACCCTGCTAGGCCTCTACCGTTTCGCTGACAACTCCTTGATGCGCGCGTAAAACACTACGTGCTCGTCAATTTAGGCTCGGTAAAGATGGTTGTTAGACGGCGATCTACCCATTGCTCGCCGTCCGCAACCACCCACGCCTACAGTGGCTAAAAATTGGTATCTGGATCCCGGCTGCTGGGGCCTGAGGGCCGTTTCCTTGCATATGAACTGCTTCCTTTGTCAGCATTACAGCTAACTACATACCACTCTTCCTCGCTCAGTACTATGAGCTGCACCGATGCCCACCGTAAGAGATCTAATCCGTTGATCGTCCCCACGTGGAGCTACTTTTTTTATAGCCTTGTTGTATGTCCCACTGCTGGACAAAGGCCTCCCCTTTTGTTCAAAACCTATCTTTCTAGGGTGACCTCTGGCCAAGTTTACCCCGCGAACATAATGAACTCGGGGATCTACTACATACTATTACTAGACTTAGACTCTACCTTTAGTCGTAGAATTGACTTGATTTGAAGCGAGACACACGGGAAGGACCATTCATTGAGGTGACATTTGAGGGAAGCCGATGCCTAACGGTGGACCTCTTTTGGCTGAAATGATGATGATGATGATGTAGTAGTAGTTTTGTCAATGTCATAGAGGTCCTTCAAAATGTGTTGGGAGATGGCCTTTTACACCGACCCATTGAATCTTCCTGAGCCCTAATTCACGACGGCGAATTACGGCTCAACTGAGACTATGGCTTAGTTTTCAGCTATTTTAAAAAGAGAAATGATTGCACTTGATCACTATGTCTCTTTTCAAAATATTCAAATTCCCATATATAACATGCTGTCAACCGTCAATATGAAATCTAGTTCAGCCTACTTTATCCACATTCAATATTAGTGATGCATTTGATTATGAAATACAAAGACTGACACACCCCCCGATTACTCTGTATTCCCGCCTTTGGTGTTAGCCGCAACCAGACTATAAGACCTCAGTCACCCCTCTCACCTCTTTGGATTACAAAGGGTTAAGGGGTGATTGAAAGCTTCATCGCGGCTCTACCTAAATTGGTCGTGTTTACCTGGAGTACTGGTAAGCACCCTTTATGTTTAGAATATAGTGGCGATGGATGTGTCATAGTCGGTACATATTTTTTAATAATCTTTTTTTATAGATCTTCAATCATGTGTTTATCTGTTTAGCATTGAAATAAGGGGTCAAAACTGATAACAGAATTAGAAATATCCAGAGTAAAAAACAGTTCTTTTATATATATATATAAAAAATAACTCTCGTTATTAACTTTCGCAATGTTGGTACTTATATTACTTTGCTGTAGTCTACAAAGGGTACACACAAGCCTAAACTTTTCCCAACCCCTATAAAATTACATGCGTAACGCCATAACCATAAAAATAATGCCGTGTTGTTTTGTAAAATCCTTACCAAACAAATATGCTTAGTGCTTTGAAAAATGCAATTGGCACTTTAGAAAAAGCCCTCACTGTAACGAATCGCATAATATTTTGAGTCTCTCTATATTACGGACTCGCTCAGTCATTAAACGCAAAGAAAACAATGACAAAGGAAGTAAGGAGGTATTTTAAGTAAAAGAAAAACATATTTTTTTTTACGAAAAATTAAAAAAGAGGGTATTTGTTTGATTGTACGAGCCAATCTCTGGAGGTACATACAGATCGATTTTGATGTTATTTTTAAGAGTACTTCTGTATTCTCGCGTGTCCTCGTGTGTTCTATGTTGCTCGTAGCTCGTGGAATAAGGCTACAGTAGTAAATAAAGGTAGTTTTTTTAGGTGGAAAAATCATACACTGACCTCTATACGCCATTGGGTGGGGTAAGAGATAGTATTAGACTATAACTGACTAATAACCAATTCTTATTCCTTCTTAAGAATAATTTTATTAAACTTACTGATTATTTTAAATGTCGTCAATTTAGGCACGTTACAATCATAGCGGTACGACCCGGCGTTCTCACCTTCCATTATGATGTATGTCTTAATAAAACACAGTGAATTCGGGAGATTTTTACACCGGATTCAGGCTGAAGAAATTCCTGGGTGAACCGCCCTGAGGACTCGGTGGAGGGTGGTGGATGATGACCTACCCAGTTTGGGTAGGTCATCGTAAAGACTTCTCGTACTGCTCCACTTCACCCTAGAACGTTAGAATCCGTCCATGGATACACTTATTAAGAAACATACTGTCAACTAAATCATATACACATATATTATTACTCTATAATAAAATTTACGCTATTACAGCTCTCGAATGTGTCACACCGCCACATGAACCGATTCAATTGTCATATCCATCAACCCGAATTCGTGTACATTATTTGCATTTGAGAGGCGGTAGCTGTCATCGAGCACAGTTTATGCAGGACTGACCCATGTTTATAATAACTATGCAAATTATTCCGATATCGTCCCCAATCGGCCTCCGACGGGCTAAATTGAATTTGTAACTCTGATTAAACCCCCCTTTGAAATGCCGATATGTACGAACAAAGATTTTTAATGAATATTTTTTTAATTAACATTTTTTGGAGTGGAGTAAAAGCTTACGTTGTGTAACATATTGTTAGAAATTGTTTTTTAATTAAATTTTGTGTTGTCTGGCAAAATGGAGTCGAAATGTGTATGTGTGTTGCATTTTTATCTGTTTTTCTTTCTTGTATAAATATTATTAGAACCTTAACAATTTTCTGCTTTCAAATATTGACTTACGAAAACACCGAACATTTTGTAAAATTCAATAACTTATTTTGCTTGATAATCTCCATTCAGAAAAATAAAAAACAAAATTGCTGAACAGTAAAAGTTCAAGCAAAAAATTGACCAAGCAATTTTTTCAATTCTAAAACATTAACAGTTTTTAAATTGTCTAGACTGTACACAAACTCTGTCCAATATTCTGCAAAATCAGTACAAACAAATATAATAATATTCAATTTTGTAAGTTAAAATCCAGGGATTTCACGTCCCCACGTAATAGTGTCGGCACGATCGGCCACGTGGCACCCTTTAGTTAATGTTTGATACACACGAGCCAGCCCTTTCGTAAACTTTTTACGCCAGCTTGCTCGAAGACAATTTGAAAAGGAGGTTGAGTAATATTTAGGCATTTGCAACAAATCTAGAAACTTCATTGATACATAAAAATGTTGAATACGTATTAAATTATTATAACGGTATACTTATGAACGTAATGGCGGATTACTTTTTAGAATGTTGATGGATGACGATTTTTTGAGCGATCTCAAAGATCACAAAGAGTATTCAATGAAAAATCGCTTGTGAAAGGCCATGCCTTTTCTTCCTTTTTCTTTTCTTCATTAAAAAAGGATTCACAGCTAGATACATATCTAGCAGTGAATCTTTTTTCAGCTGAGATGATGATGATAATGTAATGGCAAACATGAATTATAAAGATATTCTGTTGTAAAACTCACAATAACATAGGAAAAATATTGTTAAACAAAAGTGTACAATAGGTATGTCTAGTCTAAAGATATACCTTTTGCAGACTTTTGCAAAAGGTAGATTATGTGAAGGTTATGTATGATTGATTGATGAGAGCGCGCCCATTGAACACGTCAACGGCTCCATCGTTTATACGGAAAAACTGAACTTACAAGGAACTCGATAACAAGTTGACGATCCTGTCCGTCTGTATGTATATTCAATCGTTACGCACATTCCTATAAGATTATACTAATGCCATTTTGATTAAAATGCAGTGCCTTTTTCAATATTGAATTTTACGCTTCGCGTGTTTTAAAGTCCTGAGATATGAGGGGAAACTAATGGGTTTCCTCAAACCAAATGGTTCAATAGGAATAACGATTCAATAAAGGTAATGGATAAAATAAAATGATTAGCCATGGATCCATCTCCAAATCCAAATTCTATGATTATTATTACAGAATCTTTCAACCTGAGTAGCCAAAGTCAACAAAATAGTGGATTAAAAGAATTACTACGGCCAAAGGACCACTAAAGGAACAAAGGTGGATAACACTCCCTCCACTCAACTCTAGAGTAGTTGTTTGATAATTACCCATCCACAAAATTAGTCCCTATCACGTATAGTGGATCTCATTTTTATTGTATTATTTCCATTCCTGACGTACGGGGCCTTTGAAACCTCGCTTGAAATTTATCATTATGATATTAAAGGAATATTGAAATAGTACATTTTGATACAAGTGCAGGAAGTTTGTCATTGCGACCGAGGCGAAATTCGCACGAGCCGTAGGCGAGTGTGTTATGGAGCCGAGGGCTGCAATGACAAATCTGCACGTGTGTCAAACGACGTTTTTTAATACACTTACGAACATATAACACTTATAATACACTTACTTACTTTGAAAATTACGACGCATTTTTGTTAATTTCTTACTGAAGAAAAATTTGCAAAGTTTCCGTACATTTTACATTTAGATTGCAGCAAACGATAGTACAGCACAATATCTGACGGCAGCAGCTTATTGTCTAAAAAAATCTCTTATATCTTACATTCAACATATTTTTCACAACTACCAATAAATAAGTTACATAATAAGACTATTATTTATAGACTTTTCCCGCGCTTATCCTTTGCAGGATGAAAAAGAAGCAAAGACATCAAACCGTTATACATCCTACTTAATATTAAGAATAGAAATTAAAATATTTTTGAATTTAGAACACAGATAAATGTTAATTTGTTGTTAATAACAAATTATTGCATAAATAATCATGTTTATTTATTATATTCTGTTAAAAACAAGATTTAAATTTTAATTAAATATTAAAACCTCAAAAATCTGCACCTCTTTGCTTTAAAAAAAATAATAATTATGCTTGACCGTGACGATAAGGAGGAAAAAAAAAGTCCTTGGTATGATAAATGAAACAAAAGCACGCGGGTGATAAACGTGTCATGTCGAACCTAATTATAGTGCGATAAGTGTCAGTTTTCGAGTAAGTGTATTGAAAAAACTAAAAGCTGTCCTTTAGTAAAGTGCGATACGAAGTCAAAGTGATCCTGTAGGTATTAAAGTAGATACACCACTACATTCCGTTTTAATTGTATAGTAATTTGGCATCTATAGACCTAGTTCCACATTAAACACAGGTATTAACAATCCAAGTTTTGAAGATATTTCACAGTCCATATAGCTACACAACTTTTACTCCAATAGAAACTAAATCAATCCTTATCAAACGAAAGTCGACTCTGCTCGAACACACTTCGTAGATAGGCTGCACAAACAATTCCTAAACATTACGTTATCGCGCCGTCAATCAGGGCATTTCAAACAGTTTCTTATCATTGATTTTTCCTAACATTGATTGTTTACTGACAGGCCCGGTGTGCGATAGTGTCACAGTCAACCGGAACGATATAATGAGAGATACAATACGGCACGCCTTAGCACACACCTGCAAGCATAACCAGACCTCACAACATAAATCACTAGCAACAAACTAAGGGGTCAAGTTATATTGGCCTTGATTAAAATTTAGATCCGTGAGTTACTGAAGCGGTAGATTGTATAACGATGTAATTGTTTCTATTATTAGGTAAGTGATATGTCGTATAGATTTATGTCATGTTGCTTACATACTAGCGGTTCGTATTGAACTGGTTTGAATTAAGGACAGATTTCAGTGTACGGCAATTAAGTCGAGATTTAGTTACGCATCGTTAGAAAGCTTATGTGAATAGGTAAATATAATGTTTGTTAAAGTGTTTTATAATGGCATCTAGCAAAAATGTTCATAATTTCGCAAATTGTTACCACTTAAGTTCAATCTCTTTAAAAAAATATAAAACTGCTACATTTATATTTCCACGATATTCGGTTATACCCAGAACTGTAATATTGTGAGAAGATATTGGGTAGCATTCGACCTAATTCTCGCTTCTGGGTGGCTACCATTGTGACCAAACCGTCGTCTTCCAAAAACTCGCTAATTTGTTTAAAGGTAACCGAATTTCTACTTTCATACTGGTACATAAAAGGTCCTTAATCGTATAAACTGGTAAGAGATGATACAAAAAGATAGCGCCGCGTAATCAACTCTCGAGTTTGGTGAAGGAAACGGGTAGAGATATGAAATTTTAATGGATATGCCACAAAATATTAATAAAATAAACAGTAATCGTATGAAACGACTACTCCAGGTATACATTTCTGGGTTATTTTCTTTAATATGCTTAGCAGAATACGAGTTAATTCAATAGTGTTGACACTATGTGAGGTCGTGAATCTGTATATATTATGATTTGCATTTCAATATTGGGGTCTGCGACAGATTGATAACAGTCTAGATCCTTGGAATATTAGAATAATCTATTTCCATATCTGACTTGACTCCTATAAGTCAAGTCAGAAATGGATATAGATTATTCTCTGGATTCATATTTAGTCGATGAATCCAGTTATGTCACTATTGACTTTACTAGAGTCATCAACTTATATGCTAGCGATAAAAAAGCATGTTCATCGAAACTATAATATGTCGAACAGTTAATATAAAACTTCGTTACAGCACTTTATTATGTCGTTTAACAAATTTTTAAGAACTTACAGCGCTCTCACACTGCGTGAACGTCAAAACTGCACTAATATCATCAATGCAAAATTGTATGACCTGCTGATCTAAGTCAAGTGAAGTGACTACGGTACGCCTAACCTAGTGCGTAGTACATACATCTTACTAATATTATACATGCGAAAGTTACGATGTTTGGATGTTTGTTACTCAATCACGCCAAAACGGCTGGACGGAACTTTATGAAATTGGTACAGGCATAGGATACTCCGGAATAGGAGATAGGCTACTTTTTATCCCGGAAGCCCCAACCCCAATAACACGCGGGCGAAGCCACGGGCAAAAGCTAGTATGAGTATATATCGATGTCTGGATCCCATTCCTGTTTGTTATGTCCTTTTCATTTAATTGAGTTTCCTGTCTAGGACTACGTGCTGATACTCATCCATAATATTTTATCGACGTGCGACTGAGTTGCAGCTACGTGTTGCTTGGCTGACCAGGTGTCAGTTCTGTACGGGAAAGTAGCACTGCGGTAGTTTTACGACCATTCATTCATGAGTGCTTGGGTGAACCTCATCTAACTTTGACCAGTAGATGTAGTATGTTGTTTCAACGTCTCTTTTATAGCTGTTTCTATTATAGTTATTTTTAATTTCTGTAGTTCTGCGTTAATAGTAGTAACACTGTCGCTTGCTATCAACGCATTTGTATAAACATTGTCACATTAAATTAGTAATTCAAAACAACTTCATTGCGTACGCTCAATAATCTAAAGATACTACGCTCAACATCCCTTTTTACATCCATAATGTAATGTGCATGAGAAATATGAATAACGAAACGCGTAAAGACATCTGTTCGTGTATGAAAACGGGAAAGGAGCAAAATTTAATATTGAATTAAGGCGTTACGTAGAAATCGAGAAAGTAGC
Source organism: Mythimna loreyi (assembly GCA_029852875.1). Lineage (NCBI taxonomy): Eukaryota > Metazoa > Arthropoda > Insecta > Lepidoptera > Noctuidae > Mythimna > Mythimna loreyi. The sequence continues at coordinate 13,246,442 of CM056787.1, forward strand.
AAAGGTGAAAATAAATCCTTGTGATATATGGGGGACAACCTTAGGGCGTTGACAATTTTTGAGGTAGCATTTTTATGTTTTTTCCTCTTGTGTGCACTCTGTTGTAATGTACTTTATGATGCGGATACAACATTAGAATTTAAGCGTGGTAATGGGATATGCAATTTTTATTACGGAGGGTTGTTAAGACATAATTATTTTTTACACCTTAGTGTATATTTAAGAGACTTACTTTGTCCTTTGAGATTAGAACAAAATAATAAAGTGACAATGGTTTACATTTATTTTTAATTTTGTTTTTTATCCCATATAGGCTCACGATTGACCACGGTATCTCACTTGATCGCAAACTGTGATGAGGTCGGCGATGGAGAACGCATACCTAGAGGAAACCTATTTATATTACCCCTTAACTGAAAAACCCCTAGGTTATAGCTATCAGGAAACACAGTAATGTCACTTCTTTCACAGTATTATTTTTTCTTTATATCAATCTAAGATAGCGTAGCATAAGCCTTATAATGTTTTCACTGCTGAGCCTCTGGCCAAATAAATTATTTGTACCTAATAGTTCATTTTTTGTACTTTTTTATACGAGATTCTATATAAACCGAACATTACAAATTGACGCTAATCCCACCGATAAATTGTTAATTACTTTGATGAGCTTACTAAAATGTACAATATTTATGGTCCAAAATAAATTATTTATTTAGTAGTAGGTATATTAACTTATGCCAATAGTTTCACTCGCCTGAAAATAGATTTTCCATACAAACTTAAAACCTTGGCTTCATCCTCCCCCCTCGAACGATGGGGCATTGACCGCCTTTCCTAAAATATAAATTAAATTATTTTATTTTTTCATAGAATTTTTCTATGAAAAAATAAAATGCAAAAACCAAAATTTTGGCCAAATAAATTTCTTAAAAATGTGTAATTAAGAATTTTCCTAGGTCAGCAAGTTATACAGACGTATATACAATCGGCGCTCAAGGGGTTAAGGGTTGAATATTGGAAAATCCTCTCTTAGTGTTCGCCTACGTCATAAAAGAAAACCTTGTGCAAAATTTCTCAGAGTTACATAGTTTCAGCCGTGAGTTTTTGTATTTAAGGTAATCAGTTTCTCCTTTCATAAATGGTGACTGTTAATTAGTACCAGCAGATACTAAATCACGTAAAGTTAAAAATGAAAAATTAAGCAAGTTCAGTACATTTTGACCAGGTCATCATCAGCCTTTTTAATGTTCCCACTGCTGGGATACAGGCCTCCTCTCTGAGAGAGAGAATAGGACATAATCCACCACGTGGGCTCAGTGCAGATTGGTGGATGTCACAAATCCTCGAGTTTTTGGTTTCCTTCACCGTTTTGAGAGCCTGGCTTGAACCCGCGATCTACAACTCGTAAGTCGGAACCGTTACCACTCGGCTACCACATATCTGGTAGTAGTCGCTCATAGACGAACATAAATGTACTGAACTTGGTGATTTTTTTGCGATTTCAGGTGTGGTCCCATAGTGAAAGTTGTTTGTCATTATGCCAACAATCACGCGATGAAGCATTGGTCACTAATTATCAGCCACCTTATATTTATTATAAATTATTATAAAGACCAATGTAAGCCTTACCTCAAAACTCCAATTTACAGCCATAGCCGTGTTACATTTCTAAGAAACAGCTCCAGGAAACGTAACATAACTTATTGATTGATGATGTCTCAAACGGTATTCAATAACAGTCTTGAAACATTAATATAACACAAACTTTATGTTTCTCGTTTGTATTAGTTTACTTACTTGTTATTATCTTTTCGAGATATAAATAACAGTAGACATAGGAAGTTTATTTTACATTTCATAACTTTTGGTATATTATAAAATTTTTTAATAATAATATGGTCGAGGCTTATAACAATCTTATATCTTACTTTGTCCGTTGTCGTAGGAGTTAAAGATAATGTATGGAGTGCTATTGGTAACTGAATGATGTTCATTCAATTTTATAGTTCAGTTTACTTATCCATGTATCAATATTATATCTTAGATATTATATCCCTCTAATATTATCATATCAATATTATATCCCTCTCCTAGTGAGAAGGCCTGTGTCCCAGCAGTGGGAACATTGAAAGGCTGATGATGAATATTATATCTTAGAACCTTGAGGTTCTGGAGCTTTGGAACTCGTACGGGAGAACCCGCAGGGGCCCTTAAGACACTTTTAATGAAACATGATACATTATTATTATTACAAATAACACGTATTGTCTGTAAAAAATGAAGAAAAAAAAATAAAAATAAATGAAGGCCTTTGCTGAACTATAAGTTAAGCAAAGGCCTCCCTTCATTTCATCCAATGCTTCTGGAAGGAAAAGGGAATTCATTATTTTTCTTTCCAATTATTAAGGAGGACATCCATGTCGGTCCAAAATTGTTTGTATATAATCAATTAATATATTAATTTTGTTTTTTGTTACAGAATTATCTACACTTCTACACTAATATAATAAAGAGGTAAAGTTTGTTTTTTTGTTAGTTTGTTTTTTTGTTTGTAGGGGGTAATCTCTGGAACTACTGGTCCGATTGGAAAAATTTTAGCAACAATAGAAAGCTGCTTTACTCCTGAGTGACATAGGCTATATTTTATGTACGCGGGCGAAGCCGCGGACAAAAGCTATAATTAATATATTGAATGAAAAAAAGTAATATATTGAAAACGAGTATATCATATTTCTAACACAAACAAAAATTAACTCCTGTCCAATTCCACTCAACACTTTTATCAATAGTACCTAACTATCTACCTCATTATCGTCACCATTCAACTTGGTGTTTCAATATCCAACTGTCAAGTAAATTCCACATCAAAATTCCAATTTGTATCGCAAAATGTTCCGAAATACAATTGCAGAACGCAACGGTTACATGGCTATGTCATGAATAAACCATATCGCAAGGTCCAATTTTCCGATGGTTTACACTGCACGACTAATATCTTCCGACTGCACACTCTCCAAGCTGAAAATGACTGTGGATGTGTTATTAAAGTAACTTCGATGACGCAAGTAAATAATGAATCTTTATAGCGTACCATATTTATTTGGAACCGCGCACTAGCTTCTGACGTTTTACAAATGCCCGTGTAAGCCTATGTGAAATAAAATTTGACTTTTATTAGTTTTAGATTTAGAGCTAAACAATTAGGGCAGGAGTAAGCGTTTTCAAGATGTGTAAGTCCTGTTTATCTTCAATGATCTAATAGTAAGCTATTAGTGCTGGCCTGGACTCTGTTTTGTAAAGAAGTGAATCCCTCGCGTAAGATTGAAAGCCAGCCATCTACCCTGGTTTCCACAAACATATCGAAGGTACAACAAAACTGGCGTAACCCTAACAACATCCTAAATTTGTTGTTATATTGGACACTATGACATTGGTGTTCGTGAGATGATTGCTGTATGCATATACCTAAACCAAAGGGCCGTGCGTTTAGAAAGTCTGAAATTTAGCTCTTTCTTGTGTGACTTTACAACGCACAAACCTGTGGGCTAGCACCTTAGCTACAATTTTATGTCGACAAAATTTTCAACGCTCTCAATAACCCTATGCTTGTAAATGAACACCTGGTAAAATATGAGATGGGTGAACTAAATGGGACTCTTCAAAAAAGGTGACCTTTTTATTTTTTAACTTAGGATAGGCAATGCACCATAGATACCACAGGTTAAAGATCACTAAGAAAATGGTGGTAGGACAAGGTCCCGTAGAATAATCTCCCTTACGGAATTTCGACCACTCTCTACAGAGATTAGCCAAATATACCGGAGATATTCACATATAGAGGGCCATTTTCTGTCCCTCCACACTGACGGTCCGATGCGACAGCCATTCGACACGATCAGATATGAGATCAGGGGCAAGACCAACAACTTTACACGCTTTCCGAGGCACGATGACTTCTTAACAATAACTTCCAAACTCAGGGTTGCTACCAGGTAATTCTTAACCTTTTGAATACCGTAATTAGAAACTTAATAAGAAGACAATAGTTGTACGAGCGCCGGCGTTTGCTTTTGGTTCAAGAGTTTAATGATAAAAGCTCAATATTGTTGTTGTCCGTCTTGGTAAATGAACTCAACAGTCATGTTTGCAACCACGAGACCAAAGGGGCACATTTTTCATCAAGGTTTTCAATAAGTTTTTTTTATACATGCATATATATAAGTCATAATGTGGCAATCAATCTTTCGACTGAGCAGATGCGTTGAAGTAATTTGTAGCTTTCAGAGCAACATGCCCCGTAAGACCATTTCTGTAGTGAATTAAGTATCTCTGTCCATTTTCATATTATATTTTGATTTTGTATACCAAAATGGTCAACTGATTGGGTTTAAATTGAAGTAAGTGTTGAAATGAATGAAAAACGAAACTCCGAAAGTTTTGTTCCGTGACCGCTTCTCGAATGAAGATATCCGTAGCAGAATCAAGATTGCTGAAAACAGCCTAAAGAATTGCCAAATTTAAGTGGGCAGAGCAAATTGCTCTTAGAACAGATGGTTGATCAGGTCGAAAAGTTCTGAAGTGGCGACTGAAAGACGTAGCTTCATAAGACCTCATACAAGGTGGACCAATGACCTGATGCGATACGCACAGACCCATGCCCAACAGTGAACGTCTTTCGGCTCAAATTTTAATGATGTTGGAGTCAATGAAGTATAATAATTTTATGTCTACCAGCACGTTGCTTGAATAGACACTCAATTTACGAAATGAAGCTAGTTTAAGGCCAATAAATAAAGTGATCTACAGACTGAGTTTACGGCTTGCCTCAGAGAGAACCAAATACCTTTGGAAATTGTTACAGGCAGTTAGAAATTCACATTCAACAGTTCCCATCGGATCTGGCCTTAGGATATTGGTCTTCCCCAATAATTGGTCAGAGGTCAGACGTAACTGACTTACATATCGGAAGTTACCTAACATAGCTAGTAGATGACTGTATGGGTAAATTAACAAATGTGAAGCTAATCCTACAAAATTATGAGCAAGTGCTTTTCCCTTCTTTCAAGTCGTAAAAATAGTAGTTTCTGATGGTTGTTGGTTGCAATCTTTCGGTTCGTATTATATAGTGTTTACAACTTCTATTGGTTAATATTTCCTTTATTTATTTTTTAAACATATTATTTACATTTTTAAATATTTTCTTATAAAACACATATAAACAATAACATTTAAAAATATAAAAATCAATAGTCCGCCGGTGTCGGGAGCAGGGTCCAAGCTACCGGTGGTTAGGGCTCCAGAGACAGGAACCTCCTCACAATACGAGCCGTGTCGAGGAGTACTGCCTTCTGTATCAGGCCCTTGATCCAACCGCGCAACGACAGCTTCGACAGATGATCGTCGAAGCTTTTGGCTATAAGGCCATTGGCGGTCACAACTATCGGCACAATGACAGCCGAGTCTACATCCCACATGTCGACAACCTCGTGTGCTAAGTCGAGATATTTGATTTGTTTCTCTTTCTCAGCTTTCACGAGATTTTTGTCATGTGGGATGGTGACATCGAATATCATCACGCTAATCGGTCTATCACCACTATATCTGGCTTATTGGCTACAATAGTCCGGTCAGTGATGATAGACAGATCCCAGTACAACGTGGCATGGTCATTTTCGAGAACTGAGTCGGGCACATATCTGTAGTACCGACGGTACCTCAGAATCCACCAGGTTGTACTTCAAAGCAAGTTGCTGATGAATAATCCTGGCTACTTGGTTATGCCTGTGCAAGTACTCGCCGTTAGCCAAACGAGAACAGCCAGAGATAATATGTCTGATAGACTCACCCGGACGGTGGCATGCCCGACACACGTCCACCGTCCCGTCCTTCATTATATATCTCCGATAGTTATTCGTTAAGATAACTTCGTCCATAATCGCACAAACAAAACATTCAGTTTCCCCGAAGAGGTCGCTGAAACGTAACCAGGCCACGGACGCTGAAAAATCTACATCAGGGCCATGTAGAGCCCGATAAAAGCGCCCGTGGAGTTCCTTGCTTTTCCATACTTCCTTGCGGTTGCCTTATCAGTAGTAAGTATTATTGGTTAATATTATTATAATGTAAATTTTCAATTTCTAATTAATATCGAGCCTTATCTGGAGGAACATAGTAAACAACAGCTTACACTTTTTCAGGATGAATAAAAATACTCCTTTATATCATAATTTATTTATGATAATCCTTTTTAAAAAAGTTAAGATTTGTCACATCAATATTTGGTGTAAGTTAAGGTAGACTGATAGAAAATACCTATGGCATTAAGTTTGCCTTTGTATATTAGTGCTAAAAGCTTTAATAAATTAAAATGAAAGACGAATGTTTGTAACTATGTGTGTATGTTTGATACTTCTTGACGCTTGAACATCTGAAAATATTTGATTAAAATTTGAATAACACCTAACTCATTAAACCGATTATTTATATAAACTTTTTCTAACTTGAAGTACCTATAGTTTAAAACTATACGTAACCAACTTGTTTAAAACAAACTATCCCCAACATCTTTTTCTTTTTTCTTAAAATCAAAAAGATGTCACACTACACTTTACAGCGAGCCCTGAAAAACAAACTTTTCAAATTGTTTTCACAAGCGTATCATGATACTCGTATTTATTTTCGATTTCAGTCAGAGTAAATACAGTTATTTTTATTTCAGATCAAAAATACACGTGACTTCGTGTGTGGCTTTGGTCGGACAGGAAAAACGTATAAAACCATTGAATGAAAGTACCTTTACGTGGTGTATACATAAATGAATTATAATATCGTGTAGGAATATTTTTTTATATCAATTTATACAAACATTTAATAGAATAAATATAAATACGAAGCCTTATCTCTTAGCAGTCTAAATATGTTTATCTTTTGATCGGTGAGTAGTAGTTGCATTTTTAAGTGGTCAATAGGAGTGTTCAAGTCTTTGTGTTTTTAAAATATCACCAAGACTAGTATTTTGATAAAAAAAATTAACAGATCAGATTAACATTATAAAAAAATAAATAAAAAAACAAGAACCTTTTTCTGAATTGTAGAGCCCTGGAATGTGGCATTACTATCTCAAACTTTGTTACAGGCTTAATCAGCCGAAGATACAACTCGAACATGTCTTTGCTAATTAATGTACAAACGTATGCTAAGCACCCACGGAAGTCTCCATTTAACCCTTCTTATTCACAGCTTCTCTATTCGAATCAAAATACAACCTTCTTAATGTGCATTCTATTGAAAACAAAGTTATATTTGACTCGTTCACCGTTCCCTAAGGCACTAACTTGTCATCAGTGTTCGTCGCCAGATGGTGCATGCCGATTCCCCTTAACAATACTAATTGAGTTTTGATCCCCTAAATGTGACTTAAAATATTTGCCGGATTATGGTCTTAAGATGAAATATATTTTATGTGGCGATATTAGGTGGTAATTTACTGCTATGTTATTATTTGAAAATAAAAATAATTGAAATGTCTGCTCTGCAGTCACTTTAGTTCGTATGTGTATACATTTTATTTTTAATTAAACCAGTAGATAAAACCATTTTCTAATATTTTCTCAAGGCTTGGTATTTTTTCCTTAAGAATCTAATAAGGAAAACATACCAAGCCTTGAGAAAATAATAAAATAAATATTTTAAAAAAATTAACTTAGTACTAAAGAAAAAAAAAAAAAAGTAACTAAACTAAGGAAAAAACGTTGAATTACGGTTATATTATGCACACTACTTTGAGGTATTCTCACTTAAAAATAAAAAGTTTCTTATAATAAAAATGTCTCCAATATCTATGCAAACTCGTGAATTATGACCACAATTTTCTCGGCAAAAATCATCTTCGTCGCGCAAGACACTTTTTATATTTAATCACATCGATTAGACGAAGATGAATATTTTCAGCTTTGCTGCATAATTTACGATGGGAGTAAAGTGTCCCTATTTTATTTCAACATTTACGAGAGTATCTCGTACTCCGTTTCTACACAATTAAATTTAATTAATACGAATAGTTCGCGAGTCGCACGAGCTAATGGCTTGAATACGTCTGTTTTCACAAAGGGATATAAATATACTGCCGGTGTTCATGTCTAACGCAATCCTCTTGCTTTCCAGCTGCTAAAGCGCTGTCCTACATTGCAATACGATACTCAATGTTCGTGTTCATTTCCTTTAAATAAGTTCGCTTTATTTAAAATACAAGAGCTACAAGTTAATAAATTGTCTTAAAGAAATTGCTGCAAATCAAATGGGATTTGAAAACAAATAGCTTTACATAGAAGTCAGAAGCTTGTTAAAGGGTTTTTTTTTTAATTTTTGCGCTTTTGTAATGAAACAGTGATAGGATTGTTTTATGACTAATTTACTGTACTGTAAAATAACAGGTGTTTTTTTAAAGCTCTTCTTCGACTTGATGAAGATTTCTTGGTAGACTGGCTACGATTTGGCAACCTCTTCAGGAATACAGTAGGTTTTGTCTGTGTGATTACAGATAAAGTCATATTGACCAAATAGCTAGAAGTTCTGAAGTGAACATGCGATCATCTGGTCCAGTCCACATGGCCTATTCCAACTAGTTGTTTTCGATTATACGGCGAGTACTTGTCTGATTGTTATTCTGACAACGAGGTTATGACGTAGCGGGGGTTGCACCGGACAGTGACCGAACGAGGTTGCTACAGTCATTCTGAGGATCCAGCAGTTGTGAATTGAGGTGATTCCGATATCATGTGCTTTCATGGCCCTCGGAACATGCCGCCGCTGGGTTCCTAAAAGGAAGGGTTTAAATCGGCATCGTGTCGGAAATGAATTACCTAGGACTGGTTTTCGACAGCCGGGGAGACTTCAAGGAAAGTTTCCAAAGTCTGGCTTTTAAACTCGAGCCATCCGGGCCTGTCGTGAGGTAGCTCCAACACATTCAGAAGAGAAATCCAGAGAGAAGGAGGTACAGGTGTAATTTTAGTCAGCAAAAGTGTAGCACGCCTTCTTGCTCCACTCTACTGCGATAGAAGTCATTGAACAATTTTTTGTCTCAAAAAAAGTACAAGGTTGTCGATCCATGCAATGTGAACTCGGCAGTCGTTGTGTTGATTGTTATAGCTACGATCTGATGGCCACGAGCTTCGGAAATACTGTCGAAATGGTCGTTACATAGTGGTATCAAGGACTAGATACAGAAGGTAATGCTCCTCGATACGACTCACTTTATGAGGAGTTTCCTGAGTCGCCCCAATCGGTGGTAGCTTCGATCCTTCGTAGTTCCCGACACCGCAGGACTACTCTATTCTATATTTTAATGTTTTTGAGTCTTTGTAGTGTATCAGTTCTGTCTAACTATAAGTAATTTAAAACGGTAGGTATAGTAAGGGGAGATATATTGGTGATATAAGTAATTTGATCATACTTTTAAAACACAATACCATTCGGTTTCCTACTCATGATGTAGGTTTTATGAGTATGAGGATATCTATTTCCTCACACTCGTAACAACTCCCTAGCGCTGCCGCCTCATGAATGAACTAGCTTGGAACTGTGTAGTATTCTCTTTAAAAAAATATCATCAATTTACTTATATCATCAATATATCTCCCCTTACCCTACATGATGGATATCTCACTCATACGTACAAAACGCTACTAGAACTCATTCATTGTGTGTACAGTTAAGGAATGGAATTTTCTGCTGAAGTTTGTATTTCCTGATAACTATAACCTACGGTGAGAGTGAATAGGTTACTTCTAGGAAGGTGGGCCCCATTGCCGTTTACCATTTTGAGAAATAATGTTTAAACGCGAGCCTATCTATAATAATTTAAAATCATCATCTTCCTGCCCGTTTTATTTGGGGTCGGCATAATATGTTTTTTTCTTCCATTCTACCCTGTCACCCGTCATGCTATCAGAAACTCCTCTGTCTTTCATATCACTTCTCACACAATCCATCCATATTTTCTTTGGTCTCCCTCTCCCTCTCCATCCATCCACATTTATACTCATGACCTTTTCCGCAACATGCGTTTCATCCCTCCTTTTTACGTGGCTACTAAGACAAACGGTTCCCTTTCAACTTTTCAGTCACATAGTCATAGTCACATTTTCATAGCAAAACATTCTGACCCATACAGTAGGACAGGCCTTATCACGGACTTGTAGATTTTACCCTTCAACTTGAGGGGCATCCGTGGGTTGCAAGTTGTTCCAGTGACCTGTCGCCATTTCATCCATCCTGAGTTGATCCGAAAATTTAAAAATAATTTGAAAAATACACCATGACAGATATGTGAAATAAGTGGATGAAAGAAGTTAAAAGAATAAATATGAAGTTAGAAGAATAAATATTAGATTCTTTTTATAACATAATTCCTCATAGTCTTTTTTTTATGGTGGGCAAAAATCATCCAATGACGAATCCCGCTCTTGGGCGGAGCGGGAAACAGTGTCAGACTCTTACTGACTAAACACCCCATCACGTTCCTACTCTGCCCTTCGCACTGGGACCAAGCTTTCCTTTCAGAAAGAGACCCTGGGCCCCAGTAGGCTTTGACCCTTTTGCAGAGTCCCTGTTCCTCATAGTCTCAGTTTTTTGCCACCTATTTTAACCTTAATAAAAAACAAGATTCTCATTTTCATGTTTAAGCAGTCTAATTTATTATGTACACCGTAAACAGGTGACATTTGATGGGGGTAGTCCTTTGAGCCTTTGAGTGTATCTAAAGAACCATAGCACCTAATTTCAAATGCGCATGTATGTATTTACCTCATGTTTGTCTGGTAACTTTGAAAACCGCAGACAAAACCCAATGGAATATTTAATTCTGTATCGGAGGAGGATTTTTAGAAAAAATACGGGACATTGAACTTCACAGTTTATTTTCATTAGACAAGTTTTCTCTCGGATCGACAGCCACGCTGCTGTTGCTCTGCTGTCGCGCGGTTGCTGCTTATTACATGCATCGTAAGCTCCATGGATCTCCTAATGATTTAACTATTACTTACTATATGGACCTTAAAAGTGACTCTTGCTTCTGAATTTATTTTGGTGTTTTTTCCCAAGATAATACTGGCTTTAGGAGACACTAGTCGCGTCCAGGTTTAATTTAAAAAAAATACATGTAAAAGAGGTGTTTTTAAAAGTACTGTTTTATAATTTAGTCGTATTTTGGAAATCTAGGTAAACCTAGCACTGGATATAAATTTACAGCACCAGTAAATAACTGTCCATTGGTACTTAAAATCCTTAATAAAATGGTTTCTGATACCTAGACTAATTTTTAGACAGTCGAAAAACCAAATCTTTATCAGAATAATAATTAGGCAAGAACAGCTGTGGCTTTTATCCCAGGGTTGAGAAAAGTTTTTATATTCATATTTTAAGCGAACTGTTAGAATATTAAGATTCTTTATACCGAGCGGAAACCTGACTTAACCGCGCCGTCTCCCATGTGGAGTGAATAGTGAAGTTTAGTTAATATTTCCAAGCAATAATGAACGCCGACTACGAAGTACAGTTTGGAAATTTTCCGCTAAGAACAAAGAAACTTACAATTTATAGAACATCTGGCCTTCCGTTCTGCAACAGTGTTCAGTTTTTTTTTTTCTATAACGTCGTACGTTTTGCACCGTATTCATATTTTAGCGTTTCCTAGTGTTATTTTTAAGGCTGGCAGGCATGGCGATAATCACGGAAGTTAAGTGTCCGAGGGAAACTGCCGCTGTAGCAGTTTTGCTAGTAGGTCATATTATTATGATGAGACGAACTGATTTGATACAGATATTTACACACTAAAAGTTTTTTTTTAATTCTGATATGATACAAAATTTAAAGAGAACTTTTAGTGTGTAAATATTTCTTTCTTTACCGAATAAAATAGGCATATTGATATAATATTTCGTTTCTAGAGCCCTAACCACCGGTAGCTTGGACACTGCTCTCGACACCGACGGACTACCTACTACTTTAGGAAATATTAAAAATATCGATGCCTCCCACGTAAGTTGTTGTAACCCCAAAAATGCAATTTTACAGGAGAGCGTTTTAAAGATACTTTTTGCGATACAAGCCACATTTTTCAAAGAATCTTTTTGAAATTCGGTATGAGTGTATAGTTTTTAATATGTTATCGTTTACTACATGTCATTACTTTATAATTTTAACGGTTTCTTGAATTTTGTTGTTACAACTGTTTACCGCGACAGGAGGTCCTCACAAAATGTTGTAACTATCACTTACATTATTATACACGGGAGTTCAAGAGCCGATTTGGATCATATCTGATACTTACATCAATTTACGTCGACTACAAATAAAAAAAGGTGTGGTATGTGTATCATTACTTGATATAATAAAATAAATACAATGTTTTTTCAGCCTAATTTCGTTTAGGACAATACTTTTTCGTTGATACGTTACCGAAATACAAAAAAAGCAGAATATTTTCAATTAAGTTTATCAAAATTTTACATTTTTGGATTTAGACTTTAGAATAGGAAACGATATTTTAAAGATTAGAAAAACATTAAAGATTAAGATTAAAAATCATTAAAAAAAATCTGAAAATAAAAATTTAAGCTTTTTCAAAATTTAAATTATACTTTCACTTCATTACATCGTCCTTTAATCAAATTTTTACTATAATTTAAATGATCAAAACTCAAAAAAGTATCGTAACCAAAATGATTAAGAAAATTCTAGTAACCAATGAGATTTAAAAATAGGTAAATCATCATGTTCCTATCTTGGAACAAGCTTATTCTTCCATTTTGTCGTATCACCCATCTCACTATCACTTTGTAATCTTTTCCTCTCTCCATTTTTTCTAGTGATTATACTTATAGCTCATTCTGTAATATGCTTTATTCTTCTTCTTTTCATAAGCATATCCAAGACAAACGAAAAGTAAAAGAAATAAGTAATGTTTAAAAACTTACAATGAATCTAGAAAAGCCCGCAAATATTAAGTTTTGTTCGTAATATATACAATAGAGGGATTGTTTCCCGACCCCAAAAAGCTGGTTTTATGCACCTAACTGGTGTATTCATACCATCAGCATTTTGGCATCTAGGCATCTTAAGGTAGTATGTTGAAAGAAGTGGTCATCACCTTACAGTCTGATAAAACATTAAAATAATATTGAATCTTCAGAACAAACTGGTACCTCTTTTATTTTTACGATATTATTAACTTTCAGATCGTTTTCTGTTTTCTCTGTTTACCCTTTAGGCAAAAGCTTTACGTTATTACTATATACACTAAAAGTTTAAACCTCTGTCTTAATATAACATTAGTGAATTTAGTCAAACATAGTGTGACTCAACTTGCAAGCAGTTGAAAAGATTTGAAATGGTCAGACTTTTTCACAGGCTGTTAAATATCTTTTTGATCGGGGATTAATACTGCTGTTGGTATATCAAATTTAACTAACTTCTTATTAAGAACTTAATCACTTATAGAAATGTGAAAACTGTTGTTTACACACGTCTGAAGTTTGAAGTTTCAGTAACGGCAACAGGCAATTTATTCTTATTTACTTATGTCTCACAATAGTATCAGCATAAATTCTAAGCTTGGCTCTCCTATAACTAAATTAGCCATAGTTATACATCGTTTTCTCTGTCACCTTTTTAGTTTAATTTAATGAAATAGTGCTTACAGCAGACTCAATAGACCAGTTTTCCTACTGGCTGTTTTTGATATTTTACTAGAAAGGTTTTCTTTGACGTTGTTAGTCCTTTTGAAAAATCTCTAGTTTGTAAATGTGTATTTTTTTTTAAAAGGTAATGCCTTTTTCAAACGATACTTTATTCAATCAAGTAACTGATAGTGGACTTAGCTTAGAGTGTTCAACAGTGCAGAAACATGCAGGTGGTGACTAAGTAACGAACAACGTTTTTTGATTTGGGGAACTAGCAATAAACACGAGCAAGAAGGAAAGTCCTAGTGAGTTTTAATCAGTAAAAGTTGCTTTTACTGACTAAAACTCACATGTAATCTTTCGGTGCCTTTTGTGTTCCAGGCCCTCATTTCCTCGACACGACCTGGATATCTTCCTTGAGAATTGGTACGATAAAGCGAGTAACTAAGATAACTAGAAAGAATGGAGGGAGGCCTTTGCCCAGCAGTAGGACAGCACAGGCTAGCTAGAATAACAATAATATAATCAAAAATGGCTATAACAGTCGTAATCCAAATGGTTATTATACTACACAGCTATGAAATTCGAGTAAGTGAGCAGTTTCAAGGTCCAAAATTATAAATATGCCATCACCTTTTAGTTTAGTCATTTAAAACTTCTCAGATTCATTGAAAATGGTTACCTAGAGTGACTCTGACTTCAGTGATATTCATAAAACACTCCCTAAAAATACATACAACGTACTTATTTCAAACGAATAGCGACGTAAATCATTGTATGTGATGATACAACCTACTTTTACATATCTAGCACCGAAGTAAAATGTTTTACGTATCACTTAAAATAAAATAATTTAAAAATTAGCAACGTAAATTGTTGTATGGGATCAATACCATATTTTAAACGGTTATCATGTTAGTTAAAGATAAGATTAAACGGAATAGTAATTACTAGAATATTAAATTAACGACGTAAAAATTGCGTGAGAGGTGCAACTGGCAGCGAATTCCAGCGTAATCTGTGATATGTGTTACATACAACGGACGCACGTGCGCTTTTCCCCGTTGTAAACCATTGCAAATAATAAATACTACAGTCTACGCCGGAATCGTTCGAAATATACAACATTATACGTTTCAAAAGTACCTTAAATAATAGGTTTTTTGGACTTTTTGTTTTTTTGTAGGATAGATTACATAAAATTAGACACTTTTACATAAAAAACCCAAAATCGCCATTTTGTGGGTTACAACAACTTACGTGGGAGGCATCGATATGTGTAACAAATATATATAAGAAATAATAATGTTACAATACGTACGATCAGTTAACTAGTAGTCATACCACAAGCTCTGCTTAGCTTGGGACTAGACGACGTTGTGTGATGGTAAGAAAAAGAAACAGATCTTATGATTCAAAAGATTTTTATATTACATCAATACTACTGTGAAGACTATACAAGACAAGTGTGTAGTCTTCACAGCATCATCAATGTTCGTAATTTTCCTTTTTTTTTCTAAAAATATCCTAGTTCAGCTTTTTAATTTTCAACAAAAAAATAGATCACATCAACAGTTAACACTGTTGATGTGACCTATTTTTTTGTTATTGTACTCAGTAAATTTACTAATCTGAGCTTCATGATATCATATATATTTTTACGGTTCCATCATAACTCTGGTTTTTTCAATTTTTCACTATAATTTTGCAGAATTCATCGGTTCACACCTGGGTATCAAAATCCTAATATTAAAAATATACCTAAAAGCAATCTTTACGTGTTACGAAAAAATACCTGTACATAGCGAGGAACCTTTCCATTCACTTAAAGATTTATTTCTCCCCTAAACTATTTCACACAAAATTGCCGTTCCATCGCAGGTCTGATTTATTTTTGACAGAATCTCTCAACATTTGGCAAAGGGATCTAGTGATAAGCGCACTGAATCCTCTCTACCCGATGTGTTTAATTCTAATGTAATCCTATCTGTCGATACGTTTGATAGAAGATTTTGACAGACTTGTGAAATGGGTTATTCCGTTAAAGCAATCGGAAGACGGATTTTTTTTCGTGTGATCTAGTACGCTCTAGAGTTCTAGATGCTCTAGTGTCCCTTAATACTTCTTTATGGAAACGCGGTGCATTGCGCGGCTTATTATACACTGCCATATGTTTGTGTTTGCGCGTGCGATGATGAGGCCAGCTGCTGCAAAGTCAAACGCCAAACTTCAACAATTACCGTTTCTTGAGTTTTTTTTTTATGGTAGGTAAAAATCATCGAACGACGAATAGGTGTGCTTCACCGTGTCCTTCAGGCGGGCCACACAGTGGTGAAACCCGGGCGTTGCTTCCTCGCGAATCCGGTGCGGGAACCTCCTGACCGTTTCTTGGGTGGGTACGACATTGCAACATTATTATTCGGATTTCCGGTAAAAAAAAGCTTGCTTCCAATGCCTTCTTTATCTACATAATGAGTAATAAATTGGTTTTTACCCCTTTGATCTAGCAGTTGCAATTGGGGCTGTTGAGCGTGAAAACGTGTCATCGAAGGGAAGGATAAGATATTTTAATATACAGGCTTTTAAACTCTTTTGTACATTAACGCACTTACTTGTGTGTGCAATTCCCCCTAATATCAGGCAGGACGACTTTAACAAAGAAAACCTATAACATTCCACAAAGAAAAATCAATTACCACCACTACATACCAAGCTGCCAAAAAGCAAATTACAAACAAATTCCATTGCCAAAAATGTTGCGACATTCAATTATGAAGTCGCGTGATGAATGGGTATATTAATGTTCGTGGTCGCTAGTTGAGGGCGTCTCAACATTGCACGGACCGTTGCCCTCCTCTACGATGCACCGTATAGCCCTAGTTTATGGCAATGGAATAAGGTTTTTATTATTATTGATAAGGTCGTAGTACAGGCTAGCAAAAATAATACTAATAATACGCTCATTATTTCATTGAGGATTTCAGTTGCAAAGTGGAAAACAAATTAAATCTTTACTTCTCTATTCTTTATTGTATACAATTTTTTTTCCAATCAACAAGAACAAAAATAAAAATCCATACTAAAGTATGAAATTTTCTCTTTGATCATTTCTTTGTTTAGAATCCCTTAAAAAAAGTAGATAAAGGTATAAAATTTAACTTGGCCTTCACAAAAGGCATCTGAAAGAACACTATATAGGTTTTAGTTGGTAAAAGTTTAACGCCCAATCCCGCTTCTACGCCGTTCGTGAAAAAAGGAAAAATTCACTAATATAATAAAAATTCAAAAGTCCTGACAGGTTGACAATACAAAAAAATGACGAGAATCGTCACTACACAAAAAAAAAAAATAAAAGGAATAAAATATAAATAATTACGCCAACTGTAAAAATTACTTTCGTATAAGGAAACAAAAAAGAGTCTTTTAACAAATCTAATTTGGATGAAAGATTTTTGGCTAAAGACTGAAATATTTTAAAGAAGCAACTATAAAAAGTCAGTCCCGTAATTTTTCTGTTCCCTGATTTCGTAGTCATTTATAAGCAACGGAACCAGCCCCTTAAAAGTCTTTCTATATCCTTGTACATATATAAGGAAAAAACGGAGGGGGAATAAGCTGATTCGCACCACAATCGGCTTGTGTTTTTACTTTTTATCTCTAAGTTGTTGCGTTAATCTTTTGCTTTTCTAAACCGAGTTGTTTTTATACCTGTAAGTGTAGAACTTTTAATTCCGAAATACAGCTTAAAATTGCGGTTTGCTGACACAAATCTGACTTGGGCAAGTAAAACCCGAGGGGAAAGTTAAAGGCATGTATTTTTGTGGATGCGTGTGTATTTACGATAAACAAAAAGGGATCTAGGTTTGAGAGTTTTTGAATTAAAAGTAGGTAAAAGGTTGCTCTGAAAATTTTCAACAACTTCATCAACATTAGTTTTACATTTTATGTCTATTAAAAAACTGCTTTTTGTTTTCATAATCGTGCAATCTTGACAGAGTGGTCGTGTCTCGGTCTGGTCTTGCACCACTGTTTCTCTCTTGATGCGATGCTACAGTAGCACTGAGTTTAGCGGTTTAGGAGTTGATATTGATACTGAAGTATTTAACAGATTTCAGGTCCACTCACTGTAATCCATTACAAAAAATCGATTCAATCATTATTTACTCAAAAATTTACTTCCATTACGACTTTTCTAAATTCTGAAAGTTGGTCGGCAGCAAGTTTATACATTGTCCGGGCTACACTAACGAGAAATGCCGAGAATTATCGCGATAGTCGACGTTAACGTTATGTGTTGCTACGACTTAACGCGATAATTTGACAACGGCATTGACATTGCCGATTGGCGTTAGGCGATAACTCAAGCAAATTTCAAGTGTAGCCATCCTCTTTATTGCGATAATTATCGCAGTAAATATAGCGTTATTGGGCATTGACGTTAGACGTTTATGAGGCTCCAGCATGACAGCTAGTTAATTTTAAATTATTTTTTTAAGTTGCCTTTATTAAAACATGTCCCAAAACTCGACAGTCTTTCAACAATAGAAGAACAGCGGTAAACTTAAATACGACGCCAAGAAATCTCTACAACGGCGGCGGCTGTCAATAACAATAGCTACACTTTGTCTTGCTACGTGTGCAATCTGAAATCGCCTCCGTTCCTATAGCACGCCAATTCTGTTGGCCAAACGAGCTGTGAAAGCATGCTATTCACGTACACACGTCCAATCCGCCCTGCGGTCTAGACAGTACTGGCACTGTAATTTGGAAGGGTGGTCCTGATGTGATATCAATAATTTGAAACACGGTCGGACGATGGAACAGAAAAGTTTAGTGTGAACGGTTTTGGATATTTTATTTATATTGCCTTAGCAGTGCGTATAAAGTACAAAAATATAAGATTTATTTTATAAGGCATTCAAAAAAAAAGGTCGAAATTTTGTAAATGACATATTCGAAATAAAAAAAAAATAAGGCGCGTTTAGTACTTTTTTTTTAACATATTTCCATGCTCGGTTTTGATTAGTGACCTCATCAAATCGGTGACACATTGAAGTGTTAAAGAAAACCTAAGCCACCAAACAGTGCTGTTTATCGTCATTTCGCGAGAGTCTCGCAGGACTCGACCAACCCTTGACCACGACCACTCTATCAAGAGTACACGACTAAGAAAATACTGGTATATAGGTATTCTAGTAGAAAGTCTGGTTTCGCCAAACAAATGTTAATTTCGGATCATTCTTTTTTTTTATTGATGGACTAGTCACTTAGTCAGTGCGCCCTTTTTCTTTATAGCCGCAGTATAGACCACGCATCGTCGCACCGTATTGCAAATTCATCAATACGATGATTCATGTATTTCTAACAAACGAGATACCCCACGTTTTCGTTTTAGACCGACCAAATTTTTAACCGCAAAAAAAAATCGAACCAATTAATATTCCAATCAAAACCAATGCATATTTCTTTTTGTGGTTTGCAAAATCTGCATTAATATTCTGTACTCGAGTAACGAAATTAATGTCTGCCATAATCAATACTGAATAATTATTCTATTTCGGGCCCCACAGTGAAAGGGCGCGTGCTATGTCATCGTGGACTTATCGCGTTGGTAGCGCGGCTGTCACTGGCCGTCACAGCACCGGCGACCGTTTAAACGCAATGAATTTAAACATGGAACTCAAATTGTATTTTTAAATTGAGAATGTTTGTTTTTAAGGGCGTTCCTTTTGCAAGACTTGCACTATTAAAAAAAAAAATAATGACGAATGATGCTTCTTCAGCTTGTTCTTTCAAGCAACAAGCTCTTGTCTTGTTGCTTCAACAAACGGTCCTGTGCGTCTCATATCAACATCGTCAGTCGTGATATAATGGTTTGAGATGAAAAAAAAAAAAGTTCTCCTGCGAATATCTTAATTCTACATACGACTACGTAAAGAATCTCCGAGCATAGCTTAGCTTTCCATTTCCTTTTGAGTAGCTTTGAGCCTTCTAATGAGGCTCGTTATAAGCCAATTTCCGTAAATACAGTACTGTAATCAATTTCCTATAATAATATGTCCAGTATTGACAAGCTATTATAGTAGGTGGTGTTACGGTAGGTGTTGTGTCAAGTAATTACCGCCCATAACAACTTTGTTAACTATTCTGATTGACCCTTTGACAAACAAGGTGTATAATTATTATGTAGACATCGGTCTGCGTGTTACTTGCTAACGTGGTGACTTCCACTTAATACAAAACTTTTGTTACAACCTTAGTTCATAGTATTTAGTATTTACTTCTTTTAAATGTTGCGCCACAATTGGAATCTCTTTTATATTGTCAAACAATTATTTTTATGTCATTCACACCTGCTCTATGTAGGAATCAAACCGTGACATGCAAGGCAGTAGCCAATCGTTCAACCATTATACCAAAATTTGTATGTTTTCAAATCAATACAAACTAGCGCTTGGCTGCAATCTCATCTGATGGTAAGTAGTTTTGCAATCGTTGATAGTAAGGCGCACTAATTTCAGATAAGGCCTCCCCCTCCTACAACAAATTGTCCTGTTCATCTCGCATCCATCGGATTCCTGCGACCCTCACCAAATCATCAAACCACCTGTGGGAGGCTAGCTAACGCGGCGTCTTTCAATACGAGACCGCCACTACAAAACCTTTTAGCCCCATCGACCATCATCTGTAATGTTCTGCTAGCAATTTGGCGACACTGCGGGCTCTATCCGTAACTTTGGCTCTCCTGCATTTGTTGCGTGAGCAACTAACTTAACTTTTTAATATTGGTTTGCCACAAGCACCACATAAGTTACGCAGGATTTTTTTTCAAACACAAATCTCCTAGGAACAAAGTTACCTACCTATAATAAACGAAGCGGTTATATTTTAACTCGAATCCTACGTAAGTTCACAAGAAAGTTCTAACTTGTATGCAAGTCGGAAGCTTATTTTCTTTGTAATTTAAAATTTTCCAACTGCATGTGCTAGGTGTTCTAACTTGTTCTTGTTTCGTTGGCGCATTTAATAACTTATGTTTCGTACAAATATAAAGAAATATTTTTGTAAGTCGCAACTTTGTTGTGTTGATTGGGGAATAAAAGTAAAGTGAGTTGTTTATGCCTTTGCGAAAGTATGCGGAGTGTTATGATACGAATTTGCAATGTACCCACTGAAGTTTGTGCGTATATCCAAACTTTGGGAAGAAATTATCCTTTAATATTTAGACGTATATGCTTTTCTGTGAAGTAAGGAATCGATAGGTAATGTTTGCCTTTTTTAGTGTCTGTCACATAAAAAAATATGAGTGGTATAACAGTATCACATAAAATGTATATGATACCATTATACATTCAATTAACTATTGAGTGCAGTATACACTAGTTTATGAAGTTTTATCAAAAACACTATTAAAAATATCGGAAATTATATGACGCTTTCGTCAGCTATGTTATGAGGTGCCGCCAATTCCGTAGAATGCGCTACCACAAATGTTAGATGAAATGAAGCTAATTAGAAATATTATGGTTTGGTATCGAAATTAATTTTGGGTTTAACCATATGCTAAAAACAATGGTTCTGTTTTATCTATTTACTTTACATTTTTTGCAGTCACCACGTGAAAATAATCTAACAAGATAATGTTTGTTTGATTGCGTTATTTTTTCATCTACGTCAAGTATGGTTCGTTAACTCTATGGCCTAGATGGATTGAAAAAATGTTACTTTGGCACTAGAAAGTAGGTAACTGATTTAACTTTCTCGCAGTATGCCTGTAGATTAAGTCTGTCAGTAAGGTGTTACTTTTGTTTTTATAAATGAATCTAACTTTGGGATATGAGAGTAAATAAAGACCTTTTAGGGAGATCCACAACCATGTACAAAAAAGAAAGGATCCAACCTCAATCGAATCACAAAGCTCTGTTTAAAAATGGATTTAAAAATTTGAGAGTTCGAATTTTAAACGGGGATCAGAGTAAATCCTCTCCATAAATAACCGTTAGTGAAGTCATCAAAAGGGTAGCTCCGCTCAGGGCGAACCATGTCATGTGAACCTACCATCAATCTTAGGCCGTTCGCTGGTTGCACGCATAGCGTAGCCAAGGCTCGGATTGTAGTGGTTATAAAACAGCGAATAAAATACTGCCACTAAAATGTGCCCAAAATAACAATTGTTCACACACGACGAACATAAAAGTTAACGAGCATTTCTCGTTGATATTTGACACGGAAACAGGTATTTTAAAGTCTTTGGGTAGCATTTGTTTAGGGTTAATTTTTAGTTTTACGATATAAGTGCTAAGCTGTTCGGTAGCGGTAATTTGGTTATGGGCTATAATTTTGAAATTGTGTTCTAGTTTCTACTTTAGTAGCAGTTCTTGTTAGTCAAGTTACTTATATATTATAGACACTGTGACAAACACTGTTTAATAAATTTGAGTGCCTTTTTGTTTTGTTTTATGGTTTTAATTGTTCTTGCTGTTATTGTATTAAAAAGTAATCAATATTATTATTAAGTTGTTTTTTTTTCTTATAAAATTAAAGTCTATCTTTTTTTTGAAAATTTTTCGCATTTAACTCGCTCCCGCTCCTCTTGACGCTTCTATCATCACCATATACACCACCACCTTTAAGGGCTCGAAACGGCTTTGTCTCGCGTCTAGACTCGTAATCCATTATTACAGACGCCTTCAAGCCAGGAAGTAGGGACGGAGCGATACTTCTATACGACAGAGCGACACTTAGCATATTTACAGTACTGATAAATGTTGCATATTTATCCTTCGTTATCGTTCTTTAGACGTGAATGGAACTGTTGCATTTTTCTTTTAGTAAAAAAAGGATTCGAAAGCGTGACGGTTTTGGGTATCGTGTTAGAAAGTTCTTAGGGTTGTTTTGTTAAACTATTTTTCTATTCATTTTTAAGAAAAACCAGTTTGCCTTGGAAAACACCAAATGATTAAATTAAATTCTTTATTAAAATATTTAGTAGTCATCAAAATATATCAAACCTTCGTCGTTCTGAATAGAATTTTGATGAAATGCGGAATTACTTTTAAAAAACAACAGGTTTCTTATCAAACTGCTAAATTTACCATGTTTCCTTAGTTACTTAGACCTTGTTAACTCGAGCACAACTTTTTAAATCATAATTACACCGTGCAAACTTTGTTCACAGCAAATACAAATTAGATGTTGACACACACTGCAAAAGTAATAAATTAAAAGGAATAGGAAATGATATTTTCGAATTCATTCGCAAGCTAACGAAGACGGGAATAATGTGATTGATTAAAAAAATATATAATATCGACAACCTTGCACCATCAGATCTTCATAGCACAGTTGGCTATCACGGAGTGATTTCAGTTTTTGCTGGTGAATAAAATTTGAACCTTTATGGAAATAAAGAAAGGTATGCATTGGATCAGTGAGATTTGAGTGTTCATCAAGCTTTTCATAAAGTCAGCTAACACTATTTTATAGTAGTTGGTATTTTATTCGTGAAAAAAACAAAAAAGAAAATAATCACGGCATTCATTTTAAATTTTCATACAAGAATGTGACTCCACCCATTGTTCTTTCGTTCATTGAAATGTGCCCAACAATGGAAAATTTAAAATAATCGAAGGGGTGCGTATGCATTTCAATAGACCTTTTTATGGTGTAATATTGGGAGTTGTTTTGCTTAAGCCGTCATTAGTTCGCCTAATAACTGCGAGGGCGTTAGGACTCTCCCCTTGGCTTCTACCTGATCAAATTATCATACATAACTCGAGTTATTGTCGAGTGAATTGGTCATTATAAAGTAATGTAGTTTGTTTAAATACAACTTTCCGGTGGCGTTTCGTTTCTGCTTTTTATAAGAGGGGTTCCACATAATTTATTGCTCTCAAAGATAAAATTTCCCTAATGGATATTGTTCACGAGACAGAGTGGTCTATTTTATGCGCATTATGTGTACACGTAACTAGCTCCGACGTTTTTAGGGGAACAAAGATTCTTTTTTTCAATTTCACTATATAAATGGGATAGAATTGCGTTTTGTGATCAAAGGAGAGATAAAAAAGTTGATGAGAAAATAGATGAAACTGGAATTGAAGATCTTAGTTTGGTTGAATTTTTTTTAATTGAAGTTTTTTGTTACAGGTTGAGGTAGATTTCATGGTCTTGAGTTTGTCCTTTTATATGTAAGTTTTGGTTGTTCTATAAGGAAAAATCGACTTTACTATTACTTATTGTAGTTAAACTTGTTGACTATACTTTTATTGTATACTAAAGAATATCAACCATTATATATTTATGTGGTGAGAAAACTATAGCAAAGCAATTACCAGTTAAAAAATAAATGACATGTTGTTTTTACAAAGCAAAATAATTATCTACATCTAAAAATATACTATTTAAATAGTTATTCACAAAAGTAATTTATTATGTACATAGCCAAAATTTGAACGATTCATGAAAAATTGTTCCAAAGTTATAACAATTTATGAAATTGCGCCTACTAAGTTGACCCAATAAGAATGTTTTTTAATCATCTACAAAAACTATTGAGTACTAAAACTCAGTCTTCGCTCCAACTCTTATTTGTCCTAAAATCAATTACTTACCTAACATAACGAAAAATATAAGAAAACATTTTGTTGATAGTTTTACTAGAAAATAAATCTGTGACTTCAACAAAAATATTGCCTCTTTATTTACTGTCAAGTGTTCACAGTAGGCATAGACATTGATGAAACAGAAAAAGAAAGACACACAATCTCAAAAAATACGAACAAAAACTGGGCCTAAATAACAAAGTTTATTTTTATGATGAAGAATGGCATAATAAACTATTTATTTTCATTTCTTATTACGAGTGCGTCTCACGTCCTAAGTCTAATGTAAGCTGTATAGATGAGCATCACGTAGACAACTAATTTAACACATTGTCAAGACTCCCCTCACTGTACCATAGTGCATAGGTACTCTTCTAAGAAATTGAAACGTATTGTACGAACTTAAGGCCGAGTTACTAACATTTCTCGGAGCCGAAAATTGTGGGAAAACGTGGCCAATGAATAATTAATCGTTTATAAGTAGTGTGTGCAGTTAAAACTAATGATTCTGGTACGTGATCTGAGGTATTGATTCGTGATTAGATTATTTCTTATTTTAGTATATACTGGCTGGTAATGATTGTACATCACATACAAATGGTTGATCTCAAAAAATAAGTAGGTACATCAAGAAATTATACGCATAATAGTTGTCCGGCAAACTTCATACCGCCTATTTTTTTTTAACCGTTAAAACCTTCCTTGCTCTTTCTTTTGAAATCGTTCCTTGCTTCTTGAAATATTTGTGATATTCATAAATATTTGTAGACCATTGTGTAAAATTTTAGCGAGACTAACGAACAGCTATTTATTTTTATATATAACACTAGCTGTGCCCGCGACTTCGTCCGCGTGGAATAGTTATTTTGGGCATAATATTTATTTTTGCAAACAACCTCCTCAGCTTTATAAATTATAGCTGTTTCCCACGACTTTGCCCGGGTCAATTTCTGTTATTATTTTAGACAATTTAGTTTTTAAAAGAACATAATTATCTAAAAGTACTTCATAGAGCTACACCCCAACTTGGGCACGCCATAATCTCGGCGGTAAGTCCCCTCTTTGAGGCGTGATGTCTATCACGGCATCCTCACCTTCCGCATGACGCAGGTTCTCACCGGAAATGGGAAGTTCAGGAGATTCCTGCGCGCCGGATTCGTGCGGAAGAGACGCCCGGGTGTCGCCACTGTGTGGTCAGCCCGGAGGATACGGTGGAGCACACGGTGGAGGTGTGCCCCGCTTGAGAAGAGCATCGCCGTGTCCTCGTGGTGGTGATCAGCGGCGGCGACCTCTCGCGCCGGGCCTTGTTTCAGGCCATAGTTCGCAGCGAAGAAGAATGGCAAGCGGTCGCCTCCTTCTGCTAAGCAGTAATGCTCGTAAAGGAGGAGGCCGACCGCATAAGGCAAAGGCAACAGCGCCCTCGCCGTAGCCGTCACCGCCGCGATCCCGCCGATATCGGGTCTCCGTAGACGCTGGCTTGTGAACGGTGAGCAATAGGTAGCTCGCCGTCCGGTTGTCTGGTAACAGTCCAGACCGAGACCAAGTTGTCGACGGCGTGCACTGCTCCCGCGCGCCTCAAGGTGTTGTCAGCAAACTGTGGGGCCCTTCAGGGGCGAAGCCTCCTGCAACTGAGGGTTGGTGCGAAAGCGTTATACCGGGGCTCTGGGAATAAGGCAAGGGAGGAACGGGGTTGTTTAGTCAGTAAGAATCTGACACTGTTTCCCGCTCCGCCCAAGAGCGGGATTCGTCATTGGATGATTTTTACCTACCATAAAAAAACCCATCCGCGCCGCCCGCAAGCAACCCCTCTCCTCGCCCACCGACCAGGCGCAGCGTCAAGTTTTGCACATCACGCATCGCGTGTGAATTTTATATCGGAGTTATTTTAAAATTGTAATATCTTCTAAGATGTTAATTGAAATTAAATGATGTCAAAGACAATTTTGTTTACAATTACATACTCTTAATCAACAACACATTTATTTGGATAAAGATTATATTGTTATGTTGATACAACTCTAACAAATAATCGGTAAAAATTGGCTAAATTTGATTCGCATAAAAACGGTTCTAGTAAGTTAATCTTAAAAGATAGACATATACTGTCGCGGACATTTTTTTAGATCATTTTAAGAGGAATAATTCTTTCATACATATTTTTTTGGTATCTTAAACCGTTTTGGCAGTGCACGCAACGGAAGCCCTCAAAGATGAATAATTTTCCCCGTTTTTTCCACATTTTCCGTTGTTTCTTCGCTTCTATTAGTCGCAGCGTGATGTTATATAGCCTAAAGCCTTCCTCAATAAATGATCTATTCAACGCAAAAAGAATTTTTCAATTCGAACCAGTAGTTCCTGAGATTAGCGCGTTCAAACAAACAAACAAACTCTTCAGCTTTATAATATTAGTATAGATTAAGTTATCGTTAAAGCATTAGTAAGTTTTCATCTCAGATTTAATTTCTTTCCCAGTCATATTTCTACTATCACATAGTATTCAGAGCAGGCTATCGTCAAAACAAGAAATCAGTTGATAAATAATGGACGTATTAGTTTCATGCCCATATGTATCGAATGATCATATGTATCGAACCGACGCCAACCTTGATTTGACATAGTGTACCGCAAGGCGTTGCGTTGGGACCTGTTCTAAATATCTGGTATTGACATTACCATTAACTACTAGCCACTATAGGACACGCTTCAATGTAATTGCTTGAATTGTCTCTACAGCATATAACTTCTGTATAAAGAAATATTTGAGACAAAAAATAATTTTATATTACCTCAATACATTTAAAATGAAGCAAATTAACAGCAGTTTAATTTTTTGTTTCCATATTTGCAACTAGCAGTTGAGTAACGTACAATAGTAAATTTAGATTGATCTCGATTATATAAATGACACAAAAGCAAATACATAGGTCTTAGAAGATAAACAAATAAAAGACATTTCAGATAAAGTGGAAAGATCTCAAAAGCGGACAAAGCGTAATGAACCTTAATATAGAAACCACAATTATTTTAACTATATGCATTGTCAACACCACCCCTACACACATGAATACTTGTTATTTTCATGGCGCCTTTATTGCGACACTTGAAAACGATAGTACAATTGATAAGCATCAAATTCTTTAGTTCGTTTGCAGTATTTGTAATGAACTGTGCGCATCTCACCTCGGAGAGTCGTTTCCTAGTCCGAACACGTCTTAAAGGGAAGCACAGTCACCCTTCAGTGGATGAGCGCTAAAATTGCGTTGCTGTAGTCTTGTGTCTGTTTTATTAATTTCGACTGGTGATTTTTCTTTTTATTTCATGTTATTTTCTTGTATAAACATGTTTAAATATTTAATTAAGTCTTATGATGTACAGTAAAATATACACTTATAAGTAAATGCCTACCTAGTATAATACCAATAGTTTTGTAACCATGGTTCGTAGTGATTTCAAAAGGAATTTTTCATTTACTATGAGAGGTTGACTGCAAACTTTTTGTATAACTGATAGCTGGCAGTCAATAAAATGTTCTTTTTTAAAATGACTTGAAAATGTTGTGTGATGCTCTTTTGTTTTTTTCTTCATATGAAAAGTATCGATTATTTTACATTTACTTAGAATACGTCTTTTAATTTTATGAAAGTCTATTATTGCAAATCCAAAAATGTAATCCCCATCAACGAGTATCATATTTATCAAAATGAAATGCGCTACGTGTATCTGCAGCTTTTGAGTTTTTTCTAAAACCAATTCAATATCTTCTATTATTTTCATAACTTAGCTAAGCATCATCTTACACGCGCGTAACCCCGGTACAATTAACCATAAGTATTAATACTGTTTCCCCTACCGTTTCCGCGCTATTTCTCCTTTGCTTATTGCGTGGGGTCTCGCTGTTTTATTGGCACCGATTGTATGTACTACGACACTATCCCTTTTATGAATGTTATGGTTTATTTCGCCCACCCCTAGGATGCCGGTGTTTCTGAGAGTAATTGGCACCGCGGCTACTTTCACCCCTTAATGGCAGGAGGCATATATGACTTGCCACTTTAATACAACAAAGGAACAAATCAAGAATTTGTTTGTGAATAAGAAAACGATGAAAAAAATGTGCCGTGAAATTTTTGATGTAATGGAACTTTTGCTATTCAACCACATAACGTCTTAGAAATTATTTGGCGAAAGTAATAAATAACTTTACTCCAATTTCGTCACATAGCACTGTCCTCAGTAAGGCAGAATTCCTATTCTGCCTAGAGCAGTTTCGCACAATCCGAATCCTATCCAAACCTGTGAAAGTGAGGTCCGTACCGTAGTAGCCGTCGAACTATTTCAATGAAAACTTATGTATTTATTCAGAGTAGTTCTAATTATTTGTTTAAAAAACAAAGATACAGTTTGCAAGAACAAGATAATCAGGTCAAACCATTTATGATAGTGGGTTTGGTTTGGTTCGGATTCGGATCGAATCTAGTGCGAAACCGCTTTCAGTTTGGTGACATACCGTAATACTAACAAAGACATTATGACAATACATTCTGCAAGAGATTTTCTGCTTAGATTGAAAAATTACGTACAATTTAAGGCAATCTTCCCCTGTTTTTTTTTTTTTTGTAAAATAATATACCAGGCGGTACAAACTTGAACTTGAATGAAATGGATAATAAATGCCTGCTATATGATGATGATGTGATGTATTGCACTTGTATCTATAGCATATGTTTATCGTTCAACATTTACATGGCGACAAAGCCTTTCACATACCATTAGCTACAACTATGTTTCCGTTGGAATAAGACCACCTATTTACTTAAACGAAAACTGTAGTTAAACTACATCCTACTGCCGAGACAATTAAAGTTCCGTTCCAAGTACCAGCTAGGAATTTGGGGTTCTTGCGGTCGCACCCACAACGCATAGGTACCCATAGGTATAGCAAAGTGGGGTACTCAATCGGCTATCAACTTAATTGATCACAATGTTGGTGTACCTTTTGCAGCAATTTGGACTGGTTAAACGCTTACTTGGGCGTTTCCTGATTAATCTTTAGGGTTGTAATTGCGACTTGTTGGTTTTCGACGAATGTTACCGTCTTTTGGTGTTTTGTGAAAGCATTTATTGGGGCCTGCGTGTGTATTGTTGTTGTGTTTTATAGGGCAAAAGAGGTGTATCTATAGGCCTTGGTGTGCAATAGTTTCAGAAATAATAAACAAGTTATTTGTAATATCAACTTTATTTCTTTTTCTATAGCGACGTAATTTGCTTATGATTACCGAAGCTGTCATCAGCTAGGCCACCAGCCATGTTTATACGTACTGCTTATGTAATTATATTCTGTCAATGTTATTAATGGTATATTATAGTCAAAAATTCATCTAAACTTTCTCAATAAAAAAAATATCTCCACGTTCTAGGTGTAACTTAATACAAATTTATAATCATAATCTTTAAAGTTATCGAATAAACAAAATGATAAAATCATTTCCGAACCAGACCAATACATTCAATGGGAACGATAAACAGTGTTCAACAAAACATATTCCACGCGTTATTATCACAAATAATGTATGCGACCCAAATCTAAATAGACTAACGACTTTTGTATGAGTTGTGATCAATTACCGAGTGTGTGTAATTATCAGAGGCGCCCATCTCGACCATAAATGTTATCAGTGTATTGCATCTCAGTACTTATGTTATATGGGAATTAGAAACATAGTAGTGTTAGGTGGAGTTTGTATTTGGGTCTTTTGGATAGTAATATTATCATTTCGGTGAGGACATAGTGCTTAAAAATAATTATGAGACTTGACGATTGTTGGCGTGTCGTGTACAATTTAGCAACTGTGAATGCAACTATACCCGTATTTTGACACAGAGGACTACCTTTCTGCCTATCACTACCTAGTAATTGACTAACTGTGATACCTCCTGTGTCTCGACAGCGCGCTCTGTTCCCGCGTGCCTCAAGGAGTTGTCAGCGAATGAAGAGACCAATTGCAGGGCCGAAGCCTACTGGGGCTCCGGTCCAGCTTCTGAAAAGAAGGTCCGACCCTGGTATGAAGGCTAAGAAGGAAAGGAGTGGGTTGTTTAGTCAGTGAGAATCTGACAATGTTTCCCGCTCCGCCTAAGGGCGGGATTCGTCATTAGATAATTTTTCCCACCATAAAAAAGAAAATACCTATGTGTCAGATTTACTAAATACCTACTATTACTAATATTTTTCTGTGTTTTTGTACATCATCACAGTTGATAGACATGAACATATGTATTTTATAGGAAACTAGCTTCTGCCCGCGACTTCGTCCGCGGAAAATTTGTTAAAAATGAAATATAAATAATTTATAGCCTATGTCACTCAGGAGTAAAGCAGCTTTCTATTATAGCTTCAATTTTTCCAATCGAACCATTAGTTCCAGAGATTACCTCCTACAAACAAAAAAACAAATTTACCTCTTTATTATATTAGCGTAGATAATATTATCTTCAGTACACTAAGTACAGTATCTCCCACATAAGTTAATTTGAAGGAAATACTAGTGTATATTCGAGCGATACGAGTATAGTCGTAGCGTTTCTCAACCGACTACTAGAAACATTTCGCATTTCACCAGAGAGATACCAAAGATCGCGTGCACACAATCGAAAATGACACATCGTCCATTATGAAACCGTCCCAATTCCGGCAGTGGACTCTAGTCCGGCACGCCTCTACAGAATTGCCGATACCCTATCTTGGTATAGTGGATTACTTTAGATGAGAGATTAATGCACTGGGCACGTGATAATGGCTATTAGCAACTATTGGTGTTATGTATTCTATGAAGTGTATTAGTTTGCTGATAACAACAGTTTCGGATGATAAATCTTGTATTTTATGTATGGTTTACTGGTTTATTGTAATGGTTAGCAGTTTGGTAGTTTGCTGTTATTGTAATTATGTTTTTCCCTCAGGTTTTTTAATTCTGAATAATTTACTGTTGCCTTTAAATAATTTTATGAAGTATTATTCTTAATTGCTCATAAAATGCATGGATACGAAAAACTTAAGCATAAATAATGCGCAAATGCGAGCTTAACCTAAAATTTGTATTTAACCTAACCTAACCTAACAACAGTTTGTGATTCTAAAGAATTTAAATACTTAAATATGTGAAGAGCACACAATGACATACTTGAAAATAGTACATTGTTATACGAGGGATGAAAGTTAGTTATTTAGTCCCGAGAAATTCCTTGGCGACCGAGCATCAGCGAGGTCGCTAATAACTATTAGCGACCTCGCTGATGCTCGGTCGAGGGACTAAATAAATCTTTAACCCGAGGTAAACACTGTGCTTTTCATTACGAATACGAGGAAAATAAAAATAATAATAAAAACCTGAGTCGTCGTTAAATGTCTTCGTATGTTTTTAGGTAGGTTTATTTCTTTTGATTTAGGCGGTAAGCGGTTTTCTCCTCAAAGAATCTTGCGTTAAATTTATAACTGAAGCTGATGAACTTATCGTGGTAATACAAATTTCATCTGGCTATTCAGTCAATATTTTATCATTGTAAAAATGGGTCAGGTCAACATTTTTCTCAAATATAATATTAGTTTTAATGAAATAGTTGAAAGTAAATTAAAATAAAGTCATTAAAAAAAAGTATTCTTAAATTAATTCTATCTCTATGTCATTTTAATTGTACTGGCAGTATAAGAATTTGGGTACTTTACAACTGACAGTTGATTTTTTAATATGTAGACAGCAAATATTAAAAAAAAAAACTAGTTCTATTTAGACATTTCTATTGAACCGTGACCCGAACGTAAACTAAATAACTAACTTTCATACCTCGTATAACAATGTACTATTACAACATACAAGTCAGAAGTGGGTCAAAGCCAAAAACACCAAACGCAATGAATCCAAATACTGGGCAAAGGCTTCCACGTTTGCGTAGTATTTGGATTGTTAGATATAGGCTAGATTTAATAATAATATTTATAAAAATAAATAGGATCTTAATTAAACATTGAATGGTCATGTTGACTGGAAATATTCCCTAACTCCTCTGAACACCTCCAAGGAAGGACTAGCCCGTGTCGAGTGTCCTTGTGTTTGGGTTATTCTGTTTTTTTTTTTTTTTATGAAAGTAACATCAAGAACACGTAGAGCAACATTGCGTGTATTGCTACAGTAGATCACAACTGCCGCTCTAGCTAAGTTACGATCGTTTCGTTAACATCGAACGCTCTGAGTTGGCCACGACCCCAATTCCTTTGTTCTGACACCATCTCAATGCTCAGGCAATGGTCGTGGCCTATTCCAATGGTCACGTGGGTAAGGGGGCTGAGATAATTCTTCCTAATCGTAAATACTTAATGTTATTCTTAAGATATCGTTCTACCCTCTTATTACAGAAAAAAAATGAATAATCGTCTAATTAATCAATCAAACTACTAAGCACAAGTACACTCACCGTCCAAACTATCCAGTACAAATGTACCGAACACATTTTCTACATATCGCAGCCTATCGATTGGGCAACGTATCTACCCTATAAATAGCAATGGCTGACAAATGGCGGGCCCGATCTGATATATTGACGTGTTGATATGCGCTGCCGAGGGGACGATTTTCAACTTCATTGACATAAATCCCGTTTTCAAGAAATATATTGGGTTTTATAGGGAAACAGACTGCTAGTGTTTGTATGGATTTTATTGTTTTTCTAGAGGGATAAACGGGAGTCGCTGACAGTGTTATAAAAGATATTAAATGGTTATTGTGTATGGTAAGCTCTTCAGCCCTTACAATGGTTTTGGTTATAAGGACGTAAGTAATAATATTATATTTGGAACTGTTATTGATCTTTGAATAAATTGCGTTATTGTTTGTATTATCAGTTAATAATAGGTACAGCTATTATTAAACCGTCTTCAAAATGGAAAATTTAATGGTTTTCATTCATTATAGTTTTTTATGAATTTTCTCTAAATAATAAAAAAAAACTTTCATGAATATTGTAATTGAGATCTTAGAAAAATCGAGGGGAATCACATTTTTTTATATATAGAGCAGTAATGTTAGTATTCTATAGGTACCTATATACCTATTCGGTGACGGCGACCTCTCATGCCGGACCTTGGTTCAGGGCATAGTCCTCAGCGAGGAGGAGTGGCAGGCGATCCCCTGCTTTTGCGAGGCAGTAATGCTAGTAAAGGAGGAGGTCGACCGCATTAGACGAAGGCAACGGCGCTCTCGCCATAGCCGCAGCCGCCGCGTTTCCGATCCTGATTTTTCTGACTACGAGCAATGTAACAATTCGGACCGAGCCCAAGTCGTCGACGCACCCCAAGGAGTTGTCAGCAAACTGCAGGGGCCCAGCAAGGTCGAAGCTGAGATCAAGGCAAGGAAGTAACGTGGAAAACTTTCCACGTTCAGTCAGTAAAAGTCTGACTCTGTTTCCCGCTCAGCCTAAGGGCGGGATTTGTCATTTGAGGATTTTTACTTACCATAAAAAAGCGTATATATACGTATAAACTCGCACACTACCCATATTTAGCTTTACAACTGAATGAAAACTTTTTCAAGAAAAAATTAACTAATTTTATATACACAAAACCACTAAAAGTGCAAAATAACTTTCATAAAAGACATAAACGTACGAAGAAAAATCAAAAGATTTTGTTTCTTCGTTATTTTTACATCAATTAAAGCTATTAAACAGTTAGTTCGTACTTTTTAGTGTTTTTGTGTTAAAGTTGTTTTGAATTGCTTGTGTACGTTAAAAAATAAGTTTTGTAATTTATGTATTATTAACTAAAATTGGAGTTTCACTACTTTTTTTATAGGAGGAAAATCATCCTCTGACTTTTTTTGCTCAAGAGTTGGGTTCTCTGTCTCATAACCATTGGTGATTCGGAATTCTACTAGTTGACAAAAAGTCAAATCGACTAGTCAGTGGGCATTTACTTTTGGACGTATTTGTATTTAACAATCACATTTGCTTTACATCTCTACAAGCATCACATCACGTATTGGGTCTCGCACTAACCTAAAATAACTGAGTTTGAATGTAGTCAGAATTTAAATCGAAGTCACAGAAATTAATGGTAACGACCCAAAGTTTTACACAGTAGAACTTACATTTAATTTTATATTTGATTTACTAACAAAATTTAGAAATTATCTAGTTTTGTAATCTATAATTGCATGCATTTTCAATAAGGAACAATATTCAATACTCAAATGTTTATTACATTCTACAATGTACGAGTATATGCATAGACGGTAGATAGAATTTCTTTGACTCAATTGTGGCCCTTGTTGGGCACAGCAAAAGACAATATTATGAAGAATATACTCTGTCTTATAGACTAAACTTATTCTAAGTACCTACAATGTCAGCCATTCGTGTTACCAGCTTAAATTCATTTTGTTCCTAAAAAAGTAACGTTTTCTACATCCTTCGTGTCACAGCTATCGGGAAACGCCAAATAAAACTGCCCTTTTAAACTGAAAGTTTAAAATTTTATTTACATATTTGCATACAATATTTACTCGTGGATATCGTGTCAGCATTCCAATTACCATTTTAAGTTAACCTTTATTTGCGTAACTGGCGACGATTTTTTTTTCGTTTAGGCGAAAAATGTGAAAACAGATCGAAATTTTACTTCGCTCGGCCGCTTTTGGTAAATTATTATTTATGATGCAAACAGTCGTTGTATGGCAGTTTTCGAGTTTTGTAGAAGCAGGCGATAATACTGGTGGTAGCGTGTTAGTGTATACCAACAATTATAGGTATTGTTGGCTATAAAACATTCTTAATGTAGGCCAAGTAAATAATTTTCTTTTGTTTGCATTGCTGAGCCTTTGCATTGTAGCACCGATTCTTTCCGCTAAGCAAAACGAGATTGCTACTAAGGTAAAATATTTTTTTTTCTCGCTTCTTAATCTGTGTAGCCATTTAAAATTAGTCCTCCTCTTTAGTCGTTCACTCTTGACGGTTGTCGAGTCGGTTGACGAGTGAGGCTTGTTAGCTCGATTTAAAATTAGTACCACAATCAAAAAATATGTTTTAGTATTCAACATGTCTTTAAAGTCACTTTTTTCTTTTTTTTTATTATTTTCAAAATAATTAAATTATTATGTTATTTGGAGTTACGTTCTTTGTAATCGAAAGGGTCGTACGATTTTTTTTTTAAATATGTTTTAACAACTTTACATTGCCGTTGCATATAGTAATTAATTATTGTTTAATTAAGAAAATCACTATCCAAAGCTTGGTCAAAGTTACTACAAAAATACATCGTACTAATTTGGTATTGACAGTTCCTATATATGAGTTTAGTATACTAAACCTCCAACTTTTTAAAATTGTGTACTTAACGTGGATATGAATTTGTAACACCCCGAATTTGTGACCTTTAAAATATTGGTAGACGTTACACTCATAAACGTTTATTTCAAACCATAAAGTGACCTTACAACGATATAACGATTTGGCATCGAAGTGTCAATAAAATATTATCATCGGGTCACCGCTCTCATAAAGTTGTGACACGTGACCTAGAATCCATCAAAATAACAAATTTTAATGACGTAAAAAATTGTGTATTACATGGGATTTACGTTGCAAAAAATTGCCCTACAAAGTATCTCCTATTTAACTATATAAAATAATGATAATGTATATATGCAGACTAATAATAATAAAAAAGAAAAAACACTCACAAAGCATCAAAAAATTCATCCACATCGATGTCAATGGGAAATGTGCCCAGAATGCTGGCTGGATATAAAATAATTCCTTAGCACTCTTCTAATGCTGGCTTTCTTAAGCTAAAGTTTCGTTATGTGATGTGACAATTAACAGAATTTCATTTTCATTGATGGTACGGATAAAGATAGATCATAGACATAAATAAAATAAAATTTTTGTTCTCTTGTTTTTGTATGTAATTGAACGTTGCTTGTCAAAACTTGACGTTGTCATACAATGGCTTTATAGCTTGTAAACGGGAAAGTAATTATATATAACAACTTTTGGTTGATGCTTCTTAATGAAGCGTTGTAAGACAATTTTGATAGCAGTTTTTTATGCATTTAAAGAGTTTTTTCCAAATACAACTTACATTGCCATTAATCACTGTAACCTATTATTTTTACTATTAAAACCTAACCTTTCCGTAAAGTAATTAAAAATCAAATTAGGAGCCACGAAACCCACGCTAAACTCATCACAACTAAATTAACCACAAGCAGCCAAATTACATAAAAGTTTTAAGGATAGTAGGTAAGCATGTTTCGTAATTACTTTACATTTTACACACATAACACAACAATGCGACGGCTTGTACTATTAGGTTTTAAATAAAATACGAATTAAACAAAATTATATTAAAACTTTTAATATTTGAAACCTACTAAAATAAAAAATTCTTTAGGACCTTATTATATATTTTGAAGTAATAAATAAAAAAATTGTTACTCAATATGTTAGCGTAATTCGGCAAAACGCAAGACATCGTTTATTTATATTCCTCATTGACAGGTTTTTTTTTATTTTTTTCTTGGCACAGTACAGCCATACTAAATAGTTGAACTTGAAGTTAGAACAGAATTACAAATGTTAACAATAATAACCACTGCTAATGGCATTTATTCTTTTAAACCATTTATTTTTTTACGAGTGATTTTTTGGCGAGTAAAGTAAGAACGGCCGGACTCAATAAAATTAAAAAAGAAGCCTGTTAATGAGGAATAATCTACACTATCTACACTATCTACACTAATATAATAAAGAGGTAAAGTTTGTTTTTTTGTTTTTTTGTTTGTAGGAGGTAATCTCTGGAACTACTGGTCCGATTTGAAAAAAATTAGCAACAACAGAAAGCTGCTTTACTCCTGAGTGACATAGGCTATATTTTATGTACGCGGGCGAAGCCGCTGACAAAAGCTAGTAGTATAATATAATAACGGCCTTTCTGTACAATACTGTTAATATTATATACATTTATTTAAGTTGCTGTAAAAAAAAAAACAGTCCTGTAAAGTTTCATAACCAGAACACATTTTGTTTATTGAAAATTGTAGTTAAAATTAAATTATTATTAGCTTATTCATTTTAGTCGTCATCTTCACTATCATCTGATTCAAAGTATAAAGTTTCCGTCACTGGCCTTCTTCTCTTTATTTAAATTTGTAACACAACTTTTACCACACATCGTCCACACGCACGGTGCAGTCATACATCAAACTAATACAATATGCGGGTGACGAAATCAAACACATTTGTTGGACACGCACGCCCACTTTAAGGACCCTATGCGCAGCGCGTGCGCAGCGTGCGTGTTTTATTTGCATTGCACTCATGGATCGACTAATAAATTACCATTCGTTGGTAAATGCGCTGTCGAAAATGATTTATGTTGGTTTGATATGATTTTTTGATCTGAATCTGATTAAAATGATTGATGTTACATATGTATGTGTGTGATTACAAAAGTAAGTACCATGTAGGTACACACACATTGCTCTCGTTCACATTTTGAAAGTTAGGTCTACCTTTTTGTAAATGCGAAATTAAGTTTGTTTGTTACGATTTTATAATAGATTTTAACGTAACATACCAGATGGGTAAATTCGTAGACATGTAACCTCCATTAAGCCGCACTGGGCCTACGTGGTGGATTACAGCCCATTCCTCCACCTAAAAATCCCTGAGTCCCAGCCATGAAAACATTATAAGTTTGATGGTATGCTATGGTATCAGACGGTTATACCATGTTGTGAAAACATATGACATAGAATAAATCTTTTTCTGGAAATATGTTCCTTTTTCAACTTTCATATAGGCAAAGCCACTGGTAGAAGTCAGTGAATTATGCAAGCAGTGTTATGTAAACAACGCTACGTAATGGGAATTGCAGGAATATTGGTATCATCCATTGCGGTTTAGTTAGTATTACCACACGTAGGAACATGACTATCAATGCATTAACTTAATTAATCTGACTGTTTCGCGGAATTTTCACTCGAAGCTATTTTTATGGGTTTTCAGAAAAGTTATTGATTCCCGGTGTCCTAAAAGTTTAATTATATCGGATTTAGTTGCTGCTAGTAATGGACTCGCTACAAGTACCTTACTGTCTCTTTTTAGTATTTTAGTGGGAAGTAATCGAATGAGTGACCATTATTTCTACTGATAGTAAGCGATGATGTGGTCTACGATTTAGCATGTCTGTCTCAATATTCACTCTTGATTTACAATTAGTGTTCTAGATTGTAGCTATCAGGCAACAGAGTCTCCTGCACTAAATATTAATTAACCTAACCCACCTCCTTTGAAAAGCTATAAGAGAGATGGTGCACAACGTCTTCCATTAAAAAAACTCTTTCCAGTAATCCCGCAAACTTAGCAGACATAGGGGCCTAGCAGGGTTGAAGCCTACTGTGGCCATGGGCCTGGGGGAAAACCTCCTGGAACGAAGACCTATAAAGAACAGGAGTAGGATTTATTCAGTAAAAGTCTTATATGCCCTACGCTCTTCCGCGCCGCCTGAGAGAAATAATTGGATGATTTTCTATACAAAAAAAAATACCCTTGCAGACATCCCCCCCCCCCTAGTCGGCTTTAGTATCTCTGCAGTAGAGACATAAACTGACACCTAAATCCGCATGGAAATATAATTAAATTTAATTAACAATGCCGCAAGGGGTACGCCTAAAATGTTCGCTGTGCAACTCACGTTTTTATTTTTTACGACACATCAAAAGAAAGTGATATCACGTAATTTTATGGTAATGGAGGGGTGCCCCACAAACCCACGTATAAAGCCTTTTAAATTTACGGTGTAGGCCTTGTGATGAGCCGAGTGTTTTATGGTTTGAAACATTTAAAATCATATGTGACCTAGTACATGTAAGATTGCGTCATAACGGTGCCAGATAAGTCAGCTTGAAAACTTCCAAGTCATTGGGTCGGTGTAACACTGTGGAATCTAGACTGTAACTTTGAAAATTTCTCTGTTATGTTTTGTCCTCGAGCTACTCTCTCAGCTTCCTCTATGTTGAAGAAAATTTGTGCTCGCTTCGAACTTATCTAAAGCGATAAAGACGTACTTCTAAAGTAACTGTGTCAAGATTATCAAATTCTCTAACGTCTCTAAGATAAAACCGGTAACGCTTTGTATGAAATTCGAATATTGTTCTGCCTGCAGGAATTTGAAGTTCCATATATTAGGTTACGTAAGTTCGAATTGTTTTGAAACTGATCAAATTAAACCTCTCTGCTGCTACTACCGTTATATTTATTTGGATGTTAAATATATCTACAGTGATTTCTACAAAAAAATAATGAAAATTAATTAAACAGAACCTCAATAAATCTTTAATCGACGCTGCATAATTTATTCTTCATATTGAGGTCGAGGGGATCTTATAACTTTATTTTTAATAAGTTTCATGCAAATCAGCTACTAGAGACTTAATATAGGTCTGATCAGGGTCCCGGATCAAATTGAAAAGATTCTGTGCAACGTCAAGAGTGACCCCTCTTGACGAAGGTACTGCTTTCAGGATCTTTCGCGATATTTAATATGGGGAGCCAACAAACCAAATGCTACATTGATAGAAGGGGATGACTCCAAAAAAGTGTTTTCAAAATATTGCAAGATGATTTTGATTTTCGTTGATTCGGAGAGCGTTTACGGTGGACACATTAAAATCTATCTTATAAATGGTAACTGATAAACTATAAAATCTACATGGTACGTTAATTTTTATCCCTTATTAAATTCTTCCACTTAGACCATCACGCTAGCATTCTAATACACCCTTCATATCATTGCTTTATCCATCTCTTCTTTGACCTTCCTGTCTTTTTCAAAATATTCACACGTATACTGATAACTTTCCTGATAACCTATATTTTATTCCTCTTCTTCACGTTCACTTCTGTCAAAGCATGACCTTTTCAGTTATCACAGTACCATTTTTGGACTTTCTCTAATATACTCATTTTTAATATATTTGGTCTCGTCTTTTCACATATCTATCTCAACATTTTCATTTCATATGCAATCCTTTTTCCATCTCTTTGATTCATACAACGTGTGAATTCTTTCAAATCACATTGATTATTATTTATAATTTAAGTACTTACCTTAAAATATTTACGGTTAAGTGCAAAATAAGGTTCAAAGGTGCTTTTTCAATATCAACAGCTATTAAGCAAAGCCTGATATTGGATAATTAAAGGTAACTATTATCCTAAAGCATCGGTCCCTATGATGTCTGTAAGCAATCAGTTTACTGTCCTCGTTGTCTCACCATTTTGATCTCTAAACTCTAGGTCTTTAAGGTTGTTTTCGTATTTCTAACAAGTAAGTCACCAAGACCACTAAACGTGTTAAATGTGGAAAAATTATTACTGCATTAACTTTAGGTAAATCTGATTGGTTTGAAGCAGTATTTTGAAATTCAATAATAATGCACATAAAGTTCACCCTTGGCCAGTTTTGCGTTAATAGGTGTATTTTACTGACAAATGTTATCGAAGGTTGGCCATTTTAACACAGTTCGTTTCGATACTAGACAAGAAGGGCCATCATCAGTTCTTAAGTGTGCAAAGGTTCTTAAGTTGGTCTAAGCTTTGAACAGAATTTTGCATTCTAAACGATATGACGTCATAAGATGAAACGACAGCAAAGATAACACATAATTTCACCATATTCATGCACGATACTGTTATGTTATGTATCCTGCCGTTAATTTTTATTTACAGATTAAGCGATTTAAACTCAATTTACGTCGATTTTGTTAGAAGCTCAGAAATATTAACTTTAATATTTTGTCGAAAAATTCTGAAATATAGAAAATATGTTTTAAAAAGTTAAATCCATTTCTTGTGGTGTAATTAAATTTAACAAGTCTTGTCTGAAGCTCAATAATTATAAGGCTTCAGACATCATCATTACAAGAATTTTTTATTCATAATGTATCTAACTAGTAATATCTATATAATATTTTAGAATTTTATATCAAAATTAATATTATATTGCTCTAATTCATATGATCCAATTTTTGCCACACAATATTTTATAGTGCATCAGTTCTCATTTAAAATATAACTCATTTCTTTCAAATGATAATGCTAACTCGTTTCTAACTGCGTCTTTGACATTTACAGCGCCTTAATAACACCTTTAAAGAAAAAGAAAACTCTTTAATAACGGGCAAAAAACGCCCTTATTCTGATTGCTATCGTTAGAGTCAGTAACGAGGCAGACGATTGATCTCGTCGTGACAGGGATACTTGTGATAAGCTTTATCCATTCTACGATAGTATCGTGAAATCAATTAACCTAATGATGTCTGGCCCTTCGTTCAATAGGACTGCGATCTAGCTCCAATACTTCCTTAATAGGTATTGGTTGATACATATCCGATGGATTGATCAATCGCAAGCGTTGATTTAAGGAAATTTGTTTTGTTATGATATCCGATTGGTTAGTCAGGGGAGGCTGTTGATTTCATTGTTCTGTCTGTTACAGTGTTATTGTTTTTTTTTTTTTATAAAGACAATTTAATCTTATTTTTTTA
This sequence comes from Mythimna loreyi, assembly GCA_029852875.1. Lineage (NCBI taxonomy): Eukaryota > Metazoa > Arthropoda > Insecta > Lepidoptera > Noctuidae > Mythimna > Mythimna loreyi. The sequence goes on from CM056787.1 coordinate 13,288,322, forward strand.
CTAAATGCATGAGAATAATCTTATTTTAGGACTTAATGCCTATCATGAGGCTTTAACTATAGGATTTGGGGTAAACCAAAAATGCTAACATTTGTAGTATTGATATTTTGGAAGTAAAATCTTCACTACTTTACCAAACATTAGCATCCAAATGATGTTTTCATATACTTAGCGGTATTTTTAGAGAACCTGATGTTGAAGATCAATACTATCCTACTGTTTGATAATAATAAGTAGGTAGAAGATGACGGAGGTATACCTTTTGAATAATTCAAGTGACTTGATGACTAGGTATTCGTGTTTTATGGTTGTCATCATGTTATTTAAGCGGCAGCATTTGCTTCCACAACAAGCCGTGAGATTTTCAAACTGCGTATTATCTTCGGACAAACATTGACTTAGATCGAACCCCTTCAATAGAAGCACAGTTATGATCTTGTGATACTTACCGGTCTGGAGAATGGCAAGCCGGAAATTCGTTAGTGGTAGAATTATTATCTACTGGTGAGAAGAAAACAGCAAATATTGTAGGCTAAACAAATATTATAAAGCTTTGCTGATATTTCTAAAACTGAGCATTAGTTATTTTCAAGGTTTTTACTCAAAACAGTTCCTTTTCTGTTCAGTGCAGTGTGTGTTCAGTTCCTGTATGATAGCTATTAGGAATCAGAAAATTTCAAAAATAGAGTTCAAAATATAAAATGATTATTTTTTTGACTTTTTATACCACTTGGTCCTTTAAATCAAGTCTTATTTTATAATAATGAGGATTTAACTTGTGATAATAATAAACTTGGGTCCATTTAATGCTGAGAGAGTATTAAGGACATAATGCCTAATGTATAAGCATTACAAACTTTTAGGGACATAGAGAAAGTTGGAATTAATTTTAATATCTAATTAAAAGCTGAACAAGGACTGATGACTGGGGTTCAAATCAGAACTTTGTTAAATACCTAGTTGATAAAGGTCTCTATCTGCCTAATTAAATTACCGATTTTTTGTTGTGGAGGTCTCCTTGCAGTAATTCCATGTAAAACATGGGTACTCAACCGCATCTGGTCAGACTGGAACCCCACCCTATAGTTGGAAAAAACTCTAGGGAAATGATGATAGAAAATTATCAAATTTTCTCCATATCTGGGTGGAGTGAAAGAGAGTGGTACTCTCTTTCACTCCACCCAGATATGGAGAAGACTTGTTAAAACCCATCCACAATTATTCAGTTGCATTTAACATTCTACTACCTGTGGTGACTATTTTGAACAAACCAATTAGATTGGCAAGTTGGTAAGTTCATCCTGCCAACTTACTTGCCAATCTACTCATATTTATATTTGAAATCACCCTAACAAAACTTAAGGGCAATTATTGTCTGATTTCAATTACATTGTTGTACGTAAACGCTCCTAAAAGGCAAGCTTAACCCTCTTGAAGTTTTATTACGGCTACTTCGCAGTAATATATCAAGATTTCGAATCGGATTCAGCGAGGTACAAAACCGCTCTGAGGCATTTAAAAATAACATTTCTGATTTTGTAAGTACGACATATTTAGGGTTTAATGTAGATAAGTTCTAAGAAATTGATAATCTAAAGAATTGCTTTTCCGTGAAAAAAAGGAATTTAAACTCGTTCCGTCTTTCCGTCAGTATGTCAGCTCCCGGTAGATCGGTCCTGGGGCTATCGTGCAAACCTTGCAATTTTTGCAAAATTTTATAATTTCACTTTGTTTTATAGACCATAATGAACAGTAGGTCGCGCCTTAGGCCTCTTAACTGTCCAGTAACCTTTAAATTTTACGTCAAACTTAATACTTTAGTATTTTATTTTCTTGATAGCTGTAACATCTTAATTGCACTCTCTTTCGTCTTTATTGCTCTCCTTTAATTAACAAGTTCATTAGTTATTCAGAATTTGAAATAATTGAATTTTCTCTTTGATACAAAATCAGGGTTTGTCAGTTTAAAGAGATTGCGGCACCGGTGCTTCCTAAGTCAATTACAAATAATTTTATTTTATATTAACTTCTAATAACTTTCTTATACACTAACAGTGTGTACGAGTATAAAATTAACGGTCGAAACAAAAAAGTGCTATAAGCAATGTTATTACCGGTAAATCCACTTTCGCTATTTAAGTTTTGTATGAAAATTCTTATCTTATGGCAGCTCCATATTAGTGCTGTGAAACTCCGTAAACAGGCGTGAACGTGAATGTCGATGTCGTGTGATGGACGGTTTTCACGGAGTGTCCGCGGGATACGACTTGTGTTGTTTATTCACGGCGTGAATACGCGCGTGAATTTACGCCACTATGTGAAACCGCCATTACTTGAAAGCAGAGTTTACTGCAACGAAGAATTCTCTGCATGCCACAGACACAAGTCCTGTTTTCAAACAACAGCGTTATGCATTGTTGTTAAACTATATCAACGAACTTAGTGTTAAATTATTGGTAGATATACATTTATACCTACAAATATCATCAGGCTTATAAGGTTTTCAGTGCTGTCTCTTTAAGAGAGAGAATGGGCCGTCCACCATGTGGGCTTAATGTGGTTTGGTGGGTTTCACATATTGTCTTCGACTTATTTGATTCTAAGACAAATCTGATGATCTGGTCAATTTTGATGGAACCCGATAGATGCAAGATGCACAAGGGCGTTTAGGGGAGGTCTATGTCCTACAGTGGGTGTTTTTCGGCTGCAATTATAATGATGATGAGGACAAATCGGTTTCCTCACGATATTTTTCAGTTCCGAGAGTATGGTAATAAAATAAATTATACAGAGTAAAGAGCCTGACTTGCACCTACATCTCGTAACTCATGGCCGTTAAGGTACGTTTAGACTACAAGACATTATATAGTACACTCATTTATATATATACATCGAGTGTCTCTGTAGGAACACGAATGTCTCTAATTGCTCACTCGTGTTCATTCGCCGTAGGCGCGGACCTGCGGACGTCGAGCATTGGGTAGCTCGCTGTCCACCCATGTCCATCTGGTAACCGTCCGGACCGAGCCCAAGTCTTCGATGGCGTGCACTGTTCCCGCGCGCCTCCAAGAGCTGTCAGCAACGAGTTGTCGAAGCCTTCTGGGGCCAAGGGTTGATGCGAAAGCGGAAAACCGGGGCCCTGGAACTAAGGCAGGAAGTAACGGTGGGTCGTTTAGTCAGTAGAAGTCTGACACTGTCTCCCGCTCCGCCCAAGGGCGGGATTCGGCATTCGTTGATTTTTCCCACCATAAAAAAAAACACTCGTATTCATACAGAATACTGAGTGCACCGTATAAAATGTCTTAGTATAAACGTACTTTTACCAGTGGGCTACCACTAATCCACCAAACTACTGACATGTATTAAGTCATTATTCTTATAAACTTTATACAACCATCATAATTTCTTTGAATAACATACATAATTATTATCTTTCGCAAAGCCTTTGTTGTGACATATAAATATACCAATATTGCCAACACAAAGCAAAACATAACAAAAAATGTGTGCAAGCTAGCATCATTAGTTGAACCTGTCTACCCTCACAACCGGCCCTCCTGCCCGCTGGGACACGGGACGTGATAACGTCCCTCTGCGTGAATACGACGTTTGTTCCCGAGTTCGGCCACGAAAACAGCGCTTTTTTTTCTGTACCCAATATTCAAACTTTCAGAGATAGATCATTTTATTAAAGTTTCAACTATACAGCGAACGCCCGCGTTCGCGAGTGTTAACGGAAAGTTTCAGAAATAGACTCTTGGCCACAGTTGGCCTCGACTCTGCCTGCTGGCAGGCTGGGCCCCTACGTTTGTTAACGAAAGAGTCGTTAGGTTAGGTTAGGGTAGTCGAGAGGCGCGGAAACATTGCGCGCCGTTGACGACTTGGGCTCCTTCAATATACATACAAAGTTTCATTCAAACCCTTCAAGCCGTTTATAAGGAGTTATATGACAAACGCACGTACAGAAGAATTATATACATAATGATTAATATTTGATGTAAAACTACATGTGTAATTAATTTTGTAGCAGTGAACTGCTTGCGGTTTTGTCTGCCTGATTACAAATTTTATTCTTCACTAGATTCGCTTATAATGTCATGACCGACATTTTGCTTCTCAGTAAGTACGTGTATACCACTTGTGTTATTGGTGAATGTAAATTTTCCCTCTAGTTCTACTTTTCAGCCCCCTAGCCGAGATTACGTTCGTTGCGTTTACGTCAAACGCTTGGAATTGTTCGCGCCTTCAATTCCTTTGTTCTGACCACGTGACTGAACGTTGAGATGACGTCAGGACAAAGGAATTGGGGGCATGGCCAACACAAAGTATTCGATGAAATGGCTTCCCAACTCGCCCTAGTTGGGGCCCAACACAACACAATCGATTAACTATCGGTCCTGATGTTGGATAGTGCAATTGGACGTTATATTATTGAGCTGGCAGCTCAGATAAAATGGGCCTGATGACAGGTAAGTAACTAATTGATTTAGGCTATTGTCCGGTAAATATATTGAGAAAACGATCGTTTATCACTGTTCTCTATTGAGCTGAACTTTGACTTAATAGAGTTTGTTTTTGCGATTTTCTCAGGGATTATTCAATAGGTGGTAGGTACAAGAGCTATAAATGTTTCATTTCAGCATGCAAAAGCACCGTAAAGCTTTCAACAACATAAGGGTAGAAACTTACTGGCCTGTTGGTCTAGTGGTTAGTGGCCGTGACTGCTATGCCGGAGGTCGTGGGTTTGATTCCCATCCAGGACAGATGTTTGTGTGATGAGCACGATCATTTGTTCTGTGTCTGGGTGTTATTTATCTGTAATATATATGTATTTAGAAGTATATAAGTAGGTTTGTTACTTGTCTCGTACCCATAACACAAGCTCTTCTTAGCTTGGAACTAGACAATGATGTGTGACAGTTGCGGAACATATTTATTATATTATTCGTCGTATTATTATACGTCAGATTGTCTGATGTTAGAAATAAAATTTAACTGAAGAAACACAGGAAGGTTTTATTATTATATAACTTGCGCTCCTTTGACCAGCCAGAGAAGTTATTTTATAATATAAAAAAAAACATGAAACGTAGGTAGTCCATTTAGCTATTAAGTTTTGACAAATTCGTGATTATCAGCAAAATTTAGTACCAAGGGGCCAACGTGCCAACATTATTAAATTACGCATAATACTTTGACAGTAGATAATCGCAACTGTAATCAAACCATATTAGGGGCGAACAAACTATATTACCTAATAATGATATGCGTGATCGCTAACGGTACCAACGCACTTGTTAGCACCGCATGGGGTAGTCATCCCTTTGAAAGGGTGGCTTTAAATTTTTTTATTTAATTCTTTTTAAATATTTTAGCTTATACTTCGTTCTGTGGACCTCATAGAAGTTTATTTTCAAAGATATCTTAAAAATAGTCATACTAAAAAAATTAAAATAGTGCCCAGTCTGTAAGGCGTTTAGCCAAGCACATAAACATAGCATCAGCTTATAATATCCCCAATGTTAAGACTCAGGCCTCCTCTTTAGAAAGGGAATGGGCCGTCATCCACCACGCGGGTCCAGTGCGGAATAGTGGATGTCACATGTCTTCGATGTACTTGATGTACTTGCTGTCTTTGTTTATTTGTTCACACATTGTTTTATTTTTATTTTGTTTTTATTCTTCATTTTTAACTTCTTGTGGCATTTTTGTTTTGTAATGCAAACAGAAATGTAATTGTTGTAAAGTTAAGAAAATGTAATTGTGTTTTCTACGTTGGAGATCCTAAATAAATAAATAAATGTTTTTGGTTCTAGGACATGAGGATGTTTTCCTTTACCGTTTTGATAGCAGTGGTGATGAAATAAATTACACAAATTAATGCGCCTGACTGGGTTTGAACCCGCGACCTACAACGTTGTACGTAAGTACCGAAGAGATAATTATTTTAGTGCATGAGTGTGTGTACAAACACAGGTGCACTTTCTCTTCCATTACTCTTATAGTCCGTTGGGACGGCATTCCGGCACGAGCTGGAAGCGATCAATCGCAGAACCAAGAGCTTTACAAGCACGATACGCTATGGTGTTACACCACAAACTTCCAAACTCCGGACTGCCACAGAGTAATTACTAATGAAACAACCCAATAACACTTTTTGCTTGATCTTGAAATCGATCCCATATTTCAACAATTGCACTTGCTAAGTGACCTATGAGAATGTCAAAATAAGTATAATCTATACATATCAGAGGAAAAACTAATTGAAAGACATTGATATGTCCAAAACAATATCTATATGTAAAAAAATTGATATGTACGCATAACCAAAACCTAGGACTAAAACCTGAAATTTTACACAATGTTTCCTCTATATCCTATGACGTTATAGGCGTGTACTTAGAACGGATTTGCCAAAACTCATCCCCTAAAGTGATGAAACAAGAGTTTAAAGTTCGTGTGAGGAAACTTACAAGCAGGTGAAGCTGCTATCAGAAGCTAGCAAATATGAATAAAGTACCTTCTTTGTTTCCAGTAATTTAAATTGTGCTTTCGAATCGAAATCAAGAAATAAAGGAAACCGAGTATCTCCATTTAAAATCGTTTAAAATTAACAAAATTTAAATAAATACCCGTATTCATTAAAATAACAATTGCATTTTTATCGGCGAAATACAATAACGAATCAACAGACATGAAAAATTCATAAGCGATCCATATAAAATCGATACTTGTTATTAAGAACGCCGATGCATCGATTCATAACGGCCTTAAAATAAATCAGAGCATTGGGGGCGTAAAAAATTCACTCGCTCTTTTAATATTTACCGATTGTTTTCATCTCCAAGTGAAATACTGCTATCCCATCGAACATGGCCAGTTTAAAATGCACCCGTAAGCTCTCCCACACTCCTCCATCGTAAAACTTAAGCACAGGTCTTTGTAAATTAGTTGTTTACCATATTAGTAGCTGTTAACATTCCTTAGTGATGCTTCATTAGAAAACGCTCGAAGGTTTTTAAGTGTATTGAAAATACGATGTAAGCGATCATTAATAAAATGCTCATCAATTTCAGACTTTATTGCCTCTAAGTAAAGTTGAAATTCAATATCTTAATTTTGATTGAACTCTTGATTAATTGTTTGCGTTGAAATTTAATCAACGAAATTAAATGTTAATTGTTTTATATTTACAGGTGAAATAAAAGAAGCCATTATGAAAAGTTTACGTTTATAGTTTCTTTGAAAAGTAATTCAGGTACCGTTGAATTACGAGTAATAAATATCTAACTACTAAGCATTTGTGCAAGGCAATAAACTTATTGAAATGCCTACAATAATTACATAATGACCTGAAGACATATAACCCTACAAGCATATTATAGTTTTCACTAAATTGACTTGACTTGTTTTTTTCACAACGTCGTCTAGTCCTAAGCAAAGCTTGTGACCCATAACACAAGCTAGTTGTCAAGCGACAACTGATAAACATAATTAATTATATATTCCAAAATACACACATACTATAAATAAATTACTCCCAGACACTGAACAAATTATGATCGTGCTCACCACATATTAAACATTTGTCCTGGGTGGGAATCGAACTCACGACCTCCAGCATAACATAACCAACAGGCCAGTCAAATCAGTAAATAGTAATAATCTTTCCTTAAGTGCACTTACACGCAAAATGATTATAATTGGTTGGTCCCAGGTTCCATGAAAAGTTTCTAAGGTCTGCAGAGACTCGTACTGACCGACAATTATATTTACTTCTAAGAATACTGTAGCCATATTATATCGAGGAAAGAATTTTCAAAATTGGAACAGTAGTTCCAGAGATAACTTTGTGCAAATTACCTCTTTATAACGTTTTTTTTTTTGTGGAAAGCAAAAATCATCCAATGTCGAATCCCGCTCTTGTCAGACTTTTACTGATTAAACACCCACCCCGTTCCTTCTTTGCCCTTCGCACTAGGACCAAGCCTTCCTCTCAAAAAGAAACCTAGGGCCCCAGTAGGCTTCGACCCTTTTGCAGAGTCCCTACGACCTGTTTGTGATGTTAGTTTGAATTGTAAATTGTAACAAAGATGCCGTGTTTTACTATTCTTGTGGTACTGTTACCATCCAAAGCTTTATACGGAGTTGGATACCAGAAGATCGTAGAAGATATATCGATAAAATTTTATACAACTAAACATAAGAATATAATGTCTTTCCAATTTCTCTTGTCAATCGCTCGCAAGTTCCCGACAACGCCTCTTATGCAATTCCTCTTCTAAGTGACTTCAACTTGTATTACCCTTTTATTAAGCTAAGTTACAACAAGCACCTCAACTTAGACTTATACACTTAGAACTAAGTTCTATGAACTTATAGAACTTCCACGTTTAAAGTGCAATTTAATTGAAGTACCCGCATAAGCTGTTGGAGCAACTGTGGGAAATGTTCTACTTGACCCTTTAACTTGTTGTATGAACAAGACAATAGCCGGCTAATTACTCTCTTGTTAAACAATTACCCCTATATGAAGAGGTAACAAACCTGTCACTAGGTATTTTAGAGCGGTAATAATTGAACAAAGGACTACATTAGTGGTCTGCCCGTATTTAAATCCAGTCCCTAACAAATACATTTTGACTTTGAGATTGCAGTAAACGCGCCCCAAGGAGTTGTCAGCAAAACCATAGGAAAAAGGGTCGAAGCCACCTGGGGTCAGGATCTCTTTCTCAAAAGAAGGCTTAGATCCAGTGTGAAAGGAAAGGAAGGACGGGACTCATCATTGGATGATTTTTGCTCACCAGAAAAAAAAACATGTAACGATTAAAAATGTTAACAGGGTGAATCTTATAACACAAATAATTATGCAGTTATTCTTTGAATACTCCAAAGAATAACTATGTGTATAACTAAGTCATCAATATTTATGAACTTTAATCTAGAATTATATATATTTAGGGAACATTTTTTTAATTGATATAAACTAGTGGTTGACTGCAATCTCACCTGATGATAAGCAGTGATGTAATCGTTGATAGAGAAACGCACTAGTTTATTAAAAGCCTATTCACTCTACCTTTGAAGACACCTAAATTATAATCGGACGGGGAGACCACAGCAGGTAAATTGTCCTAGTCCTTCGATGTACGCGACATTAACATCGAGTTAAAATGCTTACTCCAGACCGTAGAAGTCTCAACAACGTAAGGGATCCACCCTTAGGTTATTAACACTTCTACGGTTCAGACTTTTGCGCTTCACTGTGTTGGTCGATGGTAAAATTAACTTTACCAAGGTAGGTTTATAAATGCTGCATTTCAGGTGATCATTTGACTACATTGCTCTTATTATATACTAGCTGCTGCCCGCGACGTTGTCTGTGTGAAGGCTCTACAGCACCAAAAATACCGAAGATGTCAGTGTCGCTATACAACAGAACTTTCTAATTCCTCCGAACATATCGCAACATTGTGGTATGCTCTACTCATTATTATTAATGACTACAGGCTGATCAATCTAATTTAACATCTCCCGTAAAGAGAGACGCACTGGACTGGTCGTTGTGGTGAAACTTAGGAGAAACCTATGTCCATCTTTGAACGTCTTTCGGCTGAGATAATAATCATTCCATGCTCAGGGGTAGCAAAACTTTACAAAGACTGATATTATACCAGTAAAAATGAGCACCAAGTGAAATCACATAGTCACTTTTATTGTTATATTAGTAGTAAGTAAAGTACTAACCTCAATTGTGATGGACTTCAATAATAAACAGACAAGAATTGGAACGAAACCATAACATTCTTCAGACGAACCTAGCCTGAAAATTTAATCCAAACCTAAGCATTTTGTTGCTTTTCTCTTAACAAAAGTCCCAGTGACCTCAGACATAAAATGGTGACGATAAAATACTCGTAGCGTGCCAGTAACCATTACCCAATGAAACCCGAGGAATACTGCGGAGTTGCCGTCTCTGTTCGACCATAGTTCTATGTACGCCGTACACACGGCTCACGTTTCTCTTTATACTTTTAAACCGCTAAAATATTGTTTCTGGCGGGTGCGATACTGTCGACTCAGCATTGCTCACGTCATAGCAACGTGTATGAACAAAGATTTTTGAGCAATTGGAAAAGACATAGAAAGGTTGTTATTTTTAGTCGAAATGCTTACTCGATTATTGAAATGGTTGAACGTTTTCTTGAAATACGTATTGCGATTACATTTTATTTAGCAAAGTTAGATTTTCTCCTTCGAACTGTATCATTATTTTTATTGATGTATAAACTAGTGCTTGACTTCAATCCCACCTGATTGTAAGCAGTGATGCAATCATTGATGGTGAGGCGCGCTAGTTTATTGTTATTAGAGTCTATTCACTCTAGCCTTGAAAACATCTAAATAATAATCGTAAATACAGTTTGCCTGCTGGGCAGGCCAACTGTATTTATAGTTATTGCTAGTTTTTTTAGAAAAAGAACTTTTAAGTACCTACCTTATAACAAGTAACCCATAATTGTACAGAAATACCTAACTCTCGACTTACTAGACCCGCAACAAATAAATCTAGATTTACGAGTGATTTTTACTTTCAATTTTATTTTCTCAATGTCTAGGTTTACAACCCCTGTTGCAGAGAACGCAGAGATATACAACACACGGGCATTGTAAACGTGTAGACGGCTAGACAAAGTCTGCAGGGGTTACCAATTAAATTTTGTTTACCGTTGTGAGGTTTTGAACCCGATGTGTACATGGGACAAGCAATGTTAGTTTACTTGTAATTAGTTAATAATAGTTTTGAGATTTTCTTTACTGAGAGTTAAGAAAAGGAGTGAATTATTGTATGTTTTTCAAGCTTTTGAAAGATGAGCGTAGAACTGTACTGTATTTTTTTTACTTGCTTTACGTTCGAACATTTATTTACCAAACATAATTAGCTTTTTGGTCATGTTATTTTAATAGCACAACATACGCATATTCGGCATTACTATGTTCCCTTGGTGGAACTCAGGCTTCTTTTCTAAGAGAAGGAATATAAAATATGTTTAAATGAAAATAATATGAAACCAACTGTTACTGTTATAGTAATAAAAATGAGTCTAAATAATAACTATTATAAATTAGCTAAAGTAATTACAGTACAAATAATAGTGTCGTAGAATTTCCAACCAATCTTGATAAATGGCCGCATATTAAAGCTCAAAATAATGCACACAATGGCACTTGGAAGCCTCAGGGCTGACATTAATGTGAAACAAGTCAGCGAACGGAATTAGTTCGCAAATCATAATAATATAGAATGCAATAAAATTACTAGTAATAATAAACTTGGTCGTTTCCATACCGAGTGTTTGTGACCCCTTATTGTTAAAGATTTGCAAAATACCTGCGTTTTGTAGCACTATTAGGAAATGATTGACAATATGACTGGATTGTTATTGAATTTGTTGAAGTAGGAAGTAACGGTATGCGTAAAGAATTTCCTATTTGCTGCGAAACTTGATGATTCCATTTTTAGTATATCGAACAAGCAGTTTTGATAGTTCAGTTGTACGATGTATTATTTCATCGATACTTTCTTGGTGGGACGTCACGTTTGGTCGACAAATCCTAAAGTGATTGCTAATTTCTTCGATGGTATGTCAATAGAAAACGCCTACTGTTCCATGACATTTAACATTAATAATCTTATGAAGGAAATAAAAATACAAGTCCTAGGTAGTTTTTTTTATGGTGGGCAAAACTCCAAAATCAATGATGAACCCTATTCCCCCTCTTCTTTGCCTTTCGTACTGGGGCTTAGCCTGATTCCTTTTAGAATGATACCCTGGGACCCAGTTGACTTCGACCCTTTTGCAGAGGCCGTAAGGTTTTTCTGACAACTCCTTGAGGCGGGCGGGAATAGAATGAGCCGTCGACGACTTTGGTTTGGTCCGGACTGTTACTAGACGACTGGAGGGTGGGCTACCCATTGCTTGCCGTCCAGAAGCCCGCGCCTTCGGTGGCCGGAAACCGGGATCGGAATATCGTCGGGCGTGTGCGATGTTGCCTTATGCGGTCGGCCTCCTCCTTAGCTAGCATTACTGCTTCACAGAAGGAGGCGACCGCCCCCCATCTCTCCTCGCTCCGGACCATGGCCTCCACCAAAGCCGCCGCCGCTCGTACCCACGAGGACACGACGATGCTCCTCCCAAGATTCCTAGGTAGTTCAGAATTTTCATAACGATATATTTTGGGTGTGTAATACTTCAGTTAAATACGTATATCATTCAAAATAAGTTTACATAAAATGAATGTATTAAATCTGAATAAAATAAAAAATATGGATTACCACATTTCATTCGGTTTGAATGCAAAATACACGATACTGGAGTCAATATAGCCGGAAAGCAAAGCAGAGAGATTTTTTTATTGAGTTCAAATTAAAAATGTGGTCCATTTACAAACTGATTTTGAGAATTTTAATCAAACCATACAACATAGTATCAATTAGGTAGTATGGTTTAAAAAAAATCAATATATTAATATTGGATTTTAATGTGTGATTATAATCAACTCGATGTAAAGTATTCAGCAAACAGTTTTGTTAAATATTGGGACATAGGTGAGAGCTAATAAAAGAAATTGCAATAATTATAATTAATGTTAATAGCACGTCAAATGCATTAGTGTTGTAATACCTTTTAATGAACTTTTTATAGTTACTTAAAAAGAAAAAAAAATAATGTTATGTGCCAGCCACATACCTAATATGGAAAACTGAAGGCACTTTACAAAAAAAAAATTCTAACAGCGTAATCCTTTCTCTAAATAGCAATATATTTGGGATTGACTAAGTGACTTTTGTCTAGAACTCGTTTAAGCTAGGTTTTTTTAATTGCAATCACAAATTATGAAATAATTTCTAACTCATCTCCTTAGTTTATTTGGCGTATCAGTGATGTAATGACTCTTTCGAATAATTCTGCAGCCCAAGTATGCATTAGTCCTTGTGAATACTGACAGCTCCTTGAAGCGTGCGTGGAACACAACGCGCCATGCCCAGCTGGACATGTTAATTATCGGACAGTAAGCTACATATAGCTCACTGTCACCGCAGTTCATCGTCCACAAGTATCATTCTACAATTCCCAAAGCTCCAGGCATCTCTTGTTGGTGCCTGCAGTGTAAGGATTACCTCTACTACTTTCCTTTAAGATTTCAGATATTTTTTTTAAAATCCATGACTGCTTCGCTTGTCGCATGTATTTTCTCTTTTATCATGGCCTGAATAAGGAACGAACGCAAGAGATCTCCACCATCGTTTGTTTCAACTATAACACGGTATTGTGTAACCCAAGAGGGACCTACCTTGTTACCCTTGACCCTAAGTGCAGGGAGTAATTGTCTCCCAGCATGGAAACAATTCAAGATTTCAATCCATGGACTCAGATCGCCTCTCAAGGAGACGAAATGTGTCTTAATAATTATGGCCTTAATCCACCACGTAGACCCAGTGCAGGTTAGTGGATGTCTTGTCATTGTTTCATAGTTTTGGATCTTGGAGTACTAGGTCATTTAAAAAATATATTCCTTCACAGATCTTAGAGCAATGGTGATGAAATAAATTAAACTAAGCAAAGTGGTAGGAAGAAAATTGTTGTGTATTATAAGAATTAAATGTTTGCATTTAAAATAAACAAACAACAATACATTTCAACTTTTTGATAAGTTAAATCCCATAAAGGTTAGAAGCCGTTGTAATTACGAAGGACCTCGGGAGACAAAATATAAAAAGGGCAAACTTTGACATGGTTTGAGGAAACTCTTTCGGGAAGTTACATGTTGTCTATTTTTACTTTCTGCTACGGTTTTTCCTGTTAACGTAAATATAACAAAATTCCTTATTATTTTTATATTAAGCTTCTTTAATATAAGTAATTTATATAGGAACATTAATGTGATTATGGAATTGTTTGAAAGTGTTTTCGAACAATTCCAGGGCAACTAAAAATTTGACACTTTCTCTTGCTCCACACAGTGTAGGACAGATTATTTCCTACTAGCTTTTGTCAGCGGCTTCGCCCGCGTACATAAAATATAACCTATGTCACTCAGGAGTAAAGCAGCTTTCTATTGTTGCTAAATTTTTTCCAATCGGACCAGTAGTTCCAGAGATTCTCCTATAAACAAAAAAACAAACTTTACCTCTTTATTATATTACTGTAGATGATACTAAATAATGAAGTACTTCTATAAACAAATAAATTTTAGTAATCAAACTAGTTCTTCTGGCGATGACTATGTACTGACAATGGCTTTTGTCTCTTGCAATATTAATAGGAAACACCAATCGTGTACAAAAGCTTATACTGCCACATCCAGTCCACAAACTAACTCCGTGCACGATCGTGTGTTCCCACAATGTATAATCCTACGCCCGTGTATATTGGACTAGCCAATATCAAGTTAGTGTTGCAAACCAGCGTTTGCTCCGAATCCTTGTTATTGAGGCACCATTTCGGCAGTTAAGACAGGTCTACACGGATTTGTATCGCACAAAATATCAGATAAAAGTTTCCTCTCCTATCGACTTATAAAAAGGATAGGGAGTATTATTGTAAGAATTGAAGTAATAAGGTTGAGTTGAATAAGAACGTACTTACGTGTATACAGATTCTTATAAAGCAATCTGGCCCAATGGTATTACAGCTTTAGATATCGTTCTATTTTTGTAGAAAATTGGGTCTAAATTAGATTAGAACATTTCGTGAACAACTGTTACGTCACAGGGTTTTATTAAAAAATATCGTCGTGTCCAGAAAATAAATATAGTTTTTGTTTTCACTGTTTTGTCAGCGTTGTTGCAGTGAGCATTGTTTTAAACCCATCGTTTAATCCCCCAGGATTTTGTATTGGAAAAAAACGCTGAGTTATAGACTCGGCCCACAACGGTTAATCTAAATCTGTTGTCAGCAAAACATAGTGTGTTCATCTTTACGCAATTTTGGTGTGTATGTGTGTAGTGTAACTGACATGTGTTGAATGAAAAAAATAATGTTATCAGAAATCGAATTAGATTTAATTTATAAAGACTAAATAAGTACACGACGTACTTTTTTTGACATGGGAAATCTTCAAATATAACTTTTTTGCTTTGAGTAAAGTGGCAAGAAGAAAGAGCCTTATACTGACCCACCAATATTTCTTCAGTTACCATTTGATTAGAAGGGCCACGGTAATTCTTTCGAATATTTAGACCGCAAAGTATTATTATTTAGTATCAAAAATCTAAAATAATAACACAGGAGTAAAACGTAACAGATTTACAGAATCTCAAATATATTCTGTCCGAAAGAAATAAAAAGAAAATTAAATTACTTTAAACTGTATTAAATAGAAGTGAATCAAACGGAATAACGAATAAACTGAATTGAATACACTTAAATTATAATAATTTATTAAATTAATGAAAACTGCGTTGAATTTAATTTAATTAAAATAAACTGTGTGGAATTAAATGAAATAAAATATTTACTGCTACTGTTTATTTTCATAAAACACCTTACGACACTTTTTATTCAGCAACCCCATCGACAAATCATACCAAAACCAACACAGGCCTACCAGAACAGAACACACATCCATAATTTTATACAGAACACTAATTAATCACTTCAGTCCAACACTACTGCAGTGACACGGACCAAGTTCATAATTGTATTCCAAGTTGGGACAGCGCTTGATTGATTACCACACCGGGCCTGTTCCGTCCCACGGTATCGGCATTAGGACAACACCTGTAAATTGTTGTGTAGTGACAATTAAATGTTTCCCATGTGTTGTTTTGTTTTGGTGTGCGTTTTGTTTTGGTTTTTATTTTGACCTTTTTGACCTGGGACTTAGAATAATGTGTAACGTTTTTTGTGTTATGCTAAATGGTTACGAAGAATTTGTTAAATAAAGGATATATACAAGTGGCCACTTATTTATATTCATTTATATTCACAGATGTACTATTGTCTAAGAAAACAGCGTATAGTGCAGCACTGGTCCAGCGACAAAATCCAAATAGGCACATTCAAATCACATACACATTCGATGTAAATATATTGGATTTCGTCGTTGGGCCAACGCTGCGCTCAAGGTTGTTCTCTTAGAGAATAGAACTGCAACTCTAATATTGGCTTCGTAGAATAAAAAAAAACAATTAATTTACCATGTACCAAAAATCCCAGATACAGTTTATACGAAAATTTCGAAGAAAACTATAGTTGTGTAAACTATATTTTTCTTCGAGAACTTCCGTAATTTAGGTAAATAACCTCGGCCTCTGAATAAGACAGCACTGTCTTAATCAGAAACCCAGTTCCAACTGAAAACCGCATTTCAGTTCAAGATATTTTGCGGACTAAGCAACAGAATCTTCGCTTTGCAAAGCAGGAAATCGAGAAACATAAAGCCGCTATCTTTTCTGAAGGCGTACTTTTAGAAATTGGAGGATGCACTTACCTTGAATAAGGTTCTGTACTTAGTTAAAACATGATGTATAATAAAATGTTTCTTTTTGCTAAGTGATAAGCAAATGAAAATAAGAAAACTAGGTTCTACCAGTGGTTTCGTCTGCGTAAAAGTCGCTTTACTCCCTTTTTAGGGTTCCGTAGTCAACAAGGAACCCTTGGCCTTATAGTGCCGCCTAGTCCGTCTGTCGGTCTGTACGTCCGCAGATAATCTCAGTGACTTTTAGCACTAAAAAGGTGACCGATGATAAAGAAGCTAGATTGATGACCTGATGAAAGAGTCTCAGAGTCGAGAGGACTTAGCTGTTGGAACACTTGCAAAACTCTTTTACGTCACAGCCACAGGATTAGTCGAAAACCAGAGCTAGGCACTAGTTGTCTGGCATTCTTGCTGAACTAGTCCTATTTGAATGCAGTCGTGGGGCATAAAACTATAGTTTTTATTTTATAAAATTTGGCTTTTTATTTTTAATTCATGCGTATTATGTTTGTGGTGCTGTACTAAATATACTTCTTTTCTTTTTTGGGGAAGGCCATATCCGACAGTGGAAGTTGTTCGGCTGAAATAATGGTAATAATAATGTCGATGAGTGGGTAAAAGTAGGCATCCATTTATATCCTTAGCCTTACAAATTCAGCCAAGAGCTAAACACGCTTTACACCAATTACCATTATTCAAGACGACAAGCGTAACAACAGAACACTACAAATGTGTCCAGCACCGTTGGTAGTCAAAACTTCCAGTGTGTATACAAAGCAAACGTAATCTAGAAATTGAGCTCGTTGCAGGAGACTTGTTTCACCTGCGCTTAGTTCAGACATCAAGTAGAAGCACTGGCGTAGAACAAGTTGCTCTACTGTGTTTAATTCTGTGATTCGTGTGTTTCTCACACATTTCGCTGGAGTTAACTTCTGGTAACAGGTTTAATTCGGGCATGGTTTCTGTTTATTTAAAGGTAACACGGTGTCTGTACTCTGAAAGTCTGGTCATCTGTCTCAACAGTAAATTATGTCCTGTTAAATCCAAGCTAGGTGTTGTGAATGCCAAAATTCTGCCATTTTAACCAACAAAAGATTAAATGATGTCTTGATTGGAAACCATCAGCTCAAATACGTGTGCATGAGTTTATTTTACTGTTTCTTGTAAACATGTATATATTATACTTCACGTTTATTTACGGACGTGAGCTTTTTAATTAACTTTCTAATGAATATGGTTTTTTTTTATGGTAGGTAAAAATCATCCAATGACGAGTCCCGCTCTTGGGCGGAGCGGAAAACAAGTGTCAGACTCTTACTGACTAAACAACCTACCCCGTTCCTACATCGCCATACATACCAGGGCCAGAGCCTTCCTTTTCAGACACAAACCCGTGGCCCCGTTCTAATGAATATGGTTTCCTTTTTGTGCATTTTCATTAGTTGTGTTTCATCTACTACATAAATAAATATGGCTCCTTAACTTATTGTAAAACTATTACACAATATTCTTAATCTAATGAAGGAACACAACCAAAATAGAATTAGATTAACTGATTTTGGTAAACCGCCTTCAGTAGAACTCCCACTCTTATTTCTGATACCCACTCATCATAATTCTTAAGTTAGCAATCTTAATGTCAAACTAATGTTGTGGAACTCAAACCACTACTTAAATATATACTTAGCAAACAGCGAGGCGTAACACTACAAGCCCCAATTAAATGCCGACAAGAAAATGACGGCAGAAATGAATTAATTGAAATTACATAATAATTTATCAAAGGATTTCTGTACTAAAATATAACATTCAGAACAACATACAAGATACTAATTATTAAAGCACATTTTCATTGTATTTTATTCAGTTAGGAAAGTGCAATAAAAGTGCTAAGTGATTTTTAAGAGCATCAAGTTTCAAGTAATAATATTCAGAGCTTGATTTATAGGGTAACTAATAAATTGATCACAAAAATTAACGATAGGTGCTACTAAGAAATTGCTCCTGTCATCTGGCGACATTGTCAATTGATAGCAAGTTGATAGCCATTTGAATAAAATAACTTTCGTATTCGACGCCGCCGCGCAGCAGGGTCGAGGCCTTCTGGAGCCAAGGGTTGATGCAAAAGGGGAACACCGGAGCCTTGGAAATAAGAGGTTTAGTCAGTAGAAGTCTGACACTGTCTCCCACTCTGCACAAGGGCGGGATTCGTTATTCTATGATTGTTCCCACCATAAAAATGGTAGGGTCACAAATAGGCACCGTAAGGCACAGCAGGAGTCAGATAATTAATTATTACAGTTACTACCTATATTGCTATACCTACTACCAACTTTAATTAGAGCGAAATACAACTTAAAAAAAAAGAACGATTAACCTAAATTAATCGCTCAGACGATCTCAAATAAACTTCAGGAAATGAGCGAAATGGAACAAATAGTACCTTTCAAAACAACTAATACCGGGTTTGTTTGCGTTCTCACTGCGAACACGTTTTAATAATGCTTCATTCAACAGATGATACCCGCTAGAATAAATGAACTATCTAGCGAACTGTCGCCCTGTTTGTAAAACGTTAAGCAGCTTTTCGTTGAGTAATTGTGTACTTGTTCTGAACTGTTCAGGGTAGATTAAAATAGTTTTGTTGCGGGTATGTTTTGTTATTTTTGGGATGATGTTGGTGGTTACGTAAATTTTGTGTAGAATGTTTTTCCAGGCGTATAGGCTACCGATACGAAAGTTGCTAATTCGAAAAAAGTTTCAAGTTCATTTGTTTATTTAAATATTTAAACTTTATGTATTAGTAGGGATACGCATGGACTCGGCGAGAATAAAAACTGTTTATTCACCTTGGAATGTAACCTCAATACACAAATTAGAAACCCTAAAAACAAAAAAAAAAACAATAAACAAAAATATGCAAACCACAACAAGACCGTGTCTCACGGCAGCGTCAAATAGGAAACGCAAGAGCTTCCATATTGTGTGGATCATGTGGAGGACACTATGGATTATAATTATGGTGGAGGTATATCCCGGTTGAGTGGAACACCGCCGTGTAGAGGCGATCAGTGGCGGGAACGAAGAGAAAGGGCACTCACCTTCTTCATAATTCAAACAAAAGAGGCGGCTGCTACCACAGGAGACTCGGCATCAGAAATCGCAAAACGATTCTCAGTCACTACAAGCACGGGTTTGCGTTTGGCAAAACTTGAATAACTAGACATCCAGACGTTTAATAAGGCCCAACCTTGAGTCGACATTAAAAAATAAATGGCTACCAACAAATCCCATGCATCATGTATCTAAATACCTTTTTTATGGTAGGTAAAAATTATCCAATGACAAGTCCCGCCCTTGAGTGGAGCGGGAAACAGTGTCAGATTCATACTGACTAAACAACCTTCCCCATTCCTACGTTGCTATATATCCAGATCCAGAGTCTTCCTTCCAGACGCGAACCCTTGGCCTCAGTTGGCTTCGACCCTCCTGCAGGGTCCCTACGGTTTGCCGACAACTCCTTGAGGCGCGCGGGAACAGTGCGTGCCGTCGACGACTGGGCTTGGACCGGATGGTTACCAGACGACTGGAAGGCGAGCTACGAGTACCCATAGCTCGCCATCGCCTACGGTGGCCGGATGAATCTAAATACCTCATATTAAAAAAAAACAAATGACTGCCAACCAATCCCATATATCACACCAGTAAGGGCCCTCGCCCACGGGCGACTTTTTGTAGCGATGCAGTCGCGATGCTCTCGCGCGTAGCATCGATACAGACGCGAAGCAGTCGCTAGCTGTGTGCCCGCGCCCACGGGACCAGATTCAGTCGCGATGCAAACGCGATTCGGTCGCGATTCAGTCGCGATGCAAACGCGATTCGGTCGCGATGCAAACGCGATTCGGTCGCGATGCAAACGCGATTCGGTCGCGATGCAGTTACGATACAAAAATACCTTGGATCAGTACAGTTGCGAGATGGACTCCGTTGAGGCAACATTAGTCACGTTGTCTTTGGTGCTGCTTTTACGTAAGCAGCCGAAGCGTAGGCAACGGAAGCAGCGTCAATATTGGATGCATTCATTTAATACCAAGAGATTACTTTGTGGACATCATATAACAACATTCAAACAACTCAAAAATTATGATCTTAAATTCAGTGGTTATAGAATGTCATATTCGACGTTTTGTGAATTGCTTTCCATTGTAAAACCAAAGTTGACACGCAGAAATATAATGATGAGACAATGTATATCAGGTCGCGCGTTTGTATCGATACAATCGCGATGCAGTAGCGCGTTAGTAGCGCGACGCGGTCGCGCGTTTGTATCGATACAATTGCGATGCAGTAGCGCGTTGCAAATGCGACTAACACGCGTTAGAAGTGATGCAGTCGCGCGTTTGCTAAACGCGCGACTGCATCGCTACAAAAAGTCGCCGTGGGCGAGGGCCCTAAATCTGCCAGCAAATCAGTGCAAAGCTAGTGGTACTAATCGTATATTCTTCACATAACTGCCAAGCTAACGACCACGGGCAGGACGGCTATCGAGACAAACTTTTTTACTGTACACGTTATAACTAGGGTGACCATCATTATGTAAATTTCTCTAATATGCCGTTTTTATTCATGGTTACATT
Source organism: Mythimna loreyi (assembly GCA_029852875.1). NCBI lineage: Eukaryota > Metazoa > Arthropoda > Insecta > Lepidoptera > Noctuidae > Mythimna > Mythimna loreyi. Next base: position 13,309,444 of record CM056787.1, read on the forward strand.
TATTAGCAGTAAAGGGCACTCTGCCCAAATAGGGTGTCATAGGGATAATGGTTATAATGGTACTTAAGTGGTAGTTACCTTCTGGGTTCTTTCTTAGAAGTAATTTTTATTATTATTGACAGGTTTAAATTTTACCACTTCACTTTCTGGGTGAGTTTTTTTATTTATGGTGGCCAAAAATCATTCAATGACAACTCCCGCCCTTGGCTGGAGCGAGAATTAGTGTAAGAATTTAACTGCCTAAAAACTCGCACTGCTCCTTCTTTGCCTATTTCCAGGGCCTTGGTGTTACACTTTCACATCTACCCATGGTCCCAGGAGAACTCCATGGCCTCAGGAGGTCTTGTGATTGAGTATGGAGCACGCTCGTCTAGAGATAACTATCATTAGCATTTTTGAGAAAAATTATGCTGAATGTTAGTGGCCCTGACTGCTATGGAGGAGGACGCGGGTATGATTCCCACTCAGAATATTTTTTTTAGTGATTAGCACGATCATTTATTCTATATTTGGGAGTCATTATTTATAATATATATGCATTCAGAATTATATAAGTATGTTTATCTGTCGTCATAGCACAAACTCTGCTTAGTTTGGGACTAGATGGCACTGTATGAAAATTTTGCAATGTCATATTTTATTATTGTGTTGTGTTAGCCAGATGCTAACTGGTATTCAGCTGAAAACTCTGAAAATTATTTAAAAAAGAAATTGGTTATTTCTACTTCAGATTTCCCTTCTCTTGTTTTAGAATAGGAATAATTAAAACGCATTATAGAGCCGATACCTCTTGGGGTGAAACCATTACCGCTGCGGATATCCTATGTTTGGGATTAAGTAATTACATTATCGGGAACCCGAGAGAATTATGGGCTACCAATTGATCCAATATTTGGAAGAACATAATATTAATGAATTTTCGAAGGTGATTTAATAATCTATCTTCTATATAAATAAAAGGAGAAACTGACTGATTGACATATCAACGCACAGCCAAAACTACTTGGCCTAGAAGCGTGAAATTTTGCTCAAGGCTTCCTTTTATGATGTAAACGAACACTAAGAAAGGGTTTTCCAAACTCAGTTCCTAAAGGGATGTAATGGGGGCCTAAAGTTTGTTTGGAGAACCCTACTTTCACGCGGGAGAAGCCGCTGGCAGAAGGCTAGTATTATACAAATGATCTATACAATCTATCAGCTACACAATTATTATTTTTAACTTAGTCTGCACTGTGCCGTTCCTGGGTGTTTACCCAGGAATGACACACCTCCTAAGAGGCCTTTGCCTCGCCCGTTTCTTTCATTTCTGTAATTAAATGTTGCAGTGATATCTATAACTCTACATATAAACTAAATTAAAAATCCTACATCCTACATCAGAGTTCTCTACTTATCAGAAAATAATACCATAGTCTGAAATCAACTATTAGGCAGTTGCGGATCAAACACAACACCCATCTACTAGAAGGATCCTCCCTTTTCAAAGAAAGTACATTCGTTTACACTTTGGAGAATTTAATAAGTGCCACCGATGCTGCAGTTAATATAGCCACCTACTACTCCCCAACTATTTAATGGGTTTACCACCTATTCAAAAAGAAGGAGAACGGATACTTTGCGTGTGATTACATCGTGTTATAGGTACTTACCTCTAAAATTCTTTAAAATTTAAAATTCTTAGAAATGGTAAATTCTTTTTCATTGTCTGGTTACCCTAGTTATAAGGCATTCCACACACGTGCGGCCGCGGCGTCCGCGGCCCCACTTTGACCACTTAATTCAATGAGGCTGGATTCAGCAGCCCCGGTCGGGTTTACAAACACGACTGACTCGCACGCTTTGTTACTGCTTGTGTTAATACGTTCTTTTGTTGAGTTACAGTAGGCTAATTAGGTAATACATGGTTTGTAACAGGCCTTTGCTTTTGGAATCACGTAACAAAGAATGGTTAAAGGTTTTCTGCTAATTACGCTGGAAAATCAGAGGCGTTTCGTTTCAGAACATTTAGTAAACTATTTATTTTGGTTTGCCACGTAATATGCACTAGTCGATATCACCATCAAACCGGTACAGACTCTAGCCTTCTCGATCTACTTGTATGGTGCTGAGACTTAGTCTCCGGATCCTGTCGGCTGTCATCCAAGTATATTTGCAAGGAATCTGCAATTTTCGGTCACATTGCAAAAAAAGGCGCTAGCAACCTCAAGAGGCTGGGGCCCAACAAGGTACTAAAACCATGGGTTGTGGGAAAGGGGAGCCCTGTATCAAAGTCACACAGGTGAGTTTTGGCCAGTAAAATTCTGTCAGCTCCGCTCAAGGGCGGGAGATGACATTAGACGATTTACGACGAAAACTTCTGTGTCTTCTCCGTGACTGGCAAAGTGAATGGGAAAAGGCCTCGTGGGTGCAGCTCAATACGTTTGTCCAATCAGATCCGCACTCCTCTAAATTCAATGTTATACATACCGGCCTTCACACAGCTAGACACAGAAACCGATGGGGAAAAATCATTTAAGTAAAAGTGATGTAACAGGAAGGTTACGATTTAGCATTGAGAAATACCAAGCAAGGTAAAGGAATCATCAGTCACAGGTCATCATCATCATCATCATCATGTTACTCGAAAGACATCCACTGAATTAGACAAACGCTTTTCACAAGTACTGCCACATGGACTGGCCCTGTGTATCTCGCAACCATAGGATTTCCGCTAGAACCAGTGACCAAGGCGGTTCACCTTGTAGGAGGCCATCCGATGCTGCGTTTTCTGGTACGCTGTTGTAACTCCAGATCCTTTCGAACTTATCAAACCACTACTATAAACAGTAGTATTATTAACAAGTTTCCAATGAAAATATTTTTTTCTCAGCAAGCTTTTATTGAGCAGTATATAGGTATACCTATAGAATAAAATTAAAACTCGACAAGAAAATCACACGAGCCCAATCTCGATAGGGTTATGTCGTTTAATTGCAGTTACTATGACCACATTCAAACGGAATGTCAGATCAATCTTACGACATAAAAATTTTGCATTGTCATCAGATTAACACATTCATGCAAACTTCAGCTCAATTATTGGTAATCGTAAAATGGATCGAATGTAACTTACAAGATTTAATCACAAAAATAGAGACAGATGAAATTAAATAAAAGCTTGGAATATTACAACAGTACGTTAACTATATAATAACAAACAGTATAAAAAATGTTGTCGTATAAAAATAAATTGAAACATTAACTTATAATCCTAGTAGCTTCGACATTTAATTATGATTATTTCCCTAATGATTTTAATCTACTTAGGTAAGTAATTACTTTTAGTTAGTCATGCATTTTTTAATGTAAAATTGAATAAATAATTTCAATCTCTCAATCTAAATCTATTATCATGATAGACATAAAACTTTATAGCTGAATTGATTTATATTTAAGTTGTAAAACTTGATTAAGACATTAAAATGACATTGTCCAAAACATGATCTAATCACTTAACTCTCGAAATTGAATATGAATCTCTTTTAAAATAAATTTTATTTAATGTTAGGCACTATAAAGTTTACGACGTGATAAAATTTGTAGTTGACTTATCTTATTAAGACCAGTCTGAAATCTTCAAGATAAAATCTAACACTTTTTATAAGAATTAATATGTATTAATGTTCTCAATGACTGCTAATTTCTTCGAATCAAAGCTATAATAATTACATAAATTTATTTTTTACTGGAAAAAGTATTTCAATAATTGGAGTTACTTATTCATTTTCAATGACCACTGCACGTATAGGATAAAATCCTAACAAATTCTTATGAGTATTCAAAGCAGTACAGATTTTCTCAATATGAGATATCTAAGAAAAATCATTGACTAAGTAGGCAAAATATTGAATAAGTCTTACATACATATACTAGTTGCATTCATGTAGATACTTCTAGGCTACTTCCTTTCGCCAAAAACGTCATTTGAAGTGTTCCACCAGGCAGGATCAAGGATAAGAGGCTCATTATAAAACAAATGAAAACCTAGAAATCAGTTTTTAAATATAGAATGTTTTTGATCATAATGCACAATCTCAGGATTACGGAGTATCGCAAGGAGCTATACTTATATTTAAATGTAACGGTTATCACTGTGGTACTCATCGTGTGCAAGCTTTAAACCTTAACTAAGGAAGTCATTTCATTGCATATCCTCATAATGGTTTCATAAGTTGCTTCCGTTTGTACTAACAAAGCTATATGTTCCACGTTTATGCACATAAATTGGTGTTCATGTTATATAATCGTATTTTTGCCCTTAGTTTAAGATTCATACAATAATTAAGATTGTCCGTAACAAACTATATTTGTTTATAATAATAATAATATGTAAATATTTAATTCGAGTTAAAACAAAAGAAATTAAGTCTCAGTTAATAAAACTATAGCATGCACTACAGTAGTGAACAATGTACGGACAGGCTACTGCCATTAGAACAACACACTTGCACACAAAGACTCAAAATAGTTCATACGAAGTGCTTATTGAGTCCGTAGACTAGCATGTCACCTGCTAAATTGAGCATACAAAAATATGATTTCATTTTAGAATTTCAAAACTATAGTATCCAAACTGCCACCCGTCACAGTCTATTAAAAAATGAAAGACTCAATAAAAGGTACATTTTCGCAAACAATACGGATAAAACGCCGAATTTAACCTAGTCATAAATAAAAGAAGCTCGTTAAAAACTCTCGTCTCGCAAATACATGCATGTAAATTTTTGCAATAAAACTTTTAGTTTTGACAATAAATTCAATTGGGCCGTCAATAAATTTTCAAAACATAAATCCCGCCAAGGTCTATGGAGTGATGTCGTTAAAGAGCTTTTATGGCCGCTTACTCGGAACAGTAAAGAAATATGTCAATGTGGGATATTAAACCGTAATTATATTAAAATATCCGTATATTCTTAGTTAGTGCTTTGCGGGAATTAGCTCTGCTTCTGTCGCGTTGGGGGAACAGATTACTTTTAACACTTGGTGTGGTTGTGTGGTACTTGGATTCAAGGCGAGAAGATTTTTATGACCGAAACGAGAACGCTGATTTGTGAAATGTTGTTTAGTATATACCAATACCTAAATACGTAATATTATAGTCATGATATCAAACCACTTTTACAATGGGACCTGAAATTACAAAAAAAATCTGCTGATCAGTTCATCTGTGCTTCCCTGGTCAAAATGTACTGAACTTGCTGATTTTTTTCGCTGTTTTAGGTTTGGTCCCATAATAATTAATTGTTTGTCATCATGACTACAAGCACGAGTTTAAGTATTGATCACTAATTTCCAGTCACCCCATAGTTGTATATCTCCTGGGACCAAAGGTCGATGCGAAAGCGTATTACCGAGACCCTGGGATCAAGGTAAGGAAGGAACGGGGTAGGTTGTTTAGTCAGTAAGAGTCTGACACTGTTTCCCGCTCCGCTAAAGGGCGAGATCCGTCATTGAATGAGTTTTACCTACCATAAAAAAAAACCCATATATACTTGTTTATGTTACCAGATAATAGACAGAACGTTACCGTAAGATTGTAATAAATCTTGCAAGAGCACAAACTCTAAATATATGTTATGGGTAGAACATTACAAAGATAGTAAATGTTTTGAGTTTTATTGAAAATAAATGGTTCATAATTTGACTTGGTTTATCATATTCTTTTTATTTTATTCCCATTTTTACTAGGTACGAAACTAACAAGAATTAGGAGTAATCTACATTTAGACTCTCAAGCCTTTAGCGAACGTTTGCACTCCTATTGTGTCTCTAAGACAGTTAAATACCGTCTTGAAGACACGAATTAGGAAGTTGGCATCACTCTATAATATACTAAACTATACACAAGAAAATTAACATGGTTAAGTCATAGTCACACATAAATATTTCAGTTCTCAGTGGTGACGACACAGGATTTTTTCAGTACAGCCACAGTAACGCTTTGTTTTATAAAAACTTGCTCACTGGAATTAATTCCCACAATACCTTTGTTTCTTTGTGATACACACTCGCTAAAATATGGACAAACGTTTTAAATATTTACCTCACTCGTATCTTTATGTTCTTTTAGTAGTTTTTTTTTTATATAAAAGACAGATGTTTAGCAAAACAGACGGATTAAAAATAGAATACGGTTTCATAAAACATTCTAAAAGTAATATGCCAAAGTAATGCATAATACATTCTTATTTCAAAGTAGTTTTTATTTTCTTTAGATAGAAACTTTATTCTAAGTTACTCTTACGTTAGTTCTGACAATCCCCAAATATTTTTCTATAATTTGTCATTTCTGAGTCGACGATTACCCACTGACATGAATAATTTGGAGATAATGTTACACTCAGGAAGACATGCCACAGCCTACAAAATTCACTTCTGTAAATATTACAAACCACCAATAAATCCTAAGAAATATTTTTAGTCTATGACCAAATTTACCGTTCTTTTGGTACACTGCGCCACCAAAGTGACGCTTTGTTTTTGTGAGACGTTCCAAATGTCACACAGCGTGAAGAATGATCGTGGAACGTGACGAAAAGGCGGGTGTTCCAGTAATATTTCGTGTGTCTTTAGGAAATATGACAGTTCGTTTTATTCTTTGATTTGAGAGGAGTTGGCTTCAGTATCGAATGTCTTGAAAGCTCGCTCGGAGATAATCACATGAATGAACTCTTTGGAGTGGCAGCTAATTAGGTGTGACTTCACTCACTAGAGTAATTATCGAGGTGTTAATTAATAGTATCATGACCGATTTTGGTATGGGCATAATTTGTTGCTCCACATAATCTCTGTATCGAATGACGCTTAATTTTTACATTGGTGATTAATTAGGTTTCGGGTAACCTGTTTTGTACTGGTTTTTATATCATATATCTTTGTCAGTTTAAATTAATACTGACGATACCAAAATTGAAAAAAAAGAAAATTGCAGGAAACATAGGTGTAATTAGCATTGAATATTATGTTGTCTTTTATTTTGAAATGATTGATTATTATTATTTTATAAATAGCATAGAGCAGATTGCAATCTGCTTCAGAGTTGAAACCTGAAGTTTTTAGGAAGGCTATACTAATAGAAAGATCAATAAAAAAATTAAATAATAATATTATATTTGTGTATACGCCAAATACAAATGGAGAGAAAAATACAGAACAAACTCATAGTTGTGTCGGTACAATCCTTGCTGTGATTAGGTTAAGTGTTGGTACATCCATAAACCCCGTGACTTGTAACACCTAAACTAGAACATAATGTCCTGTTTCCCAGGTGTCAGAGATCCTTACAGGCTAATTACAAAATGTAGCTTTAATTTTGATTACATGATTCAAATGGTATGTTAGTTTATCATAGTCAGCATTATAATGTTTCTACAGACAGAACTAAAACTTCCTCTCAGAGAGAGGACATGGGGTACGTAATCTACCACGTGGGCCAAGTGTGGGTGAGAATGGACTTCACCGTTTTTTAGATTTCAGGACTTACTGGTTTCCTCACGATCTTTTTCTTCTGCTTTTAGATGGAAAATCTACCCACGACATCTCCCGCCCTTAGCCGGGGCGGCAGGGTGTATCAGACTGTTACTGACTAAAACCACACCTAGCTCGTTCGTGGCTTTCATTCCAGAGCCAGGTTTTCCTTTCAGAAGCCCACTCATGACCCCAGTAAGCTTCGCTCCTGCTGAGCCCATATGGTTTGCTAAAATCACCTTGAGGCGCACGTAGAACGTCGAACGTTGATCGAAACGTGACTTTGGCTCTGTCAGGATGATAACCGGATGATCAGATGGCGAGCTACTCATTGCTTGCCGTCTGCAAACCCACGTCTACTGTGACCGAAAATTGGTATCGAGATCTCGGTGGGTGGGGTGTAAGAACCGTTCTTGCGCATGCACGTGCGATCACTTCCTTCGCTAGCCTTACTGGGAGGCGAACGCCTGTGGTGATGAAGTAAATCACACGAATTAAAATGTCTGACTAGATTTAAGCTCACAACATAGGTATAACTCGTAAGTCAAAGCCGTTACTCGACAACTACGACAACGACAACACGACTCATCTAGCATAAACAAAATTACGTGTAAAAGTGTTTTTTAAAACCTACTTACAAAATAAAGATCATTTATCATTTAGTTACTGTTAGGCCTACACTGCTCTTAAGTGTGTATGATGTTCCATTAATGTAAAAGGTAAGTTAGATACCTACATTTTAAAATTTCAAAATGTAACGATTTATAAATCAAAATGATTAAAGTCTGCCCTGACTTTCCGATTTTAATTACAGTAAGCAACAATATGAACCAAAATAATACTGAACAGCCAAAATACGTTAGTATCCCAGTCCTTATAAATATAGCCTAGGAAATATTTAGTAAGCGTGCCTCCATACTCCGATTTTACCAATAAACTTATAGCAACTCTATAAACAAAATCCCTTAATTTAGCAAACCGTGGCTCCCAAATTTACTCATTTAACGATTGGAATTCATGAGTTACTGCATCTTTTAATGGGCCAAATTGCACTGTCAAGTCTGGTTTTAAATTTAAATCGGCAGAAATAGTAACATTTGAAATTCGGTAGCAAGATTGAAAAGTGAACGATACAGCATTTCAGTGTGCTCCGAGGAACACGATCCGTCTCCTTTACCAGTCGTCGAGGCGATAAATTTTGTGGAATCTAATATAGCCGTGATTTGTGCACTGTAGTTTCGGATTCAATCTGACAGTTTGAATAAAGTTACACATGAATTAGATGTTCGTAAAGTAGCTCCCACTGAATTTATCGTTGCAATATTGTTGATAACTTAATTATGTCTGAGTCTGTAGTTTGTAACTGAATTACGCTGGATTGTTCAAGTTTGGGCATGGTTTTAAAATAATGACCTACAACTTCTGTCTGTTCCAGACTAATTCTATTTCGTCCCCTGCCATTTGAAAATGTAAATAATTTGGTTTGACTTACATGTCTTGTGTAATTAAAGTAAAACTACTTTTCTTTAATAATAATGTCTCACTTTTCAGTGCCATACGTCATCATAGGCAATATGCACTGATCATGGACTTTTGTCTTCAGATACCTATGTGAAATGAGTAGGTAGCTTTTTAAATGGCCCAGCCTACTAATTAACCTAACAGCATAATAATATTTCATCCACATCTTTGAGTTTACAATTGAAATATTCTAGAGTAGCTACTGCGTATCAGCGTTGGAAGACCTCACATAAGTTGAACCGACACCTTACTGAGAGATGGAACTCCGATGTATGGGAAATGCATAAGACCGGCTGTTGTAGAAACACTTGGTGAGGGTATCCACAAATGGTGGTGGTGTGGAGATGTCCACTAATTTATCGGTAATTTAATAATTACTAGTTTTATTCTAACTGGTTTTGTTAGATTTGAGATGGTCGACGACCATACATTTACCTAATAGATTTTAATCAAAACTTTAACCGTCAATTACGACACAAGTCATAACAAAATTTAACGCCTGGGCTTGTCATAACATCGACAAGACAGGTCAAATTACCAAATCGAAATTACGGACAATCCTTCAATGTCGTCACATCATTTTACAGCCGTACTTAAAACTTTGAAATTATCATTAAATATAACTTCGGAAACATATTAAACCTCCGCAAATCAGGTTCAGTTTACGATCAAAGGACCCAAAGAATTTATTAAACCAAACCGTACTATTTACGATTCGCACAGCAATCTATAACTCACGAACAGGAAAATGCTATCCTTACGATTTCATTACAATAAATCTCATGGCCCGAGTTATAAAGTTTTGTGTCGATCGAAACTAAACTAAGTTGATAATGTACTCCGGTCAGGCCATTCTTTACCTTGTTATAAGACTTACAAGTAAAATTAAGCTCGAATATCAGAAAGATAAGGTTGATAATCAAATCTGGAAATATTTTACCCTACAGCTTTGAGTATTTGATAAGTGCAGGCTGATAAGTTGCTAGCGATAATTGACCCATTATTTAAAGGGAAATGATAAGTTTAAATCTGCCTCTAGTATCTTAGGACTGTGATTGGAATTCCATCAGCTTAGGAAAACAAGAACGAAATCAAGATTGTGCTATGACTCTTTGTGTATCTTATCGAAATAAATATTTACGATCGCGATATAAACGTTTTAGGTAAATTGATTGTTTTATAATTTGCTTATCGGATTCCGTTCCTTGTTAGATTAGAGGGAAATAAATTAACTCAATAAATATAAGTTTCCACATTAGACTTGGAATTAATGTAAATATTTAGTGTTACAGAAGCGACTTTGATAAACCATACAAAAACGTTATGAGAACCGTTGAGTTAAAAATAAAAGTCTGTTTCTCAATTTAAATGAGAATCAATGAAATGTTTTATGAAACAATTTTTTTATCGATCTCATTACAAGCTTGCTCTAAATTCCCCATTGTTCCATTTAACCACTTACCTAAAAAAAGACACGATACTTGAACACATTTATAGAATCGTAAAACGATTTTACGATGCCAAAGCATAATCTAAACATAAAATTATAAACGTTATGTATCGAAGCAACCGAAAATCATAAATCGGAGTTTTCGTAACATAAATACATGCTTTCTATTGAGGGTGGGCACAGTAAGTCTTAAAATAGCTATGCAAGTGAACAGTTAGAGTTAAATATTGTGCTATTGTGCCTTTAACGTCTGTTAGGTGCATACAAACTGGTTTAGTAATGTTTGCAATGCACTAGTCAATTTATGTCTCACCATCCCTCAAAACAATTCAATGGCTCCAGTTAAAGTAAAAAAACAAAATGTTTGAAATCGTTGACTGGTACGTCTACATAGGCTTAATTATTTTATCACCAACAGATGAAGATATTAAGAGGAATACAGCTTAAACAAGCCGTATTTAGCAAATTAGATTATATTTTGAAATCAGAAACAACACAATGGTTTAAGTCTGGCTCTTTACAATCGGTCTGTTTTTTACCTAATAATACTCGTGGCGATGAGACACAGACGCAGAATTATTCTTGATTATTGATTGTCTAACACACTTCAAAACTCAATAAATTTCTAAACTAAGTCTAATTCTTAATGAAGTATAGATTGGTCTTCTATAAGTTAAAGTCATTATCATAATCATTTAAAAAGACGTCCATTGCTAGACATAGCCCCCCAATGTCTTACCAAAACTCAGTGGTTGGCTAGTGCCCTTTACGTATCAAATTTATCGTACCCCGGAGAACTTCACCAAGTTGTCAAATCGAACTCATGTTAATAAATTCAGTATTATTGATTAGAATACACTATAATTAATAGTATTGAATATATTAACAGGACTGTAGTCCTCGACAAATTGTTTTATATACCTTCAATATGTTTTCAGTTTTATCAGCAACATCGGTCGATATTAAAAAAAATACAACACATATTAACTGTCATTCATTCCAAAGCAGGGCTATCTATATGCCAATATTATTTGCAGTACGTGATTCACTTGTGCTGTGCAGCATTAAGATCTTATACCTATTACCAACGGCTGGAACCTTGACAATAGTTTTTCGATCCTATTGTTAACAACACGTTCCCTATACTTCATTTTGACTGCGATCGTGCTAATACGGTTACGGTGAAATGCATCTGCTCTCAATAATGGATTTTGAACGGTATTATGCATTTATTGAATCGGTTTTACGGTTCAATGTTGATGGTAATTTAAGGGTAAAGTTATTGGAGCGTATTGTGTATGAAATTGTTACAATTATTTTAGCAGTTTTCGTTGAAAGTAATTCATGAATGAGACTCAAATTGTTTGTAAATAAATACTGCACCTTTTGAACTTCTAAAAGTACTTCTTTTTATATTCTACTACCTTTTATCAGCGGCTTCGCCCGCGTACATAATATATTGACTATGTCACATATGCGTAAAGCAGCTTTCTATTGTTGCAATTTTTTTTCCAATCGGACCTGTAGTTTCAGAGATTACCTCCTACAAACAAAAAAAAAACAAAAAAAATCTTTACCTCTTTATTATATTAGTGTAGATAATAAACTGTTCTGAAAAAACTACATTTTATTGAAACAGTAAGCATTGTGAGTATTTAAATTAAGCCTATGGCAAATCTAAGCACTCACCCAAATCTTTAAATTAACTCAAAAATAATAAAAATTACCCGTCTTAAAGTATCATACTCATAATTTTCAGAATAAAACAATTTCCATCATAACAATTTATTTGATCCAGCGGAAACTTATGAAGGTAATAATCGTTAATACGAAGAATACAAAAAAGCGAAGACAGATTTGTACTGAAATGTTTACGAGAACGAGACGTTCGTTATGACAAGCACTGTAAAGTACGCAGTAAGATATTCGCAGTTTATTTTAATTTGAAATTAGGAAAATATTTAGTTGAATTTTTTTCTTTCTTTTTGATGTAATTTTTTTATTTTGTGAAGTATTTATTGAGTTTCATTGAGTATAAGTTAAGCATTGTAAGTGCTTAATTAAAACAATTATTTCGTTACTTGCTCAGTCCGTGTGTGTCTATTGAGCCAAATAGGCCTTCAATTTCTTCTTTGATTTAAGCGATTTCAACCATTTTTTTTTTTAAATTAAAATCAGATCAAATTTTCCAAATATGTGTCATAATAAACTATAATTTAAAATAAAAGCGGATAGATTAAAAAAAAAATACTTTTAAAATTTATAAGGTTCATTTTCTCTAATTAGATGACATGGTCGCTGCAATGAGGGTTTGGTTTCCTCACAAAACAAATATTTGTATGACCTACTGATAGTTGTTCAAAATAAAATAATTCCTAAAGTACCTAAGTAAAAAATAGGTGCACCTGTATCATATATTTGTGTAAAACTGCGCTGATCAGCTAAAAATGAACAAGGCAAAAAACGGATCAGCGACGACCACTTTGTAAAAGCATGGCACGGATCTTAAAAAGTTCTCAGTAAGTCAGATCGTCAAATTCGCTATAAATAAAGCGAAGCGGGGAAGGTTCAAATGAATTCGCCATTCAATATCACGCTACATTTTCTTATAATCTGTTCGAATGACGACAAATTTACTGCTACAGATTTTCATTTAACGTTCTGAATATTTTCGTCCGTTTTTTAGTGGCCCGCGTTGGAATTGGGAAAACGATTCTTGGAAAAATCTTTCTTTTTCAATTTGTATAGCAGATCTTCTATTTTGTGATCATGCTTTTAACAGTTCATAAAAGTCCTCCAAATCCTCTTTTTTCGTCATTTATTAATCTTTTGAGGTTTTTGGCAATGATTACTGTGATATTATGTTGTTTAAGAGGTAACTGATGTAAAGATTTTTTTTAACTTGTTTTGCCACACTCCTGGTAAGCAATTAATAGCGGAGAGCCTATTTCCATCAAGAATTCGACAGACGCTGTACCACATATCACCTCCACTCCTTCCGTCTTTTGCAATTCTAATCGGTTTAGTTTATCCTGCCAACTCCATCATGGTCTGCAGCGACCAGTGATCCACAACTACATCTTCTAAATTGAATGATTATTCTAATCTAGCTTGAATTATTTTCTGCTAGCCTGCATGCAGTAACATTGTAAGCTTTAGCAGACATTCTTCACAGTACTTACTTCCTCAAGGATTGATTAAGTCAAGAGCGGCTTGAAAATGGTGCAGCACTTTTATAACACAGTACCTATCCTTACGATGATAATCGATAATGACTTATAAAATACGGATGATGTGCTTCAATTAACACTAAAATCTTTTAATACAGAAAGCGTTGACGCATTTTCTTCATCATCTTTTATCTGTCAATAAAGCAGATAGGTATCTGTCTATTTTAAAGACAATTCGTCGTAACAACCATTTCTCTAAAATGAACTTCGTATTCGCTTTTCATTGCTCGTTTAGAGAGACGAGTCTAATAATGGAGTGGTGTTTAGCCGGCAATATGATCCGCTTGCGATCGTTCGTCGGCCATTAATATGGCGTTTCGTGTTAATTTGTTTGTTGATGAGATTCAGGAATAGTACAGAGATTGGCTTCGAATCAGTTTAATTCGGTGATTGACACAAATACAAAGCTAAAGAGATCTATCCTAAATGCGGTTTTCGAAGTTAGTAACAAGCGCGTTTGAACATGATATTAGGTCTGTTATGTATTTCTAAGCGATGAATAACATTTTGCTGTTTGTTTGATTGTACGACCTTACATTAAAAATAGACAATATATTTTGGCTCGTTTCTTCATCATCATTATTATAGCTAAAATATAAAACATTATAGCCGCAGGTCGTCCTGCCGCTATAATGTCGAGTCCCATGCTTCTTTCATTCATCAAATTCCTGCGACCCTTACCAGTGACCACTGTGACCAGGTCATCGGTTCTTGCTTTTAAGCGGTGTTATTATTCCTACATTTTTCGGTGAGCAGTCGTTACTCAGAACCTTTTGGTACCATCGATTACCTGTTCTGAGTAAGACCTACTCATACAGCTTAAACACAATTCTTAGAGATAAGTCGATTAGGATTCTAATTTTAATCCATTCCTGATTCAGTTACGCAGAGAAACTCCCAGTATAACCAATCCCATTGCCCGTTGGGTGACTTTAAGCCAGGCTAATTGTGAGCAACCACGTTTTAGCGCCATATGTTGTCACTGGTAACACACGCTGGCCTTAGACCTTCGTTTTTACCCGACTACGGCGAAGCAAAAGGAGGGTTATGATTTTGACCTGTATGTATGTATGTGGGTATGGATGTTCATCTGTTCCCTCGTAACTTCTAAACTACTTATCAGAATTCGACAAATGACATATCATTAGAAGCGTCTTAATTGTCCGCTGGTTATAGGCTATATGGGATTTCACAAAATCTAATGTGGCGCCCTCTAGCGGACAAAACATACGAAGTAAAAAAATAAAGTTAAGATAAATATGCCGTGTTTGGTATCATTTGAAAGCGCTTTACTTGTACATTTTGAATATATATATATATTACTAGCATTTGCTTGTGACTTTACCTGTATTCATGGTCTGAGAAATCAATGAACCCAAGATTAACCTATTTAGAACTCCAAAATATGTTAAATAAAAATAAAGTTTAAAAACTAACACCCGACTACTTAAAAACACGCTCTAAAAAGTACGAAACAAGAAAACAAGAAAGCCGTGGTCGTATGCCATAAGAATAATAAATTAAAAAAAGTGGTATACGACTACGGCTTTCTTGTTTTCTTGTTTCGTACTTTTTAGAGCGTGTTTTTAAGTAGTCGGGTGTTAGTTTTTAAACTTTATTTTTGCGACGATTATTACTAGGTTATGTTAATTTATGTTATTGGCTTGTTAATGTGTATTCTTCAACAGACTGATAACTGAATATTGTTGTTTTATTTTATGAAAGCTGGTTGATCCTAAATGTGTGTGCCGGGTGGATAACTGGGTATCCGATCTATATGGAGTGACTGCGGTAATTAGTGACCGAAATTTAAACACGTGATTGTAGTCTAGTAGTAGTAGTAGTGTGTACGTGATAACAAACATCATTTACTCTGGGACCAAACCTGAAATCGCAAAATAATCAGCTGTTCTGTACATTTATTTGTTTAAATGCTCAAAATGTTTGGTCTCATAGTAAAAGTTGTTTGTTATCATGACTACAATCACTTGTTTAAATATCGGTTACTAATTACGAGTCACCCTGTATAATCTTCATAGTTGTTGAAGTAATCTAACATTTAATAGAGTTGAGTTTTCCTGCAGGATTTTGGTGGAGCTCAGCTGGATATGTGGACCAACTGGCCTATGAGGTAAAACAACTGTACCTACCTATGTAACTTAACTGAAAAGCGGAAAACCATATCTCTAGAACAGTTTCAAAGATCAACATCATCCTATCCTTATCCCGATTACTTGGGGTCGGCGCAACATGTTTTTTTCTTCCACTCTGTCCTGTTACCCGTCACACTATCACTAACTTCCTTTTCTTTCGTATTACTCCTCGCACAATCCATCCATCTCTTCTTCGGCCTCCCTCTTTTTCTCCATCTATCTACGTATAAACTCAGAACTCTTTTTGTAACGTGCGTTTCATCTCTCTTCAAAGTTTCAAAGGTATCCGTTTAAATTTCTGTTCGGTGTCAAAAACCATCAACGTTCAAGTTAGTGTGATTACAAAACACACCTTGTGTAATCGCGTGACGTCACATTACACTATTTGCATTCCCACGTCGCTGTCCAGGGAACTAAACAGTTTAATACACGGCTAACGTGTAATGAACTAGTCATTAGCTCTGAATTAAGGTTAACAGTCAGTATTTACAACTGTGTATTTACACAGTGGTGCCATGAATTTGGGAATTGTTAAAATTACGTTAAGGAAGTAATGAAGTTAAATGGTTTGTGAATGGGTAATGTTTCTTTTGAACTGGTTAGGAAAAAAGCTTATAATCAAAATATACTGTACTAGTTTCTGCGGCTTCGCCCATGTGATAGTCGGTTTTTTATAGAAACTTACAAACACCGTTTTACGTCTTTAAGGATGAAGTTTCGTGAAATCCGTTCTTAGTCTACATCCTATATGGAGCGTACCTGACAAATTTTAAGTTTGTATTTCATGATTAATCAGTGAATGACATTTCATTCCATATATCGAAATCCCTTTTGTATGTGAAATTATGAGCTAAAGTGGATGTTTTGCCAACATTATTCAGTGATGTGTCTCTTGTCTATTACAATCGCCAATCCATTTAGCCAGATATAGCCAGTTTTGCTACTTTATAATCGTCTAGCTAACGTTCATTAAAATGGTCTTTATTTGGCCATATTCAGCAATTGATAGATGTGAATCACATGCCTAAATTAAAGCCAATTTATACAACGCCAAGTGTAATTAGTGAGATTTATCGTAGGAGTTGTGACGACTCTCTTCTTTGTCGATATATCTCTGCACATCGGTGGTGGTCATCACTTCAGGTGTTGGTGGCAAACTTCACAACACGCTGCCTTTCTCCTCTGTTGGCAGCTTTCCTCGTCCATACCTGCAATGATGATGATCCGTTTACTGCCCCTTTTATCTAGTCAGTCCAACTCATAGGCGATCTTCTATCAAACATTCTTGACATTGATGAAAAATAGCTGGTTGGTGCTTAGTGGTGGTAGTTTATTGATATAGGTAATTGCTGGTTATTAATCCATTGAGGGTTTTCAGGAAAATTCACACCAGTTGGCGTCTTTTGAAAACGTATTCATGACAACTTGACATATTACGTTTGATGTTGACATGTCTCTTTCATGTCATTAACATAAGCGCTTTGACATATGGACTTGATAATTCAGTGCTGACACCTGGTGAATATCATTTTAAAAAACTCTGACAACCATTTCTTTCAGGTATTTATTTTCGAATAAATTCTTTCGACCAATCCCTTAGTCCTGGCAGGTATCAGCTCTGGCAGACGCCACCAATAAATTTGATACCTCTTTCAAACGGGCGTGGAAACACACTCAGGTTTAAGTACGACGAGCGACACATTGCTCTCTGTCCGTAAGCCCGCATCCTACGATTTGCGACAGGGCTCACGATGTCCTGGGCGTCTTCAACGGTGGCTAGATTAGGCAGGCTAACTTGCCCTTTTTGAAAAAGCTATCATCATTTTAGTTTATGAATAGTATGACCCGCCTCAGTGATGTCGACATTATTATTGTAATTTATTAATCTTCCCTCTTATCCAAAGCTGTTTATTATTGAAAGATCTCAATACGAAAACTCAGTAAGCTTCG
The DNA here is from genome assembly GCA_029852875.1 of Mythimna loreyi. NCBI lineage: Eukaryota > Metazoa > Arthropoda > Insecta > Lepidoptera > Noctuidae > Mythimna > Mythimna loreyi. The sequence goes on from CM056787.1 coordinate 13,327,254, forward strand.
TAGGCATTACTAGACAGTAGCCACATTATTCAGCCCGGCTGCGAACCCATCCATCAGGGGGCGACGTTCACTTGGCATGTCTGATTGGCTACCTTACCCAGCCGTACGTTATCTAGTCTTCCGTGTTAGCTCTTGGAATTCTGCTAACCAATCAGTAACAAGAACCTCATTTATTTTAACAACGTCAGCTGGATACAGTTTTTGGTTTCTCGTGTGGCAATAGCTGGCCAATTACCTGATATATATTTTTTTTTATAATCTTTTTTTTGTTTAATTAACATCTACATTAATACGATTTTTGTTTGAAGTTTCAGTGACATCAATTATTACTATTTTTTTAAAAGGTGTGATTTATTTTTACTATTTGTTTCGTCTTCTGCCGCTTTCTAACACTTAACTCACTACTGTGAATTTTAACTCATTTTGAACTTGTTAACTAGTGAGTTTTCTCGTTAACTTGTTACTTGAGTCTCTTTCTGAAAAGAAGGCTTGGCTCGAGTGCAAAAGCAAAAGCAAAGAAGGAACGAGGTGGAGTGTTTAGTCAGCAAGAGTGTGATACTATATCCCGCTCCGCCCTTGTGTAAGGTTCGTCATTGGTTGATTTTTGCCACAATAAATAAAAAACTTAAACTTGTTAACTAGTTGTTTTCTTCAAGTGTTATTATTGGCAGCCTGATAGACTAACAGGCTGAATACCTACATGCCAATATATGCGTTGTTCCGACATTTGATCCGACCACATTTTGTGGTTTCAGTCTCTAGATATTTTGACCTCTATCTGTTACAGTTCGATTTGCTGTGAAGGCATATCAGAGAAAGGCCAATAAATACTACCTACTGTATGTTAAACTAAAACGACTATGGAGTGTATTTGTAATTTTTTTTTTATGATGGGCAAAAATCATTCAATGATGAATCCCGCTATTGAGCAGAGCGGAAAACAGTATCAGACTCTTACTGACTAAACACCCCACCCTGTTCCTTCTTTACCCTTTGCACCAGGACCAAGCTTTCCTTTCAGTAAGAGACCCTAGGTCCCTGTAGGTTGACAACTCATTGAAGCGCGCGGGAAGCGGGAGCGCGTCGTCGACGACTTGGGGTTGGTCCGGACTGTTACCAGACAACCAGACAGCGAGCTACTCATTGCTCGCCGTCCGCAAGCCCGCGCCATTGGTGGCTGAAATCGGGATCAGAATCCGGGCGGCGCCTGGGGTTATGCGGTTGACCTTTCCCTTAACTAGCATTCCTGCTTCGCAGAAGGCAACAGAGTGTATCTGTATTTTAGTATGGTCACAAACTTGAAATAAGTACCTATCTTAATTCATTCAGCCCCAAGAGGACACCGGTGTCCGCACATCTATTGTCTTTTAATTGTGTCTGTAATTACGGTTTCCGAAAGGTTAATAATAATAAAAGACACCATTAGTCTTACATTTTTTAAAACAGAGTTTTATTTGACATTTGAAAAACAGTAAAAGAGTTTGCCTAAAATTAAATCCTTTGCAATTTTCATATAGACCAGTGCAGATAGCTTTTGAAAGGGAACAAAATAGTAGTTGAATGAAACCCATTAGAAAAGGAAGATAATATAGCAAAAATTTAAGGAAAAATAAATTACGGTCGATCTGAGGTCGGGAAGTGGATGGGTGTGCGGTTTTAAGGGTAAAAAATGGTTTATCTCGATTTCCGGCAAAACTACTGGCTTTATTGAAAAATGTCTAATAGCAAACTTGTAGGTCATAAAAAGTTCTACCACTTTTGTATTTACACTTTTTCACAAAGCCTCAAAATCTATGTGAAAAGTCCAAAAAACCGAGATTTTGAATTTAATTTTTATCTCCTTTAAAAATTACTTTTTTTTCACAAAATTTAGTCAAAAGTTTCCTTTTTATGTCCAAAACTTACTATATTTTTTTTTTTTTTTTAAATATTCACAGTTGCTTTTTATTTTGACTTAACATTGAAAAAACAGCCTATTAATTATCAATCAAAAAATCTCACGTAAACATATGTGATTTTTTTAAAAAATTGTTGGCTTCTTATTCATTGAAATCTTTATTTTTTGATAGTGTAAAAAAAAGTATACATTACTACAAATTTTTTTTTCAGAAAATGCAAAAAACTAAAAAATCTCGAATCAAAAATTACTTTTGTTCAATCATTATTAACGACCCGCTCCAGCTTCGCGCGGGTACAAAGGTGATATATTATATCTATAAACCTTCCTCTGGAATCACTCTATCTATTATAAAAAGCCGCATCAAAATCGAACTTTTAAAGATCTAAGCATACACACGGATAAGCAACTTTCTTTTATACTATGTAATGATGTACTGAGGTATTTATTAAATTTTTTATAAGATTTAAAGCAGATTTCATGTAGGAAATGTGCAGTAGTTTTGCCGGAAATCGAGATAAACCATTTTTTACCCTTAAAACTAGCACATAATACCTTAAATTTCAAATTAGCACATAATACCTCATTTGTTTAGTGGAAGTAGACAGCAATAATATACATAAATACAAGAGTAAGTGCAATTTTTAAGCTGATTTCTCTGGGGCTCAAGACCATCTTAAGATAAAATTAACGAAACTTTATTCAGATTGGACGTAGACACAATTTAACTACATAAAAAGTAATTAAATTTTTAATCAGTTTTATTTACAGCTAACCGTCCATGGAGCAGTGGTGGCCAAACAAAGCAGTGGTGGCCAAGAGGTAACGGCCCCGACTTACGACTTGTAGGTCGTGGGTTCAAACCCAGACAGGCGCATTACTGTGTGCTATTTATTTCATTACCACTGCTCTCAAAACAGTGAAGGAAATATCGTGAGGAAACCGGCATGTCCTAGAACCAAAAATTCGAAACACACAAATCTTCGAATATTTGGTGAACTACTCGGGCCCAGTGCGTATTCACACTGGGCCCGCGTAGTGGATTCATTCCCTCATCTAGAGAGGACGCCTGTGTACCAGCAGTAGGAACATTAAAAAGCTGATGATTAATGATAAATGAACCATCTATGGGATCAACTACTCTTTGGAGTGTGGCTCTTCACTCTGCCACTTCTATTAATAATAATTCGATTTGGCCGAGTATTTTTGACTCTCTGCTTCAATTCATACTTCAACTTGAACTACTTGATTACCATTAATTCGTTTCGACCTGGCCACTATTTTGTGACAAACATAACAAGGTATAATGAGACATAAGACGGGCAAGCCCGTATGCCCCCCGTCATGTCAACATCAGGTTCTGTTCAATACAATCGCTTATTGGCCGTATAATAGTTGTATGAGTGACAAGCCCGCATCACAAATGAATACAATGTAATGCATATGTAATGTCTTTTGCTATTGCTTTAAAAGAGTGTGTTTGGGGTCCTATTACATGGTAAAGTTTAATGTATTATTTTCTGAAATTTTAAGTCTTTCGTGCGTATAAATCAGTCTAAATCTAAAGGCAATTAAAAAGCTTTTTTCCAACTTCGTTGAGTTAATTTTCAGTATATTCACATTATTTTCCATAAAGTGACTGGCTATCGGACTTCTCTAACACAGTAACTAAGTAATGGTTGTTAACTCCTCAATGTATCTGGGTTTCACTATTATGGCATCAACAATAAAGGGTTTTTTTTGTTTTATTTTTTCAAGATTCATTTAACATCTATCTGAGCCTTGGGGTTGAAACACTACGGTCCGAGCGCTCATCGAGTTGTACGCGATATCAGCAAACAGCTGGTCGACTCTTAGCGCGACCAGAGGGCTGGTCTTTATTTTTGTCAGCGAATTAGCATTGCCATCCAGCGTGGCAATGCTGCCAGCGTACTTTCGTTCGGGCACTTTTCCCGCTGATATCGATGTGGATGATTTTTTTGATATTCAATTAATATTAATGTGTTTTTAGTTTATTAATTAACCTTAGGTAATTATTAGAATAATAATTAAATGTTTATTAGTAGGTAGTTAAAAAAAACATCTCTCTTTCTTTGTACTAATTGCACTAACAATTATACTGTAACTATTTAGCTAGTTGTTTCGCCCGCGTGAAAGTAGAATCTCTAGGAACTTCTTTCCGAAATAAAACGTAGGTATCATACTTCCTATATATATAGAATATGGTTTACCTACTTATATGCCAGATTTCATCTAAATCTCTTTAGCAGCTTGAACCATAAATATAAATTGCTTTGAAAAGGATTATAACTATTTATTCAATGCTCAAAACATTCTTATAACAACTAGATTATTTTGTTTTATTATGATAAGAAAAATAAGCAGAACAAATCGCGCAATTACTTGCCAGTATAAAAACAATAGATATACCCACAAAGTTTATTGGACGTTTTGTAGGTTTGCCAAACGAACAAAGTTGTTAGAATTTGTAAGGTTTCCACAGTCGTATGTATTATTATTTATAGAGAAGCCGTATGAAACTGTTCGTGGTGTCTGCTTGAGTACAATTGAATTGTAGTTATTGTGCGTTTATTTATACATATAGTTACTTAAACACTGAAAGCTCATGCATTTTTCAGTATCATAATGCTTTGCGAAAGAAATCTCGGACCCTGAAACAATGGGGAAAAAGAAAGAACTGAATTTTTGCCAGTAAAAGTCTGACATGCCCTCTCGCTCCACTAAAGAGCGTAGGAAATCGTTGGATTTCATACCTAAATAGAAAAGGTACATTGGTAGTAAAATAGGAAGCAAAAAGAAACTTAGGTAACTTAAGTCCTCCGTTCATTTGTTTTTGTATACATAGTGGGACACAACCACTGCCCTTTTTTTGGTGAAAATTATCTGATGTGATCTTCCGCTCTTGAGCGGAATGGGAGATAGTGTCAGACTTTTACTGACTAAATAATCAACCCCGTTCCTTCTTAGTCTTTTATAAAGAGACCGAACCTTCCTTTCAGAAACTTCCTTCAGAGGTCTTCCTTCATTCGTTTGTTTCTAGCGTACGTTATGCTACGCTATGCCTAATTACAAATCACAGCCCTAGGGGCAGTTGGATTGTATGAAAAAATCATCGTGTCCCTGAAACGCATAAGGAACACGCAAAAATTGTGATCAGCAACGATCAAGTCCAATTTATTTCTTTCCCTGACAACACACAAAATCAGTACTAATAAACAAAAGACACTCACTACATTACACCTCAAAACAACAGTCATAAATCAATTGGCAACAATACCTACAGAACATAGTCCTTCCAGTTAGATTCGCGAATATAACAAAAGTATGAAAATGAACGAGGTGGGCCATCAATCATGAGGGTACAAAATTAAACGTCACACGCGCGTTGAGCTCCGGACCCTGCACTGGACGCGTGCGGCGCAGGTTAATGATGATACAGAGGTTACTTAAGAGAATCTTGTTGGTACGAGAAATGTTAATATAGGACATCATAGGAATGAAGAAGAAGTGATGGATTAGGCAGATGATTCAATTTTTCTAAGTACAGAAGTGTGTGTAAGTACTGGAAATGTAAGTATGATATAGAGAGGAAATAGTTAAAAATCGCATTATCATGATGATGATGATGCGATGATGATGATTTTTTGGTGGGTAAATCATTTAATAACGAATAATGCGCAGAACGAGAAACAGTGTCAGCCTCTCACTGATTAAACGACCCACCCTGTTTCTTCTTAGCCTTCATACTAGGGTCGGACCTAATTTTCAGAAACCGGATCAAGGCCTCGGTTGGGTCTCCTCATTTGCTGACAACTTCTTGAGGCGCGCAGCAACAGAATGCGCTATCGACGGCTTGGGCTGTTACTAGACGATCGGACAGTAGCCTTTTTAATGTTCCCACTGCTAGGACTCAGGCCTTCTCTTTAGGATAGGGAAAGGGCCATAATCAATTTCGATGTTTTTCTACACCATTTTGAGAGAAAACAGTTAATGTTAAAAAAAATATATAAACCTATACCTACAATAGTGGCAAATTTTTCATAAACGAAAGCTCTACAGTATAAAAAAGACTACAATCTCAAACTGATAGGCAGTTTAAAAAGGATATATTTTATTTTACAAATATATCCTTTATATTAATATTTTAACAGAATTTAACTTACAAATCTGAGTAATTTTCAAACATTATTCCAAAGTTAATCTTGCGAAACAAATCTAAAAGCACATCACAGAATTAATCATGCATGCGGCACGTCAACAGTTCAACACCCACGAGTTGGCGTTTCACATGTATTCTCTATAATCTCACAGTCATCTACATTCAACAACCATCTACCAACGACTCATTAATACTACATTTGTCTCATCAAAAGACAGAATTCCTCCTTCACTCACCGTTATTATTAATATTGTATCAGCATAATTATTTTCATCCTTTTCAAGATCAAATGTGACAGGATCATAATTAGATTTATTATCACCAAGTGAATATTCTAAAATGATTTTGTAATATAATTTTATTAATACGCCATGACAAATTATCTTGTGAATTGCATTACGTATTCAATGAACGTCGTTTGTCATTATGTACTATATTTTAGACTCAATATATTTTCTTGTTCTAGTTCCAGTTTGCCACTAATATAATTTTGATTGCAATATCAATTAGTGTCAAGGTAGTCCTGCGTTTGCTTACAAGGCACACAATCGAAATCAATTGTAACGAAATAATGAGAAAGGTCTACCGCTTACCCTGTTCCACAATTTTACATACATAATTCAGTGATTATAGTAGGTAACCCAGTTTAAAATTAACCTTCGTTAGCAGTCCAACGGTTTTGTTGAAAATATCTAAATGATTTAAACTGAATTTTTCATTCTAGGGTTTAAATTTGAATTTTTTACCAAGTATCACAAACTAACTAGTTAAGTAAAGTCGAGATCAAAGCAAATAAAAGCCTATCAATGAAAGTTACAGGCTTTCTAAATAAATACAGTTTTTTATTTTTAATAAATAATTATTAATTTCAAGCTTAAATAGACATGTTCAAAACGCTTTTTGTATTGCATAAATGTTGTTTTCTTTGATTTAGTAGTATTTTAACTAAAACAATCCAGGTTGTAGTACAAATCAATATTAGAGCAAAACATTGTTTCAAATAAATCACAATACTGGAACTACAAAGTTAGTAATTACTCAAGACATTACCGATAACAAATGAGTATTAATAGAACAACATAAGCAGTAGGGTACAGCTACATTATGTAAAATATAGTTTCTACTAAAGCAATTTATTCAAAATTATTAATATATCCCCAATGCTAATAATATGTTATGTTAAAAGCCTCTGAATAATCCTTTACATATAAAAAAAAAAACTGTAATGGAGCCTAAGCAGTCCCTTTGATCCAGCTTCAAAATCTACATGACATTTCAATTATAATTGAATCTACATAATCTACTTTGGTAAGGAATTTACACTAGGCTCAAATGTTTGATATACTCCTGAATAATATGCTTATTAGCCCCGAATACATCCCACGCTTAGAAGTCGTGGCGAAGTTTCTTTGCCAACTGGATTTGACTCCCTTGGGTGGTTTCGCGTTCAGGTAAATATAGGTATATGTAGGAGTACTTGAATTATTTCTATCCAATGTTGACTTGCTAAAGTTGGTATTCACAAAAGTCTTAGAAATACATCCTTAAGCAGAACGACATTTTCAAATTCAGTTTTCAAATCTTTTAACATATCCCAGAGGTTATCTTCAATCCCGAGTCTGAGATTGGAGAGTCTATCTCAGTCGAGTTTGTTGAATATATTTCTGGACTTAAAGTCAATAAATTCGGAGATTTACGTCTCACCATGCTTCACACCTCGTTTTAAATTCAAATTCTAGGATTTCTTAACTTGGCAGTCAATCAGGAGATTTCATATCATATCCACGTACCAAAAATTTATAGAACTTGGTTGACTTCCAATTTTTCATTTTCACCTTTGCTTTTTTGGTCATAAAGAACAAAATTGCTTACTTGCTTACAAGTTAACAAGACACGTCTAAATTTGGGCTGATATAAATAAAATTAATTTTAAAATCAACCGTGCTGTCCTGACTTCAGAACACCGCAGTAATAACATACTCAACCAATCGAATTTAATAGGATCATTCTCACCTTAATTCAACGATAAACCACAGAACAGATAAACACGTGTTACCAACATGCGGAACACATAAATAATACGCTATATTCAACTTAATCCACGATAATGGTCCAACATATAAAATAATACAGGTTAAAATTATAACGTTGAACCCATAAAGGGGGATTAAAGGGGACGAGCGTTGACGTAGAGTTACACCCGGTTGAATTACAACTAGGACCAATGTTATGTATATGTTACAGTTTCGGTTGCATTATTGGAAACAGTTTTGGAAGCAATAATAAAGGGTTATCACTTAACTTTTGAGTTTATGGTGTGGTTTTTGGGTATCTATTTTCAAGGTTCAGAACACAGAACAGTGTAACATAGAAATGTCACTCCGTGTTCTTCATTATTATGCCTATGTGAGTAGAGCTTTTTTTCTATCACACAACGCCGCTGAGTTTCAAGCTAAGCAGAGGTTGTATTATGAGTACTAGACGACTGATAAACACATATACACTTCTCATCAAAAAAATCGAAACACCTTGCAAGTTTACGTTTTGTCAGGATTATCAGAAAAATGTGTACATTTAGGAATAAATGTTAAATGTCGTTTAATAGTGAGTAATATGAGCTTATCAAATCTTAATGTTAATGTTCTAAATTTAAATGAATTTTTCATAGGTTTCGTATTTTGTTAAATGAGTCATTTTTATTCCGTATGGAGTATAAAGGAAATGGATAAAACAACACACGTAAATGAAAAAAAAAGCTAAAAAACGTTTATTTAATAACTTGTATTCCCTCCCCGAGCTCTAATTACTGCTTCCATACGGTTCTTCATCGATCGGATGAGAGTCACGATCACATGCTGTGGTATATTGTCCCATTCCTCTTGGATTGCATCTTGCAGCTGGCTAAGTGTTTCTGGGGCAGGATCTCTTGCTCGAATTCGTCTCTTTAATTCATCCCATAGATGTTCAATGGGATTCATGTCCGGGCTTCTTGCTGGCCATTCCATAATAGAGATATCGACTTCGTTAAGATAATCTCGTACGACGCCCGCGGTGTGAGCCCTAGCATTGTCGTGCATGAATATGAAGCCGTTGCCAATAAAATGTGCATAGGGCATCACATGAGGCTCGAGACACTCTTCGACGTACCGATGACAGTTTAGTGCAGGCAGACGTGGCCCAGACACGAAAGCAAGCTCTGTCTTACCGTCGGCGCTGATTCCTCCCCAAACCGTCCACGAACCGCCACCATAGCTGACCTTTTCTTCAATGCAGCATTGTGCATAGCGTTCTCCGTCTCTTCTGTAGACCTTGTTCCTTCCGTCGTTACCATACAGCATAATTTTACACTCATCAGAAAAGAGAACTTTGCTCCACTGTAGGTATGACCAATTTAGGTGCTCACGTGCAAAGTTAAGGCGCGCTCTTCGATGGTCTGCAGTTAATTTCGGCCCATTTGCTGGCTTATGCGGTACCAGTCCACGATCCTTCAACCTTCTTCTAATTGTAGAGTCACTTACAGCCACCCTTCGTACAACACGAAGCCGCTGCTGCAGTTGAAAAGCGTTAAGGCGTCGATTTCTTAAAGAAGTTGTTACAATAAATCGATCATCTCGCTCAGAAGTGACCCGATTCCTGCCAGATCCTGAACGGCGCGTGAACAAACCAGTCTCCCGATAACGTTTATAGACTCTATGAACAGATGACAGGCTTAGATGCAGTCTTGCAGCCACAACACGCTGACTAAGGCCAGAATCCAGCAATGCCACAACTTGGGCGGCTTCTGTGGGCGAAGTATCCATACGTTTTAGAAAAAAAACCTTTTTTCAGACGTCCCAAAGTCACAGTATCGAAATAAAAAACAAAAAGTTTAAGGATAGGCGCCAATTTTTAGTTTTTAAACGCTAAATGTACTCCAACCCTAAACACACATTTGTCTCAAAACAGTGATTCATTTCGTTTATAAGATAAACAAATGAAATTCTAATTTTGAATTTAGAATTTTCGCTTATTACTGTAATGGCCAAACTGCCAGCTATAATATATGTATTTTTTTTCATCGTATGAATTCTTTTTTGTGTTAAATTCGGACAGAAACAATGAAAACGGAAGTGTTTCGATTTTTTTGATGAGAAGTGTATATTTCTATATACATACATGTTACAGATAAATTACATCCAGAAACAGAACAAATGGTGGCGCTCATCACATAGACATTTGTCCTGGTTGAGAATCGAAACCACAACCTCCGGCGTAGCAGTCAGGGTCGCAAACTACCAGTCCAATTAATAGTTAACAATAAAATGAGAACTGCCTAAGTTAAACGAATAGTCTAACGTTAAAACTAAACATATTTATTTAATGTTAGTGCTTTCAAGCAGTTGTTTAATACTTTCAACTACAGAGCCCTAAATCCTCATCAACACTTTGTAAAAGTTTCATCATTAAAATTCGAAATAACCAAAATGACAAATGGTTTAAAGCAAAATATTTTACGACTGTAAATTATAACCAATTTCGTTTGAAATAAAAATAACAATCACCAAGCTGAGAAATTATTAAACAAATACAAAAGTGAATATATCAAGCGGCGCATCAAAGCGTCGACGATGATATATTTGTTTCGTGCGCACGCGCAAGTAAATGGGCCCGAATAAATCAATCGTTACAGCAAAGACTAAGCATAAAAGATATATTGTCATTCTTCTTTTTCCCAAGTAGCGAGTTTTATGATCGAATACTTTTTTGGTTCATATTAGTATTTTTTTAATGATATAAGTTCACAAATTTACTACGACTTTTTGATGGTAAGCATTAATTGATAATGAAGTGCATTTAGTTTATTAACCTTTCGAATATCGTAATTACAGATACAATTAAAAAACAATAGATGTACGGACACCGGTGTCCTCTTAGGGTTTAATGAACTAAGGAGCTTATTTACTCTTATATCTTTGAAGAGTGTTTTTCTGTGGTTAACCCGTGTAATAGTTTATATTATATTTGTTAATTGTATTATATGTTATGACAAACTATAGATTACATTACAAATAATACAATTATAATGCAAGCGATATTGTTGCCAAGTACGATACAAAATTTTCGGAGTCTTCCTATACGAAGAAGATGAAAATGGTTTTACCTCGATAAATAAACTTGATAGTAAAATACCAAACACCTTCACTTTCTAAATTCTACACTGTGTAAAGGATTAGTTAACAATATGGGTAGCATGTTTCTTGATTAGTGTGTTCTATTTTATAGTGTGTACTATACTTTGGACCCAATGCTCAGCTATACATAACATTCAGCTTCAATACTGATGAGTAGATAGTAATGAGTAGAGTAGATAGGGCGTTTGTATAAGTTTTGTTATATTAAAGTTTGCAAATAGGTACCATTTATAAAAGTCAAACTTAAGATATGTCCCTTCTATATTTTTATGCTCTTTGTCAACCCAAATGCACGCCGTCCGTGCGACGAGGGGGCGCGAAGCGCACGTTCATAACTTACAAATCGTAGCAACGCACAAATTAATTGCTTCGATTTCCACGACCATACATCACACATCAAATTCCATTACTTGCTGTACAAAACATAACACTCCCTTTACCCTAGTAACACCAGCAATGTATACTGAAACAGGAACACATCTTTCAAACTGTCGCATTTATTTCAATCAACAATAATAGAAAAGTAAATAAATCTTTGGAGGTGTCGATATTTAAGGCCAAATGGGGGAGATATTAAGTTTTATTAGTGAGTTCGAAAGCTGAGCGATAAAACTTAATTAGTAGATACGCTAACACTCTCATTTATGGGTGTTGACAGCTCGCCAAAGACTAATTAATAAGTGAAAGACCTATCTCTGGAAGTAATATGGAAAAGCTTGGATATCCATGTTTGAAATGTTCACAAAAAATGCTACCTTAATTATTGAATTAATATACTTTTAAAACTTTTACAAATCTATACTAATATTATAAAGCTAAAGAGTTTGTTTGTTTGTTTGTTTGAACGCGCTAATCTCAGGAACTACTGGTTCGAATTGAAAAATTATTTTTGTGTTGAATAGATCATTTATCGAGAAAGGCTTTAGGCTATATACCATTACGCTGTGACTTATAGGAGCGAAGAAACAATGGAAAATGTGGAAAAAACGGGGAAAAATATTCATCTTTGAGGGCTCCCGTTGCGTGCGCTGCGAAAACGGTAGAAGATACCAAAAAAATATGTACGAAAGAATTATTCCTCTTAAAATGATCTAAAAAAATATCCGCGACAGTATATGTCTATCTTTTAAGATTAACTCACTAGAACCGTTTTTATGGAAATCAAATTTGGCCGAAATTAATGCATTATTACCAATTATTTGTTAGAGTTGTATCAACATAGTAATATTAAACTTTATCCAAATAAATGTGTTGTTGTTTAAGAGTATGTAATTGTGAACAAAATTGTCTTTGTAATCACTTATTTTCAATGAACATCTTAGAAGATATTACAATTTTAAAATACTCCGATATAAAATTCACACGCGCCGCTTGATGTGCAAAATATGACGCTGCGCCTGGCCGGCGGGCGAGGAGAGGGGTTGCTTGCGGGCGGCGCGGAGGGGTTTTTTTCCCCGTAGGTAAAAATCATCCGATCCTCTTGGGCGGAGCGGGAAACAGTGTCAGACTCTTACTGACTAAACAACCTACCCCGTTCCTCCCTTGCCTTATTCCCAGAGCCCCGGTATAACGCTTTCGCACCAACCCTGCAGGAGGCTTCGACCCTGAAGAGCCTCACAGTTTGCTGACAACACCTTGAAGCGCGCGGGAGCAGTACAGGCCGTCGACGACTTGGTCTCGGTCTGAACTGTTACCAGACAACCGGATGGCGAGCCATTGCTCACCGTCCGCAAGCCAGCGTCTACGGTGGCCGGATATCGGCGGGATCGCGGCGGCGACGGCTACGGCGAGGGCGCTGTTGCCCTTGCCTTATGCGGTTGGCCTTCTCCTTTACAAGCATTACTGCTTCGCAGAAGGAGGCGACCACTTGCCATTCTTCTTCGTTGCGGGCCATGGCCTGAACCAAGGCCCGGCGCGAGAGGCTACCGCCGCCACGAGGACACGGCGATTCTCTTCTCAAGCGGGGCACACCTCCACCGTGTCCTCCGTGCTGGCCACAAAGTGACGACACCCGGGCGTCTCTTCCGCACGAATCCGGCGCAGGAATCTCCTGAACTTCCCATGTCCGGTGAGAACCTGCGTTATGTCCTGCGTAATGTTTATCCAACCACGCCTCAAAAAGGGCACTATGGCGTGCCCAAGTGGAGGGTGCAGCTCTATGAAGTACTTTTAGATAATTATGTTCTTTTAAAAACTAAATTGTCTAAATTAGTAACAGAAATTGACACGGGCAAAGTCGATAAAAAAATAAATAAATATGATGCCCAAAATAACTATTCCACGCGGACGAAGTCGCGGGCACAGCTAGTAAATTATTATATTGTCAATTTCTGGATGGCTGGTTACATTAAAGGCTAAGTTAAGATTTTAAAACTTTTAAAATTTTCAAAAGCAGATCATAAAACTTCCCAGCTACCAAAACAAGCAGTGGCGTAGCTAGAAAAGCAATTAGGGCGTTATTTAAAAAAAAAAAATACTATACAAGAATTCAACAAAAACCATAGTTAATGTTACAACCATTTTATTTAAATTTCGAAGATAAGAGAGTTTTTAGGTAGTTTAATAAGAGCTAATAAGAGGTTTGCTAATGAGGATTTAGGTAGTGGGGGCCCCGAGTCACTGCTCTGCCTAGTCCTTCAGTAGCTACGTCAGTGAAAGCAAGACGGAAGTAAAATAAAATATTATCGTGAAAAAAGATCGACGTGTAAACGAATATTATAGACACTCGCTGACATTCGAACGAAGAATATATTGGATTTACCGACATGATTCAACTTTTCCCGTTTATTGAATAAATAATATTGATATACTTCTAAGGGCAAAACATTCTAAAAGGTGTTAGAGAAAATAAAAAAATACGTGTGGCACTCGGGGACTGCCGCGGTACAGCTATTGCATTGCATTCTGTATCAACTTATCCAATTATAATTATTTATTTTTTATTTTTATTTTATTCATACAATATTTCTTTTTCTTTGATATTAATTCAAGTTACACTTTTTGAGCGTGGTGACCGATAGGAAAACAATTTTTTCTTTTATTAAATAAATAAATAATAAATACACTTTGTTCATTCATATTCAAAACACTTTATACACAAATTTTACAAGTACAGCCGTTCACTGTTGTAGATAAATACTTATACACCTATATACTTTCTCACAAATAGCTGATTATGTATTCGTCCGATTTCGGAGCAGCAAGTCACTTTTTCAGGCATCTTGCGGACATTTCTCGTACTCATTTTAGCAGACATTGTTTTTTTGTGCGTTTTTCCCCTAATTTAGATGTCTTTTTTATAAGTGGCAATAATTAATATCGGGGAAAATATAGTATATAATGGCAACACACCTGTGCACGAATTTCTTTTGATGTGCCAAAATGCTATGTTCCAAGTCGGTGGAAAGAATGAATGACAGACGTAAATCAAGTGTCAACCAAGTTCCGCTACTCCCTGACAGATGTCGCTATTTCACTATACTGCTTTATCGACTTGTTTGAATTCAAACTGTTGTGGGAATTTTCTGTATCACTTATCCTGGACGTGTTTTATCACCACACTCCATTATAATTATGATTATTTTGTAGGCTATTGTCTTAAAATTTGTATATTTACACTTAAAGCACTGAGTTTATTGAGTTTTTAGTCAATGTTTATATATTTGAGAATCAATGTTTATATGATAATCCGGTATTTTTAAACTATGATAACACTGTTACTGTTTGTTTATGAGTCTATCATCACTTTTATGAATTATACACTGTTTGAATACTGCTTTTTCTATTTTAAATAATTATTCAATTACGAGCACAATAACATTTAATGTTTACTTGTCAGCTGTCAATATGTCATCGTAAAGTCGTACAATACGTCTAATCGCACGACGCACCAGTGGCGTAGCGTGGGTGGGGCGGAGGGGGCGGCTCGCCCCGGGCGGCAGCCCTTGGGGGCGGCAAAATGTCGTCGGTAAAGCGGGTAGAGATCTTCATTTCATGTGTCAGAACAGGTCAAAAAACAACAATAACTATAAAATTGAAACAGAGGCGTCTGTAGCACTTGTGGCGCCCGTGTGCAACCAGTACCGCGCCCTCTGCTTAAGTAGAAGGGGGTCAAAATGGAATACTAACAGTTATACAGGGTGATTTTGAAGTTGTGAACGAAATTTTAACAGTGGTTTCTACTCATGTTACTGAACAACTTTCTTCAAGAAAAAAAAAATTGTTGTGTCAATTCCAAAACAATAGCTTTTTTATTCTTTCTCCCAATAATTGTATTAGTTCAATAAAAGAAACCTCATTGCCTGTGAAATTTAATTTGAATTAAGCACCAGTTATACACCGTGAAATTTTAATGGTTGTTTTCCCTGAGCGAAATGGTTGTGTCTTGGTAATACAAACGTTTGATAAGAAAATAAAATATTAAAAACAAAAAATGGACCTGTAGAGTGCAAGCTAATTCTGACGTATCACAATGTGTGAGAGCTTATTCTGTTTAAATATTTAATGAATCGGTTTCCTTTGACGACGTGCTGCTCATGCGACTCTAGTAGTACCTAAAAATTAGGTCTAATGTTACTATTGTTTGAAAGTACTCCTTATGGCAAGTCATTCTGCCGCGGGAAAACAACCATTTAAATTTCACGGTGTAGAATGGGGGCGGCAAAATGGGTCTCACGCCCCGGGCGCCGAGATTGCACGCTACGCCACTGCGACACACAGCGCCGTGTCGAAGACTGCCGAACTGACACGACGTTAGACGATGCACGGCCTTCAAGCCACACCTCCGTGCCCGTCGGAGTGGGGAGCGTGAGGTTTTTTTCGTTACGGAATTTCTGGATTTAGTCCCCGCGCTCAAGGCCTGCGATAGAAGCTATGCAATAGCTTAATAAATTTGATATGTTACACCGTTCATTTTCTGCTCGTAGGAATTAAAACTTAATAATTATAATCTTCTTATACGAGTATATAAAAATGAATAGCTGTTCGTTAGTCTCGCTAAAACTCAAGAACGGCTGAACCGATTTGACTAATTTTGGTATTGAAATATTCGTGATAAGGGCAGCTAGTTTTTGATAAATGAAATTTATTTTGACATGTAAGAGTGATAGTTGCATTAAACCTATTTCGTTTTCAAGCTTAGAGTTAAATTACATATTTTGATTGATTGATAGGATGATAGGGTCTGCCAGAACCGATGCCTGCCCCTTGGCGTAATCCCGCAGCCTTTTGCGGGATTATTCTAAAGAATTAGCGTAGCTTTGGAACGTAAAGGGCAACTGAAGAAACTCAGGTAGATTTTATAAAAGTTTTAAATTGCTTGTTAATTAAAGATGACGTCGTATTCCGCTTTTTTTTATGAACCTTTAATATTTCCATACCGATAGGATTATCACAAACATTTCAAGACCAACATTAGTCAAATCAGGTTAGCCGTTCTCGAATTTTTAGCAAAAATAAAGAACCTATTAATTTTTATTATTTTTATAAATAAAAATAATTAACTCTGCGTTAGATTTGCTTTCTTTTGCCGACTTGTAAGATAATGTCAAAACTAATAAGCCTACTTATCTACTTCATATACAGTCTATAACAGTGGTGACCGAGTGGTAACGGTCCCGATGACGATGATGATGACGACGTATTAAAAAAAAAGATTATTAAACAAATCTTTGTAAAATACCAACCTTGTTTCTATCATGGTATGTATCACTGATGTAGGTAAAAAAATGCAAATTAGCCCAGTGCAAATAGCACCGTTAACGATAAAAAGTGGACTTAAATAGTAGTAGAATGAAACCCATTAGAAAAGGAAGATAATATAGCAAAAATTTAAGGAAAAATAAATTACGGTCAATCTGAGGTCGGGAAGTGGATGGGTGTGCGCTTTTAAGGGGAAAAAATGGTTTATCTCTAATTCCGGCAAAACTACTGGTTCTAGGGGAAACATTCAAATGGCTAACTTGTAGATCATAAAAAGATCTACCACTTTTGTATTTACACTTTTTTGACATAACCTCAAAATCTATGTGAAAAGTTCAAAAAACTGTGTATCTAGTTTTTATTTTTTATCTTCTTTAAAAATCACTTTTTCTCACAAATCTTTGTGAAAAGTTACCTTTTAATGTCCCAAACTTACCCTAATTTTTTTGATTTAAAATATTCACTGTAGCTCTTTATTTTGACTGAACATCGAAAAAATAGACTATTTTTCAATCGAAAAATCTCACGTAAAAATATGTGATTTTTTTAAAACGTTTGTTGGCTTCATATTCGTCGAAATTTTTACTTTTTGATGGTGTAAAAAAATATATACATTACTATAGTAAATTTTCTCAGAAAATGCGAAAAACTAAAAAAACTCGAATTAGAAATTTCTTTTGTTTAATCATTATTAGCGACCCGCTCCAGCTTCGCAGGGGTGCAAAGGTGATATATTATACCTATAAACCTTCCTCTGGAATCATTCTATCTATTTAAAAAAACCGCATCAATATCCGTTGCGAACTTTTAAAGATCTAAGCATACACAGGGATAAGCAACTTTGTTTTATACTATGTAATGATGTACTGAGGTGTTTATTAAATTTTTTATAAGATTTAAAGGGGATTTCATGTTGGAAATGTGGCTGCTGTAATTGCGTATCCTTACATAATGCTCCAATGTGGAAGAACAAACCTACGAGGAAGTTAATGATTCAGGTGATGAATTTCATCATCTGAATCATAAGTAAGTAAGTTTTTCGAATTTAACCATGAAGAAATTTTATCAAAGAGACAAAAACTAATGGTAAAAACGAATAAATGATTAGAATGTAAGATAAAATATATGAGGCAAGATTATATTATTTAAACATATGTAATGAATATAAATAACGTTGACTGATTAAACGAAGCTAAAATTTAATAAGACAACGTTTTTACTGCATACAATTGCAGCAATCACATTTCTTACATGAAATACCCTTTAAATCTTTTATAAAAAATTTAATAAATACCTCAGTACATCATTGCATAGTATAAAACAAAGTTGCTTATCCATGTGTATGCTTAGATCTTTAAAAGCAAAAAAAATCGCAACGGATTTTGATGCGGTTTTTTTTAATAGATAGAATGATTCCAGAGGAAGGTTTATAGGTATAATATATCACCTTTGCAGCCGCGCGAAGTTGGAGCGGGTCGCTAATAATGATTAAACAAAAGTAATTTCTGATTCGAGATTTTTTACTTTTTTGCATTTTCTGAAAAAACTTACTGTATTAATGTATACTTTTTTTTACACCATCAAAAAGTAAAGATTCCAATGAATAAGAAGCCAATAAACTTTTTTAAAAAATCACATGTTTTTACGTGAGATTTTTCGATTGAAAAATAGGCTGTTTTTTCGATGTTAAGTCAAAATAAAGAGCAACTGTGAATATTTTTAATAAAAAAAATTATAGCAAGTTTGGGACATGAAAAGGAAACTTCTCACCAAAGTTTGTGAAAAAAAAGTAATTTTTAAAGGAGATAAAAATTAAATTCAAAAGCTCGGTTTTGTGGACTTTTCACATATATTTTGAGGCTATGTGAAAAAGTGTAAATACAAAAGTGGTAGATCTTTTTATGACCTACAAGTTTGCTATTAGACATTTTTCCATAAAATCAGTAGTTTTTCCGGAATTAGAGATAAACCATTTTTTCCCCTTAAAAGCGCACACCCATCCACTTCCCGACCTCAGATCGACCGTAATTTATTTTTCCTTAAATTTTTGCTATATTATCTTCCTTTTTCAATGGGTTTCATTCTACTACTATTTAAGTCCCTTTCAAAAGCTATTTGCACTGGTCTAAATATGGAATAATCTAGTTCTTTGTTCAAACTATCTAGCCAAATCTAAATCTTATAAGTTGTCTAGCCGCAAGCACTAACTCATGTAAATATTTATTTTACACAAGTACTACCCCTATTTATCTGAGATAGATCACATTTCACGTAGGTTTGCTGAAGAAATCCAATCTTCGTTCGCACAATGTGGGAAGTACCGGAGATCTCACAATAGTCTGCACACAACCCACTGCTTCAGCGTGTTCTATATTAAGTTTATTTTTATTTGTTTAGCTGTGAGCTGCACTTTATTTTACCGTATTTGCACTGAATTATCTATGAAAGCAGTGGTGGCCGAGTGGTAACGGCTCCGACTTACGAGTCGTAGGTCGCGGGTTCGAACCCAGCCAGGCGCATTACTTTGTGTAATTTATATCATCACCACTGCTCTCAAAACGGTGAAGGAAAACATCGTGAGGAAACCGGCATGTTCTAAAACCAAAAATTCGAAGACATGTGACATCCACCAATCCGCACTGGGCCCGCGTGGTGGATTATGGCCCATTCCCTCTCCTAGAGAGAGGAGGCCTGTGTCCCTGTAGTGGAAACATTGAAAGGCTGATGATGATCTATGAAAGCACGGGATAAAAGTTAGTAGTTGTTCTAATTTGAACTACTTAGGTGATTAATGCTGAATATGTTTGCAATTGTATCTTTTTAGTGTAGCTAAATAAAGTATACATTCACCCACACGTGCACCTTGCTATGTAAATGCAGAGAGCACAAACCGGGACGCGTTATTGCGAAACGCTGTTTGTTTTAATGCGAACTCTGTCGCGATGTTATCGTTCTATATAATTGAATTCTGCCCGCGCCTGTCCCACCAGATGTCTTCGCTGCTGTCTCGCAGAGGTACGTTGCTATGAAATATTTGATAGGCGCCCGCTTCTGAAAATGGAACTGGTCGGAATGAAGGAATGAATGTTCTTGTTTTGATCAAATTGATTTTTGTGGTTAACGATCGTAGTATTTAGAGATTTACTATAACTGGATAGAAAGCTGCAAGTATTTTGATTTTTTGTTAAACATACCAAGCCAGTTCTCAGTCAATGTTATCTTTGTCTATAATAATAGATAATGTAAACCAGAAGAGTTTAATTTAAAGCGCTAATTTCAGAAATTAATGAGCGCTGATTTTACAAACAATTTTCTTTTTAGTGTTTTAAAGCCCACTTGTAGAGAATAGCTATGTAGGTATAACATCACGCTTCGAGCAAATAGAGCAAAAAATACCTAATCGAAGCGAAGATACAATAGGTGAAACCATCTAGTACCTAATATATAAAGCATTTTAGTAAAGTAACTCTTTGCAAAAACTTAAGAAACATTTAATTGTAAGCAGAACATCTCCAAAAGTATTTTCTGAAACTCCAGTGCTTTGAATTCTTCATTTCGAAATTCTAAGAGATTATACAAAAGGGTATACACCTACTTACACGTCTTCACTTTGAACTTTTACTTCAGTCTTACCTCTTGTATTATGTAAATAGCATACCTACCATGTTGAAACACAGCTCTCAAGATTCCTAAACATCCAGTCTCAATGTCTAAACATCCCGACGCAGTATGCAAAGATTTTTATTTCTCACATCACGTAGGTATTGTATGTGCAGAATATTATGATTTCCAATACTGCAGGGCAAAGTAAAGCCAGTCATGCATGAACAAAATATAGATGTTGCTTAGTTTGTACGTTATAGTTTGAATATGACCTTACAAAAGGTCTTCGAGCTTTCAAGCACTTTAGCTACAAGGAAAGCTGTGGATAGAATGTACGTCAATTGTACATAGTACAGTGTTTATTGGCGTTTAAAAATAGATAAATAATAAGGTCTTTTCAAAATGTTTTACTGTTTACTACACCAAACTCGACTACTTTAGTAGACTCAGGCCTTCTCTAGAAAAGGGAATAGGCCGTAATTCACCACGCGAGCTCAGTGCGGATTGGTAGATAACACACATCTTCGATTTTTTTTGTTCGACATGGATTTCCTCACGATGTTTTCTTTCACCATTTTGAGAGCAACGCTGATGAAATAAATTATACAAAGTAATTACACAAAATAATGGCTAGATTTGAACCCGCGACGTAAAATTCGAAAGTCAGGGCTGTAACCATTCGACTACCACTGTTCCATAATTTGTCAAAGACCTCTATAATTACCTAAGTATATTATAGTCTCAGTATTGTACAAAATAGTTATTTCAAAGTAAAGCAGATCGATTCCATCAATTAGCATGTTAATTGGAGAATACCTAGATTTGCCTCTATCCGATGTTGATTGAATTACCAATTCTAGGTCATACTCTCATAACTGTAGGTTACCAAGCTAATCTAAGTAATTAACTAGAGTATTAGCAGCATACAAACCTAAAAACTGGGCAGATGATGTTTTAAAAACCTATACAATAACATACAAAGCTCATTTATGGGTTCTTTGCTAACAAAACAAAGTGGCAGTTCTGGAGTGGAAGACCTACAAGATGGGCTGATGACCTGGTAAGGGTTGCTGGTACCTGATGGATATGAGACGTTCAGGACTGTGCATTGTAGTGACACTTGAAGGAGGCCCACAGTGGGCGTCTTCTGGCTAAAATGATGACGACTTTTATGGGTAGACCATCTAATAAATGATGGTCTAACCATAAAAGTAATTCAAAATAATTCTACCAAGAGAATAAAGTAACTAGATTACCTCATGCTAAGCTAGTTTTCAGTCAGTTTTCAGGAATCTTGTTCTGTTATTTCTAAAGCTCATAAAAGTATCTTCTTTTTAACTTTAGGCCAAACCCTACCATGAAATCATAAAACCGTCTTGATTCCTGTGTGCAAGAGAGATGAAACTATACATTCAATTTATAGCACTGAAAGAAAAAGAAAAACATTTTATTTGAGACATAGACACACACAATACAGAAACCCAATATGAATTCATAACAATTTTAAGACGTTATGGCCTTGTACCAAACCGTTATAAGATATGAGTAAGTACGTGTTCCTTGGCACATAAACATTATCTCTGACGAACTCAAAAACCAACAAAACATAACTCTTTCAAGAATATACGAGTACTTACATAAACACTCTGCGTCAACCGGAGTCCTTCAAAGCAAAATTCCTCTGTAGCAATTTAAACTTACCACGAGTTGCGAGTCACTCCGGGGAACTTAAATCGATTCGTTTATCGATGGCTCACAACCGATTACCCTTATATTGCTGTTTTATTAGCCCATCTTAGATGATTCCCTTCTAATATAAGCATGTAAGTTTCGCTAGACTGTGAAAGTGAGTTTGGATTAAAAGACTAAGTGCTACTTATTTTGAAGGTGAAATTGAGCATGAAGATGATTTTTTGTTGGGGTTATAGGTAATACAGTTGAAGAGTAAAGGTTCTTCAACTTAATTTTGGTATATGTAGTTTTTTTTTTTTAATTTCATATTTTTGAAGTTATGTTTACATGTCTGATTTATTCGTGAAAAACGCCTGCGTGAAAGTTGGTTTTATCCTAAGAAAATGAATATACTTCTAAACAAAAAGAAAAACATTATATGCAAGAGCTTCTGTCGAATTGCAAGTGATAGGCTCGAAGGTGTATGTGAAATAAAATATTTCTAAATTTGAATTTTTAACAGATTAAAAAAAATAGTTTTAAGTTGCGAACTTTTTGCTATCCTAGGATGTGGTTTAACTGTATCAAAATGTGTGTGTGAAAAGTGTGAAATTACTTCACATTTTTCACCTCTAAATATACACACATAATTATATACAACCCGTCGCCTTCATGATTGATATGATGGTGTGATTTAGTACCTAATTAATGTTTTTGTACAAGTGAATGGAAACTAGGTTGCGATTTATTTCAATGCAAGATAGAATAAGCTTCAAAAAAAATTAATCCACTTACTGAACTAGAATAAAAAAAAAACAAAAGAAAAAGTAATCAAAACATGCAAACGTACTAGATATAAATAAGTAGGCCATCTTATACGCGTAGCTAAAAGCAATGTCTACCAGACAGTAACATGGAATCAAATTAATTTTCAACAGTATTCTTTTTACGCAGAAGACGTAGGAACGTTGTACGGATAGGACTATTTTTCTGTGCAATATGTACTACATTTTCTACGAAGCTATCCTCAGACCAGACGCTTATTTATCCCTTTTTCGTCTGATCGTATCAGACAGACATGCCTGATTGACATCAAGTTCATTTACTCTCGATCGAACTTGTATAGCATGTCTGAAGTGATCTTTATATGAGTATACTTATATACTTGAATCGCCTGATACGTAGATATTTTTTATAAAATTAGCTTCGTATGTGGGTGTAAGTAAACAAGTAGGTCTTTGTGACAGGTTAAAGTTTGTTTGTGATGAATGATATTTATTTTTGCAAATAGTAATTTTTAACAACAAATATATTGACGTGTAAATTTTTTTCATCAGTTTAAACAAAATAAGGCCGGTGTTGTAAGTGTTTCAAAACCGAAACAAACTTCTGAGTTTGTTTTTTTTTTTATGAAGTCGGTAAAAAGGACAAAAGGTACTGGAAACGTGACGACCGCTTACCGGAAGATACAGCCCTGGATAGCCTCCCAAAAGAATAACCCATAGATTCTATAAAAGTTCATTGGAGGTGAGAAGAAGTTGGTGTGGAGGAATATATGATTGGCAAAGCACATACTGAGGCGTATGTTCCGGGAAGGTCATTTTCGGTCGGAAATAATGGTAATATCATAATGGAATAATTTATACTTCACTACACAAATGACTAAGCCAACTGATAAAAGTAATATTAGTGATTCGATAGCAAAATTGGCAGACGGTTTGCTTTCATTGTAGTCAGCCTTGGATGAGGTTGACATCTACAATTCTACAGGATCGTTATTAGATAAGTAGTTACATAAGCTAAGAGATATTTTTACTAACACAGTGGACCTAGTCTGTAGTATTAATGAATAAATTATTATTAGATATTATAGGAATCTCTGAATCGGCACGATATAAGTGAAGGCCAGCAGTGGGCGAAGTTTGGTGGTGGATAATCATGAAAAAAATATGAAACATCACAAAAAGTGCACTGAGATATATATTTTTTTAGAATATATATATATATATATATATATATATATATATATCAATAGGATGAAATAGGATCCTATTATTCCGCTGACCTTTAGTCATTTTGTTTTTCCGTCTGTACCAGGCATGTATCTCACGAACCATAACGACCAGATGATTTATTTCCGTTGCTACTTTAACAAGAAATACTATTTTATTAAAACAGAAAAAATATATTTAAGTTAGACTCCTATAAAAGAACGCGATTTTTTGCTACGGATAGATTTTTTTTAAGACTTTTTATTAAAATTAGCGTACTAGGCGATGTAATGTGTTATAGAAGACAACGCGTTACTAACGCGCTACAACATCGCGACTGTATCGTTGCGAACGCGCTACAGCATCGCTACAAAAACGCCACCTTTGGGCGAATTTCTGGATCACATTTTTTCGGAATTCTTCATGGATTCTCAGTATTTACTGCTTTTATTCATTTCTTTACTTGTCGAACACGTAGTGTTACTATTCCAAAACTAAATCATACACAACTAAAATTTCACGTACAATTTCACATTATTTTAGGCGTTGACCGGAACAAACGGCGATTTGAATAAAAGCGCCCGCCTTATGGTAATGGTAACCGGACGAAGGACGACCGGACCGCTAGGGTTGTCAAGTGGAAATGTAATATACCAGGATATTTGAATACTGAAAGTAAATGGTGGAATTAGGTGGTGGTTGTCATGAAAATTGGCGGTGAATACAGAATTTATAAGTCATACATTTCATACAATGTTAGGGTTTGCGCCATATTCGCGGAATGAGTCAATTCAAGAGTCATAAATTGTCTTTCACATACGAGCCTACCGCCCGCATATTTCGAAACAGAGTCGACCCGTATAATGATATTGAGATTAAACTTCTAGGCAAGCGTGCTCCATCGTCGGCCACATCATGGTGTACCATGAGGTAAGATAGTGCTATAAATAATAAAAAAAGAATTTAATTTTATCATGCAACGTTTTTGTAACTTCCATTAAAAGTTGTTGTCGATAACTCGACCCTAATTTCAATGATCGGGCACCCCTATACGACCGGATCGTCAAACATAAACAGAAACGGCGCTCGCGTCCGGTTAGCACTGTCCGATCCGGTCTATTATACCATGTTAACTGCCTTTTACGATGTTTTTGAGAGGTAAAAACAATATTGGACCGTTGTCACGTTCTTTGGCCATTGTGAGCCGCATTACAAAAAAGAATTGCGCTTAATGTTCGTTTAAAATGGGTTAATGCTTTTAACTGTCACCGTATTCAAAGATATGCGCTTTAGACATGCCATATTCTGAAATGTGTGAAGCCAGGAAGTCATTGGAAAAAATGGTCTAAATTATTTCTAAGCGTAGGTAAGCGACTCAATCCATTTTTTATCAGTTAGGTATAATGTAAAGAAAATTATTGGAATAAGTATAATTAATAAGGCGAAAGTTCTTATGTACATAATAATAATATATGTATAGAAAGTAAATAAAGAGGAAATAATAATATAATAAATTTATTTATTGTTTACAAGGATCAGATTACACAAATGGATACAGTAGGCACATGTATGAGTAAAACAAAACAAGAATCTAGTAAGCGGGTGAAGCACTGTACTCATAAATAGGCTACAAAGCAACCTGAGCTTAGGAGAGACAGGACCGATCCCGATATACAATATAAATATGAAGGTCTTATATGGCGCAAGACGTGCTACATTTTATAATTAGGTACATAATCCCAGTAACAATAATATGCATGCAGAAAAAGAAAAAGAAATGAAAGACGAATCAGTAAATTTCTTGTGTGGGTATGTGTGTGTGTGTGTGTGTAGTGTGTATGTGTGATCGTATGTGTGTATGTGATGGTGTGTGTGTTTGAATGATGTGTGCGTGTGTGTGTCACGGTAGAAAAGATTCTGTTTCCTTGTACGTTTTGTTTAAAAGAAAAGAGCGGACTGCTGACTTACATTCATGGTCAGGTAAAGAGTAAATTGGAATATTTACATTAATTTTGTTGTACAAGTAGGGACCAAGGTAAAAGAAAAATTTTTTTGTAAAAGAGTAACGGGTCTGTGGAAGGGTACAAATTAGATCTTTACGACGCTTTTTAAGTGTAACAAAGGGAGTTAAATGATGTTGAAGCAAGATCGTTTGGAACATAAACAGTTGCCGTACGTTCAAAACGTTGCAATCCTTATATAACTGAGTGATGGAAAATAATATTGGTCGAAAAGTTGCAACCTTTAATACTGCTCTGTGTGCAATCTCTAAAGGAAGCAATGTGGTTTTGGAGGCCCCACCTCAGCAAGAAATTCCGTAAGATATAACGGACTGACAAAGTGCGTAGTAGACAGTGCGAATAATAAATTGGTTAGCTTCAAGTCTAAGTGTTTTAAAAATGTATATCAACTTACGTACTCTGCTCGTTAATGCTTCCACATGGTGTTTAAAGTTTAGAGTACTGTCTAAAATTATGCCCAAGTATCTAATATTATTTACCGACTCTATTTGAGCGCAGTTACAATTTTGCCTAATTTGTGTGTGACATGTGTGAGCTTTGAGCGTTATACAACTTTTGGGCTGAGACGTTGAGCCAATAGAAAAGGTAACAAATTTAGTTTTGTTTGTATTTAGTGTTAGAGTGTAAGCCGTAAGTCAGTCAAAAGTGGAGTTAAGACCCTTTTGTGCCACAAATTGAAGTTCAGACCAGGAGTCAGCGTAAAAAGTTATAGCAGTGTCGTCGGCATAAGTAACAATATTAGAATTTGGAATATTTAAATTGCAGAGGTCGTTGATAAAAACAAGAAATAATGTAGGCCCAAGAATACTCCCTTGCGGCACCCCATACTCAATAGCAAGCTCGTCACTAACGTGGTTCCCTATTTTAACTACTTGTGTTCGACCTGTGAGGTAACTTTTGAAAAATGTTTAGTTGTGAGCCTCTGACACCTATATTTTCGAGTTTTTGTAAAAGGGTATTGGTGGGAATGGTGTCAAACGCTTTCGCGAGATCTAAAAAAACTGTTAGAACTTTTTTATTGTTATTAAGATTAGAAACAAAAAAAGTAGTCAGTTCGTGAATGGCATCTGAGCTGGACTTTTTCATGCGGAAACCGAATTGTTGTGGTGAAATAAGATTAAAGTGCTCTAAATAGTCTCTCAGTCTCTTATTAATGATGCGTTCCATTACTTTAGAAAGAGCACTTAGCACTGCAATTGGTCGATAGTTGTTAACTACGTTCCCATCGCCACCCTTGAAGATGGGATGAATAATAGCTCTTTTGAAAGAAGTGGGAAAGACGGAGGTCTGAAATGCGAGATTAAAAATATGAGATAAAATAGGTGCCAGAGTAGCTGAGTACCTTTTCAGAATGGTAGATGAGATCCCATCCCAGCCAGTCGCTGCGGTAGATCTTAAACTATTAATAGTTTTCAGGATCTCGTCACTATCAGTTTCTTCGAGGACAAAAGAAGACAAGCTTACGTGAGTCTGTGTCGAGATCGTTTGTATTTGATGTACAGAAGTTTTAATAATTTTATCCGCGAGCTCCTTACCGATGTTGACAAAAAAATAATTAAGTTTGTTACAGGAAACAGTATGTGAGTGTGAATGAAGTAATTGAGTAGATGAATGTTTTGCTTTGTTAGTGTAAGTTATGTTTTTTATTACGGTCCAGAGTGCCTTAGTGTTGTTACCTGCATTCTTTATTTGTTCACTGTCATATTGCCTTTTAGCTGTTCTTAGAAGTTTGGTGCAGAAATTTCTGTAGCGTTTATAGGTAATACTGAGAACCTCGTTGTTTGGTGACAATTTAAGCCTTTTGTGCAGAGCATCTCTGTTGCGGATACATCTCAACAAACCTGGAGTTATCCAAGGTTTAAGTATCCTTTTTTTCGCTGGCTGTTTCGACGTGATTGAGTTCTCAGATATAATAGCTTTAGATATTATATTTACAAGATTATCAGTGGCAGCGTTTGCGTCCTTTATAGACAAAATGGGCTTGAAATCCAGCTGCTCAAAAAATTTGTCTAGGCTTTCAAAATTAATTTTGGTCACGGTGTGAATCTCTTTTGAGCGCGTTTTTTTTAGTTTTGATGCATGCTAAGGAGGAGTAGTGGTCTGCTATGGTGGATTCGAAAACGAAAGTGATTGGGGGACGATTTGTTCGCACAAAAGTGTGGTCGAGGCAGTTGTTATCTCTTGTCGGTAGTGTGTGCCGGGAGAAAGCCATGAAATGCAAGACAATTCAAGTAGTTTTGGGAGCAAGTATCCAAAGGTGACCCAATGTCAATATTAATGTCGCCAGTGAGAACAACAGATTTAAATTTACGTAGTGTTGGAAGTATGTCATTTAGCGCACGCAAAAAGCTGTCTATATTGTCAATAGATGGTGAGCGGTAAATGCGAAGAAGTGCTATATCGTTTTGAGTCTAGATGATCATCCCAGACGCTGAGTTACCAAAGTCTGGTTCTTCTACCGTGGGGTTAAAAAACGATTTTGTGTAGACAATTACACCGTCACTCTGGTTAATGTGTCTAGTTTATAATGATGATCAATCAAATCTCAAAAGCTCAAAACACATTTGGAGACAACTTGCCACACATGTAGACTATGTCCTTTTTTTATGATAGGTTAAAATCATCCAATGTCGCATCCCACCCTTGGGAGGAGCGGGAAATAGTATCAGACTATTACTGACTAAACAGCCTTCCCCATTCCTTCCTTGCCTTGATCCCAGAGCCACTGTAATACGCTTTCGCATCGACCCTTGGTCCCAGGAGGATATAGACTATGTCCTGGAATAACGTTCAAGATACTTTTTAATTCATATCATGTTAACAAACTAGTATGCTTTACTTTTAACAATTTCATCATTGCTTACCATCCGATAGAATCACAGTCAAACAAAAATTAATATTAATTTGCTAAAAGTTGCTTAGATCCTATGTATGCTTAGATCTTTAAAAGTACGCAACGGATTTTGATGCGGTTTTTTTTAATAGATGGTGTGATTCAAGAGGAAGGTTTATGTGTATAATACATGCATAGTGTATTCTAAATCAGTACCCGTGCGAAGGTGGGGCGGGTCGCTAGTTATGAATATTATCAAAAAAATGTTTTATTAAATGCTGTATTTAAACTATTTAGAGTAAGTACTTTGAAAAATAAAAAACATAGCAAACTTAAAGTAGATCATATCAGCATCATTTTAGCAAAAAAATCGTTCACTGTTGGACATAGACTTTCCTCATGTATCGCCGCCATGTCTGGTCTTGTGCGTTCCGCATCATACGGTTTACCGTGATCGACACCAGGTCGTCCGTCCAATTTGTGGGAGGCTCCAACGCTGCGTCTTTCAGTACGACGTCACTGTAAAACAAAAACCTTTCAGCCATGTCTCCATCTGTTCTAAGAGCAATCAATGTATCCTGCGTACAGCAGTTTGGTGATTTTTCAGGGCAGGATAGTAGGTAAGAAGACGAGATTTTTGATAATATTATTTGTGGATAACAAAACAATAATCGAGCAATATCGAACGATCAAGTATCATTTACCTCATAATCTAAATTAGATCCGACTATACCCCTCAATACGGTCAACAAAGGATAGCAATACGCCATTTCGTTATGAGTTACAAGGGTCGGGCGCGCCAAAACTACGCATCGATTCCGCGTACTACGGGCACGGTACGGACTGGCGTTTCGCAAACGGATTTATGCTTGAATCCATAAACGGACACACAGACATTGGGATAAAAACGTGAGCAAACTGGAATACTTGAAAGGGATAAACAATAAACACATTTACCCATGTCATATTTGCAATTTTTTCTTTATACGCTTTCCAGAAATTGTACCAACAGGTTAGACACAAAAGGGAAAAACTTATTTCTCTTGTCTGAATAACACTTGAAGTGAAATGAATGGAGAATATTTAAGCAGAATTTATAATCTACTCCATTCTAAAATACATAGTGTGGTGTAAACATATGGTAAATAATATAATCATAACCAAAGTTTTAAGCTTACTTACATTTATTTTGAAGTAAAGGCCTTTAAAGTATTCTGCTTAGTATGTACTAATCTTAGCTTTGGTTCTTTGAATGTATTTTTGAAAACAAAAATTGTTTTTGTACCAAATTCTAGGAAAATTTAATTCTGATATAAAAAAAACTCTGTGCCAGTTTCAAATTTATCCGAACATGGTTATTGGTTAGGCATGAACAAACAAACAGACACGAGTTACATATACAAATAATTACTTCCATGAACTATTACTACATACTATGATTCCTAGCCCAGAATTTTGTGGATCGGTTTGTTACCGAGATATTAAGAGAAAATTTAGTACATCAGTATTAAATATTTAAACCATATTTTTGAAACATCCCCTCAAAACATAAACAGCAGAATTCAAATCAGGTACCAGGCTCCCATAACTCCGCAGAGGTGTCATGCGATTCACTTAATCTAATTACAAACAGATCGATGCGCCCGTGTGTCTCCTAGCAGTCAGGTCTGGCAGGAAGCCACGGTTCTCGTTTATATATCATCGTGTTTTGACGCCGACCAGCCTGATGACACAGTATCGGCGGAATTGGAAAAATACGAACATTGCTTGCAGTTTCCATTTTGTAGTTTTCAACAGACACAACGGGAGCGAATAATGAAAAAGTAATTCAGCATTCGACTATAATTTCGTGTTTCCTCGACTGTTATTGAAAAATGTAATAATTTTGTAATGAAATTGTAAAATACATATCCAGAGCAATTCCGTAAAAAAATCACAGATCGATACTTATTAAAACCTCGAAAATAAGTATTTTCGAGGTGTTAAATGAATACAGGAATTATTTATTTATAACATAACTATGAGTAATATAATCTTACTGGCTAGTTAAGTTGGGTTGTCTTGCAAAAAATACGAAACTTATCACTTACGTAATTAAACGCATAATTTAATTACGAGAAAAAAATATCAGTTGTTATAGGATTTCAGAATAAAAAGTCGGAGGAGTTACAAAAGTAAAATATTGCTCACAATTTGTAATATGACTGTCTGTTACGTATTCAATTCTTATATTTTCTCAAGCCAACTGCAAAAGTGAAGAAAGAAAGTTTTGAAGACATATAGACTTAGTCCTGGAAGTTTTCTTTTAAAGTTTATTTAGTTGCAAATCATTTGAACTTCGACTTGAAGAATATTAATAAAATATAAGTGGAAAAATTATTTGTATTGTCCTCTCGACCACTTCTTCTTTGAGTGGTATTTGATTGGCCCTCTCAATACTGCACTCAGCAGCCTTCCTCTAATACTATCACTTATAATGATGAAGATGGGCGAGCATCTAAGGATACACCTTGAGTGAGCCTGTTGATTTTGAGCTCCCATCTTTCCGGAGTGCAGCTGGAATTTGCGGCTCGCAATAAAACACGTGCGCGTGTCGTTATTCCTATCGCTACTTTGTCGGATGGCACAGATCTGGTTAAAAGCTCTTGTGCACATTTCCAATATCGTATTCAGTGGCGGAAAGCATGCCACGCGAGTTGCCGCTTCAAAGGATACTGTTCGGTATCCACGTGCGATACCAGTGGCATTTTACATCGGATACCTGACGGTTGTTTTGGCAAAACACGTGCCTTATTACTAAACAACACACACATTTTATAAACGTTGTGTACTTTAAAGATACATTGATAACTTAAACCCAAAACATATGAACGTAATTAAATTAACTCAAAGGTTTTAAAAGTAAACCAACATTTTAGTGACTAAAATAAATTACACTTATGTGCAACACAAACTATTACTTTTAGATGCACTTATCTCGTCTATCTGTTACTGGGATATTGCCAAAAAAACAGACATTACTGGTACTTTAGGGTAAACTCCGAAATGAGGTGGATCAACCTAACTAGTCTGATGATAATGTGGATAATGTACACACTTAGACTTTTTTAGAGTTTTTATGGTTTTTTTAGGATTTTTTAATGATTGATATAATGATGAAATCATTGGATGACGAATCCCGCCCTTGAGCAGAGTGGGAGACAGTGTCAGACTTCTCTTACTAAACGACCCTGCTGACGTGCCTGCTGGGTTCGCGGGAACCCATGAACCCGCGTTTACCGTGGCTAGTAGCCGAGGTGACTGGGCCGAGAGGATGTTCTGTCCCTCACGTATGCGGCCATTTCCTTCTCTAGCATTGTAGTAGCAAAAAGGCGACGACCTGCCATTCCTCCTCCCTCTGTATAAAGCCTGAACCAGGTTCCTGCGTGAGTGGTCGCTGATGCTGATTACTTCCATGAGGACGCAGCAGTGGCCCATCCAAGCGGGGCACACTAACGCGTTCTCATTGTGGATCACACACTTAGACACCCAGTCGTTTCTCCTGTCTGTATCCAAGCTAAGCTTCAACTCCATTCAATCCATATGACCTACTTTTTATCTGGCTTTGACTTTGCTTCCACAATAACCAACATATATACGTTGACAAAATCTGGAGCAAAAGTTAGTGTACATTGTAACCGTATCAAATAAGCTCGTTTTGTAAGAAAATCCGTAGTGGTACTCCCCAGACTATTTCAATTGTTGAGGTAAATAAGTACATTCCCTAGCGACCGATCATCGTAGCGGTCCTATGTAAAAGACCCTTATTCTGCGGCAGACTTTTACGGGCCGATATAATGAACTACGACCATTACTCTCTGACCGGTCTATATTTTAGTATAATATCGCTCCATTTAATACGAAGATTAGAAATACAGAGCTTGGAACGTCGCGAAGACAGCATACAGAGACATTCTTGTACTTAGTTAAGGCCGCGTTATTGGGCAACGCATTTTTCAACTATGAAAATCGAAGCGTCAATTTTTACGAACAAACGGCAATACTTACACTTGGTTTTGCCGGTCTCTCGCCAAAGGTAATCTTTTAACAGCTCAATAATCCTCGCAACTCTAAAACTAACGAGACCAAGACTATATTTCACTGTGGCTAAAATTGGGTAACCTACGGAAACGATCGAAAAAACCTTTTCAAAGTCAAAACTGGTCATCTAGCTATTTTTATACTCTATGGTTAGAGCAAAAAACTACACCAAAGTACAAAATATGAAAGTGTTGAAATGAGCCGTAACATATTAAAGTCGTTACAGGACAACGGCTCAATAATAAATAACGAGCGAAGTTACCTCCCTAACCATCCGGTGGCGTTAGGGCTGCCACCTGAACTGAGAAAATATTACCGGGGTAGAGTGATATATTCTTGGAACACTTTTCCGGGACAGGTGAAAGGGAAAAGTCTGACGTCACAATAATAATAGCGATTGAGTTATGTCTCTGTACTTTTGCTAGGATTTTGACTTTGAATCTCAACTTGATGAGGGTAAGTAGATAATTCTAGCTTCTGCCAGTGGCTTTACCCACTGTAAAATTAGTACTTGGTGTTGTGAAAATAATTTATAGCACTTCAGAGTACATACATACTATATAATATTCCACAAGTATCACACAATGCCGTTTAGTCCCAAGTTAAGCAAAGCTAGTGTTATAAATATTAGACAACTGATAAACATAATTATATGTTTCTATATACTTACATATTATACACATAACAAATGATCGCACTCATCAAACAAACATTTATTTTGGGTGGAAACCAAACCCATGACCTCCGGCATAGCAGCTAGGGCCACTAAACATTGAACTTCTTTACAAGATGGAATTTCAATAAGTGTTGAACGAGCTGTTTCATTCAAAACTTATTCGCAGTAGAGCTCCGTTTTGCAGACTAACTGAATAATAATAATAAAAAGCGCGAAGTAATCTTCTTATTTGGTTAAAATGTTACCTATACATATAAAAGAAAAAACTGACTGACTGACATCAACTCACAGCTGAAACTACTGGGAATAGGAACGTGAAATTTTGCACATGGCTTTCTTTTATGACGTAGACTTTCTCAAAATTCACCCTCTAAGGGGATGAAATGCGGGTCAAAACTTTGTATGGAGAAACCTATTTATACGTGGGTGAAACCGCTGGCAGAAAGCTAGCCTTAAAATATTCGTGATATTCCCAGGAAAGTTTTAAACATTGAAGTCATAAAAAAAATCTGTGTACAATCTCCAATTAAAATATCATTTCAAAATTAACTATACTAGTTCTGGTAATGCCCATAGATGGCGTTATCCTTATTAGGCAGTACGAAGTTTTCCGGGTTAACTAGTTTAACATAAGTATCGAATTGTGATATTCTATCGACTGCCAGCCCTACAAAATGTACCATGTACAGTGATATGCACTTTCGCCTTCATTACCCGCGTGCGAAGTGTTTGCAATTAACGCTCAAACTTTTCGGGTCACAGGTGAAACTGGGCCCATTAGTAGCTGACTTTAAACCTTTTAGGAATCATTAGCTGCTGCTAAACATCGATGCTGTAGGTTTTAATGTTATTGGGTAAGAACTATGAACTCCATAGAGCTGTTAGGCTTTTGAGTTGCTGTTGTGAGATTGTAAGTGCAGAGATGTCTTTGCCAGCTTTTGATTGGTAGAAGTGTTTTATTCTTTTTAGGTTATATCAATAGTATAGATATAGCCTTACGATTTAGTGTCTCATTGATTCGCTTGTTATTTCTATCACACTGTATAGGATTTTATATCATGCTTAAAAAAAATGTGATGATGTTTTAAAAACACTTACACGTCAATTTAAACTAGTTGAGGCTGGTGTTTCCTAGCTGACTAAAACCAAATCAGAGGTCTTTTAAGTTCATACAGTACACATGTAATTGGCAAATCATAAGAGGACCATGCAAATTAGTGTCTAAGATGGTCTTTTGAGGAAAGAACTGTCCAGTCAGTACATGCATATAGTTAAGCTATATGTATGTACTGACTGGACAGTTCTTGACAGGACTTCTAAGGAGCTAAAAGTCTATCTAGGAAATTCTATCAATAATTTACAAGTAGGTTACATTAGAATGCTTGAAACAGTCGGTGTCCATATAAATCACGAACATTTACAAATTATACAGTCAAACGAACTAATGTAAACGATCTATAATGAGTTCTAAATCATGATAGAAATCTCTAAAATCTAGTACAACGAGTTGTTTACTCAGTTTTCCGGTTCACTTTCACTTTACAACGCAATAACTTGAAGTAAACAACCTATCCTTCTTATGTTGATGTCCTTACAAAATAGGCAATGATTATGAAATCAATAATATTGATAAACATAATATACTTATTTGATTCAAATAAGCCTAAACACACATTTGTAGGTCGCGTTCAAACCTAGCCAGGCGCATTAGACTTCGTGTAATTTATTTCATCACCAAGTCAAAAAGGAAAGCATCGTGAGGAAACGGGTATGTCCTAGAACCAAAAGTTTAAATAAATGTGACATCCACCATTCTGCACTGGACTCGCCCATTGCCGTAATGGGCGAGTCCATACCCTCATACCCCATACCTTCTTCTAGAGAGGAGGCCTGAGTCCCAGCAGTGGGAACACTATAAGGCTGATGTTATGCTCAGCTATGCTATGCTTAGATATATCTACGGTCTCCAGTTGCCCTTTGAGTTCAGGTTTTCTTTACAGATAATACAAGCAGCCTTACTGGAAATCTCTTTGAGGAACCCGTGGGATCTGATGTAGAAACCTCCAGAACTTTTCATGACATGAGGACCTGCGGCACGCAGAAAGTGAGGACATTCTTCAAAGAGGGGACAATTCCATCAAAATTATAGCGTGCTCAGAATAAACTCATCTGTGTTCTTCGGGAACTTTTTTCGAACAAGCAGTAATTAGAGGCTGAAATTGTTTATTTATTTAATAGTTTATGTACACACATTACAGTAAGAAAACAAGAAGGAAACAGAAAAAACAGGTGATACTTGATGATGATTAAAGATTCTGAATATCTATCTAATGATGTATGGTATTCCTTGAACTTGCCACTAAAATACTTGTATTATAATCCCCAATATTTCGTCAACACATTTTTCTTGCATCGATTTCCCATCTCGTCTCAACATAAATAGTAACTTAAGGATTATACTGGGTGAATGAGCAGCAAATATTCCTTCACAGATTACCCCTCGGAAAAATAACATCCCACCATAATATTTTACGTAAGAAAACAACAAGTATTTCGTGAAATAACAATTGAAAAATCAACATTCAAAACTATCTGAAATCTTACGGGCACTTCAGTATAAAAATACTCGATGGAATGCCCGATAACAAAGCACTGCGGGAAAACTTATTCAATTTGAGTGAAGAGACAACTGTTCGTGAGTTTGAAAAGCACTGTGTACCATTCACCTAGTAGTTGGTTTTTTTTATATTTTATCTGTTCCTGAACAATACTTTCATTCAATCCGCTTGCCGACATTAGACATGCAAGGCACGTACAGTCGCGACTGCTCTGCCACCAAGTTTTGGGGTCGTGATTTGTGAATGAGAGGTAGCGGAAGCGGTTTTCTGACACATCTTCGAGATGGCTCTGCGACTAACTTTACTCAAATAGTTCGCCTTTGCTGGGATGACCTACTTTTATTTGAGGTTGTTATTTTGAGAATTGTATTTTGGCTTCGTCAAAATATGTTGTGCTATTTGACACGACATTTTTTATGGTGGGCAACAATCATCCTATTACGAATCCCGTTCTTGGGCGGAGCGGGACTGCAAAAGTGTCAGACTTTTACTGACTAAACCCCCCACCCCATTCGTTCTCTGCCCTTCGCACTGGGGCCATGCCTTACTTTCAGAAAAAGACCCTGGACCCCAGTAGGCTTCGACCCTTTTGCAGAGTCCCTACGATTTGACACGGCTTTGAAAATGTCTTAGCATAATATTAAAAAAAAAAAACAATTTTATCAAAATTAAAGTGTTGTCGGTTGTTGGGTAACCACATCAAGAGGTTATTTTTTAAATCCAGTTAGTTTTCTGGCTTATGATGAGGATGTTACGATTTTTCGCTATGGCTGGTATACATTATCATATCGACGTCTAATCGGATCCCAAATGTCATGAGATCCATGATGGAGCAAATTCTATATTTATGTAGGCACTGATACGAGAACCTAAAAAAAAATAGTAGCAATTTAAAAAGTGTGATGATTTTATTGATGCCTATGTTTATATACTGTTACTAAAAAGGTTACATTAAAAAGTTATAAATTATAAATACTGACAAAATAAATACCAATTTACTTTTAAGGATCTACTATTTAAAGCCCTTTTAATCTTAATTTGGTTTTCGTCATAATTACTATACTTTGTGTTCTCAATGTTTTTATATTAATCATAGTTATATATATATAAATCTAAGGTAGGTCTAACTTTGAGAAAGAGGTCAATCGTCGAATCCGACTCGGCTGGGCAGCGTTCGGGAAGCTACGCGGTGTCTTCTCGTCTAATATCCCACAATGCCTCAAGACGAAAGTCTATAATCAGTGCGTGTTGCCAGTGATGACGTATGGCTCTGAAACGTGGTCGCTTACAATGGGCCTTATAAAAAGACTCAAGGTCACTCAAAGGGCAATGGAAAGGGCTATGCTCGGAGTATCCTTGCGTGATAGAATCAGAAATGAGGATATCCGCAAGAGAACTAAGGTTGCCGACATAGCGAAAAGAATCGCCAAACTTAAGTGGCAATGGGCAGGGCACATTGCACGCAGAACGGATGGCCGCTGGGGCCGAAAGGTTCTGGAGTGGCGACCGCGTACCGGAAGTCGTAGCGTTGGAAGGCCTCCCACAAGGTGGACCGATGACCTGGTCAGGGTTGCTGGAAGCCGATGGATGCAAGACGCACAGGACCGGTCTTTGTGGCGGCGCTTGGGGGAGGCCTATGTCCAGCAGTGGACGTCTTTCGGCTGAAATGATGATGAAATGATGATATATAAATCATATTTTACCATACATCATTATTATATTCATTCTGTTTGAAACATAAATTATTTATCTACTGTTCTTACGGTACCTATACCACAATTTAGGTAGTATTTTTAAACCAAACGGTTGACTTAATGCATTTGGTCCACCATGATCCACTTCTGAAAGAAAGAAAGAAAAACGTTTTATTTAAGGAACGCACTGTTAACAATAATACAAGTAATAAATAATGATTTACAAAAATAAAAGGAAAAGAAAAGGATAATGGACAATAAAAAAAAAGAAATAGAAAATATAAACAATACCTTAAAAAAAAACTATTTTTTCTTAAAATTCTTTTTTTCTGCATATAAAGTTTCAATTAATGAGTTGGTCGTCGAAAAGTCGTCGAATAGATACAATACAAATAGTGCAATTCAAATAATTATATTATCAAAAAAAAACAAACTTTATTGTACGAACTGAGTCCGCTAATCTACAAAGCCATGGTCGCGCCATAACTCCAACATATGAACACCGTGCTGTTCTATTGGCACGTGCAAATGAACCACCCTACAAGCGTAGTGTGTTTGTCTTCATACTTTGTCGTTTGAAACTCATACATTATTGATGACCGAATGTTCAAGAGTTGACGCCGCCTACATGATCGTTTGATTATTTCATAGGGTCTCGACTTACCAGAATTACGATTGGGTGTATGAATAGAATTTTTTCTTTTGTTAGCGTGATTTTCAGAGAAAAATATTTTGTTTTGCTCACAGAATCTGACACAATATGTAATAAAAAATTCTGACACAGTAAGTTAATATTGTGTGTGTGTTTTTATTTGGTCTAAGCTTTCATCAATCAAACCAATCAAACCAAGGCTTTTACAATTGATGAATTTAGATTTGTAACGCAAAACCTCAAAAAAATATTGACAGAGGATCGATGACATTATTGAAGAGCAAATGTTAAAAGTGTGGGAGCCCCTAAAATATTTTTTTTTGGTTTTTTAGTAGTTATTGTTATAGTGGGAATTATTAAGTATTTTGAACTATCACGATTCATGATATACAACAAGATAAAATACAGATCAGTAAGTGTAGAGGCCCAACTGCAGGGCCGAAGCCTACTGGGGCCCTGGTCCGGTTTCTGAAAGGAAGGTCCGACACTCGTATGAAGGCTAAGAAGGAATGGGATCGGTCGTTTAGTCAGTAAGAGTCTGACACTGTCTCTTGCGCCGCCCAAGGGCGGGGTTCGTCATTAGATGATTTTTCCCACCATAAAAAAAAACATACAGGTGGACGGAAAATTGAATCTTAGTAATTGGTTTTGCATTTTGCCTTTTGGCAAACGAAACCCTTAAAATAATTTAATTTTTACTCGAATCTTCTAATTGAATTACTTACCACACGCTTCTCAAACTGAATCAAATACTTTTAACCCTGAAAAAACCTTGGCCAACTAAAAAAAAACCGTCCTGATTAAATCCAACCATAGTTACTTTAAGCCAACAATTAATCACAGCCGTTAATTTTATTACCAACACGTGGTATGTGGTTGTTTGTCAAGTGGGTATTTCGTCCATTTGTCAATTGCCACCGTCGAGACCTCCCGGTGGGACCGGCGGCCCTGAAATCGTATTAATTTGATTATATCATGCGGCTGTAGTACCGGTGTTTAATCAATTATTATTTATCAATGAATACGGGTTTTCTATGCTGTAGTTTTGATACTGTTAGAACTGATTGTTAGGTTGGACTTAGGGTTGCAAGCGCGACTTTTGAGACACAGTGTCATCATGGCTGCGAATCCCGGGCCACGCCAGACAGTGCTCACATATTGTACGATTTATTTTGGGTTTTTACAATGGTTAATCAAGACCAAATTATCAAAGGTAAGTTTCCAATATAACAAATGGACAAAAATGAGATTTCTTTTTAATTTTGACTTCCGATAAAACTAACGAATAAAAAAGTGATTTCTTTTGACTCATCATCTACTTTTTTCTACCTCCAATAATATCTTTTTTCATAAAAATATTTGAAAGAACAGCTTGGGAGACAACTCCGGACCATCGATCTTCATTTAAAACTCTCAGACTCGAACTTTGAGTTATAACTTTCCATAAGGTTAAGTTTTCAAACTAATTCAAATACCCTCACCTAAGTTCTACAGGACCCGTCAGAATTGGAAACGTGCATAAGATTGATACTTCTTATCTTAAAGCTCGTTTCTCTTTAGCTGAACAGGGATTTAAACGATACGTGTTTTTCTACATAAAGGTTTTCGTTTCCATTCCTGAGAATTATTCTATAACGAATGTAATAAAAATCACGATGACTACGCATTAAGTTTTTTCGTTGCGTTGATGAGATCTCATCAATTTCCCATTCTAGGTGGAGTGAGACAGGTATTCATTGTATCAGACTTTTATTGACTAAAACCTACCTGTGTTCAGCAGGCTTTTGTAATTCACTCTTGCTCCGCTGTAATTCATTTGAAAAATTCCTCAACGGGAATTTATAAGCATCATCATTATCATTTCAGCCAAAAGACATCCACTGTTGCACATAGACCTCCGCCAAGTGTCGTCTACATGTGCGTCTCGCACACCTCGGATTCTTGCAATCCTTGCCAGGACCTCGTGCTACCTTGTAGAAGGCTTTCCAACACTGTGTCTTCCTCACGCTGTCAGTACTTCAGAACCTTTCAGCCCCAATGTCTATCTGTAACTGTTACTTAAGTTTGGCGATTTTTAATACTATGTCGGTAACCTTAGTTCTCCCGCGGATATCTTCATTTTTGCTTCGATCATGCAAGAAAACTCTGAGCATAGCTCTTGCAGGCTAGTGTAAGAACATTATGTCACCTGTGATGGTAGTAACGATGTCCTTGACTTTGTAGTAGCTAAGTGTAAATCCGCTTGGGTCTCTACTATGATATGCCAATCAGCCAATGCTAACTATTCCATTATGAGACAGAGACGGAGATACAAGACATATAGTACCATCTTTAGAAGGTCTAGCATGCGTTCGCCTTCCTCTAGCTAAAGAGACGGATGCATGCGTGGTAGAAAAAACAACCTCATGCCCTATCCGCCGAGACCCTGTCTCCGGTAGACGTCCGACCAAACCGTAGCCGACCGTAGGAGACCAGCAGAATCCATGCCCGCTAGCTCGGCTGGGTGAAATTTGTAAAAGGAAAACCCATGGACATATAACGCAAAGCGAAACTGAAAGATGGAAGTATGGTTTT
The DNA here is from genome assembly GCA_029852875.1 of Mythimna loreyi. NCBI lineage: Eukaryota > Metazoa > Arthropoda > Insecta > Lepidoptera > Noctuidae > Mythimna > Mythimna loreyi. Next base: position 13,368,615 of record CM056787.1, read on the forward strand.
AGTCAGCAATAGTCTGATACACCCTTCCACTCCACACACAGAGCGAAAGAAGTCATTAGATGCAAATAAAAAGATATCTTATTTTCTCCGTATTCATTTATTCATGATATCAACTCTGTCATATTACGGCAGGCCGAAGCTTGTCAGCAGATTTAATTTCGATTTAAATCTAATTTTAATTTTATTATTATATTTAATCATATAGGAGTAAATAAATTAGTATTAAAACAGAAAAATACCTAATAAATAAATCACAAACCATCCCACCAACATCATCAATTAAAAACAAGACAAGCTCAGCTAAAGATAGCCACTTAATTCTCGTCAGCTAGCTTATTTTGCACGCATTTTGAACAACTTCTTCGCTAAGATCTGCGTCACCCATACTAATTAATTTTAGCTCGACTAACTTTTTCGCAATCGCCAACACGGACATTATGAATAGATTACACGGTCGGACAAACAGAGTCGTTCAACTAAAATATAAGTGAAAAGAAAATGGCACAATAAGTACCGGACTGGCCGTCATCCAAGCCTAATGACGCATTTAAAGCTGGATTTATATTTCATTTGGGAGTTCTCATCTTGTTCTCGTAAGAAAAAATATAAATAGGAATACTGCGTGAGCTTCCTTTGCCAGAAGGAGCGAAAATGTCCTGCAGTGAACATTGACTTTCTTAACATTGCATGGAAATATCACCAATTATTATTCTCATTGTTAAGCCGTGTTTTATTATTTTGGAGAGACTCTTGAAGTTATTTTTCGCCAGACATGTCTATACTGGATTGTCGAGACGACCGAAATTTCTATCCTTAAGTTGTTGTTTACGACGGAAATCTAGGTTAGGGAGGGTCTGCCTCGCATTACTTCGTCTGTGTCAATAATCAAGACTTGTCTTTTACCACCAGTGCCAACAAAATGGTTGAATATTTATAAGCTCAAGATAATATCACGTACCTTACCAAATTATTAGCTGAAAGCAGACATGTAGTGATCACGTCAGAAATTAAAATATCCGCAGGAGAATTAAGGTGACCGACATATCTTGAAGAATCTCCAAACTTAAGTGGCAATAGGCGGGGCGCGTTACAAGCTGAACGTATTTTCGATGGGAACGAAAGGTTTTGGAGTGGCGACACTGTACTGGAAGATGCAACGTTTGAAGGTCTCCCACATGGTGCTGAGGATCACGGAAATCCAATAAATACGAGACGCACAGGATCGATCGTTGGGGTGGCTTGGGTTATTTCTATGTCCAACAATCTGAGTCTAGATCGTCTTTCTCGTCTTTAGATAGTCTGATCAACAATAAGATGATTGACTCAAAATAAGTACAAATTTCGTGACAATACACTTTCTTCCGTATTTTGTTCCTTTCCATACTTTATTCCACCAAAGCAGTAAAAAGTAAATAGAACTTTCTTTGTGTCTTCACACTTATTTGTATTCTGAAAGTTTTATTTCAAAGAAAACACGAGGGTGTATTATGTACATAGTCCAAAATGTAGTTATATTTAGATAACGAAGCAATCATGACAGTCCATAATGCTATCAAGGACTAAATTATAATGTTGACAAAAATGCATACTTTGAGTCGGTATTCAAAATAATAAAACAAAAACCTGTCAAGTGCGAGTCAGATTCGCAGATAGATATCGGGAATATTTATTTTTCCCAATATTTATTTTGTTTGGTTTTTTCAATATTTTTTGTTATAACGGCAACAGAAATACATCATGTGTAAAAGTGTCAACTGTCTAATTAGGGCAATTCATGAAATACAGCAGGGTGACAGACAGACTGAAGTAATAGAGTCCCGTTGTGCTCTTTGGATACGAAATTAAAAACCGCATGTGGTATATAGAAGTAACTTAAAATAAAAAATATAGTTTTTGTCATTGAAAATTCAAAGAAATTCATTTAACCCTGTATTTCTTTCATCATCATCATTATGCTTTCAGCCCAAAGATGTCCACTGCTGGACATCGTACTCCCACAAACGTCACCACAATGAACGCTCTTGTGCGTCTCACATTCATTGGATCCCGCAACCTTTACCAGGTCTCCGATTCATCTCGCTGGAGGCCTTTCAACGCTCATTTCATTATCTACTAGCTTTTGCCCGCGGCTGCGCCCGCGTACATAAAATATAGCCTATGTCACTCAGGAGTAAAGCAGCTTTCTATTGTTGCTGAAATTTTTCCAATCGGACCAGTAGTTCCAGAGATTACCTCCTACAAACAAAAAAATAAAAAAACAAACTTTACCTCTTTATTATATTAGTTTAGATTAAATAATAATTTACGTTAAAATAATATATATTCCTTGAATTGCTTAATGGTTTTCTACAGAATCAACAAGATTTCATAGAAAACGACAACAGTAAATTCCAGGCGTTTTAGTAGCTCATTACATTTTAATAGTTTGAATTTGAGATCCAATCGTTTAGGCTTTAAACGCCACACTAGTAAGCCAAGACGTATAACCAGATTCAACACACAATTAAATAGTCCACTGAATAAATCTTCGATAACGAAATGTACTACGCACTAGATTAGGCGTACCGTACTGTCACTTTACTTAACTTAGGTGATCTGCATGCCATACGCCTTTACATTGATGACATTAGTGCAGTTTTGACGTTCACGCAGTGTGAGAGCGCTGTAAGTTTTAAAAGTTACAGCGCTGCAGCGAACTTTTGTATTACTTTTATTTTCTATTTACGTGCTTGTCTATCACTAGGATAAGCCAATGGAATACATTAAAATTTAGATGATTATTCCGAACTTTAGTCTACATTCCCGTACAGTAGGACACGTAGATATTATATTTTTGTAACAAGAGTCGCACACTCGCGCCAGTCGCCAACGACAGCTGTCCCTACAACGCAACGAATTCAAATTATGGAAGCGAGATTTGTCACTGAATTTCCTCTATTTTTACCTTTGAAATATCACAGTTATGATTATTTCGCCAGAATGATTGATTACTTTAATTTGACAGTGTCTTGTGATGTAATTGACGTTCTCGTTTGTCAAAAACTAATTGGGGATCGATGGAGCGTTTAAATTGAACTTTGTGTAGGTTACTTTGAGGAAATTGTTATTTTATTTGAGCTCAATTTGGGAATCGATTTAATTGCCCAAAAATTATCAAAAAACAAAAATGCTGTCTTGGAAGAACCTTTGTATTTTACAGGCTGTTCTATATAACAATTTCGTCAAAATTACACATCGCTTTGATTCGTGATGGTAACTCAGGTTGTAGAAAGGCCCAGCTTTATATTAGTTTCACCTGACCTATATTTATGCTCAAATCTTGCAAATTTTTATTTGATTCGCTTCCCAATTACCGATTGAGCTGAAATTTTGCATGCATGTGAAAATCGCGTAACAATTTGATGTTATGTAGTAGTCAACGTGTAGTGATGGAACTGATGAAAGCTTGCTATGAAAAACATATTTTCAATGAAAACTTGTTTATTAATGATATAAACTAGTATTTGACTGCGATCCCGCCTGATCGGAAGCAATAATGAAATTTTGATAATGATGCTGATGGTGAATCACACTAGTTTAACGAAAGCCTTGCTTGAAAATACGTATAGCATTCTAATAAAATTAGTATAACTACTTATAAATCGAGTCAACATTTTTACCAGACGATGTAAAACGAAATTAAAACCACGCGGAACAGAAACTCCAATAAATAATCGAATAAATCTCAATAGAATGTAAATAACGCTGCGGAGCTGATAACGTGTGTTGCCTCTTTAATCTTCTACTCTTAAAGCGAGTGCTGCCCAGAATACTTTACCGACAATTTATTTACAACTCTTCGTCTCCATTAAACAAGAAATATGTTAACCACAATCGAATACGGCGAATCTAAGTAAGCAGATGTTTTATTCATGATGCCGCAAATGGCAATTACAGTAACAGAGACTGCGGACGGAAGGAAGTTTGTATAAGATGTGCTGGCCACACTTTGCTGCTGGCGATTCTGAATAGTCATAAATGTCAATGGGGATTTGTAGAAGGAATACCGTCTATTCTTTTATACAAATACAATGTAGAGCTTTAAAGCTTGTTTCATGACTTTTGTTGTAGCTTTTTTATAATGAGAGATTTAATTTAAAACTCTGTTGATTTAGGACTGAATCTTTTTTGTCACTCAGTTGACGTCTGCGTTAAGATATTAACTAAAAAACTCAGAGCCACGACTTCTTAAAGCTAACTATTTGATGACCTAAACTAAACTGATATGGGGATGAAGCTATATAAGGGTTATAGCTCCATCTCTCTTTCTCGCTCACACGCTCGACATTTTAACAAGTCTTTGTAAGGCCCAAGGTTACAGTAATTACTCAAAGAATCATCAAACTTAAGTGACAATATGCACGTCATATTGCTCGCAGAATAGATGGTCGATAAAAGGTTGAGGCGACAAAAGGCACATCGAAAGACGTAGCGTTGGAAGGCCTCCCACTAGGTTGACCGATGGACAAGTGAGTGTCGGAACTCCGATGAATACGGAACACCCTGGACCGGCCGTTGTGGCAATACTTGGGCAACGCCTATGCCCAAACGTGAGCTTCGACCGCATCGTCGTTTTCTTCAAGGTAAGATAGCTGTCAAGCGCAAAACTATCAACAATAATATAAATACTTTCAACTGAAAATAATTTTCAAACTAATATTAAAGCCATTTTTTGTCTTAAGACACGAATCTGCCTGATTATGATCTTTTGTAACTCGCCATTGAATCGTGGTCATTGATAAAGAATTAAACAGCCAATATCATGGCAGTAAGTACCATCTTTGAAGAGTCCTTCCTTCTGCATGGTATCAGACATAGTAAATTCAACAGATTCTTGCGCCGGATGCAGGCAGAAGAAACGTGAATTTATCATCATTGTGTGGACCACCTGCGCCTGAAGGATACGGTGGAGCTTACGACCCAGAAGTATTCTTCTTGGGCGGAATACCGATGTCAGGTTAGGCCCAACAGGGTCGATACCTGCTAAGGTCGCGAAGAATTTCTGAAATTGAAACGTTAAAGCGTTAATGCTCATATTAACACAGTTTTGAAGAATTTTGAATGTTTCGAATAAATATTCGGCCCAATTCTAAAGGTAAAAATTGTAGCAATGACCTGTAAGATATTCTCATAAAAAAATTAATATAAGTATTACTTGATTTTCTTCATTGTAATTTTTTTTTTAATAGTTAGTTATTTTTAATGTTCCTATGTTACTAAGATCAATTGTTACAAGTAGATATCAGTGACATGCTTCGAAGGTCGTTGAAGCAACAAGAATTTTCAAGAGAAATGAAAGCGTGACCGTCAAAATTAGCGTTACGTCGTATTGGTTGTAGAAACAAGAATCGGAATGATGTCGAGCGAGATTTTTTTTTTATGGTAGGTAAAAATCATCCAATGACGAATCTCGCTCGTGGGTGGAGCGGGAAACAGTGTCAGACTCTTACTGGGCTTCGACCCTGAAGGGGCCCCTACAGTTAGCTGACAACTCCTTGAGGCGCACGGGAACAATGCGCGCCGTCGACGACTTGGGCTCGGTCTGGACTGTTACCAGACGACCGGACGGCGAGCTACCCATTGCTCACCGTCCACGAGCCAGCATCTACGGTGGCCGGATTTCGGCGGGATCGCAGCGGCGACGGCTACGGCGAGTGCGTCGTTGCCTATATCTAATGCGGTATGTCAAGCGAGGTGGAGTGTGAAACTCAAAACCGTTTGCGATGGAGGGCTGTAAATCATATGTTGTTTCATTTTGCAGGAATTACAAACACATTTTTACTTTAATCTTTTTACTATCTACAACCACACATTAATGACTGATGAGACCTCTAAAACTCCATTTCCCAGTCGTAATTCTGCTGACTATAAACCCGTATTCAGCTTAATGGGCTAATCAGGCTGTCCGCACATCCCTAATAAAAAAAAGCTTCGGAAATCGTTAACCGAAAGATGTGGCATTGTTCACGAAGAGAATTATACCCAATGTTAGCTTGATGTGTCGTTACAGCGTTCAACCATCTCTCTGAGTTAAGGTCGATCGCATGATAAGGGTAAGGTTTCGGCCTTTTTATATAAATTATTCATTTTATATGCTATTCTGAGAATTGGAAGGGGGGTGTGATGACAGATGACATGCGTGAATGAAAGTCATGATCTTCAACCTTAGACGTTATTTGGAGAGTCTATTTGGTCAAGAACCATTTGTTATCTTAGAGCTACTAAGTTCAATAAAAAATAAGTGTTGTGTAATTCGTAGAAAATATATAAAAAAAATATAGAAGGCTTATAATTCGTGCGTGACTTAGTGGTAATAATAATTAATCCAGTAGCTGCCCTCTATTACCAATTACGCCATTCGGCCAAACATTACAAATGGTCAGTCCACATGCGACTTTCAACCACATTTTATTACGTCATGTTACGTATGAAAATATTATTATTTTCACTTTTGACCGGGTTAAACGGAGCCGGAAGAAATTTGAAACAAATCTAGCTGGGTCATGCGTTTGGTGTAAAATAATAGACTTCATAAATTGTGCCTATTGTATACCCGTTGGTATGCCTGTTTAGTGGCCTCGGCTACGAAAGAATACATTTGTGTAAATTAAATTACGTTCAATATACACGCTAAGCGTAAGGTAAGTTGTTATTTGTTGTAGTACACTTTTTTTGTTGTTATAAAGATATTTTGTTTTCATGTTTATACCTATGAAAGATGTCTATTTAAAAGTTTAACTATAGTTTATAACGTTACCTAACATCGGTCGATAGTAACTACAGTATAATTATTTCAGCCCCATGCCAAGGCCACTTCTTTAATACTCATGATCTTATAAAGTTAAAAGCAACTGAAGGAGAAAGAAAAAATATATATTTTATGTGTAGCTTTAGTCGATAAGTTTGTTACGCTCTCCCGCTCGATTTCCGAGTGAGAGAAGTAATCAGATGATTTGCCAGCTTAAAAAAGGGCAATTCTTTCCAATTCAATACTTAAGAATAATACATACCTAGGTTACTGAAACCTATTAGTAATAGGTTTCAATAAAATCCAATGATACCGGTCCAGTGCCCTCCATCAAAATCGGCAAACCAAGAAACTCTCTTAAGTGCTATTCCACATAAGTAGTTTCTAATTTGGCCATGGGTGTCTGCTAGTAAAATTCGGCCTGTTGTTATACAATACAATTTTTTGGAGGGTGTAAATCATCCAGTGATAATTCCCACCCTTGGATGGACCAGGAGATAGTGTTATACTTACTGACGAAAAACCCACCCCGTTTCCACGTTGCCTTTATATCTGGGCCAGAGTCACGAACCCTTGGCCCCAGTTAGTTTCAACTCTTCTACAGGGTCCCTACGATACAGTACTTACAATTTACTGATAAACACATTGGCGGTAGTACCTATCACTCATGTTTAAAGTACCTACTTCAAAATGCAGATGTGCAATCTGCCACTGATTGTGTCGTATAGCCTTCCTCGAAACAGATTATTTCCTCAATGTGTTCACTGAATTCGATACGGCCCATTAGAAAGGAGCTCGGAATTACGTACAAGTACAAACGTTTGTACGAAAAAGTCGCAGTGAGTTGTAATTCAAACAGAGCTCAAAGTAAGGGCCCATAAAAGTGATAAAATATCTATTTAGCTTTTTCTCTACACTCGTTTTCCCCGTTCATAGGCCCGAGAAAACGTTCCGTTTCCTTCCCAAGAACGTTTGGTGACTGGGTAATTGCAGTTTATGTTAACTCAGATAAACGTGATAACTTTTCCGTTCACTTCATTCGTTCGTTCGTTCGTACATCGGCTTATTCCCGTTTTCCGAAGACGCAGCTAATAAAATAAACTTCAGTATCATGATCTTTATTTGTGATACTGAGAATATAAACACCGTTATTGGAAAGTACCGCAAGTTTTAGCGTAAAGAAATTTCTTTTTGTTTTGGAGCTGCCGGAGTATGTGTTTTCTAAACCTAGGAGTCTTTAAGTTAATAATGAATAGATTACTTCTAGGTAAGCGTGCTCCATTGTTGGCCATACCGTCGCTTACCATCAGATGATATAGTGGTCCAATGCGAATCTAAACATAGCATAGCATGGCATCAGCCATATAATGTTCCCACTGCTGAGACCCAGGCCTCCTCTCACAGAAACAGTCCAGTCTAGTCTCTCAGTTTAAACATTATAGTAAGAAAAAAAAATGAGCTTTACTATTCCATTTTCAAACAGAATTACCCTTCAACGTATTTTCTTGTTATCGAACCACAAAATTACGTATTCTGACTATGTCAAATACTTTACTTCGTTCGGATTAATTAGCATTAATAAAACTGTATTTGCATAACTTACGAAATGGGACCCTTCTTAAACCAAGAGAGAGCTATTACGTTAGAATTAAAGTTCAATATTACATTTAAAGTAGTGGCGTCTGAAAGATAACTGCCCCAACTTACAAGTTGAAGGTCGCGGGTTCAAACTCAACGAGATGCATTATTTTGTGTAATTTATTTCATTACTACTGCTCCTAAACCGATGAAGCAAAACTTCGTAATGAAACCAGTATATATTAGAATCAAAAATTTAAAGACATGTGCTGTCTACCAAGCCGCACTGGGTCTGCGTGGTGGATTATAGCCAATTCTCTTTCTCTCTCGTAGAGAGGAGGCCTGAGTCCCAGCTAGTAAATACAATCTTAAACTGGCTGGATAAGATCTCTCGAGATCTGGTGTCTATTAATTAATCGCGAAGCACAATACAACGAGGTTTCGCTCAATATGAATGGGCTTGAACAACAATACACTGACATAAAATGCCGTTTATCAGACAGCACTCTCAGTAAGTTTTTTTAAGCTTTTTCAAAAACCATCTGTTTAAAGGTGTCTGCACACAGCGGGCGCGACCGCGCGGAACCGGACGGCGACGCGACGACGCCATACAGATTCGAGGTTACCGTCGCGTCGAGCGGGACGGCTCTGTGTGGCGTCGTCCGTAATATCTAGTACATTACAACTGCTCAGCGTCGCGTCGCCGTCACGTCCCCTTTAGTCCCCTTTAGTCCGCTTCGTTGTAGTCTTCTTGACTTTTTCAGCATTTAGCTAACAATGTGACATTACTCATTTACATTTTTTTTTTGTTGATTTCAAAGAAAAATAAGTAAACCCACGCGAACGCCGGCGTTCGCACACCTGTTGTTTTTCTGTTATGTCTCTAATGTGTTATTAAAAATTCAAAGTATATTTTTTTCTTTCAATTAATATTACTTCAATATTGTAAGACTGATTACGTTTTACCTTATGTAGACAAAATGTTCTATCATCTTCCTCCCCTTCAAATAGAAGTTAAACTGTTCTTCTTTCCCTATCCAATAAAGTATAAAATTAAACTTCCCCGCAATTGAAATTCCCCATCTTCAACAAACACTAATTTACCAAACAAAACAAAGCCACATAACATAAACGAAAACGGTCCCTAAACAAATATTCGAATCAATTCACAGAGCGTTCAGATTTGCATTCAGGGAAAAATTGCCAGTAATTAATCTAGTATGGTTGTTAAATTAAAAATTCTCCACTGTATCCGACACGGGGCATTAAACGTTTGGGACTGTACGGCTGTCTATCAAAAAGCACTTTTGTGGCATGGCCGCCACGTGGTGTGGTGCGGATTTACCGCCCGCGGCATTTCCATGTCGACCGCATTGGGAAACTCACGGAGTTATGTCTACTGGATGTTTTTTAATGTTCTTTTGTGTTTAGGAATTTGAGTAGCTCTTTTTTACTGCAACAGTGGCGTAGCTAACTTCCAAGGGCCCGTATAAAAAAATGGTGCTTTTCTACAATTACTTGGTTTACCCCACGAGATGGTTTTGAATAACATGTTGCGAATATTTGCTTACGTCGGGGCCCTTGTGCACGGGGGACTTATATCATTGATACTGCAGTTACGGCAGTAGCTATGCCCATGGACTGCTAATCATAAGATTGTTGACTGCGTTATTTATTAAGGTGGAAAATTATCTCATGACGTCTTCCGCTCTGTGGTAATGCAGGAGAACCTGTCAGGCTTTTACTGACTGAAACACTACTCCTATGTTCCAGAACCTTAGATTATCTTTTGCACAGCCCATGTAGTAGTCAGTAGTGAGGGATATTGTGCAGTTATTTTTAATGACTGCTGCTTCGCAAATTAAATTAGGACTTGGTGTTTTAGAATTTGTTTCTTATATATATTGTATGCTAGCTAACCCAATAGACGTCTTTCTGTAAATATATGTATAATTATATCATTTCGGTGGTCCCGCAAACTTAAATGTCGGCTGCATGCACACGGAATGCTGGACAAGACTCCACAAAGTGGGTGCCTGAGAATGGACGATACTATCGAGGCCGACTTGGAAAGAGGAGGCAAGTAGTAGCCTTCATGTCTAGAGTCTAGGTTATCTAACCTAGACTCTAGACATGAAGGCTGGTTCGAGGTAGCTTGAGTAAAGAAAACCTGGAAGAAATTAGAGACATTTGCAGAGTAGTGAGAAAGTATAAGCTAAATTAAAAAAGAAACGGCCTAATCAAAAGTACCAAAGAATAGGCAACCACGCTCTTCAGCAATGTTTATGTTATGGCCACTTCATATTTCTCTACATCCTCGTCCCCGCTATACTATTGCCAAGCTGACAAACGGAGGCTACAATTAATTTCAGAAATACAGCCATGTTGACTCCATTTCGGTTGAGAAATTAAATATAAACATGTCATTGCTCCAGGCTTTTATGTGTGGTGTAGGGCTCCACGAGTAATGTTTAATTGATATCTTGATTGCTTCGCGATTGATATGATATGATATGAACTTGTAATCTAGGTAGGTACTGCTATTTCTGTTAAAGATTAACAACTCAGAAAGAAAGTACAGTCGATATGAAAACTAAGTGACGATTGTCTTATTTTATAGATCATTGATGTAAGATGGAGTGGTGTCGCTTTACTCCAATATATTCCAGTTAGCGCAGTTAGAGTGGAATACAGGGTCAGACTTTTACTGACTAAACAACCCACCTCGTTCCTCTATTTCTCTTATACCAGGGCCAGATGAGGATTTTAAAGGGAGGCCTTTCAAACACGAATTATTGACCCCAGTTAGTGTCAACCCTTCTGCAGGGACCATACGGTTTGCTGACAACTCCTTGGGCTGGCTGACTGGGCTTGGTCCAGACGGTTACCAGACGATTGGACGGTGAGCTACCCATTGCTCGCCATCTACTTGCCCGCGCCTACGGTGGCCGGAAATCGGGATCGGAGTCCCGGCGGCGTCTGGGGTGTGAGAGCCGTTGCTTCATGCGGTCAGCCTTTGCTAGCATTTGTTTGCAAAAGGAGGCGACCGCCCGCTCCGCTACTCCTCCTCGCTCCGGATCACGGCCACCAAGGCCCAGCGCAGAAGTTCGCCGCCGCCGATCGCCCTCACGAGAACACACACCTCGCACGTGTGCTCCACATTGTCTTTCAGGCGGTTATTTATTAGTGATCCATTTTCAAGGCAAGCTCAGCTTATCTAATTACTCCAAGTAAACAAGACTTACCAACTCGCAGTGTCCAGTCAAAAACTCTAGTGCTTGTAAAGGCATTGGTTTTCGATGGATACAGTTCTTTCTCCATTTGAGCATACTTTGATTTTTGACATTAACTTTTTGAGTCTTGAAACTCAACATCAAATTGAACAGAGAACCCTAAAACTGTTTCAATTATTGTTTTTATTTATAAAAATCGAATATTCAAATCTAAAAGCTAAACCTGTCCATAGATTAACATTGTTTTTTATTTATAGAATTTTTAATCCCAAAATCGTTTATAAAATATTCATCTTCCACTGTGCAAAAATAACGGATTGAAATAAATGGAACTCAGATTTATTCGTTTACCAATTGATTAAACGATGATGCAATTATCTTATGTGCAGTTGATTCAATTAAATTGTCTCTATTAGCTGAAACAAATTATTTATGAACGATTTACTTTTCAATAAATTAATTATTTTCAGGTACTGGACTTTTACGGAATTAATCTCGCTTTTATTCCTGAAAAGTTGGAATGATTTTATTGAATGCCAGAGAGCTCACGTTTGAATAAAATCTGTTGAAAATATGGGCTCTACATTATATTTTGATGAAGCGGAATACGTGCACATCTCTTTTCAGGGTTCTGTACCCAAATATAGATAGCTATAATATAGAAAAGGAGAAATTGACTGATTGATATATCAACGAACAAAAGGTACTTGACTCAGGAACTGTGAGCGTGAAATTTTGTATAAAGATTTCTTTTATAACGTGGACGAATACTTAATAAGAATTTTAATAAATTCAACTTCTAATCGGATACTTTGTATGTAGAAACCTACTATCATGTGGGTGAATCCGATAACAGACGCTAGTACTTAATAAACTTAAAGTTCTATAAAAAAAACCATGACGACTAGAAGTTCAGTCATTCATACGTGACACCTAATTGGCATCTCTACTTAAGTCCAAATGACATAGCTTCACAATTTCACGTACCCACAACACAAGTCCTCATAAGGAAGTGTTTTGATAAAAATAATAAGTTACGGGCACGATCCTCCCCTCACGCAAGCTTGCAAAACCTTAACAATATTTTTATCGTATTTTTTCCTTCGTCAATAGACCACGTATGTGGCTCCCTTACTCTTGATACAAGACTGCTTAGATCTTATCGGGATAAATTTACATACATCTGAAAATATACCGCACTTACATCATATAGCTATTTACCCACTCACTGCCTGAACCTTACGTGAAAAACGAAAACTGAGGGGTTTCTTGTTTTTTTTTTTCATCCGATTGTAACTATGATCAAGCCTAAATCCAAAAAAATATGTCTAATAATAATAATATTCTACAACTTTCACACAACGTCATCTAGTCCCAAAGTTAGCAGAGCTTGTGATATCAGTACTAGATAACTGACACTACTGATTCTTTTCTGATACTTGTATACAATTCTAGACAAATCTGCATGGTTCTTATATGATTTGACCAATACATATTTTCTGTATGGACTTTAAAAGAGACTTTGCCCCCTGAGTTTGTTTCGGTCTTTCTTCTCAGAGTAGTCAGCTAGGAAACACCGGACTCATCTAGCATCAAAAAAAAAAACGAGAATGACGTGTAAAAGTGTTTTTTTAAACCTACTTACAAAATAAGGATCATTTATCATGTTTCTAAATACATTGATAAATAACACCTAGACAGAACTAAATGATCGTACTCATCACACAAACATTAATTGTCCTGGGTTCATAGCAGTCAGATCCACTTGCCACTAGACGAACAATCCAAGCTAAGAACAATGTTTTAAAAGGTTTTCAGACTATGTAAACTAAAATATCTTATTCCATACATATTAATTGAGCTAAAAGTTACTTTGAGAAAAGTTTAAAGAGATTTGATTGGTTAAAATCTGACTTTTTATTGTATTTCATGAATGTCTGAGAATGATAAAAGAGATGAAATCTATTATGCATTCTAAATGGTCTCAAAGGGTTACTTTCGTAGGTTTTTCAAAACGATTTTATGTAAACATAGACAAAGATACACTATAAAGGAACCGGTGTTTGCTGATCACACACACTTACACATTTGACCCATTCTCCATTTTATAAGAATAGAAACACCGAAACCCACTACACGGACACAAAAATAGAGTGTTAAATAAATAATAGAATTTCCTTTACATTGAACTATCCTTTACGGTACGAGTAATAAATTGATTTGGTGGGAATGTTTCAGTTATACGAACATTTCGTTTTAAAGTATCTTCTCTTCTATTGAGATATTTTTTGCTGTTGTGATTACGATTTTCATAGGATTTATACTGAATAATTCATCAAATGGGGGTGTAAGGGGTCCCAACTATCATCTTTCGGAACCCAAGCCAACCTCACCTGCACGTGGTACACCCTGCTGATTAACTGACGTGGCTCTGGCGACCCGCCAACACGCACTGGACCAGCGTGGCGGGCTATGGTCCAAACCCCCCAAATGGATAGAGGAATAAGAATCAGGCCCCAAGTGCCCGGCGACCCCAGTGGTTGTGCTGGCGTGGACGGGCGGCAGTGCGGCCCTGGGGTTCGGGGAGCTAAGAATCTCCGGGCGAGATTGACTAACCGTCAAACGACTACGGCAAATTACATAAAGGACACCGATATACTCAATATTCTGACTTACAATGTACGGACGCTAATGAAAGACGAGCGTATTATCGAGCTTGAAAACGCTCTTAAAGATATTCACTGGGATATTGTGGGTCTTTCGGAAGTGAGGAGAGAGGGTGAGCACACAGAGGAAAGAGACGATGCTATATTTTTCCACTTCGGTGATACCAAAGGATAATACGGAGTGGGATTTCTGGTTGCAAAGAAGTGGAAGGATAATATCATTGAATTTGTAGGCTACTCTGAACGTATCGCAGTGCTGAAATTCCAAATCACACCTATAAAAACGCTTACGATTATACAAGTATATGCACCAACAACTGCACATACCGATGAAGACGTCGAAGAATTTTACGACCTTCTAAATAGAGTATGCGATGAAAATAAGGGCACATGGAATTTGGTCATTGGCGATTTTAATGCAAAGGTGGGAAAAAAGCAAGAAGAGGACAGCGAAGATACCATCGGTTGCTTTGGCATAGGGACCCGCAACGAACGAGGTGTCCGTCTTGCACAGTTTGCTTTTGGTCAGAGCATGTATATAACAAACAGCTTTTTTTCACCCAATGGCTTTACAAAAAATGAAATTGACTACATATTGTCATCTGACAAAAATTTAGTTAAGAATATCAGTGTCATAAACAAAATTAAATACAGCTCCGATCACAGGCCGCTACGTGCAAAAATTCGTTTTGATTTTAAAATCCACCGAGCTAAATTATTTTTAAAACGAATTCGAAGACTTCCCAAAGAGACACTTGTTAATAACTTAGAACATTTTAACTTAGAGCTTTCAAATTACTTTAAGGACCTTAAAATTGATGAAACAGATGCAGAAAGCCAATATAACTCAATAGTAACCGGAATAAGTAACAGTTGTAAAACGATAAAAGACAAACCCAGAAATACACGCAAATTAACAACTCACACTATCAATTTAATCGAAAACCGATCAAATACAGAAATAGGAACACTACAATATAGAATAATTGACAGAGAAGTTAAACGAAGTATAAGGAAAGATTTAAGAAATATTAACACATATTTAGTAAAAACAGCTCTAGAAAACAACACATCTTTGAGAATTTTAAAACAAGGCGTCACAAAGGGAAGAGCTTGGATTAACAGTTTAACTGACAGTAATGGGAAAAAAACAGTACAATAGAGAGAAAATTATAGATATAGCCACACAATTTTACAAATCATTATATTCTGATCACCCTCCACCAGAAATCAATACAGAATACAGTGTGTCAGATTCCATTCCCCCAATAAACGGTTATGAAGTGCATAAAGCACTTACTACTATGTGCTTTAATAGAAGTCCTGGGGAGGATAGAGTCACCACGGAAGCCTTAAAAATCGGTTCTCAAACGCTACTTCCTCACCTAACTAACCTGTTCAACACTATACTCCAAACAGGAAAAGTACCAAATGCCATGTGCCACTCTAATATCATACTTTTACATAAAAAAGGCGATAAATGTGATATCGGTAACTATCGACCAATAAGCTTAACATCCCATATTTATAAAACTTTCATCAAAGTCTTACACAATCGACTTGATGAAAAACTGGACAAACATCAGCCATCAGAACAAGCCGGATTCCGCCCTAACTTCTCCACAACTGACCACCTTCAAACACTTAATCAGATAATAGAAAAATGCACTGAATTTAATATCCCATTATATTTGGTCTTCGTCTACTATGCGAAGGCCTTCGATAGTGTTCGTCACAGTGAAATCTTTAAATCTCTTAAAAACCAGAACCTTGAAAAACCATATGTAGATTTACTAAAAATCATTTACTTCAATAGCTCCGCAAACATTAAATTAAATACCTCAGGACCATCTTTCAAAATTGAAAGAGGTGTCAAGCAAGGTGACCCGCTCTCTCCCAAATTGTTTACGAGCACATTGGAGGAGGTGTTTAAGTCACTGGCAGCCTCATGGAACACCAAGGGCATTGACGTCGGTGAAAAGAGGTTAACAAATCTTCGATTTGCCGACGACATTGTCCTCTTTGCCGCCACAGCCCAGGAGCTGCAAACTATGCTCCAGGAACTGAACACAGCTAGCCTCAAGGTGGGACTCCCTATGAACCGATCTAAAACCAAAGTGATGACCAACAGCACCAAAGGTAGATGCGCAGGAAATACATTATGTCGATGAGTATATCTACTTGGACCAGTTAGTATCTTTCCAAAACAGACAGGAAAAGGAAATTGATCGACGCATCCAGAACGCCTGGAAAAGCTACTGGTCCATGAAGACGCTAATGAAGGGTGATCTACCGATCTCCCTGAAGCGTAAACTCATCGACATGTGTATTCTGCCAATCCTAACTTACGGTGCTCAGACTTGGTCACTCACCGAACTACAAAAGTTCCGCCTTGGGGTTTGCCAGAGAGCTATGGAGCGTAGTATTCTGGGCGTAAGAAGAACAGACCGAATACGTAATGATACGCTGCGCTCCAGGAAGGGCATAATAGACGTAGGCAAAAAGGCTGCCAGGCTTAAATGGGATTGGGCAGGTCACACTAGTCGCATGCACGAGGACCGCTGGGCAAGAGTCGCCACACATTGGGCACCAGAGGGAAGAAAGCGTTGTCGAGGTAGGCCTAGAAAGAGGTGGCGAGATGATCTAGACGCGTACCGAGACGATTGGTTCGAGCCTGCGCGGGAGAAGAAGGTTTGGAGGGACTTGGGGAGGCCTTTGCCCAGCAGTGGGACAGTTAGGGCTTAAACAAAAAAAAAATCATCAAATTTCATTAAAAGTAGATAGAGTATAATTTTAAGTTTTTTTGAATTGACGTTAATATGTTACAAAATTGTTATGTGAATGTAGTAAGATTTCTTTTTTCTGGGCAGTTTTAGTTATTTGTAGGTTTACTAGTAGCCCCATCTTCACGGTTTTTTTTTTTAATGGTTGATAAAAAATATCCAATGATGAATCCCGCTCATAGACGGAGCGGGAAATAGTATCAGACTCTTACTGACTAAACCTACTCCATGTCTTCCTTGCCTTATTCCCAAAGCCCCGGTGTAACGCTTTCGCATCAACCCTTGGCCCCGGGAGGCTTCGACTTGACAACTCTTTGAGGCGCGCGGTGACGGTGCGCGCCGTCGACGACTTGGGCTTGGTCTAGGCTATTACCAGACGACCAGATGGCGATCTAATTATTGCTCACCGTCCGAAAGCCAGCGTCTACGGTGGCCGGATATCGGCGGGATCGCGGCGGCAACGGCTACAGCGAGTGCGCAGTTGCCTTTGCCTCATGCAGTCGGCCTCCTCCTTCACTAGCATTACTGCCTCGCAGAAGGAGTCGACCGCCTGCTACTTCTCCTCGCTGCGGACCATGGCCTGAAGCAAGGCCCAGCGCGAGAGGTCGCCGCCACCGATCACCCCCACGAGGGCACGGCGTTGCTCTTCCCAAGCGGGGCACGCCTCTACCGTGTGCTTCACCGTGTCCTCCGGGCAGGCCACACAGTGGTGACACCCGGGCGTATCTTCCCCACATCTTCACGGGGTACGATGGTGATATTAAATATATTATGCATGTTTACATATAAAGTTTCCTCTTAAATTATTCTACCTATTAAAAAAGACGCGCGTCAATGTCCTTTGCATAGCTTTAAAGATACATAGGGACAGAGAGCGAAAAGCGACTTTGTTTCATAATATGTAGTGGTAATGTGTTTTTTTTTAATATTTTTGACATGGTCCGTAGCAAACAGAAGTGGGATGGGTGGTCGCCTTCTTCTGTAAAGCAGTAATGCTAGCAAAAGAGGAGGCCGACCCGATTCCGATCCCGATTTCCGAGCCACTGTAGGTGCGGGTTTACGGATGATCAGTAATGGGTAGCTTGCTAGTCGTTTCTTAATTTGTCTGCTAGCCGTTCTGACCGTCTGCTAGCCGTCAACGGCGCGCACTATTCCCACGCGCCTCAAAAATTTGACAGCAAACATAAAAGCCTAGCTGCAGGACTTGAGCCTATTGGGGTCTTGGCCAATTTTGAAAGGGAGGTTCGACCCCGGTTTCAAGACTAAGAAGGAACGGAGTGGGTCGGTTAGTCAGTCAGATACTATCCCGCCCAAGGGCAGGATTTGTCGTAGGATGATTTTTCCAACCATAAAATATTTTACTCTATTTCATCATCATCTCTGAAAATTTCAAGTATTTTGGTATCAAGTTTACGAGAGTTATTTTTTTTTGTCCACAACTGTTACAACATCGTCTAGTCAAAACTTGTATTATGGGTAGTAGACAACTGACAAACACACTTACCTATTTCTAAATGCATACATAATTTATAGATAAATTACCCCCTGACACAGAACAAATGATTGAGCAAATCACACAAACATTTGTCCTGGGTGTGAATCGAACCCACGACCTATCAGGCATAGTAGTCAGTTCCACAGACCACTAGACCAACAAGCCAGTCACTAAGTTACTAATAACTCTAAGGGAATAAATACGTCATAAATAATATTGTTCCTAATTTTTTATTCAGTATTCAGGGTTCATGTTCCTTTTCACTATAAGACATATCGATACATCATATCAAGAGTAGTCGAGACATTATCAAAACCCTAGTCTGGTCCTAGACTCGTATAGAGTGTGATCGATGCTTTATTTATGATACTCGCACATATTTTGGGTTCTCACCAATAGAGATGCTCCCGTTTTCTCTGTGCCTACGGAATTGAGATAAACGACTATCCGAATAGTGTTGAGGATCAAATCCAATTTTGCAGTCGCAAATTGAAGAGGGAACGTATCGAGTCTATACTTGTTAGTCGATACATCTCTATTTAGATATTTTGTTTTGGCGGATTCTGTACGCTTGGGATTCCGGTGTTGAATTAGGAAATTGTTTATTGAATAATGTAGATGTGTTTTAAATAGATATTTTTATAGTTTCCTTGAAAGAATAGATGTTTTTTGAAAGAAGAAATCCTGAAATAATTCCTCTCGATCTTATAATGGGAGTGTCAGATTTTTATTGACTATCCTACCTTGTGACCCTTTAAGTTGCTTTTTGCTTTTCAATGGACTAAGATCTTCTTTGTCTTTTCTGATCGATGGTAAATTCATTGTACTGTTGGGGCGTTGAGTCTATGAAAGCCCATTTTGTCAAGTTAAGACTAAGAAAAAAGAAATCTTTAGATTCCACTCATTCATTTTGCAACATCATGACTTCTATAACATTATCTAATGAACTGGAAGCCATCAAAATATTACAAAAGGAACATCGTGGGTTTTTTAGTTAGAAAACACATACGAGTATCTGACATTATCTTTTGCTTCACCCAGAGGTAGGAGTTGTTACTGGGTGTATTTACCCACCGAAATGATGGTTTCAAATTAACTACAAATTTGTTCGAAAATAGGACTTAAAGACTAGTCATTTAAGCCCTATTTTGAACAAATGTGTGTATGTGTGTGTATATCCAAGGTAGAAATACATTTTATCTTAGCAAAATGATTTTGAAAAAAAAACTTGTTTTTGCTTCAAATTAGCCAGAAACAAGAGCTTTGAAAATGCTTGAACTTTTCAGAAGCCAATAGGTTGTTTCGAAGTGTTTGACCCAAGTACACAACTACAGTTTAATAGTAACAAATAAAAAGTATCTGAAGTACTGTTTCGTTTGACTGGCGACAATTCGTGGAATCGATAGCTGGCCATTGAAATTGAAAGGGTACTTGAAGAAGAAATACGATTACCTAGTTCAAACTTTGCTCTTGTAAATAAAGCTCCAAGTAAGTATATTTATTTGAAGACCACGTTTCTAATGAAAACGGGTTACTGAAAAATTTACTAAGGCACTCTGAAAAATACCGATATTTTTAGATATTTTTTTTTCTAATACTTATTTTAAACTAGTGCGATCCCACTAGATGGTAAACAGTGATGCAATCGTTGATGGTGAGGCACAATAGGTTAGGAGTGGCCTATTCACTCAAACCTTGAATACATCCAAACAACAATCGGACTGGGACACCTCAGCAGGCAAATTATTTTAGTCCCTTTATAAACATGGTATAAACGATGTGACGAAATGCTTAATCCGAACCGTAGAGATTTCAAAAACGTAAGTGTGGATAATCGCCATACGTCGAATTATCCGATGGTAGAAAGACGAACACATATAGGCTCATATGGCTAAGGAAAGGTAAAATTTATAAGCAAAAGAAACAAATCATATATCGAAATATATCTTAATATATTGTATTTATCTGAAAAACCAATATTTTTTTTCAGTCTCAGTCTCATCATTCGTAAGCGATTACGAATATTCCAAGACCAAAATCAGTATTTGACTGATTTTGGACCGGTCCGGCCGTTCTTGAGTTTTAACAAGACTTACAGCTATCTATTTTTATTATAATACTAGCTGTGCCCGCGACTTCGTCCGCGTGGAATAGTTATTTTGGGCATCATATTTATTTTTGCAAACAACCTCAGCTTTATAAATTATAGCTGTTACCCACGACTTTGCCCGTGTCAATGTCTGTTATTATTTTAGACAATTTGGTTTTTAAAAGAACATAATTATCTAAAAGTACTTCATAGAGCTACACACCCCCTTGGGCACGCCATAATCTCGGCGGTAAGTCCCCTCTTTGAGGCGTAGTTGGATAGAGATTACGGCGTCCTCACCTTCCGCATGACGCAGGTTCTCACCGGACATGGGAAGTTCAAGAGATTCCTGCGCCGGATTCATGCGGAAGAGACGCCCGGGTGTCGCCACTGAGTGGCCAGCCCGGAGGACACGGTGGAGATGTGCCCCGCTTGAGAAGAGCATCGCCGTGTCCTCGTGGGGGTGATCGGCAGCGGCGACTTCTCGCGCCGGGCCTTGGTTCAGGCCATGGTCCGCAGCAAAGAAGAATGGCAAGCGGTCGCCTCCTTCTGCAAAGCAGTAATGCTTGTAAAGGAGAAGGCCGACCGCATAAGGCAAGGGCAACTTTGTCCTCGCCGTAGCCGTCGCCGCCGCGATCTCGCCGATATCCGGCCACCGTAGACGCTGGCTTGCGGACGGTGAGCAATGGGTAGCTCGCCGTCCGGTTGTCTGGTAACAGTCCAGACCGAGACGAAGTCGTCGACGGCGCGCACTGCTCCCACGCGCCTCAAGGTGTTGTCAGCAAACTATGGGGCCCTTCAGGGTCGTAACCTCCTGCAGCCGAGGGTTGGAGCGAAAGCGTTATACCGGGACTCTGGGAATAAGGCAAGGAAGGAACGGGGTAGGTTGTTTAGTCAGTAAGAGTTTGACACTGTTTCCCGCTCCGCCCAAGAGCGGGATTCGTCATTGGATGATTTTTATCTACCATAAAAAAAACCCCTCCGCGCCGCCGCAAGCAACCCCTCTCCTCGCCCGCCGGCCAGGCGCAGCGTCATATTTTGCACATCATGCGGCGCGTGTGAATTTTATATCGGAGTTATTTTAAAATTGTAATAACTTCTAAGATATTCATTGAAAATAAGTGATGTCAAAGACAATTTTGTTCACAATTACATACTCTGAATCAACAACACATTTATTTGGATAAAGTTTAATATTACTATGTTGATACAACTCTACCAAATAATTGGTAATAATGCATTAATTTCGGCCAAATTTGATTCCCATAAAAACGGCTCTAGTGAGTTAATCTTAAAAGATAGACATATACTGTCGCGGACATTTTTTTAGATCATTTTAAGAGGAATAATTTCGTCATACACATTTTTTTGTTATCTTGAACCGTTTTCGCAGCGCACGCAACGAAAGCCCTCAAAGATGAATATTATTCCCCGTTTTTCCCACATTTTCCATTATTTCTCCGCTCCTATAAGTTGCAGCGTGATGTTATATAGCCTAAAGCCTTCCTCGATAAATAGTCTATTCAACACAAAAAGAATTTTTCAATTCGAACCAGTAGTTCCTGAGATTAGCGCGTTCAAACAAACAAACAAACAAACAAACAAACAAACAAACAAACAAACTCTTCAGCTTTATAATATTAGTATAGATAAGAAGATAAATATAAAAAAGTGATTGTAAATTTTTCTGTTATCTACTTTTACAAAACCTTTAGAGAAATCCTTGGAGTTAAAATTTTACAAAAGCAACAACATTCTGCAACCTAAACATTTTCTTAAATTACAAAATAAAAACCCTCATAATTTAAATTCAAAGCAAAGAAGTGTACTTTACGGTTCCCCTGTTTGTTATACGAATGTAAATTTCATTTTCTTACCCTCAGAACAAGACGTTTACTATCCAAGTACCCCATTGCAACGTGTAGTAATATTGTAAAATGTTTTCATAAAACATACGCAGGGGGACATAGGGGCTTTGTAATTGAATTCAGAAAACCCAGCTCATATGTTCATGTTGTAATTGAAAACATTCCTGTCAGGTGCATCAAAATTTATAAGTAAGTATTTATATGTCGGTTCAGAATGCCGATTAGAGAATCTCCTATAGAAAATAGATCGTGGGTAACGAGTTTCAATGAATAATGTTGGTACAATTGAGATTAAAAACATATCGCATATTCCTGTCCAGAAACTCTATACGTAAACATTTTATATTTCTTCGAGAAAAAAAACATAAATTAAAAATAATTTTAATTTTACTTCTTACTAATATTATAAATGCGAAAGTTACGATGTTTGGATGTTTAGATGTTTGTTACTCAATCACGCCAAAACGGCTGGACGGATCTGGATGAAATTTGATACACTCCGGAATAGGACATAGGCTACTTTTTATCCTGGAAACCCCAACCCCAATACCATGCGGGCGAAGCCGCGGGCAAAAACTAGTTAATTATAAAACTTCAAACATTAACATTATCTTTAATTTTGTTTACATTTTAAGTATATGCAAGACCTATCATTAGATAGTAGGTATGTAAAATCAAAAAATGACATTCGAAATTTAAACTCATTTTTTAAATATTGTGTTCAAAAATATTAATTCAAAAATTAAACCAATATTGTAAATAATAAGAAATCTTAAAATAAAAACAATGAAAAAATTATATTAACAATATTGCTTTTCCTGTTTTTTATTGGCTTCAAATATCACCCCACAATTATTTGCGGTGATATTTGTCGGGTCGCTTTTGAAATAGTGATCGATAATCCAATACATAGTTTATCGAAGGTAAGGAGCAATTAACAAACTATTCCAGACCACGCCACTTATTTATTTTGATATAAACTTGAGACGGTCAATTCGTAACGAGCCGAGAGACAGTTCTTAGACACTGTGATGTTGCACGAAATCTAAAGGTCGAGAAAGCTCTTGGGGCCTCGATCACTTCTTTGATTGCCCAACACACTACAATCTCATGCCAGACTCTGTCAGAGTATACACGTCACACATCGCTTCGCTGTCAAACTGACTTCCGTACTATTGACTTCACCGTTTGATTTTTGGATTACCGTTTTATCACCTCACTTCAATCTTGACTTGACTACTTTGCTTTGTGACTGTGCACAGCACATCATGAATTTTGTTCTCTGTAAAAAATAATCTACGCAAAACAAAATCGCTAAATATTGGATAATGGATTACATAAAAACGAAAACGCTTTTTTGATTACAAATCAAGAGCCTGAGTGAACGCAAAAACTTTTCTTCGGTTGTACAGTATTTGTACTATTTAGGTTCACCAACTCAGCTGCTAAAGAAATTGAAACAGTTTTATGTTTATTCTGAGAACAGTTAAGAGACTCTACTAGAAGTTTGAGATTTTTTACTTCAAGTGTCAACTTTGCACCACTATTTTTAGGTGAGACATCATCAAAAAAACTGGGAGGGAGCGTCATACTTTTGCTGACTAAAACCTACCTGTATTCCACCCGTATAAAACACAAGTGATGTCTTTAGAGAATACTGAGGTTCTATACACCTGTATAAAGCCACGGTAACTCTTTTGAACAATCCGTTAGCTGTAGCAGGTATCGGCTCTAGTGACTAGGTAACCTCTGACCCTAGTATGTTCATTAACTTCTTTTAGGCTTACGTAGAACACAACTCGCCATAGACTCGGACTTGGTTCTTACCGTACGGCGAGCTACCCATTGCTCTACATGACTGTGCCTTTATAAATTTTATTAATGAATCAAAACATTTTATGATGGGGTTATTTACCTTCATTACGTCGTGTCATTGTTTCATTTCCCGGGCATGTGCGTCGTATTAGAATGTTAAAAAAGGTGGTATAACATTCATAAGAGATATTATTAGGAGGCTTGAGTTGATAAACGGGTTCTCTTACGTGGTGTTAACACGATGATATATTACACAATTTTCTTTACGAGCAAAACGG
Source organism: Mythimna loreyi (assembly GCA_029852875.1). Lineage (NCBI taxonomy): Eukaryota > Metazoa > Arthropoda > Insecta > Lepidoptera > Noctuidae > Mythimna > Mythimna loreyi. Next base: position 13,393,207 of record CM056787.1, read on the forward strand.
ATTTATAACAAGGCGACGCCAGCGTTTTGAGCTTACAATGTTTCAGCTAGAATTTCATGGAGCAGCGTAGTATAGAGTGTGTAAATATGGTTTCGGGAATAAGGTTTATGGTAATCAGGCAGTGTAATATATTATAATCGTAAAAGATATTTATCTTGGAGCGTTGAAGGTTAATCCAGGTTGATTGTTGAAACAATTTTACCACGATTTAGAATAGCTTATGTGATTAAAATCCTGCCTTAAGTTATTAAATATTTTTAAAATAATTTATCTATTAAAATTGCTTATTCAGAAACAGGACAAAACATTAAAGGATAACGTAAACAGCTAAATATATGCTTTAACCTTTAAAAAGGTTAAACTCAATATAGGAAAACCCTGCAGGAAAACTCTCCAACAAAAAATTACTGTAATCCAGCCCATTACAAAGAAACAACGGGTATTACCGCCCAAAAAGAGAAACCCACACAAAAAATAACTAAAAACATATTTCATAGCGTCACGTACGCTCCTAATACTAGGCAATCATAAAATGAAACATCATAAGGGGAATAAAAACTGAAAAGAGCTCGTAACGACCGTGGACGGGGTCTTAACAAATCGTTGGTCATCATTCAAGGTTATGGCCCAAGGGTGTTTGGACCTTCCCCGTGACTGTAGGCGAAGATACGTCGTCTCATTGTGTGCAAGAAAACGATAACGTTCTGTTCGATTTATTATAAATTGAGGTCTGGTAAGCCCCAGTCTTATTAGCCGGCCATAATGGTGGATGTTTGAAAAGGATACATATTGTGGTCGACTGTTGACCGACGAAATGGTAGGAAAATGTGTTGCGTTTTTGCTTGGATCTGTTGAATGTAGCGTTATTTTTGGATGTGGATATTTTTGTTTTATTGTTAGTGTTGCCGTTATTAAACTGTTTTTCATCGATATATATGTACTATACGCACTAAATTAGGCGTACCGTACTGACACTTAACTGCACTTAGGTGATCTGCAAGCCATACGCTTTAACTTTGATGACATTAGTGTAATTTTGACGTTCAAGCAGCGTGAGAGCGCTGTAACTTTTAAAAGTTTTGTTAGACGACATAATGTCAATAAAACGCTGCAGCGGACTTTTGTATTAACTTTTCAGCATTTTGACAAATAGTTTCTCTGAATGTGCCTGTCCATCACTACAATTTATGTCGATGCTGTTGATATTTAATTGCTTTATAATCATGTACTAAAAAATAATTATAACTAATGTCGTGCCGAAGTCAAATAAACAGGAATATTAAATTTACCAAAGTCCTGATGAATAAAATGTAGTAATAAGTTTTCTATGTTTAATTTTTTTTTCATTAGCCCTTACTGTCCCACTGCTGGGCAAAGGCCTCCCCCAAGTCCTTCCAAGACTTCTTTCCCTGTGTCATCTCGGACCAGTCCTCTCGGTACGCGTCTACGGACGCTTTCTTCCTGCAGGTGCCCATTGTGTGGCGATGCTTGCCCAACGGTCCCCTTGCATGCGACTGACGCCCAATCCCATTTAAGCTGGCAGCCTTTTTGTCCACGTGTATGTTTAAATTAAATATGATAATAATTTAGTTCGTTATTCAAAATATAAATTTCATGATGGACTATTTTCACTATAATACAAATAGCAAATAATTCGTTGCCACATTAATTCCCATATAAATTCGTCAATGTTTACCGGCGAACCGCGATTAATTTTGTACAGACCATTAATTATCACTTAAACCAACAGTATACTAGAATTATTTAATATACAATATGATGCTGAAAAACGAATATATTTTTGCAAAATCTTGTTTAACAACATTTTCTCTTATGATTTATAATATGGTAAATTAAAATGAATAAAACAATAAAACGCATTTACTTAATAGCTGGATCTTGTAACGCCACTTTTAGGGCCACATAAGAATTTTACACGCTTTTGTAATTCTATACTCGCACTCATGCGGATAGTAATCAATTCAATTAGGTTTTGTATCAAAATGAAAATACTCCTCCGAAAAAGAAAAAAATCCCAGTTCGATTCCTGGCTACCTCGAGCTTGCAGATGCCAAATAATAGATCCAGCCGTCCGGCGCATTTTTTTAAAATTTATTTCATCACTACTACCCTCAAAACAACTGAAAGAGATGTCAGTAAAAGTCTGATAAGCTCTCTCACTCCACCTCGGTAGGAAATCGGTAAATAACTTTTCTCTATAGCAGTACAAACAAAAAATAGGCAAGTGCGAATCGGACCGCACGCTGAGGGTTCCGTACAAATTGCGGTCTACAATTTATGAAGTATTTAAGAAAAACTACTCTCTAGATCTCAAACCACTTTTCGCTGGAAGTTTGCATGATGTTACCAAAATATAATCATATATTTTTTTAGTTTTATCATTTTCTTATTTTCGAAATTAGAGGGGGAGGACATTTTTCCACTATGGAAGTGTCCCTCGCGAGTTTAGAAAAACTAATGATATTAGAAACCTTTTAATATACCATTTTTGTTGATATTAATATTCTACACGTCCCATACGTGTTTTTTTTTAATTAGTTTCAGTGCTAAGTATGAGGGCTCCAAAATTATTATTTTTTTCTATTTTTGTGTGAAAATCTTCATCCGTTTCACAGAATACATCTATTTACCAAATTTCAACAGTATAGTTATCTTATAGTTTCGGAAAAAAGTGGCTGTGAAATACGAACGGACATACAGACAGACATGACGAATTTATAAGGGATCCGTTTTTTGCAATTTGGCTACGGAAACCTAAAAAGGGTTCAGAACCAAATAAATACTTATTTACTGTACTCAGAAAATACCGTCAATGGTTGAGACTATAATCCGGTACAAATATATCGGTTTACAAAATTGAAATGCATTTCCAATTTATGTGTAAAAATATAAACGAATAGTTAAACTTTATCAAATACTGCGTACCATGTTAACAGTTTTCCAATTTATGAAAAACACTCCAGTTTTTTATGAAATAAACTGCTTACAACGGCTGAGTTTTTTTAACTTTGATAAAATTATTCGTCACTAAATATGTTCGCCTGCCAGGTAAGAGCTTAATGTACTTGAATTAGTTAAGAAGCAAATTAAAAGGTTCATTACTTTTTTAGTAATGATGCAATCGTCGAGTCTAAGGCGCTGTCTCCACGAGCGAGAGAATCGCGGCGATATTATCGCCGTGCCACGTTTTTGTACACACTCTCTATGGAACCGTCTCCACACAGCGATATTATCGCCGCGATGCGACGAGTGGCAACGAGCGCGCAAAACGTCATTACATCGTCGCTAGCCCGCCGCGACTAGCAAAGCGACCGCCGCGCGCTCGCGGCGCTCTCGCGACGAGCGCGCGGCGGGCGTGCTCTCAAACGCAGCGTCACGTAACTGAATTCCTTCTTTCACAACGTGACGTCAAGGAAACGCGGCGATACCGTCACGAGTCGCCGCGGAATCGCTGCGATTCCGTAACGACTCGCGACGATACGCGGCGGAATTATCGCTCGTTCGTGGAGATTATCCGACGATATAAGGGCGGACTCGTCGCGATTCTCTCGCTCGTGAAGACAGCCCCTAAGCTTCAAAGTCTTGAGCTGTAGTACATCGACACCGAGTTTAGTTTGGGTCCATAAATTAGATTAACGGTCATTACTGGATTAGTTTAACGCAAATTTCTATTTTACTTTCTATTGAAGCCTAGATAACACACACAAGATATCTGTGTATCCAAAATATCTGAAGAAAGATAATTAATAACGTTGTTACAATCACGTATGGGTGCGGTATTTGTATGAAAATGTATCTCGGTTTGGCCGCTCTTAAGGCCTCTAACTTTATCAGACACCCTTCACGAAGTAATTACGGCTTTCGTCTTTAATACACTTCAGTTTTAATATTCAAAACTCCTTAAGCTTACACGATCATCCCAACGTTCTGATAAATGTTCTTCATTATTTGAGCTAACTTTCTGAATTGGAAACTTTTTAAAACAATTTGTCTAATGGAGAGGAAATCTGTCACTGACGGAAAACAAAGGGAAAGTTTTACATCAAAAGAAATGTTTTGAGTATCCTGGTGGTGTTTGTACTTAAAATTAGTAGGTGTAATTGGACGAAAGAAAAAAATTAAATAAATAAAATTAAAGTGCTTCTTTGTAATGTTATATTTTTATTAATTGCATTATATATGAAAATATATTCGATACCTATTAAAAATGCATTGTTTTTTTTTTTGTCTATATCTTTGTAATGGGTAATCTTCAAAAAAGCAAAATTGATTCATCATCATCATTTCAGCCGAAAGACGTCCACTGCTGGACATAGGCCTCCCCTAAGCGCCGCCACAAAGACCGTTCCTGTGCATTGGAAGGCCTCCCACAAGGTGGACCGATGACCTGCTCAGAGTTGCTGGAAGCCGATGGATGCAAAATTGATTATATTGTCAAAAATTTTAAAAGTTATTCTTTAGTTTATTTTATTTAAGGAAAATAATTAAGGTTTCATGTAATAATAAAATAAATTTCTGGAAATTTTGAACACAGCATTGTACGTTTTACTAATCCGACGTGACTGAAGCCGCGAGCACTAACTAGTATTTATGTTCAAAACTGTGGTTGACTCACATATATTTATACAGTTTACACACTACACGTAAACAATAAATGTACAAATCACCAACATCTATTAATATATATATTTCCTAGTTAACAACATTTAACAAATACACTTACACTGAACATCATACAGACAATATTGACGTGACGCATTGGAAACGCGCACTGTCGATGACGCGGCGGCGATGTATTTTCTTCTACCGCCGTTTTATTATTATATTCGTTTCTCACCAGTCACGGTCTAGGTTGTCCAATAGACATACATGCGCTCGCGCGGAATAAAAGTTGTTTGCGTAGTCTACCCGCGCTACTACTGCTACTGCAGCTGCTGCTGTGGACTGGTATTTGTGATCGCTATAGACTTGCTTGTGCTTAACTTTTGCGCCTTCTATAACAATCGTGTTGTTGTGTTTTGTGTGGAAAATATATCTGGAGATAATGACGAAGACTTTTACTTATTCACCACTTACCCAGTAAGTATTTACCTACACTACACACACATCCTACGAGCGACCAAATTGGTGACCCTGACGTGATAAAAAAAAAATGTTTAATCTACGTCCATCTAAAAAAACACATAGTATTTTACTTACAAATCTGTTGTGGCTGAAGCCGCGAGTACTTTTATTCACCAAGCTGGATACCATTTGTATTAGTCAAAATTTATGAAGTTAAGCTAAAAACCAAGACATGGTTATTTATTATAGTAAAAAAAAATAGCCAATTCAGTTTACAAAAAGTTTTTTACAAAATTTAGATTTGCCAGCTTGATTTGATAGAACTTAATAAATTATTTTGCCAGTATATAATAACAACCTATTTTATTCTAAACTAAAAGTATTATTTTTTAAACTAAACATGAACACCAAATCCGCTAGTTTTACATTAGATTTAATTAATTACTACCAATACGAAAAAGGCAATACAATAATCTTTAGTCTAATTTCATTCTACCATTTTACAGGTAAGTATATTTAATTAGGACTGTTCATCTCTTATTTTTTAGTATTAAAGAACAAAAAAGGACGACCCTTTTGATCGTAATTAACAACCTTATTAAATCTACCTCTTTTCGTTGAGTCCATATAAAGGTGGTTTGCAAGTAAGAGCTCTGTGCGATAAATAACTCATTGTACACGTGTTTATTGTGTCTTAAGGCGACGGGATAGTGTTAGCAGAAATATTTTATCACGTTGCATTTTTTATTATATGTCAAGATACTCGAATTTTCCTGGTATGGAACATGTTCTTTAATTATTATTGTTTCATGAAAAACATTCATATTATCGAACAGAGGAACATTTGTACCAGTTTTAAGGGTCAGCTCGAAGAAAATTAGCACGAAAATATAAAAATATATAAAAAATAATTATCATGCAGTAGCATGATAACAATTTTTATCTTTAAAAAAAGAAGAAAGAAATCCACCATAGTAAATATAATGTTCTATTAAATAAATGTGTCTGAACCGTTTCTTTATATTTTTAGTGTATAAGTTAATTTGAACAACCCTAAAATATCATTTTAAACTAAGTTACTAAAATCGTGTATATTAAGTAGTATAAACATCTTCAACAAACTATATGTATACATTACCATAAAAATCAAAGAAAAGTTTTCTGAAAATGGAAAGCCTACCAACATAATAATATATTTCACGACAAAAGCTCGGTAAAAAACAGATTAATGATTACTATAGTATATCGCAATTCAGTGGATCCAGTGACCTAATCCAGTAATCTATTTACATTGTTTATTCGTGTTTTTAACAAATATTTACGGTCAGTGTAGCTCGCAGTCGTAATCGTATGTCAGGATTTAAGCTGATGTTAAAATAAATACCAGAGGAAAATCCAGCGATATATAGTAGTCGAGGTTGCTATGAGAGCGATGAAAAATCGCTTAAAACTTAAATACTTTGAATTATTTTTTTAAGTGTGAAATTAAACAACTTCTCGCACTCAGGGTGGATTGTGAGGAAGGTTCAGAAACATAAAGTATTCCTTCACTTACCTTTTTTGCAAAGACTACGGCAACTCCTTCGAACAAACTACTCCTGGTCCTAAATAACCCCATCAATATTGCTGACATCTTTTTGAGTTTTTGAGTCTTCCGAATAATCCCTCAGCCTTAGCAGTCATTTACCCTAATGAGTCCCATCTGTTTAACTGAAAATTATTATTACTGCCTAATTAGTTTGGCGAACTTAATAACTAGGTTAGTTTTATTCCTACTTGACCTTTCCCAATAATTGAATCACACATTTGTTGGAGATAGTGATAGTCTATGCTTCTGATATAAAACTTAGCAATAGTGATAATGTAGCTGCCTGTCAATGGAATAAATTCCTAAATTATATTAGTTAAATTAGTATTTTACGTTGTTATAAATTATATTCACACAACAATCAACTATAGACTAATTTTAATGCTTATTTATAAGATATATGGCAGTAAAGTTTCGTTCAAATTCATGTCATTTGAGTAAGATACATAATACATACACATAAACAAACTTTCATCTATTTTCTTATATATAAAAGGAGAAACTGACTGACTGACATATCAACGCACATCCGAAACTATTGGGATTAGAAGCGTGAAATTTTGCTGAAGGTTTCCTTTTATGACGTAAGCGAACACTAAGAAAGGATTTTCCAAAATTTACTCCCTAAAGGGATGAAACGCGTGTCCAAAATTTGTGCGAAAATCTATTTTCACACGGGCGAAGCCGTTGGCAGAAAGCTAGTCTTCAATATAATTTATAGTATAATTTCCATAAATTTCATTTTCTAGACGAGAATATTGTTTTACATTTCATGAAATATCATTCTTCGGGAGCTACAAAAGAACTTCAAAGTCGCAAAGTCATCCGCTGTCAATGTAGCCTCTGTGACCGTTCGTTTGTCGAGTTCATTCATACGATTCATGCGATTATAGCCATTACATCTGATGTACGCTGTATTTAAATTTTAGGGTACGGACCCACCAAATATTTGAATTTTTCTATCAAAACCGTTTCTGACCACGTGCGAATATTTCACCATAATTGGAATTTTTCGTACTAATGCATTTGAATGTCAATTTAGTGTGGCATGCGATTTTTTTAACAAATTTATTTTTAATGAACGTTTTCAAAATATTTCAATGTTTAAACGGAACTAGTAAAATAAAATTTAACGAGCAATCCGGGTACTTTCTTGTAATCGTACAAATGTTGCAAATGGAAAACACTCGACCCCGGCAGTCAAGTGCGTTTAATTGCATGTTTACTGCGCACAGAACACTAAAGTCCAGAATACCTATTTCGCAGATTTCAAATAAACCTTATCTGGAACATTGTAACCGAAGTAACAAAGCAACAAAAGATCATTAAATATTACAACACACGAAAGCAATAAATTGTGTAACGACGCTATAATCTAACAAACTAAGAGTGCAAAACCGGGAGCATTTAAAATTTATCTTTGGAAAATATTACCCCACTTTTGGACGAAGGGAACCAGCTAAGTCTGCAAACTAATGTTGCAGCCAACTTACCTCGGTATAAAAAGAAACGAGCCAACGTAATATTCCTTGGGGAATGTAATTTCTTTGAATAATATTTTTTTAAGTGTTTCGTGTCTAGCTAATTTCGAGATTTTGCTACTTTGTTTACCTTGCTTTGAAACTAAGTAGTTACTGCGTCTAATGAAATATGTGGTTTGAATAAAATTGTAAAAACTAGCTTTGAAACGGTAAACCTGTAATTTGAGAGGCTATTTAAGTAATTTTCTACTTAATTTTACCTTGAAAGACAACTTATCAAAGAATCAAATTACAGGGTAAAAATCAGTTGGCAATTTATTTTTTAGTATAGGAAGTTATAGAGACCAAAATAGATAAACGTTCGATTGGCTGATACTTTTATAAAATGAAATATTTACACGTGCTTTAAACAGACATCTTCAAAGCTAAAATTCCAGACACAACACTCAAATCATTCTTCAATAAGGCAAAACAAAAAAGAAACGAAGAAAAAAAAATCATCTGCTCAATTTGATCCACAATAACTTCGTTCACACTTAGCGCAAAAGTCTCACGTACTACTCTTGGGATCTCACTCTGAGATAAGTGAATTGTAAACCTGCACACGTGACATGGAACCCTGGTAGAAATGCTGTAACAAGCAAATAATTTCCAAAGCTCCATTGGTCTGAAACTCTGAAATGGCTAAAGTGCTTTTGGGAGCAAGTTGCTGAAGTTGATTCCAAGATTAGTTCAATTTTTTCGGCTGTTTGTTATTCAGTTCTTGATGGGAACTTCGTTTATGTAGGTAAAATTAGTTTTCAAATTAAAACTATATGCACTAATCCAAAACTATTCAAAAGCAGTCCTTTTGAATACCGTAATTAGAAAAAGAAAAGAAATACAATTGGCGTGCGAACGCTGGCGTTCACTTGGGGCCGAAGGGTTTATTACCTCAGGCATATTTTTACCAATGTAATTCAAGGCGGTGCAGAAATATAACTTGTCACATGCAACTTAATAGAAAAGAAACAACTAAAATAATAAATACATACTTACTTGATAAAATCATCTCAATATAATTCTAAAGCACTTTGAAAATGCCACACTTTGTAACAGCCAAAGACGCCAACAGCTAAAAAAAAACGTTATTATAATAATATTATAAAAAATGACCATGTAAAACGATATCTATATATTAAAAATAAAACTGTAGACACCATCCCAAAATAACTCCAAAGAAATCCTGAAATAAATCGCAAAACTTTTCTAAACGAGATTATAAAATCGACAACTCAATGGTACGGGTAATGCTCCCACAATAAGTTCGTTTGCGCCTGGTGTAAAAGCCTCACGCGCTACTCTTGGGATATATCTTGCTGATAAGTGAATTGTCGACCGACAGACACATGTGCCAGACTCTGACGTCATAACGAAAACGATTAGTTGGATTACTGTGCAAATCGTGAATTAATGTTGTGACAAACAATTTAGCGGGACCATCTAATTTAAATGGAATGCAATTTCAGTTTGTGGTTTCTGAATTACTCACCTAACTACTATTTTATTTAAACTACAATGCACGTGTAGAATGTTACCAAACAGGAGCATAAATTAGTGTAAAGTAATCACTTTTTAAACAACATTCCCTAACTACTTATCTTTTCCTTACCATACCAATCCTGTAAGTTAGTTAAAGTTTGTAAAATATATCTCCTCCTTTGTATACATTTATCTTGTAAAATGTTTGGCGTCCGATTACTTAACCCTTTTTACGATGTCTCAGAAGTTCATGCCTACAACTAACTTTATAACCAAATAAAACATTTTAATGTAAGCAAATTTTGCGCCGATAAAACTCAAATTAAATATCTAGACCGCCTTACAAATCACAGCACACAAACCGGAGAAAAAACCTAATTTTGCTATCCATTGCGGTATTTTAGAACTACGTTTTAAAGTAATAAGAAGAAAACCGTTAATGGTATTTGGGGAGTTGAAAAATATCGTGATTGAACAATGTATTAGATTCACAGTTTCTTCGAGTTTACAGACAAACTTGACTGAATAGAACGTTATCACAAATTCTCTCGGCTAACTTTACCGACTCGCGTTTTATTAGTGAAACTGTTCGAATCCAAGTTCGGTTCAGATCTAATTCTGTTGTTGGAATTGAGACCGACGGTCAATGGGAGGTGTGATGCGCAGAAAGATACGTAAATTAAGTTACTCTACTTTGACTTTTTTTTTCATTATTATGTTCCCATCTACATTCAATCTGGCAAAGGGTTGATGCGAAAACGGAATACAGGGCCATGGAACTAAGGCAAGAAGGAATGGAATCGTTTAGTCAGCAGAAGTCTGACACTGTCTTCCGCTCCGCCCAAAGGCGGGATTCGTCATTCTATATATTTCCCACCACGAAAATAAATCTACATTCAATTTAGGTAAGGATTAATGGGCTAGGCTTGACGCTTTTACATCCAAGATCATTAGTTGATCTAGTAGTTTGGTAGTAAATGAAAGACCCGATTTTCTGAGTCAAAGCAATAATCGGCTTTCACGAATGCCACTTCAGTAAAGCAAAAAATCCTCGAACCGTGATTGAGTTGGAAGCTTTCTGTCATCTTTGCTTTAAAAATGCGCCAACATCGGTCATAGTAAGAAGGATACCAGCAATGCGCAAGTCATACACATAAAAAAGTTTCTAAACTAAAAAAACTATCCCTCAACTATTTCAACAACGACACGAAAAATAATAACTACAGAAAATACAAACTTCTTGTAGTATTAAAACCAAAATAAAGTTAGCGCCAAACCGAATAATGTTCGGATTTAAAATTTTACGTGCCGAAACTTCGGTGAGCCGTTTACTTCTAACGACGAATCGGCAGTTTTGGAATTTCACCGGCAATCCGAAATCGATTTAATCACGGGAATCATGCAAAGTTTAGCACAAAGTTTGTTTAAACTTTGGAATTGGAACAAATTGGAGCAGCAAGGCTTGCGGCTATGTATTAATAGTAGATTCATGACGCCTACAATTTAGTTATGATTTTTCCTGGATACAAACGATGCTGGATATGTCAAAGATTTTTGAGCTCATTAAACTTCTCGTGTTTTGTATTAGAATAAAATATAATTTTGTGAATATAAAATTGCCATAACAAAATCTAAATAAGAAATCTGAAACCAATACAAATATTAATTAAAAATCTCATTCTTCTTCTTAGCGTGTCGATGGCAAAACCAGTAAAATTCTTTGCCTGGGGCTCTGGCAATGCTGTCCACTGACACTGTCATTAGGTCCCTACGTGAATAAGTAATAGGGTAGGTGGTGCAGGATGGAAGATGGGACATGGTCTACAAATCTCAACAAATCTTATACACTGTATCTACAGATCATATTGCTTTCTGCATTAGTATCCGAGTTTAATTTTTTTTTAACGTTGATAGCTCACGTTTGACCACTGTCTACTAACTTGATGGAAAAAGAAAATGACGATGTGGTCGTCGGTGGTGCACAGTTTTCTAGAAGTAACCTAACCTAGGATCTCCAGGTAGCAACTATCAGGCCTGACAGCATTGTTGTTAGTGACCCTGACTGCTATGCCGGAGGTCGTGGGTTCGATTCCCACCCAGGACAAATGTTTGTGTGATGAGCACGATCATTTATTCTGTGTCTGGGTGTAATTTATCTATAATATGTATTTCTAAAGAAATATATAAGTATGTTTTTGTATTCCACTTCCTGTACGCACAATGAACGTGTTTCCAAAACATTTCGTTTGTAAGGGTCTGAAACTTCGTAGTCCTATTTAAACGCAGTGTTTCCTTATCTGACACTTTCAAGAGTTACTAACTCTTCGAAAAGGTAACATGATAGCAGACATAGACGGGAACGGTAAACGACAGGTGAATTGTCAAACTGCACGGTTTTAGTTCACCAAGTTTGTGAAACGTGATCGTTTCTGATAATCGTATTTGTTAGAGAAATTACATCAAATACGTTATCCCTTTTGCCGTTGCTTATTTTTAGTTATTGCAAAGCTACATTTTATTTTAATTGAGTTAAAATTTTGAGCAAATTTTTACTATTAGTGTATGAATTTAATTAGGACTTTGTTCATATAGAATAGCTTTATAATTTTCATTTTATTATGACCAAACCGCAAGCAGTTTCACTCGCGTGAAATGGAATTAGATCACTGTCTCCATGGAACATATTGCCAGAAAAAATCCTATTTAACTTTTTTTGTATTGTCTTTACCCGGTCTACCCTCGCAAAGTTTTATCGAAATCCGTACAGTCAAATAAGCGAGCAAAATTAAAAAAAAAATACCATAACTGAAAACAAATATTTGTTTTTGAGGGAATTACGGTCAATAAATGAATCCAAAACGTTATAGAAAATATCGTTGAAATAAATGTACCTAGTTTTATTTTTAATTTTCTAATTAGTTCATGAAACTCCAAGAGGACACCGGTGCCACACTTCTTGTCTTTTCATTGTTAAGTAATTTCTGAAAAAATAGACTTTTTTAGTAACGTAAACGAAGGTAGTCTGTCTAACAGAAGGAAGGACGTTTTATTATTCAATGACGACTTGAAATACAAAACAAATAACAATTTAATTAATCACATATACGAGTAAAACTTCCGACTGTTGCAATATGAGTACAACTCAACGTACAACAATATTTTAAAAGTACCTAACTTGTTCTTATTTCTCAAACTCAAGATTCCTAAACGAAAGTACACATGGTTCCGGATTTCAAGTTTCAGTTTAAACATTTCAATGTGGTTTTATTTGCTGGCGTACGTGTGTGGATGCTTTGAAAATGTTGCTGCACACACGACGCATAGAATAAATGTCACAGAATAATTTAGTACCTATAAGTAGTAGGTTTTCACAATGTGACTATTTCGACCTGAACTGACTCTGCTGAGAAATGTGTAATGCTGTTGAAAGTTAGATATATAATATTATATAAGTTACGAGTAGTTAGATATATAGGCACGATTGAACGTAAGTTTCTATATATATTTACAGTTACATTATATATTTGTAGTTGGGTGGAAGCCTACTGGGGCCCCGGTTCAGTTTCTGAAAGGAAGGTCCGACCTCGTTATGAGGGCTAAGACGGAATAAGGTGGGTCGTTTAGTAAGAGTCTGACACTGTTTCCCGCTCCGCTCAAGGGTGATACTAGTCATTAGACGATTTTTACCACTATAAAAAATATATATTTGTAGTTTACAGTTATAATATTCCCGGTTCCATCATCAGAATACCAGAAGTATGGTGATACGCCACCGGTATATGGTGGACTTCCCACCCATATACAATACAGAACGAATACATTAATGTATGAGTGTTTTTTATGGTGGGAAAAATCATGGAATGGCGAATCCCGCGCTTCGGCAGAGCGGGGGACAGTTTCAGACTTCTACTGACTAAATGACCCGCCGTTCCTTCTTGCTTAGTTCCAGGGCCCGGTATTTCGCTTTCGCATCGATCTTTGGCCTCAGAAGACGTCGACCCTATGTGTGTGTGTGTTCAATTTTAGTCCTTAGCTGTAGGTACACACAATTATTGTATGTACAGCTAAGGAGTGAAATTCCCTGCTTGTGTTTGTATTGTCTAACAGGTACCACCTAGGAGTATTACAGTCGAGAGTGTAAAGATCACTTCTAGGTAATCGTGTTCCATCGTAGATTATATCTTCGACTTAATTATTATGTCAACTGATAATTTAAGTGGCATAGTAATCAAGTGTGGGTCTATCATCAATATTAAAAAAATCGTTTATGATATTTTTTGTTTTATATTTAATCATCAGTTGCTTTGTCATTGACAACCATAAAGTAATTGTATTGATAAATTAATAATATATTCCACAACTATCACACCACGTCGTCTAGTCCCAAGCTAAGCAGAGCTTGTGTTATGAGTACTTGACAACTGATAAACATACTCATACCCCCATACTCACCCCCCCCCTACCCCCAACCCCACCCCCCTCACCCCTCACCCTCCCCTTTTACCCTCATACTTATTCCCTTTTACTTCTATACATACGTATTATAGTTAAATTATACCCAGACACAGAACAAATGATCGTGCTCATCACACAAACATTTGTTCTGGGTGGGAATCGAACCCACGACCTCCGGTATAGCAGTTAGGGCGTCTAACCACTAGACCAATAGACCGGTCAAAAAAATCCGGCCGGTTTTGAAAAAATCGTTTATGATATTGTTTCGTTTATGATATTGTTTCTTTTTATATTTAATCATCATCAAATTTCACAAAGTAATCGTATCAAAAAATAAATGCTAGTAAAAAAGCAGAAATATATTTATGTTTCTCAGCAGACCGAGTACTGGTTGACGAACGTAACTAGCAATCAGCTGAAACAACATTATTCATAGTTACAGTTCTTTTTACAAAAAACCGTCTCCGTATCTCCCTTCTTCAGGTTTTGCCTTTGAAAAATAGATACTGCCTTTTTTCTCTCCTATTTTCTTCTGATTATGTTCGTTACGGGTTTGTAGCCATTTAGCATTCCCTGAAACAAGATGAGCATTTTTTCCGGTGTTTTTGTTGAACTGTGTAATAGTAGTTCAGAAACCTTGTCAATCGAGAATTCATTACAGATTCTGTAAGAACTTTTATTACCTAATGATATTTGAGGGATTATAATATAATGACTATCACACTAATATCATAAAAGTGTTTTTTTGTGAGCTTGCGTGTATATTTCTTACTACTACACGCTGAAACGGCTAAACGGGTTTTAATGAAACGCGCATGGCTTAAAATAGACAAATTATTATAGGATAAAAACTTTATTTTGATAATATGTTCCCTTGAGGCAATTTTATATTTTAACGCGGCTCTATAACATTCTATACATACGCTCATTAACTCACAACTTTTCTGTTTATATTGTAGGTAGACAATGTAGAAATTACATATGTAATTATTTTGCTTCGCTTTGTTGAATCATAGTTCGTATCAAATGTAATAGAAAATGGCGTTCATGTTCAGCTAAAATACTAGTAACACTAACAGTTCATAAAAAAATTTCCCGCTACATTGATTTCGAACGCGTTATTCATTCAAGAACGAAACACACATTTTATCTCACATCACTACTCAAAACAATCTCTAAGACTCTTATACAAGTAGTCAAACAAGATAAACTAGTCTGATCAAAACGTTTATATTCTAAGTGCTGCAACGAAAAAAAATATACACAAGGAAAAAGATCTTCGTCTCAGAAATTTCATGGAAAACTCGATTGGGATTCCTACCGCGTTCGCGATACGAGATCGATAAACGAAACGACCCTTGCCTCTTGAAAAAGTGAGATTCACCGCTTTTGCTATTCAGAAAGCGAATCATTGTCATTGAAAAAGAATACTAGCCGTACTTATGCAAGCGGTTGTGATAAAAAGGGATAAAATATGACGGTGGGTGCCGAATGGAATTTTGATGCAGATGCGCTTGAAATGTACTTTTATGACGTCCGACATTGGATATTGCTCGAGTATTTATTAGAACAGTTTTTTGTTATAATAATAATAATAATAATAATAAGTTTATTTGGACAAAATGATATGTAGCCTAATACAAAATATCTGCTTAAAAACTAAACACACGTTAATAAAATAATATAATAATTAGGCAGCTTATCTATATGAAGTCCTAACTTCCAAACTAGGTAAAACCTGTATCTCAGAAGTTAGTGCTCTTCCATAGGATGTTAAATACAAAAGCTGAACAATGAACATTGACGTATTAGAACGTTGCCGACATTAATAAAATTATTACATAAGACCAAAAAGGGTGTTTAATATTAAATATTTTGACACTACATATGGATGATGTGCTTAAGGTTCACTTTACTTTGTAGGTACAGAGTTTAAATAAAAGGACGTGCGTTGTGGCTCAAGTATATTTAGCGACTGACTTGTGGGAAGAGAGCTTCCTATTAAATACGTAATTGATGTAAACATAGATCGTCTCAACATACCGCCCACCAAAAGACCAATAGGTCTTTTAAGAAACAAAGAGTTATATAAACCTATTGGTGGGATGTACGACTTAAATATGTACTTATGTAACATGCAAAATAAACAATAAGCTTTTAACGAGCATATTCAAAAACAAAACAGTGTAAATCAACTAACTCTAAAGTTTGTCATGTTAGGTTTCATTGAGAGGCAATGGACATAACTTAGTTACAGTTCTTTTTGTTATTGAACTACCACTTTTAACACTATATACCCGCGTTAGACCGTCTGGACCAGGGTGTTTATCGACGATTCGTCCCAAGGACCATTTACCAGGTGGCAAGTTATCGGTTTTTATCAAGACTATATCCCCGATTTTGAAGTCTTCTTCCTTTTTATGCCACTTAGGACGCTGTTGTAGTCTGGATAAATATTCATCTTGCCATCGTCGCCAGAAGTCTTGAACAATCTTTTGTGTATGTTGCCAGCGAGATAAACTGGACAGTCTTATGTCTTTCATATCAGGTGATGGTACAACAATAGGTGCTTCCCCAATTAAAAAATGTCCTGGTGTGAGAGGGTTCGTGTTGTCTGGATGAGTGTCGTTCATAGGGCATAACGGACGGGAATTCAAGCAAGCTTCCACTTGGCAGAGTATCGTCGTCATCTCTTCATATGTCAGGTGATTAGTTATGATTCTTTTCAGGTGGTATTTTATGGATTTAACCCCCGCCTCCCATAATCCACCGAAAGATGGACTGTAAGCGGGAATGAAGTGCCATTGAGTACCTTCTCTGGCTAGCGTTTCTGCTATTTTTCCAGTAAACTGTAGGCTTGCTTCTTTCCAGGCATCACGTAGCTCTTTGTCAGCTCCCACGAAGTTACGCCCTTGATCACTCCACAAATGATTGCATTTACCTCTCCTGGCAACAAAGCGTCTGAATGCGCCTATAAACGCTTCCGAAGTGAGATCACTTACGAGCTCAATATGGATTGCCTTAGTTGACATACAGATGAATATTGAAACGTAGGCCTTTGTTGTCCGGTTCCCTCGGCCTTTAGATAACAAAATTTGAAAAGGCCCCGCGAAGTCTACACCACTATTCAAGAATGGCCTAGTGGGAGTTACTCTCTCCTCAGGTAAATCACCCATAATCTGAGCTCTAGAGGTAGCGCTAAGTCTTGCGCAAATTATGCATTTGTGAACATATTTCTTAGCCATTGACTTTGCCTTTATAATCCAGTATTTTGAACGTAAATAGTATAACATCAGTTGAACTCCTCCGTGAAGCGTCTTATGATGCGCGTCGGCTATAATCAGAGGTGTCAACGTGTTCTTATTTCCGAGGATAATTGGATGTTTTCTTTCACCAGGTAAGTTTGCGTGTCTGAGACGTCCGCCCACCCTGAGTATATGTTTGCTATCAAGATAGGGGGCGAGGGATCGCAACGGACTTCTCCCTTTCACTTGTTTATTCATCTTTAATCTTTGTATTTCTTCTATGTATTCTTCTTCTTGAACTCTTTTAACACAAATTGTAAGTGCATCTTCTAATTCTTGTGTAGTTATTTGTTTATTCACGTTCACATTGTCTTTATACTTCAAGAATCTTTTGCAGTAACAAACAACCATAAGTAATTCTGATAAGCTGTTCATATTTTCAAATTGTGTAGTTATAGATTTTTCCTGTTCTTCTGTGCTGAGGTGAGTATTAACCCTTTTTGTTTTAATTTCCATGTCTGTTGTCATTACTTCTTGTTTACTAATGTGTATTTCCTTTTCAGATAGCCAAACAGGCCCTTTCCACCACAAGTCGGATTTCTTCAGTTTGGAAAGCAACATTCCTCGAGAGGCTATGTCTGCGGGGTTATCACTCGACTGTACATGATACCAACGATTGTTATGTAGGTTTTCTATAATCTCGATAACGCGGTTGGCAACAAACGTTTTCCATCGATTTGGATCACCACTTAGCCACGCTATAACTATAGAGGAGTCTGTCCATGCATACATATCTGAAGTGGGGATTTTCATAGCTAGCCCAATTTGTTTCATAAGCTTTGAGAGAAGTAATGCACCACATAACTCTAATTTTGGAAGAGATATTGTTTTCAGGGGTGCTACTCTTGTTTTAGCAGCAATGAGGTTTATTTCAACCTTGTCATTTGTTTCAGTTCTCATATAAACTGCTGCGGCGTAAGCTCGTGTCGAAGCGTCACTGAATCCATGAATTTGAATATTGATTTTGTTTGCTTCAGTGGTACCAAGCCATCTGTTCAATTGGATATCGTTCACGGTTACAAGATCAGACCTTATCTTGTTCCATTCTTCACTCAATGCGTCATTTACGATCTGATCCCAGGTAACCCTTTCGAGCCATAGCTTCTGTAACAGTAATTTTGCCATTACGGTGCTCGGTGCAATCCAACCAAGTGGATCGAATATCTTTTGTAGATCAGATAAAATACTTCGTTTTGTTACGTAAATTTCGGATGCAGGTGCAGATAAAGTCAAATTATATTGAAATGTGTCTGTTTTAAGGTTCCACACTATACCCAAAGCCTTTATTGTTCCATCAAGATTCATATCAATACGTGCATTCGTTGACCTTCTTTCTTCATCTATTGATTTCAGAAAATGAATATCATTTGACGACCATTTTGTGAGTTGAAAACCACCCCTTCGTAGTATATTCGTAACAGTTTTGGCCAAAGAAATAGCGGATTCGGTGTCATCAGCTCCGTCAAGCCAGTCATCCATAAAAAAATTACTCTTGATGGATTGCACAGCGCGTGGTTCCTCCTTTCCTTCATCATCAGCAGTTTGGTGAAGGGTTCGAACAGCCAAATATGGTGCAGATGCTGTGCCGAATGTGACCCTCAGCAAACGGTATTCGTCAAAATCGTCGCTTTCATTGGGTCTCCAGAGAATGCGCTGGAAGTTTGCGTCTTCGCGAGTTACCAATATTTGACGATACATTTGTTTGATGTCTGCCATAAAGCAGACCCGCTTCATTCTCCATTTCATAAGAAGATTTCTCAAATCATCTTGCAGCTGTGGACCTACCAATAATTCGTCATTTAGTGAAATGTTGTTTGTGCCTTTACAGGAAGCGTCAAATACAATTCGTGTTCGAGATGTCTCCTTGTCAGTACGAACTACGGCGTGGTGAGGTAAGTACACTGATATAATTTCCTTTTCTTTCTCAGGTATTTTTTCCATATGTCCTTGTTCTATGTATTCATTAATAACTTTTGTGTATTCTTTTTTCAGGTCTGGTGACTTCTTAAACTTCCGCTCCAGTTGCAAGAATCTTTGTTTCGCTATCTCCTTTGTATTTCCCTTAGGCGTTTGTAACTTTGTACTCGTGCTCATTTCATTTAGTTGTGGACTGTAAGTTTTGAATGGTAATTTGACAATGTACCTTCCTTCTTGATTTCTAGTGGTTGTTTTCTGGTAGATCTCTTCGCAAATCTTTTCTTCTTTTGTTAGGTGTCTGTCCTTGTCAATCTCAATTTCCCAGATCGATTTTAAAATTTCATCCACGTCGACTTGGTGATGCATAACAAGGTAAGTATCATTTTCTGGTTTTTCACAGATGTCTCCGAAAATAATCCAACCCAGGTTTGTTTTTTGTGCTGTTGGAGTTCCTGGTGGACCCTTTATTAGCTCTGGTTGTATAATCTGTGCATATTCTTTGACTCCTAATAGCAGATCTATGGAACCAGGTGTTAAGTAACTTGGATCAGCCAAATTCAGTCCATCGATGTGCGGCCATGTCTGATTGATAATTGTTTTGGTGGGTATCTTAGTGGTCAGTTGTTTCGACATCACGTAGGCTTGAATCGGTAAACTATAATGACAGTCCCACTGTGATCTTATGTTAAGCTGTACCACGTGCTTGATCTCTGTTCTCGAAGATCCCACTCCTACAACACATCCCTTGAATGGTTGTCGCTTCAGTTTCAATAGTTGAGTCGCTTTCTCGCTTATGAATGTAGCTTGAGAACCTTGGTCTATTAGCGCGCGTAGTGAAATGATATGACCCTCTGCATTTGATGCTTTCACTATAGCGGTCGCTAACAGTGCTATTCCCTGTCTAGTTGTATGATGCGACGCGATCACTGTGTTCACTTGAACTGCTTCCTTCTCTTCTACTACATGCTGCGAAGCCAACGGTTGTGAGGTGCTCGGTGTAGCCGCTGGTTCTGTGTTCTTAGTCTCATGTAGTAAAGAATGATGGCGTCGGTGACATTTCTGACAAGACACTCGTAGATTACATTTCTTTACAGAGTGCCCAAGGCCTAGACAGTTAAAACATAAATGTTTGTTTTTGACAAATTCGGTTCGTTCGTCGAGCTTCATATCAGTGAATTTCTTGCAGTGGCACAACGTGTGATTTTCTTTGCACATGATGCACGTCTTCTCTTTATTTGGTGTAGCAACATGGTAAGAACGCTCTTTGATTTGTTTATCTTTAGAATTATTGCTAGAGGTAACGCCGGTAACTAACTCCAAGGTGCGGAACTTGGACTCCATGAAGGTCTTTAATTCTTTCCAAGTAGGCAACACTTCGCTGTCTTCCTTATAGGCAAACTCTTCCCAGCCCCTATGTGTCTCTGGGTCAAACTTCTGAACGAGTAGAAATATTATTATATGATCCCAAGAGCCAGTAGTTATTTTTAAATTTTCTAAGTTATTAAGGCATTCTGTAGTTGTATCTAATAAGCCTTTTAATTGGGCGGCTGATTGCGAAGTCATTTTCTTTTGATAAAACAACCTTTTCATGATACAGTTCGTTATAATGCGTCTGTTACTATACCTTTTATTCAAAACATTCCATGCAGTTGCGTAATTACTGGATGTCACTTGTATATGAGTCAATAACGCCTCAGCTTCTCCACTCACACTGGTTTTCAAATAATGTAATCGCTGTACATCACTGAGGTTATTGTTTTCATGCACCAAGGAAGTAAACAAATCTTTGAAAGTCGGCCATCCTTCATAATTTCCATTAAACTTAGGTAATTCTATTTTGGGTAAATGCACAATATTTTGCGAGGCATATGTTACGTTCATACTTGAATTTTGCGAATCCATCGGTGTTTTTTCCGTTAATGACGTAACCATATCATTCAAATCACCTTTTAATGTACTGTATAACTCTTCGTAAATAAAGAATTCTTCGTTCAAAAAGTACGGCAAAATTCCTTTTTGTTCCTTGGGCGTTATTTTTACTAACCCATCATGTGCGTTCTTGAATGACATCCAATATTCATCAATAATTTTCAAACGTGCTTCAATATATCCCTTTGTTAATCTTGCCTTTGGACACTTTTTCAAGTTTGTTTGCGTTTTTTGAAGTAAATTAGCGCCATCTTCCAACGCTGCGAGATATCTTTGTTGTTCTTGCGTAGTATTCATAATTTATTTACAATATATGTGCAAATAAATAAACAAATCTTCAATCAAATTATTCGCAAAACTTGGTAATATTCCGTTATAACACTAATTACTTTGCATTCATAAGTTACGATCCATTAGAACGAGGTCTTTTTCTAAGAATCCTTATCGCTGTGGAATGCGGTTCTTTTGTTCAAATGACTCGATATTTTTCGCTCCGTAGTTTTTGCATCCGGCTCGAATACGACCATATGGATGATGTGCTTAAGGTTCACTTTACTTTGTAGGTACAGAGTTTAAATAAAAGGACGTGCGTTGTGGCTCAAGTATATTTAGCGACTGACTTGTGGGAAGAGAGCTTCCTATTAAATACGTAATTGATGTAAACATAGATCGTCTCAACAACATATTTTCTTCTTATTTTTAAGTTTATTCTTTGATTTTATGTAGGTAATTTAAGAACATGAATAAAATAAGGAAATTAAAAATTGAGTAGGCATTGAATTTGACAAGTGAATGATGTGAGTATAAGTGTGTGAGAGAGTGTAAGGGTGTGGTTGAGTGTGAAAATGTATGTGTAGTTGTATGTCTGGTCGTGTTATTGGTATATGTGAGATTACGTGATGCGATCCGGCGATTAGTTTCTATTTTTGAATATTAAGGACTTCTTCAGTACTGGCATAGTCAAGACCTAGGAGCCATTCAGTAACTACTTTTTTGCATTTTTGCTTAGTCATCGGATATATATTTAGCTTTTGGTTGATTTTGTTGTACATATGACCACCTATGAAATTGAAAAATTTTTGAGCAAATCGCGTGTGGCATGCCTTATATACGCAAATTGCATGCTTTCTGCGTTTGTGTAGAAAAAATGTAGGATTATACTTGAGGAGACCATGCATTTTTAAAATAGTGTGGAGTATAAATAGCTGTCTCACTGTTAATACTTCATAGGTTTGATAGAGCTGGGTAGTGGGATGCAAGAATGGGAGAAAAGCACTAACTTTTAGCAGCGCTCTTTGAGCACGCTCCAGTTTTAATAATGTGGTTTTGCAGGAACCACCCCAGCATGTTATGCAATAGACTAAAAGCGATTGGCATAATGCGGAATAAATTCTTTTTAATAATTCACGATTTGCTATATGTCTGAGGTTTTTAAAAATAAACATTAGCTTACGAATCCTCGATGAAACCAGGTCTATGTGTGGAGCAAAACTAAGTCTACTGTCAATTAGGACGCCCAAGTACTTGATGACGGCAGTTTGCTCTAGCGAAGGACAGTTGCAAGATGTAGCGCAAGAGCAATTATTGGAGTGTGCAATAATGGTATGCGAATTGGTGAAAGTTTGTGGGACATTTTGGAGAGAAAACTTTATAAATTTTGTTTTGTCCACATTTAGTGTAAGTAGGTTACATCTTAACCACTGATTGACAGCATCGAAGCCACGCTGAGCATGTTGAAACGTTTTGTTCCATGAGCTGTCCTTAAAAATCAGAGCCGTGTCATCAGCGAACACAACGATTTTTCCATTTTGAAGTTTTAAGTCACAAAGGTCATTAATATAAATGAGGAACAAGGTAGGTCCAAGGACGCTTCCTTGAGGAACACCGTAAGTGATGGGTAGATCGCTACTAATCAAATCGCCTATCTTGACACACTGGAATCTATTTCTAAGGTAGTCAGAGAAAAGATTTAGCTGTAAACCCCTAATTCCAAGACACTCAAGCTTACTCAGTAATCTGGGGACAGAAACTGTGTCAAATGCCTTGGCCAAATCAAGAAATATAGCCAAAACTTTATTTTGATCATCAATATTATTAACAACATAGTCAGTAACTTCATGAACTGCATCACTAGTAGATTTATTACATCTGAAACCGTATTGTGAATCAGATAGTAACTTGTATTTCTCAAGGTAGTTAAGGAGACGTTTATTTATAAGTTTCTCCAAAATCTTTGACAATGTAGGTAGTATGGAAATAGGCCTATAATTATTGACACAGTCCCTGTCACCAGACTTATGAATAGGTTGGATTTGTGATATTTTAAAAGCGTGAGGGAAAGATCCAGTTGAGAACGCTAGGTTACAAATAAAAGTTATCGGGGAAACCAATATATGTCTGTAACGTGAAAGTACAGCTGCTGTTATGTTGTCACGACCAGCAGCACAATTAATTTTTAGGTTACGTATCAGGCTGTTAATCTCGCTTTCATCTGTTGGAAGTATCACGAAAGAATGAGGACATTGAGGCACAGGAAGTAACGAAGAGGCTGACGAAGGATTATGATGTAAATGTTTTTCTGCCAATGACTTTCCGACATTTGCAAAAAAAGCATTTATTGTGTCGACAGAATGCTGAGGGTCACTAGATGATACCAATTCAGAAGCAATTTCTTTTGATTGGGTAGTGTTAGTGGCCGTTTTGATAACTTGCCACAGCTTTTTCGAATTATTACCGGCATTATCGATTTCCTTCCTCTCATATTCTCTCTTTAATTTACCCAACAAACTATTACAAAAATTTCTGTATCTAGAATAAGTTAACTTGAGAGTCTCGTTCTCAGGAGATTTTTTTGATTTAAGATGCATATTGTCTCTGTTTTTCACGCACTTTAAAAGACCAGGGGTTATCCATGGCTTTAAAATAATCTTTCTCCTTGCCAGAGTTATAGTTTTTGTGCACGACTTAACAGCAGCATTAACGGAGTCAGTAAAACTTGCTACAGCATCATTTACATCAGCCAATGAATAAAGAGGCTCAAAGTTGATACCAGTGAAGACGTCATCAAGAGCAGCGTAGTCCGTCCGCTTAAAAGTCTTTGCATGACGCTTAACAGGAACGGACATATCCATAGCAAGAATGACACTGAAGTGATCCGTCAGGGAAGTTTCAGCTACCAAGCACAGTGATGGGAGATTGGTTTTGATTATAAAATGGTCTAAACAAGATTTTGTATGTGTTGGAAATGAGTGAGCTGGAAGCATACCATGCGAAGCCATAAGATTTAGATAGTTGTGTTTACGTGTGTCTGAAGTGTTATCTAAAATGTCAATATTTATATCACCAGTTAGGATAAAGTTTTTATATTTTGGCGCATAATTGTTCAAAACACTATGTAAACTCTCCAAAAAACTATCAACATTTCTAACACTAGGTGACCTGTAAATAGCTAAAATCGCAGTATGTTTCTCGATTGTTATTAGTAAACTATTACAGTCCATAATAGATTGCTCCTTTACAGAAACATTGATGCCATCCCTTATAAAGACAACTATCCCTTCATTCTGAGTTTTGTTATTAGCAGTAGCATGATATTTATATCCATCTAATGTAGGAGGATTGTGGACATTAAGTAACCAGCACTCCGTTAGCACTATTATATCCCAATCAACACGGGAGCTAGCCAATATAGTAGTCATACCTGCCATATTACGGTTAATGCTTCTAATATTTTGAGTAATGATTTTCAAGGATTTTTCAGCGGACTTAATTAAGTTTGCGCATTCGTCAATGGCACAAGTAGTTGTTTTAGCTACGGATATTTTATCCACATCAGAAGATATGTTATTTATTTTGTTTAGGTTATCGAATTAAAATTAATATAAAAAAGTCAATTCTAATGGTGTTAAAATGCAAAATTAATTTATATGAATTAAGAATTAGACCGGATATTGAGTTCGCCAAGAGATTAATGTATGTGTAAAAATGTGTGAGAATTAATAACGCAATTGTCAATACAATACCAACAAGATACAAAACAATTTTATAGCTATTAAATAAGTTAAAAATTAAAATATAAAGTAACATTATCAAGATATTAGTTGAGTTTATAAATGTGCTGATGCTTGGGGGAAATAGTCAGGCTTGACTAAGTTTAATAATATCATCCTCGTTATCTATACGAATGGCAGGTAGATCATCTCTCTTCTTCAAGTATATTTTTCCATAAGAATGCCAGCAACCCGAGAACGAATGCTTTTTAGCATGTTGACGAGCAAGATAATATAGCTTCTTTGCAAATGGAGTAAGGGACTCGGAAATATAGATTGGTTTAGGCGGGCCGTCAATCATTAAGTGAGAGCTATTAAGTTTATTCTCTTTGTTACTTTTGTTAAATAACTTGGCCTTCTGAATCACATTTTCTTTTAAATTTGTTGATGTCAATTCAACTATTATGGGAGAAATATTTTTTACATTAGGTTTAGTTTTCAATCTGTATATATCTCTTATATCAGAACGCTGTATTGGCTGTTTGATAACTTCACAGACTTTAGTTATAACTTGCGTGATGTTTTCTTTGGTTTCCGTTGAAGATTGTGGCACATTACGCAGCTCAAATGTGGTGGATTTTGCTTTCCTTTCAAGAAAATCGATTCTCTGCTCCAGCAATCCAACCTGAACTTTATAAAAAGAATTTTCTTTCTGAATTTTAACGAGACTTTCCAGTACTTCATCATATTTTTGGGACATGAAGGTAACCGATTTCTTCATGTCAGCTGTCTCTTCCTTTAATTGGGTCATTGCGGCAGTCAAGGCATCAAATTTCGATGATTGAATCTTAGAGAACTCATCGAATAATTCTCTTAGTTCAACCAGGTGCAGGTCACCTTGTTTCCGCTTTAGTTTCCGCGAGGTAATAAAATTACTAGCTGAATCGCTGTCAGAGAGGATTCGATCGGATGCAGTGTCAGAATCACGGGGAATATGCAGAACATCATCCGCACTTGCTTTTGTCCCTTTAGGTGGCGTACGTGACACTGACATGATATCACAACGCTTTCTGGCGGTTTCCAAAATGTAAACACAATCGCGTAGCCGATGCGCAGGATCGTAGGGTCGAAGCAGTCAGTCGCCGTAGCACTCGCGACGACGTCAGCTCGTAGCACTGCTCACACACCAACACCGTTTCTGGGGAACACAGTCACTGCACACGACCGGACGTCGTCGCGAATCTGAAGTTCTCGTAGCTGTAGTGAGATGTCGTAGATGATGAAAGCGCTCAGGTCCTGGCTCGGTGAGGTGCAAGGGTTTCAGCAATCACAGGAAACTTTTGGGTCCCCGAAATGGGTACTGCTAACAATCGCTATCAATTAGTCGATTATTCGTCTGTTCCTTGAACGCGACTATTTCTTAGCCTTTCAAATAGTGTGTCAACACTGAACGCAGCCTTCTTGATACGTCAACAACAGTGACGAGTGACAGTGACGTATTGTATGTTGTGTGAGTGCTAATTAATGCGTATACGCAATTCCAAAAACAGCTGTGAATCAGCTGTTTATCGTTGTGTGAGTGCGTTTTGAAAAATTTGGACGGTTTTTTTTATTGTTGGATAGTTCAGATTATTATGAAATAACTCACGAAAACTGCTGCAGGGACTGAAGATTTTGTGTGTTTCACAGTTTTGAGGTTATGTTTCTGGATTTCACCGATAACTTATCCACTATTTCTCGTAAAATACTCAAAATGTAATTAAAAGTTCAGGAGACACGAAAAGTTGTTTACTAGGCCAGTGTTACCAGCATGGAATCCCATTATACAATACAAGTATAAGCTAGTAAAAGACAGCACACAGTAGCTAGTAGGTAAATAGACTGCTATTTGATATGATAGAAAATGGGTTTACGGTAACTCAATCGCAGTCTAGAAATGGCCTGAAATAAGTCAACACATTCTTCGTATTCATAATGATATTTTTACCCATGTAAAGTCAAATGCACACAAGTAATATGGTCTCAAATGGTTTTTTACAAATATTTTTATTGCATAGTAACACAAATTGGATGCAATATTTTTTAATATTAAGTTTAAAATGAAGGCACAACACAAGTATTGTAATAATTAAAATGCTGCGGATGTGACAAATAAAATGAATAGTAAGTACATTTTTGCGTGCGTAATAATCCGAAGAGTTTTCAAGAAAATTGAAATCTAGGAGTAAGAATATAAAGTTGAAATTCTAATGAAAATTCTTGTCGGATGTCGGCTTGATGGCACTGTTGTATGCCTTAATAACTAGCAGTGAACGAGTCAAAAGAGCGTGATAAAGAATTTACATTTAATGAAGGAGTACTCAGTGCAGACGCAGACTGGCGGCAATACGTTGCGGTTGAATTTGCATTTTTATGAAAACTTCCATGACTTCGCCGACCACGTCGTTCAAAAAGAATATCTCCACTTTGTTTCTGACAAAGATTGTCTTTATAGCAGTTTAGTGGGTGTTTTTATTCGCACCGGCTAGAGAGTGCGATGGTGCATTTGTTCGACGTTTTATGAACGTCGAGAGTCAAGAATCGAACAGAAACTGCTACTTGGCACACGTCCAGTCGACCGTCAGTTTACGTTCGAGCTAAATGCTTTTTGGATTTTTTCCTATATTTGTCTTGGTGAAAAGGATTTGTCCAGAACGGATGTCAGTGGATTTTTGGCAAACGCAGGTTGAATTGCTGAAAATACGAGTAATCAAGAATTTCATCTAATTCCATTTTTATCGTTTTACTTAAGCCCTTCAGTTTGATTGGTTTTTATGTGTAAGAATTTAGAAGGGATATTAAGGATTTTGGATAATGGACGATGACTACATTTTTACTAGCTACTGAAAAAATGATAGCTGCCATTATACAAAAAACGGCGTATTGCTTTTTATAACTTGTCTCAATATGCCTCACCTTTTCCGATTTGTATCGGGGTCGGTTTCCGTTAAGTATTCTTCAAAATATACAAAAAATCAATCGTTATTTCGCTGAGAAAATGAATTTGTCTAAGGACTCTATCCGGGTGCAGTTTTTCAGAATTACTCATATTCTTTCGTCGCCTAGGCGGCCAGCATGTGTGCACTTAATCACGGCCAAATATTCAAGAAACTATACGCCTTAAGCAATAAGTCATGCGAGTATTTACTGTGCATGTAACATGCTACTACTTCAACTATCAACTCAACTTACTTTGTCTTCGAAACTTGAAACTGAGCCACTACCAAACCTTCACTTAGGCTACTTAAAACTGTTAATTTAATTCGCAACAATGGATTTCGTAAAGCTCTTGTTCACGTACGGGACTAACTAACTCCGTCTGAATTCGTTAAACGTTAGGTAACCAGATTGTAACTTAAATCCAGTTAACGTGGCCCGGCAATTAGCCAGCAGGTGAGGACGTGTGGCAAATAAGACCCCTGAATAATGTGTAGCTTAAAAGAACAATGCAGGTTTAAGTTTTTACAAGAATTTTTTAAGTTAATTTTGTAATCTAGAACTTCAGCCGTTTTTTGTAAAAGTCAAAGTCAAAATCAATTTATTCCAAATAAACCATTTACAGGCACTTTTGAAACGTCAAGACTGTCTGTCCTAGAAAAATGATGCTAATTGCACATTCCAAAGCGTAGATCACTATGGAGAAGAATGTGCAAGAAACTCCATGGACACTCTTTTCAATTAAGGTAATTATTACAAATCGGTTACATGTTTCTTGTTGATACTAGTATGTAAGAACAATGTAAATAATAAACACAAACTATTCTAAATATAGATATTAAAATAAACCACTGACAGCTAAGAGATGACCAATCTCAACTGACAGCGCTCGTTCAGGGACATGACCCATACATCAGCACTACCCAGCTCAACCATTTTATAGGGAACCGAATAATCCAATACACGCGCCATCGTCAGTGAGACATTTGAGTGAGCATGACGAACTGTCAGCTGCCGAGCTCATTTACGTCAAATCAAACAAGTCCTATAGTAACCTAAAACCATAAATTGTTCCATGGTACTCACATTTACAAACTTTGAAAAAAAAAATGAATTTACATCATACAATACTATTATAAAATAAAATTACCCATTTTAAAATACAAAAAAAAAGAAAAGTTATTTTAATGCCAATCCATTGGTACGAACTAGTGGTAGTGGAGCTGGACCAGCATTAAGCCAAGCATCGGCGAGCCATAGGTAGCTCGCCGTCCAATCGTCTGGTAACCGTCCGGACCAAGCCCAGTCGTCAACGGCGCGCAATGTTCCCGCGCGCCTCAAGGAGTTGTCAGCAAACCGTAGGGACCCTGCAGAAGGGTCGAAGCCAACTGGGGCCATGGGTTCGCGTCTGAAAGGAAGGCTCTGGCCCTGGTGTATATGGCAACGTTGGAATGGGATAGGTTGTTTAGTCAGTAAGAGTCTGACACTTGTTTCCCGCTCCGCCCAAGGGCGGGACTCGTCATACCTACCTAAAAAAAAAAAGCCAAGCATTTTTATCTTGAATGTAATCCTCCAACTTATAATATGCTTGTCTGCATAGTGTGCGTTTAATGCGAGATTTAAATTTCGTTTCATTAAATTCCAATATGTGGGGAGGTATATAAAAAGTTAAGTAACAATATTATGGACTCTAGAATCTTAAATATTAACTAACTAACATACTAAACCTAATTATATACCTAGTTTTATACAGGTATATACTAAAACAAAGTAGACCCTGGCGTCGAAATAGTCCTGTAATTGTACACCACTGTTATCCAGAAATGTGCCTAGAAGACTAGCACGGTACAAATGCCAGTTTTTTGAGCAAATTTATAGTAGGTATCTGTGTTTAATTCCGGGGTTAGGCAGTGTTATAGAGTTTTAAGATTATTTTACTGCAACGATGTAATTTATTATCAGTTAATGCAATTAACCAGCTGGTTATCCATTTAATCGATGATTTTATGTTTATGTTGTATAACAAGATTCGTCGTATACGGGACCCAAACATAAATCGAGAATATTATCAGTATACCATTCTATAGAAATTCAATGAGAATATATAAATTATTTATTAAACATGGTGTTTGCTTGCTCTCTGTTGAATTTGTACCCTAACCTGATATTCTAGGGTTCAGTGTTGATATTTGGCCAATCTAGGTCATGCGTTGGATCCTGACGTCATGTTATCAGGTAGACTAACTTTTAGTATTGCATCTAAGTTTGTACCTATTGATCCCACTTTAAGTTCGACACAATTTGGAGCAAGTCAAGTGGATGTGTGATTAGATAAGACACGGAGAGAAGAGAATGGGAATGCTTTATGATAAGTTGGAATCATCTGAGGGGCAGAAGCTCATTTATAAGTTGGCACGTTCCAGGGTCAAAGCGGCATTGGATATCACTAAGTGCCGCTGTGTAAGAGACCCTGACGGCAATCTGTTATGCGAGGACCTCGCGGTGAAGGAGAGATTGCGCTCGTACTTCCACGAGCTGCTGAACAAGCAGCACAAAGAGGTGCTGTCTCCGGTTCTCCCTCCAAATCAGGGACTTGTGCCCCTGGTTACGCCTGAAGAAGTGCATGTGGCTCTTCGCCGCATAAAGAACCGGAAAGCTGTCGGTGCCGATGGAGTCCCCATTGAAGCCTGGAAGGCGATGGGTGCTCGTGGTGTGGGCATCTTAACCCACCTATTTAACCACATGCTCCTCACCGGAAAGATCCCGAGTCAATGGAGACTGAGTATTATCACTCCAGTCTTCAAAGGCAAGGGATCAGTGCAGGAGTGTGGCGACTACCGGGGGATTAAGGTTATGTCCCACACCATGTAGCTCTTCGAGCGGGTGATTGACTCTCGGATCCGACAGGAGTGCACCGTCTCGGGATGTCAATATGGGTTTCGACCAGGCCATGGCGCCATGGATCCCATCTTTGCCCTAAGGGTTACCATGGAGGGATACAGATCAAAGAATACGCCTCTGCACCTCTTGTTCCTTGACATGCAGAAGGCCTTCGACTGTGTCCCCCGTGAGGTGATCTGGTGGGCGCTCAGATCCAAAGGAGTGCCCGAGACCTATGTTGACATCATCCGAGATATGTACCGAGACTCCGGTTCTGTGGTTCGGACCGCTGTTGGCGATACGAAACCCTTCCCCATCACCGTCGGAGTTCACCAGGGTTCTGTCCTTAGTCCGTTTCTGTTCAGTGTGGTGCTGGACGTCCTGTCCTCCAACATCAGGGACTTACACGAGCAGCCGCCATGGCTGCTCATGTATGCAAACGACATCGCGCTGGCGGACTCGGACAGTGGGCGCTTGGTTCGACGTGTGACAGCGTGGAAGGAATCGCTGGAAAACGGCGGTCTGAAAATTAATGCAGCGAAGACCGAGTACTTGGCCTGTAACACAACAAACGCTGCTCCTGTTCGCATGGGCGAAGACACAGTCGAGCACACGGAACAGGTCAGGTACTTGGGATCGGTGCTCCACGAGTCCGGGGACGTCGATTGCGACGTCGAGTCACGTATCTCGGCGGCCTGGGCGAAATGGCGTGAGGTGGCGGGGGTTATCTGTGACCCCAAAATGCCGGTTAGGCTCAAAGGACAGGTCTATAAGACCATCATTAGGCCTGTCCTTTTGTATGGCAGTGAAGCGTGGCCTGTACTTGAGCGGTACAAGCAGAGCCTGTGTGTCACGGAAATGAATATGCTGCGCTGGATGTCGGGAGTGTCGCGGAAAGACCGCATTAAAAACTCCCGCATCCGGGGCAGCCTTCAGGTCCGTGACATAGCGGATAAACTGCAGGAGGGTCGCCTACGCTGGTATGGCCACGTATTACGAAAACCGGCAGATTACGTGGGTAACAGATGCCTCGCCATGCCACCTCCGCCGGGACCCGGAAAACGAGGAAAGCCTAAGAGGCGTTGGATCGACGTCGTAAGGGACGATATGCGTGCCAATGGGCTTACGGTAAAGGACGCGAAAGACCGAGCGAAGTCGAGGCGTTTGAGTTGGAAAGCGGACCCCGGGCACCGAGGTGAAAGCCAAGGAAGCAACCGGGACTAGCGCTGAGATGATGATGATGATGACGGAGAAAAGAGAATGGGGAGCCATTTTGCCCTAATACATAGTTGCAATATTTATGGAAAACTAATAAATGATATTTATTTTGCACATGGGTTTTAAAAATACTTTTTCATCAGACGGAATCTCCCAGGGGAATAAAAAACGTAGGGGTCAAAGTTTTTTTAAAGTCCATACAATAAATATGTATGTAATAGTCAAATCATACGAGAATCATGCAAATTTGTCTGAAATAGTATTATGAAGTAAAAAACCGTGCATGTTTGAGTAGACCTGTCCAGTCAGTTCAAGCTTATGTCAGTATTTGCAAAGCTCAGCTTAGAACTACTGAGAAGCTCAACGATTTGACGAATCACTAGTGTACAAACTTTTGGACAGTGGCAACTCCTTGTACTTCCACTTTCCGTGCGAAGTGCGCTTTTTTTAAGGTAGGTGAAAACCAGTGAGGCCAGGGTCAGACTCTTACTGACTAAAAAACCTACCCCGTACCTTCCTTGCCTTATTCCTAGAGCCGCGGTAACAACGCTAGGAATTACAATGAAAGTACACTTCGTTCACTTCAACACTGAATTTATTAAGTGAAGCGTACGTGTCTATTTTGACATGTCCAAGACTAGAAGACCTAGAAACCAGACGTAATAATATAAACAATCTAAAAAAAACCAGCTAAAGATGATCATAGATGTATAGTGTGGCATCACAAAGACTAAACCGAATGAACTTCCTCAAATCTTATCTTACATCCCAATTAAACTCCAGAAAAAGTATTAAAAAGTATCCATGAGCCAAATTTCCCGCTGATATAGGCTAGAATAAAATTTTCATAGCATTATCCGCCGAGGTGAAATACGGAACTCGTAAAAGTCTCATAATTTTAATCCGCGAAGATTTTACTGCGTCACACAGAAAAATAAGCATGACAACCCTATTTTATGCATCTATAAACCATAAATGTTAGTGTTATCTGTAATTTAATGAATCATGTAAGAAAAAACACTTTTATATGCTGCAATAAAAAATATATGTTCCAAAAATATCTATGAAGAATTGATGCTAATTTATTCTGCCTGAAAATGTATATATCCGCGAGATTTTTTTAAAAACGGCCATCATATTCCTCGAATGCAAAGAGAAAATAAAATAAGACGCTTAAATTTTAGTCCATATAATTCTGACATTCTCTCCCTTGCTCCACATAGAAGTCATTTCATAATTTCTCATCATCAACACCTACAATTTTACTAAGCCTTCTTCAAGCATACTTCACAAAGAAGCATTAGACATATGTTCTCCAAAAGGTCAGGTAAAAGTATACATTCTCTGCTTGTATAGCACACCCACATTTTACCAGTTAGAGTTGGAATCCTATAAGAGGTCTTACTGATAGAGCTGGCTTGTTCGAGAGAGCGACCGCATTCCTGGAAAGGTAAAATAATCCGGCACTCTGTCTTTTCCCAGAGTAGTAAAAGTATATTTGGTGATTTTGTAGACGAAAAAAATTATAAGATGGTTCTTAGAAACCGAGAAACCGTCTCATTCAATTGGTTTAGCTTTCGTACCTATCAACATTGTGTCGTAAGCCACTGGGTGAAAATGACACATTTAATGTTTGTAAAAACTAATGTTCAAATAAAAATATCAAGTTGTAAAGACTAGTCCAGACAAAAAAACTAGGCCAGACGAATGAGACGCCCTCTTGATTTCAAAGTATGTACTGCAAAAGGGTCGAAGCCAACTGGGACCAAAGGTTCGTGTGTGAAACGAAGGCTCTAGTCCTGGTATATATATGACGACGTAGGAACGGGGTAGGTTGTTTAGTCAGTAAGAGTTTGACATTGTTTCCCAGTCAAGGGCGGGATTGACTTTACCCTACCATAAAAAAACCCTAAAAAAACGTTTGTCTTGAAATATAAACAACGCTAAAAAAAATATTACTGCAGCAAGAGAAACATTTTCTATTATTTCTTTACTTCATAA
This sequence comes from Mythimna loreyi, assembly GCA_029852875.1. NCBI lineage: Eukaryota > Metazoa > Arthropoda > Insecta > Lepidoptera > Noctuidae > Mythimna > Mythimna loreyi. The sequence goes on from CM056787.1 coordinate 13,427,552, forward strand.
CTAATTCCACCAGCAATCAGTCCAAACCACAGAAACCAAGCTATCAATAACTAAGATAAGGCTAGATGCCAACTACGTAATGACAAAGGTGAGTACATTTAGTCACATAATCCATTTATCAGTCGCAGTCACGCGTCATGACCCAATGATTAGATGAGGCTTAATGATACGACACGAGGGATGTTCTGCTGAGTAGTTTATGTTATTGTTGATGGCGTTAGATGGCTTTATGAATTGTAGATAGGTGGAAGTAACTATCTCCACCTATCAGGCACATAGCAGGTATTGCAATAATGTCTTAATCATACGTAAAATGTTGCACGGCCGCGCGCAGCGATGTATGCAAGTTGTAGAGACAAGTAAGCTATGTTCTCGACCGAATTGAATTGTTTTCAGGTAATTTTTTACGACCCGTTCCCACTTCTAGAGAGGAGGCTTGATTCCTTGCAGCAGACAAATTACAAAACTGATGCTATGCTATGCTATACTTAGTTTTTGCGGAATCCTCAGTGCGCGAGTCCCTCATTCCGAGAGTTTTTTTAACCATAAAGTTTATTCTATGCTACAACATTATATTGCCTTGTCTATGTCGACAAAAGAGCGGTAAAGTACGCGGCAAAATAAGTTGAACCATTTGCTCTGGAACCATAGAAAATGATTTAACTTATTGCCATATTATACTATATAAAAATCAATGGCTAGGCTTGATGCGAACAACAATGTTCTCATTAAGCCTTACTCTGTCATCAATCTGTTGTTTTAATTCTATAACTGTTCTATACATTTATAAATACTTCTACATTAAGAACATACATTTTAACACAAATACACACACCATCACAGAAGCACTCCATCATGCTTTATATCTAGGTTATTTAAAAATTTAATATTATTGTGGAAGAACGGAGTCTACTAATTTTAACAATACATATTTGGTTCAGAAATAAATAATTTATAAAAATAAGTTGATGAAAGGGAGAGAGCGACAAAGTGTGAATTAAGAGATTATGAGGTTCAAAAATGGTCCATTACAGATAAGCTACCATTAACGTCCATATTCAGAAAGGGTAGCCGGTAGGTATCGTAAAATACATCCCCATTGCCACTGATAAGTACAATTTTACTCAATTACCAACTTAATTAAACTGGGCACAATGCTAACGCATTTCTACTATATTAGTAATAATAGCTCATCGTTCCCAATAATCATTGGTGCGTGGCGTGTGGCGTCGAACGGATTACAAGCGGTCAACGGATAATTTGAGGGGCAATATCCGCACTAGTCCCCTCAGTGCGGATAATGCGGATACGGATAACCAGTGGAGTTACTTGCTCCCATTATACGGTTGTGATTGAGTGATGTGTTGTCGATCAATAGGTTTTGAGGGTTCGATCTTGTTTTGTTTCAAATGAAAATCGAGTTTTCAGTGGTGAAAATGGATTGATTGGGTTCGGTAAATAAAAAGTTTTTTCTCCAAAGAGCGTTTGTGAAAATTTCGTTCGCTAGTTACTACTCGTGCAAATCTTTAAAGATAAAAAATCAAATTATTTATTTATGAAATAAAAAAAATAAACGTTATCAATCATGCAACTAGTTAACTCATCGTTACAGCCGTTTACGCTGAGTACGCAGTCACCGTCACCATGCATCGAGTTGAAATCGGGCATAATTGTTTTTATTAAATTGTATTCAGTCTTGTTTCCGCCATCGTAGAAATATCCTGTATTTTTGATAATAGAATTTTCTAATAATAAATAAATATTTTTTAACTAAATTCCCGATCGCCAAAACATTTGTCACAGTATTTTTAAGCTATTGCATAGCTTCTATCGCAGGCCTTGAGCGCGGGGACTAAATCCAGAAATTCCGTAACGAAAAAACCTCACGCTCCCCATTCCGACGGGCACGGAGGTGTGGCTTGAAGGCCGTGCATCGGCTAACGTCGTGTCAGTTCGGTAGTCTTCGACACGGCGCTGTGTGTCGTGCGATTAGACGTATTGTACGACTTTACGGAACTCGCCCGAATCGAGACGAGCTGCTCCGAAATCGGACGAATACATAATCAGCTGTTTGTGAGAAAGTATATAGGTGTATAAGTATTTATCTACAACTTGTACGTGTTCTTTATTTGTTTTCCTATCGGTCACCACGGTCAAAAAGTGTAACTTGATATCAAAGAAAAAGAAATATTGTATGAATAAAATAAAAATAAAAAATAAATAATTGTAATTGCATAAGTTGATACAGAATGCTATGCAATAGCTTTACCGCGGCAGTCCCCGAGTGCCACACGTATTTTTTTTTCTTATACCAGCTGGTGCCCATGACATTGTCCACGTCAGATTCGTAATGCAACACTGTGCAGTACCTAATTGATTACATTTTTTTTTTTTTTTTTTTTATTTCTTAAAAAATTAGGGACTTTTATAACGCACAGCGTATGTCAGTCCCATCGTACCCTAACACTCGTATCATCAAAAGAGATCAATGGATCTGGGCCATGAAGTCGAACAACTTTCTAGCGTCATCAGAAGTGGGTTTACTCAACACTTGGTGGAATGTACCTATATTGTTCTTGTTTAACTTCAAAGCCCTGAACAACTTATTCCTATCAGCCTCATATCGAACACATTCCAGTAACAAATGGTGCATATCTTCGACAACTCCACAAACCTCACAGTTGGGAGAGTTTATCTTTTTCATTAGAAACACGAATTTGCCACATGGAAAATGTCCCGACCTGAGTCTGTGAGCTGTAACGACTAATTTTCTGCTTAGGTTATTATTTACAAACCAGGGTACACGAGTAGGCTGACATTGTATGGTTTTATACCAAATTCCTTTTTCTAATGAAGTTCTGTCAAAGTATTCCTTCCATTGATCATAACAGACATTTTTAAATTTTGGTAATATTTCGGAATAATCAAGAGTAATATTGGTTGGTTTTCCGTGTTTGGCTGCATGTTTGGCCAAAATATCAGCCTGCTCGTTACCCCGTATTCCAATATGTGATGGGACCCATTGCAATCTCAGCTGAATACCTTTTTGAATAAGTTCGTCTATCTTAGATAGAATGCAATAAGCTATCGAAGCACCTCTGAAGCCAGAGGCGCATCGAGCTATATGCTGTAGGGAACTTTTACTGTCAGTACAAATAACAGCATTTCTGTTACGACAATTTATGACAAATGTCAGTGCTTCTGAGATCGCAATGAGCTCCAACGTCATTATGGATGCTGGTTTACTTATTTTAAAACAATTATCATTTAGGTTATCTACATCTTTACAGGGTACATAGTAAGCCGCACCGCGGCCGTCTACACTCTTCGACCCATCTGTGAATATACTAAGCCAACCATTATATTTTGTGCATAGTTCTTTAGTCACTTCGTATTTTAATAAACTATAATCATAATGCCCCTTCGGTAACTTGACTGAATCTAAATTACAGTCAATTATTTCGTTCACTTTAATGTTCGTGACCCATGTTCTTAAAGTGAACATAGGTAAAGGGTAAGAAGATGCTACCTCAATCTCTTTAACTTCGTTATATGCTGTTGCTATTATAGGAATAACCTTATTTCGCCAATAACTATTGTGTCGAAGAGCATAGAGTTCACCTAACAGATTATTCGTTATATTATTTTCTACAGATTTGGCTTTTAGACAAAACTTGTGAGCTAAATATTTTCTTCTTATGCACAGTGGAACCACACAAAGCTCACTCTCCATAACGTGTATCGGAGTAGATTTGATAAAACCTCCTATGACCCGTAAAGCTTGATTTTGCAACTTATTCAACTTATCTAAGTGACACTTTGCACTAGCATCATATATGTAACAAGTATAATCTATACGACTTCTAATTAAAGCTATATAAATATGTCTCAAATGTTGGGGATGTAATCCCCAAGACCTACCCGCCAGAACTTTAAGTAATCTAAGGTTTCTTTGGACTTTTTCTACCGTAGAGTTAATGTGCTTATTCCAACGCAAGCAGCTATCAAGCCATACACCTAAGTATTTGTAACTATCAACTGTATCTAAATTGCAATTATTTATTTTAAGCTCAACCTTCGGCCTTCTAAAACCTCTGCTAAAGATACACACTTTAGATTTTGCTGGCGATAATTCTAATCCTAACTCATCTAGCACGTCGCACAATCTATTTAGCGCTGTTTGAAGTGCGCGTTGAGTTTCTTTTAAATTAATAGACGTTCGGTACATAACAAAATCATCTGCGTATTGACACATACTAGCGTTTTGAATTTCTTGAAAGCACTTAATTGTAGCTATGTTGAAAAGTAAGGGTGAAATTGGGTCTCCTTGTGCCAATCCTCTATCTGTATATCTTATAAAGAATGTGCATTTATCTGTTTCATCTCTAATCATAAGATGCCTCTCACTCAAAAAATTCCATAAATACTGGCAAAACGTTTTTCCAATACCTATGTCATCTAGAATATTTACTAGGACATCTGTTAACACATTATTGTATGCATTAGTAATATCAAGAAAACAGGCTACTGTTGGAGTTTTACGTGAAAACCCTGTGTAAATTTGACTAACTAATTTAACTAAACAGTCCTGGCAGGATTGTCCTCTCCTAAACCCAGAGGTATATTGGGATAGCAACTTATTTTTTTCAATATACCACTCAAGCCGCTTTGTCAGCATTGAATGGAAGATTTTACAAATACAGGATATTAAGGAAATAGGTCTTAATTTAATACTATTATTACCTGGCGAGGATTTTGGTATTGGTGTTACCAATATATCCCGCCATTGTTTTGGAATAATCCCAGTCTTAAAAATATGATTATATAGATTTAGTAAATATTCTCTGCTAGTAGGAGATAGATAATATAGCAAAGAATATGTAATCCCATCGGCACCAGGAGCTGTATCTTTTCGTTTAAAGCAATTCAACATTTCTTGTAAAGTGAAGTCGTCTTCTAGTACTACATTATTTGATTTGAACTGCCGGGGTTTAGGGTAGACGTAATCAGGAGAAAGACTACGCAGGAGATCAACCTTGTGTTCGTTTGAAACAGATAACCTTGGCGATACGCGTCCCTTAACCCATCCCATACGTTTCCACATTTCAGAACTAGATGTTTGTTCATTAATACTACTGCAATAATTTTGCCAATCTTTTAACTTCTCTTGACAAATTACTTTTTTAGCAGCTTTTGTTTTGAGCTCGAGCACACTTAGGTTATTTGGTGTGGGATTTCTCCTGAATTTTTTTAAGGCTAATCTACGTTGTGCTACCGAATGGGATAGAGTAGGATTCCAGTAAGACTTTGGTCGAAAGCCGTTTGTCGGATTATTACAGATTTTAATAAAAGGGATACTTTCATCCGCGGCTTTATTTAATTGCTCTAAAAAGTTATCATACAAAGACTGTACATTGCTTGGAACGACAGTTTGCACTAGATAATTTTCTAAGAGTTTGCTGTATTCTGACCAATTCGCTAGTTTGAAGTTCCGCTTTTTATCTGTACCAAAAGAATTTAAGCTGCTATTATACTTGTATGAGATTTTTATAATTAAATGATCACTGCCTAAATTTTCGTTTATGACCTTCCATCCTAGCAAAACAGATAAATCTGTAGATACAAATGTAACGTCAGGAGATGTGTTCTGTGCAACTCCATCGACCAAGGTTACTCTCGTCATACTACCATCATTGAGGGCAATAAACCCCGATTCTAAAGCAGAATCATACAACTGTACTCCTCTTGCGTCAGTTTTTGAGGACCAAGTTGCATGGTGTCCATTAAAGTCTCCGGCAACAATGCATTTGCTTGAAAATAATGAAAATATTTGTTCCCAGTCAGAAAGACAAGTACGAACCGAAGAAGGGCAATATATTAACACTATGTTTTTAATTTCATTGCAATTCAAAAGTTTTACGCTCATAATTTCTATTCCAGGATTATTTATAATGGTGTTACACTGTTGTACTTTTATCGATTTATGTATTAAAATTGCTAGCCCACCGTACCCATCCGATCTATCCTTTCTAAAAATATTATATGTACTTACATTTAAGTGTATATCCGTCTCTAACCAAGTTTCAGTAATTAGTGCTATGTGTACTTTTTCTTGTGCTAGTAAAAGCTCGAATTCGTTACGTTTAGGTATCAAGCTACGTGCGTTCCACTGTACAATATGAAGAGATAGCGTATTTCTGTTATCGTTAGCCATTATTGAACATAAATATTATTTTTTTCCACAAATCATCACTTCTAAACACTTTAAAAAATAATTTACTACACAAGTCAAATATAATTTTGGTTAATTCCTGTAGTTTCAAAATCCAGCTATCGTCTGAAAAACAAATATCTTTAACTTTTTGATATATACTAAAAAAATCTAGATTAGAACTTGTATTTATTGTCTCTGAAAGTCCGTCTTTTTGGGATTTTTTGCTTGTAGTTGCTGGTTGGGTATCGTTACTTTCTTTTTCTCTATTACTACTTATAAGACTGGCCTCCATATGCTTCCTCCTTGGTACATCTTTTTGTTGATTATTTTTCTTCCCTAAATTATCTATTTCTGTCATACTATCTGTTGCAAATCCAGAATTCTGAACATTTGTATTCGTTGTCACCGCATCCCTGTATGTTTTCCTCTGTGTATAATTTAAATTTTCATTTTCTAGACTTTCTAAATTAAGGTTTCTCGCTGTGTTCGTAATTGTAGTATTAGATTGTTGAGTTTCGTTCTCTTTTAAATACAATTCCAACCCTTTTCTGTACGTACAGTTTTCTTTAGTCATAATATCTCTAATTCTTTTCTCTTTTAAAAAGATGGGACATTTCTTGTACATCGCCATGTGTGGTCCTTTACAATTAACACAAATGTATTCATTTGTTTCACAGTTAGGATGTTGATTGCCACATTTGGGGCATATTGTTTTATTAGTAGGGCATGATCTCGATAGGTGACCGAATTTCCAACATTTGGAACATTGTGACACTGGAAACGTGTAAGGTTCCACTTTGAACCTACAACCGTAGCCGTACACGTACGGCGGTAAAGTGGCACCTTTAAAACAAATTCTAACTGTTTCCGAATCAATCCATTCTCCATTCTCTGATAGTTTTTTTAGTCTTTTAACTGATAAAATTTCGCTGCCACAACTAATATTGTCTAGAATTTCTTTTTCGTCTGTTTCCAAATCTATTTGTCTCAAAGTCCCATAGGATAGACTCACTTCATCAGTCATCTGCATTCTGTAATCTAACTTGACAATATTTTCACAATTTAACAACTTATTAGCACTTTCTCTGTTTTGAAAATAAATTAAAACCTTGAATGCGCTTTTATAGACCATTCTAATTATATTCGGGATATTATATGATCTTAACAGTTTAGCCATTCCAAATTGTTTTGGCAGCATTTCTTTTCCAGTCACACATACAATATGCTTCTCCTCATCATTCTTATCGCCTTCTGGCCCCAAACTATTGTTTATCGAGTTATTCCTGTTTGGTCTTTTATGTCCTCTAATTACTGTTATAAAATTATCTTCCTCCACAATTTCTTCATCTTCCTGTCGCCCTCTCTTCGCTAAAACTCGTTGATCACATTCTACTCCCTCCTTCATCTTCTCCACTAAAGTAACATTAACTGGTTGTCCACTTTCTATAACTATGTTCTGCTCCATCGTTTCATGATCACTTGTGTCACACGAACTCGCGTTATCATGTATTTCATCCATTTGAAAATAAAATTATCATTATGTGGGTAGACTTAAAAAAAAAAAACAAGCCGCGCGTTAGTAATATTACGGTCCGACGTTCCAAACGTGTGCGTCCGACTCGGCTGCTCACGCGCAACTGATTGATTACATTTTCAAAAAGTTTTTACACAGATGCCTAATTCTTTTTCCAAAATAAAATAAGTTATATAACATTTGCTATTTACCAGCTGTCGAAGTCCTGTCAAAATCGGTTCAGCCATTAAAATCCCGTCAAAATCGGTTCAGCCGTTACAGATTAAGCCATTTACCACAGATCATTTATAATTAAATTGTAAAGAAACTTTTAAATTTTATATATTTGTATAGATTTTAATATATATTATGTAAATATTACGCGTGTGAAGCAATAAGAAAAAAAAAACATTTTATTATCTGATAATTCTATCTTGCTTTCAAATTCTCGAAGTATATGGACTGAATCTACAATCTAAATAGAATAGAGTGAAGAAAACTTAGTGGTATCTTACATCCCTACTAACAAAGTTTGTGTGTCATGGCCGTCTATAGCCGGTGACGCATTTTCCTCCGTGGGACATCTTGTAACTATGTTACTGTATCGAATTTGAGTTTCTCCCTGCTGTCATTGAATTACTCATTCACTCAAGTTTCTGTTTTAGTTGCTTTATTTTAGGTCGAAGCTTGAAATATGGTTATAATTATTACGAAAAATAATAGAAACACAAATTAAAATTTTAATTAATGAGTAATTGACAGTTTGTAAAGTCTAGCCATTGTGTCTCATTTGTTACTTTCCTATTCAGTCTTAGATAGTATAAACAGGACTCTTGTCTGATCACAATTTTTTTTCCGTCTGTTAAGACTCTTTTTCTCAAAAATTGTTGGGGTATTCAGTTCATAATTAATTACAAATACTTAACCTGTTATTGCTTAGAGCAATGATAAACTTAAACACAATCTAAAGATAACACTGTTAATTATTTTCTGTTTCCACAAAATAATCAAAGCCTATGGTGTACTTTCCGAGGACCTAGCATTCAGAAGTTTGCCAAAAAGCAAGGTTTCTTAAAGGTTTTGTAATTTTCTTTATTCACAAAATAATTACTTTTATTTCACGGACCATCAAACTTTTGTTGGCTTAAACTGACTTGTAATCCTTTATTTGCTTTTTACGAAGTGCATGGTAACTTTTATCAATAATGCCGCAGCCTTGGCTCATTAGTTACCCCAAGACCAAATCGACCGCATCCGCATCGCATTTAAAATAAACTTTTTCAATCAACTATCTTGCACAAATGATACAACTTTTTATCGAATATCGATACCAGGGCTCGTATCGAAACTTGGTATATAGCTTATTGTTTTGTTAGTGCAACGAACAAATTGAATTTTACCAATCCACAAGATTACTCTCAAAGTACCTACGTTTCTCCGGACAACACGACCTAGTATCGACTTTTAATAAAAATAAATTCCGTTTAAATGAAATCAGACCTTTTTATCGAGCCGTACAGTTTTAAGTGGGATCCCTCTAAATTGGGTATCTTATTTGAAAAACTTTTGGACCTGTTTTCTTTGGTCGGTAATTTGGATTTTCGAATGGTGTTTGCCTAATAGGCAAGAGTGGTTTTGAAAGTCGGTTATTTGAATTATTTTTAGGTCAATTTTCTGGCAGTTATTCCGTAAATATAATATGAATTAATAAACCTATAGAGTAGTATAATTTATCAAAAAGTTATATAGCTTTTTTTATAGTGGGCAAAATCATCTAATGACTAATCCCGGAGCGGGAAACAGTGTCAGACTCTTACTGACTAATCAACCTACCCCGTTCCAACATTGCCATGCATACTTAGGGCCTACCCTTGGCCCTAGTTAACCAAGGAAGGTTAGGTTAGGTTAACTTACTTGAAACGTTTACATTTTTGGAATCGTATTAGATCTTCGTACATTTTGTTCCCAATTGCCGTATAATGTTAGTGAAACTTCAAACTTAAACCACACTGGGCTTATCTGACGTACATTGGCTTGTACGAGAACTAGTTTCGCATAATTTCTATTTTATATTATAATAGATAAGCTAACGTGTATCGGGTAACGCCTGAAGAGGAAATTTCATTCTGAAACTTAAACTAGAAGGTTTTATAAAGTTTGTGGTTGAATGCAGTGGGTGCGGGCAGAATGGAGCCTGGCTTAGATATCGGTTTTTTGAAACTAAGTTAGACGTGGCAAGATTCTCTTCCCTGTATTCTTTGGAACCCCTTTGTCTCAGTCAAAGTAATTTATATTAGTTTTAAATGAATTGCGAGAAAGTTATATTGATGTAATTAGGTCTTTTGTTTCAAATCTGTATATTGTCTGTCGATACCTCACTGTTGTTGACATATTTGTTTGTAGACTGAAAAACGTTACACTATTTGTCGCTTTCACAGCTAGACAAAGACCTTCCCCAAACATCGCCACAAAGACCTACTATAGGTAGATACCCCTGAAAGATTAAAATCTCCTTTTAGCACAGCACGTCCGCAGTGGGGTGACCTATTTCTTGCAAGGAAACACGGAGCGAACCGGAATTACCTTAATTTATAACTAAGACTGTAGTTGCACCGAAAAAGACTTCAATACTCAACGTGAAACGAAGAAAAAACCTTCAAACGACAAAATAATGATGCTGGCCGGATTATTATTCGCTTCATGCAGTTGCAACTTCAAAATTTCTAGATAGTGAAAGACACGTTCAGAAGAGGAAACGGGCATCGCAACCTCCCCTTATCTTAACCGCAGGCGAATACGGGCAACTGAGCATAACTGTGTGCATACTAAGCTCTGCGCTTATTTTGCTCGTTTATGCATTTCCGTGTACGGGTACCGTAGTTCCTTAACGGTTTTATTTATGGAATTTTGTAGGTATATAAAAGCACGTAGCGTTACATAGAAATGGGTTTGAAATATTTCAAGGTAGTTTTTTAGGATTTTTCATTTCAAGCAAGTGACCAGCGGAGGCCGAATATTGACGGCTCCGAATTACGAATTGTAGGTCGCTGATTCAAACCCAGCCATGTCCATTACTTTGTATAATTTATTTCATCACCATTACTCTCAAAACGGTGAAGGAAAACATCGTGAGGAAACCAGTACGTCCTAGAACCAAAATTTCGAAAACATGTGACATCCATCAACCTGCACTGGACCCACCTGCTGGCTGGCCATAGCCCAGTCCCTCTCCTAGAGAGGAAACCTGAGTCCCAGCAGTGGGAACATAATATTTTCAAAGCGTGGATAAAATGTTCCTTATAGATGACATAAAAGACGAAGCGAACAGAGCAGACTAACTTAATTGGAAATTGCATCTTGGTACCAATCTGGGCCAGCGCATAAGGAAGTAACAATATTGTAAGTAAACTTAAAGATATTTTCGTTCCCGAGTAGGTACGTTTTCAGGAACTTAATTAAACTGTTTAATCACTTTTAATTTTATCATAAATGACACCACATTTAGGGAAAATTAAAAAGTGAAGGAAAATTTTTGGAAAATAATTGCTTATTAACAAGTTTCTATGGAGAAGACTACTTTCAGGCTGACGAAGCCACTGGTAGAAGTATTTTTTTTAATGTAAACTAGTGCTTGACTGCAATCTCACAGGTTAGGATGGAAGCAATCCACGGATGGACGCAATCGTTGATGGTGAGGCGCAATAGTAGTAGTCGTTATAATATAACTCTAATGAATCTGAATAAACAGATATTGCATCCACATAGGCCATTACTAGGGTAAATCAGAGCGGGCTAGACCATACTAGCCGTTCAAGTATCGTAATTAGAAACATAATAGAAAAAAAATAGGTGTGCCAACGCCGGTGTTCGTTTGGGGCTCAAGAGTTTAAAAGAGTTAAAAAAAATTGAGCAAATATGAAGGCTATAACATTAATGAGATAACATAGATGCCACATTTGCAGAAACAAATGCAAGAAGCAATGAAATTATAACATTACTGAAAAGGTAGTTACATCGATGAAAATTTCCCCTACCGCCGTGAGTGTTTCCTCAAGTATCAGACTTATTAAATTAAATATCAATACCACGCCTGATGAAACCCCCCGCTTTCCTGGTTTAACTAATATTGATAAATTTAAATACTTCAGTCGACTATTAAATTACGCATCAATTACAGTGATTGATTTTGAAAATTCAGGAACTGTGAGTTTGAAGAGTGTAATAATATTATGTATAAATATTTTTCCGTAATTAAAAAGAAACAGTACCCTGGCTCTTCAAAACAATTACTCTACAAATCGATAGTTACAATTTGGATATTTATTTACATTGCTTATTTTTATTTTCGTGAAGATTTCTCAATAAAATCGAATACCGTAATTAGAGACATAATGGAAATACAATAGGTACCTGGGTCAGGACCAAATTTTTGACGCGAAGAAATGTGTCATACTGGAAAATAAATGTGGCACAATAGAATTGTTGCCCTACATTTATTTTCCAGCGTGACACATTTTGTTGTAATTTCCGTTGTGCGATTACGTCAAAAATTTGGTCCTGACCCACCTATGCGAACGACGGCGTTCGCTGGGGCTCAAGAATTTAAAATGCAGTTGTATTCAGTTCAACTGGGTGACACTACAGCATCACTTTACTTGACACTTCGACTAGTAACCAATGAAACAAAGTGTTATTTTTAATCTTAACTTTCTAAATATTGTTTCTAAACTATGTTTTTTTTCTTTTTTTCTGGCTCACGCTTTACTCCATCTCATTCGCTCGGATTTTTGCATCATAATAGGAGCCGACTGCTTTTCCCAAATTACTTCACCTAAATCAAAAACCCAATAAACAAGCAAGAATTATCCATCTCCATATAATTTTAATCCAGCGCTGATCTCATAAACAATCGTCCAGCGAAGTGTTTGCACAGTTTTGTGCAAACACGACAATATTGCTATAAGGCCCATAAATAATAATACAATTAGGCACAGCTACTGGCACCCGTGGGACGTGATTTATTACGAACTGAGCATAATTTGTGACTACCACCCAAAGGTCACTTGATTATTCACTAGAATTATGAAAATATAAATTATTGTCGTCTTGATAGTACGTAATTACGTGAGTGTTCTTATTAAGGAACACAGAATAATTTGTTCTGTTGATTAATTTTTGTAGTAATTAATTAGGGGAGTTCAATTTTTTTATACTGCTTCAAAGTTTTACTAATTTACCTATTTGGCCTCCTGTGTATAGTATAATTTACAAGTCAAAGCTAAAAATATTACAATCTTTCTACCCACATAACTTGGTAATAAAAGTACAAATTATATTATAAAACCTTGTACAACACCTACCTTCATTACAATAACTTGTCTGACCGTAATACATTGAAATTTTAATTAAAATAATACGTAGACACTTCATTAATAGGTATTATTTCATTAGCATTGTTTCTTTCTTATTAGTCCCACAATCCAAATTATACGAGGGTAGGCGTTAAAGGGACGCGTATATCGCACCGTAAATTGCCTACAATAAAATCGTAACATTGTCTTTGAAGTACAATGACTGGATGTGGCTCGGTGGCTAAGTTGAGATCTGAGGACTCAAAGACATAACCGCGTTGCGGCGCCGCGCCGCTAAAATCAGCTGTGCCCCCGCAGCAGAATTTTGTGGGGTGCACCGCAGCGCTTTATTAAATGGATGCATCTAGTAACGTTTATTAAGTTTATGCCGAGAGACGTCTCATTCCGTTTAACATTTCGGTATCATCAAAGGTAGAGTGAATGACCTTTAATAAATTCACACACACACATCAACGATCGCATCACTGCTTACCATCTGATGGGATCACAGTCAAGTACTTGTTTATATCCTACCTACTGGGATTTAGTTATATCCGATTAGATTGGAACAGACTAGGTGCAATATATTTTATTTGTAAATGGGCTAAGCTAATTGTATTATAAAATAATATTATAATCATTAGCCTGCAGCAAAAACATATTATAGCCATTTCCAGTTGCATGTGATTAATTACAACATTAGTGTTAATTTAAATATTATTGCGAATACTTTTACTCTATCAAAGAAGTTCTTAAAAAGTTATTGTAACGAATAATAGCTATGTGATTTCGACGAATGTAGTTTTGAAGATACAGGCCACTTCTAGTAACCATTATAAAAACGTGATAGCTCCCGCTGAATAAGCAAAAGGGAAATAAGGCAGAAACGGTGGGGGTAGGGGCCAATGTAATTAATGCTTACGTTTAATTGTAGCCCAAATTGGAGGAGACGGACCCTTACAGATGTGAGACAAGTCGCAATGAAAAATAAAGTGGATGATGTTATACGGCTGTGGCCGGGAATTAGCTGAACGATGCTCTTTTCTGGGATTTATGAATTTGTCCTGGAAATTTGCAATTTTTTAAATTATGCTACTTTTAAATGCATTTGTTAGGAAGAATTGTATTTATAGAATTTTAGATATAGATAGATATTTTTAGTAAATTGGTATTCGTTAATTTGATTAAATTTATTTCAATGTACCTCATTTTTGTTTTTAAAGCCTAAAGTTTTTGATGTTCATATTTTAACAGAAACTTTTAGCTGATGGAACACTGTAAACTAAAGTTTAATAAACAGTGCTATATAACTAACGAAATCCCGAAAGCCATCACCGAGGCGGCAAAGTCGGTGCTCGGCTTGTCCGGGGGCGGCCGCAAGTGTGACAAGGAAACTTGGTGGTGGGATGACACAGTCCAGAAGGAGATCAGAGAGAAGAAAGCTCTCTTCAAAACGTGGCAAGCTTCCAAATCTCCCGAAGACCGCGACGCATACAGAGCTGCAAAACGTGCCGCGAAGAGGGCCGTAGCCAGAGCCAGACGAGACCACTTACAGCCACTTTATGATAAGTTGGAATCGTCTGAGGGGCAGAAGCTCATTTATAAGTTGGCACGTTCCAGGGTCAAAGCGGCACTGGATATCACTAAGTGCCGCTGTGTAAGAGACCCTGACGGCAATCTGTTATGCGAGGACCTCGCGGTGAAGTAGAGATGGCGCTCGTACTTCCACGAGCTGCTGAACAAGCAGCATAAAGAGGTGCTGTCTCCGGTTCTCCCTCCAAATCAGGGACTTGTGCCCCCGGTTACGCCTGAAGAAGTGCATGTGGCTCTTCGCCGCATGAAGAACCGGAAAGCTGTCGGTGCCGATGGAGTCCCCATTGAAGCCTGGAAGGCGATGGGTCCTCGTGGTGTGGGCATCTTAACCCACCTATTTAACCGCATGCTCCTCACCGGAAAGATCCCGAGTCAATGGAGACTGAGTATTATCACTCCAGTCTTCAAAGGCAAGGGTTCGGTGCAGGAGTGTGGCGACTACCGTGGGATTAAGGTTATGTCCCACACCATGAAGCTCTTCGAGCGGGTAATTGACTCTCGGATCCGACAGGAGTGCACCGTCTCGGGATGCCAATATGGGTTTCGACCAGGCCATGGCGCCATGGATCCCATCTTTGCCCTAAGGGTTACTATGGAGGGATACAGATCAAAGAATACGCCTCTGCACCTCTTGTTCCTTGACATGCAGAAGGCCTTCGACTGTGTCCCCCGTGAGGTGATCTGGTGGGCGCTGAGATCCAAAGGAGTGCCCGAGACCTATGTTGACATCATCCGAGATATGTACCGAGACTCCGGTTCTGTGGTTCGGACCGCTGTTGGCGATACGAAACCCTTCCCCATCACCGTCGGAGTTCACCAGGGTTCTGTCCTTAATCCGTTTCTGTTCAGTGTGGTGCTGGACGTGCTGTCCTTCAACATCAGGGACTTACACGAGCAGCCGCCATGGCTGCTCATGTATGCAGACGACATCGCGCTGGCGGACTCGGACAGTGGGCGTTTGGTTCGACGTGTGACAGCGTGGAAGGAATCGCTGGAAAACGGCGGTCTGAAAATTAATGCGGCGAAGACCGAGTACTTGGCCTGTAACACAACAAACGCTGCTCCTGTTCGCATTGGCGAAGACACAGTCGAGCGCACGGAACAGGTCAGCTACTTGGGATCGGTGCTCCACGAGTCCGGGGACGTCGATTGCGACGTCGAGTCACGTATCTCGGCGGCCTGGGCGAAATGGCGTGAGGTGGCGGGGGTTATCTGTGACCCCAAAATGCCGGTTAGGCTCAAAGGACAGGTCTATAAGACCATCATTAGGCCTGTCCTTTTGTATGGCAGTGAAGCGTGGCCTGTACTTGAGCGGCACAAGCAGAGCCTGCGTGTCACGGAAATGAATATGCTGCGCTGGATGTCAGGAGTGTCACGGAAAGACCGCATTAAAAACTCCCGCATCCGGGGCAGCCTTCATGTCCGTGACATAGCGGATAAACTGCAGGAGGGTCGCCTACGCTGGTATGGCCACGTATTACGAAAACCGGCAGATTACGTGGGTAACAGATGCCTCGCCATGCCACCTCCGCCGGGACCCGGAAAACGAGGAAGGCCTAAGAGGCGTTGGATCGACGTCGTAAGGGACGATATGCGTGCCAATGGGCTTACGGCAAAGGACGCGAAAGACCGAGCGAAGTGGAAGCGTCTGAGTTGGAAAGCGGACCCCGGGCACCGAGGTGTAAGCCAAGGAAGCAACCGGGACTAACGCTGAGATGATGATGATGATGCTATATAAGTAACGAAATGCTAGGAGGAAACAAAAAATATGGATGTATCATTGACATTTCCGGAAAGAAAGCCCACGGTCTTAGAAACGGCTACTGAAGGAGAATTCTGATACGATCTCGTGGTAAATCCTAGAGCGAGTGAAGTCATGGGGTGATTTCCCACATCAACTAAAAAAATCGTTGATATTACAAAATTTATTTACATGGCAGGTGCAACGGTAAAAATTATAACTAGCCCATAGTAATAAGACAATATTATATCTTTTAAAACAAAACGAAGATGACAAATAGAAGCAAATCCTGGCAACATACGAAAATTTATTTACTTTATTTACATAGTACAGCCAAATAGCCATTAACATTAAATTAAATTAAACCTTTCACTCTGTCTTCTCACAAAACCAAAATCATTCTAATAATATCGTCTTCTATTCGTCAGCAAACAAATCCAATCTAGGGTCAAAATATATATGCAATGACCGCCCATTGTAAAATCTTGGTAATTTTAAGCTCCTAATGTACTAAATTGTGTTTATGATATACCTACAATAAAGAGTTCTATCGATATCGAGTTGTCGATATGTGAAATGTAGACTCGGCTGTCATTTTCTCGTTACCGCCAAAGGTTTGATGGTCCAAATCCTTGATGATTCCCTGTTAAAGCTGTCAGATACTAAAAACACAGCTACCCTAAACCCTAGCAACCATAAGTATGGGCCCTGCTCCCGATGTCGATGGAGTAGCATATATTTTTTTAATTTATATTTAAAAACATAATATATTTTATGTAGGTATTTTATGAATAGAGCAGTGACGGCCAAGTAGTAACAGCCCCGACTTACAAGTTGTAAATCGCAGGTTCAAACCCAGCCATATGCATTACTTTTTGTAATTTATTTCATCACCACTGTTCTCAAAACGGTGAAGAAAAACCTTGTGATGAAACCGGCATGTCCTAGAACCAAAAATTCAAAGATATGTGAAATCCACCAATCTGCATTGGGCCCGCATAGTGGATTATGGCCCATTCCCTCTCCTAGAGAAGAGGCCTGTGTCTCAGCAGTGAGGACATTAAAAATGTTGATGATAATGTGTTTAAAATTTGATATACTCATTATGTTGTATAATGACCAACACTGAGCATATTTTTTAAACAGAAATGCACCAGTATCTCAATTTCAATATGAACAGAAGACAACTTATTAATTCAGGATATCGAGACTTTACAAACAAATAAGTGAGAAAGCCAGGAGCTTGCTTAAACATTGATATCTTTAATCTTCTAGCGCCGCGAAGTAGAAAATAATTCATAAATATATACCACGATTTAAATACAGAATTTCTGCAGAGTGTAGTCAAAAGAGAATGCTAAGCAATGAGTAACTTTTACCTCGAATCTGAATATAAATGCTAATGCTGTCTGATCCATACTTTCAATCTCAACGCGTCTTTCTCAAGATTATTATAATTATATCAGAATCCTTTGAGTTAAACTTGGATTCATAGTTTGTATGTAAAAGAGTTTTCATACAGTTGTTTTAATACGTTAATGTTGAGATCAATTATTACGTTGACGTGATGCGCGAGAGGTTAGACTTCATTTGACTGAAGCCCAGTTGTGTTCCTTTAGTAGTCAATGACCGTAATGAGCGTTTTGAAAAATCCCTCATACTTTCTGTCTAATGTCTAAAAAGCGGTTACTAATTGTAAATCAATTACTCTAACTAAACCATTTACGTCAACTCTTCGGAAAAAAGTTTTTGTGCTCTTCTTTCATTTTCATATATTTAAAATTCATATAAATTAGTGCTTGACTGCGATCCCATTGATGGTAAGTGGTGGTGACATCATTGATGGTGAAGTGCACTTCATTAATTCATCACATCATCAATCCATAGTCAAACTTCGCTCACTTCTGAGTATAAGTTTATTTTTCTTGCACTAATTTCAAATCAGACAACAAACACACCTGTTTCTAGTTCTTAGACTCATCCTAAACACATTTTTCTCCACTTGTTGACATTGTGCTTCACTATGTTATAATAATAAAATTGAATATATATTTCATTTGAGTTTAATTTATGACTCTAGCACTCACATAATACAAAATTGATAAGCGCAGCGCTGGAGTTCTATGCTACGGTGCTACGCGACGCGGCGATGTGCTACGTCGTAGCCATTGCGCTACAATAACGCCATGGTCTACAATATAACTACCGCCCTAAATTTGTCAAATATACAATTAACCCATCGTATATGGACCAATCGTTTTTAATGCGATGCAAAATATTCTTCAAAAGACTGTAGTGGTATACCAATTTCAAAACCAGGCCTCTTGTATAGAGGGCGCGTTCATAAACATAATATAAACTCGCATACACGAGACACCCAAACCCAAATTATGAAAAAATATTAGTTCCACGCATAGACATCCCCAAAGTATCGTCTTAAAGCTCGGTTCGTTACGTCTTGTATCCATCGGATTCCTATGACCATCACCATAATATCATCAGTCCACCTTATGGGACTCAGCGGTACGCGAATAAATCCATATTTCTAAGTTTTTAAGTTCGTTCAATTTAAAGGAAAGATAAATCAACGTACCTACCAGGAATGCATACCTCTGTACATGGTCTCTAGCGTACCATATTGCACGATGCTCAGACGTTTCCTATTTGTTATAGCTTATTATTTTCTATCTTAACTTCAAGCCGCTGAAATTATTCCCATTTCTTGTAAAATTTGCTCTGCTTTTACTAAAAGAGTACCGTAGCGCGTTGTTTTTTATTCGTATTGTCCTGGGAACATTTGTTTACCCAGTACTCCGAGAAGAAAATAGTGATATATATTACGTAGATTTATGTATTTATGAGCACTTGTACTACGTTACAGAGGATATCCAAGGCGTTGTTAGCTGTAATTATGCAATATTTTTGGTTTTCAATTTAGACGTGTTATGTCGGACCGCTGCGGAACGGTGGGTCGTTTAGTCAGTAAGAGTCTGACACTGTTTCCCGCTCCGCCCAAGGACGGGATTCGTCATTAGATTAGAGATTTTCCGCTAGAGAGTTTTCCGAGAGTTTACCGTGCCGCAGCCGGCCGGTAATAGTACGTTAGTCGTCTGACAACTAACCTTTTAATTGAAAACGTATCTGGTTGCATTTTTATGCCAGAGCGTTATTCAACACCGATTGAGCGTCGTGCTTGTGTCGTTCCCGTCCTGTGGTCGACCGTTCGCAGCACGGTTAAAACGCATAAATTAAAAGTGTGACTAGTATCACGTGATACTAGTCACACTTTTTATTTTATATTAATGAAACAAACGTGTACGGTGAGGTGACCTACGTCAGCAACAAACTTCATCACGAATTTTAGGAAAGAGAGTGTGCAATGTATGTGTACGGTAATAGAAAGAAGGCTGAGAGAAAGAGATAGGCATATAGAGAGGGCTAAACCCTCTTATTATTATTATACACAAATATTATACAAGGACAGGGTTTTTGAATCCCTCTTCTTCACAATAACATGTAAAACAACTTAATATAAAAACTGTACACCTTGAAAACCTAAGAAAAGCTATATTTGTGCCTCTATATAATGCAAAAATCAAAACTACACAATTAGCCATAGACTACTTTTTGACTTTTCTATTAGAGTGGACCGAATCAAATCAGTTCGCCTACACTGGGTTAATTGGGAGTATCAGGCTTTTTCTAAATGTTGCCCACCTGTATTTTTCAGTTGTTCTTTGCCTTCCAGAATATCTAGAATATCTGGGGCTGTTTCAAAAATCCCTCAGCACCGGCAGGTAGTATTAAACTCTTGAGCCCCAAGTGAACGCCGATGTCCACACACCTATTGTCTTTATATTATGTCTCTAATTACGGTACTCGAAAGGTCAATAATTCACCTAGAAGAAGCGTTTACTCAACCTAATTCCATTACTGCAAGAAAACAATTTTTTCCAACGCCACTTTTAGATAACGATACACGATAAAATCGACAGCACTTCCTCTTTGTCTGCAAGATTGTTTCAAGAAAGAACTTTCCATTAACTCGTTAAGAATTCCATCGAACTTTCAAGTTGACAAATAGCAGTTTTTCACACGAGACGAAACGATAACGTTTTAAAGTGACGCTGAGTAATACGTAACATGTGATCGAGTTGAAACGGATAAAGAGGACAGAAAAAATAATATAAATGAACCGAGCGTCACCTAAAAGAGATTTGAAAAAGGTCGTTACCCAGATAAACTGCGTCCCTAAGTTTGCTTCGCTTTCTTCTTTCATTTTGTGACAAATTGATGTATCCGGTGCGACGTTCGGAAAAGATTTGTCGTTTTTGATGGACAAGTTATTTACAGTAAATAAGTGAATTGAAATCAAAACACAGAATAGAAAGCAAACAGATTGCAACTGAATCGAACGCGCTTCGAAAATATTTCAGTATAGGTGACCGCTTAGGCCAATGTGTGGCAGAGTTACCTTACTTCTTATACCTTGGAACGCAAAGGAAAACTGAAGGAACACGTCTCAATTTAGTCAGTAAAAGTTTGACACTTAGATTAATGACAGGAAGTTTAGAAGAAAGTTATGTGATGTTTCTCTCATCAGAAATTAGCCTTCTACGAATTGGACATATGTTCTGTCCTCACTAGGACAGACCATCAGTCCAATTCAATGCGAGAAGTATAGAATTAGCCAATTTGTTGTAAGAAGTACAGTATTGGCCAATTTATTGTTAGTTTCTATTTTCAGCAGTTGTTGATGTGTGAAATGATGACGATGATGAATGACTGAGCCTAGAGACTAGTTATACTTTATATAATTCATATTTTGCAATTCTAAGTGAAAAACAAGTTTCACTATTACTTAGTACCATTTGTTAGAAATAAGAAGTTTATTTGTATGCTTTCTGTGTTATCAAAGGCTCCTAACCATACTGAATACAAAATCTCGAACCTACCCTAACATTAACTCAACTTTGAAGGACGAATAACATTGGGAATGTAGCACGCGTTGCCGGGCCTCCTCATATTATTGGATTGTTAAAGAAAATCCCGAATAACCTTTTTTCACATATTTGCCCATTGGTTGCTTGAGGATTCTGTTATTCAAGGAAAATAGATTTTAGGTACCTATATTGTTATATCAAATGTGATTTAAGTCGATATTGTGTTTGTAGAATCAGTTTTTAGTTATTGTATCTCTATAAAATTCAGGATTAGTTAGTTCTCTTTATCTTATTAGTTTTCTTCGTGAGAGGTTATATAAACAATGCCTTCATCGAATGACAATCCCGCCCTTGAGCGGAGCGGAAGACAGTTTCAGACTTCTACCGACTAAGCGACCCACCGTTCCTTCTTGCCTTAGTTCCAGGGCTCCGGTGTTCCATCGCATCAATCTTTGGCCCCAGAAGGTTCGACCCTACCGTGCTACGTTGTAATACACTTTTAAATTTTTCGTATATTATTAATAAATTTCTAAAAGTTATTTAGTACATAATGGTTACGTAGGTAACCTATCTAATTTTGTAAACATATTTCCTAACAATTTCCTATGAGTATAAAATCATTCAATACGTAAACACGACTGTATACGTTAAATAACAGCTGTAAATTAGTTTCCTATAGACACATTACGTCTCTACACTCTACCCGTAATACATGTTGATTCTCGTGTACTTTATGAACTAATATAGACGCAGTTCGCACAGTAATATGTACATAATGTACAATATTATTTACGAAACCACATCAATGGCCTAATTTCTCCCTAGTTTGGTAGTTCAGTTGTTGTGTCTACGTAGAATATTAAATTTAACGTTATAAGACTGCAAGTTTGTTGGTTTGGGCATAGATTTTAATAAAATTAAACACGTTAGAAGATTCGTTGATTGATATAAAAAGATGTACCTACCTTTCTTTTGCTCGTACACTATTTGTATTTTATGTTTGAAGGTCATTATAACTATTATGAGGGCTATACCTTTGGCTCAAAATAAAGGTTCCTAGGCTGCAGTTAATTAAGATAAGATAAGCTCTGATATACATATTTTTTTTGTGGTGGGTGAAAGTTATCTAAAGACATCCAACGCCCTTGGGCGAAGTAGGAGACAGTGTCAAAATTTTACTAACAAAACTCACCCGGATGCTTCTTAGCCTTTGTATACCAGGGTCAGACCTTCCTTTCAGAAAGCGATTGATTTTGACCCTAATGGGCCTCTGCGGTTGCTAACAACTCCTTGAAGTGCGCGGGAACAGAATGCACCATCGACAATTTGGGCTCGATCCGAGATTAACCTCTCAACCGATCTACTATTTGCTTACTTATTAATGTTTAAGTAACATGCCTTTCATTCTTTCCTTTCACGTGACCATGTAATCAAGACAAACGATTCCTTATTAACTTTTTAGTCACTGCTGCCACTTTAAAGCTTCCTCTAATGTACTCATTTCTTACCCACTGTCGTAACTCCACATTTCAATCTCAACATTTTCATCTCCGCTACAGGCAATCATTTTTCATTTGGGTTTTTCGCGTGTATGGGAATTTATCCCTATGAAGTTACTTTGATATAAAACACTGCTAAGCCCTTTCGTCCGCTTAATAATAATATTTATCCTATTTAAAATCAAAGAATAAGAATTTAAAAGCAGTCAGAAGGCAGAAAACTTTAGTGCTTGTTTATTGCCAAATTTGTTACCACTTCTGAAAGGAAAGTTAAGGTTAAGAAGGGTTTTTACTAAAAAACAGGGTGGATTTATTAGTCAGTAAAACTTTGAATTATCTAATTCTTCAAGCTTCGCCCAAGCTATAGATAGATAAGATTAGATATCATTCCCATCAATCTGGACCCAAGATGGTAACACGTAGTGTTCTACGCACGCCCGCCTTAGATGCATAGGAAAGCTCTCTCCAATTTGTGAGGAGACCCATGTGGTTTGGGTCACCACTAGACTGGGGCAGCTAAAGTCAAACCGTACTCGTAGCCTTCGACAAAAGTGTACGAGGCAACACCGGGGTGGTTTTAGTCAGTAAAAGTCTGACAGACCCCTCCACCTACCCCAGGCTGAAGGATATCCATGAGAATTTCCACCACCAAAAAAAATGGATTAGATATCATTACATAAAAAAGGCCATGACAACAATCCCACAGCCTTGATAGGAGCAGATTTAGTTCTCAGAATTGTTCCTAATACTCTCTCTTTACCAAATCCAACAAAATACTTCATTACAACATACAAATAAATTATTCAGATGTACAGTTACATATTTATATAGACAGTACATAAGTAATTAAACACAGCCCGAAGACTGGGACTATTAAAAGCAGGCGAGCGTCGTTTCGTGGAGCGTTTATTCCTCCGATGCTATAGAGAACTCTAATTAATTGTTGAGACTGCCTCATTAATTACATATTTAATTGTAAATGCAATTACACTGAGGACTAATGGCATTTTTACAGGCTTAGGGTCCGAATTCCAAATGCGCTTTTTCTGTATTTTTTTTTTTTTTAAGGTTGCTTTTCAAATTATCTCCGTATTAATAGTAATAATCTATCTACTACTAACACTCGTATTTATAAACAAGTAAAACTAAATATTTGTGTAAAAGTAACTTAACTAACAATTTGTAATGTTTGAGTATAGTTAAGAAAAATCAAAATTTTTAATCAAGAACTGAAAGTACATAGCAACCAGTAATTACTTCTTTAAACTAATATTTTTTACTTTGTCTATCTTCACTTTGTAAATTAAGTTGCATTGAACATTAGTTCTGATAAAAAGAAAAAAAATATATATATATAAGTATTTCTCGCACGTCTTTCCTTGTCAGGAGTTTATTGTATTTATTTTAAGAACTATCACATTGTCGACACTATAGGTCTATTGTAAGGAACCAATTTCTTTCATAAATAATACTGTTTGTAAGTACATGACTGTTTGTTGCCAAAATAAAATAAAATTAAAAATTTATAAACACGGGTTTAAGACTATTATATTATTTTTATCTTAATGCAACTAACTAAAAAAACTAACATGAATTTTGCCTCAAACTGCCATTCGACTTCAGTTTACTTGTATCAAATATATCTTGACTAAAAATGAACGTGACCGTTAAAATTATTTAATATTTTGGGACGGTTCTCAACACCATTCTCGGCTCATTTTATTCAACAAAAAAGGTGTCGCTACTCATATATTATTATCTTTAATCATGAAAGCTTTGACCTTTCACATAATTACAATGAAGGAAAATGAAAACATTACCTGCAGCCCCATTTAGTTACATTAATACACGAACAACTTACTCTACGTAGAAACCTTATATAATATTCAAAAGCAATAAACTGAAACATTGATTAAACGGACGGTAACAAAAGGACCCAATAACCATTAATATGACTTTATGAAATTGGAATTTTTGATCGTCCAAACGTGACATAGTAGCGAATTTTACATCGTAGTTATATTTTGAGAGAACATTCAATATTAAATTAAACCATTGATGGAAGAAAGAATTCGTACCTGCCGAGTGCCGGTCCTTTTATGATAGGAATAGCTAGAATCGTACATCCATCATTCGAAAGACAAAACTCAAAAGCATATTCAACTCTGAGTTTGGTCTTTATATGTCTACATAACATTATATTCAATTCGTCTTTCAGATTTCAATCACATACCTAACACTTTCAAAGAACAAGACAAGTTAGACATTACGTCTCTAGTCTTTATAAAACAAGTGAAAGACAGTTGGATATGAAGAAAGGAAAAGGGTGTTTACTAGGTATTTATGTACCTACACTTGTGCGCAAAAAAGAAAGGATGTTAACTGAAATTGACAAACCCTTTATTCTGTTTAGTGCAAGCTACTTACTACATATATCAGTATATTATGTATATAAAGTTTGAAACATATTGTGACTGTTTCTAGTCGACCCTAGGCTGATAAAATTTTCACTTTTCCCTAATTTCCCTACATGAAGGTATTAAGGTCAGTTTCCCCCTAAGGGGAAAAGGTAGGGCTCCGCCATCCGCCCTACCCTGTGGTCCTCAACCTGAATGACTGGTCAGACCCCCACTGACTGATGGTGAATTCCATAAGCACGAAGTAGCCCGAATACCTCATCACATTATTCAGACAAGGAAAGGCTTGAAAGAATTGATATGTGAGACTTTAGAATTCATGATATTGAAAGTGTTTAGTTAGAAGTGGTTTAGAAGTAATACAACAAAGGGGAGTAAGATTAAATTAATAACATTAAATCGTGTGGGTAACCCTTACGCTAGCGTAATAGGTGTTTGGTCATTATATACTCACACGACACCTCACATCAGAACTCACAGTACTTTGGGCAACACTTCCATAAGCGACGCATGCTCCTTTTCAGCAACAGTACGTCAACATCATGCTCCTATTGAGACATGGTCCCTAGCAGTTCTCTCGAACTGTAAAACGTGACGAAGCAACCTTCCCTGCTGCCAACCGTGCGACCGTCCTTGTCTAGCAACGAGGCATGCTAGTTCCAGTGCATTGCGTCTACATCATGCTCCTATTGAGTCATGGTCCCTAACAGTCCTTGGACTGTATAATATATGATAGATATGACAACCCATCCCCAGGTTGTGCGCCCTTTGCACAATAAGCTCATCTGCAAGATACAGTGCTCGTATCTGACCGAAGTAATGGTCGCAGATAGAGAATATAAACTCAAAGGTAGATAACTGCAAATATTAATAAATAATATAGACGAGAGCCATCGCTCGAGGATGAGAGTTACTTTGACTCTCTTGAAATGCCTATATAGGCAGTCCCTAGAGTGCTCCACGTTTCTGTCCAATCAGTTACAAGAGCTATAGAGAACTAGCCTTTCTTGTGGCTCCGCTCATATGTCTGTGTGTAGTAACACTATATCAGCCTAAGTTAATTCAGAATAATGAAGGATTCACCCAGTCAAGCCAACACTCACTCACACACAGAGAGAATAACTTTAAATACTAAATTAGATAAATCTAAGCTGGATTCGCCTCCACCGATAGTATTGAATTCCCTAGAATTGTCTCACCTAGCCCCGTCTTATGAAAGCTAGGGGGACTAGGAGGGGATTAGAAAACAATATTAAAATCCAATAGGGCTATGAATTCATTGTAAGGAGATAAGGAAGGATAATCTACTTATCATTAAAGTTACGTAAATTATGAGATTGAGAGGACTTGGACAAGCGCGACGCATCGTCAGTCGGTCGCAGAACTCTTTACAGCCGCATCGCTAGAGGCCGGAGTGGTTTTCAATAAATCGACACTCCTCACTTCCTTATACAACCCCAGGGCATAGATCACATAACGTTGTTCGCACCGTGCTACGCTCATCGTAGCTACGGAGTTTCCAGAAATGTGTCCAAATCCGTGTCTCGCTAAATATTATATATTTTTTTCTGTCCAAAGAGGCCTGCCTCTGCTCAGCCCCCGATTGTGATTTAACGAGATACGGTTCCTAGCGTTCCTTGGAACGACTTATCAATATGTCATACATACTGGGCGGTGACTACCCCATTATACTCTAGGAAGTGTGCCCCTATCAAAGCAGATGTAAAGCATTCTACTGTCAGTCAGTCGTAAAGGAGAGGCAGCCATCGCTAACGTTTGGTGGTTCTAGACTTAATAATTGCCCAACCTGGCTCTACGATGAATATTTCATCGGTTCAGCCTTTAATTGACAGTGATTTATTTATTAGAACTTCATGCAATACAAAGGTAACCAAGCGGACTTAATGCCTTAAAGCTGATTCAGTCATGATACTGACGAGCATGCATGTAAGTGTCAGAGACATCTTAAAGATAGTCTGCGCAGTTCGCTTCAAAGAAAGGCTTTCTCCGATTCCCTAACACCATCCGAAAGCTTAGGTTACCTCGTCATAGGATGGAATAGGAAATGGCTAAACACTCACCCACTCAATCATCGATTCAGCCGCTGAGATTCACTCACGTACTTACACACTCTTCCATGCGTATTCAGGTACCACACACTATCTCTACTATACATAATAAGGAGGCCTAAACTGAACTAATTTTGTATCACAACACTAACACTCCTAAGAATTACTACGGTAACCAACCGTGCCCTATCGAGTCCTGGAGCTAAGTGTCCCTTGCGTCGCCGAGTCAGCTCTCTTGCCCATGGCTCCTCTGGCGCGCAGATGTTCGTTAGTTTTTGTACTCGCCATAAACAATTGCATAAGTGTTATTCGTTTCTTTAGAATTATGTCAGTCCTTTCGTAAAAAGGGACAATTTATGAGGGTCCAAGTGGGAACTGGCGCCGAGTTATATTTAAAGATAAATATAATACTCCATTATTAATTTGAAGTAAGTGACAGACAGTCACATTCCCCCCTCTGAAAATCAGACGCGTGACGCAGTACAGCGGATGAGCTTTCACAACAGGATAAACTTCGCATACTCATTAAACTAATTTAGAATCATACTGCAATCCGTTAAGATATAAGAATCTTATGTGATAATAATGTGTTCTCATTGGTCAAAATCTAATATGATATTCTATTCTCATTGGCACCTAAAAGTTTCTAACATGAAGTCCATTCTTATTGGCATATAAGCCCAGAATGATGACTGAAAGCGTTAGCTTGTTATAATCTCCTATATCTGGTATAAGCATGTTGTGTTGATACACAATTGCTTATCCTATCTTTACTTATAGGCGTTAGAAGCTAAAACAGTTTCGACACGTAATTGTAATTATGATCTACTTAAAACATTTGTAATTAGCAAATAAGTTTAACATACAAAGTAACCATTTGGAAATCGGAGGTATGGCCAAATTTTAATAATGTGTCACGTTTGCATCGTAATGAAACAAATACAGAATCCCATAGAGCCATACTCTTCCGGTATGTTAAGAGAATCATATTTTTTTTCTCCCATTTCATTATGATAATTACAGTAGGGTTTAATACCGTTTGTACCTATTTCTGACTAAATCAGTATATCAGCTTTGATTCACCATTGAGCAGCAGCTACAACCATAGTTTCTTACACAACTGCTAAACCTATTTCAACCTATAGTCCATAAAAGACTAGGTTCTCAATCAATCCTAACTCTTGGCTTTGGCTATGCTATTTAAATTAACTAAACTCAGTGTCTTAATTGTCTGCTCTCGAGATTTATTGCCAGCACATTTTTTTTTTCCTTTACCTTCACACTTTAAGTTTTGAACATGTGTTGAGCCGCTTGTCTCATTGTCCACTTAAGTTTAAAACTTTAAAACACCCTTTTTTGTTTTTGTTTAGTGTGTAAGGGTCTGGACACTTTATGATGGTTGGATTTTTTTTTCTGTCATAATTTATATGGCACTCCGACACTTAGAATTTCTGATAAGTAGCCATTGAAATGCCATTCAATGGCTAAAAATATTGCTTTCGCCATGTGGCAGACATAAGTTCCTAAGAGGTCCAATATTGTGTCTTGCTATTTCAAAACGGATAGCATTTTTTGTCCTAAAGTTAAATGACAGGCCATTACATCATAAAATACATTATTATTGAACGCACTTTTTAGCGGCTCGATACTTTGTATCGACTGTGTATCAATATAAAACTTAGCCCACGCTGGCCTTTCCATATAACTGTCCTAATCGAATAATACCCATATTGTCACATGATAGGTATGGTAATAAGCTACTAACCTTATTCGTTTGATTCGAAACATGAATTAATTAGGATATAATTATGTTATACATTAAGTATACCTGCATTATGTCAACTACCATTGGGTCACATAGTTGTAAAACGCTAGTTTTACACCTAGTTTTTAAAACGTTTTTAGGCCTATCATTCAATACGCAGCAGATATAATTGAACCTAGTTTTATTAGACAGGTTATTTTGAATAAAATATATCCGTATTGCCATTTCATACTGACATGATTTTGAGACCTGCGTGCTTATATTCTTGGCTTATACACCTGCGTCTCAGTTAAATCTGTAGTCGATGTATAAATACAAAATTGAGATTTCAATGCGACATATTATTCCTTTTGATTCGCAACCAACTGCGTTCTAATAGACCTGTGCATGCTTATAATTTAATTTTACATACCAGAGTCTCTCCTAGGGTTACCTACGGTGTCCGCCTATTCTTAATTCAGCCTATTCCAGCTGCTGCAGAACAAAGGCCAGTCCTCATGCATCTCCACGCTGAGTCAGTTGCTGAAGTCGACTCCAGGAGTAGCTGAAATAGTTCGCACATAGGAATATTAGAATATAGTTCACTTAGACGCAATGACCCCCCTCTGATTCTAAGAGGTTATTATAGTTCTGAAATGTTAAATGTGTTAGAAAGTTATTGATACTAATTCTGCAAGGATAGTTATTTTTAAATGTTTTATAAATGTCTAGTCAAACATTGAATAGAGATCTTTAAGACAATTAATTGTATGCGTGTTATATATTCTTTACATGTTGATAGCTCGAAATCTTGCACAATTCGCTTTCCATAGTGTTAACGAAATTAATCGCTAGTATAAATCGTCAAGCGATTTAATATTGTAACCCTAATCTGTAATTATTAGTGTCATAATAAAGATCATACGCAAAGTAACGACAAGGTTCTAATAAAAGTGAAACTTAGCTTCGCAACAGGGACCGCGCTACAGCAATCACTGGAATCAGCTGATGACAGCCGATCCGATGAATTACGGCCAAACGCAACGCATAAACCCGTTATCACAGCGTCATGAAGATTTAAATATCCTGGAATTTTAATAAGGCCACACAAGTATCTATTCAAATAATATAACGTACGCCTCCGACTTGGCAATAATTAGACTATCTTACTATAATGTTGTCGCTGCTACTTATACCTGCCATGCCATTGTGTAGACAAACTACATATTTGTTAGACCTAGGCAGTAAATACCTCATATCCATTCCTTTCACCTAACACACAAATATTTCAACCTCAAAAGCACACCTCACTTTTAGAGTTTCATTTAAGCTCTAAAATGAAGATTCTGGGAGTCGAACCCATTGTGACATTAGCTCAGGGCCCTATATCTGTAACTATTAACTGGGTACATAACATTACCTCTCTAAACAGATATGGGAATCGAACCCATTATATATTAGTAGCATATGGACACAAACACACTGTCATACAACTCATACATACTATAATTTTACTAACATATATTTCCATATTTATGGAAAACGAATCCTAATGAACACAAATACTAAAATTTTATAAACAATGATAATTCAAGCGGGAATTGAACCCACTGTCGTGACATAAGAACTCTAGAATTTATCAACTAATGCATCAATCTGGAATCGGACCTAATAGTTCGTGACAAATACAATGCAGGAATCGAACCTGCTATAAAGTACATACTTAAAATTATAAATCACGTAGGAATCGAACCTACTACAATATAATATTGTTCTCTTTAATTATGTATTTAGTTGATTAATTCAACTGTATACTTTGCTCAGGTTACCTATTGCTTAGCCGTGGTAATTATTTGTATAGCTAAATAGCCCTTACAATTTATATCACTAGAAAGTTACGTTGTGTTATTTTAGTAGTAACCCATAAAGATCGTTACTCGTTGCACTGAATTGAATCAGTACATTTAATGACGAGTATCCTGGTCACGGCACCAAATGTGACTGTTTCTAGTCGACCCTAGGCTGATAAAATTTTCACTTTTCCCTAATTTCCCTACATGAAGGTATTAAGGTCAGTTTCCCCCTAAGGGGAAAAGGTAGGGCTCCGCCATCCGCCCTACCCTGTGGTCCTCAACCTGAATGACTGGTCAGACCCCCACTGACTGATGGTGAATTCCATAAGCACGAAGTAGCCCGAATACCTCATCACATTATTCAGACAAGGAAAGGCTTGAAAGAATTGATATGTGAGACTTTAGAATTCATGATATTGAAAGTGTTTAGTTAGAAGTGGTTTAGAAGTAATACAACAAAGGGGAGTAAGATTAAATTAATAACATTAAATCGTGTGGGTAACCCTTACGCTAGCGTAATAGGTGTTTGGTCATTATATACTCACACGACACCTCACATCAGAACTCACAGTACTTTGGGCAACACTTCCATAAGCGACGCATGCTCCTTTTCAGCAACAGTACGTCAACATCATGCTCCTATTGAGACATGGTCCCTAGCAGTTCTCTCGA
Organism: Mythimna loreyi; assembly: GCA_029852875.1. Lineage (NCBI taxonomy): Eukaryota > Metazoa > Arthropoda > Insecta > Lepidoptera > Noctuidae > Mythimna > Mythimna loreyi. The sequence continues at coordinate 13,459,161 of CM056787.1, forward strand.
ACTGTAAAACGTGACGAAGCAACCTTCCCTGCTGCCAACCGTGCGACCGTCCTTGTCTAGCAACGAGGCATGCTAGTTCCAGTGCATTGCGTCTACATCATGCTCCTATTGAGTCATGGTCCCTAACAGTCCTTGGACTGTATAATATATGATAGATATGACAACCCATCCCCAGGTTGTGCGCCCTTTGCACAATAAGCTCATCTGCAAGATACAGTGCTCGTATCTGACCGAAGTAATGGTCGCAGATAGAGAATATAAACTCAAAGGTAGATAACTGCAAATATTAATAAATAATATAGACGAGAGCCATCGCTCGAGGATGAGAGTTACTTTGACTCTCTTGAAATGCCTATATAGGCAGTCCCTAGAGTGCTCCACGTTTCTGTCCAATCAGTTACAAGAGCTATAGAGAACTAGCCTTTCTTGTGGCTCCGCTCATATGTCTGTGTGTAGTAACACTATATCAGCCTAAGTTAATTCAGAATAATGAAGGATTCACCCAGTCAAGCCAACACTCACTCACACACAGAGAGAATAACTTTAAATACTAAATTAGATAAATCTAAGCTGGATTCGCCTCCACCGATAGTATTGAATTCCCTAGAATTGTCTCACCTAGCCCCGTCTTATGAAAGCTAGGGGGACTAGGAGGGGATTAGAAAACAATATTAAAATCCAATAGGGCTATGAATTCATTGTAAGGAGATAAGGAAGGATAATCTACTTATCATTAAAGTTACGTAAATTATGAGATTGAGAGGACTTGGACAAGCGCGACGCATCGTCAGTCGGTCGCAGAACTCTTTACAGCCGCATCGCTAGAGGCCGGAGTGGTTTTCAATAAATCGACACTCCTCACTTCCTTATACAACCCCAGGGCATAGATCACATAACGTTGTTCGCACCGTGCTACGCTCATCGTAGCTACGGAGTTTCCAGAAATGTGTCCAAATCCGTGTCTCGCTAAATATTATATATTTTTTTCTGTCCAAAGAGGCCTGCCTCTGCTCAGCCCCCGATTGTGATTTAACGAGATACGGTTCCTAGCGTTCCTTGGAACGACTTATCAATATGTCATACATACTGGGCGGTGACTACCCCATTATACTCTAGGAAGTGTGCCCCTATCAAAGCAGATGTAAAGCATTCTACTGTCAGTCAGTCGTAAAGGAGAGGCAGCCATCGCTAACGTTTGGTGGTTCTAGACTTAATAATTGCCCAACCTGGCTCTACGATGAATATTTCATCGGTTCAGCCTTTAATTGACAGTGATTTATTTATTAGAACTTCATGCAATACAAAGGTAACCAAGCGGACTTAATGCCTTAAAGCTGATTCAGTCATGATACTGACGAGCATGCATGTAAGTGTCAGAGACATCTTAAAGATAGTCTGCGCAGTTCGCTTCAAAGAAAGGCTTTCTCCGATTCCCTAACACCATCCGAAAGCTTAGGTTACCTCGTCATAGGATGGAATAGGAAATGGCTAAACACTCACCCACTCAATCATCGATTCAGCCGCTGAGATTCACTCACGTACTTACACACTCTTCCATGCGTATTCAGGTACCACACACTATCTCTACTATACATAATAAGGAGGCCTAAACTGAACTAATTTTGTATCACAACACTAACACTCCTAAGAATTACTACGGTAACCAACCGTGCCCTATCGAGTCCTGGAGCTAAGTGTCCCTTGCGTCGCCGAGTCAGCTCTCTTGCCCATGGCTCCTCTGGCGCGCAGATGTTCGTTAGTTTTTGTACTCGCCATAAACAATTGCATAAGTGTTATTCGTTTCTTTAGAATTATGTCAGTCCTTTCGTAAAAAGGGACAATTTATGAGGGTCCAAGTGGGAACTGGCGCCGAGTTATATTTAAAGATAAATATAATACTCCATTATTAATTTGAAGTAAGTGACAGACAGTCACAATATGTTATGTATTTTGACGTACCTGGTTTTTTTTTTGATAGATAAAAATCATCCAATGACGAATCCCGCCCTAATGTGGAGTGGAAAACAGTGCCAAATTCTTACTGACTATACAACCTACCCCATTACTACGTTGCCATATATACCTTCGTTTCAGACGCGAACTCTTATCCCCGGTTGGCTGGTAAGCCCAGAGGTTCAGTGATAAGTTGCACTGTGTGTCGAAAGTTCCAATCCCGCTCAGCACAAATATGTGTATGATCTACAGATAGTTTTTCCTGGTCTATGTGTCATGTGTATGTGAACTTACATGTTTGCCAATACACCTAAGATAATACAGGAATAATTTTTGGTGTTCATAATGCTATGTAAAAAAAAATCTGTTAAACTTCCATCGATAAATTCAATGTCGATATTTTTCACGCACTTGTTGATACCATTTACAATTCAGTTCACATTTGAAATAAAAAAGAGCGAAAATAAATGTAAGTGCTTTTGTTTCCCGACAAATTGAAAAACAAACACTATTCATAAAATATTATCAAAGGTACACATGAGAAGTAACGAGGCATTTGGGTTCCCTCTGAATTTGTCAATTTCATTCCACACGACGCTCAGTCGTAAGGAATGCTTAAGGAATAATGATAGCATCTGTTAAGGTAAATAGAATACGAACTGTATCCATCCGGGATTCGCAGTACACCTCTTTCTATAAACCTCGCACGGTAGATTTGTTTATAAAGTAGTGTCTTAAATCAGATTTTACGTATCTACAATTCTACACTCTATCCTTTCTCAATTGAGTTGATTTTCATTTGCACGGTCACGTACAGTTACACACAATTTTTTATCAAACGTATGTGTTACTCTGAAGCTTTATTACAATTTAAGCGATGTAACAAAATTGTAAAACGTGCTAACGCGAATTCTGTTCACGTCCGTACTTTGTTTGGTATGTACTTTCTTTCATCCTTTTGAAAGTACTTTTCTGACATGTTGCCCTGAAAGTTGGACTACCAAAACGAGCTCGTTAGATATGTGTTACGAATTGGTATAGAGCTTAAAGTAACTTGCTATATCCAAAGGCAGCTTAAAAAGTTTTCGTACCAGTTCATATTTGGCGCAGATAAATCCTTTTATTTATTTTATTAACGTCTCCCTAAATCTGTAATTACTCCTATATCGTGAATACTTTCACAAATTTATGTTAACACAAATACCCTAGATACTCAGACCCAAAATAACATTTTGGAGACTGTATTATTATATATACGTACGTCTATTCCATATATGTGCGAGAACAGTCGAACCCGCGACTTACTAAATTACTGCGCCAAATCAACATAAACATCAAGATATAAATAGATACTCTGTTTTCTCTAGAGTTTGTCTATCTTTCCTAAGTATTAAGTACTGCTGCTCTCTGTGCCTAGATTCTTATGACATTATAATAACCAAGAACTGAAACCTACACAAAAGCGCATGCGCACCAATAAACGTATACGACCCCTTTTATCAAAGTATGTTATCACAACAAAAAAGGTCATAACTTGACCTCTTCTGAACCTTTACCAAATTCCATCACATCGAAAGTGCCCCATAGGCATATTTTAATATAACATTTTATAACGGAACCCGCTCAGCCGTGGCACATTCAAGATGCAAATCCCCTTAGGAAAGTATTAGAAAAATATAAAGAGACTGATAAATCTCGCGTCGAATCCCTAGAGTGTCCGACGTAGCGCGATATTTCACGGTATTTTAACAAATTTAACGAGCTTCCATATTTACTTCAAGGAACCTCTTTAAGGATACATTGCGTTTATTCATAACCCTTATTATTTCTTATCGTAATGCGCTGACACTGAGTGTATGAAGAGGGACTCAATGTGGATTAACTATATTTTTAAACGTTTTTTTTTTCGAGGTGGGAAAACTGTTTTCTAACAGTTTCGCAGTCCTATCAGGTATCGACCCCACGGGGTCCCTTAAATTTTGTTGTGATCTTTTTGAGGCACTCGTGAAATACAATGCGTTGATGAATCAAGCTTGGCAAATTACTTATTGTATATATCGTCTGATGATGATATTTGGACGTTTCGTCCTTTTGAATTCAAAACAGAAACCTCACGTAATCCTTATTCCCAGTGAGGACTAAAGTCAGTTAGAAAGTCCGAGGCGCTTCTTTTGTCATTCCTCAAAGATGAAATTTACCGTCGAAATATTGGCATGCCCAATTAAAAACGGTATAAATAGGATCGAAGTAGTGAATAAAAACACAAAACTTTATATTTTGATATTTGTACCATCTGTATTATTAGTTTCGATAAAACACTGATGTTTTTGTTAAAAATAAATGATATTTCTATTCCCCATTGAGTTTCTATTCACTCCGTATGACAATACCCTGAAAATAATATCAATAAAAATGAAAAAATAAAATGAAAAGTGGCATTTATTGTTTCTAAAACATCTAATTATAAATATGTTCTCACATTTTCCACGCATCGATTAATTCACCCTTATTCCGGTAAATAAAAAAAAAACACGGTGGTATCAGCTGTCTGTTTCCACACACAAATTGCAAGCGTTGTTAGTCATTAAGGGTGCTGTTGGATAGTTCAACACACTTTGCCTTATAGGGTGAGAAAAACTTTATGGTTTTAAGCCGAACACACTAAATAATCGTGGAATGAATTTGTATCACTCACTATAATACACTTTGATACAAGACAGTGGAGATAGTTTCTCAATGTACTTCATCATCAACCTAGCGCCAGTCCCGGTTGCTACCCTTGGCTTTCACCTCGGTGCCCGGGGTCCGCTAGTTTCTCAATGCACTTCATCATCATCATCATCTCAGCGTTAGTCCCGGTTGCTTCCTTGGCTTTCACCTCGGTGCCCGGGGTCCGCTAGTTTCTCAATGCACTTACGAAGACATAAATAAACAGGGATTTTTATGGTGGGAAAAATCATCTAATGACGAAACAGTGTCAGACTATTACTGACTAAACGACCCACCATTCCCTCTTAGCCTTTATACCGGGATTCGGGTTCTCCTTTCAGAAACCGGACCGGGGCCCCAGTAGGCTTCGGCCCTGCAGTTGGGTCTCTACATTTACTGACAACACAGCCTGCCGATAAATATAATAAAATTATGGCGGGGCAAGCACGTGCACTTTTTCAAACTGGTTTGAAATCTGCGAAAAAAGGTTAATGCTTAAAAATAGGGGTAAAAGTTAATAATTTATAATCAGTAATTGAACTCATTTATCAAAACTACGTAACAAGACTGACAACAATCTATTTTATTTTAGTGGAAAGTTCATCCAATATTACTTTATTATACCTACGTGCAAAATACCAGACAGTGAACCTTTGGCTGTGAACTTTAAACTTTGCTTGTGCACTGAAATTAATTTTCAAAGTTCAAATAAAATGCATTTAATTTTACCTCTGTGTAAATAACGAGAATAAAATTTAATATTCTATCTTATCTTATTGTGGTTTCATTGTAACTTCTCTTTATATCATGTATGTATATATACATTGGTTTATAAATATTGTAGACAAAAAACAGCCCATATAGAGACACTTTACTGGCTATCTGCCCGTCGGACAAGACCCTTTTTCTCAGTAATGCTTTGAGGTATGAAACTGAAATTATACTCAACTGTATCAAGTATTCAAATATACTACTTCTCCAAGATGCAATGACTAAATCTATTAATAAATTCAGAACAATAAATATAAAGCTGTTTTTAACTGACTTAAAAAAAAAGTTCTCAGTTTAACCTGTATGTATGTCTGCGATTATCTCGCGTTTGGCTGAACCGATTTTGATGTGGTATTCAGAACAATATTTGTCACATTTGAGAAAAGGTTTCAGTATCTTACCGTCTTAAAAAATTTTGTTCCGATTTTGAAAATTTTTGTTTTGATTGAATGTTATAAAAATACACATTTTAAATTACGCGTTGTGCGTTTAATAGCTAGCATTTACTATCGAAGAAACCAAACAATTACAAAAACACCGACCTCCGAAATAATGGCTATTTTGCACTGCCTTTTTTTTAATTTAAGTTGGTTCCATTTTTTTTGCAAAAAGTTTTTAATTAGATACTCCGTTTAGGTGCACATCTTGACACTCACTAAGAAATCAAGACATTATAGGACATCTTGACATTATCAAAAGTAAGGTCTCATAGCGCGAGTAGGTATAGGAAAATAATTAAGAACTGATAGTTGCGTTGAAAAAAAAAATCCTTGAGCGATTCGGAAAATTATTCGACATTCGATTCTGAATTTGTACTATTTGCATAGGTACTTTTGGTGAAAGAAAAGAAAAGAAAGAAAAAAAATTGTTTGTTCGACTTTCCCTTGTTTTGCCGGGTCGTTGCTTTACCACTGCTGGGTAAATGCAAGACTGTTCTCATGCACCATCTTGAAACAGACCTCACAGTTCCCATCCAAGTCAATTATACCACCCAAAAATATTTGATGCTTTCAATTATTAATTTACTTCAAATTGTCGTAGTTATTAATAACAAGCTGACAATATTGAAACAAAAAAATTCATCGTCCAATTCAGCGGGGAAATGTTCAACAAGTTTAAATTGTACCAAAAAATTCGACCCCGCTCAGAACAAAACATTGTTCTATTTAAAAAAAAAAGTGAAACGTTGACAAAATGGGTCAAATGTTAATAATGCTTATTATTGGGACGAGACGGTAGACCTGTGTTGAGCATGCCATCGTCCGGGTGAGTTCGTCAAATATTATGAGCTCTAGTTATTCTGGCTAGTTCTCCAATTGGCATTACTGATAAAATATCAGGATGGAGCCTAAGTTGCCAAAGTTGCGAGACAAGTCGAAGGAGTTACAGCGAGCCAGAAACATAAAAAGTAATAGTACATGATTGGCCTTACACTTCCTTTCACTTGCCTCAGAGCCGGAGAAGTTATTTGATGATTTGCCACTTGTAAAAATAGTCCATGGTTTAAAAACATACAGATGTTTAAGTAAGATTTTAATTACTCAAGTAAGATTCGGTAGAAATTCTGTACAGATTTGCAAAAAAATAAAAAAGGTCTCGCCCTAGGGACAACTAGGTCAAGAACATTGTCTTACAATTCAATTCGGTCCCAACGTCAAGATGGGCAAAGTTCCTGTCCAAGCATTGTTTGGAGTCAGCCTTATACACCACTTACCTACTGTAAATGGCCTAAGGGTCAAGGTCAATGTCCTTTGCTATACCCCGACCAATCATAATAAACTCAATATCATGCTCACGCGTGCTGACGTATGACAGAAACTGTCACACTTGTATGATTGCTGAGAGAACACAACAATACTGGACTTTTTCGAAATCGTGATGTGTCATATAGATTGCCAGTATTTGCCAGCGCCGGTACATTGCTCAGGGCTGAAGGTAGGATTGTACGATAGAACTACCGTAGCTTCGGAAAAGCAAGGGCTATTGAAAGAAACTGGGTTTTAGTCAGTAAAAGTCTGACATTTCTTTTCAAGAGCCAAAAATTTAAAACTCCAACAGGACGGAATGGGCCCTAATCCACCACGCGGGCCCAGTGCTGAAAGGTGAATGTCACATGTCTCGTCGAATTTTTTAATCTAGGACATGCTGATTTCCTCACGATGTTTTCCTTCACCATTGAGAGCAGTGATGATGAAATAAATTACACAAAGTAATGCGCCTAACTGGGTTTGAACCCGAGACCTACAACTCGTAAGTCGGGGCCGAAATCACTCGGCCACCACTGCACTCAAAATTATAACTGAATTTAGTAATTCATCATAAATTACTGAGAAAGACGGTTTATTAGCTTTGCGTATCAAATCACTTTAGAGGTACGTAAAAATTAAACGTACCTACCTTTGTTAAATTTTTGTTCCTGATCATATCAGTCTATCAGCTCAAACACAGAGCCGCCATAATATTTCCCAAAACAGCAAGTCATAAAGCAAAAACCGTTGGCTGGGCACTGTGGCAATTTATCCGCGGATCACCTGAGGCATCGGGGTCATCAATCCAAAGCCCCGGGGGCTAGTTTTCCAGGAGATTCAGACATACACCTCTTTCCCCCTCTACCTATTGCGCAGCTGAACGTAATGCGTTGGCGTTTATAGGTACACGGGTTGTTGTTTATTTTTTTATTTCCTATTGTTTTTTTAAACAAAGCACTGAAAAGGCGTTCTTCATTAAAAACTGAGGAAAAATCAATAAAAGATTGAATGAAGAAAACAAATAAATGGAACTTTTATAGTACTTTGTTAGTCATTTGTCTGTCCAGAGCCTTTATATAAGGAACGCGTGGAAGTAACCAGTTAAAATTGAAACCAAATATTGAGGTCTATCTTTCTTTTCCTTACAAAAAAACCCACTTCTGTTCTTTCGTTGCTTTTCATACTGGTACCGAATATTCTTTTCAGAAATTGATCATTGGACCCCGTAGGCTGATATCGACTCTGGTAGGTACAGTTTGTGGACAACTCCTTGAGGTACACGTGGAATTATACCTGCCATCGACGACTTGGGTTCGCTCCGGACGGTTACCGGACGGTAGGACGGCGAGCTAACCATTGCTCGCCGTCCGCAAGTCGGCACCTAAGGAGGTCGGAAGCAGGGATCAGTATCCCGGCGGCGGCTGCCCAGGCAGCACACAAGTTAGATAACTGGCCAATAATTTAACCTTATGCAGGGTTAAGCTTTATTATATATGAACAGAAGCTGTGTGTATTACGAAGTTCTGTATTAAAGTTTTTTTTTGCTATAATAATGCTATTAGCTGAATTAGTTAAGTAATTTGCGGATTTTATTTCTTAAAACTGAATAATCATCATAAAAAGACCTGTTACTCAAGAGTTTCTGTAACCTTTTGTATAACATTGGTATAAAATTCCATTATCAAGCATTATACTGGATAAGTTTTATTCTATTTTCTTTTAGTTGTATTACACACCACACCTTGACAGTTATTCAGCTGCTGTATAAAGTAGGCGTTGTTTCTGTTATGAAGCATATAGTAACTTAACAGAAATTTAGATAGCTGTTGTAACTACTTTATGACGCTTTGAGTACGAAATTACCGTCATGTGCAGCTAACTGTGGTTAAAGTAATATTAACAGTTTCTTATGCAGAAGTTTGCTGAGTATTAATGAAAAGTAGATATTTTTAAGCTAGAAGAGCTGTTCTGGAACGTTGGTCAGCATTTAATCGGCTGACTGTGCTTTGTTTTGTAGTGGTTGTGTAAAAATGTCTCCTCACAAAAAAAATCTTAAAAAATACTCCAATTCATGGAAAAATAGAAAAAGAACAGGAGGTATACGAAGAAAGTGCTTGCGGGAGTATGAAAACATAAAAAACTCTATTTGTTCCAATACACAAACGACTGAAACAAGTTTTTCCAGTTTATGTAATCCAAGTACAAGTCAAGTGCGACAACAATCGATAGAAATGGATTCCGTAGGAAATGATTATGAATCTATATTGTATGACGATTATGAATCAATTCAAAGTGTACACCCATTCTGTATTAATTGCCAATATTACTGATGATTGCATTCTGGGTTTGTATTTCTTGCGGAAGTATCGATGTGTTTTGGATATTGATAGGGGAGTATTGAAGTTTCCAGACCAAGAAGTGTTCCTGCGGGGAATCAACATGTGTACCCTCTATTGTTTAAAAGATACGACATTGGCTCCGGGAACAGAAACTTTAGTTGAAGTAAAATTCCCTAAGAAAATCAGGCAACAAAGATGCGTAATAGTTGAGGATACTGGCCGGCACCCGGAACTCATCACTGCGAGGACATTAGTAATGACGAAAGGGAAATCTAAAGTGAGAATTATAAATCTTGGGAAAAAGGAGGTCCATTTGAAGAAAAACAGTGTTGTTGGAAGATGTGAAGAAGTGAAGTATCTCCGCCAAATCAACACAATCATCTCCTGTGAAGCAGGACTCGACAAAAGGTGAATCTGACCACATCCAGCAACTTCTGGAAAGTTCTAAGGACAATTTGTCGACCTCAGAACTACAGCAAGCCAGGGAATTTATGCTACGGTTTCGGGATATTTTTGCGAGGGGAAAAGACTGCGGAAGAACAGGCATCGTCAAGCATGAGATAGACACAGGTGATGCTAGACCGATTAAACGAAGACCGCGCCGCATACCCTGGGCTAAAGAAACTGAAGTGGCAGAAATGGTAAAGGACATGGCTGATAGTGGAATAATTGAACCTTCTACGAGCCCATGGTCTTCTCCTGTCGTTCTTGTGAAGAAAAAGGACGGCAGTACAAGATTCTGTGTCGACTACAGAATGCTGAATAACGTCACGAAGAAGGACAGTTATCCCTTACCGAGGATCGACGATACGCTGGATATGCTCAGTGGTATGAGGTGGTTTTCAACCATTCATTTGAAAAGTGGCTACTGGCAAGTGGAAATCAGCGAGAAGGATAAAGAAAAGACAGCGTTCAGTACGGGCATTGGCAATGGCCTGTGGCAATTTAACGTCATGCCTTTTGGGTTGTGCAATGCTCCAGCAACCTTTGAACGCCTCATGGAACGAGTCATGGTTGGTATTCTTGGTGACGTCTGTCTGGTATATTTGGATGACGTCATTATAATAAGCCGCACTTTTAAGGAAAACCTAAGGAACATGGAAAAAGTGTTCACCAGGATACGAGGGGCTAACCTAAAACTAAGCCCAAAGAAGTGTGCCCTGTTCAAGAAGGAGGTCAGCTACCTAGGACATGTGATTTCCGCCGACGGAGTGAGAACCGACCCTGAGAAGATAAAGGCTGTGCAACAGTGGCCAGTTCCGAAGAACAAAACAGAAGTACGTGCATTTCTAGGACTATGCACATACTACAGACGGTTTGTTATGAGTTTTTCGGACATTGCAAAACCTCTGCATCAACTGACTGAGGATAAAAGAGAATTTATCTGTGACAACAACTGTGAGTCAGCGTTCAACGAGCTGAAGCAGCGGCTATGGATCAACGACGTAACCTACCGCATCAAGAAAGGGCTAAGAGGGAAGCCTAAAGTAGTCCACGTGGATAGATTGGCGCCGTATCATGGATCTAATGATGCTCGGGACGAGCATGACTAAGAGGGAGGCACTGTTACGCCGTGGAAATAGAATACGCCGTTTCTTCGACAAAGTCAAGAGTATCACCGAATAATTAAAACGCATTGCTAGTCGAAACCTCCAGAATAGAAGTACGTACCAGGGCCTAGCAAATTCTAGAAAAATCCGACACGTATAAGTTGGTACTCAAAAATTCTGAGAACTTTTGTAGGTACTTAAGTAATCTGGTAAAGGAATTTGTACCTTCAGTCTCTTACTATAGAGTCGAAATTCGTTTGAGTCGTGGGGTAGAGTAGGTACCTACCGGTAGGTAATAAAAATAATTTATTGTCCCCTTTTGTTCTGGTGTGGCCTCGAACCTTCGGTATCTAGAATTTTCTTGGGTCTGAGTATAAATACGTGTTCACTGGCCGGACGTGAGTCAGTTTTGATTTCGACAGCGATCAGTGCGAACTATCCAAGTCAAGTGAAGAACGTTTTCATCCATACGACGACCTAAGCGATATTTCTACGGATCTCTAGAGTGCATTACGAAGTGGTTTATTGGCGATTGGACTAAATTGGTGTTATTGTTTGTGGAAAAATAAAATCTCTCTTAGTAAACCGGCATTTTATTTCTCACGTTCGTAACATTATAATAGGTATTTATGTTAATTCTAATAAAACAATTATGTTAGTAAATCAGTCTTCCTTTTATTTTCAGTTCAAAAATCACTGGAGAATAATCACTACCTATCCTTTTAACTTTTTGTGGCGGAGTAGTACGTTTGTAGGATCGTTCACCGTCATCAGTGTCGTCCGTGTCTGTTTTTTCTAACATTTTTGTTAATTCATCCTCTGCTTCTTCGTATGTACGGTAGTTTCTTCTTTTCAGTAGACATTTATACGTCAACCAATCTGACTGGGGCTGGGTACTATCATTTTTTGCGAGTATATCACCGTACATCTTAGGCCAACGCAATATTCCTTTGATTTCCCATGTGTCCGGCACAGTACATAGTTCTACCTTGCCTCTTCGACGAGTTGACACAATTTTAAACGGCATATTTACTGAAAAATATCAAAAATCTTAATAGGTACGTAAGTACATCTGGTCACTTGAAATAACCTATATATTTTGTGCAGGGCACAACTTCATCAGTAGCGCAGCGGCTCCAAATACATATATCTGTCACTTATCAAATTTTTAACGCGTGTCACTATAGCTTACTTATTAATACGACGACTATTCGCTACACTCCACAAACGGCCGTACGCATGCACTCAGACCGTAGACTGACTGCAGACTGTTGTGTTTTACGGTGAAGTGAGTGGGGAGGCGGGGGGGTTAGAGACACCAGCCGCGCGCCTGCACCGACCGTTTGGTAGTACGTAGCACCGACTATAGGTACTTATTTATTTGTATCGTACTATTATGTATTCTGTACTACAATGATTAGTTATATGTAATTTTTCGTATCGTAATATTTTTTAACCGACTTCTAAAAAAAATAGGTTTTCAATTTGTCGGAATCTTCTAATTATCTGATTTCGATAAGAACTAAAAAGAATTAAAAATATACTTTCCTATACTGTGGGTTTTTATTATTATATGACTGAATCCTAATTGTTTGATTTACAGTACGAATGTGTGTGATTATAGAACAGTCGTCGAAAAATGTTGAGTGCAGACCACTTTTAACCAGAGCACAACTTAATAAGTGGACGCATAAGGTCTGTTATACAAACATTAGATGATAAGCCGCTGTGCAATCAGATTTTATTCAGAATGAGCGTCGCCATTATCGAACAACATAACCTATTATAATGATGTGGAATTTTTTACTCAAATACTCGAGTTTAATAACAAAATCGATATAATATTCTTATAAAAGTATTACAAGGTTATTTTTGAACCCTTGAATTGAAATAAACTAAAAAAATATTTTACACGTAAAACATTTACCACTAGAAGAATTATTGTTTATTTCTTCAAAACCCGGCTTATTAGGTGGCGCGTGAAAAATTTACACGAAATATATATATATATACACGGTAAAGTTGCATGCGCAACTGCAATTTCTTTTTTCAAACCTAAATAAGGGTAAAATTTACTTACGACAGGTATATATTTTGATATGATGTCGCCGTCACACTGTTCAGATTTGTCAATATTTAATTATTTGATCAACTTCTTGCTAAAATATACTGAAATAAGCTAAACGCTGTGTATGATCTGAATATTTGAGCTTTAAAGAACTTAACCATATAGTTCATTCATCATTCACTCATCATCTGGCTAACAGAGCTGTAATACTTGTATTAAAGAACAAAATCTTTTTATGCAGAAGATACTCAGCTTGTCGTACAATTATTCAAAACTTATTTATCTGTTACGTTGCTATTACACAGCTATTAGCAGTAAATTTTGCGCCCAAATTGCTTGAATAACGTCTGAGTAAGCGCCATATCAGCTAGTTACAGTAGTTTTTTTCAACAATTAGCTTCTGTTATTGCTGTTAAACAAAACTTACTCAAAAGGTTTGTGCTGGCTGGGTGGGCCATAAGTACCGTCGCCTCAAGCGTGCGACATCCTTCTCGGCTAGCATAACTGCTTCGCAGAAGGGGCCGGCATTCTCTAGAGAATCAAAATTCATAAGGTAGTTCTCGTTGACTTAAAATTCTGAAAAGCAAGGTTTCATTATACAAGTATAGGAAAAATTTGAATACTGTGTAGTCAGGTAAGTCACAAAAAAAATTCTTTCGATTTCGCAAAAATCTTCCGACTCTCGTATTGGGAATTGAATTCTTTACATTACTTACAGTACAGTATATGAATCTGACTCTCTATAGCCTAATTTATTTTTCATCGTAACTATACACCATTCGAAATAAGATTTAACATTCATTCAATTTTTGTTTTGGTGTCAAAACACACAACACAGATAAACAAATCCTACTAACGCCTTAAAAATACGTCGAAGAGAGGCATCACTATCAACCTAAAAATTAATTAATAACACAGTACCATTGATTCCATTATTCATCATTAAAAAATGTTTTTCTTAATTATTCCGAAATACGTAATAAAATATTCAAGCGTAAAAAAAGTCCGATCCATTAGGTACCGCACAATATGAATAACATTGGTGGCACTCTGAATAATCTGAGCTTTAAGATTATGGGGGTTGAGTTGAAATTATAAATGGATGTTTAATTTTATTTTGTTCTGCCAGTGATGGGCTGTGAAAAAATAATGGTTTCGTACAGTGAGCATCATGTCAGTTGCACACGCTGACTTTCCAGAGTAATATGCGGTGTGAAGTAATGGTGGATTTCAACCTTTTTTTTTTAAATTGCATGTTAATTCTTTAACCGTTGAAATGTTGCGTACTTCAAATTCAAAATGGTAGTACGTTCCTACTAACTACATTGAGTTTGTATCGTAAAACTTAAATTATCTGACGGGTTTTTTTATGTAGGTGGAAAATCATCGAAAGATTTCTTCAGCTTTCTTCAGATTTCTTCAGCTTCAGGCAAAACAGGATGGGTGTGTAAGAATTTTACTGAGTAAAACCCACACGTTGAGTTTGTATCGTAAAACTTATTTGATAGTTCTGGTTTATTTTTTTCAAAATAGTTAAATTATGATGACGTATACCTGTTTTCCTCTTGTGATACAATTTTTTTTATAGAGCAGATATACCTTTACCGACGATAGTGTGTACAACTGTTTGTTATGTCCGGGGCTGCAGAATTGTTAGAAATACCACCTGGAACATGTACATTCCTTCAAATCGTGCGTTAAATATTATGCACTTCAAACAAAAAAGTTGGGTAGAGGTAAGAGAATAAATAGTAACCTGCGTATTATTCTCAGAACTACCAATAATTTAATAAAAATCTATTAGGAAGGTAACTGAAAGATCACGGCTGAATTTTAGTCAGTAATAGTCTAACACTCCCTTTGTGGAGCAAAAGTAAGTAAGGATTTATTTGAGTTTTCCGCCATAAAACAAAATGTTGAACTTTGTGTTTACATAGCAAGAATTTCAGAACGTTAATCAGGATTTTTCTCAGTCCTACCCAGCCAAGCATTTCATACATTCTTTTCCTTTTATTCAAAAGCATTTTATTCCTTAAAATAGCTACAAATCCTTAGGAACTCGAGCGAAAACAGAACAAAGCACATTGTACACACGGCCAGTGTTTTATGTCCCACTTGACAACGAGACACAAATTGGGACCCACGGTGAAACAGTATATCAGACGTTTTAGAAATTCCCGTGTACAAGTACAATTTAGACGAATATAAGATGTGTACGTTGCTGGTATGCGTTCTCATGAGCTTTGCTTAAATCTTTGGTTTACTTTGTTTAGATTGTTTATTAAAGTGCGCTATTAAGTTAAGTAAAGATTAAGAAAGCTTTTATTTGCGGGAAATGACGCAATCCTAAACACTAGTTTACAAGTTAAAAGAAGACAAAACGTCTGATGGTTTTTTGTAGGTGAAAAACCATCTTATTATTTCTCTCGCTCTTGGGCGGAGCAGGAGAGTATGTTAGACTGATTAAAAATCACTACTATGTTCCCTTTTTGTGTCTAGCGTTCCAGAAGGCTTAGCTTCCAAATTATGGAAACCCGGGTTGGGTTTCCATAATTTGGAAGCTAACCCAAAGTCCGCATAGGCTTCGACCCCGCTTGTGATGAGGAACTTTGTCATAGGGAAAGCGAGTACGCCATGTCGTCTTTATAGCCATTGGATAAACAAGGGACTAATCGCCATGATAATGGTGTACCTAATATCTGATGTTGAACCTAAAGTTCAGATTCACACTATTCCTAGACTTCTTAAACAGCTTGCTACAACACAACTAAGAATTATGTATCTACTAGCTTTTACAAACAGCTTTGCCCGCGTGAAAGCCAGTTTCTCCATGCAAACTTCCAACTCCCGTTTTACTCCCTTAGGGTTAAAGTTTTATAAAATCCGTTCTTAGCAGATGTTTACACCCTATAAAGAACATACCTGCCAAATTTTAAATTTGTAGGTGTAACAGTTTCTGAGTTTTCGTGATTAATCAACCAGGATTGGTTTTACTGCGCTGCGTGTCGTGGGTTCAATTCACACACGAGAAAAATGGAAAAATATTTTCATGACACTACAAATATGTTAATAGTATGTTAGCTAAATATTATTTCTAGGCCTTACAAATATTTACCCCGTAATCTTGTACTTGTGAAACTGTCTTATACTGAAAACCGAACCTAACCTAACCTAACCTAACAAGTATACCTAGATATAAAAAGAAACCTGACTAGTATATAAGTGTCAGCTAATATAAGCAGTAGGGACTCTGCAAAAGGGTCGAAGCCTACTGGGACCCCAGGGTCTCTTTCTGAAAGGAAGGCTGGGCTCCAGTGCGAAGGGCAGAAAAGGAACGGGGTAGGGTGTTTAGTCAGTAAGAGTCTGTCACCGTTTCCCGCTCCGTCTAAGAGCGTGATTCGTTATTGGATGATTTTTGTCCACCATAAAAAAGCTCGTATAAGCTATATACCTGATTTAGAATTCAGTTACTAAACTATGATTTCTTAGATAGGTCAGAACTTGATAAATAAAAATATTTTCAGTCTGTTTTATTTCAGTCATTTTGGGATCGTCTAGAGAATAATAAAACGGTACTATCTCTTTGAGTATATTCTCCAAACCGTAATCCAATCAAAGAAGTCACGTTTCACAAAGAAAAGCTATGCCAACGATCTCTAATCTGTGCCAATTTCACTATCTATTTAATTTCAAAGCAAAATTTTGCTAATAATCTTGACAAGGTCTGTGATGTTTAGAACTCCCAATGAAATACCCTCTAAATAGGATCATAAATAAGCATTAACCCAGCTTTTGGAGGCCCTAAGTCTTAAGTCTTGGCTGTAAAATCATTTACCAGTATAATATCCTCTTGAGAAAGTTCTAAATGTAGGCGTGGATAATCACAAG
Source organism: Mythimna loreyi (assembly GCA_029852875.1). Classification (NCBI taxonomy): domain Eukaryota; kingdom Metazoa; phylum Arthropoda; class Insecta; order Lepidoptera; family Noctuidae; genus Mythimna; species Mythimna loreyi. The sequence goes on from CM056787.1 coordinate 13,476,187, forward strand.
GATTTATAACGAAATGTAATATTAAATGAGTCTTTATTTTCTCTTTTCTCCAAAGATAATATTCATTGCTATCATAGTCTAATTCTGATTACTGAAACGTTGACTGAAAAAAACATATTAATCCGCTGTTCGTAGAAAACAATTATTATAAAATATTATTAACCATATCATTTTTCTACATAGTTATGTATTACTAAAATACGATTGAAGGTTACTCTAAATATATATATATATATGTACGAGTATTTAAAGAGTACAATTTTTTCCGACAGTGCAGCAAAAAAAGGCAAGGAAAAAAATAATTTCTTTAATTTTTTTTACATGATTTAATATTTAATTTCATAATAATAACATTTATCATGATTATTTAAGAGAATCAACCAAACTATACACTGAAACATATCAGTATCACAATATCTTTTATAATTTTTTTCATAAAAACTGAAAATATTTTTCAGCTCACGTGTATTTTTTAGTTCCGTCACAAAGCAAAACAAGAGGTGCACTTTAACTGCAAAATAAATATTGTTTCGTTTGTCAGTTAGTCTTTCATTAGTAGATATATATTAAAGTTGCAAAGCTAGTCAAAAGACTCGTTCTAGTATAAAATCAACAACCTTTTTTGATAATCTTGTATTAACCGTTTGAGTACCGTAATTAAAGACATTATAAAAATACTATGGCTCAAGAGTTTAATAACATTAGTAACACCAAATATACAATGTTCCAATAAGTACGCGTGTCATCACTTACCCACTTTACATATCATGTTATTTTAACTTCAATCAAAAATTTTCATTGACTCTTTCAGTAAAATCAAAAATATGAGTTCTAAACTAAATGAAATAACTTGTTGTTACCTACATAAAACAATTTATTCTTAATAATAAACTGAACCACTACACCATTTTTCATCATAACCACAAAGCAACGTCTCTATAAATAATTTATCGAATAAAAACATTGGGAGAACAAAAATAAATCCATTCTCGAAGCCCCATAAACAATAGGTTTGGAATAAAGAACCTTCTTGACTTAGCTCGCTAAAACAATAAATGTTATCCCATAAAATAGCGTTTACTGTCCAATAGTTGTCCACGGAACACTTCATACAATATTTATGCGCCACGAGATTCGCCTCCACGTTTCATTTTTTAAACTCGTATATATTATTTATTAGATTTTCCGTTTCGACGAAGGTGGAATGTAAACAGAGTCATGTGAGGTCTAAAAGCATACGACATTTTGACGGAATTTTAGATAAGCAGTATTTCACTCAGAGACGCAGACAGGTCAAAATCCTAATCTATTTTCAACCGTAATACTGGGAAAAGTTTGCGGTAGAAATCATGCTAAAACTTTAACAAGGACCGCAAACGATAGACTTTTCTCGGACCAATAAACTGTCTAACAAATACGTCGGAAATCGACTAAAGTTAGGTCAGCTACATGATCTCTTTTCAATTGTTCTATTGTCGTTTCCGTCACCGGCAGTCAGTCAGATGGTCGACTAGTGGTTGCTTTATGCGGCTCATGTGGGCTGTGTGACCTAGCTTTAGAAACAAATACTTACAATCAAATTATATTAAAGAAAAAGAACTTAAAATACTTCGGTAAATAAAGCTGCAAATAACAGATAAATTTATAGCGATTTTACTAAAAACTTTAAAGTTCTTGCAAGAAACTTGTCGTTTATCGTTTCAAGCCCCAACTTTGCATAAGCAGAGTTTAAATCAAACTTTATGACTTTAGGATTGCATTATACTGTGAGATGAGAGAAATTGGATTATAAAATAAAAGAAGAAACGAAGAATGAATTTAGTATCCAGATAAATTCGGTTTTAGTTTTCTTTCTTTAGTTTATGACGAGATTTTCTTTGCGTATTTTTGTAAAAAAGATTCTTGAGTAGTAAACTGAATAGCAACTTTTAAAGTTTTTATGTCAAATTTTGGTAGAATAGTTCTGGAAATCAAAACATTTACCACCATAATGAAATGAATTACTTGTAAAAATAATCTTATTCGTAATTGAAAATCAATTTTCCAAAAGCAATTTACGTAAAAAAAAATAAAAAAATATATCTGTAAAACACTTATTTCGCGAGTTGGCCTCCGGGTAACAATTTATTTGTTTTATCTCAAGAACCCTTTGTTGTTACAAAACTCAAGAGCAACGAATAAAGCAGTTACGATTTAACTAAATGGACCATAACCGCTTTCTGAAGGAGTAGTGATGGCAATTAAATACGCGCTCAAAACGATAAAAACAGAATGTAAAAAGAAATTACTACGAAAATGATTCGAGCAAAGGTTCCGGACTGTTGGATATTTCGCTCGTGTGGTTTGATGACGTCAAACCGGATAATAATTCGGATGTTTATTTAGACAGTTTTTTCGGTAATGTTATGGTTATTGTTTACGTTGGGGGAGCAGGATTCCATTACATTCACTCAATTGATTGCGTAAACGCCATGCAATATGAATTGCATGCGTGGTCAGTGTCTGGTGTATTTTAAGTGATGCGGTATTTATTTGCTATAAAGTTTTGTTTTTTTGTTATTCATTACAAATTGTACCAAGATACAGCACTAAATATTTTAATTGGTCAACTTTAAGCTAACTAAAAAACTACAAATATTTATAGCATTTTTTAAAATAATACCTACTAAGATCATATAAAAACATATCATCAATACATAGTATAAAACAAAGTCGCTTCCCGCTTTCTGTCCTTATGTATGCTTAGATCCTTAAAACTACGCAAGAGATTTTTATGGGATTTTTTTAATAGATAGAGTGATTCAAGAGGAAGGTTAATATATGGTTAATATGTTTAATATCACAATTGCATCCATTAGAAGCTGGTGCGGGTTGCTAGTATACCATAAATACAGAACAAATTCAATTTATAAAAATAAATATATAAAAAAAACAAACGGTATAGGTATATGGTAAAAACGATAAGAGAACAAATGAATGAAGCAGAAAAATGGAACTTGCGAGTAAATGAAAATAATACGTCAACTCAACAAGTAGGCTTTTGTTCTGATGCACGCTATTGTAACACCGCTTCCCCTCATCACAGGAGGTTGATAAAGTAAAATCCGAAATCAACAGCGAGTCCAAAGCAAACTGTATTACGGGGATCGCCCCAGAATCCTATTTTCACAGGCCAGTTTGTTTTTATTGTACAAATTCCGTTGCCTTTTCTGCCGTTTGTTTTACGCTTTTCCGTTTTTTAATATACGGCTGCACAGCTTTAATTGCTCCAAGTCTCCTGTTATCACTTTTCGGGTGTTTTTATTTTTGTTATGCAATGTTACAACTGTGAAATTGTTTGTGATTTTGCTGTTTAAGGCTACTCATTTTATCTTTGTGCAAAATGCGACCATTTTTTGTTGTTGTTAATCTAAAATATAGGTCAGGTCCGAGTTTTAATTGTAAAGGGTTCCTTACATATTATTTTCTGTTTCAGCGACAAAAAAAAAATGACGTGCTGAAAATTCCAACTAATCTTTTACTATTCGAGACCTATATAGATAGACAAACGGATGAACGGTGAAGGCCGTCTGTTGGTCACACTTCAGGATTATTTTTCGATACTTTCTATTTTTTTTCTGTTAAAGGTTTTTTTTGTGTAACTTCAATGCTTCAATCGCGTTGCAAGTTTTGACCAATTATGAAATAGGTATTATATACGAGTATGTATAGTAGCATTACAGTTTATATAGTAGCCAGTATTACTTCTGACCGAGCTCTGAACACAATACCTTGTAATAAAAGAAGGAAATCGTTAATAAATAGTTAATTTGCCCGTAAAGGTGCATAACAGATATTCTTACCAGGTATTCTTAGCGCAGTTACCGGAACCAGTTACGTAGAGATGTTCCTTTGTAATAACAGATTAAAAAAACATTTCGTGAGATTTTGACCTTAGAACCGAGGGTTCCGCAGAAAACTAACGATTTTTGTGTAACTAAGTGAAAGGATGAGAGCCTAACATTTAACGAAAGTGAATTTAATCCTTTAGAAGAATATTCTCGAAGAACTGAGCAGAAAAGCAGTTTCAGACCTTCTAAACTTGTTGTACATCTTCAATTCATCTATACATAATTATATTCAACAGTTGTATAATTGACCAGCTGACCTGACAAACTCACAAACTGTCAACAGCTGAAATGTTAATAAAAACCGTAGTATTATGTAATCTTCACTATTTTTGTCTTACCGTAAGAGACCTTATCTTGGTGGTAACACGACATAAAAGGAATAATTGTCAAAAAAAAGTAACAACAGTAGACAATTAGTAGAATTGGTCCAGTCATTCACGCGTGGTGACGTGATCAAGGGAAATAGGGATTCATTTATATAAGTATGAAAAATGTCACCACATATTATCTAGTTGCCAAAGTTTTCGAAAGAGAAATGAATGTATTCACTCTTCCTTAAAATCGTCCACTGGTTTGACGAACAGGACCCTAAAACGCTAACAATTCCACGAAACGGTTATTGGATGTGAACCCTTTATAAAAATGCAAATGTTATTGTTTTTGAACCGAAACGGAGGCTCTGATGTGCACTTCTCTTTACCAAGGCCTTGAGGTAGTTTTAGAAGTAATAGTCTAAATAATATAGTGGTCAAACATTATCTAAAACTTTAAATATTTTGTACAGAAAGTATTTTAAAAATAGTAATTTGATTTGAATTATTTCTTGGATTTTTCGAAGGCAAACCCTTGTAGTATAGCACAAGTAAGTAGTTAAACATGAATATAAATCATCCTTATGATTTTTTAACACGTAAAGCTACACGAAAAGCTGGATCGTCAAGCTCCTTTAATACTTGGCTGTCTCATCAGTGTGTTCATCAAACGTACTTAGTGAACCACTACGTACGATTTAATGACCATACTGATATTCCAAAATAATTATGCTTAAAGTACAGTATGGTGGTATTCTTTGCCACAATCTGTGTTTTCCATCACCTATAGGCAGTTTTCAAAATGAAAGCGAACAGATATCTTTTGTAGAGAACTCTGAAAATATTTGAAACTATCATCCTTTAAACGAGATTGAATTCAAGAACAGTAAAAAGCTGGTTTATTGCAAAGTAACAAAAAGCTCGGTACCATTATCATTTCAACCAAGAGACGTCGGAAACTGGACTACTGTTGGAAATAGGCCTCCCCAAAGCTTCACCATAATAATTAATTCTGTGGGCCCTTCATCATTACCAGAAGGTTTAATGATGATAAACTACAATCGTTAACGGTAGTAAAAAAACTGAGCAAATGTATAGGAATGACATCATGTCAACAAAATTCGTAAACAAGTTCACATAGGCATCGTTCAAAATGGCAGAATGAAATGTAATTGTTTATACAATGATCATCGCTACATCCTGTAGTTTTATCGTATGAATCATAATTATATGCTTTGAAGCTTTTCGATTGTAGAAAGAGACTCAACACGATATGATCGTAGCTTCGCAAGGCCTGCAGGTCCCTGGTCTACTTTGTGGGAGGCGATCCAACGGTTTTTTTTTTATTGTTTATAGGTTCGCACTAGACTGCTATCTCTCACCTGGTGGAAATTGACAATGCGGTCGACAATGGAGCGCATTTACCTAGAAGTAACCTATTCACTCTTGACTTAAAGATTCCAAGATAATAGCTATAGACAGACGCTGCAGACAGGAAACATAAATGTATTTTAATTAAGTTCTCACAACAAATAATTTTAATTAAATGAACTTAGACATATTTGTACGCACCTATAAATGCTTTGTCTAGCTGGAATGCCTTTACAAAGAAGATCGTGCAACTGAATTAAACGCAAAGCCATCAGGACATTTAGTCACATATTATTTTAATTTTAATACATTCCCACACAATTAATTATGCGTAGAATAAATTCATACCGTGAATCAGACATTGTGGCTGGGGCATGTTGTGTTGCTTTGTAATTTATAAACTGCAACATATCCGTTTCCTGAATTTGAATAATAGAAAATATGGTTAGTGTACCGCGATGACAATAAATCTGGTTTTAGGTGTGAATTATTGAATGTATACGCATTGTTAATGAACACTGTTTATTATGAATGGCTAGTTTCATTTGATTCAGCGCCAATAACTGTGCATACGTGATTTAGATACCCCGTTTATGTAGCCTATTTCAAGGTTTTATAAAGTTCTCCTATAAAACTTTACCAGTACACACAAATTAAAAATAGTACTTTGTTACCCTAGTGGTGAAAGTAAGTTATTTAGTCCCGCGACATTGTGTGGCGTCCGAGCAAAACAAGGACGCTAAAGTTTGAGGGAAAAAAAAAAAAAAAAAAAAATAAAACTTACTAAACTATCGCGATGTTATAAGTGTGTGAGGGAAATTACTACTCTTGTTAATTCCAATTGTGTTTCAGATCACCGTTCATAAAATTAGAATCAAGACTTCGCTTACAGGTAAGCTCGTTTGATTCCCAATTTTATTGGTGTAAAATCAATAAAAATAAAAACATTGTGTATACTCAATACCAAAAAGGTTAATTCCTGCAATGTTACCGAACATGATGTTGCTTGTTATTTCAATAAACCAGTTTCCCAAAAAAAAAACTATACAAATAAGTGAAAACGTAAAAAAAGTTAAAACAGACTAATTTGTATTACATAAATATTATCAAAATAAGTAAAACATAAAATAGCCATTATAAATTTAATAGAGAAGGAAAAGTTAAGACAAGTACTGTATTTTCATACTCTAAGCTTGAGAAACGCATACCTACTAAAGCTATTTCTCGTAATGCAACAATACGAGAACAGAACCGGCAAGTTTAACCAAGCGTCATTCCTCAACAGGCCTTCAAATTAGGGAACTTGCACCTCAAACTATGCCTAGTTACACTTCTCAAATAATTCCACAGTCTGTCAATACAAGCGGGACATCGTAACGAAATTAACTCCCGCACCAAATCAAAGTCAATAACGAAGGTACATGTATTAAGGAAGTCAAACACGCGTTCGTGCGATAACTTACAGGTTGTGACGGAACCTCCCACCATACACCAGTAACAACATTTGCTTAGGCCCAACCCTGGTTAAATTATTCACAACGTTGTGTTGGTATACAACATATTTATGGCATGTCTGCGGTCACCCCATTATTCTTTGTTATTTTTTGTGATCTGCAGACTTTAAAACGCTAGCGGCTTTGGAAAACATTTTCAGAAAAAATGCTGCGGGTACTTTTCTGATAGTAGCTATTAAAAAATGTTACCTGTGATTCTTCCAAGTTCTGTACAAATTGTTTTTTGGCTCCATTAGTAAACATTACAAAGCAACGCTTAGTTTAGTTTTATTAGAATTATTTAATAAAACTCCGTGCAGTGTTGCACGAACAAAGACAAATGATTAAAAATATATAAAAAAATGAGTACAGCTAATTTCTATACAAACATCCAGTAGACTTGTAAAAGGAGAAATTAAAATAAAATGTAGACAATAGTGTTTAAAAACAATTTTATATTATTTTCTAATTAGAATCATTTTTTGATTTTATAGTGAAGGACCTAGAAGAATGGTTTACATCTGTCGATCACCTGGGAGAATCCATCCACCATATTATTTGATCTGGTGCTCTCGTCTATGTAATGCTGTGTTTATGAAAACCACCACGTGCAGAACGGCTGTTATTGGTGTCGTTGTCTGTTCTTTTTTTTTTGTACGAGTTTTCAAGCGCTAAACTTCGCAAAGCCTACCTATTCAGACTAGCAAAGATCCGACGGCCGTACAAGGTATTATTACTTATACACTCTCTTGATACTACAGGTATATGTCCGACCCAATTCTCGATACTGGTAATATCACATTATACTAGGGTTGAGCCATCATCAATGATAGGGTTATTTTAGCCAATAAACCCATTACAGTGGTGGTGAATTAAAGTGAGAGGCCCGCAACGATTGTTGACACAATTGCCCCGCACTACGAGAATCGTGTCAAAGCTTGTGAATGCCGTGTAAGGATTTGTTTATTACAGTATTCTATCTTGACAAGCGTAGTTATCTACATGTTTTCTGCTCGTGCGTAGATAACTACGCATGAGCCGAGTACTGATAGACTTCTCAGCCAATGGCTTAATAGAGCGATGAGTTCGAGCATAACCTCACCGTGCTCTTGCTAGGCAGCTGGATCAAGGGCTTGGTTAAGAAAGCAATGCTTTTGTACAAGGCTCGTATTGTGTAGAGATATAGTTCTTTGCAACCCTGACCACTGATAGTTTGGACGCTGTTCCTGGTGAGCCAAATTTTTTTATAAAGAATATGAGAGACATACAAAGATGACACTATCTTTCACCGCAATTTATTGTTCTGGGCACATTTTTGATTTTAGGTTTCCCCTAAACATTAAATTTATTTTGATTTAAACAAACCGTATCATACTTAACTGTGATTTTTTCAAGCGGTTCTTCTTAATCAAAATGACTGTGCTGGCTTATCTGAAGTTATAACAGAAAATATACTTTATTATAGCTATGACTATGACTAAGCTCTCTTGGTATCCAGTAACCGTCCGGACCGAACCCAACTCTTCGACGGCGTGCACTGTTCCCGCGCATCTCAAGGAGTTGGAACAAACCATAGGGACCCAGCAGGGCTGTAGCCTACCGGAGTCAAGGGATTGCTTAGCTCAGGTGCTAAGCAATCCCTTGACTCCGATAGGCCGTTTGGCAAAAGTACACATTTATCAAGCTAGAAAATATATGAAGAAAGTGTGGATGGTTCCTTTCTTTAAATATTTTTTTTGTACAGATACATAAAGTATCCTCACGCCGTTATAAAAAAACATCCCTTGTTTAAAACGATGCCTATTATTACCGTTGTATACAGTTACCATTTTTATCTCGTCTCCGACTCTGCATTCAGTGAGTAAACGTCAACGATAGGGTTACCATCGTTTCGAATTCTTTTATCTAATTTGATTTTGGAACATCTGTGTGACTTTAAAAGTAAACCATTGTACTGTTTGTTTCAACTGCTGACTTTTTGCTGTATGTAGGGTATATACTTTTGTTCTCAATACACCCACTTTTGACCTCAAGGGGACACCTGAGAGAGGTCAATGATTTGACATGCGTGTTCACAAGAAACCTGTAAACTCTTGCTTCGATTTTAATTTGATATAGGTATGGTTATACCAGGTTCTGCCAGTGACTTTGCTTACGCAATAGTGTTTGTAGGAGGTCCGAACTTTATATATATTTTTATGTACAAATTGGATTCCAAAATGAACTTTTTTTTATATGAAAATAAAATTGAGTTTTGTATTCAAAGACTTGTTAAGGAGACGCTGGCTATATCTCTAATACTAATAAATCTTACCTGTCACAATCAATACACAGTCAAAACAAGTGCATTGAATTTAGCAGATTTGTAAATATGGTTCCTTTTGGCAAACCTCTTAACATTACCTAAACTAGCTCAAAAAACCTGTTTATTCCTATAGATACTTAAACTTGGTAAAAACTGTGATGATCCACCCGCCAAATGTTGCAAATTCTTGTAGGAAACCTCGATCAATGACCTTCTCTTGTAGTGGCGGGTAGAGGGTTGCAGCTGTATAAAGTTGTGAAAGTTTAAAGGGAATTGTTTTGTTTGATACGAGTAGAGTGAATAATGTAGTCGAGTCTTTGGTTTTTGAGCATTTCATTTTGGTCACATGATAATAAATCTAAATAAATAAAAAGAGAAACTGACTGACTGACATATAGCCGATACTACATGTACAAAGAAAAAAGGAATTTTGTAAAAGGCTTCCTTTTGTTATTTTGCAAAAATAATTTTTGGTGTCTAATGTTTTCATATAAAAACCTACATCAAGCAAGCGAAGCCGATGGAAGAAGCTAATATAAAAAAATAATAGTTTTGGTACAAACACAAACTGAAAAGTTATTTTGTAATAAAAATTGTTTGTGAGTTTATAAAATTTATGTTCGTAAGACTAATCTTTATAAGTACCTATTGATTACGACTTCGACGTAGCATTGAAAGGCCTTCTATAAGATGGAACTGGTCATCACCTGGTAAGGGTTGCGGGAATACGATGAATGCGAGACGCACAGGACCGTTCATTGTGGTGACACTTGGGGAAGGCCTATGCCCAAAAGTATGTTTTGGCTAAAATTATTATGATGTTGACCTACTGGTTCATTACAAAAAATATTTCACTGATGGAAAACTAGACTGCTATTTTATTATATTTTGTTTCTGCAGTATTGACCACAGTTACAAAGCCGTAGAAAGAAACTAGCAACAAATAATTTAAGCAGACTCAAGAAAACAAAAATAAAGACATTACCAGTACAAACAAATTCACAGTTCCCAGGTCGTCAACGCTACAGAAAAATGCGTTAATATTTCAAACTCCCGAATGTGAAACAAAATGGTCACTCTAGTCACCGCTCTCATTGTTCGTGTAATACCGGACGGGGCCTCAGTTAACCGCACGGCAATTATACTGAACGTTTTCTATCTTTCACATCTACCGTTGGAAACTTAATTTCCTTCGGCTTGTTCATTGTTTCATTGTGAACGATTTCGTGTAATTCTGTCTCTTTTGGATCTTTGTAGGTGAAGTTTTAATTATTATTATTTTTTGGCGGTATTTGTGTAGCTACCTGTAGTGGTAGTATTAGATTATTATGTCCAACCGCTGGGCAAAGACCTCCCTCTTCTTTTTCCACACTTTGTTTGAGTTTACCCTTACTGCGGGCTGGTCGTTCTGGTTTCAAATGATCAAGCTCCTCTCTCCATGCCTTGATCTGTTAGGAGGATGCCTTACCTTTAATAGGACCCAATAAATAGCTTTATAGCCAACAACTCATCTGATATAAGGCAGATATGTCCAACCCATCCCAGTTTAGATGTTCGTGTGTTTTTGGGAAATTTATGAGTCATACCGTTCGCTGTCAGAACTATATATTGTTGCCAAATCTTGAACGTGTCACAAAGAGGTATGACGTCAAAGCTCTCTGCATATTGAACAATGCATGAATTTGATCAGTATGGAAAATCAGACACTGACAATACAGAAGTACAGAATCCTAACTAAACATTCTGTAGATGTTAAAGATAAACTAAATTCTAAAATTATCCTAAAAACATACTAATTCTGTTTTCCTTATTTCCAAATAAACCACATTATAGACAAAATTATAATAATAAACATGACTAAATTAGATACTTATCATTTGAAGTAAACACAAATAGATACCGTATAATATCAAATTGATGCTTTAAGCTTCTTTCAAAGTTAATTTAAACAAGATTATACAGAATCGTTTTAAGTAAAATAATAAATAGGTTATATTGAATACTCTGAAGCGTGAATCTTCGAAGATAGAAAGCTATTTTAATTAATCGCAATTTTGCAGAAATCTCAATTATTTGTTGTGAAAATTTTGTATCTTGTTAAAGGAAATATTTTAAATGTTCTATAAGTTTAAACGTTTGGTAAGTTTAGAAACTTAATCGGTATTTATAAAATTGATTATAAATCTTGGTTCTTATAATTATATTTATTCACAACCGATCTTACCATTCATCCATTTTATATTATTATCTGTTTTGTTGTAACTTACTCTATTTTTTTGTTGAAACACATACATACCAGTGACAAACAGCTCCAAGGTATGAATTGAGTATTTTAATCCCAATTGTCATTATGTCAACTTGTTCACAATTAGTTTTAGTTTTGGATATCACAAATAAAAAGAGAAAAATTATATATTATATATATATATTAAATTATATATTCCACAACTTCTAAAATCACTTTTATTCTATCAGAACCATTTTCCTATGGAACACATGGAGGCTTGAAACTAAAATTAATCTATAGATTAAGCTGTTTATGCTCCGTTTAGGTCCTAGACCTAGAATCTTGAAAAGAAATTGCTCAAATTTTTTCAAACGAAATACACTTATTTTTATTAATATTTATCCTGTGTTGAGCTAAGGTGTGCAATAAATTTATAAATAAATAAATGAATAGTAATTTCGGAAATCACAATCCTATTGTAAAAAAAAAAACAGTACTATAGTACATATATACATTTAACATTTTTGATATTAATTAACATACTTGTGACACCACATGGTACGGGGTATGAGCATTCTCTTTTGGTATGAAGAAAGGTCTCATATTAAAAACAAAGAAAAAAATCTAAAGTGTTTATAGTCACGACACAAAAAGTTTTTTTTGCAATTAAAAAAACTCTCTCTCGAGACACGAATCTGGTACTGAACGACTTACTAAGGTAAGCTAGTAAAAAACCCTCAGTGCGCGAATTGTACTCGTTTTTGTGCTATTTTTTATAAATAAATTGTACCCATATTTTTCTGTCGAACCATTTAGATTTGGCATTTAACATTTAACAAATACGTGGTATCTACTAACGCAGTCAAATATTCACAACGTAAAAAAAATCATAGTTTGAATTTGTGGAAATCGGTGAAAACAACCATGAAATTCTGCGCATTCTATTAACACTGCTACAGCAATATAAATTTTGTTAAAGGACTACCTGCGAATGTTAAAAAACGCGTGACTGTATCTTTTTTGTCAGCAAATCTTTGGTTTTAATGGCGAATAGTACATTGGCAACATTGTAATGCTGCGTGATATTTGTTTCAGTTTTTATTTATTAGGTACTGTTGAGAGTAGTGGACCCAATAATATGTAAAGGGTTAGCGTTTATTTCTAAAAAGTTCTTCTTAGTCGTGCACTCTTGATAGAGTGTTCGTGGTCATAGGTCGGTCGAGTCCTGCGCCACCGCCTCTCTCGCGACGCGACAAAATGCAGCTCTGTTTTTGGCGGCCTTGGAGTTTTCATTGATGCTACAATGTGTCGCCGATTTGATGAGCTCCGTCCACCGTCCACTCGACATTCCCTTGCACTAGCAAAATAACTTCATTGAGTCCTCGATGAGTGATACGCCCGAAGATCTTGAGGATTCGTATTTGCATTCGAATGTATAATGTTAGCTTCTGCTAACGGCTTCTAAAATTTATTAATCCATACAAAATTCCAATCCCCTTTCCACCTCCTTAGGGTATAAGTTTGTGAAATCCGTTTGTAGCGGATGTCTACACCATATAAGAAACCTACTTGCCAAATTTTAAGTTTGAAGATGTTATAGTTTCTGAAACTTTGTGATTAATTAGTGAGTGTTTTTGCGGCTTTGCTCCCGGCAACAGAAAAATGTGATAAATGAAGATCGGCTTGACCAATATTGTGCAAACTTCACGTAAACCAACTAAAATGTCCAAACAAAGCCTGAGTTACAAAATTACAACGAAAAGTGGCATTGATTTTATATATAGATGACCTAGGTAACCATATATTTATTATTAATTATAAATTCTACATACTCATAGGACTAGCCGACCAGAAATTAACAAAAATCCCAAAACCACAAAATTTAACCAAAATTCATTACTAAAATTGTTTTCGTTAGTAAACCAATGAAAACAATTTTAGGTTCTACAAATTCCAATCAAATACAATCGGCCGTACAGCAGCACTCTAACCAATACACAATTTTTAGAAATACCAAAAAAAAAAAATTGATTGCTAAAAGCTGTATTCGTATGCTCTTGAATTCCAACGAAAAAAAATGCATGTCGCGCCGATATCCTTTATATTTTGGCTTTCTGTGTCCATAGGTTTACGAATTTCCCATTTGTTGGCATGCCTGTTTGCTGGGCCAAATATACGGAATACCTGCATTTATTTCAGGTCTGCTTTTCCTTTATGTAGTGGTAAATTAGCGATGTGAACAATGTTTACGTTCCGACGACTGCTGCATTCAGTAACGTCTGTACCTATGCTTTGTAAGTGAAATTGTATTGCAACGGTACTTTAACGTGTAATTAAAGCCGAATTTGTAATTGTAAATGACATTATTGTATTCAAGATGTAAAGAAAATATTATAAGAGAAACTCTTCAACTTTTAATTATTGTGTCATCGTAAGGTACTTGGTTCTATTTATTATTTTATAATTATGATATTATTAGATAATAATAAAAACTTTAAACTAATTAAAAAAAACTCAAATATAAAGAAATAAATACTAAAAACACATCACATCGCTGTCGACTGACTATGTCCCAAACAATACTTTTAAATTTGTAAGTATAAAAAATAGCATTACCGCACAGAGGTACCCATTTTAGCGTTTTAAGTCCAAGGGTTTAGACTGGGTGTTAATAAGTCAGTAAGTAAGTTAGTACTATTGCTTATCTACATCTACACTAATATAATAAAGAGGTAAAGTTTGTTTTTTTATTTTTTTGTTTTTTTGTTTGTAAGAGGTAATCTCTGGAACTAATGGTTCTATTGGAAAAATGGAAGCTAATAATAGAAAGCTGCTTTACTCCTGAGTGACATAGGCTATAAATTATTCATATAACATGGATATTAACCGAGCTATCACAACTTTTGTCTCACAAATTTTCCGCGGACGAAGTCGCGGGCAGAAGCTAGTAAATATATAGATGCCGCATGATACACTGACCTTTTCGCAAACTGACCTTGGCAAGCATTGTCTTGGAAAATTTGAGCCTTAAACTCCAAAATTGTATTCTATAATGAACACATCCATCAGTATTTATTGAGGTGGCTATTCGTAGATCAAGTATTGTATTGTATCATTATGCACAGTGTAATAGAACACCTCACTAACATCAGTTAGAACTCATGAACTTAATCCTACTATTTCCCGCAGGAACGATCCACTGTATTTCACAGACAAAGGGCATCAATTTCGCACAAAACAATTCCAATATTAGTAGTTCAATGCCGAAGCCGCGAAACGGTACCATCGAGTACATAATCCATCGTACAAGTTGCGATTGATTGAACAAACTACTGACTCCTACTGTGAACTGTTCGTCTTAAGACGTTCTAACCCGGGAAGTGTTTGCTCTACTTATCCGAATATCCGTTCGGAATCAAACTGCGACTGCGAATTTCTCCTGCTCTTCAATTTCGACGTATTACCTTGGATGGTAAACTTGCTAGCTTTAGTAATTGGAATTACTTTTCTTTGGAGTGTGCTTAAGACAAAAACACAAAAGTAAAATTTTATCAATCCAAGATTAATAATTCAAAATATAAATTTTTTTAAATACAAGGTGTCATTGACATGTTAACGCAAACGAATACCATAGATCCAGTACATGATTCTGGACCCCCCAGTGTTGGAATTTTTTGTCGGTTTTTTTTTTAATTTTTGAAAAAAAAATTGTTTTTTTATTTTTTACCTACATAAAATCGTTATTCTAACCAATCCCAATGATAATTTTATAAAAATAGAAAAAAATAATAATAAAAAAATCATCGAGGCAAATAAAGTCCTTATTCTAATCAAACCCGATGGCATTATTAATTCAGAATGTAATTCACTCATTTTTTTCGCAAATAATGTTAAAATGACGTTTTTATACAGTATAATTTAAAAAACGTAAAAAATTCATGAAAAAAAATAAGAAAAAACCGACAAAAATTCCACCACTTGGTGTCTAGAATCATATCCTGGATCTATGGTATTCGTTTGCGTTAACATGTCAATGACACCCTGTATATATCTTAACTATAATGTTAACGGCCAAACCCAATTTTTGGATGAACTAGTTGCGTCTCGGCCAAACCCGCGATATTAGTAGTAGTATTTTAGGATACCCCGACACGGACACGTTAGGTAACAACATAACGTTACAACCTAACTCTTAAACGGTTTGACTGATTTGAAAGATACTGTGTATTGAGTGGGTCAATGGATTTTTTGAAGATATAATTTTATGATATTAAACCCGGCAGGTAGTGCTGCAATTGAGTGCTCTTCTTTTTTTTTGACGATATTTTTTCGGCCAGGATACCGTTTGCTAAAACCGCTCGTGATATTCAATATCAATATATACATAAAAGGAAAATGACTGACTGACATATCAAAACCGAAACTACTGGGACTAGAAATGAAGCATGTATTTTACACAAGGTTTTCTTTTTATGACGTAGGCGAGCACTAAGAAGTGGTTTTTTGTAAATTCAACATTTAAAGGGGTGTAAAGAGAGAATTTCCAAAAAGCAATCAATAGTAACTTCAGTAAATATTATTTTTATTATTTATTTTCAACCCTCGCCTCGGTAGTATAATTAAGGGAGTTTTATAGATTACATGGAGAATATTTATTTTTACAAACTTGGTACCAATCCGAATCAAAAGAAATAGTAAATACTGACAAGATCAGTTTTTCAAAAGTACCCTAAATGGTTTAAGAGATGTTAAAGTTTTTTATTAAAACATTCTCCCGAACGAAAGTTACTACATAGACTATGTGCTAAGTGCTAAGCACAATCAGAAAAGTATAAAATAGAACTCCATTGGGCACGCGTGGGCTACGTATGCTGATCTGAGCGCGTCGGTTTCATATCAACTAGACTTGTGGAGCTTCATTAAATCTACCGCCACGCGTCGCGTTCCCAACGAGTGCATCAACGTGTAGTATAATGTAGTTCTCGCTTTTTCTTTTGTAGTTCGCCTTATGAATACCGTTATTAGAGACATAATAGAAAGACAATAGGTTTGTGAATGCTGGCGTTCGCCCGGGGTTAAATAGTTTAAAATGACACCTTGACTATACTCGCTGCATTACTCAGCCCCAAACCGATCTTACCCGAACATACATTACTAAGAGTCTAACTTATGTTTTTTAGATGTCTTAACATCATTGATATTCATAGGTAACACCTACTAGAATTTAAAAATAAGGTCTACTTCCTTCCTGAATGATAATAAAAACTTTACAGAACCGTAATAAACGAACCACACGTAATTGTTGCACGGTCACCTACGTAAGAAGCCATAAAATTCTTTCTTTTCCCGCTTCTCTGGCAAACCGGGCGACATCATAAATATGTATAGTGGGAATCAAGCATGCGTCGCGTATAAAACGCTGCCGAAAATGCGATCTTGTGGGAGAGAAGGTGCTTTACAGGGACTTAGCGAGATGCTGGAAGTTGTATAAGTAAGTCTAATACTACCTCTGTACCTAGTTTTTGAGGTATTTATACGAACTCAGTGTTACTGTAATTTTTTTATATTACTGGAGATGATAATTTTTGTCTTTAATTTCGTTGCACATGATATTTCAGTTTCTCACTGTTAATTGTCAAATTTATAACATGATTGAAGTTTCAAAAACCACATTCACCCAGTTTAAACGATGCAACGGTTTTCAGTCCTTCAATTTCTCAGGCTCGTTCAAAACCGGACCAGTACCAATGTGAATATAATAATATCTAAGATAATTAACTAATAATTATCTAAGACATTACTGACACTCTATAACGCAGAAAAAATGGGAAGGACTTGGTCCTGTTTGTCGACCGTAGATCTTTAAGAATCGTTACAGACGGTCAGACGCCAGAAAATCTTACTATCGTTCTATTTAAGGAGTATCGTAGTACGCAGTGACTGTGCTTTGGAGATTTGATAAGCAGTCGCTCCATGTATTCAGCCGCATCTGGTTAAACTGAAGGTCGAACCCAAGGTAGTTGGGAAAAGGTTAGGAGGACGATGCAGATTCAAAGTAGAATGGATGTTAGGATTTTTTCAGTATAAAACTAGCCCCATTGTTTCCTACTTATACAGAGCCTCAAAACAATTTAGCTCTCCTTACATTTCTTTCCCTTTCCTCCACGTTAACTTCGTTCTCAGCGCACGTCACATAACATGAAGCAGTAAATCCCGGGACGAGCACATCTAGTTGGCCTACATCCCTCGCGAGTGACTCACACACGGTTTATTTGCCCCTATTTGCATAGAAACGTTTTTTGTGGGCGTCCTTGTTTGTACAGAGGATAGGTGGAAAAAGCTTTCGTGAGACTAGAACTTGAAAGTACGACGCCTCAGACAGATTTGTTTGTATTGAATGTAGTGTGTTTATTTTTTTTATTTTACTTCGCTTTACTGCAACCTTAGTAGTTGATATTCATTTTCGTTTGCGGTTGGCGCCGCGGTTTTCTTTGAAGTTTGGTGACACTGCATAATTTTGCTAGCTGTCTTATTTTCGCTTTGTGAATAAAATAGATTCATCTAGCACTCGGTTTTGGGTCGTTTCAGTTTATTTGTGTGACTTTTATGAGGCACTAGCTTCTGAAAGTCAAGAATTATTCAAGGAAACATACTCAAAGAATGCAAGTCATGATGTTTCGAGCCAAAAACCCATGTGCCAAGTTTTATCTAAATCGTTCAGCCTATTTAACGTATTTGGTAAATAAACCTAGGACTTTATTTGATTGTTAAAAATTGTGGTAAAAATAAGAAACACTGAAGTATTTACGAAAGATGTTTTCAAACCGTTATAGTCTCATAACGATTAGAGACAGTCACATCAGTAAAATCCAAACAATGAAATATATGTCTTTTACTTAAAATACTGGATTTAAAATTACCATTAAATCACACCGTGGAATACATTTTTTTTTTTTTAATAATATGAAATCATAACCAAATAAACGGTAAAAAATCAGTTACCATTCATATTCGAATATCATCGAATATTTTAATTGAATATAAATTTATTTATGTATTTTTTCAATTTTGTTTTTATTACTCGTAGAACGTATGAGGTAGTACTTACTGAACTCCTTGTTCTAATATAACCTGACCTCTTTGAAACACGAGGTACGAATAACATGAACTAACCAGTTAATTCACAGCTCAGTGAATTGTTCCAGCGAATCGTTCCTATCTGGATTTGCTGAAAGGGATTGTAGGAAATTCTACGAAGACCGCCATCTTTGTCGGCTGTAGTACCTAAATAACTAGTACAAACAATACCTGCAGGCCTAGCAAAATTGAGAATCTAAAAAAAAAAAATAAGTTAACGACAGTTGAAGTCTAATCAAATGTGTGGTAATAACTTCATCTGCCTTTTTAACTTCCCCACTGTTTTGAATTAAGAGTATAATTAGGAGGCCTGCCTCAGAGGGAATCTGCCGTAATCAACCACGTAGGCCCAGTGCAGGTTGGTGGATGTCACAAGTCAACGAATTTTTGGGTCTAGAACATTTGGTTTCCTTACGATGTTTTCCTTCACCGTTTTAAGAGAGAGAGTTTTGAAATAACATCATTTCAACAATATTCGCAGCTAAGTTCACATAGTTTAAAATGACAGAAAAAAATTAAAAATGTAATCATTTACAATGATTATCGCGGCGCTATATCTTGTTAAATGGGTATAATACTCACGCTGAGGCGTTTAGCTTGCAGAAAGCGACTCCACACAAAACAATCGAAATTTGGCTATGCCTGCTGTACAAAAAACAAAGAGCTCTGCTTAACTAGTTTATCAGGAAATTTATTTTTTCGATGGGAAATCATAAACCCATTTTGACGATCCAGAAGCAGTTTTAAAGTAGATTCTACTTATTATATGAGTATAGATAATAGAGCCAGCTAATTGGCCGCGTAGTTAATGATTGTATGGCACACATGCACACGTCTTAAAAAGTTAAATACTGTAATGTTTTTACATTATTAAAAGTTTCAACACGAAAAGCGTTTTTACTATTAATCTGTCCCTTCTCTGAAATTTCTTAAACTTTTTGGCCCCCCATTAAGAAAGTTTGCCAACCATTAGTTTAAGACATGACAATATCTGGCTCAAAGAATTTTGAAACATTCATTCAACTAAGGTCAATAAAATGTTAGTTTTAGTAAATTCTCCGATTTCCGTAAACACCATTTCCTTGATCGAATAATGCAGAATGCAGCACAATCTTGCTTGCTTGCCAGCTTCGCTATGCATGGGCCCATAGATTTTACAAGTACAAGAAAAGAAAAAAAAGGTACAAGAAAAGAAAAATGCAATTTAAAACAAAGTAAAAGGTTTCTGGCAAAAATAAAAAGATTACTCAAATGGTTAAGTCTCAAGTATTTTTATTTAAGCAAAATTGTTTAATTCGACACGGCGCAAAGGCCAGACCTGAACCTCCTTTATCCTCGGCATTTGTAGAGTAATCCCTTGAAAATTAATTACCTACCGGCAACCGTTGTAAGGTGCGTTTCTGAATTACTCAACCTTCACTAAGCTTAAGGAGATATTAACCTGAGGTTATTGGAAACGGAAATATATATTTTTTTATTTTACATTTTTAAATTTAGAAGAATACAGGAAAGAGTAATGTGATTTTCTTTGAAGCACAGTTACTTGTATTTATTTGCCTATTTATATTTCTCCTTTAAAATATGATAATTTATGGTCATACTAT
The DNA here is from genome assembly GCA_029852875.1 of Mythimna loreyi. Classification (NCBI taxonomy): domain Eukaryota; kingdom Metazoa; phylum Arthropoda; class Insecta; order Lepidoptera; family Noctuidae; genus Mythimna; species Mythimna loreyi. The sequence continues at coordinate 13,496,525 of CM056787.1, forward strand.
CTTCTGCAAGCGTTTTACTATTTCGCCCCATCATTTTTACCACGTACATCGAATGATTGGAACTTTTTGCCAGCTGCCATTTTCCCGTCCGATTGGGATTCTGGATGGTGTCTTCAAAGCTGAAGTAAATAGTATCTTAATAAACTAGTGCACTTTACCATCAACAATTGCGTCACTGCTAACCATCAGGTGGTGTTGCAATCTCACCTTATGGTTAGTGATAAACATTGCTTTTTATAATAAAAAAAAAAGCTTCATTTGCAAGAAAATATTAAATTATCTCATGTGAACACACTCCTGGATGAAATCCAAATCCGCTCAGACGTTTGAGCGTGAAGGAGTAAGAAACCTACACACACACACACCTACAATCCTGCATACTAACTTTCTCATTTATAAATTACAAAATTTCATGCTACTAGTCCTAGTAGTTACAACTGTACATTAATAAGTCAGTCAGTCAGTTTTTTATATAAATACTAGCGACCCGCCCCAGCTACGCACGGGAACTGATATTGAATATATTATGCATGAATTATATACATAGACATTTGTCTTGAATCACTCTATTTATTAAAAAAAAGCGGCATCAAAATCCTTTGCGTACTTTTAAAGATCTAAGCATACATGACATGACACACAACTTTGTTTTTTTTTTGTTTTATACTATGTAATGATGATGAAGTTAGGCATTATCACTGTCTAAAAACGATCATGTAATTATTTTACTAGCTTGCTACAAGCTTCTGTTTGTAACTTAACAATTTGTAAATAGCATTAAAAAATACGTATTACATTAATGAAGATAATGTACATTAATGTTGTATCTCTAACATGTAAAAGATTGTGGTAAGCCTTAAGACTGTAAACCCCAATAAACTCGCAAACTCTGAAGCGTATACTGGAACTTTTTAATAATTCAGCTGATTTGATGTAATTTTACTCCGAAACCGCATGCTAGTGTAGTCTTCTTACTACGTTAGCATTCGCGTTTATGACAACAGGTTTGATACTAATTACGTATTTTACCTTTTTTAAACGTGATGTAATTATAACTTATTACAGGAATATTATAAACCTTCCGATCTTGAAATTACAGACACAATTAAAGAACAATGGGTACGCCGGCGTTCGCTTGGGGCTTAAATAATTAGTAAAAAAAAAACCAAAATCCATCGATATCGATAAAAGTTCGTTTACTATCTATATACTTAAATGAGATAGTGGTCAAAGGCGAAACGCCAAAAAAAGTTTTAGAACAACTCGGTTGGTTAATAAAACCCCAACTTTATCCCAATTCTTACCCAAATAGTTTACACTTCAACTTAAAGATATCAACCTGAAAAGCCAGAGACCACGTAATATACGTAACAACTATGTGATGGGATGTTTTACACAATTCAATATGTAAAAAAATATTTATTTCATCTCTAATCATTGCGAACATAAAATTATACTCGAAAGTAAAGTATTTGGGCTGTATTTTGCATAGCAATGTTTTTTTCACATTTATAAAATACTAGCTTTTGTCAGCGGCTAAGGAGCAGTAGCATAATAAAGAGGTAAAGCAGCTTTCTATTGTTGCTAAAATTTTTCCAATCGGACCAGTAGTTCCAGAGATTACCCCCTACAAACAAAAAAACATAAAAACAAACTTTACCTCTTTATTATATTAGTGTAGATAGTGTAGATTAAACAGTATACAAAGCAGCTAATACACCGGCCTTAATACGACTCTTACTTGTATCTTCGTCCCTACGGAACGCGATGTCTGGCGAGCCTCTTAGAGGCTTCCGCCGCTGAAAGGGTGTGTGGTCATGTGAGCAGCCCTAAACTTACCTTGAGAACCAATTTGTTAAATTATTTAACAGACCCCTGGAGGATGACCGGAGGTTTGAGGCTTCTTATGTTATGTCGATATAATATGGAGTACACGAGTATTTCAATAAGCAAAGCGGTCACCTTCAATATTAATATGTTTATTATGAATCTTCTTTAGTAACGTTATGTGAAGCAGTGATTTCAAAAAATAAGGATGAAGTTTTGAAGTTTTTTTTTAGGTATGCATTTTTGCAACTCATTCTCAGATATACTATAAATAAAATCATAAAAATCAGTATTTTCAAAGAATTTCGATTACAAACACGAGTGTTTTGTTGGATATCAAAACGCATTTGCTAGTAAATTTCTCCATACCAACGACGACCAACGTTTCATAGAATATCGGAAAATTCTTTCTTAGTACTTGCATACAACATAAGAGGAAACCTTGTATAATATTTCACGATTCTAGTCCTTAAGGTGCGTCCAGATGTAGCGAATGTTCAGCAAATGCGCAGCTCGCGAGCCACATGCGGATTGCACACGTGCTGCTTGCGTGCGTGGTACGCCACTCTTATACAGCTTCCGCTCGTGCAGCTCGCCAATATTGAGTCGCGTAACATGAGTACGAGCGTCGTGCGGGCGGTGCTGCAGGGACCTCGTTGGAACATGAAATGCACGCGCGCAGTACGCAAGCAGCTCGCGAGTGTTGCATTTGCTAGGTGTGAGACACGCCGTTTCAGTTTTGGCTATGCATAGACATATTCGTCAGCCAATAATAATATTTAAATAAATATACCTATAGACAAAACAACCAGCAACTAACCCACTCTTACAATACTAACTGCATAAATTAAATTAAACATCTGTCGTACCCGTATTCAGGCAGAATACTGTTATCTCGTCCACCTGCTGTGGGAACAAAAAGAAAAACATTCTGAAAAAAAAGTTAATTAATTACGTATGCAAATTGACGAAAAAGTCGTCTCTAGCTGAGTGGCGAACGAGACGAGATAATGAGATTGTGCTGCCTCGACTCCCGTGATTAAATCATTCCAATGGAAAATGTTGAATTTCTAATGATTTTGATTAACAGTTGCAGGGAAATCGGATGAGACAATGACATTGTAAATTCATTTAATATTTAAAACATTACAAATTATAGGTTTTATTTATTTATTTAATAATTTTTGTACACACGAAATAATAAAAGAAAAGGAAACAGAAAAATAGGTACAAAGGTGATGCTTGAGTGTATGAAAGAAATCTTATAGTGTGACGGGTGAAAGGACAGAGTTGTAAGAAAAACCCCAAGTAATATGGGATAAAGACAGGATGAAGAAGATGTGTGACATTATAGTGGTTGTAATCGTAAATTCTGCATCATACTAATGCATACCAATATAGTACACACTGATATTATAAAGAGGTAAATTTTGTAGAAAGTAACCTCTTGAACTAATTAACTCATTTTAGAATTTCTTAGTTGGTAATAATTGCACGCAGCCTCGACTGAGACCTGTTATAGCATGCAAATAAGTTGAACTAATATGGCCGTCGATGTTACGTGCAATCCAACGCTATGCCCCACTTTTACTTTTTTTGTAATATGGAATTAATGTATCAAACCATTTTTTAAAAAGAGTAACCATGGAGTTTCTTACCGGTTTTTCTCTACAGAAAACGACCAATTTGGAACCGTGCACTAGTTTCTGACGTTTTATAAGTGCCCATGTAGGCCCATGCGAAATAAAATATTTTGACTTTGACCTTTATTCTGATTAGGACCCGAAAATCTGTTACAATGTTAGTTCTACTTATATGCCGCGTATTGTATAAAAAATTAATTGTCCCTGTTCACGCAAACAACACCTGACGTACGGTTAGAGCATGAACTACTCGTGTGCCAAAGATAAGAAGAATCCTCGCTTCTTCAATATCCTCCTTATACGTACTCAAAGTGATTACTCCCTTAGAATAATTTCCTACCTTCACATAAGCGAAGCCGCTGGTAAAAGCTAGCAGAACTGCATTTCCAAAACACAAACCAATAGCTAATATCTCTCCATCTACAAATATACAGCTGAAATGAACTATAATTACGAATTTTATAGAACCGAATAATATAACAAACATCCTACTGCGTGCTGTACTTGTACCTATTACGTTTTATATACCATGGTAATACATAACCAGAAGTAAAATAACGTAGAAATGTTTTTTCGATTCAATCCGCAAACTTTACTTAAGTACTTCAGTAAACGGAATGTGGGAATCGGAAAATGGATTCGCTTTTCTAGTGATGACGCACACACTCCAACGTATGAACTTAATATGAAAGTTTTCAACTGACTTTGAATATGCGAAAGATTTTATGTATGCAACATAGTTTGCTGCAAGCAACTTTGACATGGAAAAGTATTTGATATTTAGGACCAAATTCACCAATAAAACTAATCCCGATTATTTAAAACAATAAACAAACTGTGTTTTGTTTTGAACGCCTTTTACGCTTAAGCTCTTGTTTAATTTAACTGGCCTGTTGATTTTGACCGATTCCCACCCGGGACAAGCCTACTGGGGCCCAGGGTCTCTTTCTGAAAGAAAGGCCTGGCTTTAGTGCGAAGGGCTAAGAGGGAACGGGGTGCGGTGTTTAATCAGTAAGAGTCTGACACTATTTCCCATTCCACTCAAGAGCGGGGTTCGTCATTTGATGATTTTGCCCACCATAAAAAAAAACCAAGGACCAATGTTTGTGTGATGAGAGCAGTGGTGGCCGAGTGGTAACGGCCCTGACTTACGTGTTGTAGGTCGCGGGTTCAAACCCAGCCAGGCGCATTACTTTGTGTAATTTATTTCATCACCTCTGCTCTCAAAACGGTGAAGGAAAACGTCGTGAGTTTATTTCTTTCAGTGGTGTTTTTTTCACAGCTTCAAGGGACCGTAGACTTGAGTTACGGAACTCAAAAAACAAAAATCCCTGAAACTAATTTACATGTGAATAATAAAAATTATCCATCCAGCATATTATGTGTCCTTGTGTGGAAAAGATTTAACCCACAGCGCACAATTCACAAATTTCTGAAATTCATAGTTTTCCACAAGTTTTTTTCCGAATAACCCGTGATTGAGGCGCGGCCTTTCACACGGCAATTATTTTTTACTCCGTCGTATTTTGGTATGTAACCAACCGTGGTCTGATATAAAAATATTTTATTGGATATGAAATAAATAGAGCGTGCTGAAAATGGGAGTTTATGGTTTTTGCTATTGTGGTTTATGTTATATGTAAAGTTGTGGACCAAAGTTTTTTGGCATTTTTAAGTTCTTGATTGCCAAGGTTATGTAGGCAGTTGTTCCATATAAAATTCACGTGGGCACGCCATAACTATGGCGGTAAGTCTCCTCTTTGAAGGGTGGCTGAAAAGATGGCCCAACCTTCCGCATGATGCAGTTTAGCTCACCGAGCTTGGTCAGTTCGAGAACTTGCTGCTCCGATTTAGTGCGAAAGTGATGCCCGGGTGTCACCATTGTATTTTTGTATTTTTTTTTTTTATGGTAGGTAAAAATCATCGAATGACGAATCCCACTCTTGGGTGCAGCGGGAAACAGTGTCAGACTCTTACTGACTAAAGAACCTACTCCGTGCCTTCCTTGCCTTATTCCCAGAGCCCCGGTGTAACGCTTTCGCATCAGCCCTCAGCTCCGGGTGGCTTCGATCCTGTAGGGCCCCTACGGTTTGCTGACAACTCCTTGAGGCGCGCGGGAACGCAGCGCGCCGTCGACGACTTGGGCTCAGTCTGGACTGCTACCAGACGACCGGACGGCGAGCTACCTATTGCTCACCATCCGCAAGCCAGTGTCAACGGTGGCCGGATATCGGCAGGATCGCGGCGGCGACGGCTACGGCGAGTGCGCCGTTGCCTTTGCCTTATGCGGTCAGCCTCCTCCTTTACAAGCATTACTGCCTCGCAAAAGGAGGCGACCGCCTGCCACTCCTCCTCGCTGCGGACCATGGCCTGGACCAAGGCCCGGCGCGAGAGGTCGCCGCCGCCGATCACCCCCACGAGGGCACGGCGTTGTTCTTCCCAAGTGGCCGGGCACACTTCTACCGTGTGCTCCACCGTGTCCTCCGGGCTGACCACACAGTGGCAACACCCGGGCGTCTCTTCCGCACGGATCCGGTGCAGGAACCTCCCGAACTTGCCATGTCCGGTGAGGACCTGCGTCATGCGGAAGGTGAGGACGCCGTGAGGTCTATCCAGCCGCCCTCACGCCCCAGCTGCCACCGGAATTCCAATCAAGCAAACCGCAGGGACCTAGCAAGATCGAAGCCTACTTAGGCCATGATTAGTATAAATGTGAAACCCGGGGCCCTGGAACTTCTGTTTCAGACCTTGTCTTCGCAGAGAAGAGACAAGAGTAGCGAATTTTGATCATGAGCAGAGGCACCGCATGGGGCCATTACTGCATTAATAATCAGCATTTTAAGTTGACCACTGCTGGGATTCAGACCTCTTTTTAAGAAGAGAGAATGTGCACTAATACACCACGGGGGTCCAGTGTAGGTTGGTGAACGTTACGTGTTCAAATTTTTGGGTCTAAAACATGCTGGTTTCCTCACGACGTTTTTTTTTTATTGGGAAATACAGACTAGTTAGGTATTGAATATCTCGGTATTTTAGATTGTTAAAGAAAAATCTTGACTGTCCACAGACTCTTTCATCAATTATTCAAAATAACCTATCCTTATTTATAAAATTGTAGGTATATTATATTTTCCGGATCATCTGTATATAATAAAAGGCAAAGTCCTAATTTACTCACTGACTTATAAACGCCCACACTCTAACCCTTGGACCAAAACGCTGAAAGCATAGAGTTTCCTTTTGTGATGAGTACAAAGATAGGATTTTCCTAAATTCGCCCACTAAGGAGGTGAAACGTGGATCTAAAGTTTGTTTGAAGAAACCTGTTTTTTTTTAATTTTATGGTAGGAAAAATCATCTAATGAAGAATCCCGCCTTTGTATGGAGCGGGAAACAGAGTCAGATTCTTACTGGCTAAACGACTCACCCCATTCCTTCTTAGCCTTTATACCGGGGTCAGACCTTCCTTTCAGAAACTGGACCGGGGCCCCGGTAGGCTTCGGCCCTGCAGATGGAGAAATCTGGTTTCACACGTTTGAAGCCGCTTAGTCAGAAGCTATATACAAAGCAAAGTCCTGATTCACTTAAAATTTTGCGGAGTTCCCTTTTATGATATGAACAAAGATTAAGAAAGGATTTCATGATGTAATGTTTGTATTGAGAAATTTACTTTTACGCGGACCCTACTTGAAGCTAGTCCAATATAAAATCCGCATGGATAACGTCTACCATTCACATGGCTAACGTCGACCATCCACATGTTAAAACCGTTCTTAAAAATGTCGCAAACAAATCGGCGCTTTGGATCCCTTTCATTTTGGTACTAGTCGGCAGTTTTTAGGGACCCGTGATGTAAATATTTGAAAAAAAAAGAACGGAATCTTTTGAAACAAAAGTCCATATTTAAATTATTTTTGTAATAAGTATTTAATTAATTTAGGAGGGCATCAAAAAAAGAAAAGATTTATAACAAACTAGCTAGTTCTAATGACTTTGTCCGTACCAATTTTATAAATTCTTTATTTACTCTTAAAATAGCACAAAGCCCTCTGAATTCTTCTCTAAAATAAAAATAACCTATGTCACTATTTATAACCACAGATCTCCTAGTTAAAGTTTTGTCAAAATCGGTTCAGAAAAGAAGAAGAAATTATAAAAATAGGTACAGAGGAGTCGAAAGGTTCTGGAATGGCGGACTGTTGTAAGGCCTCCCATAAGGTAAACCGATGACCTGGCAAGGGTTGCGGGTATCCGGTGTATGCGAGATGCACAAGACCATTCATTATGGCAACATTTGGGGGGGGGCTATGCCCAACAGTGTATTTTGGCTGAAATTTTCGAAACAGAAAATATTTTATATTACGAATAAACTCATCAATTACATTATGCAAAATTTAACCAGCATAAATTAAACAACCCTCAAAAATACATCAGCGTCAGCATTGACGCCTAAATAGTTTTTCAGGCCGCGGTACTAGCACAAACAAACCTTATTCAGCAATAAACTTTTATGTTAGTAACGATGCTGACTTGCAGTAAAACACAACTTGCATCGGGAAAAACCGTACGGATCCCGAACTGTACCGAAGTTTGCACTTTTCCGTTTTTTCATGTACATGCAACTTCTGTGCGGAGACCACGCTCGTTACACGTCATTAAACGATACTTTACGGCAGACGGCCCTCGAGACTGCACCCCTCCTGCCGTCTATATGCCTCCCTGAATACGCTACTAGATGTGCTACGAAACTACGGATTAAGAGACTTTGAATAAATGGTCAGTTAGCTTTTGAAGAATGAATTTTTTGAAAATTGTCTGCGGATAATACGGATTTGACTGCGATGTAGAGAGGGTAGTCATTTTGTTGTGCTTAGTGTAAGTATAAATAAAAGATTTCTCAAATAAAAACGTTAGTTTATATATAATTTAGATGTAAAGTAAGAGACTGTACTGATGGTTAAGTTGTTGATGAATATTTAGTTTTATAATAAAGAAAATCAAAACACACTCAACACACAGCACACTAACAATATTTAAAATTAGTATAGGAGCATTGACAATAACAATAATTGGACTCACACTGTGAGAGATTGGTGCCTAAACCAGACATCAATATTTTGGCCTGTATTGCAGATCACCAAAACCTCTTCCCCTCTTTAAATGGATCTGATTACAACATTGCATCTCTATTAATTTGTGTCGTGTATAAATAAATAACTGATAACAAAGACTAACGAGTTTAGGTCACAGATTCAAACTCAGCCAGGCACATTACTTTGTGTAATTTATTTCACCAAGAAAACATCGTAAGGAAACCGACATGTCCTAGAACCAAAAATTCGAAGACAAGTGACATCAACCCATCCGCACTGGGCCCGCATGGTGGATGGCCCATTCCCTCTTCTAGACAGAAGGCCTGTGTCCCAGCAATGGGAACATTTAAAAAGTTGATGAATGATGTTGACTACAAACGTAGACAACAAGAAAACTTAAGTGAAAAACAATATTTCAGATTTACCTTCGACTTTAAACTTTTTCAAAAATGTTTAGTCATCGCAAGCACATCTAGTAACCCACCATCCACGGACGCTGTAACGTGATTTTTGTCAGACTACCGAAACGCATGGCACATTTAATAAAATTGTGCTGGTACTTAATTTCAACGAATGGAGTGTCGCCGCGTATTAATTAAGCTCAACTTAAAATATTGAGCGTACGAGCCATGAAAAATTTATTAAAATAATTTCATATATTTTTTGTGATTTTCCGGAGGCGTTAGATGTAACGAGTGTTTCGAATATGCAGCTCGAAATTTTCTAAATGAGTCTCGCTATATTTTGTTTTGTTTCGTCTCGACTGTTTTGGAGGACTGTTTGGGAGAATTTCGTTGAAGAAATTAAGGAAATGAAGAATTTTGGTTCAGTTTTTTTCTGTTTCAAGAGTCCGTAATGAAGATTTTTGGTCTTTATTTGTTTTGAGGTTTTTATCTAAACAGATAATTTTGTCAACCTCGTCGTACCTTTTAACATTGCATTGCATAGTTATAACGTTGGACAAGTTCTCATAAATAAATAATATTACATATTATTACTTAGACTAATAAATAGATATACAGTATATTACATGTGCATGAGCTGTACGTCATCATAATGAAGATGAGGAAGGAACACGACAGGGGAGACTACATAATGGAAAGACAACTGAGCGAGCCCGTACTCATATGACAGCTGTGTGGATTGGGCGTGTAATCGAAACGCCAATGATGGATGACTGTTTATAAACTACATGTCAACACGATGCATGTTGGTCGGATGCAAATTCCATAGTTGGGCATCACAACAATGATAGGCTAGGGAAATTAAATCTGTAGAATATGGCTCTATACGGTTTTTTTTTAAGCTGGAAAAACGTCTTTCTTGCTCTAGAGTTCAGCAGGAGCATAAAGGCTTTGGCTTTTCTGACTAAAACTACACCTATGTATTTAATTGCTCTTTGTTTTCTAAGACTACGTGTTTTTTCTTCTGGTAATACCAATTTGGGTTTCTTTTTTAGAATAAATTCCGCACTTGTACCTGTTATTTATTATTAAACTTACATTTCTGTGTATGATTACGATAACCGTGTGATACGAAATAAAATATTTATGCTTTGGACTATAAAATATAAAACTATATCATCCTATAATAGTTTTACTTTATTCATTCGCTCTGCAATACTTCTTTTCATTTATATTTTATTATAGTCGTCATTTTGCAATTCAAATAAGACTTAAATAAAATGAACGAACTCAAATATATACATCTCACAAACTTGAGCGACCATCTTGCAAATTTGCTAACGCTCTATGTAGTGCAGCCCGGGAATTACTTATTTCGGCTAATTTTGTGCCTTGCATTCAAATGAGTTACTGCGCAGCATATCAATGCAGAGATAATCCGGCAGGAAACTTTATTGAGTTTGTTCAACAATATACATAGTTATGCCTTGTTAAGGAAATTGGTATTAAAGTCGACAAGAGAGACCATAAATTGAATATATATGCAGATGTGTAGAACGAGAATGTGTTATTTGCAACAATTTTTGGTCCAAATTGCAAATTTTGCATCCCAGGTTCTCGCTGAAGTATTAAATTTAGCTTAGCTTTAGTAGTACTAAAAAGTTTTATAGGAATAAAAGTTCTCTTACCATTTCGCATTGCGCAAATTCTGCGGATCGTTTTAATGAATCTAGTTTACGGTTTATCTCCCAGGTACTAATTTCGGAGTGTGATAGGTACTTATCTAGATATTGGTGGGACTTTCAAAATGGAACCTAAAATATAAAGTTTAAGCGTTGGCATTTTTTTTTTATGGTAGGTGAAAATCATCCAATGACGAAACCCGCTCTTGGGCGGAGCGGGAGACCAGTGTCAGACTCTTACTGACTAAAAAACCTACCCCGTACCTTCCTTGCCTTATTCCTGGAGTCGAGGTAAAAGTTTGCACCACCCTAGGGTCCAGGAGGCTTCGACCCCGAAGGGCCCCTGCAGTTGCTGACGACTCCTTGAGGCGCGCGAGAACGGTGCGCGCCGTTGACGCCTTGGACTCGGTCTTACCAGACGACCGGACGGCGAGCTACCCATTACTCACCGTCCGCGAGCCAGTGTCTACGGTGGCCGGATATCGGCAGGATCGCGGCGGCGACGGCTACGGCGAGGGCGCTGTTGCCATTGCCTTATGCGGTCGGCCTCCTCCTTTACGAGCATTACTGCTTCGCAGAAGGAGGCGACCGCCTGCCATCCTCTTCGTTGCGGACCATGGCCTGAACCAGGGCCCGGCGCGAGAGGTCGCCGCCGCCGATCACCCCCACGAGGACACGGCGATGCTCTTCCCAAGCAGTTCACACTTCCACCGTGTGCTCCACCGTGTCCTCCGGGCTCGCCTCACAGTGGCGACACCCGGACGTCTCTTCCGCACGAATCCGATGCAGGAATCTCCCAAACTTCCCATGTCCGGTGAGAGCCCGCGTTATGCGGAAAGCGTTGGCACTAGAAAAGGTAATCTTTATTCTAGTATTATAAAAACAAAAGTAACTGTCTGTTAAACAATTGAATAAATTTTGATATTTTTTTTTAAGTTGAATCCTAATTCACTACTTGCTATCATCATCATCTTACCCTTATCCCATATTACTTGGGGTCGGTGCAACATGTTTTTTTCTTCCACTCTGTCCTGTCACCCGTCACACTATCACTAACTCCCTTTTCTTTCATATCACTCCTCACACAATCCATCCATCTCTTCTTCGACCTCCCTCTTCCTCTCCATCCATCTACTTGTAAACTCAATTTACTACTTGCTATCTGGCTGCGATTTTCCTTCAGCAGTCTGGGGCTGCGCTACACCCGCGCTGTAGCCGCGCGCCTTAGTTATAAGGCAACGCGAACGCCGCGACACCACTGCAACCCCGCTACCATCGCGGTACTTTGCGGCAAATTTGAAGTAGCCCTTGCTGACATTTACGAGGCAAAAGCCAATAGCAGAAATTAATATGTAAAATATTATGTATAGATACAACATAATAAACGCACATCTTGAACAGAGTATGTGCAAAATATGGCATTTTCAGCTTATAAAATACTTGATAATTTTTTATTACTTTACTCACGTGTTTTGTGTCCGTTCGTAGATACGACAAATGCGCTACCAATATAATGCTTACCCATGTCCATATTATTTGTATTTAATTAGGATAACTGCTACTTAAGTGCCTTTAAATAAAATTTTATTTGTAGAAATACAATAAAATTTTACTTAAAGGCACTGTGCACTGCAGTGCTATTATGGTTGTAAATTTAATTTTCTATTATTGTGGTATAATTTACTGTAGTGCGTTACGGAAATTCACAAAAGTACGTATTGACAGTTTCCATGTTGTAGTACGTAAGAAAGTGGCGATATTATTTAAAAGACTACGCGGTAGGCGACACAAAAATCATTTTGCAAATGATTGCTTCCCGCCACGACTGTCCCATACAAGCACGCTCGGTGAGTGAGAAAAATACGGAAAAGTTGTAAAGGTGTTTCTATATTGGTGTTTTTATTTTTTTGTATAAGTTTGTACCTTTATGACTTGTAAGAATCCCTTACCAATAAAAAACTGACTCTGACTATGACTATGACTATCTTCTGTACTTTATTATGTACCTACTAACATAGAGCTAAAGAATATTGTTACATTCAGGATTTTAATTTAAAATAAATGGTTATTATTATAGTTATATCATTTATGGTAAAAACTCTACTGTGAATAGTTAAGGTTTGGTGGTATCTTTAAAAAACACAATCATCATCATAATCATCAATTCAGCCGAAAGACGTCCACTGCTGGAGATAGGCCTTCCACAAACGTCGCCACAATGACCAGTCCCGTGCGTCTCGCATCTATCGAATTCCAGCAACCCTGACCAGGTTGTCGGTCGTCACAAAAATCGTAATACCTATGAAAAATAAACTTTACACAAGGTGTGACATAACACCCACACAACAACACCAAAGTGTTACAAATTCAATGTAAGTTTGTCGTTCGGCGTCTTAGCGTGCGGGCGCGCAAAGCGCTGTCACTGTAAGCCCTAAATTAATATGAATCTCTAATTTGAGCGTCACACGTGTTGCGAGCTCGCAACTTTGCAGACTACGCCAAATTGGATAAACATGTGCGAGGAACGGGGCCCTCTACAGAAATATACGAGAGATACGCACGTGCGTTACCGCTGTGATTCTGAATATTGAACACCTTTTTTAGGCTTACCGGGTATACCTACTGCTACAGCTTTTATGGCTGGAGTAAGATTCAAAGAGCCTTCGATAGACTGAAAGTTTTGAGACAGTATATACATAACAAAAGCGTCGAAGAAAATCGAAGTCATATACCTATGTTATCAACTTTCATTGTCTTTATTAAGCAGTGAATTTATATTATTCGTTTGACTCAAAATAATACACATTTACTGAAATTACTTGGCTTAGAAAGATATTATGAAGAAAATGCCTATCTATAACAAGCGATCCAGCTATTTACTAAATGGCACGTGAAATTCCTCTCTATATATCATTATTGCTATCAGCTTTTGTTCACTCCTCACGACCTTAAGGCGTCGTCCGTTTTTTCCGGTCAAATGCCAATTTTACTCCAGTTTTCCTATCTATTACGTTACAGTCCTAGTAACATTTTTCTGCCTTAAAAAATCCAGGATCTTTTTTATTTTCTTCTTGAATAGTTTTTCGCAGTCCCTAACAATGTTATCTAAGAATTTATTTTTAGATTGAATCCTTTTCTACAATTTTACGTATAGAATCAAATTAGAGAGATAAAATCCATTGCATACATATTTTTTTATTATGCTTACACTGTCTCCTAACGGAATAAAGTCAATTTTGTAGTTTTGTTTTTTAAAACAAAAGGTCTCCCCATACTAGGAATTCCTCCTGTAACGTGAGTCTCGCTTATTCGTCGCACAGATATGTAAACTCACACACAATACCTTTAGATCCCAGAACAATACATATCTGCAGGTCATACTAGTATTGATTCCAAGCAGCAATCGAAACACTCAAACGAAGCAGCCAATCGCTCGCTGCACCAATCGTGCTGTTAAAATTATTCAGATTCTAGGAATCCTTCCAGCTATAGTTTTTTCTCGATCTCAATCAACAATAGTACACAGAATAAAAAATAGTGTTGGTGGTGTACACAGAAATATTATCAAAATACAAAATACAGGACAGGTGATGTAGGAGTTGTCAGCACACTGTAGGGGCCTTACAGGGTCGAAGCCTCCCGGAGCTGAGGGTTGATGCGAAAGCGTTACACCGGGGCTCTGGGAATAAGGCAAGGAAGGCACGGGGTAGGTTCTTTAGTCAGTAAGAGTCTGACACTGTTTCCCGCTTCGCCCGAGAGTGGGATTCGTCATTCGATGATTTTTACCTACCATAATAAAAGGACAGGTGATGTATGTACACAGGCGAGCTTAACCCACAAATCAGTTTAATTGAGATAGTGCTATATTTATATGTATAGAGATTGTAACACTACATCCCCATTATTTCTTATAATGATCCTATTATCGTTTATTTTCAAATCGTTTATAAAGGCTATCATTTAAGAGGTCAGCTGACTAAGCAATTTAGTTCGGCTCTAAAATGTATTTCGTCGCCTAATGAAGAGATAAGAGCTGATTCTGGATGTCACCAAAAACAGAAGTATATCAACGTGATATTGTGTCCATCTTAAAGTAATATATTAGACATTTGCAGCAATAAAGTATAAGTGATTGAGATTTATGAATGTAGAATTTTTGTTTTTGATTTCATATAATGTTTTTTTTTTATATATTCCTTAATTATAATAAACTAGCTTTTGTCAGCGGCTTCGCCCGCGTACATAAAATATAGCCTATGTCACTCAGGAGTAAAGCAGCTTTCTATTGTTACTAAAATTTTTCCAATCGGACCAGTAGTTCCCGAGATTACCCCCTACAAACAAAAAAACAAACTTTACCTCTTTATTATATTAGTGTAGATATTATATATTATTATTATAGTGTAGATTTATTTCACACAAAACAAAACAGCAATTACACCCCACATTCTGTTCTATTAGGTACCAGTATTTTATTGTTTGGTGATATAAATCAAGTATATTTATTAAATAAAAAATAATTACGACTACAACTATCTAAAACGGTTTTGTAATGCCATACCTAGAAACCTACTTTCTGACCAACAGTAAAAAAATGCAGCAAACTCGCCTTTAAATACACCCAAAGTTGGTGTTTTCTATAAGAAACTTTTAGCGGGCAGTAATGAGTTTTTATGCCTCTCTATAAGGAACACTAGATGTTCAAAATTCAAAAAGTTTAATTTAGAACATCTAGTCTTTTTTTTTACTTTCTGAAATCCTCCTTATACCTAATTGCACCTCAATTATCTTTGTAGTGCTAAAGAAATCGAACGTAAATATTGTTTGAATAAAAACTAGCTGATACAACGGCCCATACTCGCGTCGCCGACTAATTGCGATAATGTTTCAAATGTCAATAAATTTTTTGTAAGTTTCAGTGGTTTTAGATCGTAATTAATCTTAATTAAGCGGTTACTTAGTATATACTTTCTATGTTTTTTTAAATACCTATAATCATCATCATCATCGACCTTTTTAACGTTCCCACTGCTGGGACACAGGCCTCCTCTTTAGGAGAGGGAATGGGCAATACCAATGACTCAATAAAATACGTATGAAGAGCCTTTTATTATATACTTAAATAGTGTCATAATAATAAAAAAAAACTTCAGAAAGCACTAATAGTCGCGTCGTCAAAACGCACCGTGTGTTTCCGTCCTTCCGAGCTCTCAAACGAACGTGGCTTATGGTAATTCAAAATATTGTGTTTATTGTTTTAACTGTGCAATTTTAGTTCCATTATAATTATGTGCGAAAAGATATTCTTGTGACTACCACAAAAAACGTATTCTACTAGAACATTAAGGGTCTAACTTAATGTTCTAGTACATAGAATCCGTTTTTTTTTGTTGTATTGTTAATCGATGATAATGTAGTGCCGTAAATTTTTCCATATTAGTACCTATTGTTTTTTTGCCAAAAATAAAACAAAATGGCCGCAACATTTCGAGCTCCGTAATATTAATAATATTTTAGGTATACAAATTTATTCCAGAAAAGGTAATTTTCTAATCCTTTACCAGAAACAAACTACTCAAGCATTATTAAATCAATTTAAGACGCTAATAAATCCGAGTTTAAACTAAGACGGATCACGTTAAGGCGGGCGAGTGAAAAATGCACTAATTTTAAAGTAATGTTGGCCTCGCCAACGCCAAGTGCAATTCATTCTCATTAGCCCGGGGAGCCTTTCTCATAACACGATGAAAATCACAAGAGGGATCGTGGGTACGATTATGGATGAACCTCTTGGAAATATTATATTGTTGTATGTGGGTTAAATCTTTGATTATGTTCCTGGAGTCCCGTTTGATGTCTGAGGGGTTTTGTAAGGTTTCCACAGGTCACTGATTACGGGATAAGGTTCATTATGGTAACAAGCGAGCATTCTGCACGATAATTGATATCCTACATTATAATAATAATATAATTTATTTATAAAAGACAACATTTGGTCCACAATAAATGTTAGTAGGT
Source organism: Mythimna loreyi (assembly GCA_029852875.1). NCBI lineage: Eukaryota > Metazoa > Arthropoda > Insecta > Lepidoptera > Noctuidae > Mythimna > Mythimna loreyi. The sequence goes on from CM056787.1 coordinate 13,513,192, forward strand.
AGTACTTATTTCTATATTAGTAAAGAGATTTCAAATTTGTATTACAAGATTATGCAAAAACCACTAAATTATCACACAGTACTGAATTATCAATAAATTTAAGAATGTCAAAAATTAAAAAAAGAAATGTCATAAAAATAAAAATTGATAATAAATTAAAATGTCAGAAAATTAAAAATAAATGTCAATAAAATACATAAAATTGTCAGTAAATTAAAAAGGTTAAAATTTAAAATTGACTATGGTATTGAATTATGGTCAGACTTATTAAAAAAAATCAGTGTGTAGGTTCTGGAGCAATAATATTATCATAACCGATTACCAATAAACCAGTAATCGATCCCTAATAAACATATTGGTTTAGTAACACATCTGAAAAAATTACCCCTTTTTGGTTCCCCGATTTTCGTACCGTATCATAGGCGACCACTCTACGGGTAAGCGTTCTGATGAATTCTTCTGCATTGTGGCGAATTAGTAAAGCAGCGTATTTCACGTCTTGTTCTTATCCCGCCTTCTCGTTTTGTTTCCAGACACATTGTAATGACATAAAAGCTAAGCTGATTTCAACAAGATTAATTTTTAATTAACTTCTAATATTAAGTTTAACTTACATAATCAGAAATGTTTATTACACCTAGCAGGTACGTTAATGACCTTGTAATTTATTGTAAGTACTTGTACCCAAATGGAACCACCACAATCATGGTGATTCTGCGGAATTGTTTAAAATTGTTACCTTGGCACTGAAATAAAATGAGTTTTAGTCAGTTAAAGTCTGATACTCCTTCTTGCTTTGCACAGAGCGGGAGGAGCTATTTGATGATTTCCAATCTCAATAAAAATATTGGTGCTCCAGTGTCCACTTAATATGAGAAAAGGCCTACGCCCTTTTGGGATTATTACTGACTGATATTACGGTTATCCCTTACTTTACAGATATTGTGGAAAACGAATAGTTTCATTTATAAATATGTCAAGCGTTTGAAGTAATTTTCATTTCAGCTGAAAGAACTCCACAGGTGGACATAAGTTTCCCCTTTCTCCTCCTCCTAACAATTGGGATGTCGCCACAACAACCAGTTCTGTCTCGCATCCGTCGAATTCCTACAACCTTGACCAGGCCGTCAGTCTACTTTATGGGTCGCCTTCTAATGTTGCGTTTTTTAGTACGTACTCGCCAATTCAGAAACATTTCGCCTCATTGACCATCTATTATACATATTCAGCGAGAAACGTGCTCTACCCTCTGACACTTAAGTTTGACGAATTTCCAGGCTGTGTAAAATATAGGAAAACTCTACGCATAGTTCACGCCGTTTTTCATTAGGTGACTTTAAGTCTTCAATGAAGCCTTTTGTGAGCAACTATGTTTCAGAGCCGTATATTATCACTACCGTCAAGTTTAAAAGGTAAGAATTTGTACCCTTTTCATTAAATAGATATATATAATCAAATATATAATCTCTGCGAGTAGATATCTACTAAATTTAATCGCCTTCATAAATTACTATTAAATTAATATTCTCAAAGCAAAGTCTAGGCATTACTTAGGAATGGAGTAGGTAAATAAGCTATGTATACTAGTAACCCGAATGTTCTTAGACTTGGTACCTCTTTAAGCCGTAAATCCCCTTCCTCCGCAGGTGCAAGAAGGTCTATCCGCCTAATTAAGGTGGCCACGTAAATCGACGAACGTCTAAAGTCCGTTTAAGCCTACAATTTTCGGAGCGAAGTTATTTTGAAATTAGCCGCATTGCAGTGCGTTGCTAGGTAAATTTTCTTAGTTAAGGAAGATTAAACAGATTGAGTTTGTAGTTTAACGTTGATTACTTCAGAAAGTTTTGTTTTCATCACCATTTAACAATTCTGTTGGCATTTTTGTGCCGTCATTTCTTAGATCGTTTAGTTAAGTTTAGTTTTATAGTGTTTAACACAGCTAGCTACATCAGCATTCTATTTTTAAGGTTCCGTACCTCAAAAGGAAAGGACGGAAATCTTATAAGATCACTTTGTTGTCCTTGTCCGTCTGTTTGTCTGTCAAGACCCATTATTTGATATAGGTAAAACTTAACACCCAAAAAAAACAACTGTACTTATCTGTTTACTTTTTTTATCTATTTTTCTTTATTTATTAAGCTGCATATGTCATGTTGTGTTTCTGCACCAGCCTGGAATTCACTAACAGTCCGCTTTTGTGCAATTTTATTTACTAGTACATAGTTTTAATAAATAAACTAATTCATTTTAGATTAGACATCACAAATATCATAACAGTTTAAATTTAACCAACCCATTAAGTCAAAGTAACTGTTTAAGTATTTCTATAACCTTGCTATTAAGCCGGCGTATCACCAAATCCCCATAAATACTTGTAAATACCAAAACAACACATTAACCAACTTAGGCAACATCAAAAGCATCCACGGTCCGCCGACCGGAACCACAAAACGTCTTACAGTGAAAACAGCAGTTAGGATAATTACCATCCGTGATGAATCGTTTGAGTCATGTTTTTCAAACGTGTTTCTTGATGATTGATGTAGTTCACCGTGACGGTTAAAAAGCTAAAATTGTTTTGTCGAGTGACTCGTTATTAGTTCCTAATTACGTGTGAACCGGTAAAGGGTTAACTTTGGATTGTAAATGAATGTTTGATTGGGAAATTGGACGATGTGGTTTATATGGATGATGTTATAATACGTTCTGAAATTAAGTGGTCACAACGTTAGCGTTAAAATTGATTATAGAAATGGAAATAAGTAAATAGGAGTGTTTTGTAGATACAAAGATATATTACTTTATTTATTTGGTTTCAAGTTAGTATTTTAATCAACTGTTCGGTATAATGCATTAAAATTCAGTAGTGAGACTTGCTACGTCACTGTCTTCTAAGAGAGAATAATACACTCTTTGTGCTAGCGTGATTTCGAGTGAATTTTAAACACAATTTCAATTTTCTTAATTTCTTGTTAAGTGACAAAAAAAGTGTATAACTAAAGAACCAGATACAATTTTTTAAGAGTATGCACCTTGAATCTTGAACTTTTAATTCTAAAATATGGCTGTTTGCCATATTTTAGAATTAAAAGTTATTTAGATCAAGAAAGATATTTATGTATAACGCATTCAACAGAAATTTTTACAAAAATCCCACTCAGATACAAGCATCTAGAATGGCGGATTGAATACGGCCCTTTCCCGCATTGTATCACTTTCTATTTGACAGAATCGATTCATATGAGTTGTGAGAGCTGTTTGACATGCAAAAGAAAACATAACAGGGGTATTTGTCGCAAACACACGGAACGTTTTCAAACTAGCGCCGGTCGGCATGGACTAGTTTTTGAGATGTGTTTACATTCGCAGATTCTATGAGTCTTTTTTCTTATATCGATTTCAAAGTACCTATATGTTTGCGTTTATATTTTAGGTGCCAAGAACATACAAAAATATTTTTTTGTACCCGCAACCTTTCTTTCGTATTATAGTTATAAGTTGCGTGTGTTATCTTGTGTTCCCAGTACTCGACAATTTTTTTTAAGTTTTTTCAATTATTATACGCACCCATAAGCTGATTCCTTGGCACCTAAAGCATTGGACATACATATTATTATTCATTGCACCTAAACAAACATAAAACAATTGTTTCAATCAAAAGTATTTAAAAACGACCCTCAAAATTTTCACATAAATTAAACTATTCCTTCCATTTTATTCTTTACGTATAAAAATATCAAATCTATACCATAATTCAATCCGTATTTCTACCTGTCATTTCCCCATACGCGGTCCCACAACGCCGTTCGTCTCGTTTTGATCCGACCACCGTTTAAGTCTGCAATCAGCCTTATATAGGAGTGTATGAATATTGTATGAACTGCCCCGCGGGAGACGTCTCGTGGATAAACGCCAGTTTTAAAACGTAAACGCAAAGAATTTTTCAGTGACACAGAGATTCTCCAGGCGTACTTACTTGGTAATATAAGCGGGAAGTGTGTGAATACTTTAAATATTATATTCTCATTGTTATTTCATAGAACCTGAAGGTCGTTTCGGAGTTCTAGGTTTTTAACGACTTGCGACGCGGTTTTTATAGTTTAGAGGAAAGGTTTCTTACTTTTAGTATTTTTGTGTTGACATTTGGTTATTGTAAAATGATTTAAAACACGACTCTCGTAGAAATTTTTGCCGAAATTTGTCACTAGTCTTCACTTTCACAAATTGACTACAATTTTTTTTTTATATTTTTGTTTTAAAGTTTTTTTTTGGAAAATAAAGTAAAGAAAACAATATCATATATTATTTGCCAAGGTATTAAAATGGTTCACTTTGAATTGCAAATCCTTGTGAGTCCTGCACAAATTAAATTAAATTAAAAATATTCAAGTTCACAATTTCTACAATATTTAAATTAGGAAACAAATTTTGTAGAGGACGGAGATACGTCTATGTTGCTAGCAAAATATCATTTACTCTGGTTTTTCAAAGAAAACTTAAATAAAGTATGGATACCGTCCACATTAATAAATTGACTGTCTCTGTTGAACAAATGTCTGCAGATCTCATTTGCCCCGGGCACTGAAATATTTTCTATATATATATATAGTGAAGTCTCCTCCTTATTATATTTTGATTTGAGAAAACAAATGGCCCTGACTTCTAGTTAAGATTTTTCTAGTAATACTGTTTTCTCATAAAACGTGTCCGACCATTTTATACGTGGTTATAGCAGATACTTGTTTCTATGATTTTACATTTTTTCCCGTTATATGTACCATTTCAGATAACAGAAATAAAGTATTTGAAAGTTCCAATTACAACACAAATGAATGGTCAAAATATGACGATTAATTTGTGTTATTGGTAAATGCTAAATCCATCTATAGTAATAAACCACTTTCTTTAAGAAACTCATTTCTTAAAAAAATGTAGCTCGAATTCTTAAAATTAAAAGTGAGATAAGAGTATTTTTTTTTAAATTTTACTTCAAAGAAAATCGCTGCTTTCCATGTGTCGAAGCTTTATCACACTAATATTATAGAGGCGAAATTTTAGTACATGTGTGTGTGTGTGTGTATGTTTGCTACTTCTTCATATTCAAGAGACTGACTGGATTTCTATGTATGGATTTATATTCTTGGTATACGAGTACGCCATTTTCCGAAATTATGATGATTTTATTTTAGGATAATTTTCTATAATTACTCGGGCTAAGCCGCTGGCAGCAGTTAGTTTGATATACGACCACATATTTCTGTAAAAAAAAACTACCCAGTATAAAAAATATGAACTCTTTTTTCTTAATTTCTTGTTAAATATGTTTATAAGCTGCAAAGCACAATATTCGTTTTTGTCACAAGTGTACGCAGCGTGTGTATCTGATGTTCTTCACAAGTGAATCTCTTTTATCTTCAGCAGAAACTTTGCCCAATTTATTTTGTTCAATGAACATTAACAATTTGGAATTAAACTTTTCGACGCTACAAAGAAGCGTGATAACGTTTTATAAATGGCATTTTTCTGGAATTGAAAAAGAAAACACAATTACGAGAAGATCAGTGACTTTCGTATCAATTTATTTCAAGATTGTGTCTATTTCGCTTTAATGTTTATATTGTGATGTAAAGATACTTCAAAGGCACTTAAATTGGATGGAAAAGTCTTTGACAAAGAAATTATAACATACTACAAACATATTGTAACTGATAACAAAATTAAACTCAGTTCAAAATGCCAATTACAGGTTCACATTGAAGTTGAACATTTTGATAGGTATAGTACCTATCAAATGTCTGATAATTCGTGGACGATAACGGATTTTCAAACTATTTAAAAGCGATATTTTGTGAAATTCACCGAATGTAGAAACTTTTGGGTATGTTTACCTGGTAACACCTTGGTGAATTATGATTTTCTAACATAACATCAGACCTGTTTTCTGAGAAAGGTGGGCAATCCAATGCCGTTCTGTTTTTGAGACTTGTATATTGAAGTCAAGCCTCAAAACATACAAAATAAAGTGAAAATATTAATATGAAACCCATATCACAAATATTTATGTATATAGTAAACAATTATTTGCTGTGTTTGCTGTTGGGAACAATTATTAATCTATGGCTTAAAAAAATAATACACAGATTGAACATAGTTTTATTGTTACACATAAATATAGGTTCCTGAATAATCATTCCTTCAGCAGATTGAGCGCCTGGGCTATAGGGGCATATCGAGCTGTTAGAGAGCGCATCGTGTGGCTATTAACAGGCACGATGAGCCAAAGACGCATGACATCGACACCCGCAATCAGTTCGAAGTCTGGAGTAACAGGTAAACCGCTAGCTAGCGTGGACGTGAAGTTAATCTTAATTATTTATAGTATGCAAAAAAAATTAACATAGTACACAGTAATTTAACAATTCATGTACAATTAACTCCACAATCAGTTTATTGTTCAGTAGCTAGTAGTCTTACATCGCACATTTTATTAATATTATTTGTTTTATTTTTAATGTGCCTTCTGAAATGTAATTTTAATGGTGAGAAATAAACTATTTTATTTATTTACGTCGCCGTTATTGTGTGAAATAGTGGGCATAACCAAGTTAGATAAGTTGTTATATAAATAGCGAAAAATATCTTACTAATATTATAAATGCGAAAGTTACGATGTTTGGATGTTCGGCTGGATGAATCGGGTTAAAATTTGGCACATGCATAGGATACACTCCGGAATAGGACATACGTTACTTTTTATCCCAGAAACCCCAACCCCAATACCACGCGGGCGAAGCCGCGGGCAAAAGCTAGTATGAAATAAATATTCGTCTCCGTAAACAAGCACACACTTATAGAATTTAACTGATTAAATTTTAAGATTAATTACCTCATTGACAAATGCTACATAACAATTAAACAACACAAATGTATGCATTCAAACAGCAGGGAGAGAAAGTTTCTTAGATAGTTTACATGCATAAAGCCATAACTGAAATGCGGGCAGACGATAATGCTATCTAAATTCAGCAGCGTCAGTGAACGGGCTACGTCTCAACGCGAACTTATATGTTTGACAGTAATAATGGTGGGGGCGCTGTAGCAGCGAGTTTGGGGTTGAGAAAAATTCATTAAATATTCAGTTGTAGATATCTCAAGTACGAGTAAGATACTATGTATTGGCAAAAAAAGGTTCGAAAAAAAATAGTACGACGAGTTTTTCAGAATAACTGATAGTAGCTAAATGAGAATTGAAAAAAATGGGTAGCCTATGTCCAGCAGTTGATGGCGTTAGGATGATGTCTACCCCTTTTTTCATTTTTCAAAATAAATCATTGTTAACCAAGCAACATTTTCCATGAGGTATATTCTACAATATACAAGTATTTTATTTTTGCTAAGATTTCCGCCGTCAAACGAGAGATTCTGTTCTAAATTACGTAGTAAAAGGTTTGCTAACCTCTTCCAGATTTGGAGAAAGATACACACAAACACACTTAATTTGTATGTCATATTATACACTTTTCAAAGAAAAGTATTCTGTTTATACCTATTTTCCTATTACTCTTACAGACGGTGTTTTCTCCACTTTTTTTCTAACTCTTCTTTCACAGATATGCTGAAAAAAAAATCTATACAACTAAACGCCACGTTTGGTAATAATTTTCTATTTCCTCTTTCTCTTCTTTTTTACTGTTACTACTATACTGTGTAAATAAATGGGGGAAAAAACTTAATGACAAAAAAAGTATCATAAATATGTAACATTTTATTCCCTCTCCCAGTGAGTCCTGAGCCCGCACGTTTGACAGTAATAAGTCTGCTTCCCGGCGGTCCTCCAAGTTGTTCGCTCCAACTTCTCATGCCTCCTTGAACTGGTAACTGCGACTACTCGAAGCAATTACACCAAACAACACACAGTCCACTAAGTTCTTTTTAAACTTTATTAATTTATGCACTGAAAGACGTATTTAATATGTTTCAAGAAAGCATTTTAAAATTAAATTTAAGTCTGAAGTTCTTTGAAAACAAAATTACGGTATTAATTTGTTCGTTATTTTTTGTATAAAGTGTTTGCTCTTTCGGTTTCTATTGTGTTGTTTAGAGCAAAGGTTCTAAATCTAATTGACGACGGGCTGCAACCTGTTGCAAGTTCATTTTGTGGGTTTGACAATCTTCAACCTTAAAACTATCGTTGTGAATTATTTCAGGCAAAAACACACTCAGAATGGTAGGTACCTACATACATTCTTTAAGTACTACCTTATTTATAGTACGCGGCAAATAACTTGAACTAAAGTGGTCGTCGTTGTTATAGTTATACAAAGATTTATTACTATTTTGGTTTAACTTATCTGCCGCGTCGTGTACCTCCCTAACTCTAGCTTTATCACTTCTTGTTTCGAAAAAAGCTTAAGCGACACTCAAACGCTACCAACATAGATATATCTATCTAACTACCTGTCTATCAACGTTCCCATGAATTGCTTCCGGCTCCAGACACCCCTTTAATCTCAAATGTACATAGCCATAGTAATTTAGATCCTATCCGATGGAACCATTGAATCTATGGTGGGGTAAAGGGCCTTTAAGTGTTGAAGAACCTGGAAAAAAATACAAAATCAAAGTCTGCGGTGAAAAGAAAGCTCTTCAAAGTATATTGCGCGCGGTGGATTTGAGTCTGGTGAAGGATGGATTTTGAAATGCTATCTTAACGTTTTTACTTGTATAAAGCTTGCTGAGATTCCCATTTAGAAGATATCCTGAATATGGCGAATAGCGGTAAGGACTTAATGATTATTTTTTACGTTGCATTTTTTAACGATAGTTATTTTTTGGCATTGCATTTGTTTTGTGTTCGAACTCCGAACAAATATTTGTATGTTTGACAGATTGTTTTTCATGGTCATATGTATGTAATTTTATATGTTTGTGAGCGCATTACAGGAATAATTTCCAATTTGTTTGAACATACAAAAAATAATTAAATGGCAAATATTAAAATTAGCCAGCAGTTTCAACAGCAAAGTTGCTACATCTTTATTTACATTTTGAATACTAATTAGAGACATAATAAAAGACAGGTGTGAACACCGGCGTTTGCTTGGCTCAAGAGTTTAATCAACAACTACGCCACTGAGTCATACAAATAAAAACGAGAAAATAAAAACCATAAAACAACCCGTCAATGCAGAGACAAACTATCGAGTGAACCTGTTAGGGATCACATTCAATTTGCGCACCGTGGATTGAGGAGGGTCCGAAATGACGGGTGAAAAAGTTAGCGTGACGGCTCCGGAAACGCGCCGTTGGGCGACGAAATAATAATGTGAGCGATCACATTGATATGTATGTTGAATGGTCATTGGCGAAACGTCCGATCGCATTCGACGGGTTGGATTGGGCAGAATATGGATGACGTTCCGTGGAAAACTTGGGATAGAGACAGAATTTTTAGTTTTTGATTTTCTAACATTATTTTTAAAGAAGAAGAGTTTTTTGACGCCTTAGTATAGTATAGTATCTCGGGCTGGTATCCGCAACTCCACGTCTTAAGCGCGTATTTTGCGTACCATAGATTAGGTACTTTTAGTTAGTTTATGAACTAACTAAAAGTACCTAATAAAAAAAGTAAAAGTACCTAGTAAAAAAAACTCAAATTATTATATTATTTATGTATACAAGTAGTTTTAAAGTTTCTTCATTATGTCATACATTTTACAAATAAAATACACTATTATCTTCATGTTGCGATTTTGAATAGGAGTACTTATGTTTAAAGTATGTTGTAATTTTATTAAAAAATTGCACCTTATTCCGGCTTTGCACAGTTATTAGAAATCTTTTTTACAATATAATATGCATGTATGAGTAAAGTTATTCTGTCCGTTTGTGAAAATCGCAAGAAAATTTCTTCAGTAGGTTTTAAGTTTATCGTAAAGAGATGGATAGCTCTAACGTATGGTTTGGGTTTGTACTATTTAATGGCAGGTCCACATTATGACGTGAACTCACGTGGGATTTCACGCCATGAATAAACTACACAAGTTCCTAGCAAAAACCGTCCACATTATCGTTCACACCTGTTCACGGAGCTTCACGGCGCTAATCTGGAGCCGCCATAAAATGTAAAGGAAACAAATGTAACGAAAGACCACTATATTCTTAAAATATAAGAAACAGACTTTTTTAAAATATCGAAGTTATAAAAAGTTTTGCTGTAGGATATTGTACTTTTTTTATGGTGGGCTAAAATCATCCAATGACGAATCTTGCTCTTGGGCGGAGCGGGTAACAGTGTCAGACTCTTTCTGACTGAACACTCCACCCCGTTTCTTCTTTGCCTTTTGCCCTGGGGTCAAGCCTTCCTTTCAGAAAGAAACCCTGGGCCCCAGTAGGCTTCGACCCTTTTCTACGGTCCCTATAGTAGTGTTACGAACGTGAGTAATCAAATGCCGGTTTACTAAGAGAGAGATTTATTTTCCACAAACAAACACAATTTAGTTCAATCGCCAATTAACCACTTCGTAATGCACTCTAGAGATCCGTAAAAATATCGCTTAGGTCGTCGTATGGATGAAACAATCTTCACTTGACTTGGGTAGTCGCACTTGTTCGCAGTCGAAATCAAACTGACTCACGTCCGGCCAGCGAGCACGTATTTATACTCAGAGCCAAGAAAATTCTAGATACCGAAGGTTCGAGGCCACACCAGACAATACCGAACAATAAACATTATTTTTATTACCTACCGGTAGGTACCTACTCGGCCCCACGACTCATACGAATTTCGACTCTATGGTACAAGACGGAAGGCACAAATTCCTTTACCAGGTTAGTTAAGAACCTACAAAAGTTCTCAGAATTATTGAGTACCTACTTATACGTGGCGGATTTTTCTAGAATTTGCTAGGCCCTGGTACGTACTTCTATTCTGGAGGTTTCGACTAGCAATGCGTTTTAATTATTCGGTGATACTCTTGACTTTGTCGAAGAAACGACGTGTTCTATTTCCACGGCGTAACAGTAGGATATATTGTACTCACAAAAGAATATGCGAATGGAATATCATGAAAATTCTCCAATATTAGAATAACCGACATTTTTAGAAAAAATGCAAGCTCTTTTCTGTAAAACATTTCACATTATTTTATAACGTTTCTGTAAAGTCTAAGTTTTCTAGAAGATTTTTCTCTTTTTTCCTTGAAACAAGCTTGAAACCAGACCTCTATCTTAATTTCAGAAAGTTTCATGTTCATATCTTGTACATTATAAATTCTCTATGCGTTAGTGGTATAACTGGAGCATGGAATTTTTAATCTAAGAACTTTTCCACGAACCGTCTCTTTCTCATATTACCTCGTGAATGCTGTTATGGATACTGCGGTGCATATTTCGGAAACTGTGTAGTATTATATTAAGGCACATGTTTAAATAACCTTTAGTACGATGTAACAGCCAAAAAAATAAGTAAATGATGATTTTTTAATATACCACAGAGAGAAGATCTGAGTCCCAGCACTCAGGCCTCCTCTCTAAGAGAGGGACCGTGATCCACCACGCGGGCCCAGTGCGGGATGGTGGATGTCAAATGTGTTCGATTTTTTTATTCTAGGACATGCCAGTTTCCTCACGATGTTTTCCTTCACCGCTTTGAGAACAGTGGAGATAAAAAAAAAATACGTGTGGCACTCGGGGACTGCCGCGGTAAAGCTATTGCATAGCATTCTGTATCAACTTATGCAATTATAATTATTTATTTTTATTTTATTCATACAATATTTCTTTTTCTTTGATATTAATTCAAGTTACACTTTTTGAGCGTGGTAACCGATAGGAAAACAAATTTTTCTTTTATTAAATAAATAAAAAGTTAATATTGTTTAAAATATTTTTTATTATTTTACAATACATGTGGGTTTTATTATCTTACAGTAGCTGTTGCTTATTCAGGAATATTTATCATTGAAACTATAGGTTTATGATAACTAAAATAAGAAACATAAGTTTGTGACTTAATATCCTCTAAATACCTAGAAAATACTGCGTCAATGGTGGTCCCATATTTCGTTGTGGACTCTTGTGGATTATTATTCATTTTTAAATTCAATGTTTTTGATAAAAAAGTTGTCAACCGCTCTGTTCACTGTTGTAGATAAATACTTATACACCTATATACTTTCTCACAAACAGCTGATTATGTATTCGTCCGATTTCGGAGCAGCTCGTCTCGATTCGGGCGAGTTCCGTAAAGTCGTACAATACGTCTAATCGCACGACACACAGCGCCGTGTCGAAGACTGCCGAACTGACACGACGTTAGACGATGCACGGCCTTTAAGCCACACCTCCGTGCCCGTCGGAGTGGGGAGCGTGAGGTTTTTTCGTTACGGAATTTCTGGATTTAGTCCCCGCGCTCAAGGCCTGCGATAGAAGCTATGCAATAGCTTAATAAATTAAAAAATATACTCGTAGTTTGCCTGGCTGGGTTTGGACCCACGACCTACACAACTCGTAACTCGGGGTCTTTAGCACGCGGTCACCACTGCTCACTGCAATATCTAACTTATATTCACAAAATTAAAGTATATTTTTGCTTATTAGATTCCCTAAGTGTCTTGTTATACTCAAATTCAGTCGGCTGCAGACTCACCAAGTTGTCAGTCTACCTAGTTAGTTCTGTAGACCCTTTTTGATAAAAAATATTATTACTTAAACCTTTCCAAATAAAATCTTTTTATGTCACAGTTTTCTTTCAAGTCGCCTTCAAGTAGTAACGTGAAGGCTCTCGAAGTGAGAGTCAAGACTCTCAAAGAGCCAATGAAAACCCATCGAAGCACTTGCTTTACTAAAAATATCGGCAAAATAGTTTGAGATACAAAATATCGTGTCGAATAAAATGTGAAACGATTTCCGATCTTGTGGAAAATTTTCTAGCTAATTCCTTGTTTCTGAATCTTGTGGAAAACCGCTAACTTATTTTTCAAGAGCAAACCTCTCTAATCTATTAAAATTGCCATGTTCAACGTGTACATACGTTGAACATGGCAACTTACTTTACTAATTGGCATTACTAATAATACATAGTTTCAGTACGACAATGTGGCTACGATACAACTACGATTTTAAGGGTTTCTTTGGGTAAAGAGATGAAACGGCATGCTTATTACCAAGACTCATCTATCGGTCTATCTAACTATACGTCTATCACCAGGCTGTATCTCATGAACTAGTCAATAGCTAGATAGTTATTGTTACTGATATTGTATTTTTGTTGCCGCTGTAACAACAAACACTAAAAATATGATAAAATCAATATTTAAATGGAGCTCTTTTAGAACAAACGAGATTTTTTAACTATTTTTTTGTTATGAGCAGTCTTTCAAGCGCGAGTGACATTCAGTCACATTTTGTTTTTTAATTGTGCAATAATATCATATTATTCCGGAATCATTCAACCATTTTAGGGTTCCGTAGTCAATTAGGAATCCTTATAGTTTCGCCATGCCTGTCTCTCTGTCTGTCTGTCCGCCCACGGATAATCTCGGTGAATGTTAGCATTAGCAAGCTGAAATTTGGTGCCAATATTTATCACGCCGATAAAGTGTAAAAACAAAAAATGGAATAAAATGTTTTATTAGGATACCCCCGTAAAGTGTTGAATGATTTTTTTTTTCATTTTATCCCTAACGTGTTATTTTGAATATGTATTTAAAAATGAATAGGGGTTTATCAAAATTATAGTATTTTCTTTCAAACAAAAAATAATTATTAAGATGTCCAATTTATATAAATTAATAAACCCACTTTCTCGAGAAAATGTGGAGTTGTACTTTGGGCTACTCTGCACTGTCAAGCCGTGCTTTTAACGGTTCTGTCACATTGTGAAAATTTTCGCCGGACGGGAAACTGCGAAACCCTATACTTGGACGTACATAATGTGGATCGGCATACTCTTGACCAGTTTTTGTTTTGTATTGCATCGGGCTTCCGAAGACAAGTGCGGTGCGATATATCTTCAAAAAAATTAACTTTAAACCTTTTCCGAAAGTGTACCTTTATTTATTTTCTCTATAGTTAGGTTATAAATATATTATTAATAGGTCTCAATCATTTTGGTGTTAACTTACCTTAAGTTATACGAATGAATGTGAAAAGGTACAGTTACAAAGTTGAACTAATGCTATAAGCCTTGCAATATAGCAATACAGTACTCGTGGACATATTATTATTATTACAATACTCTATTACGAGGTAATTTTATAAAAATGTACTCTTCAACTAAACGAAGTAAATAAAGATAAAAACTACTTTTTAGCTGGCAACCATTCCGGATGCGCTCAGGCAATGGCCGTAATAGTTTAGTTAAGAACATTCTCGAAGCCCCAACTGAGAGAGGAACTATAATGAAGTTAACTAAGCGACACTGGCCCAAGTCTCGGATGCGATACAATGCAAATTAATTTAGTTCCTACGTTCTCCTCTTTTTTTGTTTAATTACTTGCGATTTTTTAAGGCTGATTGTCTCAGAAAGTTTATGGGAGTTGTAGCCAAAGTGCTAAAAGTATTTTCACTTCAGCCTTTTGCTGCGTAATCATGATTTTTGTAGGCGTCTTTACGATTGAGAGTTTCAGACTAAGAACGGTAAGGTCGAAAATGATAAGGGCAGGGCCGAAAAAGTACGTTGAAAAAACAGCTTTAACAAAATTGGGAAAAGTGACGAAGGCAATAAATGAGCTGATTTAATCAAACACAATGGTAGCAGTCAATCTAAAGTACAGCTTAACGGTACGCCTACAAATACCTTCTTAATACTTATACGCGACAGTTATAAGGAGAGGTAATAAAACACGTCTCTATACACTGGTATAATTTCTTTATCTCGGCCCCGCAGCTCGCTTTCCATTTGTCGTGCTCATCATAAAGACGAGGAGAGATATAAATTATTATTGCGACGCGTGTTCTCCTCAACTTTCTGAGAGCCTGGTGCCTTTGGTGTTTGTTTTGACCAGTAAAATATGAGTTTAGTATTTATAAGGCTTTTGCTTTGATACAAAGGTTTCGCGGAAAATAACAGTTTTATTTGTGAAGCTAAAAATAAATATTTGTGAGTTAAGAATTTACCATTAAATGCTATCACAATAATTTTCAGCATTTGGGTACTACATATTTTATTTAAAATAAATTTCAGTACGACACTCACTTATTCGAACTATTCAGTCATAAAATTCCGCTAACGTATATTTTTAAGTTCGAAAATTTACAAAAAAAAAATCTTTTCAATGAACTGGTATAATAAACTCGTGCATTTTCAAATTTTCATTATTTATAACAATTTTGATACGTGCAAGGCACAGTATATCTCACTTTGAAGTGAAGGTAATACTTAGGTAATATTTATCGTTTTTTTGGAGTGTTAATTTACATGAATATCGAATCAGAAAACATTCCTCATGTCAAAAGGTGTTGAGGACAATTATAGATACTTATGATCTTGACGCTTTTTGTTATTTTTTTTGTTTTGGTCAATAACTCATGATGACAATGACAATGTTTAATCATTTTCTATTAAACCACCGAACATAAAACAATTCAAACAGCACAACTACTTCTAGCGGCCGCCACTCAACCAACTAATTCAAAACACAAAACGCTGTAGCCACCGCCGTGTCGCGGAGGTACTCTGAAACCCCCATAAAGGCAAGTTTACAAACCATTCCCTCTTTTATTGTAAAAGTTTAATAGAGAGAGGATCTGTAAATGGACCAATCAATACTTTATTGTGCTTTTCCCAGCTCTCCCCGTTTCAAACTGTACGAGGCGAGGGGGGGGGAATATACACATTCCGAACGGGGGAGTTCCTTACAATTGTTAAGAAAAACTTGTTTTTCTTTATTGCATTTGTGTATGGAATGAGATATCTTATTTTTATGCGGGCACGTATGTATGTTATTTTGTTTTTTCTTAGTCTTTTATTTAGTTATTGCTTCATCTTTTTGGATTCCATATGAAAGAACAGTGGTTTTCGATGTAATGTTATGAACACACAAATACTGACTGAATTCAATATGCCACGGTGACTTAAATTAAACCAACATTTGAATAGGAGTCTTCAGACAACTAGGCCCATTCGTTACATGGTTTTCTCCTACACTACACTCAAACTTAAAAAAAAAACACATTTATTTTCAAAATGCCATATTTAAAATTTAGTCTTGATTTTACTTACAAATATACAGTACTAGCTTTTGCCCACGCCTTCGCTCCCGGCACCAGAAAAATGTGATAAGTGAAGAACCGCTCGACCGCTTTTGTGCAATTTTTACATAAAACATCTACTAAGTAGTCCAAACAAAGTCTAAATTTTTAGTTTGGATAGATGAGCCCGTTCTTGAATTATAAAATTACAACGAATAGTAGCATTGTTTTATATATAATTATATTGATGATTGTACAGGCAGAGGCTAAAAGTGTAGGGGCACTATCAATGTCTGAAATTCTATTGTTTAAGTTCAATGGTTCGCAACTAGTTTAATTAATACTTAAGATTCTGTTGTAATATATAAATCATGTCTCTAATAAAAATATAAACTGAAGACTAACTTAACATTGCCTTTAAAAAAACTATTAAAAAAATTGGGCAGGGAACCCCTGTTCAAAATGTGATTAGGTTGAGTGATTATGCAGGCCCATTTCAAGTAGACCCGTTTACCGAATAAACTCATAGTTTGCAGATACATACGTAATTATTATTCCTAGTTTGAGTATTAACGCTGGTACATCGTTTGTATAAACGGCATCCATAAAGTAAACAGTCTTAGTGGTTTTGAAAGTTGAGGCGGCAAAGTTTTTTCAGTTTTACTTGAACAACTAAGCTTGCAGGCTTTTTCCCAAAAACCTTTTAAAAACAGCACAGCCAACGTCGAAAAATTAACAGAACCGAAAAATATTAATGATTGCATTATGAGAAAAAAGCAGGGAATCTTAGAAGGAATGAGCTTCGCGTCTTTCCAAGTTATAAAAGGGAAAGAAAGAGCTTGCATTTAGTGAATACCCATTCAGAGTTGGGGAAAATTCAGACCACTGCAACCGCGTACTCCTAGCACTTTACGAATGCTACCTTTTGATGGAATCCGTGCTTTTTTTTCGACAATCAGACTCGAAGAATGTTTTTTAGTAAGTCAGACCCTTTAGAATGTTGGACAAGGCTTTTAATTTGAATGTAGTGACTTTTTCGTTGGTTTCAGCATTCGTTGGTCATTCAAACGTCTTGCTGTTAGCGTTAGAGAATGTTTTGAGAATATTTTTTTACATTTAATCGAAGTGTGATTGTGGTAAGTGTATCTATGCTTCATTTTTGGATGTAATGTATTTATCATATGTATGTATTTAAAAATATGTAAGTATGTTTATCAGTTGTCTAGTACTCATAACACAAGCTCTGCTTAGCTTGAGACTAGACGGCGTTGTGTGAAAAAAAATAGTTTGAACTTGAAGATAATTTTATTCCGCTCCCGCGTCAAAGGTGAAAAATACATATTCCCAATAGACCATACTACCAGGACAAAAAAAAAATCCTGTGGTCTATTCCAAAACATGACCTACCAGTATACTTAATTTCATCCAAATCTGTACAGCTGTTTAAAGTGACATGTGAAGTAGAAAGAAACGTAAGTATACAAACTACGTGCAAACTTTTGCTTTTACATATTAATGTAATTTTGGCTACTATTTTTAAGTTAAGATTCTGGAAGCTAACAGTTGTAACGTAAAAATCCTATGTTGTGAATTTCTATGTTAAAATTGTCAGCTCACATCATCATCGTAGGGACCCTGCAGAAGGGCCGAAACCTACGGGGCCAAGGGTACAGGGTGGGTTGTTTAGTCTGTAAGAGTCTGACACTGTTTCCCGCTCCGCCTAAAGGCGACATTCGTCATTGGATGATTTTTACCCACCATAATAAACTCTACCTGTATTAAAACTTAAACCGACAGTTATAAAAGTATTTATTACAATGCCTTTCACCGAATGTTCCAGTAAAACTCCAAGATCAAAAGACTTTCCAAGTGGTTGCTCGAAATTTTCATTATACTACTTCAAAAACTGAATTTACATTGCCTTCAAGAATAATTTGTGATTTTAACTTCGACCCCATAAAAATAAAAGTTTATTTTTTATTATTCAAAAATAAAAATTGGTTGTTACAACTTTATTAATTACTGTTTTACTTTATTATTATTTTCTTTAGCTCTGGGCTAGAGGTGAGAGCAAATATAGATAATAGTATTTTCTTTGGCAAAAAAAAAAGTTAGTGATTAGTTTTTTGATGATGATTAGTGTATAATTGCTATCAAGAGTTAATCTCAACTTATTTTATGTTTATTTAACTTTTAGGTTTAGGTAAGTGTAAAAAAAATTAGTCTGTAAGAACTTTACAAAGCAATTACAATTTCCTAGTACAATGCCTTAGATATCTTCTGTGATGTTGGACAAGTGCTCGTGAATAAATAAATAAATAAATTACAGCCTATTTCAAATAATCTCATTTAAAAGAATGTTTTCTATTATCTAAGATATTATTTGCAGAAGAAAAGTTTCTTCTAATATTTCTGTATGAAATAAAAAAAATGAAATCTTTCTTTCTTTTAAAATAATTTATACGCGTGAAATCATAATTACAAACTCTTCTTTTACGGTTTCTTTTATTTCTTTAAGTCTCTCCTTTCGCCAGTCTACTGGAAAAAAATTTAATTCAAAAGTTTGCATTCAGGTATTACATTTTTTTGTTAACCTATTATAATTCTTTTGTTATTATAACAGTGCGTGTACAAAAATTATAAATTAAATAAATAGGGAAAACATGCGTTACATTTGCACACAACGGCTAAACGTTTAGCCAGCCATCTAACAACCAACTAGTGAGTCAGTCACGCCCGCACTTTTCCTTGGGTCACTCGACAACTATTTCACACATCACTCTAAATCTTCCAGCATACGTCAAAACTAGCAACGAACAAAAATCCAATCACTCCCCTCTAATCAATCGTAAACCTTTTACGTCGCCATTTCCTTTCCCGTCAACACTAGATAATTCTTAACTAACCTTGCATCTCAGTTCGGACACGTTTCTGTTTCGCAAATCTAATTTTTCTCCCCGGCGAATTCCTTTTTGAGAACTATCCGGGACTCGCTTCGGCTTCGTATTGGCAATTCCGACGAATGTTCCTATCTGTTTCGTTCGGAAAACTTTTTGTTCCGTACTTGTATCGACATGTTGTGACGGTTCGATATTTACGATAATTCGTTGCTACGTATTAAGTCATCTTCGCTGAATTTACTGTTTACTTTGCGGCTTACTCACTTATTTGTTGATTGGATTGCAAGAGGAAACTTGAGATTAGATTCGGTATCATAGATGGATGTTTGTTAATCAATTACGCCCATTTTCGAGGTTGGAAATTATAGAGCGGATTATATAATGACTAAATCCACCCTAAATTCGTTCAGTTACAATATGTTTCTGTTTTAAAAGACTTCCATTAAGATATGTGTAGTGTTTTTATTTCTAAAAGGTACATACTAACATTGTCTCATGTACACTAGTAGTCGAAGTATAGCTGTTAACCTGTCAGTCTGTCACTGACACTGGTCAAGGTTA
The DNA here is from genome assembly GCA_029852875.1 of Mythimna loreyi. Classification (NCBI taxonomy): domain Eukaryota; kingdom Metazoa; phylum Arthropoda; class Insecta; order Lepidoptera; family Noctuidae; genus Mythimna; species Mythimna loreyi. Next base: position 13,532,847 of record CM056787.1, read on the forward strand.
GACGTGTGCTGCCTGTGATACGAGTGTAGTGGTGAGCCACTGAAGTACAGGTATTACTATAAGGACAAGGGTCATTATAATATGGATGAAACTGAACGTTTAGGATGATTAGGATGTAAACTAATAAATAAGTATCGATAAACCGATATTGGGACAAAGGATGTTGGGAGTTGTCAGCAAACCGTAGGGACCCTGCAGATGGGTCGAAGCCAACGAGGGCCAAGGGTTCGCGTCTGAAAGGATGGCTCTGGCCCGGGTATATATGGCAACGTAGGAATGGGCTAGGTGGTTAAGTCAGTAAGAGTTTGACACTGATTTTTGTTTCAGCCAAGGACGAGATTCGTCATTGAATGATTTTTACCTTACATAAAAAAATAATACTGTATATATAATTTAATTTTAGAATCATTGATACGACACCCGAAGAAAAATTAGTTCTTAACCCACCTTCATTTTGCACATCTGGCATGTTTCCAGCGACCAATTAGCCTATGTTAGTCTTTTCCGTATAATCGTATTTAGCGACATCTTAAATCTATTATCATCCACCCTTAATACATATTTATATAAGAGCACCTATCTATCTATAGATATATGTATATTTTTATAAACGACCATGTTGTGCTTGACAAAGGATAAATGTTTTTTTTTAATTTTTCGTTGAATTGAACGAAAGCTTTGTAAATTTTCTCTTCACAAAATAAAAAGAACATTGCACAGAAATTGGTAAAAACGCATTTTTCTTTACTACTTTCAAACTGTTCAGAATTGTCAATCTTAGTTGGCATACCCTACTAAATACTACTTTAAACTTTGACAAAACGACGTCTGTTGGGTCAGCTAGTACTTACATAAATTGAAATATGCGTGTGTGTAAAACTATGTGTACACATTTTAGCAACGTATTGCACGTTATTTCGTGTATAAACCAACCCTCGCAGGCTTATCTCTAGTAAAGTTTTTGCCTGTGATAAAGGCCTAGCATACACCTACAACTGCCTACACATACATTACTTTTAAAACAACTCCTACAGCAATGTGCTTCTGCGCTCTTTTAATCGATGGGGTCGAAAGTCCTGGATAATGTAGCGTAAGGTGCAGTATCGGAAAACCTTTCACAAGGTGGCCCGAAGATGTGAGGGTCTCAGGAATCTGATGGGTGTAAGATATGTTGGATCAGGCATTGAAGTGACATTTAGAGGAGATCTGTGTTAAATAGTGGAGGTGTTTCAACTGAAATAATGATGATGACGGTGACGTACATACAATGTATGGATGCAATAGTTTTTTGTTTTGTGGGAAACATCTAAGTTCTTTTCTCGCTCTAAGATGGTGGAGCGGGAGGGCGTGTCAGACTTTTACTGTCTAAAACGTGCGTTTTAGAGTGTACAAGCGAGGCAACGAAAGAAAATAGAAGTGATCTTATTTTCCTTCGTATCCTTACATTCCAAGGCCCCGGATATGGGATACTTAAAGCGTTATAAAATAATAACCAAGCACACGTTCAACACCTAAACATAAAACCTGTTGTTCTTTAGCTGGCAGGAAAAAAATATAAAATATCTCATCACAATATTTTCTTGTATCGCACGCAGCGATAACAACTTTATGGTGCGTGTGAAATCCCCAGCAATTTGTTCGGTACATGCCCGAGTTCTAGCCCTCATCTCCTAAATGTATCTGTATTTATTACGGCATGCTATGAAAGTCTTTTAAGCAAAAAGAGGATGGGCGCCAAAAACTCAATTCCGACGCTTTGCGACAAGGAAAACGGGGAAATCAAGTTAACGCACACTAAGACCTCAGTAACACCGTCCTGTAGTGTAAAAAACTTCTTTCTTTTAGTAAAAAATAAAAAGTATCGTATTTACTCAGGTAATTTAGGTACTTAGTTTAATTTATAAAACTCATTATATTGTTATCTGATTCAAAAATGTTAAATTCCGCTTCTGCTGAATTTCTGAGTATTCGATTTCAATTTACCTGTTACTGAGTCGAAATCTACTCAAGTAAATGAAAAGAAGATCATTAATATTCTTCTCTTAGCTATGAAATTCTTAATAACTTTTTTTTATTGATTAAAAAAATCTTTTGATTTTACATACAATGTAAAATCAGCTATCGCACGATTGATAAATAAGACAAAGTGCAACTTTTAAAATTAGTCATCAACAGCTGTCCTAAATTTTAGCCGATTTTGGAGAACAAACCATATGTTGGAAAGTCTCCAAGAAGGTGGACTGATGATCCAATGAGAGTGACCAGTGATGATAACCCAACGTATTTCTTAGTGTTAAAATTTTTAAATTTACGTTACATAACAGTGTAACGAAATCCAAAATTATGGCAAAAAAATATTTTAGTAGAAAAAACACGATCAAAACGTACCGTTAATGTAAACTAAGGCTGCGAAGGAATCCTGATTAGAAAGGTCCCTTGCAAGTGTACAACAAATTGGATTCGAAGAAAAACAAGGATTGATTCCGAAATAGAAAATCGTTTTATGATTTTGGGTTCGGTACCTATTGCCTGGCCGATATTCTTGGCGACCCAATTCGTTTTGCCCTATTGACGACATTCCTGATAGCTATCTGTCAAGTTTTATAGTGTGGTAATAAAATAAAGAGGTAGGTAATCATTAATAAATATTTTATTAGTTTATTATTTGTTATAGCTCGATGTAGCTTAATTTTATGATGGCAATAATATTTGCACTGACGGGGTCTTTGCCCGCTAGGGCCACTGGGAATTCCTGAATAGGAAACCAGTGGTCCTAGACTGCAAGGAGACTTAGGTCAGTTTTAGTCAGTTAAACGAAATCGCCTTCTCAGTCCATCCAAGAACGGGAAAAGTTATTGGTTGATTGCCCACCATCAGAAGATTTTTTTTTAAATAATCTATATGAATTAATTATACATCAGCTTTCAAATAAACAATATAACCTCTTCTTTTTGAGGCGGGCAGTCATCGAATAACTTCTTCTTGTACTGACTAAAATCGAACTAGGTATTCACTTTACACTGCCAGAGCCATGGTAAATCTTTCAAATGTACATGCAGCCATAGTACTCGTATTATGATAATCAGCCTTTTTAATGTCATCACCACATGGGTCCAGTGCTTGTTGGTGAATGTCACCTGTTTTCGAGTTTTTGGTTCGAACGTTTTCTTTCATCGATTTGAGAGCAGAATTGATGAAATATGCTGTATAAGTGGTATAATTTCTGTAAATGACACAAAGTAATGCGCCTGGCTGGGTTTGAACCCGCGACCTAAAACGCGAAAGACGGGGCTGTTACCACTCGGTCACACTAAATAAAATACTTACCAAAAAATAAAGTTCACAATACCTATATGAATAACTTATAACTCACAATAAAGTTTGCTACAAATTATTCATTTAAAGTAGTTATCACGGACGCTTACAGATTTCAGTAACGAAGTTCAAACAACGCCAAGCGTTGCATATAAAGTTCCAGACGAAACTTTGTTCTCGAGTGGTGCTGACAAAATTGTATATTAAATTCCGAATTGCATTCAAAATGTTTAGAATACGCGCTAAATATGTTTCGAGAAATATCTAAAGTTGAATTATATATGATACATTAGATGTGACGGAATTACGGAACGAATAATATAAAAAATGGGTTTAGTTTTGTTTATTTACTTCTGGAAACCTTCATAGATGTCCTCACTTTGAAGCTGATAGAGAAATTTTTCAAACTCCTGATTCATCATCAGCCTTTTTAATGTTCCCTCTGCTGGAAAACAGGCTTGCTCTCTAGGAGAGGGAAAGGGCCTTATAATCTACTAAGAGAGCCCAAAGCGGATTGGTGGATGTCACAAGCCTTCGATTTCTAGGACATGCCGGTTTCCTCACGATGTTTTCCTTCACCGTTTTGAGAGCAGTGGTGATGAAATAAATTATACAAAGTAATACGCCTGGCTGGGTTAGAACCCGCAACCTTCACCTTTTAAATTAGGGCCGTTACTAATCGGCCACCACTTACTGAGATGCAAAGACATGGTCGCTTGACTTCAAATTCCTGTCAGAACTAATATCTGCAATACAATAATATCTTTATCATAATACTTAATATATACTTCTTTTTCAGTTGAAAATCGTCCAAAGATTTCTCCCACGAAGAGGGAATGAGAAGGCGTTTCAGATTTTTACTAACTAAAACCATACTTTGTCCTATGGTTCCCCTTTGCATCGATCACAGGTTTCCTTTTCAGAAATTAGTCCTAGCACTAGCCGTAGATTAACCCTGCCTATACATTTCCACACATTTGCCGACATATCCTTCGCTAACATAATTGTTCCGCAAAAGAAAGCGACCGCATCACATTTCCTCTCAAGAAGGTGCTTAGCGATTCTGGCTAAAAGCACAAACCGTGCGAAGCCAAAAGAAAACAAAAACAAAAACACGCATCATACCAGGCTAAACAAAATCAACGGCAGCCATATTTGCACCGAAATCTTCACCGTCATAAGTACCTACTATCAAAATGGGAAACATTCAAACAATCGCACTTCCCTTTTTATCTCCCTTATGCTAATCGAAAAGTTTCCACGGCATCGCCTAGTTTTCTTACTGCAACGCGTTCAGTATTGGACACCGGAGTTTTTTAAACTTTCATAAAATATTGAAAAAACTTTTGACGATATCCTATCTTTATAGTACGGCAGTTAAAGTTGTCCTATTAGAAAACACGGGCATTAAAATAACTGAGAGATTGGAGTACTTAAGGGGGATTGCTTGCGAAGAATACTGTTTGGGTGAATATTTTAGGTTAATGTTTGTTTTGGTAGGTAGCCAAAGGCCTTAAATCCTTCTAAAAATGCTAGTTTCCTTTTAGTATGCTATTGTATTGATTTACTGTCATGCAATTGCAACTAATAATGCAGTTACACATGAATATGAAATTGTTTGTATTAAAATATATATATATTAGTACCTAAGCATAAACAATTTACATATATGTATATATCTATTTCAAAGTTACTATTTAAATTTAGATTTATTTATTTACTATCAATATAAGATGATACAAAGGTGAAGGTTTCCGCTACATTCATCCTCACAGCATGCAAAACCTGAAAAATTATTAAATATCTATACTAATATTATAAAGCTGAAGAGTTTGTTTGTTTGTTTGTTTGAACGCGCTAATCTCAGGAACTACTGGTTCGAATTGAAAAATTCTTTTTGTGTTGAATAGATCATTTATCGAGGAAGGCTTTAGGTTATATAACATTACGATGCGACTAATAGAAGCGAAGAAACAAAGGGAAATGTGTAAAAAACGGGGAAAATGATTCATCTTTGAGGGCTTCCGTTGCGTGCGCTGCGAAAACGGTTCAAGATACCAAAAAAATATGTATGAAAGAATTATTCCTCTTAAAATGATCTAAAAAAATGTCCGCGACAGTATATGTCTATCTTTTAAGATTAACTCACTAGAATCGTTTTTATGGGAATCAAATTTGGCCAATTTTTACCAATTATTTGTTAGAGTTGTATCAATATAATAATATTAATCTTTATCCAAATAAATGTGTTGTTGACTAAGAGTATGTAATTGTGAACAAAATTGTCTTTGACATCATTTAATTTCAATGAACATCTTAGAAGATATTACAATTTTAAAATAACTCCGATATAAAATTCACACGCGCCGCATGATGTGCTAAACATGACGTTGCGCCTGGCCGGCGGGCGAGGAGAGGGGTTGCTTGCGGGCGGCGCGGATGGGTTTTTAATTATGGTAGGTAAAAATCATCCAATGACGAATCCCGCTCTTGGGCGGAGCGGGAAACAGTGTCAGACTCTTACTGACGAAACAACCTACCCCGTTCCTCCCTTGCCTTATTCCCAAAGCCCCGGTATAACGCTTTCGCACCAACCCTCGGCTGCAGGCGGCTTCGATCCTGAAGGGCCCCACAGTTTGCTGACAACACCTTGAGGCGCGCGGGAGCAGTGCACACCGTCGACGACTTGGTCTCGGTCTAAACTGTTACCAGACACCGGACGGCCAGCTACCCATTGCTCACCGTCCGCAAGCCAGCGTCTACAGGGGCCGGATATCGGCGGGATTGCGGCGGCGACGGCTACGGCGAGGGCGCTGTTGCCCTTGCGTTATGCGGTCGGCCTCCTCCATTACGAGCATTACTGCTTTGCAGAAGGAAGCGACCGCTTGCCATTCTTCTTCGCTGCGGACCATGGCCTGAACCAAAGCCCGGCGCGAGAGGTCGCCGCCGCCGATCACCCCCACGAGGGCACGGCGTTGCTCTTCCCAAGCGAGATACACTTCTACAGTGTGCTTCACAGTGTCCTCCGGGCTGGCCACACAGTGGCGGGCACCCGGGCGTCTCTTCCGCACGAATCCGGCGCAGGAATCACCTGAACTTCCCATGTCCGGTGAGAACCTTCGTCATGCGGAAGGTGAGGCGCCGTGATATCTATCCAACCACGCCTCAAAGAGGGGACTTACCGCCGAGATTATGGCGTGCCCAAGGGGGGGTGTAGCTCTGTGAAGAACATTTAGATAATTAAGTTCTTTAAAAAACTAAATTGTCTAAAATAATAACAGAAATTGACACGGGCAAAGTCGTGGGTAACAGCTATAATTTATAAAGCTAAGGAGGTTGTTTGCAAAAATAAATATGATGCCCAAAATAAATATTCCACGCGGACGAAGTCGCGGGCACAGCTAGTTTTAAGATAATTATTAAAAATTCAAAAGGACATATCTAGTAAATATGAAGAGACTTAAAACAGTCATAAAGCACAAAATCATAAAACTTAGAGAAAATAAAACTTTACAGATCCACTAAACAAAGAAAATGCTTAATTTTTATTAAATTCTTTTGAAACCCAAAGGGCATGAAGTCGTGAATAGCAAAATAAAAAAGTTCTAGACTTCTTTGTGACAAACTAAAGTATATTTTTAAAACGTAATAAATTAAATATTGCCATACTAAACTTTACACAAAGGCAGCGTCTACTCAGGCTATGTTTATAATTACATTTCTTTTTAATAAGTTAAGATTTAATCAAAGAAGACATTTTTTAATTGACATAAGCTAGTCTGCGAACTCAAATGATGGTAAGCAGTGATGCAATTGTTACTGGTGAAATACACAAGTTGGACACGATTATTTTAGCCTTGAAGACACCTAAATTAATATATGACGGGGAGACCACGGGCAAATTGTTCTAAGTTTTCGATGTGTGCGGTAAACGACGAAATAAAATGCTTAGATTACACCATAGAGTTGTAAGACTTGGCAAACGTAAAGTTAATTTTCCAAAAACAAGTACTTATTCTAGTCCTATACATGTAGTAATGTGAGATAGATTGATTTATCTTATTTTAACCTTTTGAATACCGTAATTAGAGACATAATATAAATATAGACACAACAGGTGTGCGAATGCCGGCGTTCGCTTGGGCCTCAAGAGTGTAATAGTACATTGTTAAACGAGGTATGAAAGTTAGTTTCCCCTCGAACTATTAGTGACCTCGCTTTCGCTCGGTCGCCAAGAAATTTCTCGGGACTAAATAACTCTTGAACCCGAGGTAAACACTGTGCTTTTCATTACGAATACGAGGAAAATAAAAATAATAAAAACCTGAGTCGTTGTCAAAGGTCTTCGTATGCTTTTAGGTAGGTATATTTCTTTTGATTTAGGCGGTAAGCGGTTTTCTCCTCTTAAGAATGTTGCGTTAAATTTATAACTGAAAATGATGAACTTATCGTGTTAATACAAATTTCTTATAACAGAGATTTAGCAAAATGTAAACAAAACTCTACACCTCGAAAAAAAAAATCAAGAGAGACCAAATCGGCCACAGATTATAGAGATACTTACCCGCCATTTTTTTTTTTTTTCAGTGGTCGTCTGGCTATTCAGTCAATATTTTTCATTTTATCATTGTAAAAATGGGTCAGGTCAACATTTTTGACAATCGACATCCACAGCTGAATATAATATGTACGCTTCGTCCTAGTATTGCCACTAAGACCAAACCAGACAAGATTCCCGTAACCCACATCAGGCTATCCATGTATCTTGAGAAACGCCTCCCAACGCTGAATTTTCCGGTACACGATGGTTACTCCAGATACTTTCAGCCCCGTCCATCGTCTGTTCTACGCTTAGTCCGAGCCGCAGGTGTCTCAACAACGTAAGGGTGGATATTTGCCGTACGCCGGGATGTCCGAAGGTAAAATTGGGATGGCGGAATCAAATCCCTTCCCTTGGGTGCCTTCTTATGAAGCCCATTGTGAGTGACCACGTTTCAGTAACATGTATGATGAATAAAGTGCTATTAATGGCCTGATGCTTGTTGGGATTCGCACCCAACAAACTTCGGGGACGCTGTGTGCACGCGCAGGCGGCGTACATATACATCATCGGCAGCGGGGGAGCAGAGTCGCGGACGGCGCGGAGACAGGAGGTCCAGCTACGAGTCCAGCGCACTGACGGACGCCTCCGTGAAGGACGACACCTCTCGATTCATATAAAATAATTACTGTTTGTCTGGGATCGATCCGACAATATTCCAGTAAAGATCTATAAAATACAGTCTACTTATTTCTTACCTCCCAACGAAACAATGCCCTTGGTAAAATCGAAGCATTCACTAAGATATTCAACTAAAATCTAACTGAACATTTTAAAAGGCATTTGAGGAATTTCAATACCACTACCAACAACTTTCTAGCGATCAACGTTCCAACGGTTAGGTACTCGTACTATAATACTCTGTATATAGATGGCAAACGGCACTTCATTTTGAAACATACGTTCAAAATCTGCATAAAAGCTACCGCAACTCAAATAAACCTCAACTTCACAGTACATTTACCGTCATTTTGTACTTGTACTTACAATGTAAGTGGACGTTTGTACCCGTCACACGGTGTACGTACGACCACTGAAATCCTTGCAACGGGAAATGAGCTGAGAAGTACATTGCTAACGTATCTAGCTTGGATACTTTACGTTTCATAGGTATAGAAAGAATGTTTTGAAAAAACAGCAATATTTTTCATAGAAAATTTATTAAATGTTTTTTTCTAATTTTTTTATCGTACTCTTAATACCCCACCTGGGGGCTTAGACAAAGTCACATTCTCACTAACGATAACGAAATTCGAAACTCCGAAATGTATGGAACTGACATATGCATTCGAAAAGTCACGTGGTCAAACCTTTTCGATTCGCTAATTGTTATTAGTTGTTTATACGTCAAATTGGACGTTTTAATTCGATAACCATAGCCAAGAAGTTGTTATTTTATCGAACCAACACTTCGACTTATCGATATGTTAGTCGATGTCACTTTGTCTACCATTTTGTGGTCGACATCGTTAAGGCGAAATCGAACTTAGAAATGGATTCGACACGGACCGATTGCCACTTGTCTAGGGCCCCTGTTTGGCAAAGACCCTCAAGTCTTTTCAGACATTTTTCTTCCAAGCCATCTTAAACTGGAGGACTAGTGTAGTGTAACACTTTGAGATAATTTCACCACCTCTTTTCATATTTTAAAAATTATATTTAATCCAAAAAACGGTAACTTAACTTACTAAACCAATTTGAAGTAGAAAAACAGTCTTTATCACTGAAATTACAGGCAAAGTCTTCTAAAGATCTGTAACATTATTTTCTCCGACAAACAAAATCATATTTTTCTCCAGAAAGTCCGGTGCCTAACACGGTTTTCCTTTAATCACCTCACGACGAAAAGATCCAACAAATCTCTCAGGTACACCGTATTACTTAACTAAAAGAGCAGAGGTCAAACGGAAGTGAGGGCAGAAAATACAGTCCATAATTTAATACATCTAAAGGGTAGATATCTTTTTAGGGGTACACGACAAAAAGGTGCTACCCTTATTGAATGGAAGGTCCACATTATTCACACATTATATTCGGACGACAATATAAACGTAGACATAATGGGATTGAGTTTTATTTTCGTGATGTTAAACATGTTTTTTTTTCCATTGAACGTACTGCCGCGTTGACGACATTGTTTGGTAAATGACAACGCTTTTTATGCCAGTTTTTGATGAATATAAAAGATAGCATTTATATTGTATATGTTTCTATAAAAATCCGATCAATTGTAAATCAGAGATTTGTCCCTAAACTGATAAAACTTACTAAGACTTAAAAATCTTATTAAAGACCGAAATATTCTGGTGAAATCGCTAATTCAGAACTTTTACTATCACTTACTTGATAATCTTAGAATTTGCGAGTCGGACTTGCAGACTGAGGGTTCCGTCCAATCAACTTATGTAATTCGATTTTTTTTTCCAGTTCTATGTCTTCAGATTTTTATTCCTTTGCTTCATGTCTTTCAGGGTTCTAGACCACCTGGAAGTACCCGTGAATTTTGATTCTATTGAGAGTATCGAAATATTCGTTTTTTGGCGAAATAAACGGCCGCGTCTCTTTTCCCGTAACCTTAGAAGTTTTAATTTTTCACGATTTCAAGGGAACGTAGACTTGAGTATATGGTTCAAATCGATACCTCAACGTATTCATACGACAATAGGTCTTGACAGACAGGCAGAACCACTGACGGTCAACAAAGTCATTGTATAAGGGTTGCTTTTTTTTCTTTCTGAGGTACGGAACCCTAAAAAGGAATCACCAAAATTGGTGTAACTTTTTGAAATTGATTAATAAGTAAATTATTATAGAATTTCAATTAGTTATAAATTATGACTTTTACTGACTTGGTAAATCTTAGGTTTTGCTAGCAAATCTTAGAATATCCCACAATTAGAACTTTTACAGTAACGTAAACAGTTTTAAATGGGAAGACTAACCGAGCTGCTACATTATTATAATATAGGTATTTGACCGCAATAAGTTTAACAATATGATCTTAATATTACTAAAATATAACAATGCACAGGACTCGATGTTAAATTTTCAAGAACTCGGCACGTAATCCAAGCTTAGTAGTACAGCGAACGATTTTTCAATCACGCTAGAAAATTGCATTTTTCTTCTTTGATGAAGCACCATACTATTAATCTTACTATACGAAGACATAATCCGGCGAAAGGAGCGGTTAAACGTCACAGAGTTCGATAAATAAGTGTCGCCGTCTGAAATACTGTGACTTGTGAGTCTTTGAAAAACGATATCTTTGTAAAGTTTCCCTGAAGCAGTAAAACAGACTTATTCTTAAGTATTTTCCTCTTACGATTAAGCCTTCAAGTCACATACAGTGGCAAAGAGCTGGTTTTAAAATGAAAGATGAAAGGGAGTTGAGTCCTTACTTTGTTGATGCTATACAACCTGAATGGAATGAAAAACTAGTGATAGTAGTGATACACTGCAAGTTTATTTCATTCGCTTGAGATAAAATAAGTTATAAAGCTGAGAGAAGATTGTTCATGTTGGTTATGAATGACTCGATGTTCTTGTACAGTGATTAGATTACACCTCTAAAACATTAAGCATGTTCATTAATGGTATCAATAAGAAACATTTTTTATTTGAATTGAATACTCTGAAATAAAATATTCTAACCTATCAATTTACTCACAACAATATTATACAGTACTAGATTTTGTCAGCGCCTTCGCCCGCGTACACAAAATATAGCCTATGTCACTCAGGAGTAAAGCAGCTTTCTATTGTTGCAAATTTTTTTCCAATCGGACCAGTAGTTTCAGAGATTACCTCCTACAAACAAAAAAACAAACTTTACCTCTTTATTATATTAGTGTAGATGTAATTTATATTTTGCTGTGTAAATAAACAAACAATCTCATGGCCATCAGAAGTATTTTTTCTTCCCTTTAGAGCATTTAAATAAAAGCTGCGGTTTTAATATTATTTTCACTTTTAATTATTATATTATAGTTATCGCTGGACGCGTTTCGAATTTTTATTTAATACTCATATCATGGGATGCTTAAAAAATAATCCGTATTACTGCCATTTATTAGAATAGGCATGACATCACGGAACATTTGTCATTTATCTTCTATTGGCATCGAAAATGAATGTGTCAACAAAATTTAGGTCAATCGGTTAAGGGTTTTAAAACTTGTTTTCAAGGTTTGCCCTAAACAAACAAATATACATACAAACAGTGTCATTTACATAAAAGCTCGTAAAAACACACCCAACTTCTTCCCTTTCGTTCTTGATAGGAACAATTTATAAAAAAATAAAACTTCTCGGAACTGTAACTTAAGGTACGTTCTTATAAAATAGCGCAGTTCGCACGTAGCTACTACATTCTGATTTGTAACACTCACCTTAAACTTTGAGAAATGACGGAATCAAAATAAAGTGGGACATAAAAAAATCAATAGGTATATTAAGATCGTAAAAACCTCGAACCTATCAAATCAGCGTGATTTTATGATTTCCATAAAACACGGTCGATTGGTTTTCTTTTGCAATTCCTGACATTGCACCGAGAAAAGTTTGATCAATTAAAATTTTGCTTGGCCCGGTGTGAATTCCGAAAAAACCTATTAACATAAAACATTCGTTATTTTCAAGGCAAAGAAGTTTTATGGTTTGTAAAATATTGAGGGCATAAATAAAGCTGCTGTCTTGTATAACAGCACGTCCCCGCACCTCGGCTCTACGAGAAGTCGTATTTTATCTCGGATTCTCTTATTCGTGGAAAATAAAAAAAAATATGGATATAAAATTTCCAACGGTGCACAGTTTTGGATGCTGGTTTCCGTCCCGCGACGCAGTTCGGAATTGGACAGTTTTATATGGATTTAATTTAAGTGATTACTTAATAAATAACTTACGAGTTTTCTTGTAAATAGCTTTCTAAGTTGGCTCTGTAACTCTTACACCAGTATTCCATCATCATCATTTCAGCCGCAAGATGTCCACTGCTGGACATAGGCCTCCTCCAAGCGTCGCAACAAAGACCTGTCCTCCAGTGTGCGTCTAGCATCCATCGGATTCCTATAACCCCGACAAGGTTATCGGTCCACTTTGTGGGAGGGCAATATATATGTATAAAGAAGTAATTACTTGATGCTAAGTAATTTTGGTCATTTCTTAATGTTAGACAACCACATTCAAAATTTAATTTTTTCTTAACTATACCTATAATACAAATAGATGAAAATGAATTTTCTAATTTGAAATTTCTAATCTCAACTAATGACTTAGTAAGAAATTACTTAGCAAAAAGTAATTACTTCTTCATAAATACGGGTGTTAAACAATAACCTCTGTAGACTTTAGTAGTTTTTTATTTCTTTTTTTACCGCAGGAGTTCTTTTTTACCGCCTACGACAACGAACGTATACCAACATATGAATTTTAAAAGCGTCCCCAATAGTTTACGTTCTTCTCCCTAAGGGGTTGTAAATCGTTCTTTCACAAGATATGGGGTAATGTTGCTCGTCTTTGGGTTTTCTCCAGTATTTTTCCGGGTTATTGATAGGGTACAGCGTGTGCAAACTGATTTTCCTGCAGTTTTTAGCTACTGCTGTAATATACCTAATATTTATTTATGTACAGATATACACTTAAAAATGAAAAGAACAATAACAGATATTTTTATTAAAATATTTGTATTACGAGATAATCTCAAGTTAGTAATATTACATCACCAAATAATATCTCTTGAAGGAGCGTCAAAATTCCACTGATCCACTTACGCTCCTTTGTTTCTCTTTGCGAAAGGGAATCTCAGGGTCCTCGAAGACCCTGAGATTCCCTTTCAGCAGTTAATTTTTGGCCCTAATAGATTTCGGCCCTGCTGGATCCTTTTTTTGGTATAAACTAGTGCTTGACTGCGGTCCCACCCGATAGTAAGCAATAATGCAATCATTGATCGTGAGATGCACTAGTTCATTAAGAGAGCCTTAGCGGTTTTACTAACATCTGAGAACACACACCTCGTGGAACTCTATGTGCCGTCGACGTCTCGGGTTTGGTCTGGCCAGATGGCGATGGATCGTATGGAAGTCACCGTGGCGTGGCGCTGCTCCAAACAGTCTCGCAGGGTTTACTTACAAAACTCTAGATCAATATAAGTTATGATCTTTACATTAACCTTATTCCCTCAGCCAAACCTTTCATCTCAGAAAGTAATCAAAACTTTTCTTCGATAAAAAAACTAATCATAGCTGGCTAACTTAGTTCGCCATTCCTAGAATAAAGACTTATTTTAGGGAATACCAAATTACGAAAATGATTACTGAATTTCTAAAGCTTTCTTACAATTAAGAGTGTTTAAGTAGTAGGCTAAAAATGAGAAATTTTTCGGCGTTTAAGCAGAAGGCGTCAGCTTCGTCGGCATCGGCATTTGCGATTTAAATGGGCCGTCCTATCAAAACAGAGGTACGGACGCAAAGATTCCAGATTTCGTTTTGGCAACGTGATTTGCCTGTAGTTTGATTTGATTTCTAGATTGATTTTAAATCGTGTTTTTGGAAGTTGTTACGTGAATCTTTAAGGTATTTTCTTGACAATCAAAAGAAAAATATATTATATTTTTTGTTTTACTAGCGTTAATCAGCGTTTTCTCCCTTGTGAAAGTAGAAATTATCCAACTCCCGAAATATAAGATATCCTAAATCATTTGAGTATAAAGTAACAAATATACAAACTTGCGACTTAAAAACTCTTGACATTTTGTTGGAAATTTTGATTGCGCAATATATTTTCGAATATAGTTCAGAAAGATTCTGTAATGGAATTGCTGACGAATCTGGTTCCTTCGTTTGTTTAAAATATATATATTTTTTAATTGCAATAAAATAGTGGTTGACTGCGATCCCACCTGATGGTAAGAAGTGATGGAATATCTTGGCTATATTGCTGAGCTGTACTGCTAAAATGCTGCAATTGTTGCTTTGTGTTGAGCAATATAGACAGCATCTTGCTGGCTATAGAATTGCAGCAATAAATTGCCACAAAAAAAGCCTGTTTCCATAGACCCTTACAGTAGTAGTGAGACTGGGTGGCAAATAAGAACCAATCCAATGGTGTAAAGTGGACACCTTGGTATGAACAACAAGCAGTACAGGAGACATTTCAGGTATATTGTGTCCCGTTTTGGACGGAGTGAGAGTGAGTGTCTGATTTTTACTAATTAATAGTCACCCGTGTTCCTGTAGTTGCCCTTTGCGTTTTTAGGCCACTTTGTCTATTTTGATGACATTTCGTTGAACTGCGCATGGCACACAACGCGTCGTCAACTGGAACTACGGCTACGGGTTTTAATTTAGAATTTTTGATAGTAATGAATTGATCCAAAAACTATTTTATTAAACAAATTACCATTACCATTATAAAGTTCTCGTGTGAAGGTCTATATATACATGTCTTCCAACGGCTTGTAGGACGCAACAACGATGTGACTACGACGCGACGAAAAAATAATACGTTGCGTTATTATATCGTTACGCGTCTCACCTATCTTAGGGAAATGAATATTGTATCTCGTGAGATTAAAAGAAGACTAAGCACGGCATCCATATCGTGTAACTCTCTTTATGACCAACTGCATGCCTTCACGAGCATACCAAGCAAACAGATAAACGATGCCTGAGATTGAACGAAATGTATGAAAGTTGAGTCCTGAAGCGGGCCCAGTGATGCTCTATTATAATTTGGCATATCCTAAGAAAACAAAGGAGGGCTCGCGAGGCATTCGCCCTTCATTATGCCCTCGTAACTTGTTTGTAGGTAGTTTGATTTTATTATCAGTTTCATATTGGGTATATGGCGATTTTGTGCCAGCCTGAATAAATTTTCGAACATAGAAGAGGGTCGGAAGATATGTTTTAAAGTACTTGTTTAAAACTATTTAATAACTTATAATAATATATTACTTTACATTACGACAGTCTATCTATCTTTATAATGAAATCAATAAATACTTATTTATTTAAAATATATCATTGAAAATTCCAATCACCCTACGTGTCATGTAAATATTACGGAGTGGTGATACTAACTCCAGAAGGTCAAAATCTACTAACGCACCAGACATGGTTGACAGTCGTGGTCATGGTCGTGGTGTAAAAAAACCCCGAACTCAACAAACAACTTATTAATTCGAAACAAGTCACTATAAGCAATGTGTTGCAGTTGGTTGTATATATTTTAGGATCTACAATTTTATTTCTAGATTTAAGCTATTTCTCATACACTACATCACGGGAAATCGTAGATATAATTTGACACCAATTTTTTTTTTTTTTGTAATTTGGATGAAAACCTGCGAGTATGAATATGGAGAGGGAGAGGGAGACCAAAGAAAATATGGATGGATTGTGTGAGAAGTGATATGAAACAAAGAGGAGTTAGTGATAGCTTGATGGGTGATAGGACAGAGTGCAAGAAAAAGACATATTGCGCCGACCCCAAATAAAACGGGACAAGGGCAGGAAGATGATGATGATGAATTTAGATGAAAACTTCTCAAAGTAAATTGCAATAAGTAATTGAAGCTCTAGCGCGTACTAAATAAATAATCATTTATACATACTCAAACAACATCATCGGCCTTCTGGAACACTAAAAAAACAAATTATTTTATTGAAACATAACTGAAAATGTAACAGTAAGAACAACAATGAAAACTATTCTCTCACGATTCAATCGTTAATTTCAGACATTAAACTCAGTTGTTAAACTTTACGGTTTGTGTAAATTACAAAAGCCAACGAGTTTCAGCTTACAATGTGTGAAATAATTTGTATATCAATTATTTATGCAGCGCCAAGGTTCATCAAAATGGAAGGCAAATTGAAATTAAATTTCATGTGATGTTATGGTGGTTACAAAATAACACTATGTAATGTTACATTGCATAAAATGATGTGTGTCCTGTATTCTCCGAGAGATATATAGGTAAACATAATTAGACTTATGATGTTTCCTCTGCTGGGACTTGGGCCTCCGTTTTAGGATAAGGAATTAACAGCAATCTATCATATGGCCGTTGGGGTGGAAAGGTTCTCGAATGGCGACCGCATACCGGACGACACTCCGTGGGCAGGCCCCCTACAAGGTGGACCGGCGATCTGGTGAAGGTCGCGGGAAGCCGCTGGATGCGGATAGCTAAGGACCGATCGTTTTGGAGATCCTTGGGCTCCCCAAGGCCTCCGCCTATGCCCAGCAGTGGGCGTCGCTCGGCTGACATGATGATGATATCATGTGCCTCTGATGTTTTCTTTAACCATTTGTAGAGCAGTAGTGATAAAATAAATAACATAAATTAAAATGCCTGGCCTGGTCAGGGTTGCTGGAATCCGATGGATGCAAGACGCACAAGACTGGTCTTTGTGGCGGCACTTGGGGGAGGCCTATGTCCAGCAGTGGACGTCTCGGGTGAAATGATGATGATGATGAAAGTGCCTGGCTAAGCCTGGGTATTGTATTGTGATAAACGTTTTCTTTTTTCGCAGCTTTAAACAAAACTTTACTAAAGATAACTTTTCTTTATTAAAAACGTTTTAGCTTCACAGTGTCTCGAAGCCTATATTGCAATAAACCAGGCCAAAATCAATTTCAAAAACTAAAAAGACGTACTGAGAGGACTTCTGCAGGAAATCATGTAACTGTTATGTGAAATTATAACAACACTCTATCTCGGAAAGAAACCAGTTTCAGGGGAAAATCTTTTTCCTGACCGAATTTGTTCTACGAAAGATAAGTAAGAAGTTTTCCGCCAAGACATAATCTGATTAGCCTAAGATATAATCTACGTAGCTTGGCCTAATATGAAAGCCCGCCAGCTAGGTCAGATGGTAGGATTTGCAATAGCGTAACAGTACGTTTTTATTTCTGTTGTTTGAAAAACGAAATTATGCTGTTAAACTTCAATAAAATTTTCGGTCCAAAGTCCAAACGATTATTACTGTTCATTCTTTATTTATGTCAATAATATAATTATATCTCATCTATTGATTCTGCTAAAAATTCTTTCAGTTCGAATTACACCCACTTTATGTAATTCGTGATTATTATTATTAAGTACTTTTAAAAATAAGAAAGATACAAATAAATACAAAATTGGGCTGTTTTGATTACACAATAAATGAAATAAATAATATTTACAAATTACTTTTTTAAGTGAGAGATCATCCCATGACTATTGCCGCCCTTGGCGCAAGAGAGCGTGACAGACTTTTACTGACTAAAACCCACTCCCATGTTCCTTTTTGCCTTACGTTCTTGGACCCTGGAGTTTTATTTCACTTAACCGAGGCTCCAGTAGGCTTCGACGATTGCTGACATCTCCTTAAGACGCGCGTGGGACATTGCGCACCGTTGACGACTTGGACACCGCTTGGAACTTTAACACATTATTTGGTGTATAGAATATATTCTATTCTATACACCAAATAATGTGCTAAAGTTACTTTATTTTACACCAAAAAAGTAACAATTTCATAGAAACTTATATGAACTACTACTACTACTTTTATAATTTGTAGTTTCATTAAAGAGTAGGATTAGTATTGCACAGTTTGACCATTTTTCGTTGGAGTCTTTTAGTATATGTTTTATACTATCACGCGAACAAAGCCGCTGACATCAGCTACTTCCCTAATAATTTCTAAACATAATTTCAATTACCTAAATACATTGTTTTCCACAAAACGCCGTTCAGATAAACACATCACCAGGGCCCACACGTGCCGTCCGTATAATTAGTAGTAATAATTAAGACGTTTATTATAGCAGTAACGCAGCAATGATACCTAAGTATTGTCGCGCAGCTCCTTAGATTTTATGACGCCAATTTAAGGAGACGCACTCGTAAACTTAATTAAGTGCAAACGTAACACCTACCAAAATTAAACGCATTATGTGTGTGTTGCTCCTGAGATTGCTCCCACTGATTGTGTTATAAAAGTTTTATTGTGTTTTAATATATCTTAGGGAGGTAACGTAAATGTTATTTTGGAGGGGTAAAGTGGTTGGGAAGAGCCTTGGGCGATGAGATTGTGTTTGTTAAAGAAAATTATGGGAATTTTAGCAGAAATACAGGCAGCACTTTTCTTTCCCCTTTTTTTGGGTGGGTAAAAATCATCTATTGGCAATTCCCACTCTTGGGTGGAGTAGGAGATAGTGTCAGACTCTTACTGACTAAACAACCCACCCCGCTCCTTCTAATCCCTGCATACCGAGGCCTTGGCTTCAAGGAGTTGTCAGGAAACCGTAGGGACCCTCCCTACGGTTTCCTGACAACTCCTTGAAGCGCCCGGGAACAGTGCGCGTCGTCGACGACTTGGGCTTGGTCCGGATGGTTACCAAACGATCTCATGGCTATCACTATTCTAGATTTTATTAGTCCAAGGAGGTAATTGAAAATGAGATTAAAATGAAAACTTGGCAGTATGTTTCTTCAATTAGTCTTTTAACGTTTTCCTGGCTGGAAAGAGTCTTGAACATGTGCCAACAGATGTGGAAGACATTGTGTCTCGTGTCTTTTCTAGATATTTAAATACATTTTAATTATATAGGTTCGCGTCAACTGGTACTTAGTTTCAAGAACTCAATTAGCGTAAGAACTCAGTTATACATAATAAATATTTCCTATGATTTTTTTTTTATGGTGTGCAAAAATCATCCAATGACGAATCCCATTATTGTGCGGAGCGGGAAACAGTGTCAGATTCATACTGACTAAACACCATTCCTTCTTTGCCTTTCACACTGGGACCAAGCCTTCCTTTGAGACTGGAGACCTTGGGCCCCAGTTTGCTTCGACCTTTTTGCAGAGTCCCTACGGACATTTCCTATGTATAAAATAAAATATAACAATTATAAACTTATTTTTTCTTGTTTTGTATCTTATATTTTGAGTAATTACTCCACCTTAAAGAGTTGCCAGCGAAACCATAAGAGCCCTGACGCAGGTTCTCACCGGACATGGGAAGTTCAGGAGATTCCTGCACCGGATTCGTGCGGAAGAGACGTCCGGGTGTCGCCACTGTGAGGCGAGCCCGGAGGACACGGTGGAGCACACGGTGGAGGTGTGTCCTGCTTGGGAAGAGCATGGCCGTGTCCTCGTGGGGGTGATCGGCGGCGGCGACCTTTCGCGCCGGGCCCTGGTTCAGGCCATGGTCCGCAGCGAAGAGGAATGGCAGGCGGTCGCCTCCTTCTGCGAAACAGTAATGCTCGTAAAGGAGGAGGCCGACCGCATAAGGCAAAGGCGTACTCGCCGTAGCCGTCGCCGCCGCGATCCTGCCGATATCCGGCCACCGTAGACACTGGCTCGCGGACGGTGAGCAATGGGTAGCTCGCCGTTCGGTCGTCTGGTAAGACCGAGTCCAAGTCGTCAACGGCGCGCACCGTTCCCGCGCGCCTCAAGGAGTTGTCTGCAAACTGCAGGGGCCCTTCAGGGTCGAAGCCACCTGGAGCCTAGAAGGTGGTGGAAAACTGTTACCTCGACTCCAGGAATAAGGCAAGGAAGGTACGGGGTAGGTTTTTTAGTCAGTAAGAGTCTGACACTGGTCTCCCGCTCCGCCCAAGAGCGGGTTTCGTCATTGGATGATTTTCACCTACCATAAAAAAAAACCATAAGAGCCCTGCAAGGCCCAACTAGGACCATGGATTGCATCTGAAAGGATTACCCGTGATCCTAAAACGCAAAGACAACTGAAAGGACATAGGTGTGGTTTAGTCAGTAAAAGTCTGACATAATAGAATAGGAGAAGCCTTTAGATAATTTCCCATTTATTCCTTTGAATACCGTCATTAGAGATACAATAGAAAGTCAAAAGGTATGCGAACGCCGGCGCTCGCTCGCATTTTGTGTGCTCTGGCAGGAAATATGACTCTTTTGCTGTACGCATAATTAATGTGTGGGTGAGATGTCAACCATGTTTCACTATATCACACATTTCTATATGCACTAATTTATTAAGAGCATATTCAAGTATTTACTCTACGCTTGAAGACACTTAAAAATCGGATGGGAAAACCGCAGCAAGCAAATGTTTTGGTCCTTCAATGTAGGTACAGCCAGCGGCGATAGTGGTTGAACATTTCAGAATAAAAATCGCGTCAAGCGCGAAATGAGGCCATCTAGCGTAAAATCAGATTAACATATTGTTATCGATAACATTACAATTTATTGTTACTAGATGGCGTTGCTGTGTCTTAATCACTTTGTTAATACTTCTTTTTATAGTTTCTTTTTGTTTCTACAAAGATTGAAATAATTTATTTTGAAAAGAAATTAATAAATTAAAAATATTAAAATTGAGTATCATTTTACAAATATCTGATTATCTATGTGTTAGTTTTCAAACTTGAGAGGGTAGTTTAATATGAATTTATGAATAACAATTAATTAGTGGGTAGTTTCAATAATACTTAGATCTAAGACTTGTGACTAAGCACAATGGATTGTTTGCTAAGTTAATTTCGATTAACTCCTTCGAGTTCTTTTTGTTAGATTTTATTTTTAATCAGGTTATTTTATAAACTTATTTTAATAATGAGTATGAATTCACAATAAATATATAGTGATAAGAGTAACAAGGTGAAAACGTCTCAGAAATAGCCAGACGGACCGGTGTAAACGTAAGTAGTTTTATTTGTTGTATTTAATATAAAAAAACTCCTATAATTATTATTGCCTATTATATATTTCTATTTTATTGTTGCAGAGGCTAACATTAGCTGTATGAGTGCCAAGGATACGATGATTTGAAGAAGAAAGTTCTTTGAATCAATATCAAAGAACTAGTAGACCAAAACTACGAATAAAATGGATTTCTGCCAAGAAAATGGTTTATTCAACACAAGCATTGACACTGTCCGTCGTATTCTTTATGATGAAGAACAAAATAGGCGTGCTCCAGATGCGTTTGAGGTTCATTGTTTACAAATATAAGACATTATTCGTGGTTCAAATTTGTATATAAATTTAAATGATTCAATGCCTTTCCGAATACAATCTGTCATTGATCAAAATGGTGATTATACGATTTACTTACTTAATATTATTTACTGAGTACTTATTCTCTGTAGCTTATTATATGTGTTTAACTAGATACCCATCATTAAAATATATAAGTTATGAACACTTCAAGTAAACATATATTTTTTTATATCGCCCACTAAACATTTGATATTTGCTTTTCTTTTAATCCTTTTGACCTTTGTGATAAAATTATTTAGTTTCTTATTTGGTTTTGTTAAGGTCGAAGCTTCAATCCTCTTTCCAATCATGGAAACGAATATTTAAGCTATGGCCTCTATAATTAAAATAACTATTGTTAGTATTTAAATAAATATAATAAATTATGTATAATGTTATTTGATGATCAATAAACTGACTGATAAATTTTAATAATAAACTGTAAGAAATATATATTTTTTAATAGTGCCTTTTTATTTTGGTGGGCCAGTTTATCTGCTTTTTCTCTCTGTATAGTACTAACTTGAATTATAAATTACAAATAATTACTTTTCTTTGTTAATTTTGATTCAATATTTCTACGGCTTTCTTTTGTTTGTATAACAAAAATCACAAAAAGTCGTATTCAGTGAGGTTTGAACTCAGGCTCACTGATTCACACAGCGGCACTGCTTAACCATTAGGCCATCATGAAACAAATTTCTGTAACGAAATTATGAACTACAATCAGTTTTTGACGGCAATAATGACTCATGTGTGTGTATTTTTCGTCAAATTAAACGTCAAGTTTATGCTTTGTGAGATTGCGTCAGGTCGCCACTTAGCTGTGAAGATACCAACGCCATCTAGTTTAATATTAGAAAACTTGAGCTCTTCGGTGCTTCGCTAACGTGCAAAGGAATATAGGTACTAAGGTACCCAGGCACTTTTGCAGCTCCTTGTACGTGATATAAAAGACGAGATGAAAAGTATTAGACTTTTACTGACTAAAACCAACAAATGGTTTTGTATTCCTAGAGCTCGGTAACTCTTTCGAACGTTGCCACGACCCGGAATATTAAAAACCTCACTGCATAATTTATCTTCAAGCCACTTCTACGGAACATGCATGAATTACTGCCAGATCTAGCAGTCATAGCAAAGTAGCTATTTGTTAGTGACTGCCTCAAAGCTGCCCCAACTAACACCGTTTGCGGAGCAAGCGAAAGCCAAAAGGATGATGCGGTCGACTTTCCTTGCCTCGAGGCTCATTGCATGTCTGAAAGCATTTTCAGTTTTAAGTCCCATGTAAAAGATCAAAGAAAAATGTGTGTTAAATATGGTTAGATCATTTTGGGTGAGTCGAAACTTAGAATAAAACGTGTTTAGAAGTAAAAAATAAACTATATGTTTTAAGTTACTTAAGGTAAAACCACAAATGCCGCGTCTAAAAGCTACCTCTTTTTTTACCCGTAAACTCTTCAATTAAGAATATACGAAGACTAGATTATTAATCTATTACTATTATTATCTAATAGGTATTGTTCCACTCTTGGGTCAAGGCTCCATTTTTTCGGTCGGTTATGATTTTTGGCTTCTTTTTTCAAATTCGTAAGGAAAGATAGACAGGTTAACTGCCGCTGTTCCATGTCGCACCAATCCTGTGTTAGTGGGTATTACAATGTAAAACAGTAATTGTAATTTTTTTTTTTATCAGATTCATCCATTCTTTTCTTCATGGAAATTCGAGTAAATAACTTATTTGTACAAAAAATAAAACAAAAAAAATGTATATTTCAGACGTTTTGTAACAGTATTCCGTTTAATTCTAAAATAAACACAAAAAAGGCTCTCCTTACCTAAAATTCTAAAAGCGACAACTTGAATAGAAAAACCTTTGTCACATTATTTCATTGTATCACTCCGTCACAGCATAGTCAATGCCTCGTAAAAAAGTTGCCAGCAAATGACATTATCTTCAGAAAGTATTTTAATTCGATGAAGGAAGTTCCCGTGAAGTTCCCGTCTTGGTCGACGGCAATACGTTGTCGGAAGATTTGCATTTTTATGAAAACGTTTTACGGGTCGGTCTGGGTCCTTACGGCGGCTTGTAGGGAATGAGTTTGACTTACTATACATAGAAGTTGCTAGTTGAATACTGGAATAAATATTTTATGAGACAGAACAGATGAGTCTTCTTTTGACTGGATATTTTCTCGATTATCCCTTTTTTTTACGTGGGGAATCATCTAATGACGCGCTCTGAGTTTTTTTTTTATGGTGGGCAAAACTCAACAATTGACGAATTCCACATTGTCAGGCTCTTATTAACTATGCACACCACCCCGTTCCCTCGTTGCCTTTCGCACTGGGGCCAAGCCTTCCTTTCAGAAAGAGACCCTGGGCCCAAGTTGGCTTCGACCCTTTTGCAGAGACCATTGCTCGCCCTCCGCAAGCCCGCGCCTAAGGTGGCCAGAAATCGGATCGGAATCCCAGCGGTGCCTGGGGCGTGTGCACCGTTGTCTTAAGCGGTCGGCTTCCACTTTAGCTATTCTTTCTTCTATTCTATTCTATCTTCCATTACTGCTTCGCAGAACTTTCTTAGTCGCCCTTTGTTAGGGCCACGGTGTTTGTTTCGAATACCTAATCTAGAAGCCGAAGAACATAATTTCCCACCTCAAAAGAAAAAAAAAATTATATAAGGTTTTAATGCTCTAGAGTGGAGCGGGAAAGTGTGACAGACTTTTACTAACTACAACGCACCTGTTCTTCAGCTACCCTTGGCTTTCTCCAGGGTCACGTTAACTCTTTTAACATTACCCCCGCAGCCCTCAATTATCCTACTAATGATTATTCTATTATCTTATCCTTGTAGTTCGGGAATACTAAACTTTGCAAGCCTTGGTCACGACAAGCAGAGAAACCCATTCAAATATGTATGTGCGAACATCCGCACTAAACCTTCAAAAACCACCTTTATTGCTCTGAAATTACGACATACTGTTGCTTGTAGCTGTGGTGGGTCGAAATGTTTATTTAAGTTATTTATTTCTTTGCCAGTCCACCAAAGAAATAAATAATATCTCTTGTAAACCTTTGTAAACTTTACTCTCACAACCAATGATAATACGTTCCCAGCGATAAAAGAAAATGAAAGTAGAGACATTAAAATAAATACAGCTGCATAAAACGAGGCACTCAAAATAATAGTTACTACTCTAACACAACTAGCAACGGAATGTAATGAAACGAAAATATTATGAGCTGTGTAGCATTATTCGAGTACCTAGGACTTTCATATAAATTATCTCACAGTACGTTTTCAAAGTTTGAAGACATTTTCGAGTTTAACGTGAGGTATTCTCTTTATTCATCATGCATAATGTTCAGCTGGCATGTTCCCGCGTTGCTTAGACTTCGTCCGTGTTTGCAAGTGATATAAATAATTAAATAAATGTTCACGCATATACCTTTACACTGGTATTCCGTGTGAGCCTCCATTAACTGAAAAATCGTTAGAACATGTTGCCCAGAATATTTTTAACATATATTTTATAAATAATGTTGCTTATTTAACGAAATATTTAATTAAATAATATAAAACAGATCCTTATAATTACCTAGCTTTAAACTGTCAGAGGCTTCACACGCACAGAAGTAGCAAATTTTTTGGTGAGGAGTCTTATTCTTGGGATAAATTACTATTTGATCTACTTGTGTGTCAAAATTCACCTAAATCCATTCAGCCGTTTGAGTGTGTACGGATAACATACATACACAAATATATATATAAAACTTAATCTTTATAATATCCAGTAGCTCCTAACAGAAACATGGACCAATTGATAGTAGAAAGTAATTCCAAAACACATATTCACGGGATAAAAAAAATCCTATGTGCTGTTCCAAGGCTTGGTATAACCCTTACTTTATCACCCTTCTCAGTCGCTTTAAAACCACATGGATTATTAACATAGCTTATAGTTGTATAGGTATTGCACTATGCCAAGAATACATGCCGTATTCTTTTATTAAATAGTATCCCTGTACCTCCCAGCACGGCGAATTTTTATCCTTTAAAATTACTTATGAAAATAAGCAGCTTATATGGGAGTAACCCTTGTCATGTCCTATATGTTATTAGGACATTCTGTCAAATTATAAAAATAGGAAATTTGTAATTTTTATACTTGAAAACTGTACTATATTCACGCCGGCCGTTTTCCGCACGTCTCACAAAAATTACTATAGAGTTAAAAGTCAACCAGTTCATTAAATTATTTTATGAACAACTAATTTATTTAATGACTGGTCTGTGCAGTTTTTTTCGTTCGAATAGATTTTTGAAATCACTTTTAAACGTTAATTTAAACCAGATAATAAAAATCACAAAAAAATTAATCATAAATACTAATTAGTAACTAAACACGTTTTTTCTTTCCTCTCAATTCGCAGGTCAAAAGGTCTCATCAGATTCTAAAAACCCGTAGAAAACAGCTCGGCCTCAAGATTTTCTCCCAGTACGGGGGCACGTGAAATCCCGCATAAAATGTTAAACATCTGGACGTCGACCGACGCTTCTAGGACAACTCCTATTCATTCGTGTGCTCCTTGCGACGTTTTTTCATCTTTTACATTTTCGTTGGCTACCTCGCTGCGTTGACTTTTGTGCCAGGTTTTTTTAAGGAGGTTAGATGTTTTTTTTTTTTTGTTTTGGTAGTTTCCTATTTTAATTTTAAGTAGACAGTTTACCGTAGGTATGTTTGTGTTTTTTTTAATTTAGGATTGGGGCAGGGGTGGCCAAGTGGTAACGGGCCAGACTTACCAGTCAAACCCAGTCATAACTTTGTGTAATTTTTTTAATCACCACCGCTCCTAAAACGGTGAAGGAAAACATTGTGGGAAACCCGGCATGCCCTAGAACCAAAATTCGAAGACATCCACCAATCCGTACTGGGCCCGCGTTGTGGATGTTTTTCGCTTATCATACTTAGACCTAAAACTTAAACATTGTTTTCATCAAATCCATACATGTGTTGTATCTATACGCCATTAAATTTTGATCATTTTAATCCCATGGAGGGTGGATAGTACATGAAACACTATCGATTTGTAATGATAAAATAAAGGAATAAGAACTTTTCCCAAAAATGTGAATTTTTAATTTCTTAACTAAGAAAATGATAAAACTAAAAAACTTCCACCGTCAATTTTTGAACGAGATTTCGTAATTATTACAACTACACTTGTCCAGTTTTTAAATTATTCATTTCGACCGGTTTTTAGGCCTAAGTAGAGTTTGGAAAATATTTAACTTTAACACTTCAATCAGAAATTCGGGGTATGTGAACATAAATGTACTGAAAAAACAAAAGATTTACATTCATATCTCTTTTCAGTTGGTAAATTTACAATCCACGGAGATTGAACATTGACCTATTCTGCATAGGTCTTTAAATGTAACATACACTGTACAATTGTTTGTTTTCTCTAATAAAAATAAAATTCTCAACGGCAGTCGGCAGATACAACGTGAAACGTATAATTTACACTCTTACCCACACATACACAAGCTCAGCTTATTAACAGTAAACACAATACGGAAATTACTACCGCATACACTAAAGTTGCAGGCGGTAGTTGTAAATCAAGACTTCCGTAGTACTGTATTGTAATTACTGCATAATTATTATTGCTGCGAAATGGCAATATGTTAATATGCAACCTTTGTGAAGATGAGACTTGGCCTTTAAAATGGGTGTTTTGCTTGCTTGCTTACAACAGGCCTCATAAGAAGACTCAAAGTCACTCAAAAGTCAATCAATCGAAAGGGCTATGCTCGAAGTATCCCCACGTGATCGAATCAGAAATGAAGACATCCTCGAGATGGTTCTCCTGCCAAGAGAATCACCAAACTTAAGTGGCTATGGGCAGGATACATTGCACGCAGAACAGATGGTTGTTGGGGCAGAAAAGTTCTGCAGTGGTGACGGCGTACCAGCAGACGCAGCGTTTGAAGGCCTCCCACAAGGTGGACCGATGACCTGGTCATTGTTGCTGGAATCTGCTGGATGAGAGACGCTCCAGACCGGTCGTTTTGGCGGTGCTTGGGGGAGGTCTATGTCCAACAGTGGACGTCTTTCGGCTGAAATGATGATGATGATAATGATTTTGTTAGGCGGCCCTTTCAAGAACAGAATCCACTTTTTTACGTAAAAAAGAAAGTCGGCCCACACTAGAAAACTGTTTCTGTATCGTAGTACGTTCACAAACATCTCAAATACTTAAAGACGCTCAGACTTGGAACAATTTGTAGGCTATACCAATATTTGTTCCGTGTAAGAATTGAACCCGCAACACGGAGCGCTATATTTGATCTGTAGATCAAAAGATATGAATCTGTATTTTTTCAAAGAAAAGCTGACAAGGAATCTTATACTTATTTTGTGTTTATGTTTAGGTACATCAAATCTTGCAATACAGGCCTGTATTTATTCAGGCCTTTCCCCGTATTGGGGTCCAAAGTCTGGGGCACAACCGCTGGACCGCTACTGAGCGCCACTGCACACACCACCACAGCGCCTCCTCGGCTGAGCGTCATCACCGGCCATCTCATCTGCCTACGTGAAGCCAGGATAGTACTTAGCGCGCCTACTTCCATAGACGGAGAAATTAATTGACGGGTATTTGCGTAACACGACCCTGAATAAATTTTATGTCGAGCGAGTTGGAATCGTTCATTTCTAACCCGCCGCATTGGCATTTTTTTTAGGTTTTTGTTTAAAAAAAAAAAAAAAAACATTACACCACAATAGGAATTCTCCTACTCCAGTGTCATGTGTGCGTTCACAAACATGTAAAGTCACATACACAAGACACCTAGACCCGGAACACCTATCTGCAGGCCATACAAATATTTGCTCCGTGCGGAAATCGAACCCGCGACCCTCAGCGTAGCAGTCAATCGCTCAACCACTGCGCCTGCCGAGCCATCAAAAATAGCTAGCACTGAGTCTATTATTAGAAAAGTAATCAAAGAAGCACTTTTCTATACTTCTATTTTTAGGCAAATGTATATTTTCAGCGACACCAAGTTTGTACACGACACGAAGTTATAGACTGATTTTTTTTGACAATCTACTTTTTTGTAATAAAGTTAATGTGCAATCAAAATAAACAGCAATAATATCACCCCTGGATACATCCCTCTTGACCGCACTTAGCCCTTGTTTTTTCAACGTCTGCAAACTCATGCTTCGAAAAAAAAAAAAATATGAACGGGAAGTTCAAAACAGTCTTAAGAAATTTTTACTTTAATACTAGTCGACTATTTAAACCGAAGAGCCAGGAGATCCCGAACTTAAGCAATTAGTGAGCTCCAGTCAGACAGCAATTAACGGAATATGCTATTCGAAAGTAGAAAAGGTAGAAATTATTCAGCCAATAACAGGGTGCTTGTAGACTTGACTCGTTAGTTAAATAATTCATTAACTACTAATGACCGAAATATATCAACCACTTGGCGTGAAGTACTTGAGATCGGGTGTTATAATTAACGTTTTGTAGCTGATATAAGTACTGGAGTGTTAATGAAGATAGGGTGGGGAGAGTGGGGTTGGAATATTTTTTCCATTACTCAGACTCTCAAAGTAGGTCTGAAATTGCCTGCGGAGCGGGTTGAAAGTAGTACTTTTCATCCCTAGGGAGAATTACTTTCAACTGACAGCTGTCAATTATGAAAATGGTTATAAATATTATGCATGGCCTACAGATGATTTTTTCATGTCTAGCTATGTTGTATTTGCATGTTTGTACATGATACCCCAGCCATCCCCCTCCCTCTGTCGTCCCTATGTGTCTCGTGTTTGTGTTACTACTGGCAGTGGGAACATTAGAAAGCTGAGGTTTGCTATGCTATACATGGTACAGGTAGAATTCGTCAACGTGTTAAAAAAGGTGAAAAAGTCAATATAAATAATCAAGAAAAGCCAAAAATGGTTGATAAATATTGTCTTTCTAGGGGTAAAAAAAAAATTAACACAAAAAAGGAAAATAATTAAAAAATAATAATAATTTATTTTTCCTCTTTACCTATAAAACTTGTGTAGGTACAATATGAAGGAGAAAAATCCTTTCCTATCTTTTCTTTATATTTTACCTGCACTTACATTTTTTTCGTCTACAATAAATAGTAGATAGCTACCCAAGTACCTGTAAGAACTAAATAATTTCATGTTTTAATTACTGTTGTTGTTTTCCGTTTCCCTGGGAGCAAACGAAAACTTCGCCGCCATAATTCACTTTGAATACCATCGGAATGTAATTAACTACAGTACCGTGTACTGTAATTAAATTGAGCTTAATGAATCTTGAGTATTTCTCTACATTTTTACATAGAAACTTTGAAATTTCTATAATATCAACAGTTTTAATAGCAGTACGTTGTACGCTGTAGAAGAAAAGAAAGTTAATATTGTGTAATTTACTTCATCACGGTGAAGGAAGAAAATCGTGAGGAAACTGGTTTGTATGAAAAAAAAAAAGTCGAATGCGCGTGACATTTACCGATGATAGCATGATAAACTACCAATAAGTTTATATTTAAAACTAACTTCGCGTGCTTGAAAGTAAGAAATAAATAAATAGCCTATGTCACTCAGTGAAGATATAACTTGTTAACCTTTCGACTACCGTAATTACAGACACAATTAAAGAACAATAGGTGTACCAACGCGTCGCTTGGGGCTCAAAAGTTTAATGGTGTTTTTTTTTTAAGTCGGTCAAGAAGTAACAAACAAACAAAAAATCAAATAGTTATTTCTAATATTAATAAAGATACACACGAAACTCACGAAAGGTGCACAGTAGTGTGTTTTTTGCACGTTACAAAGGGAACTACTGGATAGACAACTTTTCCAGCTGAATTTCACCTGTTCTGCTAAAAATCGCTCGGGGTTAATACACGAATCTAAACGTACATAGTTACAAGTTTCGATTTTTATATTCTAAGCATAATAGAATCGAGGGCTCCGCTTGATGAAAGAGGCGAATTATAATTTCTATCAAATTAGTTGAGGACATTAGATTTTCTCAGTAACTTCCAAAGCAATGTCACTAGTTTTTTCATTTAAACTCGAGTGGCCCAGCTGGATAAAAACATTACCTACATAGGGTTTGTGCCCTAAGTTACCTAACCTACCTCTTTAATAGCTTTTCAAAGTGGGTGGGTTATTTAGAGCACGGACTGTACGTCATTATATTTTCAGATTGTCAATACTCTGAAAAGGCCTTTAATTCTCCTTATTCACATAATCTACTTCAGTTCACCTCAAAAGAATGTCTAGCATTACGTTAACTCGAGCCACGCGTTGAGGATGATCTCCTGGAGAGGCGTCTGAAGTGGTTAACTCGTGTGTCACGTGCAAGCAAAGAGGGCATAATGCTGGGAATTGCTTGAATTTATTTGTTTTGAAGTTTCATCTTATGATCGACAAAAGATGTCTGGATTGGATAAATATGTGGGTGATAAAGTTTATGCAATTAGTAAATATATTGACAAAAGATGTCTGGATTGGATAAATATATGGGTTATAAAGTTGATTCAATTAGTAATTAAGAACCAAAGTCAAAAGTCAAAGTCAAAATATTTTATTTCACATAAAACGTCAAAAGTGTACAGCTAGAATTGGATTACGTTAAGTCTGCGCGTGGCTGGGGGCGTGCTTAATGTTGCCAGTTTAATTAATCTACTTTCCCTCATATAATAAAAAAATACAAAGCACAAGAAATACATTTTGAAATCAAATTTTATTGTGATGGTCATTCTAAAAACTACCTGTCGAGTAAGCAACACGGGCTCTAACTTTCGAAAATGGTACCAAAGGCTCGTTGTTATTTCGTTCTTCACAGGCATGTTTAACGTTCAAGACCATCTCTCTCCCAGCACTTTTAATAACTTTCGGCATAATTATGACGAATATATTCTTTTGAAACAATTAAAAACACAAGACGCGACACTTTCTCCAGACACCTGACATAAACGACCAATTTTGTCAAAAAATTAAAACAAATTTTAGCCGCTTGCAGCCTTTTTTCTGTAATAGGTGTACCAGCTTCTGCCAGCGGCTTCGCCTGCGTGAAAGTCTGTTAACCGCCATAGGGGTGGAGTTTCGTAAAATCTGCTCATAGCGGACGTCTACACCCTGTAAGAAACCTACCTGCCGAATTTTAAGTTTCTAGTTGTTATAGTTTCAGAGATATAGTAATTAATCAGTGAGTGGTATTTCGCTTTTATATATTGGTAGCTTTTACCCGCGGCTTCGCTTCCGGTATCAGAAAAATGTGATAAATGAAGATCCCCTTGACCGATTTTGTACAAACTTCACATAAACCATCTACTAAATAGTCCGAACAAAGCTTAAGCATTTGGTTTGGATAGGTGGGCACGTTTTTGAGTTATAAAATTACAACGTATAGTTGCATTGATCTTTATATAATATATATTGATATAGATCCAAATCTATATAATTACTACTTTAATGAAAGTAAACAAATAGATTGAATTATAGGTTGTTTAATTATAATAAAGCCTTTTATTCCGAAAATTTTCTTTTTTTACACAGACTATCTAAATATGCATGCATTACTATAATATATCCCTGATTTCGGTGTGCCTTACGGCAAAGGCCTCCTCCAACTCTCTCCATTGCTTTCTGTCTGTCGCTACTCTTATCCAAAGGGGGCCCAAAGTCATTTTAAGGTCATCCTCCCATCTTCTTTCTTTTCGTCCTCGGGTCCTGAATCCATCTCTAGGATACCAGACTGTCACTTGTTTACTCCATTTTTCCTTTTTACAACGGAGCATGTGTCCTGTCCATCTCCATTTGAGTGCATCAATACGTGTTAGTATGTCTGTTAATTTCGTTTTGTGTCTGATGTCTTCACTTCTAACTTTGTCCATTAGTTTTATACCTAACATGCTTCTTTCCATGCTTCTCTGACATCTCGCCAGTTGGTCTCTATGGCGTTTGGTCAGAGCCCATGTTTCACAGCCATATGTAATGCAGGGTAGGATGCAGGTATCAAATGTTTTCTTTTTTATCTTCATGCCCAATTCCTTACTTTTCATGATCTCTTTCAAGGCCCAATATTTCTTCCACCCAGTCGCAATTCTTTTGCCTACTTCTTTTGATGATACGTCTTTTGGACTTATTATCTGGCCTAGATATATGTATTCCTCTACATATTCTAGCTTCTGTCCGTTGATGGTTATGTCTACTTCTATTGAATTGGTCATCATTTTTGTTTTTGTAGCGTTGATTTCCAGCCCTACCTCACTGCTTCTTTCTACTAAGCCTAGTACCATCGCTTCGAGCTTTTGTGGATCCTCTTCCAATAAAACCAGGTCATCTGCAAATCTTAGATGGCTTAATCGTGCTCCGTTTATGTTTAACCCTAGGTGTTCCCATTCCAATTTTCTAAACATTTGTTCAAGAACTGCTGAAAAGAGCTTTGGAGAGAGCGGGTCACCTTGCCTCACGCCTCTCTCTATTGGGAAAACATCTCCTGTAGATTCGAGTCTGATTCTGGCTTTACTGTCCTTGTAGATGTTTTTGATAATATTGATGTAGGCGTTTTGAATCCCCTGCTCCTTAAGGCTTTGCCATACATATTCGTGTTTGAGACTGTCAAAAGCCTTGGAATAATCTATAAAGGCCAGATAAATGGTCTTGTTATATTCATTGTACTTCTGTATAAGCTGTTTGACTGTATGAATGTGATCAATTGTACTATAATCTTTCCTGAACCCTGCCTGTTCCACAGGTTGATTTTCGTCAAGTTTGACTGATATCCTTTCTAGGATTACTTTAGCGAAAACTTTGTATACATTTGAGATGAGAGAAATTGGTCTGTAGTTACCTATATCGTCTTTTGGACCTTTCTTGTGTAGGAGTATTATGTGTGATTCGGCCCATTGGTTTGGAGTACAGCCAGTACTTAGAGTCTCATTGAACAGCTTTGTTAGAATTGGGCTTAATTCTTGAATTGTTCCTCTCATTAGTTCATTTGTGATCCTATCTGGGCCAGGGGCTTTTTCCATCTTTTGGCTTTTTATAGACTTTTCAACTTCTGATATTAGTATTTCTGGTACAACTTCTATATCTTCTATCTCATATTTTAGTGTATTTGTAATTTGTTCTTTATTAAATAGTCGTATTGTTGGCTGATTTGGATTATATTCTTTGTATAATATGCGATAATAGTTAGTTGCTATATTCTGGATTTCTCGACGAGAAGTGGTTGGCAAGTTTTTGTCTGTTAACTTTGGTATCCAGTCTTTTCCCTGTTCACGAAGCTCCTTGAGTGCTTTTCTCGTACCTCCCGTTCTGCTTATGTGTTTTTCTAGCGTTTTGATTCTTCTATTTTTCCTGTCTTTCCTCATGTTTTCGCGAATCTGTTTACTGAGGTTAGCGATTTCTTTTTGGTTGTCTTTCTTGTATTTCTTGGTTAATAAGTTTTTTCTATCCTCAATCAGTCTCAAAGTTTCTTCACTAAGTTGTGACTCTTGACTCTTATCTATTTGTCTTCTTGCCTCTTCTTGGAGCTTGTTTTCTATTTTTTTATATTTGTTATTTAGATCTATATTTGAAGTAACTACTTCCATTAGGTCTTCTGTGGTGACGTTTAGGTTTCCCTTTTCCCAAATATTTTGTATTTTTGGCCTAGGTTTTTTCATACCACTTTCGGAGAGACAGCTGCGTACCATGCGATGGTTTGTATTGAAGTTCAGGTTTTGTATTATTTCAGTATCGCTGAATGCCCTGACATTGTTGGTTATGATGTAGTCGATTTCATTTCTGGTCTTTCCATCTGGAGACAACCAAGTCCATCTTTTTTTGGGTTTTTTCTGGTACATGGAATTCAGAAGCTTTAAATTTTTCTCGAGCAGGAATTCAACCAATTTTTCTCCGTTTTTACTTCTTTTACCGCTTCCATATTTCCCTATTATGTGCTCTTCTCCAGGTAGTTGAGTGCCGATTTGAGCATTGAAGTCACCCATGAGTACTAAATTGTTTTCTGAATATTTTTCCACGATTTCGCTTAGTTTATCATAAAAGTTATTTATATCCATTTTTGTTGCTTGTTCTGTTGGTGAGTAGACTTGGATGACTGTCCATTTTTTCGAATGTTTTGGTAGGTTTACATGAATTGCCGCTATTCTATCTGATATCCCTTCAAACCCGATGATTTGGTTTTTGAGTTTTAGCTTTACCAAAAAACCTACTCCTCCATGCCCAGCGACTTCACCTTTGTGGTACATAATAAAGTGGTTTTTCTCTTCTATTCCTTCCCCTATTCTTCTCATCTCGCTTACACCCAAGATTTCCCACTTGATATTAGTGATAGCTAACTCAAGTTCTAGCAGACTTTCTGGAGTTCTCAAGGTTCGCGTGTTTAGCGTACATAGGTATAGATTACTTCGGTTTTGTTTCCCTTTTTTTATTGTGAGATTTGTTGGAGGGTGGTGGTCGACTTCCCCCACGGTGACCGGCCGGCTTGGGGTGCAATGTTTTACAGTTTTTGTATTTGTATTTGTTATTGTTTTTGTTTGTTGTTGTTTCCGGTTGGAGAAGGCCATTATTAGTTTTTTGGGCGCTCCACGATCGATTTTGATCTTTCACGTGTTACGTGCGAAAGGATGCTTGGTTTAATGACATCTTTTGTTGTACTTATCAATTTTTCTTTTTGCGCATCCTTCATGCTTGGTTTCTTCTGGGATGGAGTGGTTGGTGATCCGGAAAACTCCCTCTTTCTTTTTTCGCGATTGGTGCTCCCTGGTTTTTTCACAATCAGCTTGTCATATTTAATGAAAGCTATGTTTCCATTTTCTTTTTCAGCTTTTAGTTTTGGTTGCAGCTGTTTGCGTATTTCAAGAATTTCCTTGGGATAGTCCTCCTTGACATATATATTTGGGGGCAGGTTACGCTTGTTTTTCAGAATAAGATGTTTTTTCCAAGTTGTTGTAAGTGAGATTATCACTGGGCGGTTTTTGTCTGGTTGTGTTCCAATTCTCTTGACATTGCTTATTTCTTGGCTATCTAAATGCGTTCCTGATTCAACTATAATTTCTTTAACGTAGTCTACTAGTTCTATTTCCGATTTTCCCTTTTCTTCGATGCCAAAGAGAACCAGATTATTTCCACGTTTTTCCTTTTCTAAGAAGGTAATTTTTTGTTCCAAATTTGTGACTTTAGTTTTAAGGATGTTGTTTTCTTCTCTCAGCATTTTCAACTTTTCGTCTAAGGCTTCCGTAACGTTTTTCGTTATTTCGGTTGTTAGAGTTATTGTTTGTTCATTAAACTTTTCATTTATTTTAGATTTGAGAGGTTGTTTAATTAATTATTATAAAAAAGTCATGAGAACTTAGAAAATGTACTTTATATGTACTTTATATAATATATAATAGCTTGTTATAATAGTCACTTCATTAAGATTAAAATACACAGTAGCAGTCCATTTTCAACAAACTCTTTAATAGCTCGTTATAATAATCACTTGTTAAGATTCAAATACATAGTAGCAGTCCATTTTCAATCAACTCTGCCAGGCACCACTCGGGTACGAATATTCAGGGAGATTTGTTGTTCTGGTCACCCGAAAAAAATATTTGACAAATGGTCCACTTTTGGAAAATCGTATTGTAGGCCCGATAATTTCTCATTCCTCTTAACAAGCACTTTTGAATGTCAAGATAATATCTTTACCAGCACTTTTAACCATTTTCAGTATAATGATGACGATTATTTACTTTGGAAACGATTAAAAACACGGAAGACAAAACATTCTCTTGACACCTGACATAAATGTCAAGATGACGGCAAATGATTAGTTTCCTTTTTTCGCCGCGCGCAGACTTATCTAAATTCAACTCTAGTTGGATTTGAATCAAATCAAATCAAAACGCAAAAATCAACTAATTAGGTGTCAAATCTCTTGTAAAGTGTCAATTGACGTGCTTATAGTATGATCAGCGAGTTTGATTTTGACAGCATCGTCAAATCTTCTATGAGAATAGCATGTCAAATGCCATGTCATAAATTAGTTATCTTTTTTTCTAAACATCGTTTCAGAAACCCAAATTATTTTGAAACAGCTGTTAATATAAAAGTTGTATCAGTTGAATGATAATTTGATTGGGCTTTGAAAGTGTTAGACTGTTATTCATAATTTACTAGGTATACTTATTTTTGAAGGAACCCTTTAATTTACTAAGACTCCTCTGCCTGTCTGTCTCCAACTTATGAACCGTGATGCCTACCCTATTTTAATTTTTACAGATGATCTATTTCTATTGCCACTATAGCAACAAATACCAAAAATAGAATAAAGTAAATATGTTCATACAACAAATGTTTTTTTGCGGTTTTTGCTACGGACGGACGGTAAGAAACGCTTCGTGCGTGAGTCCGACTTGCACTTAGCTGTTTTTTTTTTTTTTTAATAGACCCTTTAAGAGATGTGTGAGCTTGTGGAACTCACTAAACAATGTTTTTTTTATGTAGGTAAATCATCCAATGACATCTTCACTACCTTGGGTGGCGCAGGAGATAGTGTCAGACTCTTACTGACTACAAAACCCCTTTCTTTTCCTTCTTTGCCTTTGTTCCAGGGCCCCGAGTGACGTTTTTACAATATCAAATCATTTTAATGTATAAAAAAAATAGAAATGGAAATAAACAATTTTCACAAGCAAACCAAAAGTCAAAACTTACAAAACCAACTACTACTACTGCTACTTATTAAACTTTACAGAAAAAAACATAAAACAAGCTGAAAAGAATTAAAAACAAAAAAAAAACACACAAAACACACATAAAACTTTACATTAAATTCATAAAACTAGCTGAAAGGTTTTTCAACTCATTTTCATTGACGTAATAGGTTTCTTAAAAACCCTGAACAAGAAAACTTCGTGATAAAAATAGCGACTTGTTAGAACAATCGATTAGTCTTCATTACCCTGTAGAATATAAAATTATATCTTTACTATGCACAAAGTTACCTTTGTTATATTCCACTTGCGACTTTATTAGTTCTCGGAACAAACTATAAAATAACAGGTACAAAATGGAACTCGTATACCTATAAAAACTTTTCACTGCTTTATCTTTTACTAACATAGTTTTTATGGAGTAAGATTATTAACATACTTTATGTTCATATATAAATTACGGTCGAAAAAAAGGATTTTGAATTTCAATATTTATAAAAAAAGAAACTGACTGACATGTCAAACGCAAACTCAATGTTTACGAGATTACGTTATGGAATTATTTGAAAGTTACAAATAAATATTTGGTCCTAGAACGTAAAAGGCAGCTGAAGGAACATAGGTGTGGTTATAGGCAGTAAAAGTCATCATCATCATCATCTCAGCGCTAGTCCCGGTTGCTTCCTTGGCTTTCACCTCGGTGCCCGGGGTCCGCTTTCCAACTCAAACGCCTCCACTTCGCTCGGTCTTTCGCGTCCTTTGCCGTAAGCCTAGTAAAAGTCTGACACACTATCTTTCCGTCCTAGAATGAGAGAAGTCATTACCTGAAAACTACCCCCTTAAAAACAAAGATGTAATTATACTTTTGTTGACAAACAAACATACCACCAATAAACCATAAACATTTACAATTCGTAGCTTTTACTTCTAAATCTAAACTTCAAAACCATGTCTTCATTCAATTGAACATCTCCTTCAGTGATTTACTATCGTTATCTTCAAGAGGCAACAATACAAAGTCCTAAGTGGAACGATACTTAAAGGTTGGAGTAAGCGTGATTTATATTAGGCTCGGAGTTTCGCGGGCCCATGTCAAGCCCGATTCCAAGAGTTTCAACCATTAATATTCATTAAAAACCTCAACTTGTTCGCGTTTATTTAATTCTATCAGAACTATTTTCAACGTAAACAGTCTGATATATGTAATTAACTGGAGCAGTGTACGGTATGTATCTAGGATAAAACGTCTAAAGTTAATTAATTACAAAACAACAGCGTTATCTTGAAAGGGGTTTGGAGTTTGTTTAGTAATGTGTAATTTAGTTGGTATGTATGTGTGTGTGTATAAGTTTGGTATTTCTTCATGCTTTACGCTTCTTAACTGAACAATTTCAGATGTAATTTGACAAGCAGGTAGAACATAACCTTATCGTTCAGTTACGTTTTGAGTTTTTGGACTACGATTATTCTTTCAAACGTCCCTGTAGCTTTATCGGGTACTAGCCCTGCTGACTCTCTATAGTTATACTGACATCCCTTTTAGGCACTCGTGGAATACAGCTGTCGACCACCAGGGTTCAATTCTTAATAAAACCAGCCTGCTTTTCCCGACATCCGGAACGTCACTTTCGGCGGTTTGGGCGTGAACAATCCTCACGGTTGTAGCCCAGGTACTTCTTGGCTCGTATTACTGCTACGCAGAAGGTGGCGACCGAGAATTTAAATTCTCGATGCTCCAAATCATGACCTGAACCAGATCAGAACGCGAAAAGTGGCCGCTGCAGAACTAATTACCAACCTAGCCGTGATATTTGAGAGAGGATGTGGCAAAATTATTTTTTTGATTCAGGTGCAGGCGCGAACAGTTAATTAGATTGACAATATTTATATTAACTTACTTTATTTTTGTTTAATTCGCTTTGAACTAATACTTGACTGCAATCCTACCTGATGGTAAGCAGTAATGCAACCGTTGATGGTGAAATGCACTAGATTATTAAGAGTCTATTCATATTCATTCTAGCCTTAAATACACCTAAATAATAACCGGGAATACCGCAGCAGGCAAATTGCTCTAGTTCCATCATTAAAAGCATTCAATTTACATACAACTTTTGGTTGGAAATTTCAAGACTGTGGTTGTATTACTAACACGAGCATACTTACTTACTAATACATTCCATAGCCGCATTGCGAGCGAACCATAGTAAAAATGGTTGGAATGGCTTGGCATCTCCAGTTTCACATTCTCCAATGACCTCAAATATCTAGTATGTGTGAAGGAACTTGAAACATTCTTTAATACAAGTCTGGGTCTTAAGATTGAACACAGCAACACTGTAGAGCAGAGACACGTTTTATATGTTCTGGTGAAGACGTTTTGGAAGCCACTTAAATTTTATATGAAATTCAGATATTATGTGATCATAGTAGCGCAAGTCACATATAGGTTGTAAAGTCACTCAAGTTTTTCGAGTTCTGTGAATACACAATATCTGACGTCAGCGTAAACAAAATGGGGTCTGTACAAGTGCATATATTTTAGTGCCATTTGTTAGGTGCACAATTAGCCATGCACATCAACATCGTCATCTTCCTGCCCATTTCCCATGATAATTGGGGTCGCCGCAACACGTTTTCTTCTTCCATTTTGCTCTATCACTCGTCATTCTATCACTTCCTTTTCCTTCATATCACTCCTTACACAAACTGTCAAACTTTTCTTTGGCCTGCCTCTCCCTCTCTATCCATCCACATGTATACTCATAACCCTTTTAGTAACATTTTTCATTCCTCTCCTTTTTAGGGTTCCGTAGCCAAAATGGCAAAAACGGAACCCTTATAGTTTCGTCATGTCCGTCTGTCCGTCTGTCCGTCTGTCCGTCTGTCCGTCTGTCACAGCCGATTTACTCGGAAACTATAAGTACTACAGTGATGAAATTTGATGGGAATATGTGTTGTATGAACCGCTACAAAATTATGACACTAAATAGTAAAAAAAAGAATTGGGGGTGGGGCCCCCCATACATGTAACTGAGGGATGAAAATTTTTTTTTCGATGTACATACCCGTGTGGGGTATCAATGGAAAGGTCTTTTAAAATGATATAAAGTTTTCTAAAAAACATTTTTCTTAAAGTGAACGGTTTTTGAGATATCAGCTCTCAAAGTCGTAAAAAGTGTGTCCCCCCCCCTCTATTTTTATAACTACGGGGTATAAAATTCTAAAAAAAATAGAGGTGATGCATGCTAATTAACTCTTTCAACGATTTTTGGTTTGATCAAAGTATCTCTTATAGTTTTTGAGATAGGTTGATTTAACTGTAATTTTGGTTAAGTTATTGTGCTTACACTGAAAACGATGGCTGAACCTATAAGTACAAGGCAAAATATCGGGAGAGTTTAGGCTCCATTCACCAGGTGTATAAATTGACATAATAAGTTTATTATATTTGCTGCTACGGAACCCTTTGTGCGCGAGCCCGACTCGCACTTGGCCGGTTTTTTTTTTACGTTAATGATTCCCTTTCAACTTTTCTGTCACTGGTGCCACTTTCAAACTTCCCTTAATATTTTCATTCCTCATTATATCCTTTTTTGTCACACCACACATTCATCTCAGCATTCTCATCTTCGCTACATGCAATTTTTTTTTTTCATCCGTCCATTCTTGATAACAGGTAAGGGATATGGTAAGCTCCAAAAATGAGGGATTATAGTTTGTTAAATGATAAGTGGTAGTTCATAAAAGAATGGACAGGTAAGAGAAACAAATGATGAAATTTGATAGAGCCAACAAAATCTATATATAAAAAGAGAAACTGACTGATTGACATATCAACGCACAGCCGAAACTACTTGGACTAGGAGAGTAAAATTTTGCACAAGGCTTCCTTTTATGACGTAGGCGAACACCGAGAAAGGGTTTTTCAAAATTCAGCTCTTAAAGGGATGTCATGGGGGTCTAAAGTTTGTATGAAGAACCCTACTTTCACAAGGCTAGTTTATCAATAAACGATAAAATTGGACTCTGCAATAATGATTCCTTCCTGGGTTTTCAACCTTCACCTGATAAGAAATAGTCATGCGCGAGGTGGCGGAAGCGATGTTGTCATATTGCTTCCGTCCGCAAATTTCTTTTCCAGTCGCCAATGTGTCAGCAAAACCTTATCAAGTAGCAAGTATCTCGTTTTAGAAGTATAACTGAATCATGTGAGAAAATTTGAAGTGTTTATTACACAGATACTATACACATATCATATTTATTTTCTTTATCGACGACATCTAGTTCTAAACTAGCACAACTTGCGGTATGAGTATTAGACAACCAATAAACTTGCTTGTATTTTTCAAAATACATATATAAATTATTAACTAAGGTTGCCGACATATCGAAAAGAATCGCCAAACTTAAGTGGCAATGGGCAGGGTACATTGCACGAGAACTGATGGCCGCTGGGGCCGAAAATTTCTAGAGTGGCGACCGCGTAATGGAAGACGTAGCGTTGGAAGGCCTCCCACAAGGTGGACCGATGACCTGGTCGGGGTTGCTGCAATTCGCTGGTTGCGAGACGCACGGGACCGGTCTTTGTGGCGACGCTTAGGTATATAGGCCTATGTCTTTCGACTGAAATGATGATGATACATACTTA
Source organism: Mythimna loreyi (assembly GCA_029852875.1). Taxonomy (NCBI): domain Eukaryota; kingdom Metazoa; phylum Arthropoda; class Insecta; order Lepidoptera; family Noctuidae; genus Mythimna; species Mythimna loreyi. Next base: position 13,575,169 of record CM056787.1, read on the forward strand.
ATTATAATGTAGATAAATTGCTCAATTCCCTTATTCGGACGTCATCTCAACAAAGGAATTGGGGGCGTGGCTATTTACGAGCGGTAACTCTAAACGAAACGATTGTAACTTGGCTAGGGGGGCTGTTCACTAACCTACTCGATGTCGTTGAGGTCAATTGAATTAACTCGATACCGGAAGCTCTCGAAGCCAAGGACATAAATAAGGCTTTATTTAGTCCAGCTATTATTTACGCCAAAACTCTCACGCGCAGACATGGACAGTTGTAGCCGCAACTGTCGGGAAATCGGCTGTCGTAATACCAGTGCCCTTTGTGTACTGGTTAACCAAATACATGGCCCTGAGATTAAGATCCCGCAGAATATTTAATCAAACTCCTAAATAGAACAAGTCGTTTTTCACACCTATTATTAAATTATTACACATAACATTCAACAATTGGCAATGAATTATAATAAATAATAATGAATTGTTAATTCAAATTGCCAATGTCCATAAGAAGATAATCTAACAGAGTCCAGTGCGGTGGAGCTCATATCTCGGACTGTACAAATAACCCAATCGTATAAATATATATTTTCCAACTATCACACAACGTCGTCTAGTCCCAAGCTAAGCAAACTTTTGTCATGGGTACTAGACCACTGATAAAGTCACATGTCTTCGAATATTTGGTTCTAGGACATGCCAGTTTTGTCACGGTGTTTCCTTTTTCGTTTTATCAACTTATTTCATTACAATTCAATTAATGTAACTCCTTAATCCAAAAACACAAGACAACTCTTTCTTCTATGCAATTTAAGCTTATTCCAAAGCTGCAAATGCCTTCAACGTATCTTTAACAAGCTAGTCCGTTAACTATTAGATCATGTGATCTATTTGGAGGCATCACAGTATACAACGGTTCTCAGTTAACCAAGCGTATTTTCTAAAACTCGCTATAACATAATACAATCGTTACCGCATAGTTTGCAAAGTCATGTTCCTAGTTCAAAAGCATTATAGGAAGACTCGCTTGCGAATTTCAAAGTAAATTCAACATTTGGATTCTTGGTGCGAAAAGTGGAAAAAGCAACGAATAAACCTGCAACGCTTTACTCGTTACATTCAATATTCGCTGCACTTCACTAGAAATTCGAATTTCATTCGCCACCGCAGATTCTCCTTCAGATATATTTCAAACACTAGAGATTCGTCCAATCGGCTATAAAAAGTATTGTAAAAAGTACAAAATATCATGTTAGTGGCAGTGTTTTCAATTCAGCAAATGTTTAAAATACCTGTAAAAGTAGCGTTTAGTCAAAACATTGAATGGATATTTATTGTTTCTCAAACATTAAACGGCTTTACTAAATAAGAGGCTACTTAGAGGTACTAATGCGGGATGTTCACAAGTGTTACCGCGGCCATAAAAAGGAAGAAGGAATGCACATGAGCTTTAGTTAGTAAAAGATTGACAGTCCTTCTTGCTCCACCTACAGTAGGGGAAGTTATTTCATAATTTGACAGCAAGTCAGAAAATATTATGAAAGAACTAGAACAAATCAACATCAATCACAATGAAATTGACTATATCGAACTTAGTTACCAGAAGTTTTTTTTTCCAATAAACGGAGTTAATTTCTCCTGGCAGCATCTTTTCGAGGTATGGCCTATTAATCCACTATCATAAATCATCAAGATCCCTAACCATCAAGTGAGATAGTCAAACGCGAGCTCATCAAAATAAGGAAACTAAATGTACAAAAAAGCTTTCACCTGTAGAAAGGTTCATGCAGATATAGTACATTTTGATACAAGTGCAGGAAATTTGTCATTGCGACCGAGGCGAAATGCGCACGAGCCGTAGGCGAGTGTGTTATGGAGCCGAGGGATGCAAAGACAAATCTGCACGTGTGTCAAACGACGTTTTTCAATACACTTACGACTTGTGAAATAAAGAAAGAAAGAAAAAACGTTTAATCGTATCTCAAACATACAGTAGAAATATATACTGTAGTAATAGCATTCAAATCTGCTCTGAACAGTTTCTAATTTTGTGGGGGTCGTCCAGCGCCAGTGGGGGACGCCTCGCGCCTGATTCGATAAACTAAGTAAAAAAAAGAAAATCACCGTTGACCGTGACGATAAGGAAGGAATAAAAAAGCCCTTGTTGTGATAAACTCAAAAAAGCACTTGGGTGATATACATGCTATATTGAACCTAATAGGAGTGCGATAAGAGGCAGTTTTCGAGTAAGTGTATTGAAAAATATTTTTTTTTTAATATTATAATATCTAGTTTAAATATATAGCAAGGGTACTTAAAAACAAAAGAAAGACACACAATGGTAATAATTATGCACAGATAAATACAGAAGTATTAACACTTAATTCAACATTTATTATTGAAGTTATTATCGAAGGTGGATTTGGTAATAACCCAAAACTCCCAAATCCGCGACTACACCCGTAACATACAGCAGCTATAATGCGGTCCGGTCACTTCCGCGCGCTTTCCGCTTAGTCTTCAATTTAATTTGATCCGACCCCCGTCTCATCCTCCTGAAACCGCAACATGCGATGAACGCTTCTTACAAACTCCTTCCAATCCTGCTGCTCTGACTAAACGTAAAATTGTGGAGACTACTTTTGTTTCTAGGAGACTATTTGCGGATTTTCAAGAATAGATAGAAGATATGAGATTGGTTGGAAGGATTTTGTTTTAATGACATTAATAAGTCTCTACTATGGACGTGGAGGTTGTAGCGATGATCATTGTAGATACGATTACATTTAAAGAAAAAAAAGAGAGGATATAATGTTTATTTTGCCCAAAATAGACACACAAAATACAATTTAAAAAAATGTCGGCTATGTATAAACCGTTATCTGATAACCGGTAACTGGTTGACATTTTCATTCTGTCCTTTTGAATGATGTAAACTTACATACGAATTTTGTTGAGATGATGATATTTGATTAATTCTCTAATAGCGTTAATAACTGTAGATTATCAACATAGCTAAGCCTGCAGAGTTTACGCCTTTTCAAAATATCTCAACAACTTCCATGTTTAATATGCAACTCAACTGCCTGAAGCGATTTCTATATAAATAAAAGCAAAGTTTTCTTTCATACCTCCGTACTTGAGTCCTAAGACGGCGCGCTTTGGCGTATTTAATAAGATTTCTGTTTTATGTTGAATCAGCCTCCACAGCTTCTAGAAAACTATTTCCTGTCAGATAAATACGTTTATTGACGACAAGTTTACAAGTTAATCAATCTTATGCCTTCTTAAGACAAACTTCTTTAGAAGTTTAATGCGCTGAGTTATGATAGCTTATCTCTTGGTGTTGCAAGCAAATTTTATTATCTTTATATATACGTATATACATAACAAACTTCTGCCTGGCTTTGCCCACGGAAATGTTAGTTTACCTTCTTAGTTGTTGAATTTCGTTAAATCCGTTCTTGGCGGATGTCTACACCTTATAAAGAACCTACCAGCCAAATTTTAAATTTGTGTGTGTTATATTTAGTTTGTGAGATTTAGTGACTAATCACTGAGTGGTATTTCGATTATATAATTATTTTTCACTGGTCGCCTAATTCTTCTTAACCGATGTGATTGAAGGTTAGTGTCTATATTTAAGTGGGTACTTAGATGGTTTGAAAATATGATTGAACTCGGTAGGTGGTTCTGCATTGGGCTCTAAGCCTGTCTTTCAGACAGGAACTAAATTGCAATTTTTGATGGGGCCAATTTTGCGCACAATGGTTCATTTACCTATTTCTTTATCCAAAGTCGAAGTCACAAATTACCGACATGCAGAAAAACAATATTTGAGAATGAGCAAGCCGAAAAATAAAAAAGACGTATCTTTCGAACACCGAGTCCCGTCGTCACTAGGGAAATTATGGAATATAAAATATTTGTATGATCGTCACTCCACCGAATTTTGCGTGTTGTATTTTTTTCAGTCCGCTCCGATAAAACTACGGTAAATTATAGGAAAAATAAATATGATTTTTTTACATATTTCGCATGTTTATTAATAAAAATATATTGCAGCGTTTAATTTTGTCGAATTTCCTGTTAGTTTTTGGTATCTCTATTGAAACATTATATGGTATCGATATGGTTTCAATTAATCACAAAGCTTATCTTACAGCTGTATAGTGCCTAATGTTAGATATGGTACTGTTCCTAGAAGCTGAGACACTATACAGACTATACAGAGCATATTCCTTTAAGTCGCCCAGTTGCTGGAAATTTCCTTTTTGAAATCCATATGTACTGTTAGGTATCTATTTCTCAGTACTGGATGCAAATAAAATGTGTGTGTACCTAGAACTGTTTTATGTATAAAATAAAAGGTATCAAAAAAATATTTCCTTTGATATTTCTTGAATATAAGCAAATTTTCGCTTTACACTTAGAGCCATCATTCTAACTCATACAGGAGACAGTAATGTAAACCAATTTTTATTGCGTTCTGCATTGACTTGCAAATACAGTTAACATAGTAGTAGTCGAAAAGTCTCTCTATAGATGAACTAAAATACATACCAATCATCAGCAAAACTAAATATAAAATAGTCTATACCTCTGGGACATCTATCTTGATTTTACCCAATACCAAGTAGAGTCGATTTTTAAACCAATCATAACACGATCAAATATTCTGGGAAAACTAACTTCACAAAACTGAGACAAAAGCGAACAGTTGTTACGTTAGACACACGACAAACATAGGAAGTAAATAGAGCCGACGACAGAGTTAAAACTAAATAAACTAGTTTGAAAGTCGATAGCGGACAACGCACACAACGCATAGACTGTGTATTTGCATTTTTATTGGAACCGTTTAAAGAAACAATGGACGGATCGGTTGAAACGCTTGCCGTTTGGGAAATTCAACTGTTTTTCCTTTTATACCGTTTTCTGTATAAGCCTTTATCGATTTTTATTTCGATATAATCTAAACGGCTATTTTTTTAGACGTAGTAGTTGACTTTGCAAATCTTTTTTGTTTCTACAAGCTGGATAGAAGTGATTACTCACCATATACAAGCAGGCTAAAGTGGCGAGAAGCTGTGCGGCGTATACTGACGGTTTTTGGAGTCCATCCATGATAACCACGACTACTTTGCTAACAGTGATACGACCAAGAAGAAGAAGACTCACCACATGCATAGTAAAATTTAATAATAGTTACCAAAATCAATTAAACCCTGTACAAAAAAATAACAGTTATAACTATATCTTCTTCGCATGATATTAGGTAAAATACAAAAGCATCCTCTGAAAATGAATTATTTGTGCAAAATTAACTAAAACGTATTAATATACTAACTTTTACCCCGAACTGCCCTGAAAACCCCAATCTTTTACCTTAGGGATGCTCATTATATTAATGTTCATCATTTGTCACTTCTTTAGTAGGTACATTTTCGTTAATTTAACACACCATACTCGTCTCAATACGGGCAAAACCTCGCTCATGACTTTTAGGCAAATACTTCAAAAAGTAGCAGCAATTTATGATTGCAAAAACAGCATGCCATAAACAAAAACATATGTAAGTAAAAATTCTCAATCTTCCACATGAAACCGAATACGAAAACCCTTGTTTGCATGCCTGCTTCAAACAGGGTCTTTGAATGACGTCACTGACAATGGGAAGCTCTCAACATGACGTGGAGTACTGCTTCTACTCTTTTTGGCAGCACAATCCTTCAAAGGCGGATGAAATGAGAGCATCTTAATATCCGCGTTTTAGTCTTATTTCGTGTGACATTAGCGGGCCCTCGACGAATGAACAAAGCCGTGAGTTATTCTGCAAAATTTTCGATTTTTATTTTGGAAAATATATATTTTTTAATATAAATATTATTTAAAAACTAAATATCTTTGACGCCATATTTTAAAGTTTATTTTATAAATATTTTCAATCAGCTGACCCAACCGAACCTTACTTACCAATACTGATCGTCAAATAATTGGTAAAACCAAAATTTGATTTATCTCAATCAAGTATAAAATTTTAAAAATTGTTTCAGTAGTTCCAGGGGTTACACGATTTACCTAGTAAAAGGCCTTCCAATACTACGTCTTACGGTACGTGGTCGACCTTTGATCCTCATCAACCAACCGTTCTGAGAGCAACCCTGCCCACTACAACTTAAGTTTGTTGATTCTTCGGGCTATGTCGGTAATCTGGTTCTCCTGCGGATATCATCATTTCTGATGTGATCACGCGAGGGAACTCCGTAGTCCTTTTCATTTTCCTTTATGTGACTTTAAATCTTTTGTTGAAACCAAGGAAAAGTGACCCTCTTTCGGAGCTATATGTCAGCACTGGCAACACACACTGATCATAGACATTTGTCGGACATTGTCGTGAATAACTATAGATTACTAACACAACATTATTGCCATTTATTTGGTTATAATAACAGAATTAAACTCATTAAACAGAAATAATTGCAATCGCATGAGTATTTTTAACAATTAAATTTAATTAAAATTTTAGAAGCCATTCTAATAAATTATTCAGGTTCACGCTACAGCCTAGGTATCATTTCCAATATCCATTAGCTAGTATCCAGTGCAGTTTAATTACTATCGAATGAACAACAAAATTTACTGATATAATTTTAGCCTGATATAAATTCACACTTACAGTTATTACTCGTATTATATCGAGATTTACTTTTAGTTTTTGATACCCAGATGCATTTGCTTTATAAATTGTCAAACGGCGAATATTTAAGTCATTTTCAAACTTCCGTCCCTCACGGAAAGTGCATAGGTATCACATTTCCGAACTCAAACATGTCCTCCAAAGAATATAATGCATTGCAGGTTTATTTTTACTTGTATCTTAATTGCTAGTAAAAATAAACCTACGATGCATTATCGCAGATATACTCGTATTGAATCATCATCATCATCATCATCATAATGTCAGCCGAACGACGCCCACTGCTGGGCATAGGCCTCCCCCAAGGATCTCCACAACGATCGGTCGGCTTCCCGCGACCTTCACCAGATCGTCGGTCCACCTTTTAGGGGGCCTGCCCACGGAGCGTCGTCCGGTACGCGGTCGCCATTCGAGAACCTTTCCACCCCAACGGCCATCGGTTCTCCGCGCTATGTGTCCCGCCCACTGCCACTTCAGCGATGCAATCCTTCGAGCGATTTCGGTTGATTTCGTTCTCCTGCGGGTCTCATCATTCCTGATTCGATCAATCAGAGAAATACCAAGCATCGCTCTCTCCATTGCTCGCTGGGTGACCTTGAGCCTTCTTAAGAGACCCATAGTAAGCGACCACGTCTCACTACCGTAAGTCATCACTGGCAACACGCACTGGTCAAACACTTTTGTCTTGAGACACTGAGGTATTTCGGACGCGAATATATGCCGGCCGGAGCTTCCCGAACGCTGCCCATCCGAGTTGGATTCGACGAGAGATCTCTTTCTCGAAGTTGGACTTACCTAACTGGATTCGTATTGAATATAGCTGTTAAATTGAATTGGAACTAATCTGTCCTATTTCAAAAGAGAACCGGGCTAAATTAGCCATTAGCATAGAGTCTCAAATATCAAGAACTGGTGACATGGTAAACCAAGAAGTAGACGACGAGATGAATTGGTCTGTTACCTAAAGAGCTGAATTTAGATTGCCCAAGATGGAACTAAAGGTGGGAGGCCTTTGCCTTGACATTTGACACTAGGTGCTTTCAATAATAATTATATTTCTTTACTATTCACGTAGCCTTTTTTGCAGAATAACCCACGAATTTAGGACTCTGCATCTGAATGCAAAGGCTTCTTGTAACAAGATGCGATATCCTTTGTATGAGAATATGAAATGCATTTTAGTCTCGCGTTACCTGCGTCCTCTAATGAGGCCTTGTACCACTGATACTTCATTTGGATACATTCTCATGCATTTTATAATCTGTTTATACTAAGCAATTAGTATCGGGCACGTTCCTGCAATAATTGCGCACTAGTGTCTTGTTTTTAATTAAGTTTGAGAGCCGATTGTGACTGAGAATATAATTAATATTTTCATTGTAGGTAACTTATGGACAGTTTTGATTAGTAGATTGTTTATTGTTGCCATTATTTTGAAGTGTTCACCTAGATAAAATTTAATCTTCTATTATCTTCTACTATTTAATCTATAAATTTCAATGTATGTTTGCACTTACAAATACGTGTTTTATTTGCACAGCTAGCATTTTCTTTTTTACCACAACTTATAAAATTTTGGTATTTTATTATTAACGTAGCAAAAATTCGATATTAAACTATACTAGCATAGGCAAGAAGCTTAGATATAAAGGTAGTTACAAAAGCAAGGCAGGTCGATTAAAGTATTAAAAGTTACATTGAGACCATACAATAGCGTATGTCGTTTAAAAGCGCTTAATGTGTGTGAAATGGTGGTTTCTTCACTATTAGAACCTGTCAAAATTAATGGTAACACAGTAGTTAAAAAAGCTGCAGCTAATCGTTGAGTTCATACACAAACCCATTTTCTAGACCAGTCTATTCCACAAGTACTATCAATTGGTTAACAGATTCCGCAAAGAGTTTATTTACAAAACGCAGTGTTGCTACGAACCAGCAATTAGCGGTAAACCTTTGTTTTTGTTACACTAACACAACACGGCTCTCGGAGCTGTCAAATGAAAATGTTTGTTAGGCCTTGCTTAGAGTAAACGCGCGAGAACGATTACCTACTGGCCACTGGGCCACATAGTTCCATGGTCAGTGGTGAGTGGTTTTTTTCTTTTTTTTATGGTGGGCAAAAATCATCCAATGACGAATCGCGCTCTTCGGTGGAGCGGAAGACAGTGTCAGACTTTAACTGACTAAACACCCCACCCCGTTTCTTCTCTGCCCTTCGCACTGGGGCCAAGCCTTCCTTTCAAATAGAGACCCTGGGCCCCAGTAGGCTTCGACTCTTTTTCAGAGTCCCTGCGCCCAGTGGTGAGTGGTTGCAGCTTGAAATAAGTCCACACCAATGGATCTTTATAGTAAAACAAATGACAATCACTCGCCTGCGAGCTCTGTCGCATCACAGTCAGCGGCCATCATAGCAGATTCTACAGTTAAACAGTGGTTTCATCATCAAAGAGGATAGAACATCATCAAAGAGCTTCTCTCACAATGGGTTGAGTACAAAATATTAGAGAGCAGTGGTGGTGGAGGGGTAACCTGGCAACAGCCCCGACTTACCAGTTGTAGATTCTATCCCGAATACGCACTCAGGACGTTGGACATGCCTCCTCATCTTGGGCAGCCCGCATGCGGAGAAATTCTGCATGCTTGATGAAATCCGCTCGATAATAAAAACACCCTTACAATTTCTGACTAACATAATATACACTTCTCATCAAAAAAATCGAAACACTTCCGTTTTCATTGTTTCTGTCCGAATTTAACACAAAAAAGAATTCATACGATGAAAAAAAATACATATATTATAGCTGGCAGTTTGGCCATTACAGTAATAAGCGAAAATTCTAAATTCAAAATTAGAATTTCATTTGTTTATCTTATAAACGAAATGAATCACTGTTTTGAGACAAATGTGTGTTTAGGGTTGGAGTACATTTAGCGTTTAAAAACTAAAAATTGGCGCCTATCCTTAAACTTTTTGTTTTTTATTTCAATACTGTGACTTTGGGACGTCTGAAAAAAGGTTTTTTTTCTAAAACGTATGGATACTTCGCCCACAGAAGCCGCCCAAGTTGTGGCATTGCTGGATTCTGGCCTTAGTCAGCGTGTTGTGGCTGCAAGACTGCATCTAAGCCTGTCATCTGTTCATAGAGTCTATAAACGTTATCGGGAGACTGGTTTGTTCACGCGCCGTTCAGGATCTGGCAGGAATCGGGTCACTTCTGAGCGAGATGATCGATTTATTGTAACAACTTCTTTAAGAAATCGACGCCTTAACGCTTTTCAACTGCAGCAGCGGCTTCGTGTTGTACGAAGGGTGGCTGTAAGTGACTCTACAATTAGAAGAAGGTTGAAGGATCGTGGACTGGTACCGCATAAGCCAGCAAATGGGCCGAAATTAACTGCAGACCATCGAAGAGCGCGCCTTAACTTTGCACGTGAGCACCTAAATTGGTCATACCTACAGTGGAGCAAAGTTCTCTTTTCTGATGAGTGTAAAATTATGCTGTATGGTAACGACGGAAGGAACAAGGTCTACAGAAGAGACGGAGAACGCTATGCACAATGCTGCATTGAAGAAAAGGTCAGCTATGGTGGCGGTTCGTGGACGGTTTGGGGAGGAATCAGCGCCGACGGTAAGACAGAGCTTGCTTTCGTGTCTGGGCCACGTCTGCCTGCACTAAACTGTCATCGGTACGTCGAAGAGTGTCTCGAGCCTCATGTGATGCCCTATGCACATTTTATTGGCAACGGCTTCATATTCATGCACGACAATGCTAGGGCTCACACCGCGGGCGTCGTACGAGATTATCTTAACGAAGTCGATATCTCTATTATGGAATGGCCAGCAAGAAGCCCGGACATGAATCCCATTGAACATCTATGGGATGAATTAAAGAGACGAATTCGAGCAAGAGATCCTGCCCCAGAAACACTTAGCCAGCTGCAAGATGCAATCCAAGAGGAATGGGACAATATACCACAGCATGTGATCGTGACTCTCATCCGATCGATGAAGAACCGTATGGAAGCAGTAATTAGAGCTCGGGGAGGGAATACAAGTTATTAAATAAACGTTTATTAGCTTTTTTTTTCATTTACGTGTGTTGTTTTATCCATTTCCTTTATACTCCATACGGAATAAAAATGACTCATTTAACAAAATACGAAACCTATGAAAAATTCATTTAAATTTAGAACATTAACATTAAGATTTGATAAGCTCATATTACTCACTATTAAACGACATTTAACATTTATTCCTAAATGTACACATTTTTCTGATAATCCTGACAAAACGTAAACTTGCAAGGTGTTTCGATTTTTTTGATGAGAAGTGTATATGTTTGGTACTTCGTAGCCTGGCTTCGGTCTAGTTTAAGGTATAATATAACGTGTATTTAGTTTTAGCCAATAGGTGCATTATTAATACAACAAACATGTTCATCGGGTTAGCGACGCTCGTAATCAATTATTATAATAGTTTTAATAATTAAATTTAGTGTGGAAAGTGTGCGGGTGACAGGAGTGTATAATAATAATAATGTATGGTAATATAATGTATGGTCTACAGATAGTTGTTTCGGGTCTGGGTGTCTTGAGTTCCTGAGTATATAGGTAAATATTTGCTAACGCATCCACGATACAGGACTAAAATAAAAACCGGCCAAGTGCGAGCCGTGCACTCGCGCACGTAGGATTCAGTACATATTTTTTTACACAATATTCAGTTTTAACTCGTAGTATTTTTTGTTATAGCGGAAACAGAAAGAAGTCATCTGTGAAAATAGCCATTTTCTAACTATCAGGAGCCATGAGATACATCCTGGTGACCGAGAAAGGGACACTGGAGTGTTGGTAATAGTATTCCGTTGTAACCCATAAGGTATGGAATCCTAAAAAACATAAATTCAAAAAACGAAATAGTTTCATCTCATTTTTGTTGGGACAAAACTTGTAGAATAAATCCCCAGAAAACACTATTTAAACCCTTCGGTGTAAGCTAACAAGGTTACAGGTATCTATATAGTACCTGAAACTAGAGCTGTTTACTACGAGACAAGTCCATATTAAACGAACAAACGGCCAATTTGTTCTCTTTGACATATCACTCTGTTTGTACGATAAAGGGATGGCAAGCTATCTCGTCTGTCCGCTTCTGAATAAGACAACTAGGTAATCTGAAACTTGTTTTAGTACGTTCTTACTTTTATAAAATTGAAGTTTTTTATTTTTTAAACGGGTTTCTTTGAACTATGACATTATACGGATGGACGGAATTATATGTTCAAATGGTACGTTCTACTTATTGGTTTATTTGTGTTTCGTATTTTAATTATTTGAGCTACATTATTTCTTTTAAACAATGTATTTTCAAACTATTTGCTGTATTGGCAGCATTACCATACAGCGTAGCAATGCTGCCAGCCTTTTGGGCACTTTACCAGTCGACAGTGATGCGGAAGAGTTTTTGACGTCTTATTAGATTAGGTAATTTTTGTTTTTTTTTAAATATACATTTAAAATAAACCCTTATGAACGGTATATACTCGTATGTAGTTTTAACTTCATTATATCATACATTACTACTAAAATAATACATAATGTGTAGTTTAATATTAAAATAAAATACCCCTTTTTGCAGTAATAAATCACAATTAATAAGACAATAAGGAACGTGGCCATTTAAAAAAAATGATGTAAGTATAATTTATATTTACATACTTTTTTTATATATATTAAAAAAAATAAAATCCAATCAACATACAATCATAAAACACTATTTTACTAACGGCAAATTCAATACAATCCACACTATTGGTTTATACATTTTATTATGTATGTTGTATAATTATAATAATTGTTCATAGTACCCGCACTGATATCTACGCATAATATCCATAACGGTGAGTATTTGGAAGCTATTGCAGTACACGACTCCTTCTTCGGACGGTGCAAGTACCACTAATTTGGCGCTGATGTCAAAAAGGCCGGTGTCGAGGCCGAACTGGGTGCCAAAAGCCATACGGGCCAGGCTCTCGTCTTGCCAGGAACCGAAACGACTCTCTGGAATTGCAATACATTATGCTAATGTCTAATGTGGGGCTGTTTATTTAGATTTTAAAATTTGGTCATTAGGGGTTTCTCTTTATCTTTTAGTGGGCAATTATCAATAACTCCTCACGCTCTGAAGGGACCCAGCAAGGCTGAGAGCTCCAAGGTCATAGATTCGCTTGTAAAAGCAAAACTCGGGCCCTGGAATGCAAGGCAACGAAGGAGTGGGCTTTAGTCAGTAAAAGTCTGATATAAAGAGAGGTAGAAGTCATTAGATGATTTGATGACCAAAAAAAGGGTGTAGGCAAAGGACTGTCAAAATTTGCATTTTGATTTCCTTCGATGACTCTTTCGACTTATCCTGTAGTTCCTCTTAACAGCCTGCCCCCCTAGCGAAATTACAATCGTATCGTTTAGAGTTAGCGTTTGTAGTTGGCCGCGCCCCCAATTCCCTTATTCGGATGTCAGTCCGATCTCTCAACCAAGGAATTCGGAGCCTGGCTATCTACAAGCACTAATTCTAAACGAAACGACTGTAACTTAGCTAGGGGGACAGGCAAACAATACAAAGCAATGTAACACATAATATGTAAAACACATTACATTGTTTTACACTTTATTTAGTTTACCAATGGATGCATTATTTAATACAACAAAAACAGGTTTATCGGGTTAGGTTAGATTAGGTTAGCAAAAAATTCAAACACTCACTTCTATAATGCAGCGGCATAATTTTTCTAAATAAATGCATTCTTCTTGCAGTTTTCTCGTACCTTGTGACTGCAATCACTTTACAGGGTGGCGATGCACAAGATAGAATCTTGGCTGAAGAGCCTGTACTCGTGAACACTATGATGGCACTAGCTTCACACTGTAATGCTGCGAGAGAAGCAGCTAGGGCTACGGCGTAAGGCTGAAGAACTGGTAACTTTAACTGAAATATCAAAATTAAATTCTCTTTAGTTAATTTTGCATTTATTCAAAACTGGCTTTTGCCCGCGGCTTCGCTCCCGGCAACAGATTATTTTACTCTACTCCACTCTACCCTACTCTACCCTATTTTTTTTCATAAGAACCTTCTCCTGACAATAACAAACACAACAAAAAAAGAATCAGCAAAATTGGTCCAGGCGTTGTTGAGTTATGCGCTTACCAACATATTTTGCGATTCATTTTTATATATAAGATTAGACATAATAGTACTTTACATTTCCTCAAAATCCGCTCTTATTCTACATGTACAGTTTTCCGCACTAATGCGGAAAAGTGTGCGAGCTCAGTCGTGCCTTAATTTTAATACACTTATCGCGTCAGGTTGGGCTCGCACCGAACCCACGAGGCGCGCATGAAACCATCGACTTATGACGACGCGTGGGTCAAACCCATGAGTCGTAAGTGTATTGAAAAACGTCATTTGATACACGAACAAATTGTTCACTGCAGCACTCGACTCTATAACACACTCTTCTACCACCTCGGTCGCAATGACAAACTTTCTGCACTTGTATAAAAATGTAGATTCTATTTTTAATAACAAAGGCCTTTAAGATTATGCGGCATTAGAAGCTATTTATAAAGTCACCTTTTTGAAGCACAGGTTCTTAAAACATAGAAACATGACATAGCATAATCAGCCTATAAAATTCCAACTGCGTTGACCTCATCGTTGTGAATGGGAGAAAGTTATTATGCAACACCTCTTATTCTACTAGAGCAAGAATAGTACATTCTGATAGAAGCAGAGAAAGTTTGTTGATACGACTGAGGTGAAATTCCTCTGAACCGCAGGCGAGAGTGTTATGGAACCTAGGGCTGAAGTTAAATATTTCCATGTATGTCAAACATAATCGTACACTTCGTCAACGTTTTTAATGTTCCCACAGCTAGGACACAAGCATCCTCTCTGAGTGAGGGAATAGGTCATAATCTACCACGCGGGCCCAGTGCAGATTGGTGGATACGAAGAAAGGTATAAACGGTAGTCGCCTAATACTCATGGAGGCCCTTATCACCCAACCTGACACCTTAAATACATTATCACTTCCTGCACTAGTGCGGAAAGTAGTAAATTGTGTGTCTAAAAGCGACAGGGATAACAGCGGGTTTTGCAATAAGTGTAATAATAAAGTTATTGAATGATTTTCACCCCCAAAACCAAATCATATTGTTAATTGCTGAAAAGTAACTATTACAATTTTTATTTGCAAGAAATACGTACCGGTAAACTCAGCTTAAAGTAATCTTCAGTAGTTACGAAATCCTTTTCTAATATTTCTGTAGCCTTTATGAAAGCTTGAACAGACTCTATGGGAGGTTTTCCACGACGACTATCCATTAAAAAAACGCCATCTAATCTGTTCTTAATCAAATCCTTAACTTGTATCAGTAACTGTCTGTCACTAGCGATTTTCTCACAGTAATTGTCTATTAATGTCGAGTTCATGTAAAAAACAGGTTTGCGATCCTGAAATAATAGTGTTTTGTTGTTAATACCACGTTTAAAAAGCATCTATAGAGGGAAGCAATTCAAAAAACGAATGACAACCAAATCGGGTTTACAATTTGGTGATGTAACCACGAAGGTATCATCTGCATTCAAAATTTAATGACAGCACCAAATAGCAAAGAATTTAGTAGGTACGTTAAGTTGGGAGGGGTTTGGCTATTAGTATGTAAAAGTTACAATAATGGCTGTTAATATCGTGTGGGTTTCATCAGGCATACAGAATTACTCCACGTGCGAGGCTGCTGCCCGCGTGCGTATTCGACACGTTGCAATAAATAATTGTATGAAAGCTACCACTCCGCACTGGGCCCGCCTGGTGGATTACTGCCCATTCCCTCTTAGAGAGTAGGCCTAGTCCCAGCAGTGGGAACATTAAAAAAGGCTGATGATGATGACTTGTATGAAATAAGGACATTTGCGGGGGCTACGCGTGTGGAGCAAACCCGTATGCGTGATGAAAACCGCATGATATTAAAAACATCCTAAAACATAAGTTAAAATAAACTAACACCTACAATGAGTAATTAAACTTTATTCGTTAACCAATATTTAGGAGGTAGACCTCCAACTTGCGAGCTTTTGTTTATGTTAGGCCCAAATTAACATCCAGATTTATTGGTCTAGAATTCCCAACGTCCCTACAACTTGAATGAATTGAGATTGATATTTAATACTTATGTTATGGCCTCTTTATACACGATACTTATATGTACTTTCCTAAATTCATTGACTAAAGTGTTCAAAAGGAGGGATGAATTTAGAAGGCCATTTGATTTCAAGCAGGTAACCAAAATAGTCGGTTTAAATTCTCTTTTATTATTGAGTTGAATTTTTTTATTAATTGATTGATTTGAATATCCCTTTTTTATCCTATTTTACATTAGATACCCAAATAATTAATTTAAAACTATTCTGTAAATCGATTAGATGTTCGGTCGAGAAATCATGTTTAAAGATAATGGGCTTTCGCGTTGTTGGTGATGATTTTATCCCAGGGAGTATGTTCTGAACTTGCTACTTTCACCTTGCACCCAAACTAAATCACTTGTAGAAGCTAGTCTAAAATATAAACCTATAAAAACAACAACTACCCAATTATATTAAAATAACATAATTACCAGTTTGCATCTTTGCAAAAGCTCATCAAAGTTTCCAAAAATATCGCTCAACGTTTGATCCACAACAATGCCAGCTGATATCTAATAGGAGAGAGAAAATTCTTATGTACAAACAATGCATTATTCGTTTTCATAATAAAACTTTAAACCTTATTAACCTTAATTATTTGATTAAGTTCTTTGAGTCTGAGAGTTGTAGGCCAAAATAGAATAGGTATGGAAGCAAGCTTTGTATTATTTTTCTTGAATTCTCGCAGTTGGTTTATCGATGTTACATCCTTTAAAAGTATTATGTCGACCTGGAACAAAATATTTAAATAATAATCTAAAACAATCTATTTTCCTTTGCAATGAGTATTATTTCAGGCAAAAGTAATACGTGAGCCTAGCAAGATTTTCAATCATTTAGATTCATTTTGATCTCTATGTTGATAAGCATTGCTATTTAACGTGGCTGCTGTCAATGATCATTGGTCATCATCACCATCAATCGTTGCATCATTGCTTATCATCAGGTGGGATTGCAGTCAAGCATTATTTTATATCAAATAAAAACAAATGTAAATATATATTTAACTACAGTGACTTTTATAGATTTGTATGTCTACCTGCTCCCGTATTTCGACTAGTGGCAGCAGCATTTTTATCGACTGCAATCCCGGTCGTCACCCTCAAACAAAATAAAAATTGTATAGTAAGTCCGAAAAGTTAAAAAGTGTATTCGGAGCCCTCATATGATGATGAGAGCTTCAATGTTACACCTACATGCTATAATAATAACATACCACTGGCGCTAAAACAACAATTTATTGAGTCATCATCAATTTCATCATCAATTGTATTTAATAATGAAGAGAATGCCTTATTTATTAACACTTAAGTAAGATTACTGAATGTAAAATATAAATAAATAAAGAGTTATTTCATACATGATCACATTAAGAATAAAGATATACGCAGGAGAACCAAAGTTGCGGATATAACTGGAAGATTCGCCAAAATTAAGTGTATACTGGTTTTTTTATGGTGGGCAAAAATCATCCAATAACGAATTCTGCTCTTGAGCAGAGCGGGAAACAGTGTCAGAATATTACTAACTAAACCTTCGCACTGAGACCAAGCCTTCTTTTCAGAAAGAAACCCTGGGCCTCAGTAGGATTCTTTTGAGTCCCTAGGTAGTGTATACTGCTCGCAGAACAGCTGGTCGATGGAGCCGAAATTTTTTGAAGTGACGACCACACACCGAAAGATACAGCATTAGAAAACCTCTCACAAGGTGGACCAATGGCGAATTTTGGGTGAGACCGATGATGTCAGATTTCAAAGATGGACTAATCCGATGCTTGAGGGAAGCCCATGTCTTCGCCTTTCGGGAGAAACGAGGATGATGATGAAGTATCTAATGATAATAAGCCTTACCCTATCATCAACATCAATAGGGTCATTGACAGACATAATGACAGACAGAGCAACAGGTGTATAGTAAGCAGTTGGTATCATTTCTGGCATAGTAGCCGATAAAGCCAAAGCATCTCTGATAGTGTTAAAGAATTCAACATCATATTTTGTCATATCGACATTGAAGATGTTAACTCCGACATTAGTTAGACTGCGTATATCATAGCCGTTATAATTTTCATCTGAAAAGAAAAAAGGAAAAATATTAGAATGGCATTCTCAGCCTTATAACTTCCCTCTACTGGGATTTAGAACTCTCAAAGAGAAGGAATGGCCGAAATCCACAACGCAAGATCGGTGCGGGTTAGTGGATGTAACAAATATCTTCGAATTTTCTGTTTTTGGTTTTTTGTGATGTAACTACAAATTTTGTATTCATATTTTTCTTTATCTATTCTTATACTAGCGTTATAAGACCTACTTTATGTTCCATTCCAGGGTTCTAGATCAACGGATCTACCCTTTGAATTTTTGGTGACCTTAAGAGTCGTAGATAGAGCTTTTTTTTTTTCATTAACTAAAAAGTTTTATTTTTTCATAGTTTCAAAAGACCGCAGGCTAAAGTATATGGTCATAATTTCAAATCAAAACCTTCATGACTTCCCGAGATGAAGGGTCTTGATGTTCAGGTGAACAACAATCAGATGATGAGTGATTCTATTCTTATAGGTTTTTTTTTTTGGTAGTCAAATTCATCTAATGAGGAATCCCGCCCTTGGGCGGAGCGGAAAACAGTGTCAGACTCTAACTGACTAAACGACCCACCCCATTCCTTCTTAGCCCTCATACCGGCGTCGGCCCTTCCTTTCAGAAACTGGACCGGTGCCCCAGTAGACTTTGGCCCTGCAGTTAGGCCTCTAGATATACTGACGACTCCCTGAAGACCGCGGGAACAGAGCGCGTCGTCGACGACGTGGCTTGTTCCGAACTGTTACCAGACGACCATTATTGTAGGATAACTCGCCACCTGGACTCCGTCTTGCCTTTTTGAGGTACGGAATAAGAGTTCACCGCGAGATTAGAATATAATAATATACACACTAAAGCCTGAAATTATTATCTATCGGGCAGTTGCTCCGTCAAACATAACGTCCATCTAATCGGAAGATCCAGCCTACTCAACGGAAATAGGTAAATATGTGGTACTTTATTCTCTGTTCCGCATAAACACGTTTAGAGCTAAAGCAAAAATAACCACTATCATTAATTTAAAGAACTTAATTACTTACGGCAGTCGTACATAATGTTGATCGTCTGGTAAACTATATCTTTTAAAGTTTTCAAACCAAAGTGTACCTGAAAATTAAACCATACAACTTTCTGTGAGGTCGTTAGCAAGTTCGTGACCTATTTCGTAATCAAAAGATGAATAATGTCTGAAATGCTAAAATCTGCACATAACTTTAGTAAAATGTGTTAGTTTATCATAATATTCTTCCTTACTAGAAACTGATCTATATTTCTACCTATTAAAGTTTGGTTTCAGCACTTATTCCAAGGTATTGTGCGTGGGTCATGTTGGCCATCATTTGGCAGGTTTATTCCATTCATTCTACCTCTCCAAAACAGCAAATTAGTGTTCCATGGCTTTTCAGAGTTTTTCCCTCTCCTAGAGAGGAGGCCTGTGTCCCAGCAGTGGGAACATTAAAAGGCTGATGATGATGATAATGATGGCTTTTCAGGGCATCTGTGAGGAAATTCAGTGATCTTAGAGTTCGTATTCGTGTATCAGTGATACCTGTGCAATCAAGAATTGTATGCACGATTATCGTCTGACAAACTGGCCGTTATGAGGACTAGAAGTATTGTCTTGGTCATTAATGTGCGAACACACTTAATTATTTACCTATCCACATATTTTAATACGTGTTAAATGAATGTTTAGAGTTAACTCTTGAGCAAAGAGCGAAAGACGGCGCGGCGGCGTTCCCACACCTATTGTCTTTCTATTATGTCTCTGATTACGGTACTCGAAAGGTTAAATGCTATTATAGACATCTTTAATTCATTTTTCAAAACATTTGGTTTGAAATATATATTTTTTTTTTTACTTGCAATAAACTAGTGCTTGACTGCGATCCCACCTTATGGTAAGCAGTGATGCAATCGTTGATGGTAAGGCGCACTAGTTTATTAAGAGCCTATTCACTCTAGCCTTGAAGACACCCAAATGTTATTCGGACGGAAAGACTGCAGCCGGCAAACTGTTCCAATCCCTCGAATATGCAATACATCAGTCTCATCATTGGTTATTTTTTATCATCATTAACCTTTCGAGTACCGTGATTACACACATAATAGAAAGACAATAGGTGTGCGAACACTGACATCCGCGTGAAGCTCAAGAGTAATTACACTCATAATTATGTACTACGTATATTATATATTTAAAAATTAACATATTATTAACACTTACTCCCTCCCTGCGTTTACTCGGATTATAATGCATCAACCAAACCATTTTAGAAGTAGTATTTATCTAGGCTTTTCAATAATTTGTGAATGTTATTTTGACATACACGCCATAACCATACAGATTTTATTCAAAATCGGTAAAAAATATTATTTCAAGAGAATCGTGCACTTTTGTGTAATGTTCGATCATTCTTCATCTCTCTCTGGCTCTCCTGTAGCAACAAAAATAATTATTATTTGGTGTTAATTTAAACGCAGAATTGCGGAAACTTGATTTCGCAACGATGCACGATAAAATTGCGGGTACAATCCCATCCAAAATGTGACCACCGCATTAAATTTTCAGTGTTCAACCATAAGCGTCACCTGAAATAAAATTACCACATATACCGATGCACCCTCATGACCAATTATGGCGTACCAATCCTGTGTAAATTTCAAAGAAACGATATTTTATGAGTTAAAATGTGGCTACATCCATCGTGTACGAAAGAGCACTTGAATTTATGCGCGTAATTAAGTGGAGTTTGCGATGGGGCCGGGCCCGGCACTTTCCAGCAGTAAATGGAATTTACGTACGCCACCTTTCGAACGTATCTTGAGTTTTTGGTTTAAAAATGAAAAGGGAGCGTGTTGTTTACAAAGGTAAAGGTGTTGAATTTCAAGTGGTGAGCTTTCTGCGTGAATGGTGTGCACGTCAAGTCCCTGTCAACAGGCCAGTATTTTTATTTACTACAACTGCTATCGTTTCATTTTTGAAAAGATATGGTCATCTTTTGTGAGTAATAACAATAGCTTCATCATCAGTTTTCTTAATGTTCCTTCTGCTAGGGCACAGACCTCCTGTCTACGAGAGAGAACAGGCCATAATCCACCACGATAGCCCAGTGCGAATTGGTAAATGACACATAATGTCTTCGAATTTTTTTGTTCTAGGGTATGCCGGTTTCCCCACGATGTTTTCCTTCACCGTTTTGAGATCAGTGGTAATGAAATAAATTACACAAAGTAATGCTTCTGGCTGGGTTTGAACCTTCGACCTACATTAAGTCGGGCGACGTTACCACTCAGCCACCACTGCTCTATGCAACAATAACTAAATGGTTACTAGCAAACATGTTAGTAGTTAACTGTTCGGAGTGCATTGAACGTAAAAAATCATAGAGGTTATGATTTCAATGCAGGATCACCTGCAAATGACTACTAGAAAATAAATATAAATATTATTAATATTTACAAAACGTTTTTTTCCAATAGAAAAATAAATGCGTTTCATAAATTGATTGAATTTTCATATTTTCCAATGAAAAACATAAAGTGATAGATATTTGTGTCACTAAAATACTGGTCAAACATTCGTTGAAAACTTCGTCTGCTTGACAGCGCTTAAATAAAATTCAGTTTTGTGTTGGAATAAAATCCATTTCTATTTTACAAAATAAATATTATTTTAGTTCTCGACTATTTTATCAAGTTCCTGTTTTGTTATTTTATTCCATTCGTACCTAAATGGTTGATGGGTTTGTTTAAGGGTATTTTTTAGAAGGCTGCAGTAACTAATACAGTACTTGTATAAATTTGAAATATGAACAAGTGAACATCGATGATGGTCAGCAGCCTAATTTTTCTGACCACGTGATTGAGCGTTTAGATAAAAGGATTCGGAGGCTTGGACAACTCAAAGCAGGGCAGGTGTATGAACGCATTTTTTTTGTGAGAAACATCAAACAACTCCGCTCAGTGTGGAGCGAGCGTAGTGTCAGACTTAAAACCCATATAATAATCCTTCACCTGTTTTTTTCGGTATAGGGCCACAGTCATAGTCTCGAACAATCCTACAGTTATGGCCGAAAACGCTATAAGCTTGTGACTCAGTTCTAGAAAAAGGCTTTTACTGTCTTACCGTGAGAGAAAAAGAGTAGACTAAGGACGATGAATAAGCTACATTGCATTACTGTTTAGTTTTCAAAAATAAATCTTACTATAAACACTTAACTTGAACTTTACCTTTCTAGCCTGAAGCCTCTGCAACTGAACCGCCTCTTTCGGCAATTTTACTGATGTGTGTAGTATACTAGACAGCACTTTGATGGCATTGATATGCCATCAAAGTTCTGTATATACTGTCTATTATAATGAACAGAATATAATGAAAAATCATGAAACATAATAAGTACGTATTCTAAAAGTAGTAGGTATGTACGGGAAAAGTTGTTTTTTTAAATTAATGCGTCTGTACCCACATTATACTCTTGATCCCTAAGCGAACGCTAGCGTTCGTGCGTCATTTCGCGCCATTCGTTTGAACAGCAATCGTTCGCAAAGATTAAAAAATATTCAACTTTTTTTTTATAGGGTATTTAATGTATTTTTCAAAGAACGTAAATAGTTTTTCATAGATAAATAATTTAAACATGGAAAATTAGCAAACCTTTCTGTTAATACTTACGAGAATTTAAAAAAGTAAGAATTTAAAAGTGCATTTATGTAAAATTTCAGTGCTTACATAATCATGACGTAGCTTATTATTTTCTAATTGGGATGTTTCTGTCTGTGCGATATTTCAGTTACATATTTTGAAGTATCATAAATAGTACCAATGCTGATACTGCCATAACTTACTCTAACAAACCCTCAAGTACACAAAAGTGAAAAACTGGGCAAGTGCGTGTCAGATTCGCCCACTGGGTGCTCTGCACCAGTCAATTTACACCAAATCGAGTTTCAAACATCTTTCCGAATCGAAAATTATATTTTCTGTGAAGTAATCACAAATTTTTATTTTCCAGATTTATTCCTATACTTGTGCTGTAACGCCGTGCTTCATGCCAAATTTTAGAGTTCTTGGTCAACGGTAAGTACCCCTGAATTTTGATTCCTTTGAGAGTGTAGAAATATACTTTATTGCGTTCAAATATACGTTGGTATCCTATTTTTTACGTTAAGATTTATGGGACCGCAGACTATATTACGGTTCAAAGTTCAACTCAATACCTTTACGCATTCTTGAGATAAAGTGTCTTGACAGACAGACGGACTACAAAGTGATCATATCAGGATTCCGTTTATTCCTTTTGAGGTATGGAACCCTAAAACTGAGAGAGATCATGATCAGATGAAAATTCAAAAACACAAATTCAGCTTTATTTTCGTGAATGTTTTCATTAGTTTATCCGCCATTTTGACGACCCGCCTGACGCCATAACTGAGCCATAGGTTCCGCGCCCGCATGCAAATAGGCACCAGAAAAACTTTTCTCAAAGGATCCTTTAGGAAAGCGGGAAAAGCTAATTTGTGGACATAACCCTTATGCCTCAAACTTTAACTGAGCATCCAAAATTATACTCCAATAAACTTACGTTCTGTTACACTGAATTAACCCAACAATTTAAGCCAATTAATTTTAATTGAATAGTTCTGTACCTTGTAAGTTTCAATTATTTCATTAGGTATCTTCATTTACTTAAGTAGTGCTATTCTAAGCAACAAGGCTATTACGTCAGACTACCTTAATAGAAACTCTAAGAGAACCTCATTTGGCCCTATTAACTTTCAGCGAAGAAATGCCTTTGCAGATGAAAAGAAAAAAAAAGTGTAACAAAATTGGACGATTATTTAAGAGAGGTATAGATGGACCCAATTGGTATTGAAAACGTACATTTTCTTTTTTCGTTCTTAATTTCAATTTAAAGTCCGTCCTTAATAAATCTAGGCGACATCCTTTTGGATTTACGCATTAACTCACATTAAAAACCTTTTATACGAGTATCAACATAAAGAGAGAATTTTGGCATAATAATTATGTTCCCAATGAAAATATCATGACCATGATATGACTCATGAGTCTTATCATGGTCATGATATTTAAAAAGTTTTTTTTTAATTTTAAATGTTATGACGACCCATGGGTCGTCACAACATTTTAATGCACTAATTTCTTAAGTAATAGTTTGCGGGCTCAAAACTACACAAGCATTCATGAAATGTTTGTCTATTTATCAGGAATATTACAGAAACTCGATGCCTCATAATACAGCCATTGTTCTCAATTATGATTCGAAATTCTTTAACAGTCGTTACAGATTGATAAAAAGCCAGAAAGTCTAACTATCGCTCTGTCCAAGAAATATATTGTTGGCAGGTAAAAACTTGTAGATTTCAGCCACATTTGGTAAGACTGAAAGCTGACCACAAGCCAGTTAGAAATAGCGTAGGGCGATGACGATGTCCTCAATCACAGCTGGTAAAAAGCTAAAGAGAAGATGAAACCCATAATCTTCTCCACCTTTAACTTACTCGTTTATAAAAATACTTTAAAATCAACTCAACCCGTAATCGCGCCAAAAGTCCAAAAAAAAAAACTAAGAAATCCTAAGCCTTGAAAAAATTCTTCAAAGAAAATAAAGATTAAAGGTATGACTTATACACGTCCTTTGTGTCTCCGTCATCGTGTTTCATATTACATATGAACAGTACAGCAAACTGTTTATAATGAAGTGAAATATTCATCAGGACCCGTCTGGAGACCTGGCGACGTGGCTATATGGCTACCACCTGAAAGCGTACCTCCTAACTGCCTTATTATGATTTTTTACACACATTGTCTCGTTAAATCTATATTTTTTTATAGTCTAAGATCCCGATATAAAACGACCTTCACCGAGATGTTTATTTGATGAAACGTATTTTATATGTAATTTAATATGTCAATAAATAAATTGCATATGGGTTGCCTAACAAATTTAAGTCAAGGGTATTTTTAATTAATAATTGAAAAAAAATTTTTTTTTAAACATTCCACCGGTGTGATTATTAGATAAACTATATATCAATCGAAAGTATGAAGCCCATAGAACATGCAAACGTTAGGTTGCCCTTTTTATTCCGGTCACAACTATCGGGTAGCCAGGTATAAACAGGTAAATCTACACTAGCATTTTGCAACGGTCTGCTTATTGAATTGAACCTTAATAAAAATTAAAGATTATTTAATTATTTTTTCAAAAATATAATAATTTATAATATTAAAAAGTAAGTAAATTAGTAAAAAGAAAAAAAAAAGAAATTAATCAATTAATAGGTATTATTTGAGGTATAAAAGAATATTAGTTTAAGTAATAATTTAAATTTGACATATTTATGTTATATGATTTAACTAATTCTTTGAATAAAATTTCATTAGAAGTAAATGCTAATTTACTATAAAATGGTTTAAGAGACCAGTACTTGCTTTCAGTCATCTAATGAGGAATAATTATTAATTCAATTAATAAAATTTTTAATTGAAATTCTTTCAATTACAATAGGTATAAAACTATGATTGGCTCCACAAATTTCAGAACATTGACCAAAAAAAATACCTGGACGATTAATAAAAAAATTTGTTTGATTTAGACGTCCAGGATTAGCATCTACTTTTACTCCTAATGAAGGAATTGTTCAAGAATGAATTACATCTGTAGCAGTAACTAAAATTCGAATTTGGTTATTTATTGGTAAAATAATTCGATTATCAACATCTAATAAACGAAAATCTCTAGAATTAAGTTCATTAGAAGGAATTATATAAGAGTCAAATTCAATATTATCTAAATCTTAAATCTGAATATTCATAACTTCAATATCATTGATGGCCAATAGATTTTAAAGTAATTAAAGGATTATTTAATTCATCTAATAAATATAATAAACGTAATGAAGGTAATGCAATAAAAATTAAAGTAATTGCTGGTAAAATAGTTCAAATTAATTCAATTATTTGACCTTCTAATAAAAATCGATTAATATATTTATTAAATAATAATCTTGTTATTAAATATCCTACTAAAATTGTAATTATAATAAGAATAACTAAAGTATGATCATGGAAGAAAATAATTTGTTCTATTAAAGGAGATGCTCCATTTTGTAAATTAAGATTAGATCATGTTGCAATTTCTAAAAAAAAGGATAATCCTTTATAAATGGGGTTTAAATCCATTACATATAATCTGCCATATTAGAAGAAATTTCTTAAAATAGGTAATTCATTATATGAATGTTCAGCTGGAGGTAAATTTTGACCCCTATACCACCGTGTTTATAATTAAATAATCTTTAATTTTTATTAAGGTTCAATTCAATAATAGCAGACCGTTGCAAAATGCTAGTGTAGATTTACCTGTTTATACCTGGCTACCCGATAGTTGTGACCGGAATAAAAAGGGCAACCTAACGTTTGCATGTTCTATGGGCTTCATACTTTCGATTGGTATATAGTTTATCTAATAATCACACCGGTGGAATGTTTAAAAAAAATTTTTTTTTCAATTATTAATTAAAAATACCCTTGACTTAAATTTGTTAGGCAACCCATATGCAATTTATTTATTGACATATTAAATTACATATAAAATACGTTTCATCAAATAAACATCTCGGTGAAGGTCGTTTTATATCGGGATCTTATGCTATTATCGAATATGAGATTTGGAGATTCGAGATTGCTTTATGCCACCTTGAATATGCTTGGG
The DNA here is from genome assembly GCA_029852875.1 of Mythimna loreyi. NCBI lineage: Eukaryota > Metazoa > Arthropoda > Insecta > Lepidoptera > Noctuidae > Mythimna > Mythimna loreyi. Next base: position 13,601,914 of record CM056787.1, read on the forward strand.
CTATGCTCGGAGTATCCTTGGTTAATCGATTCAGAAATGAAGGTATCTTCTAAACTTAAGTGGCAATAGGCAGGGTGCTGAAAGGTTCTGGATTGGCGTCCGCGTGCTGGAAGATGCAGCGTTGAAAGGCCTCCCACAAGGTGAACTGATGACCTGGTCAGAATAGCTGGAATTCGATGGATGCAAGACTCCCAGGACCGGTCTTTGTGGCGGAGCTTGAGGGAGGCCTATGTCCAACAGTGGACGTCTTTCGGCTGAAATAATGATGATGAATATGATCTTGAATAAAAGAAAATATCTTTTAACAAAATCCTCTTTTTGTTGTTAAGCTTGTAAGATGTATTACGACATAGGCTATACCATAGAAAGGATGTCTGTAACAAAAGTCATCGAGAAACTACATTAACAATATTAAAAAAAAGAAAGAGCCTGATAAACAGTCACAAAATCAACATAGAACGTATAAAACAATACTGTCAAGAAAAGTGGCTTAAATGAATTAATAAACTCAGAAAATTTTATTGATAAATCGGAAATCAATACACAAATATAACTTTGCCAATGAGTGTCGTGGTGGTACAGGGCTCCATTTAAAGCCATAATTATGCTGAAAGCTGATGAGACATCTCTTTGTTACGAGTATAATCAGTACGCTAGCAGGATGAGTGATTAGTGATCAAGCACCTACCTTGTTATTAGCTGACATGAGGATGCTACTGCAATTTTGATCGTGCGTTCGTTAGCAAGCATTTGACTAATGCCCTTACACAACATAGGTCTCGATATTCAATGAGACTGCATGTGTACGTGTCACTTTTAAATTTAGAATCTATTGTTTTTTAAACCATATCAATGAAAATTTTCTGCCAAGGTACTAGACTAAATAAGTTTACCAACCAGATTCATCTTCAACTGCATGATGGTTTTAAAGACCCATTGCGACCTGAGAATAGCCAAAAGAAATAGAAAGAACAAGGATGGGTTTTAGCCATTAAATATCTTACAGTCCCTGTTGTTCCACCTAGAGCAGGGTTAGTTATTTGATGATTTTCCACCTCTAAATATATCAGATCCATCTCAAACATTTACATTAGCACATGTTTCATTTGACTTACTCCATACTTTTACTTCGCTTGTGATAGTGATACAAACGAAATCAAAAACAAACTCCACGTACTAATATCATTTCCCTTGAGTAAACTAAAATCCTCTTTTTATAATTCACTAAAAAACTAGCAATTATAGTAATGCACCTCGAAATAAAACTAAGGTAAACAGAATAAGCCGACGACGGGCCGCGTCGTTGAATTTTTGAGGGCCCCGTGTGAGACCGGGCCGCATATTTCGGATGAAAATCTGCTGCGGTGTCGTGTCGTATGAAAAAAGAAAACTCGTTTGCATACAGTTCGACATACGAGTGAAGCGACGTGTTTATGATGAGACGTCTCGAATTATGATTGCATTTAAAATGAGAGATGAGAACGAGTGTGTTTTGTTATCTTTGAATTTGTGGGATGAGCAGTGAAGGGTATTAGGAATGTTATTAGTCTGAGACGATGAATGGAATAAATCCACATTGCTCTGGTTGCTGTAAAGATGAAAATGTAACTTATTAACATTATACTTACAGTATGGCCGTTCTTTCTTGGCGAACCTTAAATTTGGCTCTGCGAACTTTAGCGCTTGTGCACTCGTAAAAAATTGCAAGCAATATTTTATTTTACTTTTATTTTTGTAAACGAGCTACCAGATAACCCAGGAAATTGAACCCATCAAATGATGATTACCTAATATTTTTTTCATGGCATGTAGAAGACAATAGAGAGATAGAGACCAAAGAAAAAAGGGATAGATTGTGTGAGAAGTGATATGAAAGAAAAGGTAGTCGGTTATAGGTTATACGATGTGGTAGAAAAAACCATGTAGCGCCGGCCTAAATTGCACAGGACAAGGGCAGGAAGATGATGATGATGATAATGATGAAGATGACATGCAACCTAATTTAAGTCACACTATTTACTATTTATAAATGTGAAAGTTTGTTTGATGTGCATGAAAAAGTAATGCTGTATGTTTGTTACTTTAACTCAAACGGCTAAATTGATTTAGATACACGGGCAGCTCACGCCTTGGTACACTTTTTATACTGATGGTACGTATATTTCCTTGGGATAACTTTCTACTTTAACACGAAACCGCTGGTTCTAAATTTAATATGCAACTAGAAAATCATAGTCTAATAGTACTGGGTCTGGTAGTAACGTCATTTTTCGTCTCCAACTAGCTAGATTAAACATGCATGGAAATTTATATGGACTATTGGAACAACAGTGAAAGCAAAAGTCGAGAATTTTGTATAGATTGCATTTCAAGTATTCATTGCTCTGTCGGAGACTGAAACTGCAGCTTGGAACAAATTCTTAGCGTTGAATATAAAGTGACAAAGATATATGTCTCCTTTACTGTTCAGCAAAAATAGATGAAGAAAAAAATATACTCTGCTAGCTAAACTTTAAATTACAAAAAAAAACGTTTATTTCCAGATTAATTTTACAATAACTGAAACTAATAATCATTTTATCAAATAAATAAAAGTACTAACTGCCACCAGTGACCTCCATTCCTTGAAGTTAGATCTTTCCACGCTTTAGGCTAAATACGTACGAAATTTCTATACCAATTTTTAATTTTTCAGTTTTTATACTTTTTTATGAATTTTCTTCGCAAAACCCTTTGAAATATATAATAAGCCCATATTACACTCTATTTATTATATATATATATTCTACCTTGTGATTCTTCATGAATCACAGTCTATCGGTGAAAACATTATGATAATCCGTTAAGTAATTTTAGAGTTTATTGCGTTCACACAAATAAACAAACACAATCGGGGACTTTATTTCATAATAAGTAAGGATTAACTGAAAATAACATTACTTCTCTTCAACCAAATAATAAATATCCCAAACTTCCAGACTACCATTAATTTTCAGTGAAATCCAAATTAACTTCCAACATTAACTGTGTATATTCATCCATTTCCCACAAATTATATTCATTCTCCTGTAAAAACGAATAATAAAGTTAGAACGCTCGTAACTTTTACCTTACGTCGAGTTATAACAAACTTTTAATCTCTTATGTTATCCCGTCAACGATGCAGACACGGAGTAAATAGATACAGAAGATCGACTCCATATAACTAGCGAAAACACACACACATACAAATGAATCTACCCACAAAATATACAAAGGCACTCCCGTGAACTAATAATAATTCTTTATTTCTTTATTATAAGATAAAATTAAAAAATAAACTACTTTTTTTTCTAAAACTAAAATGAATTCACGCGTATACGAAATTCATATATTTAAGTAAAGAACAACTGGGTCGATGCGCGGTATGCTACGGAAAACTAGCTGCATAGAAACAAAGCCCAGTGGTCTACGGCGTTGTCAGCAAAGGCATAGCGACTCTGCAAAAGGGTCGAAGCCTACTGGGGTCCAGGGGGCTTAGACAAAGTCACATTCTCACTAATGATAACGAAATTCGAAACTCCGAAATGTATGGAACTGACATATGCCTTCGATAAGTCACGTGGTCAAACGTTTTCGATTCGCTAATTGTTAGTAGTTTTAATTCGATAACCATAGCCAAGAAGTTGTTATTTTATCGAACCAACACTTCGACTTATCGATATATTAGTCGATGTCACTTTGTCTACCATTTTGTGGTCGACATCGTGTAGCGAAATCGAACTTAGAAATGGATTCGACACGGAGCGATTGCCACTTGTCTAGGGCCCCAGGGTCTCTTTTTCTGAAAAAAAGACTTGGCCCAAGTGCGAAGGGCAGAGAAGGAACGGGGTGGGGTATTTAGTCAGTCATCATCATCATTTAGTCAGTAAGAGTCTGATACTGTTTCCCGCTCCGCCCAAGCGCGGGATTTGTCATTGGATGATTTTTGCCCACCTGCACCATAAAAAACTCTCTACGGAATTAAAACGACAACAAAATTTAACGTTGTATATTTATTGTTGCAATACGTAAACAAATAAACGAAACCCTGATTGCTAAGCCAGGTTAGGTGCCTGTATTTCAAGAGCACGTGGCGTGACATTTTCTTTGAAATAAATATAGACTTCAATTTTACGAAATAATTTTGATAAAACATTATTCATAATACAACTTGAATAGAACTGTTAGAATATTCATTTAACGTTTCAAACTAGCTTTATAGGTAGGTATGTATATAAGTATACATCATTAGTTTTTAATAGATATATGCCAAACCTGAAATACGTGTTTAGTATTTTTATGTAATGAATCAATGTACTTTCATAACTTTATCATACAAATCTTAAAGTTATAAGCTTATTATGGTACCTGGTTGTTCATACAAATACCTCGTCTCCTGGACTTTCGGCTGACTCAAGGGTTTTGATTTCAGACCCAGTTGTGTACTGATTCCTAATACCCGCTATGACCTGCAGTGATCTGCGTCGTAATTGGTGTCACTGGTGATAGCCTTCTGTATCTGTCTATTTAGTGACACAGACGTCAACTCGGCTAGTAATTGTATCACGTATAAGCACTTTACATTTTTTGATTACACACCCTGTTTATACGTCTGCGCGTCGAAACACGGTTTGTTGACAAAATGAATGAATGATTTCATAATTTAAAAAAATATATTTACGTTATATTAATGACAATTATCATTTTCTTTACGGTATTTAGAGCGACAAACCAATAAATGATCCCTTCGTATCAAATAACGGTTTCTTTCTTATCAACCTTAATAAAATGATTTTATTTGTTACTATCAGAAAGTTCTGTGTAATTAACGATTAAAAAACGATTATTACCTTAAACAGTTGATCTTAACTAATATTATTGATGGCAAGTGAGAAAAAGGCCACAGCCCTAAAAGAAAGCAGACAGGTCCACTCCACACAGAATACCCTATAGCACGTCGCACTACGTGACGTCAAAGACCAACACATATGGCGAGACACTATCGAGGATTTGTGACTGTCAATCAAATGTATTTGTGATTGTCAATCAAATGCATTACTTTGTGTAGTTTATTACATCACCACTGCAGCTCTCAAGCGGTGCAAATGGTGGAAGAAAACATCGTAAAGAAACCGGTATGTCCTAGAACCAAAAATTCGAAGACATGTGACATCCACCAATACGCACAGAGCTCGCGTGGTGGATTGAGCCCATTGAATATGGGCCATAATCCATGGATAAATACATGGATTATCTCTTAGAGAGGAGGCCTGTGTCCCAACAGTGGTAACATTAAAAATGCTGAGAATGATGAATTATACATACTAAACTTTGAAACCGCAACACAGTATGATTATGTAACAAGATAATTATATCTTGTTATACAATATTTGGTACAGTATTTGGTTTAATAATTATGATCATAATCACGCTACACAAATGTCAACATTTTTTTTACGGAAATTGCAGTACAAACGCATTTTTTCCCACAGAAAACACACGAACAACAATAGACAATTGGACTGTCCCAACACTATTATTCAAAATAGTCTTCAGGATACACCAACGACACATCAAAAACAAAGAAAACAGGATTCTTATCCAAACTTAACAGAGATAAGAGCCCCTACAAGATTACTTATTAAGTAGATTACCGGGCACGCCGAGCCGGCCCCAACTGCGGAACCCATTCAGGGTTCGTAGACGGGCGATGAATTTTTGAGAGGCCTTCACAACGTGTGTGAGACTCTGAAAGCTTTTTTTCAGAAAAGGAATCGGCGTCACAGTCTCACAGATAATGAGACAGACAGACTAATGTATGTCTGTCTCATTATCTGTGAGATGTATAATAAACGTAATGGAATGTTTTTGGCTTTACGCGATTATGTTTACGGTACCGAGGCGGCTTTGTTTTAAATTTCGTTTGTGGTGCAGTGTAGGAATGACATGTAAACCACAAACGGAATTTAAACAAAGGGGCAGAGATTCTTTTTCGTTTTTGAGGTAAAACATCTCTGTTCTATTATACACTAGCGTCGCTTTAAGTTATCTAAACAATTCGACCTACACTGCATAATTATACAGCATGTTATATAATAAACACACATCCTGAAAACATTATGTAGAAAAAACGATTATAGCTATTTTTAAAATGGATTATTTTCTTCTTTCTGTAGCTAGTTTTTGTCTACGTGCTACGTACATAAATGTCAAAATCGATGCACTATTAATATAAGACGTCGACATTTCTTAATATTAGCCTACGATTGGAAAACTAGTGTCTTAAAAAAACCCCGCATTTAAAAAAAATCATCGAATGACGAATGCGGCCCTTGGGCGGAGCGGGAGACTAGACTTCTACTGACTTAACGACCCACCGTTCCTTCTTGTTTAGTTCCAGGGCCCTGGTGATTCTCTTTTGCATTAACCCTTGGCTCCAGACGGCTTCGACCCTGCAGGGCCCCTACAGTTACTGACAACTGTGAGGCGCACGGGAACAGTGCGCGCCGTTGACGACTTGGACTCGGTCCGGACGACTACCGGATGAGCAGGCAGCGAGCTACCCATTGCTCGCCGTCCGCAAGCCGGAGCTACGGAGGCCGAAAATCGGGATCGGAGACACGGCGGTGGCGGCTGCGGCGTGAGCGCCGTTGTCTTTGCCTGATACGGTCAGCCTCCTCTTTTGCTAGCATTACTGCTTCGCAGAAGGAAGCTAGCGCCAAAAGTAAAGAACTTGCTGGGTTTGAACCTGGCACCAACTCGTTAGTCGTGGCCGTTACCACTCAATCACCACTGCTGAAAATCATAACTCCGAAACATGGTCAACATCAACGCTGACAACCTCATCAGAAGGCTTAAATAAAATATTTTATAAGATAAAAAAAAAATGTTTAACACACGTACCTACAGCCTAATGTTTAACACCTCTGTCGACTAAAGTCAAGGATTAAATAAATCACAGTAATATTAATTTCAAAACTACTGGCTATTTTGTAAGAGGATTTTTCAAAGGAGATATTTATTATTTATTTGTAACGCGTGCAAAGCCGCTAACATTTATTTATTCATTCCCTAGCTTCTTATCTCTAACGTTTATTTTATTTTAGGTAACATTGTACGACTTTAACATGAATTCCCGACTGTACAGAACATATTTTAATATTTTAAACGGGTCGTGTCACGAAGGCTTTGTAAATAATTAAAATATTCAAGTACGTTACGTGAATATGTCCCAGTGTTTAATTTTTATTTTGGTAGTTTAAATCTGTGATAGAAATTCACGCACATTTAAATGTTATTTTAAATGGAGCTCGAAAATAGCGGATGTACATAAAAGGCGTACCTTTTATGTACATCCGCTATTTTCGAATATTATGATAATATTTTTTTTTTTTAAGTACGTTACTTAAAAAAAAAAAATATTATGCTGATGTTTCAAAATAATAATCCCAAACCACCGTCGCCGTTTTTTTTACTGGTGAGGGGTAAATCATTTATATGGTTCTAAAGTCTATGGTAGAAAAAAGGTTTTTTATATGTCTATGAGTAAAAATATTTTTTAAATAAATAACGAGATTAAACTACTCCTGGTATAATTGTTAAAAACTGAACTGAACTTCACCAAAATACATACATTACATGGATTGAATCCAGGGACATCATTTCAGTGAGAAAAATTCACTCCACTAGCACCACCACCACTTAGCCGAGAGGTCTTTTACTTTTGAAAACGTCAATGTAAAGCGTTTTAACAGGAATCTAGACTCAGTGCTGTCACTTGACGAACTTCTGTTTAGAAAACCCACATTTTGATATTGACGTTATTAAAGACACTGCTGAATTTCTTCATAAGACGAAACATGTTGCACCGACCCCAAGTAAAATGGGATAAGGGTAGGATGATGATGATGAATTTGGACAACACTGATAATCATCTGGGACCACTGGGAATCTTTAAGTCAAAAGTGAATAGGTTACTTCTAGGTAAACCCGCTCCATCGTCGACCGCATCGTCGCTTTCCATCAGGTAAGATATAATCGCGCGAACCTATAATCAATAAAAAAAAACATTACCTCGTATAAAATTTAGTACGAATCAAAATTCGTCCTAAAGAGTCGCCTCAATCGCAACTCGTCCGATAAACAGACTAATATTATTACGTTTACATCAAAAGTGCTAGACAAACAGTCGGAAATGTTTCCTTGATTATAATCCATGTTTGTGTTTATCTGTAAAACCACGGGAAATTAATTACACGGATTGGGTGAAATTAACTAGAACATGAATAATCAGTGGGCGACCTTGTGATTGTAAGGCAGAATTATAAACAGTAGTACAATTTACTACTAATTATTTTTATAATTTTTTTTTAGTTTTTAGTGGCCCTGACTGCTATGCTGGAGGTCGGTTTGATTCCTACCTAGGACAAATATTTGTGTGATGAGCACGACCATTTGTTCTGTGTCTAGGTGTAAATATATCCATAATGGGATCCCTTCTTTTCGCATAATGTTTTTTGTCCTAATATACTTCGGCATAACGATTTTGGCACAATTTGTTTTGGCATAATAATACTTTGGCATAATTTTTTTAGGCATACATTTTATGTTGGCATAATTATGTTAAAGACTAATTTGTTTTGGCATAAATTTGATTCGCATAACGTTAGTAGGTCTAATGACTATTAGCATAACGTTAGTAGGCCTAAAGACTTTTAGCATAACGCTAGTACGCCTAATGACTATTAGCATAATAATATTTAGGCATACAATTAATATGGGTCTACCTTTTAAAGCAGAACGTTTTTCGTCATAATTGTATTTTACATAACAACGCATAGCATAATCTTCATTTCGCAGAAAGTTGTTTGGCATACACTCACTTATCATAAATTCGAAAATCATAATTTTGTAAGTCCGAATCATCTTGAGGCATAAATTTTATGTCCATAATAATTGAAAAGCAGAACAATCATATCACAGAAAAAACATTAATTGCGTCATCTTTGTGATCAGGCACTAATAAAATCATTTATTTTTAGTGGGAGGTAGTTATTAGTAGTAGTAAAGCCATTTTATTTTTAAAAAAGTAGATCCTGCATGTATTTTCCCAATAAAACAGTCGTGAACGTAAGTGGTTTTTAATTCCCTATAAGAAGCATTTACACAAAGCAAGCAAGCTGTGCAGCATGCATACAGACATGCATCACGCAAGCAAGCATGCAGCATGCAAGCAGGCATGCAGCAAGCAAGCAGGCATGCAGCATGCAAGCAGGCATGCAGCATGCAAGCAGGCATGCAGTAGGCATGCAGCATGCAAGCAGGCATGCAGCATGCAAGCAGGCATGCAGCATGCAAGCAGGCATGCAGCATGCAAGCTGGTATGCAGCATGCAAGCTGGTATGCAGCATGCAGCAAGCATCGTTTCTGTCACGGCTCCGGCGCTGCGGGGTTTGGGCGGCCCCACGCGAACTTATCGTCGCAGATGGTTTCAACGCTCACCACCGCAGCTTCGGCTTGCTGGCCGGCTTCGCCGGCCAGCCTCAGCCGCGGTGACGGGCCTTCTAACCACCTGCTCCTCAGCTCGCGGGCCGCCCTACCCCTTCACGCCTACGCGATTTTAAATTACACTCTAGGGGTAGGGCAGACAAGACTACGGAAAATCGGTTTTGCGGTGATTCGTTTCTGTCAATATAACAAAACATATTGACAGTTTATTAAACTATTTTATAACGTTGAGATTTCGGTAAAATGAAATTTAAGCATCAAAATACCGGCTCCTCAAATATCACCATCCCTCTAAATAAACATAATGCTAAACGAAACTATATTAAATATGACAATCGTATTTATGCCAAATAAAATTCTGCCATATTAAAAGTATGCCGTTGCAAATTCGGAAGTGTAAACGTTCTGCCAATCAATAGTTATGCTAAATATTTTTTATGCCTTAAAAATATTCGATGAAAGAAGATTCTGCCAAGTGTGTTATGCCAAATAAAATTCGGACTATCAAGTTTCTGCCAGATAGATGGAACCCAATTAATATAAATAACAAAAATAATGTTCATACAGAACCGAATTGCTGCAAAACCGACTTCACGTAGTCTTGTTTGTCCTACCCCTAGAGTGTTATTTAAAATCGCGTAGGGGCGAGGCGGCCCGCGGGCTGAGGAGCAAGCGGCTGCGAGCGAGCCGCCGTGGCTGAGGCTGGCCGGCGAAGCCGGCCAACAAGCCGAAGCTGCGGTGGTGAGTGAAAGCCGTCTGCGACGATTAGCACGCATGGGGCCGACGGAGGGCCGCAGCGCCGGAGCCGTCACAGAAACCCTGCCTGCTGCATGCTGCTTGCTTGCATGCTTGCTTGCATGCTTGCTTGCATGCTTGCTTGCATGCTTGCTTGCATGCTTGCTTGCATGCTTGCTTGCATGCTTGCTTGCATGCTTGCTTGCATGCTTGCATGCTTGCTTGCATGCTTGCTTGCATGCTGCATGCTTGCTTGCATGCTGCATGTGCATGTTATGCTTTAGAACTTTATGCTTAATAAGTTTATGCTTTAAAATATTATGCCTAATCATTATTATGGTTACAGACATTATGCTTAAAAAAACTATGCATGAGCTGTTATGCGTAATTATATTATGCGAAAATATAATTATGCCAAACAACATTATGCTAAGTTATATTAGGTCTTAAAATTTTATGCTAATGGATAGGGAACCATCTATAATATTATGTATGTATTTATCGTGGAAGCATTTACAAATAATCACACTTACTTCCACAAGCAATCAGAATCATTCATTATCTTTATTTTTGCCTAATGTTCCGCAGATGTACCACTTGCGGGACATATGCCTCTCTTAGCATCACCAAGCCAAGTTCATTTTTATAGCCAAGTACATTTTTTAATGACATTGAGTGATAAATTCAGTTCATTCTATGACTACACTCACTGGTCAGACACTTTCGTTTTGAGACATTGTGCTATGGCTGACGAAAATCATACCGCAAAGCTTTTGCAATTGGTTTTACCTATGATATTGCCATTTTTAGGGTTCCATAGCCAAACGGCCTTATAGATTCGTCATGTCTGTCTGTCTATATGTCACACCTACTTTTTTTTCGTTACTATAAAAACTATACTGTTAAAACTTGGCAAATAGATGTATTCTGAGTGTGTACAGTAAGAATTTCACACAAAATTAAAAATTAAAATTTTTCATCGGTTACCATTAGACGAGATTGTGGTAAAACGCGCACAAACCATAACTGGAATTTAAAAAAATGGAATATATGTTCACTTCAATGTTATTATTTAAATGGTCTTCAAAGTAAATATGTCAAAGTATCACATTAAAATTACCTTATTTTCCAAGTTAAACTTCTAAACATTATCTCTGTTACGACGTTTCGCCTTCGCCCCTTATCTGACGCATTTGCAGTTTACTCAACAAATAATTTTAATGATAAGTATTTACTTAGGAACATAAAAATCATTTCCATGGACACGCCAATGTAAACAATTTTTCCAAAAAGTAATTTTCATATTGCTTTGAATTAATTTTACTCAGTAGCTTTGCTTATTTATGGGAGTAAATGTATTAATTTTCATTGGTAGGCATGTTATCTTATTTATTTTATAATTTTGCTAGCATCTGCTAGTGGTTTTTTCTCGCGTAGCATTATTACTATAAAACTCGTAATATGGCAATAATAAATAGCCTATAGTACTCTAGGATAGCACTATAACAATTATAGACGTTATCCCCTACACACACACTCAAGTCAAGTCAAGTCAAGTCAAAATCTTTTTATTTCACATAGGCCTACATGGGCACTTGTAAAACGTCAGAAGCTAGTGCACGGTTCCAAATTGGTCGTTTCCTATGGAGAAGAACCGGCAAGAAACTCCATGGTTACTCTTTTAAAATAATTGTTTCTTTTACAATATTTCCATATTACAGTATTATCACATTGATTATGTAAGGACAGTGCAGACCAGTCAATATTGAAATCGTACCGTAAAAGTGGTAGGAAGTAATCTAAGATTTGCGTCTACAATGTTCTCACATTCACATTATTGAAAGAAGCTATACAAAAGAAAAATAATCACAATTCTCTGTAAGACAATTACATTATATTACGGATCTATAAAATGGTAATCTAGGGAATATTGTATGAACATGTCAAAAAAAAAAACTAGTCTTAACCCCTTAATTACAAACTAAGGCAAACAAGAAATGGGATGGGTTGTTTAGTCACTAAAAGTCTGACACAATTTTCCCGCTCCACCCAAGGGCGGCTTGACACACTCTTAATTCTTTACAATATTTTGTTCCGATTATAGGTGTTCCAATTATTATGCCGTTATGTGAGGTTTTAATACTCAAAATAAAAAATTATGAGTAAATTTAAGCCCTTCGAAATTTCCAAAGCATCAAAACTCACCCTGTTTAATAGACATCAAGTACGAAACAAAAAAAAAAGAGGAAAATTATTTTCGACCGACAGAATCGGCCTCTTAACGTTATCCCTTAAATACATACCAATGAGTAAATACTTTCCTACATCAATAGACCCGACAGTGGTTGACATCTATGGACCCTTAGCCCATTCATTAAGCCGCCATCTGTGGGGACAATTGGGGTAAAAACAAAGGGGCAATGCCAATCACGTCACGCTTGCTAAATAATCATTAGAGACCGAAGGGACTCAAAAATAAGTACGTGTCTGTGGTGGACGCGACAAGTATTGTCAATAAAGGTTGATTGGGAAAATATTATTTATGTTTTAGGAAATGGGTATTGTTTATTTTCAAAATATGTATAAAAAAACAAGATAAAATCAAGCTGAAAAAAGAATGTGATTTCTTATAATTATTTTGTTGTGCCTTTTCCGCGAGAAATCTCATTTACTGCTCTCGGCAAGCTATAAATTTGCTTAATAGTGTCTATATTTAACTCTACCCATTACATCCCTTTATAAGCTGAATTTTGAAAAACCCTTTCTCTGTGCTCGTCTACGTCATAAAAGGAAGCTTTGTGCGAAATTTCACGCTCCTAGGCCTAGTAGTTTTGGCTGTGCGTTGATATGTCAGTCAGTTTCTCCTTTTTTTTACATATATAGATTACAGTATGAGAGGACACTTTAAACCAATCAATACTGTATCCAGAAGTACACTAAAAATAATAAATAAAATGCTCTCACATCCACATTATAAAAATAGAGATTGTAGTAGAAAAATACAAATAACAATAAATTACATGTTCACAAAAATAAATAACTTAGAATAAAGTGACAGTCTAAATGTATCCCATATTCAACCTAAGTTTTTACTCAATGGAACTTAATTAGAAGACGATGAAAGCAAAAATCATCATATTTTCTACACATGACACATTCTGTAGCACATTACCTTCCAGCCTTAAGACTTGAAGCAGACACAACATGTCTGAACATTTGTATGCATGCTGCTGAACTCTTTGCTACCTCGAGTATCCTCAGCGTTATTTTTCTTTTACATTTTATGCCCTTAACGTTTTGACGCGCACTTTCGACTCTGCATGTATCGTCCTTAACAAGCAAGGATTTTTTCAAATGAAATATTATGCTGTGCTTCTAAGAATATTTTGTTTCGCTTCTCTTTCTTTGAGATTTAAATAAGATGCCACTAAAGGTTTGAGTGCGAAACTAGTTGCGTTTTAGAAAGCTTTTAAGATATTCCATGTTTACTTGAACCATAACTTGAACGAAGCAATTTCTAACAATATGACAGAGAAATATTTATATGCTATTACTGTATATAGAGAACAGTGGTGACAGAGTGGTGATGGCTCCGACTAAGGGCATCACTTTGTGTAATTAATTTCATCGCCACTGCTCTCAAAAAGGTGAAGGAAAACATCATGAGGAAACCGGCAAGCCTTAGAACAAAAATTCGAAGACGTGTGACATCCATCAACTCGCACTGGGCCTGCGTCTTGGATAACGACCTATTCCCTCTCCTAAAGGGGACATTATAAGGAGAACATTATAAGGTTCATGCTATACTATACAGTCATCAATCATCATCATCATCATCAGCCTAGCGTAAGTCCCGGTTGCTACCTTGGCTTTCACCTCGGTGCCCGGGGTCCGCTTTCCTGCCTAGTCGTCTCCACTTCGCACGGTCTTTTGCGTCCTCTGCCTTAAGCCCATTAGCAAGCATATCGTCCCTTACGACGTCGATCCAACGCCTCTTAGGCCTACCTCGTTTTCCGGGTCCCGGCGGAGGCGGCATGGCGAGGCATCTGTTACCCACGTAGTCTGCCGGTTTTCGTAAAACGTGGCCATACCAGCGTAAACGACCCTCCTGCAGTTTATCCGCTATGTCACGGACCTGAAGGCTGCCCCGGATGCGGGAGTTCTTAATGCGGTCTTTCCGCGAAACTCCAGACATCCAGCGCAGCATATTCATTTCCGTGACACGCAGGCTTTGCTTATGTCGTTCAAGTACAGGCCACGCTTCACTGCCATACAAAAGGACCGGCCTAATGATGGTCTTATAGACCTGTCCTTTGAGCCTAACCGGCATTTTGGGGTCACAGATAACACCCGCCACCTCACGCCATTTCGCCCAGGCCGCCGAGATACGCGACTCGACGTCGCAATCGACGTCCCCGGACTCGTGGAGCACCGATCCCAAGTACCTGACCTGTTCCGTGCGCTCAACTGTGTCTTCGCTAATGCGAACAGGAGCAGCGTTAGTTGTGTTACAGGCCAAGTACTCGGTCTTCGCCGCATTAATCTTCAGACCGCCGTTTTCCAGCGATTCCTTCCACGCTGCCACACGTCGAACCAAGCGCCCTCTGTCCGAATCCGCCAGCGCGATGTCGTCTGCATACATGAGCAGCCATGGCGGCTGCTCATGTAAGTCCCTGATGGTGGAGGACAGCACGTCCAGCACCACGCTGAACAGAAACGGACTAAGGACAGAGCCCTGGTGAACTCCGACGGTGATGGGGAAGGGTTTCGTATCGCCAACAGCGGTCCGAACCACAGAACCGGAGTCTCGGTAAATGTCTCGGATGATGTCAACATAGGTCTCGGGCACTCCTTTGGATCTCAGCGCCCACCAGATCACATCACGGGGGACACAGTCGAAGGCCTTCTGCATGTCTAGGAACAAGAGGTGCAGAGGCGTATTCTTCGATCTGTATCCCTCCATGGTAACCCTTAGGGCAAAGATGGGATCCATGGCGCCATGGCCTGGTCGAAACCCATATTGACATCCCGAGACGGTGCACTCCTATCGGATCCGAGAGTCAATCACCCGCTCGAAGAGCTTCATGGTGTGGGACATAACCTTAATCCCACGGTAGTCGCCACACTCCTGCACCGATCCCTTGCCTTTGAAGACTGGAGTGATAATACTCAGTCTCCATTGACTCGGGATCTTTCCGGTGAGGAGCATGCGGTTAAATAGGTGGGTTAAGATGCCCACACCATGAGGACCCATCGCCTTCCAGGCTTCAATGGGGACTCCATCGGCACCGACAGCTTTCCGGTTCTTCATGCGGCGAAGGGCCACATGCACTTCTTCAGGCGTAACCGGGGGCACAAGTCCCTGATTTGGAGGGAGAACCGGAGACAGCACCTCTTTGTGCTGCTTGTTCAGCAGCTCGTGGAAATACGAGCGCCATCTCTCCTTCACCGCGAGGTCCTCGCATAACAGATTGCCGTCAGAGTCTCTTACACAGCGGCACTTAGAGATATCCAGTGCCGCTTTGACCCTGGAACGTGCCAACTTATAAATGAGCTTTTGCCCCTCAGACGATTCCAACTTATCATAAAGTGGCTGTAAGTGGTCTCGTCTGGCTCTGGCTACGGCCCTCTTGGCGGCACGTTTTGCGGTTCTGTATGCGTCACGGTCTTTGGGAGATTTGGAAGCTTGCCACGTTTTGAAGAGGGCTTTCTTCTCTCTGATCTCCCTCTGGACTCTGTCATCCCACCACCAAGTCTCCTTGTCACACCTGCGGCCGCCCCTGGACAGGCCGAGCACCGACTTTGCCGCTTCAGTGATGGCAACCTGAATCCTGTCCCAGTGGCTTTGCACAGGTTTGCCATCGGTACCATCACACTTATCGCCGATGGCCGACGCGAACGACTGGGACGTGGCTTCATTCAGTCGCCACCACCGTATACGGCGTTGTTGGCGCTCAACAACCTTGACCCTAGGCTTGACGCGCAAGTCCATGACAAGGAGACGGTGTTATGCAGTGAGACTCTCACCGGGTATGACCTTGCAGTTGGCCACCCTACTGATATGGTGCCTCCGTGTGAGTAAGAAATCGATTTGGGTAGCGTACCTCCCGCTCCTGTAGGTAATCAGGTGTTCGGATTTCTTTTTGAAATACGTGTTCACGATGGCAAGGCCGGCAGCCGCACACGTTTGGAGGATAGTCTCCCCTTCAGCGTTACGGCTACCGTATCCAAAGCCACCGTGAACATGCTCAAAGTCCTTGCACCTGTCACCCACATGACCGTTCAGATCACCACCCAAAACGATTCCCTGTGACAACGGGATGCCACGAAGCACCCCACCGAGTTGATCCCAGAACGCAGCCTTTTCAGCGTCGCTGCAACCGACCTGAGGCGCATAGGCACTTATCAAGTGGGTTATAACCCCATCAATAAGCACACCTACGACCATAAGCCGATCACTGTAGCGTTTCACCTCCAGGACTGCGTCGTGAAACTCCTCGGAGAGTACAACGGCCACCCCGTTCTCCCCACCGGCTGCACCCGTATAAATCAGCTTGTAGCCATTCCCGATGAGTCGGGACCTGCGGCCTTTCCACCGAGTCTCCTGCAGGAATGCCACGGCCACCCTTCGCCTAAGCAGTACGTCGGCCAACTCTCTCGCGCGTCCGGTCAGCGTGCCAATGTTCAGGCTGGCGAAGCGGAGTTTACGGGCTGGGGCTCGCGTCTTTAACCGTGTTCGCCCCATACACGGTAGCCCTCGCCCACTAGCCACAGGAGTCGGGCGAATCTCCTGCGCGCCGTTTCGCGGCGGCGCCCTATCCGTGGCAATTTTCTTTTCCGACCTATCCATGAGAATTTGACTTTTGTGGCCTTTACGGGAGCGACTGCCGTCTGACCTCCCAACCCTAAAAGGGAAAGCCAGCGCCAGAGCCTCGTCCGTTGTTCGGCAGGTGCCCCAACTTGCAGGGGAGGTTGACTTGGGCCCCGAAGATCGTGGTGGGGCCCCATATGCACCCAATGCTATACTATACAGTGCTGCATATAAATCAGAATATAATCAACAGCTGTTTGAACCTACAAATATACACAATCACAACAATATAATAAAGGTAAAAGTTTGTGAATCTCTGTGTGTGTATTTATTACTTATTCATTCTGGAACATCTCAACAAATTTGGTACACGGGTATAACATTACATGTCCTGGAATAGCATATAGGTTCTTTATATTCCTGGAGTAAATTCCTTAAGGACAGTTTTCTAATAAAACGCAGACGAAACCACTGGCAGCAGCTAGATATTTTCAATTTATTTAGTTAATTTACTAAAAAATAAAACACAATATTGTATACAGAATATTGATCTGTCAAAATCCAAAAAAAAACAATTAAAATACTGTGAGTAACTACAAAATTGAAATGGAACTAAACAATTTATCGTCCCTAGTAAAAATGTTTCAGCAATTCTGATTAATTAGGCGGAGTGGTAAGTTAGTTTTTGTCACAAATTAAAATTAATATCAGTTTGGGATCGCTGTCAAAGTCTCTAGATTAATCATGATTAAAGTTAGTCATGTTATAGATTTTGCTGACTGGGTAAAGCTTTCGATCTAAATTCGTATTAGGTGTCATTAGTAATTGATTAACGGTCTTATTTGACTTAACTTTTTTGTCAATCAGGGTATATTGCTCCTAGAACAGATGGTCAAAAGGGACGAAAGGTTCTAAAGTGACGACCACGTATCGAAAGACGCTGCGTTGGAAGATCTTACTTACGTAGGGCCTTCCAACGCTTCTGGCGATACGTATAAGACCGGTCCTTATAGTCGCGCCGCTGGTGGGAGGTCTATATCTAACAGTATGATGATGATGAGCGTGGTTTGCGCAATAGTTTAACACGAATGATACACTGCTGAGCTTTGCAAGGAAAAATTGTTTGTAGGCATTTAGACTATTGTTCTGGGACCAGGTATCTTATATATGTGAGTGTACATGTAAGTGAGCATTCACTGGATGTAACGTGGACTGTAACGTGCATGCATATCCACGTTACAGGATTAATTCGTAGTATGAGGAAATATATATTTGATTAAATAAATAATTGAACATATCGGAAGACGAAATATTGGAATGCACTTTATAAGGTGGACCAATCACGTGATAGGGAATGAGTACGTTGAATGCAAAATAGATACTCCTGACGATCTCCTAAAGAAGTATTTCCGTGAAAATAATAATGATGATACTTATTTACCATTTATTTTTATATCTTTTTATTTTGTATTCACCTTTTTCTCTTTTATTGCACTTGTCATTATTTTTCTCTGCATCACCCAAAGGTTGTCTGGTAGAAAATACCTAACATATTAAATCCGCCTTTGTACATTTATGTGCATGAAGTATTAAATTTTACGATTTGAAATAAGATGGATCATTATTGAAATCATTATTTATCATAAATAATTGCAAAATTCAAACTATTTGCTTGTGTAGAAACCTAAACACTTCACATTTTACTTGACTTACTATTTCTTAAACTCTAAAAGAAACTAATTAAAAATCTACTCAAAAATAATAAATAATGTAAGATCAAGCGAAAAGTTTTACACTTTGGAGTCCGAAACTGAACAGCATCTATCAAAGTCTTTCATAGTTTTTAGTACCTTTCGAAAGGGAATACTTAATTTAACTAAATCAAACTTAAATATTATTTCAAGTGCTGAGTAAAGAATTGTAGAAACAGTATTTAAACTTACAGCTGGTTCCCAAATGTTAATTACTTTGAACCTATCTTAAGTCACATTTAAATTGGATGAAATCTGCGGTTATATTCACCTTCAAATTGAAGTCGAATTTCTAAGAATTTTGTCTGTAAACTTTTCAACAATTTTAAATTAGCATTTGATCATTTTACCAATAAATAATATTTTTATTAGAGTTTTAAAAATATGGCAATCGGTATGTTTAGTGACTTTTGCATTTTTATGTTGATTTAACTATGATTATTTATCAAAGTATTCAACCTTCAACGTACTTAAGCTTTGTTTAATTGTTTTATCGCATTTTTATGATTTGAGATTTATGTGTTATATTAAAATGAACTTCGAGGCCTTAGAACGAAGGTAAAGAAAGAACAGGAGTGGGTTTTATTCAATAAAAGTCTGAATTAGATAGGTCATTAGAATGATGATTCCTCATTTTAAAAATGAAATGGTTTGATATTGTTTTTTAGTAATTAGATGTATAGCAGCAAATGCCACTAGTTGTCCCCTGCGGTTTCCCAGTGACATTAGTTACTGCTCCGCTCACAGGGGTCGTAGTGTATATGTTACCGGCCCAACCCGATTTAGGATGAATTAGTTTGCCTCAATTTTTTACATGGTAATTTATATATGTTTGTTGGGTCAGCTAGTACTGGTATAGATTTAAAATCCAACGAATTTATTAAATAAAAAACAACAAACGTACGGATTGTACTAGTGATATTTTATTAAAGTGTATATATAATTACTATTCCTAAGTGTTCTGCTACTTTTTCAGTTTCTACTCGTGAGAACATGTAATTGGCTTAATGTTTCTTATAAAATTGTTATTCTTTATTTATAAAACTGTTGGTTCTCCTTCGATTAAATAAATAAACGTACAACAGTTATTCAAGAAAAGGTAAAATTACCAGCACAATAATAAATTCAATCACCACAAAACCAAAACTCAAAGAAGAAGTCGCCCCGAATGCGCCGTATTTCTGTAACAATACATTGAGGTATATTCAGGCTAATTATAAAACACTAAGGGACGTCATTAAAGCAGTACTTAAGGAGTTACGATCTCCTCTAAAAGCTTTGCTAAAGCTTTCTGTGGAGAACTGTTTATGCAGAATGTTAGGCCGCCGTGAAATAAAAAAGTTAAAATTATGAAGCACTCATTGTAATTAAAATGACGCTTAATAGCTTATTCTTTGGGTATATTACTTTGTATTTAAATTGGGGTCCCTGAGAACGGCTCGAACTCTCACTGAATCTGTAAAATCTTAAATTTTTCATCTTTAATTTTCTTGAGATACAACATACTGTGGAAGACGGAGCTCAAATGAATACTTTTATATTCCAAATTAATATATTTATGAAATTATTTAATTCGCTTAACGGCTCAGCATTGTCAAGTGATTTTTACTTTCAGCGGGAGTTTTTAATTCTTGGGTAAATTAACTAAAAAAACTTGGCACTAATTCTAATTAAAATTGATAATAAAGAATGTGAATTATTGATGTTTTAAACTACTTTCATAATACGGTTTGAGAAGTGTTTATTTGTAAGGAGTTGTCAGCAACCCAGCAACGTCGAAGCCTTCTAGGGCCAAGGGCTGATGCGAAAGTGGAACACCTGGAACTAAGGCAAGAAAACGGTGGGACATTTAATCAGTAGAAGTCTGACACTGTCGACAAGGGCGTCATTCGATGATTTTTTCCACAATAAAAAAAGTAAATAGCTAAATTATCCAAACAAACTACAGCTTCACGAATACAGACTTACAAAAACGTAAGAACAAAAATACAATTTCGTTTAAACTTAAAATATACGAAACGAAATTGCTAGAGCTATCCAGTCAGCATTTTCTGACTGAGACCCCGAGACAGAACGTCAATCCTTGGTAATATGTCTCCGGTTAAATTCGCTAAATCTCTGTTCTCTTCTGATTCAGTTCCGTTGACTTGACCGCATTTCCACTGTAGCATTTGAAATTTTATTTCAGATAAATCAAATTGAAATGTAATAAATACGGTTTGGTTAAGGGACGTCTTACTATGTAGTTTACAAAGTTTGTTCATTATTTCATCACATTTTTATTATAAAAAAAAATATTTTAAGAAATAGGAAGTTTTCTATGATCTCAAATAAATATTTAATGACATTGAACTATACTTATCTGTTGCCATTCAGTAGTCCCTATCTCCATGGGAAAAGGTTAATTCAGTGCTCCCGCGCGCCTCAAAGAGTTGTCAGCAAACCGTAGAGACCCTGCAGAAGAGTTGAAGCCAACTGAGGCCAAGGGTTCGCGTCCGAAAGGAAGGCTCTAGCCCTGGTATATATGGCAACGTAGGAATGGGGTAGATTGTTTAGTCGGTAAGAGTGTGACACTGTTTCCCGCTCCGCCCAAGGGTGGGATTAGTCATTGAATGATTTAAAAAAAAACAAAAAGTAACGTCAGCTTAGCTAAATGTCTTTTATACCCGCCTCATGAATCATTCTATATTGCTGAAAACCACATGAAAACCCGTTCAGCAGTTTTTGAGTTAATCGTAAACACACAGACAGACGGACGTGATGTAGGACTTTTTTATAATATATAAAGAGTAAGGACGCTTTACAAACGATCGAAATAAAATCTTAATATCACATAATGTAAAAAGACTCTGCTTGCCAACAATAGGACAAAAAACATTACTTATTATTCTTACCATGTCACAATCCACTTCAAAAGTCCTTTCATTTGATTCCTAAAAACGTATGCACCCGACTTTCACGTGACATGTTGAGATAAGTCGAACCCAGATCAAATTCACACTTGATTTAATCTTGAATAAAAATTCCAATGGATTCCCTTTCCAACTCATGCTTATTTAAGGTCATATTATTTTTACTCGGATGATCGTAATAACTCGCGCTAGACTGTGAAAATGGAGTGCGAAATTCGAATTAACGTTAATGAAATAACATGCGAAAATAAATTCATATTACTTTGATAAAATAATGTTTATTGAAATTTGAATACGCGTGTGTTTTACGATTTGGGTGGTTAGTTATACAGTGGTGCATGCATACATGCATTCATAAATTAATTAAAAACTGTAATGTTAGTGCTTATGTCCCAGAAATCCTAAACAAATGTACATTTTTGTCTTAACGCCATCTATTCCCAAACTAATTAGAGATGATAAACATACTTATCCATATATTTCTAAATACATAAAATTTTTTTATTGCTCTAAACTAGTGCTTGACTGCGATCTCACCTGATGGTAAGCAGTGATGCAATCGTTGATGGTGAGGCGCACTAGTTTATTAAGAGCCAGATTCACTCTATCCTTGAAGACACATAAATTATAATCAGACGGAAAGACTGCAGCTGGCAAACTGTTCCAGTCCCTCGATGTACGCGGTATAAATCACGAGGCAAAACGCTTATTGCGGACCATAGATGTCTCAACAACGTAAGGGTGGATATTTGCTGTACGCCAGGATGTCCGATGTCCATACATATTATAGGTAAACTCAAAACCACAACCTCCGGCATTGCAGTCAGGGCTACTGATTACTAGTAGTCTGTAGTAGTAGTAGTCGTAGTGGCCTGTTGGTCTAGACTAACAAGGCAGTCAATGTATATTCAGATAAAATCGACAGTTTGGTATCCTACAACAGTTTCGTCGCCACAGTAAGGATAAAATTTTATTTTATTTTATTTATTTGGAATAACAAACAATTACATAATTAGAAAATAACAATAATAACTTAAAATTACACAATTATGTAATCAACGGCGTTATTCACAACAATCGTAAGTAAGAAATCTCGCGCTTAATTAAAAATTGACAACTATAATGCTTTACTTATAATAAAATTAAATTTAACAAAAACAAAACTAGAATAAAATAAAATAGCTTACAATTTCATAAAATATTATGGTGCAATAAAATAAATTCAGACAGTTACATACATAAAATTTAGAAATTAAAAACATTATATAAAATTTCTCAAGCGATGTGCCATCCACCAGACGATAATTTACGTAGACATAACCCTGTATCGGTGTATTCATAATCAGGTCTTTGTTCTCGAGTTTGACAGAGTCGCGACATCCGCCTCTCCGCTCGAGTTTGGCAAGAGTCTTCGTCAGCATGCGACGGATGTACGTTCATATTGGGTTGCTTAGTATCTTTTTTGGGAAGGAAGGATTGTGATCCTTCCTTCCCAAATTTATGGTTGATTGAAAGTCGTACATATACCTTCTATTGTACTATTTTTTTTTTATCTTAATCTACCATACACATATGTACACCAACTGCACACCACTCACATTTTTACACTCTCTAAACGAGCAGAGACAGCAAAAATGTAAGCAGCGCCGTGTTTTCCCCAAATTATGTTTAGAAACCGAAATTAGATACATTTTGGATTGACTACCAGGAAGTATCTGATTTAATTATGTATTTTTCTGAATAATAAATAACAGTGAAATCTAAGTTGCATCAAAAAAACAACACAATTTACGAGTATAACATCAAATCGTTAAACGCATTTTTGACGTCAGAGATGATTTATGACCAATGACTTGTCAAAGCATTATAACATAAACCATAGGATATTTAGAATCCTTGGATGAAATACAAACGTGTCATTCAGTGGATCAAAGAAACAGATGGCCAGCGTCCATTTTGATCATGGTCTATAGCCAAAACTTTTCTGTAGTCAATCCAGTTTTAAGGCACTACTAGCATAAGGATTCTGTGCTTAGAAAAAAAAAAGAATTCAATAGTTTTTTTTTCAACCTTCCCTAATTCGAGGAATGTTTTTTTCAATAAGTGCACGTGATATAAAAAAATCCTAGCGGCCTAATTCTTCTAGTAGTTGATTCACTTGTATGTAATTTCTTTTTACAGATTTTTATCTATGTTTTAGACTCAATATTATACTCTTTATATAATTACTGTATTAATTTCTAAACTATATCATTAATTTGTAACATAATTATAATATAATAAAATGTCACCAAAAAACCGTTTCGTATCCCCAAAGATCAAAAAGTCCATGTACTATGTGCGTGTATCGAGCTATCCCTCACTTTAAGGACCATCTACACACCGAGGGTGCTCGACCTTCCCCAATGTAAAGGAAACTCTGTTTTAACTTCATCTTTAGGATCCTTATTATTGATTACGTTCAGTCTCGCGCCGTTAATTTGAAGGAGCTTTCTTAATAAATAGACTGTAAACAAGTCTAGTATGAAATGTCAGGTATTTGCCACGTTTCGACCTTTAACGGTTGATTAAACTTGTGTACCTACATTACGGGCAGTTACCAAGAGACTTTAACGTTAATCTTATTTACATTTTGTTTACCACACCTGCCCCTCTAGCCAATTTACAGTCGTACCTATCGTTTAGAGGTAGCGCTTGTAGTTGGCCACGCCCCTAATTACCTAGTTCGGACGTCATCTTAAAGGAATTGAGGGCGTTGCTATCTACAACCGCTAACTCTACACGAAACTATTGTAACTTCGCTAGAGGGGCTGATATTTTTATATAAGGTTAATATTTGTATATATAATATATGTATCTGTGGGTTTATTTTTATTACATTATTACGTTCAAATGGCTGAACTAATTTAGAAGATATTTTTGTAGCATCAATCTCGGAACTACATGCCTTAAAGATGATTTTCTACTTTCATGAGAGCAAAGCTACTAATTAATTAGGTATAATAAATGATTTCAATATTTTATAACGTTCTATATATCAATATAGTTTATAAAATATTGAATATATTTATAATTTGAAATATTGTATATATTTAGGAATCATTAAAATTAAAAATAATAAGTATACCTGCAGCATAAGCTATGTTTAGTTAGTTTGAAACTAGATGGCATTGTTTCATCGCCGTTCTAGACAAAAGCAAGACACATTAGGTATTCATCTTCGCAAGAAATAGTTTCATGAATGCTTCCATAATTTAACAAGGAAAAGTTCTCAATTAAAAATAGCGCACACGAGTAGATATACTGTGGTCGACGCTGAAGCAGGATAACCTCCTAGAATAGAAAAGAATAAAATAATACTTTACTGTACACCAAAAAATAACAAATTCACAGAAACTTATATGAATGGGTACAAAGGCGGTCTTATCGCTGACAGCGATATCTACCAGAAAACCTTAGGATGGAGTATAAGAGCTTGAACTAAAAAAGGGGGTAGCCTATGCTCCTATTTAACTTATCTAACACAATCGTTATACGTAACAAAACCGAGCTTTAAAAGTTGGCTCAAGTTATCAACCCATCGCAATAAAACACTAACCCCTTTTCTCCCACAAAGTTAGATTCTTTTGACATAACAACACACAAAAAATACTAACGCAGAAAAAAGTAATTTCACAGTTTGGAACTCCATTCGCCGGTTGTCGGTTACAACCGGGAATAACATTCGGAGCTACAAAGTTAAATAATAATAACGCGACCACGACGTTTTACATTACGGCAACATGAAGTTAGCCGACCTGTTGTGGAATCACGTGGAACTACTAAAAGGGTTATGTTCTAGAGTAAGAAGGACTGGAGGTGGTATATTTGGAAAGGAGAGTGTTGCAGAATATTTAGTATTTTTTTTGTCATAGTTGTTTAAGTAGGTAAAAAAGTTATTGGAAAAGTTCTGTCAGGTTCGATGAAAACTCATATTTTTATTTATACATTTATTTACTGTTAGTAGGGAAACAAGTTATTGATCACTCGAGACCAGTCATACTTGGCGTAGATTTAAAGTAAATGAATACAGTCAAACTTGTAATCCTAGAGCGTCCTATGGACCAACATTGGGATAGTAGTGGGCTGGTGCTGCAAAATGTCACCTAGCGGCTTTGGATTCGGTGGAAAGGCGTGCAGAGAGGCTGATTGGTGATCCAGATTTGGTTGAGTCCAGTCTTCAAAGCCTCGAGCACAGGCGCAGAGTAGCCAGCCTTGCGGTTTTCTACAGGATGCATTTTGGAGAGTGTGCGCAGGAATTGCACGATTTGATTTCGCCATCCCAATTTTATCTTCGGACATCCCGGCGTACGGCAAATATCTACCCTTACGTTGTTGAGACACCTGCGGCCCGGACTAAGCGTTTTGCCTCGTCATTTATACCGCGTACATCGAGGGACTGGAACAGTTTTCCGGCTGCAGTCTTTCCGTCCGATTATAATTTAGGTGTCTTCAAGGCTAGAGTGAATAGGCTCTTAATAAACTAGTGCGCCTTACCATCAACGATTGCATCACTGCTTACCATCAGGTGGGATCGCAGTCAAGCACTAGTTTATTGCAATAAAAAAAAGAAAAAGTAGTAGGGTTCTTCATTATCATTTCCACCAACTCAGAATTCGCAAATATTGAACGTATGAATATTAGTACGTATTGAAAGAAAAGAAATGCGCAATCATTACATAGTATAAAACAAAGTCGCCTGTCCCTAAAATTCTTGAATGATGTCCGAATTATTTTTCTTAAGATTTTAAAATTTTTATTTGTATTTAGTTCCAAGGCTTTAAAACAAAACACATCCAAATCTTCTAAGCTTCAGGTTAATGTGTAATATTCGAGTGCATTGCGGTGTAACTCATATTATGGCGTCTGGGCTTGTTTATGCATATATTACGGACGCTAAAAGGATAGCTGGAATTGGTTATAAAATATTATACAGTGTGACATGTCATCGTAAAGTTATGCTCAGAGAAATCTTGGGTACGGTACTTCTTTGTTACGCAATTTCTTGTTTGAATTTTGTGTTTGTATGTTTTTTTTTAAATAAATTTGCGCTTGTATTGAGAAAGCCTGACATTACAAGTCTTTTTTAGGGTTCCGTAGCCAAATGGCAAAAAACTGTCTGTCCGTACGTATGACACTGCCACTTTTTCTGAAACTATAAGAACTATACTGTTGAAATTTAGTAGATATATTCTGTGAACCACAATAAGATTTTCACATAAAAATAGATAAATAACAATACATTTTAGGGGTTCCCTATACCCAGAAGTCAAAAAAATAATTAAGTGGTTCAAATTATTGGCCGCTTTATTGGAAAACCGTTTTTAAATTATCGATTTACTCATCATTCCCGCATTATTTCACGCTCTCATTATTTATTTATTTTGATTTTATGTATGTATTCGTGTCATTATGTCTTATTAGTATTATTTCTAATAATTGTATACTGACAACCCTAAATCTATATCCTGTCGCTCAGTCCATCCAAAAGTCGTCTGTAAGAGATTGCCCTGTGCGATAAGACCGCACAATGTACCCTTATTTTAGTAATGTTTGTCCTAGGTACATTAGTAGTTAATGCGATGTACAATAAAGTACAAAAAAAAGCTTGTAATAAATAAATACTTATGTCCATTATTTTTTTTTCTTTAATTCTGCCCCGTCATCTTATTAACATTCTCTGTCCAATGTTAACATTAACAGTTAAACAATCTAATTACCCAGCCAGCATTACAATCAGTCGGCAAGAACAACAGAAACTTCTTACTTAATATTATCGTTGTATAGTAAAACAATAAATAGCTCTTGAATAATTGATACGCAACCAGTGTTCCGAGTGTTTCGTCTCAGCTTTGTTACTTATCTGTTCTTAGAGTTAGATAATTGGATCAAGATCTGTTGTTTAGAACACTGTCAAACACTGGGGAGACGGTTGTCGTACAAAAAATTTCATCTAAAATTAACAATGGCATACTTTTACTGACTGAAACCTGTCGGTGTCTTTCAATTGATTTTTTTTTTTTCATTTTAAGACAGTAGTGATTCTTTCGAACACAACCCTCCAGACCTTTTTATGGTAGGGAAAAATCACGAAAAACATGACGCACAGGGCTAGACTTTGTGGCGGCGCTTGGGGGAAGCCTATGTCCAGCAGGCAACATCTTTCGGCTGAAACGATGATGATGATGAAGAATTTATGTGTCCATACAACATCACCCCACAACCCATACTGCACCTACCAGTATTGTCTTTTCTAACCCAAAGGTTGACTGGTAGATAATGCGTTGTAGCAGATGTACCAATATACATGAACTTTAAATAAATAAATCGCTATTCGTTCTATACGACCGTGTGTCCAAATACTTAGTGAAAGTTGTCTTTTCGCGGGCCCATTGTGGAAGCAGTGAATTATCTCAATGAACGCTAATTAAATTTCTTTACGTCTTACTATGCGCAAGGCGCCCTACAGCGATATCGTTAATTCGCCAAACGAATTGCTTTGTTTGTTCAAGTGATCGTACTAAGTGTGTTTTTAGTGATAGAAGGCTCTTGTTAGATCTAATCGATTGCTTTGTTTACTTTATGTATTAATCGATTATTGGTTGTGTGGAGTCCATGGGTTTTTTTGTGAAGTGGAATATTATACCGTTTAATCGATCCGTATGCATAAAATGATAAAAATATAAAGACTAAGCTATTTATAAATAACTTTCTTAACATTTCAACTACCGTAATTACAGACACAATTAAAAGACAATAGAATAATAATAAAAAAATATTTAAGCTCAATTTTTCTTCGACGCTTTTGATGCTTCTTTTAACATTTAACTAGCTTGCTCCATACTAGAGCGAACAAAATTTTTTTTCGACCTCAATAAATAATCCAAAATAATAAATACATGAGAATGTTCAGCTAATCTATGTATATAAAAGGCGAAACTGACTGACTGACATATCAACGAACAGCCGCAACTACGGGGATTAATTGCGTGGAATTTTGCACAAAACTTCCTTTTTTTTTCTTGAAAGGATTTCCCAAAATTCACCCCCTAAAGGAATGTAACAAAGGTCAAAAGTTTGTATGAACAAATCTACTTATACACGGGTGAAGCCGCTGGCTGAAAGCTAGTGTCTATATATAAGATAACTAGATATGTGCATAGTAACGTAGGTATGTAGATATATCATTTCTTGAAGCTTATTTATCATGCTGCGTAAATATACTGAAATTACCTCCACTATAATATTCCTAGTACGCCACTACACTTTGCGCCTCCAAAGCCCTAGAGAACTGTAACCACTCCATCTTCCACACGTTTACACTATCATTGGCGTACAACACTACCTCACACGTGAATTGGTACGCGTGACGTTCAAATGTATCTACGTTAAAGTGGAAAAATGTTCTTGGGGTATGTTGCGTCTAGACGTTCGAGTTCCTTGGGGACCGACCTAACAACGATCTAAACATTTGCAGGGCCTTTGGACTGGTCATCGTTTTTATTCACCTAATTGTACTTAATTATTTATTTAACCTTCATGTTCAGTAGTGGTACATAGGTGGACTTAATGCAACAAGACATTCTATTCCTTATCTGCCCCCCTATCCAAGTTGATAATCTACAGTTGTTATCGCTAGTAGAAAACGAATCGAATGTATGAAAATGATATAATCTCAACAAATTTTGTAGCTAAGTTCAAATCGTTGAAAACTACAAAATGGAATGTTGTCGTTTCTTCAATGATCATTGCTACATCCTGTAATTTTATGATATTTAATGATAACTACGCTAAGAAGTTTCTATGGTAGAAAGAGAGTCGACACGAAAGGTTCGTGACTTGGCTAGGGAGGCTCACATCATATAGAGGTTTAAAAAGCTAATAAATTACTCCAATTTTATTTATTTAATCTTCATGCAACAAAGGCGAACTTAATTTCTTAGTTATTCTTTACTAATCAACCTAAGGTGGTGACAAGATATGGTGAGTGCATAGAAAAATTTGGTTAGAAAACAGAAGTTGATGTATACAATAAACTCATATGATAAAAAATAAAATCTTATAAAGTAAGGAAATAAATTTTTGAGAAGCTGAGCCACCATTTTACAATCACGAGATCTTGCCAGAACTCTGTCCGCCATGCCGCGACTTGTCGCTGGAGAAATATTGTTAACACGTCTCTGAAGTTTTATCTAAACACGTCTCTAAAGTTTTAGTTTTGCCCTAAATAAAAATAAGTCACAAAATACTTTTTCAAAAATCTTAATCAAAGTCAGATCACGTGCGTACCTATTAAGTAAAGATTCCCGCACCCCAGTCACGACTTTAGCTTATAAGTCATTGCACCCCCAGGATGTAAGCCGGTTAATTGCTATTTATATACGAACATTTTTCATAAATACGCCAGATAACAATTAAGAATTAGGGAACGACGTGCTCTGTCCAAATATCACATTACAGTCTTTGAAATTCTAATCTGATGCTGATGTTATTAATTAATTAATAAAAATAGGAAAAAAACTAACAATGGACATAACTGCTTACCGTAACCATACCTGTTTTTTTATGCTAGGTAAAAATCATCCAATGACGAATCCCGCTTTTGGGCGCAGAGGGAAACATCGTCAGACTCTTACTTACTAAACAACCTACCCCGTTCCTTCCTTGCCTTAGTCCCAGAGCCCTGGTGTTACGCTTTCGCATCAACCTTTGGCCCAGGAAGCTTCTGCCTACCATCAGGTAGGATCGTAGTCAAACACTGGTTATAATTATATCACTTGAAAAAATTAGGCAAATCCTATAATATCCTTATTTTTATTTTCATATCCATAAACATACTCGTATTATTATTTCTAATACATCAAGTCTCTTGTACTTGATTGACTCATGTAAAGATTGATATAACTAACAATAAAAATTAGGACACTTAATGACGGGGCGTGTTGAACTTTTACTGACTAAAAACCACGGCTAGATTTTTACAGTTGACCTTTGCATTTTAGAATCACGACTTACCTTTTCAGAAGTCCTCCCACGGCCCTAGACCGACGGCTGAACGGATATAAATGGAAATACGGCTAAACAGTGGCCCGGATTAGACCACAGCTTAATCCGTCTAATAATATTCCAAATGATATTTATATTCCTTTTTTCTAGGAGAAGGAATGGACGTAACCCACCACCTGAGCTCACTGCAGGTTGGTTGATTAGGCAGTAGGATAATTTTTATTCTGATAGTAATTTACTGGCAAAACTAGTCGTTACAAGATTGACAATCTGTGAACATTCAAACATACTTAATAAATTTTGTGGATACTATACGTTGCTACTCAATAGTAGGTCAGTTTATAGAGTACTCAGTGCCTATTCAATTTAATCCGGATAAAATGCAATCCGGATATTGCATTTCTAAAAGCTAACAATTAACTGAGGTCGGTAATAAAACTGAAAAACAAAATATTTTTTTTATTTGATGTGTACAAAAATAATTATACAACAATAGTAAAGAGTAATAGATACTCATACTTACCTAGGTATAGGTAAGTTTAAAGCGGTGCTGGGCATAGTAAACCCCGCGAGCCAGCTCTGGCCTGCGAAAGTATTTTATCCGGCTCGCCGATGGTTCTTCGACTGGAATAGTATATGACCCGTGATAATCACATTTTGACAATCCAGAACTATAAAGTAGATTCTAGTTAGTAGAATAATACTTGCGAAAGTTTGCCCACCACTGATCTAAAGGGTTTTTTATATGTATGAGATCATCACATAATTTCTTCCGCTGTAAACTGAGTGAAGAAGAGAGTCAAAAGTAACTAAAATTTTTCCTCTTAACGTGTTATAAGGTCACGGTAGCTTCATTGAACCATTGCGAATCCTATGGGTCTCGTTTATCAATTTGAAAACATCCTGGACTTAAGAGAAGTCTCTCGTAGGTTGGCATTGAGTTTACAAACCTTCAGTTTACAAATAATAATCTTACCCATAACTTTAACAGTAATTTGCAACAATTCACGTTTAATCCTTTTCAGGACATGGCTATTCTTACAGAAGTACACCTTTGACCCACTTCCATAATGTCCCATTCAGTGCTCAAACTCCAAGATTAATTCTTCGCCGTGACAAGGGTTTTCATCTGGATATTTGAATCGAATACCTGGAACATTTTAATTTAGAATTAAGGTCATTTTGTAGAAGTAATCAAAATTCGAGAATAATATAGGTATCGGCTCCCCTTTCAATCAAATCCATGGGCTTTAAACTAAAAAAAACATTTAAAACTCATTGGAATGTTGCCCTGTTTTTCACTATAAATATTACTTACTAATCTGGATATCTTTAAGAGACAAGCGCTGGGTTATTTTTTCAGATGAAAAATACGTAGAGTAGGTATGTTTGATCGGTATTATACAATAGAATCTAAATAAATAAATAATCGTCAAAAAAATCAATGCGACACTATTAAACTAAAATATCCCAAAATGAAATAAAAAATATCTAATTTCATTTTAAAATCGATCACATATCCGATCTATCCCAACACATATTTCAAAACCATTCAGTATTGAAAATCGGACTGACTCCAGAATTTCATAATAGTCCTTCGTCAAACTGACATCACAAAACCGACCACCTTGAAATAGAAAAGTCCCGACTCGTAAAAATCGTCATGTCACTGTCACAGCATACAATTTTCCCGACCAAAGTCAAAAATGGATCCGCAGTACCACAAGCTGAAGTAGGGAATTTTATTAGTGTATGTATTTTTGTTGAGATAGATTTGGTTAAAATCCCTTAGGGAGACGATTGCGGCAAGTGACGTCTTCTAATATTACCATTTAAACAAGTTTTATGGTAATCGCTGCGAGACCGGGAAGCTTATTTTCAACTGAATTTCGGGAACGTTTTTCTTTCACAAGTTTAAAGGCGAAAAGTTACAAGATTTCTGATACCGACCGTTAATAGGCTTGGATGTTGTTTTAGAATAATTTAACATTAATTAAAGAAGTTTAGCTTTCAAATTCTTGATTGGTTAATGTTATCTCTTCGATTTATTTATTTAGGTGGATAATAAAGTCGAATATTTGTTTTGAGTTGATCAGAATAATGGGTTCTTCAAACAATGGTCCTAGTTGGAGTATTATTTAATTGCATATATTATTTCAACTACTTTGATGGACGTGCTCTATACAAATGGAACAATGGACGATGCAATACATCTAATGTGGGTCAGTGCTTTTAATTACTACTGACATTACGAGGTATATTACTTTACTATGTTGGAAGTGCTCTATAGCAAACAGGGTTGGTTATGAAAATAACAACCGGAGAGGTAGTATACACAATGACAACAGTACACAACATGTACTCGTATATTTTAAGTGGACGTTGATTGAAAATACAAAAAATCTCGGTTAGATTTGACTAAAAACTAGAACGACATTCTTAGATAGGTAAAATACTCCTAGAATAAAACACATAAATTTTACGTAAACAACACGGTGCAATAATATATATTACACCATTTTACATTCAAAACTTTTTCAAATTCGCGTAAAATTCTAGGAAATAATGACAAATCAAAGGAAATTTAACTAAATACTTTATTATTTTTCTTAAGTTACCTGGTGTTACGTTCCGGTTTTAATAAAATGGTTTAGATCTAGATAGCTTTTTCCTTAATAGTCAAGATATAATAAAGATTTAATTAGAACATAATACAGTGAAGTATCTTGAAAATTATAAAAGGGACGATTTTGTACAAAGTAAGGTTATTGTTTACTTACTAGCTTTTGATCCTTATTTGCTCAGGAACTATCGAATGGTGTTTCAGCTACACAATTTTGTAATGTGTTTTTTTGTCGAAACCAACGGATTCGATCCTTAGATTTCTTAGTTAGGGATATTAACTGCTCTAAAATTCAATAACGCCGTGGTAGTTTTTTTTTTTAAATTAGGTACGAGAAACTGAGCGGAAAATATACTTCGAATAGTATATTTTTTCTCTTGCTTGAAATTGGGGATACTATCCATGCCAATTTAAAAAAATCACCGAATACAAAGAGTCTCAAACTAATTTCAAATACATACAGTAGATTCACACAGAAATGCAATACTTTTTACATCTTATACAATACTCACGATCCAAAGGGAAAATCAGGTTCAAGTCCACAACAAAATTATGGTAAATATTTATCTTGAGATAGTATATTGTTTCACGATACCCTTCCCACAAAGATCCGATTAGAAAACTTTTAGCCACCATCAAAATGAAATTTTCATCGGAATTTTATTAATTTTGCTTCCATTTTTGCTAAAGTGCAGTTTTACTTCCAAGGCCTGTATTCCCTACGGTCCTTTGTGTTCAATAGTTTCCATACGTTCTGAGGTTTACGGCTACAGTGCGGACCATAAGTTGGGTAATGTATTAGGCGCAACGCTCCTTGGGGCTCTATACGGAGATGCTTAAAACGTAATGTATAGCTTTCTTATAATGCAGAGTGGACTTGCGAAGTGGGTTAACCCTTAATTTGGCAGAGATGACAATTGTTTTCTGTTATGAAAAAACTTGAATTTTTTAAGTGTTAGGGTTGAAAAGAACTTGGGAAAAATGGAAAAAAAAATATTTCATTTACAGGTTTTCAGGAAATCAATGTTCATCACAATGAACAATGCCAAATACTTTGAGAACAACAAGTGCTTTGAAATGTTCATTGTGGTAAACACTGTCAAATAAGTATCGTTAAAGCTGGTGAAATAAAAACACTATGTGTATCAGTAAATCAGACTATTTATTATGGAAATCTAAAAAACAATTGCGGGGACTTTTCCCGGTAACAAAACAAAGTCTCATATTGCATTTTAAACAATACACAGATGTATTTTTTTGACAATACTTGCAACGCCCCATGTCTTCTTTTATGCTGGGATAGTGACCTATATTATCGAATCGGATGGGGCTTGTAGGCCTGGCTGATCTAGGGTTTAAAATTTTGCATTGTTGTAATTTTTCAAGAGGTTTACGTCTATTTTTCTTTGTCAAACCTATGTAAACTTCGTACCGAAATATTTTCAATGACTTTTTTTTTCGTTGAGTTTGTCCATGACAATTATTACGTTTGTGTAAAAGCCAAGCATTATTAATGCATACATCTAACAGTTGGCTAAATATTCCTATATACCACCGTCTTGTTTTAAATGGAACTTTATATAATGATATAAGCATGTCGGCCAGGTCTACACCCCCCATGTGTTTATTGTATTCCCGAACAATTTGTGGGCAATCTACATCAATTTTTTGCTTTTGTTCTTTGCAGTATCTTTTAATTTTTTGCAATGGTTCGGAACCAACAAACGTGCTAACTAGAGTTACCGGTTTATTGTCATTCCAGCGCACAATAACTAATTTGTTCTTATCACAAACGACTTGTGAATACGCACCCCTTTGCTTCTTCTTCATAGCCTTGTCGTCCGGTAAAATTTTTTCAGCACCTCTAATTCTGTTGCCTCGTATTGTGCCCAGACCGAAGACTCCGTAATTTTCTTTCAATATATAAAAGAGCTCTGGGGATGAGAAAAAATTGTCACAAAACACAGTTGCTGGTTTTTTTTTAATAGTCCGAGCCAATGCTATGACAATTTGGGCTCCAAAACCAAGGGAAGATTCCTGTTCGGTGAATGTGTACGAACGGAAGGTATCTTCGCCTGCATACAAAATGAAATCGTATATCATCCCGCTTACTCCAGCACGTACAT
Organism: Mythimna loreyi; assembly: GCA_029852875.1. Lineage (NCBI taxonomy): Eukaryota > Metazoa > Arthropoda > Insecta > Lepidoptera > Noctuidae > Mythimna > Mythimna loreyi. The sequence continues at coordinate 13,637,445 of CM056787.1, forward strand.
AATTTTTGAACCCCCATTTATTGGGCTTGTCTTTCATGTATTGCTTTCTGTTTCCTGCTTTCCTGCCCTTATAGGGTATCATCATCTCGTCTACACTGAACTTATTCTCATTTTCTTGCTTTAAACAATTCCTTCTTATTTTTTCTACTATAGGCCTTACTTTATAATATCTGTCCTGTCCTGTCCTGTCAGTCCTGAAAGTTGTTGTCGTTGAAGTGCAAAAATCTACGGATCTGTTGATACCGTTTCAACGGCATAACGTCGGCTATCTGCCCGTATCGAAACTTATTGCTCCAATAGTCCAGATAGCATGGCATTTCAACAATTCCCATCATAATATGCATGCTAATAAAATCTCTCATCTCATCCTCTGAAACTTGAATGGATTTTCCAGTTTGTTGTACGGAGTACAGGTTAGTCTGTTCCACTAAGTCGGTAAATATATCTTCAGAAAAGAATAGATAAAAATAATTGAGGGGGTCATCATCTGGAAAATCAACTGAGGCTTCGTGTGTTTCTTCAATTATGGCGCGGTGGCGAAAAATACCTTTCTTCCATTTATATGTAAGGGTAAACTTTGGAATTTTCTTTGTCTTTTTGGCAGCTGGAGCTATCTGTTTTCGGGCTCTAGTTTTTCTAATACGAGTACTAGAGGGCCCAGGCATTGGCGACCCTATCTCAGATGGCAGAGATATCATTGAGGATAATGAAGGCACACTATCATAATTTGGTTCCCTGGATGGTGTATCAGGGCAAATTTCCTGTAAAACTGGAGTTAATTGAAGGGCTTCGGCGTGAAATATATCAGATGGTTCTAGCAGTTGTTCATCTTCAGTTTGAGTTGTTTCTGGTTCTGGGCTACTATTGATATTTAAGCGTTCTAAGGAGGAATTAATAGAAGGAGCTGAAGATGAAACCGGGCTTGGAGAAGGTGGTGGCAGTTCATTGTCACTGTTAGTGTCAGATTTATCGCTAGTATCGGATGGTGCATGCTCGACAGGAACAAGCGCTAATATTCTTTGCGTGCGGTCTTGTATTTTATGCTGTTAACAAGCGAAAAAAACCATAAGCCCATTGAAAACCCACCACATAAAAGCATAATTATCATTTGCAAATAATAGTTATACCCAACTTGGCAATGTTCATCACAATAAACGTACCAAACAGACAATACTTATACGAGTATTTGGCAGTGTTCACTGTGATGAACAAACAAGTTTGCCCCCAAAAATAAGTAGAGAAAAACTCAAAACATTGCACAAAAACTATTCGAAACCAAAGAATAAATATTGCTTAGTAAATAAAAAGCATGAAAAGTTTAGTTTATTCATAAAAAACGTGTAAAATAAAAACATTTACCTTGCGAAGAATTGAGTGCCCGCGTCTTGCTGACATCTTGTCTCGATAATGACAGATGAACGATGTTGCCACTAGTGGATTATTTTTTATACCAATAAATATATTTTAAACTTGCCATAATCGAATAAAAACCCGAAGATTAGTAGATAGTAGTCGCTCAATATTTATTTTTTATGAACGTTTATCACAGTGAACGTAGTCAAATTAAGGGTTAACGGAGTGTTGTATATTTTGCAGTAATGGTTTGGTTGAGATTTTGTTAATTAAGTAAGGGTTTCAGAGAAATGAATTGTTTGTTTGTGTGTTAACGGATTTAGTAATGGTTTGTTTCTCATGTATATAATATATGTATATCGCCTTCTTAATCTAAAATCTTAATTTTTAAGTTATAAATATCTACCTCTTTATACCTAGGCCCTCCTAACTATTGTTGTATATAGCGTATGATTTTTTTTTCTAATATTCATAGTTTATTTAATAACTAGATTATACTAGCGGCTTTGCCCGCGTAAAAGTAGGACTCTCATCAACTTTGGAGCCCCTTTCATCCCCTTAGGAAGTGAATTTTGAAAGATCTCGTGCTCCCTGACGACATAAATTGAAACCTTATGCAAAATTTTACGCTTCTTATCCTAGGTAAAAATCAATCAATGACGAAACCTGCCCTTGGGCGGAGCAGGAAACAGTGTCAGACTCTTACTGAGTTCGCCTTTGTACATTGTTATGTGCACAAAGTTTTAATAAATAAATAAACAACCTACCCCGTTCCTACATTGCCAATTTCGGCTGTGTGTTGCTATGTTAGTCAAGTCAGTTTCTCCTTTCATCATAAGTATCCAGTTTTGGCGAGAGGCACAGAACCGGTCGGCCACAGGCCATGTCCAACAGTGGACATCTTTCGGCTAGAACGATGATGATGATGATCCAGTCCTGTAGTAACCAGTGAAGGATCATGTTTTAAAACTAACTTCCTTGCTATAACACGGACACAATCAAATCTTCAGATTTATAACAAACCAGTTTAACTTTTTGCTGTTACCACCGAAGTTTTTTTGTTTTACGCGTAAAGTTTTTATTGCCCCAACGAGTTTCTACAAGTTGGATGTGTTTTATGGGGTACTATGGTGTCTTGGTAATCGTGATATAGATTATATAGACCCTATATACTCTAACAAACATTTAGTTACTACTAATCTGATAGGTCAGTTTTTTTTTTTTGAGGTGGAGAGCGCGTCAGTCTGACTCAAACCAACTTGTGCCATAAGTTTACTATTTACAGAATATAATAAAATAGACTTTACTGTACACCAAAACTTTACGTAACACAACTTATACAATATCTCTTTTCTGTCATCGGACAACCCGACGCACGGCGAGTATCCATCCTTACGTTGTTGAAACCTCTACGGTTCGGAGTCAGCGTTTTGCTTCTTCTTTCATTCTGCGCACATCGAAAGACTGGAACAAATTGCCTGCCGCAGTCTTCCCATCCGATCATAATTAGGGTGTCTTCAAGGCGAGAGTGAATAGGCTTTTAATAAACTAATGCGCCTCACCATCAACGATTGTGTTTTGTTTTACATCAGGTGGGATCGCAGTCAAGCATTAGTTTACAGCAAAAAAAAAAAATACTTACAGCTGATACATTCAGGCCATTTACTAATCATTGAAATTGCCCTTAGCGCCACTATTACCTCTACCCTTGTTAGTTTCATTCGTGCAATTAGACAGAAGTCTCATATAGACGTTTCTCCATTTACTCGAACATTTCAAGTATTGCCCTGTGTTAAAACCGCTGGTAATCGATTCTCTATCGAGTACATTGAGTGTTATTGAGGTGTTTTCCTTTACCCACGTAATGGATTTTTCATTTATTCTTTTGTTTTTGTATGTCTATCTCTCGCAATGTTTGTCATTTACTCACCTTTGCAGTTTAGAAGCTTCCGATAAGTGTATTTGCTCTGTTGTCTGTTTTTACTGATAAATCTGGAACTACTTGCTCCATAGGTTTATTTGCCGAGCATATTAATCCTTTCAATGTTCCCACCGCAGAGACTTTAGGAGAGGGAATGGGCCCTATTCTACCACGTAGGCCCAGTGCGGGTTGGTGGTCACATATCTTCGCATCTTTGTTTCTAAGACTTGCCGTTTGCCTTAAGATGTTTTCCTTCACCGCTTTGAGAGCAATTGTGATGAAATAAATTACGCAATCATGCGTCAGGCTAGGTTTAAAAAATATAAATGTCCTGATTTTTTTATTGATATAAACCAGTGCAAATCAGTGTTCACTTGATGGTAAGCAGTGATGCAATCAAACAAACAAACTGCATAATACGTACGCACATGCTTAATCGCTATTATGTTATAATTAATGTTATAATACCAATGCAGGTTAATACAATATTATACAATCTTGGTGAAGGGACTTCGTAGAGACCGCTGTGATCAATTACTACAATGTCATTGATAATTGATTAAGCTTTACAGATTCTCCAATTATACAAAGCAAATATTTTGATATATATGTCGGCTCGTGTCCAGGATCGGGTGTCGGGTCGAGCTCTGGTCTATCAGATCTATCATGTGGGTCTATGTGGGTATCGTGCAATGAATAACAACGGGTAGGAGTTGAATCGGTTTACTTCTCAATACATTTCGGTACAGTGCACTGTTATCACTTTACAAATTACAACAAAACGGACAGTTTCAGAACGTCTTGACTCTGCGACGGGCTGGCTGAGAGAGAGCGTCCGCTTCCTGGGCGGGTTCCCTCCTCCGCAAGCTCGCAGCAAAGCGGAAACGTCACCGACTCTGTCAAGCGCGCCATCTTTGTTTAGTTCTTCTAGTTGCCACTAGATGGCGTGCCATGTCTTGTTGTCAACAAATCGACGCCGTCTCCGACATATATGTATTACAGAATAGTAGCTATTACCATCATCATCATCAGCCTTTTTAATGTTCCCACTGCTGGGACACAGGCTTCCTCTCTAAGAGAGGGAAATATAATAGTAGTTGTACTTTCTGGGTATTTCGTAATATTATATAGGGTTATCAACAATATGCTACAGCGCGAAATGCGTTTCTTGTGTGAACAAAAAAATAGGCTTGGTATGTGTAGAACAATAATTTTATTGATCACCGAGAGTCAGCGACAACGCACTTCGTAATAACGTATAATCAGTTCATTGTGAACGAGATGTTAATAATGGTTTTAAGTTTTAACATAATATGTAAAAGCGAATAACTAAGTGTAATATGTTTATGTTTGGTCTAAACAATGCATTGTAACGTAATGTCAGCCGCTGACAGTGAGCGGGCGTTGTAAATTTGGTTTGTTTGCATCCACGCTTCGCATTAGGCGGGATTGAGATCTAGTACTAGTTTACACTGGTTTATATGAAGTTAAAAATTAATCATTATATAAAATATTATTTTTAATAATGTAAAAGTGGTAGTATTAATTTTACCCCTGTTAAATTGTATCAAATTACGTCAATTATTTAAAAACATTTCCTTTATTTCTATAGGTATAAAAGCAAAGAAAGTCCAACTCCCCAAACGGAGTTAATAAAAAGAATGAGAGCAGAACGTCTCAGTTTAACTTTTTAAATGCTTGGCCGCGGTCCTCCCGGTGATTTATAGAGGGAAGCGACCCTATCGGTGGCCACAAACTATTTAAATTAGAATGTTGTCTCAGATAGCCATGAATGCGCCGATCTATTACACAATGAGTTATGCGCTGCAAGGAAATAGTGCTGTTGGAAAGAAGGGGAAAGACAATAAAAGTTTTATTTCGATGAGTTGGGAAAAGAAAATGTCTCAGGTTTTCGGGGTGACCGAAAGTTTAGAGTCAGGCATTTTAAGTAAGGTTACTTCTAGCGTGCAGCGTCGTCGACCATATCATCGCTTACCATAAGAAGAGATAGTAGTCAAAGGTCGATTATTCCTGTATTAAAAAAGACATAACCGCAAACTAAAATTACTCTTGTATCGTAGTTGCTTTTACAAAAACGTCTACCTACGAAAGCTATATCTGTAGGCTATTTGATTCGTGCGGAAATTTACTCTACGACATGCTTCCGCCGTGTCCTCGTTATCGGCGGCAGTGATCTCTCACTCCGGGCCTTGATACAGGACATGGTCCGAAGTGAGGAGGAGTGGCAGGCGGTCACCTCCTTTTGCGATGCTTCGCAAAAGGAGGTGGTGGTGGTGGTGGTGGTGGTGGTGACTGCTGTAATGCTAGCACAAGAGTAGGTCAGCAAAAGGGGTAGGTCATTTTGTCAGTATGAGTCTGACACTGTTTCCCATATATTTTCCTTCACCATTTTATGAGTAGATATAATAAAAAAAATGAAATTAATGCTCCTGGCTGGATTTGAACCCACGACATATAATTTGTAAGTCGGGGCAGTTACTACAGCCCTAACTGGCAGATAATTGCTTAAAATTGTGTTCTGTTCTGAAATTACTTGGCTGACAGCTCAAACTAATTTAATAAATTGTGTTTCAAAGTAACAAGTTGTGAATATGTCAACTTAGCACTCGTATTGTCGTATTTCCGTGACCCTTTTGTGTGTTAATTAACTCATATGATACTCTGTGGTTTCCGCCATTACAGAGGCCGCATCCTTCCATCCCATGGGTATCATAAAACGCAACTAAGGTTTTAATACAAGGAAGGATGTAGAAGTAAAATCAAAACATTACATCGTTCTATTTACCCTGAAAATTAATAAGTAAACTTTTTGCACGTCAAATTGTAATTTATTAAAACAATATCTTCCAGAATTTTGTAATACATAAAAATCACAAAATTCAGACTATTATGTTATACGTCAATTGAGTTTTTTTTTTAAAGCCTGTATATTAAGCGGCAAATAAGTTTAACCATTTGCTAAGGTTACGCATCATTTCGATTGAGACCCAAAAATTGGTTATAATCCTCATCACACAAGTACAACCATTAAGATGGTCGAAATTTGAATGCGCTGTAAAAAATTTCAGGTCTAAATCGAAATAATACTCTGGGTTGAATGAGAGGGAGTGTCTGACTTTTACTACCTAAAACTCTAGAGTGTTTTTCAATAATCCCTATTTGCGGGACCTATGATAATTGAAACCAGGGCTGCCTGAATTATCACAACTCTCACAAGAAAGGCGGCATTCCTGACCATATTTGCTGATATCTCTATGAGACTCGAGGCTGGTCCTTACCGGATGAGCGGATGACAAACTATCGATAGCTCACCTTCCACAAACAAGAGCTTACGGTAGCCGGTAGTTATCCAACGACTCCTAATGCTTGGGGCGTCTTGGGGGGTCTTCGTCTCGGTTAAAGCAAAAGGCTGGTCTCTTTCTCACGATTTAGGTCTCTTTTGTTTGCATTATTACATCACAGAAAGAAATTATCGCCTCCCATTCCCTCTCACATACCATAGCGGCCATAGCGGAGCTTACTCCCGCTGCCAATTAATTCCACAAGAATGTGATGGCAATGAGATGAATGGATTAGAGGTTGGTCCTCCGTCAAAGTGGAATAGGCCACCATTGCATGCTCCACCGTGTCTATTGGCCTCCACCATGCCCCACACGGGATTTCTGCTTCCTTTCCTTGCATTGCTACTTTGCAGACAGAGGTGATCGCCTTCACCGGGTCTTTCGGCCTGCAGCATGCCCCACTTGTGGACAAAGACTTCCCAGCATTCGTTATACACTTCTATGTTATTTGTTTTCTTGCAAAGACGCTACAATTCTATACGAACCCACTTTGACGGTAACCTGCTGGATATATCTAAATTATACAAAGCCTTTATATACGCAACAATTATTTTTACTAACTTTCATACTCAACTTCTTTTATCGCAACAGAAGCTTTATAATCATTTAGAACCTCTTTCTTACCCACGACAGCGATATTTCCTGGCAATAATACAGCAAACAAATACCATTCACACAACCACACATTTAACCCAAGAACTGTAATACTTTCTTCCAACAAAAATCTCTTCTTAGTACATCCAAATCTGTATCTAGGCTCGGAAAATGAGCTGAAGTGAAAAGTTTACGCGTTGCGTAATCCTGACATGTAGGTTACGCATTATCGGCTCAGCCGTGTCACGCCAGATGACTCGGCAGTTACAATATAAGCAAAACATAGAACCGCACTCACTGTCTACTTGTAGGTGTGGGGGCATATTGCGGTGCTACTCGAGAAGGTAAAACATTTTTTTAGGTGCCATTTTTTTTTACTAATTAAACTGTCTACTTCCGATCTTTTTCCATTCTTATATTCTGTATTGAAAATAAATAACAGAAGGATAAATAACAGAACAGGTGTTGTACACAGATAAGTTTAACCCATAGTTGAGTTTTCTTACGGCCAACATAGTGAAATTTTAAAACACGAGGGCCATCCATATGCACAACAGAACTTAAGTTACTCCAAACATAAATTGTATTAAACTTAAAACTAAAATAAATTACACAAATACATAAACATACTATACACAACAAATAAAACTAATACATACATATTTATGGGTCATGTTGACAAGAAAGTAGTTCTTCCCCTGAAAACCTCCAACGAGGGGCTATCCCGAATTGTATGTGGAATGAGAGTTCGCGCACAGCTCGAACAGTGAAAGATCAATACAATACTATATTTACTATGTTTATATTTTTAATTTATTGAATGCTTTTTTTTATCGTGTATTTTGTTTATATAGTAGTCAGTAAATATGTTGAAAATTCAGCCTTCAATTATTAAATAAAACTTTCAAATGTGACTGAGTGCATAGTTGAATAACGTTAAATCGCTGAATGTCAAAGTATGCATGGTAGTCCGAAAAAAAAACTCCGGGGATCTAAAACGCAAAGCAAAAAAGGAACATAGGTTTTAGTCAGTAAAAGTCAGACTCGACTTGCTCCACCCTAGAGCATATCATGGATCCCACCTAAAAAATACAGGTATTACAATCTTATGATTAAGATAGATATTAAAATAGAATATACACCCTCGTTATTCAAGTCTAAATAAAAAAATAATACTCTTTATCCTACACCATCAAAAATTAAAATGATTAGTGTAACCTGTGGGAGTAACAACGGGTGGTCTTAATGCTAAAAGTGAATTCTACAGACAACTTTGGATAGATTTGACAAAGAATGAGAAAAAGATACGAGATAGATTGTTGTGTACTATTTATTCACATTAAATACAAGTAATATATATAAATATATACAATATACGAAAGAAGATAAATGGCTTGCCCTTCAACATCTTCCTGCCCTTCCCACGTTACTTGGGGTAGACTAAACATTACTTTATCTCCCATACTTCCTGTTGGTCTCAATTTAACACCAAAAATACAATATCATTCGAAACATTATCTCTCAAGGTATATCTCTTGCCACAAGACTCGACCCCCGCCGTACGTGTTTCCCAGGGACGCAAGGAGCACAGACATAAATTCCGGGACGCAAACTGTAGCCAGCTGTTCCGCTGTTTTGGGGAAATAAATACGGATTAGACGCGGCACGGTAAAGCGGAGTACACACCGAACGTTTGAATTATTGATCGTACGGGTCTTTGGAAGACAACAGCGTCTTCGAGTTTCTGTCCGTGGCTGTCCGTCAATTAGTGGTGGGGTTATTCGGCTGGTGTACACCTGGTTTTCTGTGCTTGGTTACACGGTATATTGGTGTACATGGTGGTCTTTAAGACATTGCTTGAAAATCATCCATGACCAATGGATTGCCTTGATTGAACTTACCGAGCGGACAACGAGACAATCTGGGCCGAATAATCGTTACGTACGAACTTAGCGACGAGTATCGAAAATTTTAAAAATGCCTAAGCCCCGTGTGGAGCTGTGAGGTTCTCTAGTTATGTATACTTTATTACTAGCAATACTTCCAGATATTCCATTTCATAGTTTGAGTAAAAAAATTTTTGAAAAAAAAATTTTTAAAGAAAAACTTCCTTTTGAATTTTAAATTCCACTAACACTGAATAATTGCTTTCGTACCGTACTTTCTTAGGTTTTAGTAGCTCTTTTGCTCACGTATTTAAGAGCAAAGCCACAGGGGTTCACTACTTACACATGGTAATGATACGAGTATATAAGCAAAATCGGCCTTGCAATGTTCCCATTACTAGGACTCAGGCCTCCTCTTCAGTAAAAGAAATGGGTCGTAGTCCACCACGTAAGGCAGTGCGGATTGGTGGCTGTCACATGTCTTCAAATCTTTGGTTCAAGGACATTTTTTTACCGTTTTGAGAGCAGTGGTGATTAATTAAATTACTCAAAGTAATGAGCCTGACTTGTTTGAGACCTATAACTATACTTTTTGGAGTTTATTGGAATGCTGAAAAAACCGATAATGTTCGTTACTTATATGAAATACGTATATTGGTCAATTATTTTTGTTAGATCTATTTCACAGTTTATTAAAGAAATGACAAGAAAAATATCTGGACATTTAATAAACAAACAATCAGTTGATTGGACCTATTATCAAAATTCCCATCCGATTATAATTTTGATATCAACAAGGTTAGGGTTGATAGGCTCTTAATAATGTGCCTCATCATTGATCACTGCTGCACACAATTGCATTACTGCGTACCATCAGGCGGGATTGCGGCTGAGCTAAGGTATAATAAGTATTGAAAAAAAAAGTCATTATTATAGTCTTTTTCTTTTCTTTCAACACTTCTATTTTCTTCCAAAAAAACTTGACATTATATTTTGGGATCCAACTTGTTTATATTTCCAACCTAAAAAGTAATAAAACTTTTCAACGTCACGTAACCAACGAAATGGAGCTTATTTGGTCCGCTTTCGCCGTGGAAGTGTTTAAATAAACTAAGTATTTGAGACGTCGTAGACACGTAGAAGTGCTACGAGCTACGCGGCTACGTGGCTACGAGATTTATTACTACGCCGTAGCTCCATATAGAATTGAGTATCGCTAATTGTCACAATAAAGTGTTTATTGGTGCTAAAAGTCCGTCTTCTTTGAATGATTAAAGTGAAGTATCCTGTAATTGCCTTTGTATTTGATGTTGGAAAGCTATTGAAGTGTTCCAATTTAATTTGAGATGGAAATATAAGAGTAAATTGAACGTGACCTTGGAAATAAACTTCAGACACCGATATTATGTCTTCATTTTTAGGGTTCCGTAGTCAAATACGGTCTATCTGTCTGTCCGTCCGCGGAGAATCTCGGTGACCGTTAGCAATAGAAAGCTGAAATTTGGTATCAATATGTATATCACGCCGACCAAGTTATAATACCTATGTAAAAAGTGGCAAAAAATTGTTTATTAGGATACCCTAATAAACTATTTTTTGCCACTTTCTTTATTTACACACACTATACGTACCCCTAGACGTAAAGTGGGGAGTGATTTTTTTTTCATTTCAACCCTGATGTGTGATATATTGGATAGGTGTCTAAAAACGAAATGGAGGTTTATTAAAATATTTTCTAGGACAATTATTTTGAACTTGATAGATATAAACAGTATTTGAAAAATTGTACAAAATAATTTCTGAACTAAGTTTGTAATTTAACTTCGTTTTAATAAGATTTTATTTTCCTTTACGGTGTCTGTCTTTAGAAATATGTAATAACTTGTTACAGGGTTTGCGAGACTTAATAACATTAATTTGAGCGACGTAATGTTCAGGGTTAAAGCCTCTTTAAAAACTATAATGAATTTACGTAACATGACTTTACAAAACAGAATAAATAATGAAATAAGTTTTTGAAAACTCCTATTACAAAGTCAGCCTTCAAAGCGAAAGCCACTAACTCATTTCTTAAATTCACTTAACTAATTTCCTAGTAGTATAACGTAGAAGACAATGTAATTAAACTATGCTTTGGTATTCAGAGCCGCGAGTCAATTTAAAACGTTGAACCTCTTGGACACCTTGGATGCATATTAAATCAGCCGATCTTGTGGTAACACTGCTTGATGTTGAAAATACTGGAACTGACAATATATTTAAAACTAGCTTTTGTCAGCGGCTTCGCCCGCGTACATAAAATATAGCCTATGTCACTCAGGAGTAACGCAGCTTTCTATTGTTACTATTTTTTTTCCAATCGGACCAGTAGTTCCAGAGATTACCTCCTACAAACAAAAAAACAAAGAAATAAAAAAACAAACTTTACCTCTTTATTATATTAGTGTAGATAGTGTAGATTAGTGTAGATAGGATTTATGACAAAGTCTGTACGACAGTTTGAATATGTAGTGATGACATATCTGACTCCAAAACGTAGTCGCTTAGTAGGGGCTTTATCAGAAGACCTAAAGTCTTTTCTATCATCGGACATCACGACGCACGGTGAGTATCCATCCTAACGTTGTTGAAACCGCTAAGGCTCAGACTGTTTCATTTCATCTTTCATTCCACGCACATTGAACAACTGGAAAAAATTGCTTGCTGCGGTCTTCCCATCCGATTATAATTTTGGTGTCTTCAAAGCTACAGTGAATAGGCTTTTAAGAAACTAATGCGCATCACCATCAACGATTGCATCACTGCTTACCATCAGGTGGTATCGCAGTCAAGCTAATGCTACTTATATTTGTGATAATGGAAAGACTATGCTCATAGTATTTTTACGAGATCCCGTCAGATATGAAAATTGTTATTTTTTAACGTGTGTTGTATTTTTTGTAACTGTTGTGTGTGTCTGTACTGAATAAATTTATTTCAATTCTATTCTTTTCTATTCTTTTCTATTCTATTCTAAAATATCCGCAGGAGCACCAAGGTTGAAAAATTTCAAGGTCAAAGAGTTGACAAACTTAAATAGCAGTAGGCAGAGCACATTGCTGGTAGAACAGATGGAAACGAAAAGTTCTGGAGTTGCGACCACTTATCAGAAGACGCACTGTCGGAAGGCTTCCCATAAGATAGATCGATGACCTGGCTGGAGTCAAATATTTGGAATTCGATGGAATAAAAATAAATCATAAGGGAAAAAAATGAAAGTTCCTAGGGCCTTTGCTTTTTTGCATTGATTTTTAATGTGTACACAACTGGACTGCATGTTGAGTCACTGGTACGAACGCAACCTGAGTAAAATTAAGCTAATAATAATTAAGCTAATTAAAATAATTTTACTTTTGTTAATGAATACCTCAACATGGCTTACTGAGATGTCTGATTCGTTTTTCTTTGACTGCAAACCAACCATTATAGTTTGTTGCATCTCCATTCTAATGAAAAACAAAGTGACTGAAGTTTGACCCTAGTTTAATGCACAAACCGTGCGCGAACACACTAAGACGGAAAGAAAAAACCAACACAAATGTAGAAATAGTTCTGTAGTTAACTTTTGGAACAGTTTTAACCCACTCTGTCATCTGAAACGAGGGCAACTAGATGCAGCATAACGGCCACTTTGTCACAATGTTTCTCACTCGGTTTCAGCAAGTCATATACAGAGTTTCTAAAAAATATGAAAAATCATCCGAAGCCAGCTGTGTCGGCCACTTTTCAATGAGTTTGAGCTTGCACTAGTCCCCTTATGTGTCGCGGTACTTTAACCATTAGATTTAGTATAGAAGCAATAAAAAATATATCAGATGAGCACAAGAACAACAAGACTGGCTATCACAGTCAAAAGTGTTCTGATTGGCTATTATTATTAATTATATTTTACAAACTACCAGTGAACAAGCCTCCCTTCATCTGCTTTCTTACTTAAAAGCCAATTACTTGAATATATTTGTTGAGCAGTCGACGTGTAAAGTAACTGCCCATCATCAACGTTTTTAATGTTCCCACTGCTGGGACACAGGTCTCTTGATCTGATGAAGAGATGATGTTTTTATTTCAATTTTTCGCGAAATAAAAAAACTCAGAAGTCGGTGTTAAATAATTACGAAACCAAACTATTATAGTAACACCGAAATTAAAATTATTTTGCACATTTTTTACATTGAACTTTGTTATTATTTACTCTTGTATTTTTCCTTAATATGTCACTTTATACGGTAACCCACAAATCCGATGCCACAAAAATAGAACAATAATATTTCACAATAATAAATTTAACAATCTAGTGCTAAACTGCGGTCCTACTACATGTAATCATTGATGGTGAATTGCACAAATTTGTTAAGAGCCTATTCACTCCAGGCTTGAAGACACCTAAATTATATCAGCCTTAGTATATTTTGTGTTGATAAGACCGTAAGCATCCTTTTGTCTCTTCCATTAAATCTGTCGCTGCTGTATTGGCGCGCACATCGTCTTGCATAGCGAATGACTACAGAAATTGGCGTTGTAACAGAGCTCAGCATCCTGAGTCATAGATAAATGAGTATTAGAGATTTTATGGGCTTTACTTAGATTTAGTCTGAGTTAAATTGATTTAGCTATGGCTTGAAGATGGTAAAGACAACAAAAAAAGCACAGAAATACTGTTATATTCTTCAAAACGTTTTTATATCAATTACGTCACCGTCAAGACGGCCATCGGTCACGTCAAAATCTGAGAACCTGACATACCCAAGATTAAACTCGTTTACACGTATACAAACAAAAACGAATTTAATTTAACGCTCTGTTTAAACAACATAATTTAATTAACTAGACAATCAGTATAAAAACATACGCAGTCACATTATCTCCTCATTATTTCAACTAAATCCAAAAGCTTTTGTACTAAATAAATTCAAAGAGACAAACATATGCAGAATAGTAATTAATGAAATACATACACACCCGCATGGCAGTCTAAGTTCATGTTTACTCTGATCTCTTTGATTACTCTTTGGGTACTTGCACAAGTTTCAACCCTCTATGTAAGGGGTTAACGACCCTCTGGTTATGTGCTGAAGAGAAATTGATTTCAAAGTATAATATCTTCACGTCAGCAAGTCCCTGTGGTATGCCGCTGTGAGAACTTTACATCAATTGCTTCTTCTTTTTTCACATTTTTCATTCTGGTGTTGAACGAATTCAGTTGCTCCTGAAAAACAGTGGTCTTCTATTCAGGAATTTGTTACAAATTTGAACTATGCGATCCTTAATTAAGTCTTATAGAGAAGTTCGACGCAACTCTGTAGCTCTTTATATCAGTGTCATAAAGCATTTTGTAAAGTTATCTCTATACACCATTATTTTTAATGCTTTTAACCATTTTTACACCTTGTTATATTTTTCCACAGAAATATTTAGAATAGGTCACAAGTAGGAGACAACCGACATTAATCACAATACAATTCACAGCAGGTCAGGGCATTAGGAGCCAGCCGTAGGAGCAAAATGACCCCGATGGCCCGGTAATCATGTATTTTTGCGGATAACTAGGTGACTAAAAACCATTTCAGACTCCAATCTGAATGGTTCTCATATGTTTTGACCATTACATGTTTGCTGTATGGACTTTGACCCCTGAGTTTGTTTCAGTGATTCTTCTCTGAATAGTCCAACTAGGAAACACCAACCTCATTTAGTATTCATTGACGTTTTTAATAACTTATTTGCAAAAACAAGTTTTTAATGAAAATATTTTTTTTTCATAACAAGCTTTTATAGCAGCGGTCTATAATTATATAATTAAAACTCGTCAAGACGATTCACATGAGTCCAAACTCGACGTGGTTGTGCCGTTTAATTACAGAGTTCCTATGGCTACCTCGTGATTCCATCATCAGATCAGCTCCATGTCATCATAATATTGCATTGTCATGCGATTTGCACCGGCATGCAAAATTTCAGCTCAATCGGAAACCGGGAAGTGGATCAAATTTAAGTTGCAAGATTTGATTACAGAACGACAGACAACGGGACAGGTGAAACTAAATAAAAGCTTGTAATAAATATCATTAATCAACACAATAAGCTTATAACTTTGTGATTTTTCATGAAACAGTTATGAAAATGATCACATAGATAATCAAATAGAAATAAAAATATTAGACACGTACTTCGGATTTCACATGTAACAAAACGAATGTTTTATAATAAACTAGCTGCTGCCCGCGACGTTGTCTGCGTGAAGGCTCTACAGCACCAAAAAAACCTAAGATGGCAGTGTATGATCAGTGTATATCAGATGGCATAGCATTATAAGTAAACAACTTTTAAAATAGCATTGCATTAGCCTTATAAAGTTCCCGCTGCTGGGACACAGACCTCATTTCTAGGAGAGGGAATGGGCCATAATCCACCACGCGAGTCCAATACGGTTTGGTGGATGACACTTGACGGATTTTTGGTTCTAAAACATTCACAGTCACAGTTTCCTCATGATGTTTTCCTTCACCGTTGAGCAGTGGTTATGAAATAAAATACACAAAGTAATGCGCCTGGCTGGGTTTGAACGACAGACCTACAACTTGTAAGTCGGAGCCTTTACTACTTCGCCACCACTGAGTCGGAGCCTTTATCACTCCGCCACCACACTACGATGGTAGTTATGCTGCCAGGAGCCAAAATGTAAAGAGAGTCAGGACTGGTGACGCGGGAGCAAGCGACGCGTAAGAGACAACTCGTCCTGAAGTTGACATCCGCTGCACTCAGTGTCTGCCTCTTCGACATTTCCCTCAATTTCCGAGAGAATGTATTCGTTAATTGCTGCAGCCTGATCATTTTTGGATGCCAAAATGGCCCGCTCACACACCCAAGAAATTCTGCTGGTGCGGTAAATGACTGTTGTCCCCGTACACACAGCAAATGAATTCTTCTAAGCTGGCTAACGCTCTATCGAGAGACTTTGGAAGCACCTCCTGTCCACTTCTCTCGCAGTAGGCTTTGACTTGCAGCGGACTTTGGCAGAGGCCATGATGCGGAGCAAAGAAGACTGGCAGGCGGTCGCCTCCTTCTGCGAAGCAGTAATGCTAGCGGCTAAGAAAGGGGGTCGACTGCATCAGGGAAAAGCAAAGGCGCTCAAGCCGCAGCTACCGCCGCCGTGTCTCCAATCCCGATTTACGGCCACAGTAGGCGCGGGCTTGCGACCGCCGAGCAATGGGTAGCTCTCTGTCCACCTATTCGATAGTCATCGACGGCGCGCACTATTCCCGTCGCCTCCAGCAGTCGGCAGCAACTGTAGGAGCCCAACAGGATCGAAGCCAAGGTTTCAACGTAGCAAACGGGAAGCGTTTGCCCGAAATCGCCACTGAACAAACTGTGACACCACCCATCAAATTTTCGTTCCCGCGGATGTCCTGCAGGGTTCTGTCCTCGGCCTCAACTGCCTTCCTATTGGCCATAATACGCTCATCGCATACGATCAAAGAGCAATCCTTAAGCACGTGTCCCTTATCGCTGTTATGTGACACACCACAAACAGGCGTTTTGACGCTCTCTAAATCGATGGGAATTTGAACATGGCATGTGCTGTCTTGCCACCCAGAAGCAGTGTAGCAGCAATCCCCAACTACGCGACAGCAATAGCAATATTGCCTTGCTTCCTGACCTCTGCAAGTATGCCATATTTTTCCTGTTCTAACAGGAGCAACCCAAGAAAAACATTTTGCCCTGGTTTTGCACAACGCTTTCAAGGACAGTGTCATAAATCTGTTTTTGCTCTGAAGAAAACTCTGTCTCAGCGTTATACTCTCGATTTCCATAGTCTAGATGCGGTGACGATTGGGGAGCTAGTAATCCATATTAGATAAGTGGATTGCCGCCAATAGAAATGTCCACATCTTGAAGTGAACTAAGACAGGTGTTCAGCACACGATCATCAGTTACATCGACTTCGTCTCCAGTAGCACGCCTCAAAGCTCGCAGAAAATCTTCAGAAAGATGATGGCGATATTTTAATGAACATAACTTTTTTGTAATACTTAACACCGCATTTTTTTTAATAGTCTTGCTTAATTTTTCAAAACGAACTATATATACCCTGCCCTATATATTGCCCCGTGTGATTTTGTATTTGTATATCCTGTCCACATTATGAGGTGTACAATAAAGCTTATAGTAAAAAATAAATAATATACGATACCACGTTTAGGAAGAATTTGATTTTTATGAAATCAAATAGATGGCGCTGTTTTAAAATTTTCTATATGCTACTACATTCAACTATGTTTCTCTGCCCAAGTTACTTAAATGTTGTAGTATTTATAGTGTAAAGCCAGATAATAGCATGGCTTACTCAAAAACAACATTTAAATATGCGTCGTTAGATTAAACACTGTCACAGAATGCGTAAAAAAATAAGTATTTACAACTCCTCCCCCGTAAGTGACAGCGTAATAATATGTTGGCCCATCCTTTATTCAAGCAAAATTTGAAGATAATTCATGCAGTATGTATAAATATATATCCAAGTAAGTTTTTGAGTTTAGCCTGGACATACATACAGACAAACAGACAAAAATTCTAAAAACTATATTTTTGGCTTCGATATTGATTGTAGATCACTTCCCAAGTATTCTTTTAAAAAAATATTTAATGAACAGTTTTGACTTTCCTACGATTTTATTATAATTACCTATATGTATAGATTATTCGTAAAACTCTTTAGTTAAGTCCCAAGAGGACACAAATTTCCGTACAACTGTTGTCGTTTAATTGTGTCTGTAATTACGGTAGTCGAAAAGTAAAAATAATATTATTTTGTTAATGTAATATTTTCGTTTGTACTAATTTGAGTCAGTAGATGTCGTTGTACGTATATAAATAACATTGAAAGATTAGGTTGCGTTGCAAAATAAATCCGTTAGACCGTTGGAATAAGAATAAGACATTTCATATAAACATGGAGAACGCCGTTTCACCATTAATGAGATAAACTATTTTTTTAATAATGTATTAAATATTAACCCACATTTTTTCGTAAAACGAACCAACCACTACCTAAGATATTTCCCTAAAAATAAATAAGTAACATTTGCTGTGTTTGGGCTTGTTTTTTTTTTCATTTTTTATTCCCAGTTGTGAGTAAATTCAGTAAGAGACTATGAAATCTTGAACACGACCTATGTCGTGAGATTTTGAGGGTTTTTTGAACTTAAAGGTCTCTGCACACAGCGGGCGCGGCGCGGCGGGACCGGATGGCGACGCGACGACGCTATACAGATCCGAGGTTACCGTCGCGTCGAGCGGGACGGCTCTGTGTGACGTCGTACGTAATATCTAGTACATTACAACTGCTCAGCGTCGCGTCGCCGTCACGTCCCGCCGCGCCGCGCCCGCTGTGTGCAGAGACCTTAAATTTGTCAAAACGAATTATACGACTTTTATGAAGAAAATGCGCACTACCATCTATGAATTTTAAGAATAACTAACTGCTAACCTTGCCAACATGGTCAAAAAATTATTAATTTCCAAAAAGTGTCAAAATGTAACTTGATTTGATTTTTGTGTAATCTCATAGATGGCGCTTTTTAAAATATGTCTTTATACTACTAATATTCATTAAACTATGTTTCTTTGCCTAAATTACGTAGTTTTGAAAAATTAATAATGGGAATCTTTATCATTTACCTAAATAAATTTACGTGCCAAGTTTCAAGTTAATTAACCCAAGCAATAAGATTCTCCCATACAAACTTTAACATCCCCTAAATCTTGCAGTGGGGGTACTACTGAAAAATAAATATGGCATCCTGGATAACTAATTTAGAGTAATGTTTATGCTAAGTTTTGAGTCGATCGGCACTCGGAAAAAAAAGTTACACCCTTGTATCCATTGCACCATTTAAATTCAATATTGCTTACCTCCCATAACTTACGGCGTGATAATATGTAGCCTAAAGCCTTCCTTGGTTTACAAGGAACATTTTTGCTGAATTTCAAATCAATCTATCCAGTAGTTTTGGCGCCAACCCGTACCATAGGCACAGAAAAACAGACAAACAGACAAAAATTCTAAAAAGTCACTTTTTGTCATCAGTTACGTTTTTCTAACAAAACCCACTCATTTTTTCCAGAAAATTCTCAATGTACAGTTTTTCTTTCGTTACTGTTTTATTATATGTATAGATATCGATAAACTTACATACACACACACACACACCATATCACATTGTGCCGATCTGCAAATGTTTTAGTGCTATGCTTATTACACTTGCTAGCTTCTGCTGGCGGATCCGCTAGCAAGTAAATAGGTATAATCGTACAAACTTTGGACAAGAAATTTCTATCCTTAGGGAGTGAATTTTGAAAATTCTCTTCTTGTACTTATCTACGTCATAAAAGGAAGCCTCGTGCAAAATTTCACGCTCATAGTCCCAGTAATTTTGACGGTACGTTGATATGTCAGTCAGTCAGATTGTACTTACTACTACTTAGAATAAATAAGATATGCTAGGTATCTTGTGCATGTTTACAATTTATATTTCAATCAATGAATTATTATTTGCATACAAAGGTGTTATGTAAAAAAATATTAGAGCATACACGTTTTACTTATATCACAGCACGTAAATATATCAATTGTATTCAGATTACACTACAAATTATTATGTCAAAAAATCAGTTATGTCAAAATCAAATCATAAAAATCATATATGTTTGTGTCCGTACCCACGATACTAACAGAAGTAACTGCTAGTGTGAGTTCCTAGTGTGGGGCACAGTCTTCGTATTTTAAATAAAAATAGCAGAAGTAAAACTACCTAAAACTTTATGATTAATGTACGTTGTACTGCGAAAAATAGCGGAAAGTCTTTTGAAGTAACATCAAAGCCTTAATTTGTCTAATCCCATGTGTAACAAAAGTTTAATACCCTTTTATAAAGTTACCCAACAGTTTAAAGAGCTTAACAAGCTTAACGACGATTCGCGTGTGGATAATTATTTATTTAATGTTTGAATTTACTTTATTTGTGAAACGCAAAACATAAAACATTATATGTTTCTTCTTAGAACTCAAAACTTTGCTGTGATATATATTTACTTAAGAACACGGATAAAGACGCGAGCCCCAACCCGGAAACTCCGCTTCGCCAGCCTGAACATTGGCACGCTGACCGGACGCGCGAGGGAGTTAGCCGATGTACTTCTCAGGCGAAGGGTGGCCGTGGCATTCCTGCAGGAGACTCGGTGGAAAGGCCGCAGGTCCCGGCTCATCGGGAATGGCTACAAATTAATCTACACGGGTGCAGCCGGTGGGGAGAACGGGGTGGCCGTTGTACTCTCCGAGGAGTTTCAAGACGCAGTCCTGGAGGTGAAACGCTACAGCGACCGGCTTATGGTCGTAGGTGTGCTTATCGACGGGGTTATAACCCACTTGATAAGTGCCTACGCGCCTCAGGTCGGTTGCAGCGACGCTGAAAAGGCTGCGTTCTGGGATCAACTCGGTGGGGTGCTTCGTGGCATCCCGCTGTCACAGGGAATCGTTTTGGGTGGTGATCTGAACGGTCATGTGGGTGACAGGTGCAAGGAGTTTGGGGAGAATATCCTCCAAACGTGTGCGGCTGCCGGCCTTGCCATCGTGAACACGTATTTCAAAAAGAAATCCGAACACCTGATTACCTACAGGAGTGGGGGGTACGCTACCCAAATCGATTTCTTACTCACACGGAGGCACCTTATCAGTAGGGTGGCCAACTGCAAGGTCATACCCGGCGAGAGTCTCACTGCACAACACCGTCTCCTTGTCATGGACTTGCGCGTCAAACCTAGGGTCAAGTTTGATGAGCGCCAACAACGCCGAATACGGTGGTGGCGACTGGATGCAGCCACGTCCCAGTCGTTCGCGTCGGCCATCGGCGGTAAGTGCGATGGTACCGATGGCGAACCTGTGCAAAGCCACTGGGACAGGATTCAGGCTGCCATCACCGAGGCGGCAAAGTCGGTGCTCGGCTTGTCCAGGGGCGGCCGCAAGTGTGACAAGGAAACTTGGTGGTGGGATGACACAGTCCAGAGGGAGATCAGAGAGAAGAAAGCTCTCTTCAAAACGTGGCAAGCTTCCAAGTCTCCCGAAGACCGCGACGCATACAGAGCTGCAAAACGTGCCGCCAAGAGGGCCGTAGCCAGAGCCAGACGAGACCACTTACAGCCACTTTATGATAAGTTGGAATCGTCTGAGGGGCAGAAGCTCATTTATAAGTTGGCACGTTCCAGGGTCAAAGCGGCACTGGATATCACTAAGTGCCGCTGTGTAAGAGACCCTGACGGCAATCTGTTATGCGAGGACCTCGCGGTGAAGGAGAGATGGCGCTCGTACTTCCACGAGCTGCTGAACAAGCAGCACAAAGAGGTGCTGTCTCCGGTTCTCCCTCCAAATCAGGGACTTGTGCCCCTGGTTACGCCTGAAGAAGTGCATGTGGCTCTTCGCCGCATGAAGAACCGGAAAGCTGTCGGTGCCGATGGAGTCCCCATTGAAGCCTGGAAGGCGATGGGTCCTCGTGGTGTGGGCATCTTAACCCACCTATTTAACCGCATGCTCCTCACCGGAAAGATCCCGAGTCAATGGAGACTGAGTATTATCACTCCAGTCTTCAAAGGCAAGGGATCAGTGCAGGAGTGTGGCGACTACCGGGGGATTAAGGTTATGTCCCACACCATGAAGCTCTTCGAGCGGGTGATTGACTCTCGGATCCGACAGGAGTGCACCGTCTCGGGGTGTCAATATGGGTTTCGACCAGGCCATGGCGCCATGGATCCCATCTTTGCCCTAAGGGTTACCATGGAGGGATACAGATCAAAGAATACGCCTCTGCACCTCTTGTTCCTTGACATGCAGAAGGCCTTCGACTGTGTCCCCCGTGAGGTGATCTGGTGGGCGCTGAGATCCAAAGGAGTGCCCGAGACCTATGTTGACATCATCCGAGATATGTACCGAGACTCCGGTTCTGTGGTTCGGACCGCTGTTGGCGATACGAAACCCTTCCCCATCACCGTCGGAGTTCACCAGGGTTCTGTCCTTAGTCCGTTTCTGTTCAGTGTGGTGCTGGACGTCCTGTCCTCCAACATCAGGGACTTACACGAGCAGCCGCCATGGCTGCTCATGTATGCAGACGACATCGCGCTGGCGGACTCGGACAGTGGGCGCTTGGTTCGACGTGTGACAGCGTGGAAGGAATCGCTGGAAAACGGCGGTCTGAAAATTAATGCGGCGAAGACCGAGTACTTGGCCTGTAACACAACAAACGCTGCTCCTGTTCGCATTGGCGAAGACACAGTCGAGCGCACGGAACAGGTCAGGTACTTGGGATCGGTGCTCCACGAGTCCGGGGACGTCGATTGCGACGTCGAGTCACGTATCTCGGCGGCCTGGGCGAAATGGCGTGAGGTGGCGGGGGTTATCTGTGACCCCAAAATGCCGGTTAGGCTCAAAGGACAGGTCTATAAGACCATCATTAGGCCTGTCCTTTTGTATGGCAGTGAAGCGTGGCCTGTACTTGAGCGGCACAAGCAGAGCCTGCGTGTCACGGAAATGAATATGCTGCGCTGGATGTCGGGAGTGTCGCGGAAAGACCGCATTAAAAACTCCCGCATCCGGGGCAGCCTTCAGGTCCGTGACATAGCGGATAAATTGCAGGAGGGTCGCCTACGCTGGTATGGCCACGTTTTACGAAAACCGGCAGACTACGTGGGTAACAGATGCCTCGCCATGCCACCTCCGCCGGGACCCGGAAAACGAGGAAGGCCTAAGAGGCGTTGGATCGACGTCGTAAGAGACGATATGCGTGTCAATGGGCTAACGGCAAAGGACGCGAAAGACCGAGCGAAGTGGAGGAGTTTGAGTTGGAAAGCGGACCCCGGGCACCGAGGTGAAAGCCAAGGAAGCAACCGGGACTAACGCTGAGATGATGATGATGATGAATACAACTCCATGTTTAGGTGCCAATTTGGGTGAGTTGATATAATAGATATTTATTTTTAAAAATGTTGCCGTACACTTTTTTTAAGATCAATGACTTCTCCCGGTCTTGGGCGGAGCGGAAGTACGTGTCAAACTTTTACTGACTAAATCCAAATCAAATAGATTTTCGGTTTCTTTTATGCCTGGCATTCCAGGATGGCTGTACCAAACCTGAACCAAAACGGAATACTTGTTCTGTGATTTCGGCGGTCTTTCCGGTCCTGTGGCCTTAGCTCTCGCTGGAACGCCCATACCAATCTGTTCCGACTTTCGGTATCTCGGATCGCTCGTTCAAGGAGATGGTGAGATAGACCGAGACGTAACGCATCGGATCAACGCAGGATGGATGAAATGGCGACAGGTCACGGGAACAACTTGCGACCCACGGATGCCCCTCAAGTTGAAGGATAAAATTTACAAGTCCGTGATAAGACCTGTCCTACTGTATGGATCAGAATGTTGGGCTGTGAAAAAGACGGATGAAAAAAGACTGCATGTAGCTGAGATGAGAATGTTGAGATGGATGTGTGGTGTGACGAGAATGGATAAAGTGAGAAATGAGTATATTAGAGGAAGTCTGAAAGTGGCGCCAGTGACTGAGAAGTTGAAAGGAAATCGTTTGTCTTGGTATGGACATGTGAAGAGGAGAGATGAAACGCATGTCACAAAAAGAGTTCTGAGTTTACACGTGGATGGATGGAGAGGAAGAGGGAGGATGGATTGTGTGAAGACTGATATGAAAGAAAAGGGAGTTAGTGATAGTGTGACGGGTGACAGGACAGAGTGGAAGAAAAAAACATGTTGCACCGACCCCAAGTAAAATGGGATAAGGGTAAGATGATGATGATTCCAGGATGGCTGTACCTTAGGTTACCTTTTTGGAAGTCAACCCGTTTTTGCTGACATCTCTTTAAGGCTTACATAGAACACCGCGCGTCACTGATGACTTGAGCTAGATCCGGACCACGAGCTTAAAATTGCTCGTCATCCAAGTTCATAACTGCGTCTATACACGTGTAAACTCACATGCACAAAACACCGGGACCTGGAACTATTATCTCATACAAATATTTGTTTAGTGCGCAAATCGAACCCACCACACTGTTCCAACCACACGTATATTATAATATTATCTTGATCTCTGACATTCCAACCGAAATCTATATTTACCGAACTCAAATGATATTACACCAACCGAAAACGTAACTTAATTAGTGTATAATTAACAATGTCTCAACAATATCAAACCAACACACGATTATAATAATAATCCTTACCGCGGAATAGGTACAATATAACTTGTAAGTTAGAACAAAGGCTTTTGCAGGCGTATAAGCAACGAGGCACAAGGCAACTAACATTAGCAAGAACCGTAAATGATCTAAGCAACTGTAGGTATTCATTAAAGTCTTAAGTAAACTACGCGACACAAAGTTCCTGTCAGTCACCGAACGGAGGTAAGTTCCCCGAGCAATTTGTGGCTTCCAACTCGGCAGCCGCGCTGTGTCTAGTAAGGAGTCCACTAACTTTGCTATACCAGCTTTACGGTTTAGTAGGGACGCTAAGAATTTATTGGTTTGGACGGAATTGGACTTGGAAAATTTGCTGAGCAGGACAGGATTGGAAAGAGTAAACAGAGTGTTTATGTTTTAAAGTAAATGTAGGTGCTTCAGCGGACGCCGAATAGTAATATACTGTTTTTTGTTTGTTTTCTGTCCTGTGGAGGTTTCAGAATATCATCATCATTATCAACCTTTATAATGTTCCCACTACTGGGACACAGACCTCCTCTCTAAGAGAGGGAATAGTCCGTAATTCAACCACGTGGGCCCAGTTCGGGTTGGTATATCACAGAATATCACATTACACTAATATTATAGGAAAAAAACTGGCCAATGAAGCGTAAGTACTTACTACACTATTAATGTCAATAAACATGTGAGATACAACCTATAGACATATGACAGACAGAAGGTAAGCGGTGTCGTAGAAGTAGGGTCCCGTTGTATCCTTTGGGTAAGGAAACCAAAATGGAAAGTTTGTATGTGTGCTTGTAGTTGTATATTGTGTTTGTGACTCCCTCACTATCAAACCACTAAACGGATTTAGATGGAATTTTGGAAATGAGTGGATCATGTTTCCTTGGGATAATGTTCCACTTACACGTAGGCAAAACCAATAACAGAAACCAAGCTTTAAAGGTTTTTTTACCGACGCTCAGAGATTATTAAAGGCTTGGTATTTTTGTTTGAAGCCCTTATCTTCATCGGGGCTAGTTATTACATCTATGAAAGGTCAAACCAAACTCAAGCATCCAAATATTTCCGAACCTTCTCTGTCCGAAATACCCGATGAAAGGCAAAAAAAGTGAATAAACCTACCGAAGTTCAAGTCAATTTGTGAGGGAGATAAAGTTTTGGGATATATTTCCTTCAAGGATAACATATGGAGTCCCTACAATGCAAGCCCAAGCTATACACTTGTGTAAGCTTCTTTAATGCGGTCCCCAGTACGGTGGTTTGAGAAAATAAGACACCCCGTAGCGGTTACGTAACAAAGTAAATCCCAACTGACTGTCTACGATTGGAATTTTTATCTTAGAAGACAAAGATAGTGAAGGACTTGTATGTATTTAAGAATTACTTTCGAATAAAGAATAGCCTATATGTTTTTTTTTTAAGTTTTTTAATAATCATCGAAAGGCAAATGGAGGACTGCCCTGATGGTCTAGTGGTTGGTGGCCCTGACTGCTATGCCAGAGGTCGTGAGTTTGATTTTCTAGTTTGTGTGATGAGCTTCATCATTTGTTCTGTGTTTGTTTATCTATAATATTTATGTATTTAGAAATATATAAGTATGTTTGTCAGTTGTCTAGTACCTACAAAACAAGCTCTACTTAGCTTAGGACTAGACGACGTTGTGTAACAGTTAAAAAAAAAGAGGAACACAGATGGAACGGTGGTTATTAGTCAGTAAAAAAATGTACACTCCGTCTTGTTCCACTCATAGTAGGAAAACATATTTTGTAAGTTATCATATTAAAATTTTTATTTAACACTAGCTGTGCCCGCGACTTCGTCCGCGTGGAATAGTTATTTTGGGCATCATATTTATTTTTTGCAAACGACCTCTTCAGCTTTATAAATTATAGCTGTTACCCACGACTTTGCCCGTGTCAATTTCTGTTATTATTTTAGACAATTTAGTTTTTAAAAGAACATAATTATCTAAAAGTATTTCATAGAGCTACACCCCAACTTGGGCACGCCATAATCTCGGCGTTGAGGCGTTTGAGGCGTGATGTCTATCACGGCATCCTCACCTTCCGCATGACGCAGGTTCTCACCGGACATGGGAAGTTCAGGAGATTCCTGTGCGCTGGATTCGTGCGGAAGAGACGCCCGGGTGTCGCCACTGTGTGGTCAGCCCGGAAGATACGGTGGAGCACACGGTGGAGGTGTGCCCCGCTTGAGAAGAGCATCGCCATGTCCTCGTGGGGGTGATCAGCGGCGGCGACCTCTCGCGCCGGGTCTTGGCTCAGGCCATAGTTCACAGCGAAGAAGAATGGCAAGCGGTCGCCTCCTTCTGCAAAGCAGTAATGCTCGTAAAGGAGGAGGCCGACCGCATAAGGCAAAGGCAACAGCGCCCTCGCCGTAGCCGTCACCGCCGCGATCCCGCTGATATCCGGTCTCCGTAGACGCTGGCTTGTGGACGGTGAGCAATGGGTAGCTCGCCGTCCGGTTGTCTGGTAACAGTCCAGACCGAGACCAAGTCGTCGACGGCGTGCACTGCTCCAGCGCGCCTCAAGGTGTTGTCAGCAAACTGTGGGGCCCTTCAGGGGCGAAGCCTCCTGCAACTGAGGGTTGGTGCGAAAGCGTTATACCGGGGCTCTGGGAATAAGGCAAGGGAGGAACGGGGTAGGTTGTTTAGTCAGTAAGAATCACACACTGTTTCCCGCTCCGCCCAAGAGCGGGATTCGTCATTGGATGATTTTTACCTACCATAAAAAAAACCTATCCGCGCCGCCCGCAAGCAACCCCTCTCCTCGCCCGCCGGCCAGGCGCAGCGTCAAGTTTTGCACATCACGCATCGCGTGTGAATTTTATATCGGAGTTATTTTAAAATTGTAATATCTTCTAAGATGTTCATTGAAATTAAATGATGTCAAAGACAATTATGTTTACAATTACATATTCTTAATCAAGAACACATTTATTTGGATAAAGATATTATTATGTTGATACAACTCTAACAAATAATCGGTAAAAATTGGCTAAATTTGATTCGTATAAAAATGGTTCTAGTAAGTTAATCTTAAAAGATAGACATATACTGTCGCGGACATTTTTTTAGATCATTTTAAGAGGAATAATTCTTTCATACATATTTTTTTGGTATCTTAAACCGTTTTGGCAGCGCACGCAACGGAAGCCCTCAAAGATGAATAATTTTCCCCGTTTTTTCCACATTTTCCGTTGTTTCTTCGCTTCTATTAGTCGCAGCGTGATGTTATATAGCCTAAAGCCTTCCTCAATAAATGATCTATTCAACGCAAAAATAATTTTTCAATTCGAACCAGTAGTTCCTGAGATTAGCGCGTTCAAACAAACAAACAAACTCTTCAGCTTTATAATATTAGTATAGATTTTAAGACGCCCTGTTTACGTTAGTCTTTTTAGTATATACTTTTTGTTTTGATATAGCTGGCGTAGAGTTTCATTATCAACACATTACACCGTGTAATTTGAATGAGAATAAACAGAACTCGAAGTAATAAATGACGTAATATGTGTGAAAAATAACACGTCGCTCTGACCATCACTCAGAGGGTTAAACATTGCACAACACATTTTCACACTGTCTGTTTTACAATTTTTGTTTATATGGAAAAAATATATCACTTCTATCATCGTTGTAAATAAAACTACTAATATAATAACTTATTCATCATCATCATTTAAGACGATAGACGGCCACTGCTGGAAACAGGCCTCCCCCAATTGTCGCCATAATCTCTCTCCTCTTCTGGGTACAGCGAGAGAGTTTCAGGTTTTTTACTGACTGAAACACAGTTGAGTTCTATCAGTTCCCTTTTGCATTTCAAGGCCACGGAAAGACTTTCAAACTAACCTGAAGTTCTGGTAGAAATTGGCACTTATGGGCCCCCACTGTTAACAGGTAATAGTCAGCTCAAGGTATTTGAAATTTAGGTAATTATATTTTTGTCGTCATTAGACATTAATGCTAGCCATTACACGTACGGAAATACACTATGGTTATGTGAAAGTGGACCCCGGGGCCCTGAAACGAAGACAAGGAAGGATGAGGAGAGGGTTTATAGTCAGTAGAAGCCTAACCCTATCCCACGCTCCGCCCAAGGGCAGGAGATGTCATTTAATGATTTTCCAAAGTAAAAAAAAATACTTACGGAATCGCACTAACTAAAATTTTTTGTCAAATACTCTTTGATGTTGACACTATTATTTAGATTCCTCATTAAATAATAAACTCATCTCACCCTCGCTACAAAACTCATTAATTTTCCACCAAACATTTTAGGACCATAATCAACCACACTTGGATCATATCTATCACAACACAACATTAAGTTATAGAGCAGTATTAAAGGGACCTCACATAAAAGTTATGATGGTGCCCATCACAGATATAGATACCTAGATAACGCAAGCATCACGATCTGTATGGAAACCAAGCGTGCCATTTTTTGACGACCTATTATGGTGTCACAAGCACTATTTGCGATGGGAATATCAAATCGATTCAAAGACGTCGCCTCTTACGGCCAAAACCGCCTTGCCAGCACAATTAACCATTTTTAACTAATGTCCGACTAGTGCTGTACACCGATGCAGACTGACCGCGAAAGTGACCACTTACGATTTTTGTACGTAAGCTAGGCACGCGAAGTAGTTGCTCTTGCGTTATCTAGGTATATCTATATCTGTGGTGCCCATCGTCCAGGGATCATAATAACCCCTTTCTCCCCCGGTCCATTTTAACGACTTGTATAAGATGTGCAGCTGAGACACTAGATGTTATATTTTTCATTGCAAAGTCAAGGGGAAGTTGGGCAACTTTGTACTCGGGTTTTACCAAGGGTAGGATATTTTTGTAGCGAAATTACATTATTTTTGTAGCCTTAATGTGAAATTATGTGGTTGTAGTTTTTGTTAAAAGTAGGGGTGCATATGGGGCCCCACCACGATCTTCGGGGCCCAAGTCAACCTCCCCTGCAAGTTGGGGCACCTGCCGAACAGCAGATGAGGCTCTGGCGCTGGCTTTCCCTTTTAGGGTTGGGAGGTCAGACGGCAGTCGCTCCTGTAAAGGCCACAAATAGCCACTAAAAAATGGTCAAGAGAAGGAAGAATGTTGCCACGGATAGGGCGCCGCCGCAAAACGGCGCGCAGGAGATTCGCCCGACTCCTGTGGCAAGTGGGCAAGGGCTACCGTGTATGGGGCGAACACGGCCAAAGACGCGAGCCCCAACCCGGAAAATCCGCTTCGCCAGCCTCAACATTGGCACGCTGACCGGACGCGCGAGAGAGTTAGCCGATGTACTTCTCAGGCGAAAGGTGGCCGTGGCATTCCTGCAGGAGACTCGGTGGAAAGGCCGCAGGTCCCGGCTCATCGGGAATGGCTACAAGCTGATCTACACGGGTGCAGCCGGTGGGGAGAACGGGGTGGCCGTTGTACTCTCCGAGGAGTTTCAAGACGCAGTCCTGGAGGTGAAACGCTACAGTGATCGGCTTATGGTCGTAGGTGTGCTTATTGACGGGGTTGTAACCCACTTGATAAGTGCCTACGCACCTCAGGTCGGTTGCAGCGACACTGAAAAGGCTGCGTTCTGGGATCAACTCGGTGGGGTGCTTCGTGGCATCCCGTTGTCGCAGGGAATCGTTCTGGGTGGTGATCTGAACGGTCATGTGGGTGACAGGTGCAAGGACTTTGAGCATGTTCACGGTGGCTTTGGATACGGTAGCCGTAACGTTGAAGGGGAGACTATCCTCCAAACGTGTGCGGCTGCCGGCCTTGCCATCGTGAACACGTTCTTCAAAAAGAAGCCCGAACACCTGATTACCTACAAGAGCGGGAGGTACGCTACCCAAATCGATTTCTTACTCACACGGAGGCACCACATCAGTAAGGTGGCCAACTGCAAGGTCATACCCGGCGAGAGTCTCACTGCACAACACCGTCTCCTTGTCATGGACTTGCGCGTCAAGCCTAGGGTCAAGTTTGTTGAGCGCCAACAACGCCGAATACGGTGGTGGCGACTGGATGCAGCCACGTCCCAGTCGTTCGCGTCGGCCATCGGCGATAAGTGCGACGGAACCGATGGCGAACCGGTGCAAAGCCACTGGGACAGGATTCAGGTTGCCATCACTAAAGCGGCAAAGTCGGTGCTCGGCTTGTCCAGGGGCGGCCGCAAGTGTGACAAGGAGACTTGGTGGTGGGATGACACAGTCCAGAGGGAGATCAGAGAGAAGAAAGCTCTCTTCAAAACGTGGCAAGCTTCCAAATCTCCCGAAGACCGCGACGCATACAGAGCTGCAAAACGTGCCGCCAAGAGGGCCGTAGCCAGAGCCAGACGAGACCACTTACAGCCACTTTATGATAAGTTGGAAACGTCTGAGGGGCAAAAGCTCATTTATAAGTTGGCACGTTCCAGGGTCAAAGCGGCACTGGATATCACTAAGTGCCGCTGTGTAAGAGACCCTGACGGCAATCTGTTATGCGAGGACCTCGCGGTGAAGGAGAGATGGCGCTCGTACTTCCACGAGCTGCTGAACAAGCAGCACAAAGAGGTGCTGTCTCCGGTTCTCCCTCCAAATCAGGGACTTGTGCCCCCGGTTACGCCTGAAGAAGTGCATGTGGCTCTTCGCCGCATGAAGAACCGGAAAGCTGTCGGTGCCGACGGAGTCCCTATTGAAGCCTGGAAGGCGATGGGACCTCGTGGTGTGGGCATCTTAACCCACCTATTTAACCGCATGCTCCTCACCGGAAAGATCCCGAGTCAATGGAGACTGAGTATTATCACTCCAGTCTTCAAAGGCAAGGGATCGGTGCAGGAGTGTGGCGACTACCGTGGGATTAAGGTTATGTCCCACACCATGAAGCTCTTCGAGCGGGTGATTGACTCTCGGATCCGGCAGGAGTGCACCGTCTCGGGATGTCAATATGGGTTTCGACCAGGCCATGGCGCCATGGACCCCATCTTTGCCCTAAGGGTTACCATGGAAGGATACAGATCGAAGAATACGCCTCTGCACCTCTTGTTCCTAGACATGCAGAAGGCTTTCGACTGTGTCCCCCGTGATGTGATCTGGTGGGCGCTGAGATCCAAAGGAGTGCCCGAGACCTATGTTGACATCATCCGAGTCTGGATCATCTGGAGTCTCGGTACATATGTACCGAGACTCCGGTTCTGTGGTTCGGACCGCTGTTGGCGATACGAAACCCTTCCCCATCACCGTCGGAGTTCACCAGGGCTCTGTCCTTAGTCCGTTTCTGTTCAGCGTGGTGCTGGACGTGTTGTCCTCCACCATCAGGGACTTACATGAGCAGCCGCCGTGGCTGCTCATGTATGCAGACGACATCGCGCTGGCGGACTCGGACAGTGGGCGCTTGGTTCGACGTGTGGCAGCGTGGAAGGAATCGCTGGAAAACGGCGGTCTGAAGATTAATGCGGCGAAGACCGAGTACTTGGCCTGTAACACAACTAACGCTGCTCCTGTTCGCATTGGCGAAGACACAGTTGAGCGCACGGAACAGGTCAGGTACTTGGGATCGGTGCTCCACGAGTCCGGGGACGTCGATTGCGACGTCGACTCACGTATCTCGGCGGCCTGGGCGAAATGGCGTGAGGTGGCGGGGGTTATCTGTGACCCCAAAATGCCGGTTAGGCTCAAAGGACAGGTCTATAAGACCATCATTAGGCCTGTCCTTCTGTATGGCAGTGAAGCGTGGCCTGTACTTGAGCGACATAAGCAAAGCCTGCGTGTCACGGAAATGAATATGCTGCGCTGGATGTCTGGAGTTTCGCGGAAAGACCGCATTAAGAACTCCCGCATCCGGGGCAGCCTTCAGGTCCGTGACATAGCGGATAAACTGCAGGAAGGTCGCTTACGCTGGTATGGCCACGTTTTACGAAAACCGGCAGACTACGTGGGTAACAGATGCCTCGCCATGCCGCCTCCGCCGGGACCCGGAAAACGAGGTAGGCCTAAGAGGCGTTGGATCGACGTCGTAAGGGACGATATGCGTGCTAATGGGCTTAAGGCAGAGGACGCAAAAGACCGAGCGAAGTGGAGAAGATTAGGCAGGAAAGCGGACCCCGGGCACCGAGGTGAAAGCCAAGGTAGCAACCGGGACTTACGCTAGGCTGATGATGATGAGTTTTTGTTAAAAGTTTTAAGAGGCTATGACCTGTAATATATGTGTGTAGGTTATTATCCCACTTATAATGTTCCTATTTCTTTATTGCTATAAATACAAAGTAGTCAAATGAATACGTCTTTAATTCCTATTCTTTTTTAATTGTGCCTATAATTATGGCATTCGAAAGGTTGAGTTAGAAAAAATCGCAAAATTTCACATATATTCTATTGATTTGAGAAACATTAACAACAGTAAAAAAAATGATCCATGTATTTATAAACAAGGCCCAACATGATGTACTTAGCGCCATCTATGTCGCCACATAAGAACAAACATTCAATAAATTATCATCATTTCAGTCGAAAGTCATCAATTGATAAATAAAGGCCACCTAAGCCTTTGCCACATTGATCGACTTCATCCTTGTCGTATCGATTCCACACCCCAACCATCACCAATCCAAGGTTTTTCTTTCAGAGAAGCTTTCCAGCATTGAGCCTTTATTTGCATGTGTAAAGGTAGTCTCAATGCTGGAAGACCAAGCCTAAGCTTAAGAGTCTTGGCAGATTTATGTGGTGCGCATCTTCGTGAGCATGGTTCCATTTCGTAGAAAAATGAAGAGCATTGAATAATTTCCGGAGTTTCCTTGCGTGATCGAATCAGAAATGAAGATATCCGTAAGAGAACCAAGGTTGCTGCCATAGCTAAAAGAATCGCCAAACTTAAGTGGTAATGGGCAGGGCACATCGCACGCAGAACAGATGGCCGCTGGGGCCGAAAGGTTCTGGAGTGGCGACCGCGTACCGGAAGACGTAGTGTTGGTAGGCCTCCCACAAGGTGTACCGACGACCTGGTCAAGGTTGCTGGAATTCGATGGATGTGAGACGCACGGGACCGGTCGTTGTGGTGACGTTTGGGGGAAGCCTATGTCCAGCAGTGGACGTCTTTCGGCTGAATTGATGATGATGATGATTAAATAATTAAGCCTTTGAGCATCCTCTGATCCCAAACATAAAAAAACATAACGTATTTTGAACCTACTACAACAAGCGCCTTCTGTAATAAACCTAAAACTAAACATTTTGTTAAATGTTGTATTTTAATCAATTAATACAAAAGACAGAATTCACTGCATGTAAATAATAAATGCAGCAATAGTGGCCGAATGGTAAAGGCCCCAACTTACGAATTGTATGTCGCGGTCGCTCGCGTTTAATTCATCACCACTGCTCTCAAACCGGTGAAGATAAACATCGTGAGGAAATCGGCATGTCCTAGAACCAAAAAAATGAAGACGTGACCATTGATCACTGGGCCCGCGTAGCGGATTATGGCCCATTCCCTCTATTAGAGACGATTGATGAAATAATACATAATATTTATTTTAATAAGTTTATTTTTTTTAATAAACTTATTAAAATAAATATTATGTCAAGTGAGTCAACTTGACACTAAGTGAGACACCAAATCTTGTAACCAAATAAGATTTATTCAAACACAAACAATATTAGAATGCAGTGTGGCGTGAAATCTAGCCATATCATACAGTATTGTGGCCATATCTAAAGTAATAAGTTTTCGAGCACGTTTTATATTGCCTGTATGCAGAGATGCTACTCTATGTGTGTCACTTAGGAAACTGACGTACCGGGGAGAGGACTGACCTAAGAAATGTCATGGATGCGGTATGAATAGCTGTTTATAATATAGGACAGGAAAAAGATGCAATGTTAATTAAAAAACCGTTAATAAAATAAAATTTCACAGTCACTATTTTCTTTATGAACGAATATTTGTGAAAGCTTCTTTATACAGGAGACTTACTTTTACCATCATTGCTTATAGTTTTATGAATATTTTTGTTTGTATATGTTTCTTACAAAGTATTTAAGTCAAGCTTGAAGCTGAAACTCTTTTAAAAATATCCAAGAAAGTTGACTATAATTTCGTGTGTCACAATTTTCTAGAACATTCACCGTTTACTAGCTTCAGTCTAATCGAGTCCCGCAGGTATGCTGTAATGGTAATTATAGTTCAGCTTAAAGCTGCTCCATTTTCCAAGGTAACACTTCTAGGTCAGCTATTATTAGGTTAACCTAATGGCTTTTACACATAATGGAGACACTATTGCAATTTAGTACCGCTTTTAGAATGATTCTCGACTTTTTTGTTTTTAGGGTTCTGTAAAATAAAAAACGGAACCCTTATAAGGTTCGCTTCGTTGTCTGTCGGTCTGTCAAGACCCTTTAACACGAAAACGCGTAGAAGCGTCAATTTGAGTTGAAACTATATACTCAAGTCTGCGGACCCTTGAACACATTTATATTGCAAAAATGCATATATTTTGACCCCTCAAAGGAATCAAAATTCATAGGGTACTTCCTATTGACCTAAATTGAACTCTTCACCTCACCCCACCTCAAAGTCATTTTTATTTAGGTACGGTATGGTAAATAATTATAGGTTATACTTGGACTCTAATATCCGATTACCTATCCGATGAAAATTATTGAATGCCAAAAACTGTTCAGCAATGTTACCATAAGCTCTTATCGGGTACGACTACGTGCTGCGCGCCGACCTCCCCGTCGGGGTCAGCGTGGTCTGTTACGCAGACGACACGCTGGTCCTAGCGCGGGGAGAGTCATACCAGGCGGCGGTCGAACTAGCGACACGTGGGGTTGCGACAGTCGTAGAGAGGATCCAGCAGTTGGGAGTAGAGGTGGCGCTGCACAAGTCCGAGGCCATGTGTTTTCACGGCCCTCGGAACACGCCACCAATAGGTTCCCAGCTAACGGTAGGAGGAGTTCACATCGGCGTCGGGTCGACGATGAAGTACCTGGGACTTGTCCTCGACAGCCGGTGGAATTTCGAGGAGCATTTCCGACGTCTGGCTCCTAAACTCAATCGGACAGGAGCTGCCCTGAAGCGGCTCCTGCCGAACCTGGGGGGTCCAGACGCCTCCTGCCGGAAGGCTCTACGCCGGCATCGTTCGGTCCATGGCCCTTTATGGGGCACCAGTGTGGGCGCCGTCGCTGCGTTAACGCCCGGCGGCCCAGCTGAACGCCTGCCAGAGGGTCATGACCATCCGGATGGTGCGGGGATACCGCACGGTGTCCCGCGAAGCGGCGAGCCTCCTTGCTGGCCTACCACCATGGGATTTGGAGGCAACAGTCCTTGCACACATGCACGATCTGCGCGTGGAGATGCAACGCCGGGGCGAAACTCCGCTGCCTGAACATGTTAAGGCATGGCGGAAAAAGCTCCGGCGGGATCTCATGGTGAAATGGATACACCGACTGTCGCAACCTAGCGCTGGGCACGCCATAATTTCGGCAGTAGTGCCCCTCTTTGAGGCGTGGCTGGATAGACCTCACGGCGTCCTCACCTTCCGCATGGCGCAGGTCCTCACCGGACATGGCACCTCATGGTCGCCTCCTTCTGCGAGGCAGTAATGCTCGTAAAGGAGGAGGCTGACCGCATAAGGCAAAGGCAACGGCGCACTCGCCGTAGCCGTCGCCGCCGCGATCCTGCCGATATCCGGCCACCGTAGACACTGACTCGCGGACGGTGAGCAATGGGTAGCTCGCCCTCCGGTCGTCTGGTAGCAGTCCAGACCGAGCCCAAGTCGTCGACGGCGCGCTCCGTTCCCGCGCGTCTCAAGGAGTTGTCAGCACACCGTAGGGGCCCTACAGGGTCGAAGCCTCCCGGAGCTGAGGGTTGATGCGAAAGCGTTACACCGGGGCTCTGGGAATAAGGCAAGGAAGGCACGGGGTAGGTTCTTTAGTCAGTAAGAGTCTGACACTGTTTCCCTTTCCGCCCAAGAGTGGGATTCGTCATTCGATGATTTTTACCTACCATAAAAAAAAACCATAAGCTCTTAACGCAATCCTTATTACGACCTAAACTGAACCGTTAAAAGGATGGAGCTATATAGGGTATATGTATAGCTCCATCACTCTTTCTCGCTCGAATGATTGACAATTTAAAAAGTCATGGTACACCTTCAGAGCTTTAAACTCGCCCAAACCGAAATACAGTTCCACTGGATAATAAAACAGTACCACCATTCTTTTCCGATCTCATAATTCACTACTAACGACAATAGACAGAGCACACCCTCCCAAATCATTGAGGAAAACCCAGCTTCCTCTCTATAGACAAGGGAAAACTGAATAAGTAATGTTTAACAGCGACATTGTTAGAAAAAATATAGTTGAAACTAAAGTAATCTATGCACCCCGAAAAACGCAAAGGCTTTCACAGTCCACTACAAGTTGACATAATAGTGATTTGTGGTCCAAGTTTCCCTAGCCTCCCCGCACTCCCGCTGACACCCAAGAGAAATAACTTGACTCGTACTTTCTTAACGAAATGATTGCCTACGTGTACGTTGTTAGCCCTATTTATTTTGGGGTGGGTTTTATTTACCCTCTCTCCCCAGTGGATAATTCAGTTTCTAAGAATTCCGTATCGACCAACTGGGACGCATAAAGTATTTTTGCTTTTACAAGGAAGATCATCCTTAATAAATGGAACTATTTACTTATTTGTCTTTGGAAAATAGAAGTAGGAAGTGCCTTTGTACCTGATACTGATGTTTGATTTGACTGGCCTGTTGGTCTGCTATGTCGGAGGTTTTTGTTATTGTAGATAATAATTATCGAATGACGAATCCCGCCCTTGGGCGGAGCGGAAAACACTGTCAGACTCTTACAACCTAACCCTTTTCTAAGTTGCCATCTATATCAGGGCCACACTACTTAAGTTCCCTTTTTTCTATTCTTAATAATATTTTCTTTTTATGCACCTACCATAATTATGTCTCTCCTCTACTCTTGTTTGACAATTAGAGAATAGCAAAGACAATAAAGTCAGCCTTTGTACATTTGTGTTGCATGAAGATTAAAAATAAGACATAAACTTACATTTTTTTTCTATGATGGTAACCAGAAATTACGGAATGCTAGCTGCTACGCTCCTTGCATACTCTTTTTACTTCGTTTATGATCACAATCGCAGCGTATATACACGCTATTTACACAATAAGATATGTATTATGTGTAGGGTCGCCAATAGCATCTTCCTCTATAGTCAAAATGCTTCTTAAATTAAAATGATATAGAGAATAGTTTTTACCTATTTTATTCATTTACCATTACTATGATAAAAAATATTATTAAGATAAAAAGTATAAATTACATTTTTAATTCTAACGATTAAATTGCTCTTGAATGATAAACATCGTAGAGCTCTTCAAGTAATTTACAGTTTCTAGTAGTAGTTCTAGAAAACGTTTATTTGATGTAATAAATATCTCGACCATACTATTTAATATTTAGCACTTTGCGGACTGAAAGTGGTGACTGCTGGTACTAAGTTCTTATGAAATATTTCTCAGTTTTTTTCAGTTTTTAAAGTAACTAAAGAATGAGGACTGGTTAAAAGGGACTTGAAATTAGTTAAACCATACAGCGTTGCAGTAAAAGCGACCCAGATTTCTTGAAAGTGTTTCTTTACTACAACAATACTGTTCCATTACTTCCCATTGATACCTTTTTCTAAACAATCGCTATAATGACAAAGTGCTCTCTATTGTTTTCTTGAACTGGCTCAATATTTTCCACAGTAAAAAAAACAGATCCAAATAATACAATATGTTAAATGATCTTTATTTTGCTAATAGGTTTAAAAAACAATTTTACACGTCAATTTTTTTTTCATCTGTTTGAACTAGACGATGCCGTAATTTTTTATCTGACTACACAAAAATAAACTCATAGGTCAAAGTCTCTTTTAAAGTCCATACAGTTAATATGTGTTGGTCAAGTCACATAACTGTTTACATTGCCATTACTGTGTACAGGTATCTATACATATAATAAAATCGTAGAGAAGTCAAAACTGTACATTGAATATTTTTTCAAAAGAATACTTGGGGCGTGATCTACAATCGATACCGAAGCCAAAAATATAGTTTTTAGAATTTTTGTCTGTGTGTCTGTTTGTCTGTATGTATGTCCGAACTGAACTCAAACAGTACTGCATGGATTTACTTCAAATTTTGCATGAATATAACTAAGAGGCCGGGTCGTGCAATGGGCTACATATTATCACGCTATCACCTACGGGGGAGGAGCAGTGAATCTTTATTTTTCTTACGCATTCTGTGACAGCGTGTAAGCTAACGACTCATAATTAAATGTTATTTTTGAGCAAGCCATTCTATTATCTAGCTTTACACAATAAAAACTAAGTCATTTAAGTAATAGTCCAGTGCAAATAGCACCGTTAACGATAAAAAGTGGAACAAAATAGTAGTAGAATGAAACCCATTGGAAAAGGAAGATAATATAGCAAAAATTTAAGGAAAAATAAATTACGGTCGATCTGAGGTCGGGAAGTGGATGGGTGTGCGGTTTTAAGGGTAAAAAATGGTTTATCTCGATTTCCGGCAAAACTACTGGTTTTATGGAAAAATGTCTAATGGCAAACTTGTAGGTCATAAAAAGATCTATCACTTTTGTATTTACATTTTTTCACATAGCCTAAAATCTATGTGAAAAGTCCAAAAAACCGAGTTTTTTAATTTAATTTTTATCTACTTTAAAAATTACTTTTTTTCACAAAATTTGGTGAAAAGTTTCCTTTTCATGTCCCAAACTTACAATAATTTTTTTTATTTAAAATATTCACAGTTTCTCTTTATTTTGACTTAACATCGAAAAAACAGTGTATTTTTCAATTGAAAAATCTCACGTAAAAACATGTGATTTTTTTTTAAAGTTTGTTGGCTTCTTATTCATTGAAATCTTTACTTTTTGATGGTGTAAAAAAAGTATACATTAATACACTATTTTTTTTTCAGAAAATGCAAAAAACTAAAAAATCTCGAATCAGAATTTACTTTTGTATAATCATTATTAGCGACCCGCTCCAGCTTCGCGCGGGTGCAAAGGTGATATATTATAGCTATAAACCTTCCTCTGGAATCACTCTATCTATTAAAAAAAACTGCATCAAAATCCGTTACGAACTTTTAAAGATCTAAGCATACACAGGGATAAGCAACTTTGTTTTATACTGTGTAATGATGCGTGTCAAGGAAATGAATATGCTGCGCTGGATGTCAGGAGTTTCACGGAAAGACCGCATTAAAAACTCCCGCATCCGGGGCAGCCTTCAGGTCTGTGACATAGCGGATAAACTGCAGGAGGGCCGCTTACGGTGGTATGGCCACGTTATACGAAAACCGGCAGACTGCGTGGGTAACCGATGCCTCGCCATGCGCCTCACATGCCGCCTCCGCCGGGACCCAGAAAACGAGGAAGGCCTAAAAGGCGTTGGATCGACGTCGTAAGGGACGACATGCTTGCTAATGGGCTTAAGGCAAAGGACGCAAAAGACCGAGCGAAGTGGAGGCGTGTTTCCAGGAAAGCGGACCCCGGGCACCGAGGTGAAAGCCAAGGGTAGCAACCGGGACTGGCGCTTGGTTGATGATGATGAATGATTAAAATTGGACGTTTGGTTTGAAGTAATGGCGAAATTAAAATATTACGATTTCTGCTGCACGACCCGTTGCGAAGTGAGCGTCACCAAGGCACGACTGCGGGAGGGGAATTTAGATCTATGAGTAAGGTAAATAGAAAACCGCAGGTCGGCTTCCTACGCAGCGGTCGTGCGCGAAGTATAATAATTTTGGTGCGATTTTTTTAGATTTCGTTCTTAAAATACACCTATGCAAAAGTTCTTCTCAGAACTAAACAACAGTTCTTCTGAGAGCTAATTAACAGTTCTTTTCAGGGCTAACCAATAGTACTTTTTAGGGGTAAACAACAGTTCTTTTCAGGGCTAACCAACAGCTCTTTTCAGGGCTAAACAATAGTTCTTTTCAGAGCTAGAATATTACATGCTATTAACATTTTTTTAAACTTTTGAAAATGCCAGATCTCAACATTCTAAACATAGTTCTCAAGCACGGGCAGCAAAAATACGTCGTATGGGAGAATCTTCACCTGAACGTTCACAACGACTTGCTGAACAAAGTCAGAGAAACTCTCAGGTACGCGTACGAGAGTCGAGTGTCGAACGTTCGCAACGCCTTGCACAACAAAATCTGAGAACCTCTGAGTTACGTGCACGAGAGTCGAAGCTGGAGCGTTCCCAACGTCTTCATGAACAAAATGTAAGGACGCGCAACTGAGAGAGTTGCGCGAAAGAGAATCGTGCGTGTCGAGCGTTTGCAGCGACTTAGAGCTCAGGCAGAGAGACAACAGTTATCCACAAATAGAGTCCGCAATCGAATTTTAGCCGCCTGCCACTCTTCTTCGCTCCGGATCATGGCTTCTGCCAAACTCCGCCGCGAGTCAAAGCCCACCTAGAGAGAGGTGGACAGGAGGTTCTTCCAAAGTCTCTCGATAGAGTGTTATCCAGCTTAGAGAGAATTCATTTGCTGTGTGTACGGGGACATCAGTCGTTTACCGCACCAGCAGAATTCTATGGTGTGTGGGCGGGCCATTTTGACTTCCAAAAATGATCAGGCTGCAGCAATTAACGAATGCATTCTCTCGGAGATTGAGTGGAAAGCTGAAAGTCGGAGTCCCTATTATGCATTCGGAACCTATCTCCTCCAAAGTTGTATAATAAGACCCGTCTTAAAGTCATCTCGCTGCACAGACACACCATTGAGGCAAAAATTCTTACGGGTTGTGGTGTCGGCGAGGCAGAATTTGTACCTCATAACTTCCCGTTCCAGTTCAGCGTACAGTTCCCCGTGAATGTTTGCTTCGCGATGACCATCAATAAGTCGCAGGGGCAGACACTGAGTCACAGCGGGTTTCAACTTTAGGACGAGTTGCTTCTTAAGCAGCCAACTGTACGTCGCTTGCTCCGGCGTCACCAGTCCTGACTCTCTTTACTCCTGGCAGCATAACTACCATCGTAGTGTGGTGGCGGAGTGGTAAAGGCTCTGACTTACATGTTGTAAGTCTGGGGTTCAAACCCAGCTAGGCGCATTACTTTATGTAATTTATTTCATAACCACTGCTCTTAAAACAGTGAAGGAAATCATCATGAGGAAACTGTGACTGTGAATGTCTTAGAACCAAAAATTCGAAGACATGTGTCATCCACCAATCCGTACTGGGCCCGCGTGGTGGATTATGGCCCATTCCCTCTCCTAGAAAGGAGGTCTTTGACCCTTTGAGGAACTTTATAAGACTGATGCAAATCTATTTTAAAATTTGTTTACTTATAAAGCTATAGCGACATTGCCATCTTAGGTATTTTTGGTGCTATAGAGCATTCACGCAGACAACGTCGCGGGCAGCAGCTAGTACAGAATAAAAATAATAACACAAGAGATCACACAAGATTTGCAAAGTTGTCTGAGATTGTCTTTTGAAGAAAGAACCATGCAGATTTAAGTGAAATCCAACTCGAACAGATATGCACTCCTTTTCTGTACAGCAAATAATAGTCCACAGTCTCTCACAGAAAGAGGGCCTCGTGACCAGTAATGTGAAAATTGTATACTGGTTAAACTAAAGTACTAAACACAAAAAGGTTCATAATAGCTGTAACACAATATCCAAATTACAGGACACATCCAGGACACATTACACGCAGAACAGACGGCCGCTGAGACCGAAAGGTTCTGGAGTGACGACCGCGTACCGGAAGACGCAGCGTTGGAAGAACTCCCACAAGGAGGACCGATGACTTGGTCAGGGTTGCTGGAATCCGAGACACACAATACCGGTCTTAATGACGGCGCTTGGGGTAGGCCTATGTCCAGCAGTGGATGGCTTGCGGCTGAAATGATGATGATGAATATCCAAACTAAGTGAAAATCACTGTTTACTGCCTTATCTGCAGATATTGTTTATCTTACGGTAATTACTGTAAGTAACACATCTAATTATCACACTATAAACTATGTCACACTAATGTATCATCACATTATCAAACTGTCACTGACTAATCGTATGAATTATTACCAAGATACTAACTTAGTTGGTATAATGTCAAGGTAATTTAGCAAAAGTTATGATAGTAAATGTTTCATTGCAAAATAATTACAACTTGTAACCAGAAGCGACAACGAGTTAGCCACTGAAATACGAGGACTAAAGACTATATAATGACTAGCTAGATCAAGGATGTACAAATCTTTTATCAAAAGCTTTTTGAATAAATTGCAGAAATTTCGAAAATTAGTAAGAGTCTGTACACTCATTCATATACCCACCGAAACCTTATTCATTGAGCATCACGAAAATGATCGAAATATCTCCCGGCCTGAGTGGAGCAAGTGGCAGTGTTAGACTTTTACTGACTATGATCCACCTGTGTGTTCCATCACTTGTTTTTTTAGCCAATGTATTTTTTTCATAACCTAGCCGACAATCATTCAATGCTTAAAATATTTTTAGCTATCCTAAACTAAATAACACTATTTTTTTTTGTTATATTGAATTAGTGACTTAGCGATAGCAAATTGATTCATGACGTATGTACTTTTTGGTACACCAACAGGAATCTTATTCAAGACAACCATGTAAAGCCAAATATACTAAACAAATACTTGGACCCGGTATAGAAATACATGAAACAAACATCACATAAGGCCCAAATACACCTACTGTCACACTCATATCTCGACATCTAACAATGAACGAACAGTGTAC
This sequence comes from Mythimna loreyi, assembly GCA_029852875.1. Lineage (NCBI taxonomy): Eukaryota > Metazoa > Arthropoda > Insecta > Lepidoptera > Noctuidae > Mythimna > Mythimna loreyi. The sequence goes on from CM056787.1 coordinate 13,680,692, forward strand.
AGAGCCGATCAAATATGACGGATAATCGGTACACACTGAGATTAGCAAACACGGCTGCCACACCGTATGGACAGAGCTCTCGACTTCTTCTATCGGAAATACACAGAGGTCACGCATCACGAACACTTGAGTGCCAGGCAATATTGACCAGCGTCACTGATTCTACTCGTTTGGTATTGAGTAATTCCTGAGATTTTTATTGATTTACTGCGAATAACTAGTGTTATTGCGACTAGAATGTTTGTGTATGAAAGTAGTTTGTGAAGTGTCTAAGTCATTGTGGATATTCTTTCCACAAAAGTCACGTATTAGGAACACTTGAGCACCAGGCTCTTTAGCCAAGTTACGATTGTTTCGTTAACGTTGGTCGCTCTGAGTTGGCCACGCCTCAATTCCTTTGTTCTGAGGTCATCTCAACGCTTAGTCACGTGGTCCAGTACAAAAGAATTCGAAGCCTGGTCTATTCCAAGCGTTTGAAGTTAACGAAACGATAGTAACTTGGCTAGGGCCCCCCCTAGCTAGATTAGCAAACACGGCTGCCACATCGTATGGACACAGCTCTCGACTTCTTCTATCGGAAATACACAGAGGTCACGCATCACGAACATTTGAGTGCCAGGCAATATTGACCAGCGTCACTGATTCTACTCGTTTGGTATTGAGTAATTTCTGAGATTTTTATTGATTTACTGCGAATAACTAGTGTTATTTGCAACTAGAATGTTTGTGTATGAAGGTGGTTTGTGAAGTATCTGACTTTTTGTGGATATTCTATCTGAAATCCACTAAAGTCACGTATTACGAACACTTGAGCACCAGCCTCCTTAGCCAAGCTACGATCGTTTTGTTAACGTCGGACGCTCTGAGTTGGCCACACCTCCATTCCTTTGTTCTAACGTCATCTCAATGCTTAGTCACGTGGTCAGTACAAAGGAATAATATAATATAAGCATCGTATGGACACAGCTATCGACTTTTTCTTTTGGAAATCCATTAAAGTCACTTATTAGGCACACTTGTGTGCCAGATAATATTAACCATTGTCGCTGATTTTCGCTTAGAAATCAAATAAATTCAAACCGTTGGGGCCCAAATGGACCAACGGGCTATACGATATTGTGAAAACGTCACTCGAGGCACTGGAACGAAAATAAAGAAGGAACAAGAGTGGGTTTTTAGTCAGTAAACATAAAAAAGAAAAAGAGTTTATTTGCGCAAAAATATGGCGAAGACCATATAAATAATTAAAAAAAAACAGAAACAATTATAGTATGTAGTGCAAAATATGCGTCACACCCGCCGAAAACGGCCAGTGTTCCGAAAAAAGTATTAAACAGCACTAACCAACTTCGACAGAAAGGCGCTGCACATAAATTGCTAACATAAGTGGTCTATTTGTTTTTTGTTTATTAGTCACTTAACATATAAGTATATAATACTAATAATAAATAAATATAAAAAAAAACAAATTTAAAAACTTATAAAATTGTCGAAATGTAAGTCGATCCAAAAGCGGAGCAGAGATGTCATTAGATGACTTACCCAACAAAAAAAACTACTATAATCTCCAAGTTTAAATAAAGTTTAACTATGTTGGAGGGAGGCCTTTGCCCAGCAGTGGGACAGCACAGGCTAGTAATAATAATAAAATAATAATAATAATGTTGACTTATAAGCATGTCAGGATAATGAGGATATACCTACGAATATGCATCCGCGTTTGCGTAGTTAAACAGTTTTGCTTAATTGGATTTAAACTTAGTGATAAATGAGTAACATTGTATCCACCGTGTCACTAACGAGATCTATGGAAACCGATTCACCGCCCTTTGTTATAATGTGGTTTAGCTATAGCTACGTATGTGCTTATGTCATCATTATATACGTATGGTGCTCAATACATATCAAAGCTGGTGAACATGGCATTATTTTGATCTAAGGTTGCAAATGTGTAGGCCCGACAGGCTATCCCATGGATAGAAGCCACATAAACGAGTAAAGAGTGACTATGATACTAGTATAATATAGTCAGTGATACTAGTATTATGGTCACTCTTTCTAACGGTTACGTGGGTACGATCCCTGGCCGATCCTGGCTGATCCGTGGCCCTAGGGCTACGATCGCTCTTTCAAAATTTACCCTGAAAACTGAAAAACACGGGCGGGTTTTTCGACATTATTGAATGCGGGAACTCATTTGATAATTTCCGATTACCTAATTCGACCAAAAATGGGTGCCTACAAATCTATAGGTACTAATGGATACTAACTATATTACAAAGAGAAAAGATTTTTGGATTTTTGTTTATAATAAATAATCTCAAAAACTACTAGACTGATTTTAAGTCTTTTCACAAACTTGAAAGTAACAACTTTATCACTGAGTGTTTTATTGTCTACTGCATAAGGGTAAAGCCACTGGAAAAACTAGTGTTAAATAAATTACAATAAACATAATTCAACTCCTGATAAACCTTGAACAAGGAAGAAATGTCAAAACCATCCACAAAAATGATGTACCCATCCAAAATTGACCTATAAAACTCGACGTCACACCTTAACTTATCGATATCAGCATATAATAAAGGCGACGTAACCATATTATAATTCTCGTAAAATGTACGTCTATCGCCATAATTGTCCATTAGTTTGCGAAGCAGCCAATTACGCGTCCATTAGGCGCGAATCTCTCTAATAGCAATTTCGCCGTAGAAACTTAAGAGGCATCTCCGTGATACTGTCGCTGGGAATGCAGTAAGGTAACTTTGAAAAACTTTGAATTCGGACCGATTGACTTAGATAACCTCACACATACCTTGAAGGTTAAACAAAAAGAAAAAGGTTTCAACTAATAAAGTATGTTTATGACAGTTTCTCTACATTACAGCTTACAATAATCTTACCAATCAGTCTGCCTATCCTATTTTGTTATTGGTTTCCAGTCTTACCAAATACATTTGAATCAGTCAACACGTGTGGAACCTAGTAAACTGTCAGGACTTTTTTTTAAAGGTTGAAATCATCCAAAGTCTGCTCCCACTCTGGGCTAAGCAAAGACTTATACTGACTAAAACCACACCTGCGTACATCAGTTGCCTTTTGCGTGCTAGAAATACGATTTTCGTTTTCAGAGATTTGCCGCAATAGCGGGCATTGGTCCTGCTGAGCTCCCACGGTTTGCTGAAATCTCTATCGTTATACATAGGACCACCGCATTATGCTGAGCGTTTTGCGTCATTTTGCGTGAAATTAACTGTTTTTCTTTCTTTGAGGAATACGTGGATCACTGCGTGGAATTGGCTCTACTGGGAGCGTTGCTTAACCTTATAGATCAGCTCATGAGCCTATTATTGTTGCTCTATGTGAAGTATTGTAATCATTGACTCATTTTAACTTAAATTTTTCACTTCTTTTATTGCTAAAATAAATACAATTTTTTTTAAATTACTACAAAAAATTAGTTTAAAGAAGTGAAATTGACTTACTGTCAAGAGTTGTTCTGTGACTCAAATCGAATTCAGAGAGTTTCGTATAACGAACAAGTGACGATCTAAATAACATACTTTTATCATAAGACATAAGGTTACATTAAATGTATGATATTGATAGCGATGTCAAAAGTAATTGATAAATTAGGACGAAAGTGGGAAATGCAAATAAAAAATTGACATAATTATCTGACTTGAGGACAAACCTATATTTTATCTATAAAGTGAAAAATATTTGAGTCTATATAAAAACGAAACACCACTTACTGATCAATTACAAAATCTCAGAAACTATAAAACCTACAAACTTAAAATTAGGTAGGTAGGTTCATTTTAGGGTTTAGCTGACATTGCCGCAGACGAAACTGTTGGCAAAAGCTAGAATAATTATTATATATAAATTATAATAAAGCTAGTGTAATGATTGAGTCCGTTATCTGACATAAGGCCATTGAATCGGTTGATAGTATCGCTTATTTTAATGATTTAATATTTAAATAAATACCTACACCTACGTATTTATTTTAAATATTACATCAATGTATCTTCTATATATTCCCAGAATCAAATTAATCACGGTAACGAGTCAAATCGAGCGATGCAAGTTGGAATGTAACGGTCGCGACGCCATATTGTTCTAAACTCTAAACCATTCCCGTCAACCGAACAATTCAGTTATGCAATTGTTTAATTGGCTAACAACCAACGGAACATTAGAATAAAGTTGCAATGATTCGACAGTGTTCAAATTCAATTTCAATTTTCCTTAATGTTTGCAGCAATAATTGGGGTTTGTAAGTTTCAATATTTGGGTTTTCATTTAATAATTTGCGCTATTCAAATGAGGTCTGTGTGTGTTTAGGAATTTTGAAGTTATCAAAGTTTTAGACGTGGTTTTGGGACTCGAAGTGTCCTAACTTATGTAGGTAATAATGCTGTTAATATTAACCTTGCATGAGCATTATAATTGTAACAAATAAGAATCATAATTTTAAATAATCAAAATGTCAGGTAAAAACGACAAGATCAGCCCTAGAATTCGAACAATTTTTTTTTATAAATAAATACCAATAACAGTCAGACTGTTGTTAACCGCAATACCAACTAACTGCTAATGTCATTTATATTTTTATACCATTTATTTTTTTACGACTGTACTAAGTTCAGGCTCGCCAACCTAGAGTGGCTGTTCTATTAGGTCTGGTTATCTCTCACAAAAGATTTTTTTAACTATTCTAGTACCTTACTGGGACCCACCTGATCAGATGGTAAGCAGTGATGCAATCACTGATGGTGAAGCGAACTAATTTATTAGTTCCATATACGCAGCAAAGTCAGTAATATCCATCTAAAAGCAACCGTTGAAGTTTTAATCACTGCATACATATGTATATTTATATACAACTATATAAGACCACACAAGGTCGTCAGGACAAGTTTGCCACTGAACCTTTGGTCCCGTTAACTAGATTGTCTCTTGTATGTTGATGTTCGTACCACGAACTGCTTTTAAAAACTTTATCGTAACAGGAAAGTGGTTGGTCCCTTGATATTAAACTGGAGTAGTGGCGTACTCCTATTACAGCATTAAAAATGTGAAAGTTTTGATGTTCGTTAAATAATAATTTATTCCTGACTAGCTGACCCGGCAAACTTCGTACCGTTGTTGTTTTAGTAACCGTTTAAACCTTCCCTGAACAAATATTTCAAGATAAAAATTAGCCAAATCGGTCCAGCCGTTCTCGAGTTTTAACGAGACTAACAAACAGTTATTAATGTTCGGTAAACTTCGTGCCGCGTAAACTGATTCTTTTTCTTGAATTTTTCCTATATTTTTTCACCGTTTAAACCATCCCTGAAGTGTTATGAATATTTCAAGACCAAAATTGGCCAAATTGGTCTAGCCGTTGTCGAGTTTTAGCAAGACTAACGTAAGGCATAGCGTACGGTCGTCTGGTAACAGTCCGGACCAAGGCAAGTAGTCGACGGCGCGCTATGTTCCCGCGCGCCTCAAGGAGTTGTCAGCAAAATTGTAGAGCTCCAACAGCAGAGCCAAAGCCTACCAGGGCCCCGGTCCGAAAGGGTAGTCCGACCGCGGTATGAAGGCTAAAAAGATACGGGGTGGGTAGTTTAGTCAGTAAGAATCTGAAACTGTTTCCCACTACCCCTATGGACGGGGGATTCTCCATTAGATTAATTTACTCAATATAAAAAACACACCACATCGCAGCGAAAAAAGTATGAACAAAGAATAATGTTGCAGCAACTTCTTGCATTTGCGTTGTAGTAACTTCAAATGTCGAAGTGGTTGCGCTGTGGTTACGTCTGTAGCTGGAGTTTCCAGACAGACTAATTCGCGATGTCACTGGTGGTTGCGATATTGATACCATGCAGTCGATATTACCTGCACGTAATTATTATTTTTATAAAAAAAACCCTGTTCAACTATGTGTTTTCTTTATGGTGTCGTTATGGTACGTCTGAATAGAGCCTTGCGTTCGAATAATTATTATTTTTATAAAAAAACAGTGCTCAACTATGTGTTTTCTTTATGATGTGGTTGCTGAACATCTGAATAGACCTTAGAATTACTAGCTAATCCGGCGAATATCGTACCGCGTAATTGAATGTAGTGATTAGCTTTTAGCTAAACTTATTAAACGAATGGTTGAATGTAATCTGAGACCAATGTATTCGACAGTTGCTGTCATTTTTCGATTATTTTCCTTTTTTTTCAGATTTTTTAACGTGAATAAGACTCATGTGTTAGCACCATTCTACTCAACTATTTTGCCTTCATAATACGAGTATCAGTGTGATGTCTGTTGCCTCACAGTAGGGCAAAGACCTCTCCTCCGTCTTCTACTTCCTTTGTCAACTACGATATAAGTTTATTTTTTTAGTCTAAGCTCTTAGCAAAAGCTACTCTTACCTAGCTTGTTTTTTTTAAGGTTCCGTAGCCAAATGGCAAAAAAAGGAACCCTTAAAGATTCGTAATGTCCGTCTGTCTGTCCGACCGTATCACACACGTATCACAGCCACTTTTTTCCAAACTATAAAAACTATACTGTTGAAATTTGGTAAATAGATTCTGTGAACCGTATTAAGATTTTTACACAAAAATAGAAAATAAATTGGGCTCCCCAGAACTGAAACTACTTTTTTTCCACCGTATTCATTCGTGCTGGATATCTATGGATAGGTTAAGTTTGTGCGTGAAACACTTCCAAAGTGGTAAAATATTTGTGTGTGTGTCCACTGTAACTTTTTAAATAAGAAAATGATAAGAATAAAAAAAATGTATGATGTACCCCTGTAAACTTCCACTGAAAATTGGTTTGAACGAGCTCAAGTAGGTAGTTTTTTTTAATACGTCATATATCATAAACCGCAATTGGTACAGAACCCTCAGTGTGCGAGTCCGACTCGCACTTGGCCAGTTTTTTTATATTATTATTTGTGTAATATCGTTGCGCTGGGTAGGATAGATGCAACACCTGGGAAATAGTAGCGTTCACTATGATATGTGAGCTATGAAATTCTTATCTTCATAATGGAAATATCTTCTATAAGGGTATCCTGTGCTTCTTATGAAAAACTATATGAAAACTGTAAAAAGGAAACATTGTTTACTTCAGGAAGAGTGTATTAATTAAATAACTGCTCAAAAACCACACACGTGTTTTTCTCTTTAACCTTACGAATACCGTAGTTAGAGACATCATAGAAAGCAAATAGGTGTGTGAACGCCGGCGGTCGCTCAGGACTCAATACTTCAGCAGAACATTAGTCCATACCTTCATTAGTCGAACTAACCGTTTACCAACCCTCCTTGATCTATTAAAATATTTCAAGATCAAAATTACCCAAATCGGTCCAGCTGTTCTCGATTTTTAACGAGACTAACGAATAGCGATTAATTTTCGTCAAAATTCCTACCGCCTAAAACGGATTATTTTTCTTGATTCTTTCTATTTTTTTTTCAATCTTGATATATTTGTAACACACCAGGGAAGGTTTAAATTCCCTGGAGAACACGGTATTTGTAACAACAAATACTTCAAGACCCAAATTGGCCAAGTCGGTTCAGCCGTTGTCGAGTTATAGTGTATAGAAAAAAAATAACACCCAAAAATAAATTACCACAATTTTACAAGAAAACAATCACTTAGGAAACCACAACCTAACTTAGGTAACTTCACTTACCTACTACAAGTAGCAATATCAACTTTATCCTAAATAAAGGATGGTTCTTTACCAATACTTTAGCAGAACATTAGTCGATGAGCGTCAATACAAATAAATAGTCTCGGAACACATTAGCTGGGTAAGTGCAGAACTCCATTACGACCTTACGTTAGACTCCTGTCACACCGTTCTGACCTATTTCTGCGATGTAACTGAATTATGTGTACTTTACCTACTCCGCGGTAGTTTATGAGAACAACTTTTTGCTGTCATAGTCTATAAGATTCACAGGTTCTGAGGGATGTTGTGTTTTGTTGTGTTGTTTATTACCAGCAAAGCGCCATAAACAAGTCTAATTTTGAGCTAATTCTGTTTACATTGTCATCGACACATTAACAAGATTTCAATCAAACTTTTTTTTTATTTTGTGTTATAGCCCAATCTCGATGGGGTTGTGTCGTTCAATTACAAAGATCCTATAGTCACCATACGGTTCTGTCATCAGATCAACTCCACGACCTAATAATTTTACGTTTTCATCTGATTGCCACGTGCATGCAAAATTTTAGTTTAATCGGTAACTGGGAAGTGGATCCAATTTTATTTGATCAATAAAATTGAGATAGGTGAAACTAAATAAAAGCTTTTAAAAACAAAATTGCCCTATAACCGCTCTCCTTAAATTTTTTAACTTTACAGTTTTGTGACTATTTGGAATTTCAGATGCTTGAAACGGTTATTATGCAAAATCACATATACACCCTTAAAATAATTAGGAATATTATAAGGTTGATTAAGCTATACTTAATATAGCATGAGAGAGATTAAGAAAGCATTATTGAGAGCAGTGGTGGCCGAGTGGTAACGGCCCCGACTTGCGTGTAGTAGGTCGCGGGTTCAAACCCAGCCAGGCGCATTACTTTGTGTAATTTATTTCATCACCACTGCTCTCAAAACGGTGAAAGAAAACATCGTGAGGAAACCGGCATGTCCTAGAACCAAAAATTCGAAGACATGTGACATCCACCAACCCGCACTGGGCCCACGTGGTGGATTACGGCCCATTCCCTCTCTTAGAGAGGAGGCCTGTGTCCCTGCAGTGGGAACATTAAAAAGGCTGATGATGATGATGAATATAGCATAAACAACCTTATAATATTCCAAATTCTTCCGCTGTATGAAATAAAATTCGAATGTTTGGTTCAAAGACACGCTAGTTGCCTCGTGACGGTTTCCTTCACAATTTTGAGACGAGTGGCACTTTTAGGAAAATTATTCCTAAAAGTGCCTGGTATTGAATCGCAACGTACTTGTAAGTCGTTCCACTGGGCCATCACTACCCTTACGGAATGCCCTAATAAGAGGAGTCTTGGCCCAATAACAAGCCATTATATGTGTCAATTAGACCAGTAGTTTCTCTTTTCACTTATATAAGTACTTATAATTACTTTACTTTACTTCCTTATAATATTACTTTACTTTATACTTTTAATTTGATAAAAACTAAACTTGAACTACATTAAAGGATATATAGTACCCAAACCTTTTATCTTTACGCGGACGAAGCCACGGGAAAAACTAGTAATTCATAAATTAAGTACTTTCCAATTCCCTTGAGACAAAATTTGTTAAGATTTACCAGAAATGATCAAACACTGTAAGCAAAAATATCATTCCCAAACCAGACTCAAAATATCCATTTCACAATTTTATTTAAAGAAGGATTATTTCACCATGAAAAGAATTCACTAGCCGTCAATTACTGTTATTCCGTCGGTTTCAGTCCATATTGGATTCAATCTAACTGTCACCAGCTGATTGAAAGCCCTGTCTGTCCATGTGAAAAACCCTGCAAATATTTTATATATGCTATGTAGATGGTATGCTCCGGACGGATAGCGTGGTCGCCTATTGGAAATGGTTTCCCAACCTTTGTCACAGTTACGCTTTGAGCAGAAAGAATAGTTTTGAAACTGTTTTTTTTTTACTACTGGCTATGAGTAACGGCTAAAAATCTTTTCGGGCTAAGGTTCATCAATTCAATTCATTCAGTTAGTACACCTGTTAAATAACTTTTCGAGCTAAGAGCTTTTATTTTATAATTGATGTATGTTTAATACGTTTATTTTGTACACAGGAATATGATCTCTGTCTGTCGTTCAAAGATATGCTGAGTGAAAACTCATTGTTGAGTTTTGCTCATCTTTGTACACCTACATTGATTGTGTAATCACTATGTTGAGCACGCCATAATTATGGCGGTAAGTGCCTTCTTTGAAGAGTAGCTGGAAAGACCTCACGGCGTCCTCGTCTTCATGCGTGAGAACAAGTGTCATGCATGGTCTCACACGGTCAGTTCGGGAAGTTCATGTACTAGATTCTCTGGACGCTCGGGTGTCACCACTGCGTGACCACCCGGAGGACACGATGGAGCACACTGATATCATTTGATGGTCTTCCCACCTCCACCTTAAAAATAACAGCCGTGTCACGGTAGGGTACAAAGATGTCATTGGATAAATAAAAATAAAATATCGCTATGTTATGTTTTTTAATACAAAATAAGAATAATTTAAAACCAGTCATCTTAAAATAAATTTTATGACACTAGCCATGCGTCTGTGACTGAGTTATAAGTTTTACCTAAAAAGCAAGAATAGTACATTGTTATACGAGGGATGAAAGAAAGTTATTTAGTCCCGAGAAATTTCTTGGCGACCGAGCGAGAGCGAGGTCGCTAATAGCTCGAGGGACTAAATAACTTTTGAACCCGAGGTAAACACTGTGCTTTTCATTACGAATACGAGGAAAATAAAAATAATAAAAACCTGAGTCGTCGTCAAAGGTCTTCGTATGTTTTTAGGTAGGTATATTTCTTTTGATTTAGGCGGTAAGCGGTTTTCTCCTCTTAAGAATCTTGCGTTAAATTTATAACTGAAGCTGATGAACTTATCGTGTTAATAAAAATTTCTTGTAACAGAAATTTAGCAAAATGTAAACAAAACTATACACCTCGAAAAAAAAGGAAGATCAAATCGGCCACAGATTATAGAGAGTCTACCATTTACCCGCCAATTCTTTTTTTCAGTGTTCGGCTCCCTGGCTTTTCAGTCAATAGTTTTCATTTTGTCATTGTAAACAACAATCTGTCTGTGCAATGTGGTCTGGTCAACATTTTTCTCAAATATATATTAGTTTTAATGAAATAATTGAAAGTAAATTAAAATAAAGTCATAAAAAAAGTATTCTTAAATTATTTCTATTTCTATGTCATTTTAATTCGGTATACAGTTTCGGGTCACGGTGCAATAGAAATGTTAAAATTGAACTAGTTTTTTTTTTTTTTTTTTTTTTTTAATATTTGCTGTCTAAATATTAAAAAAATAACTGTCAGTTGTAAAGTAAAACTCCCTAGGGAGTAAAAGTACTTCTTCCAACCCTGTCCGCAGGCAACTTTACACCTACTTTCAGAGTATGAGTAATGAAAAAGATAATGATTTTTCAGCAATAAAAGACTTGTAGTACAGGATCCGGGGCCTATTTTGTCACTTGATTACTATCAAGCTAATTTTCCGTGAGTAGCTTCATTTTGATAAGACGCCCAACAATTTCCTGTGCGAAAATTTTTGATTGTGGTAGTTAACAGAGGTAGCAATGATAAAATATGTCGATTTGATGATTCTCAAGTATTAATTACTAACTGGATTGTTTTTTATTAAATCTTAAGATAATTATCTAAATTATTTGAAAAAATATTTGTCCTACAAAATCTATGGTTTCATCAAAGAGTCCTCCCCCTCCAACATGTATTGATAACGAGATCACCAAAAATTATTACTAACCAGCTGATTTTTTTTTTATTACTTAGTTAATATATATATAATTTCACGGTCATATTGTCCTACAAATTCCGTGGTATGTTATCCCGGTCCTACGGTCAAAAGTAGTAGTACAGATCATTGATGTAAAAATAATTACTATCAAGCTGAATCTTCGTGAATAGCATCGTTTTGATGAGACGCCCAACAATTTCCTGTGCGAAAATTCTCGATATTGGTAGCTAACAGAGGTAGCAATAATAAAATATGTCGATTTGATGATTCTCAAATATTAATTACTAACTGGATTGTTTTTTATTAAATCTTAAGATAATTATCTAAATTATTTGAAAAAATATTTGTCCTACAAAATCTATGGTTTCATCAAAGAGTCCTCCCCTTCCAACATGTATTGATAACGAGATTACCAAAAATTATTACTAACCAGCTGATTTTTTTTTTATTACTTAGTTAATATATATATAATGTAACGGTCATATTGTCCTACAAATTCCGTGGTATGTTATCCCGGTCCTACGGTCGAAAGTAGTAGTACAGATCATAAATGTAAAAATAGCGTGGTACGCTATTGCGAGATTTTGAAGATTTTGAACATGATTTGAGAGGTGAAGAGGACACACAGTATGACGTAATACGTAAAGACTCTAATCGTCCTGCAGATTTCTGCAAATTATTGAGGAGCAACAACTTTAAAGAAAAATTTGTCGAATTTTTAATTGAAGATTGGACAAGGGACGAATTTATTATATTGATCACAGGAAAAACTGTTAAACTTAACTATGATCAATGTTACACTTATGAGGTGTCTAGTGAAAATAAAATAAAAAGAGTCATTGACTATAACCTCTCGTGTTATCATGAAGAAGCTGATACCAAAATTGTATACCACATTTGTCAATTAAATACTAACTATCGTGTGCAGATACATTGTACAGATTCTGATATACCAATAATAATGCTGGCTAATTTTAAGTATTTATATATATATTTATTTTAAGTATTTATTATAGATGAAATTCAAGTAATAATTAATTTAAGCACGAGTAAAAAAAAATGTACTTAAACATAAATGAAATGTATGAAAAACTTGGGGATCAATTATCTTGTTCACTCGCTATATGCCATATTTTTACAGGAAATGATTATAATCCCGCTTTCTTTCGTAAAGGAAAAAAGAGACCTTTTAGTATTTTAAAGAAAAATAAAAAATTTCAAGAGGCTTTTATTCAACTCCTACAGATTGAAAATACAGCATTAACAACATCGAATGAGGTATTTCAAATTATTGAAGAGTATGTATGCAGAGTGTATTCATTAAAAATAAAAAATGATATCAACAAAGGACGGTACGAGTTATTTGAAAAAGGATATAGATCAAAAAATCAGAATGAAAAAATTTTAAAACAAAAAATCGTAGGATATGATCCTTCCAGTTTGCCACCAACAAAAGAAGAATTGTTACAACAAATTAAAAGAACTGTATTTATCTGCAATGTATGGTGTAACGCACATATGCGGTGCCCCACGGAAAAATTGCCGGAAAATTTTGGATGGACAATAATTGATGGCAAATATGAATACTATTGGTTTGATGGTCCCCAAAGTCCATCTTTTGAAGAATTATCTTCTGAAATACAAGGTAACCTATTTATACTATTGTTATTTATTGATTGATTATTCATTATTATGTAATTTACTTAATTTTTTCATGTTATTATAGAGTCAGATATCACAAGTGAGGAAAGTGACACAAATGAAGATGAAAGCGATGTTAGTAGCGAAGATTATGATTCATCGGATGAATAAGATGAAGATTAATTTTTGTTATCTATAAATACACCAATACACCAATTTTTGTACCTCATTTTTCAAAAAAATAAACTTATTTAAATTTTAAAAAAGATGTTCTCACTGTATCTTATGTTAGAAATCGGAAAACGAAAAAATGACAATTTTTGTCGGACTAGTGATACATACCTGTTTTTTTGTAGGACATTGTTTTATTTGGGCACTGAACACACTAACCTATTATGTAATATTTTTGTCCTACAGTTAGTAATGAGAAAAATGGTCTTATGGTATTAACAATTTCTGACCGTAGGACCGGGATAACATACCACGGAATTTGTAGGACAATATGACCGTGACATTATATATATATTAACTAAGTAATAAAAAAAAAATCAGCTGGTTAGTAATAATTTTTGGTGATCTCGTTATCAATACATGTTGGAGGGGGAGGACTCTTTGATGAAACCATAGATTTTGTAGGACAAATATTTTTTCAAATAATTTAGATAATTATCTTAAGATTTAATAAAAAACAATCCAGTTAGTAATTAATACTTGAGAATCATCAAATCGACATATTTTATCATTGCTACCTCTGTTAACTACCACAATCAAAAATTTTCGCACAGGAAATTGTTGGGCGTCTTATCAAAATGAAGCTACTCACGGAAAATTAGCTTGATAGTAATCAAGTGACAAAATAGGCCCCGGATCCTGTACTATTGAGGTTGATTCAAAAAATATACACCACAATAATAAAAACGTGGGGTGCCACGACAGAAAACCTCCACGAGTGCCCGCAGGCTGTAGGTCACTTGCGGATACGTCTGTAGTGAAGGCCAGCCTGCGGGACGGTGCACCCTGGGAGGCAGCCAACAGCCCCTCTTGGGCACTGAGGCCCGAGGGGTCCTGATGGCTGTCTGCGAATGTTCTGTCTGGAGGATCACTTCAACGCGTGACCCTCTGCCTTAGCAGAGAGCACAGTGGCGAAGTAAGAGCGGGCTCGGTGTGCACTCACCCTGCCACCGGGCAGGCAGGAGGAAGAGTTCCTCCTCCTTCTGCCACCGTTAGACTCGTAGCCCCAAAGACTGTCCAAGGTCATGTTTCTGACTTTCGATGGGGGTCGAGGGTCCTGGCTTAACCGCCCGGGCCGCGAGGTAGACAACCTCTATAAAAAATCACCCCAAACCTCCAAGCGGCGGCGCACCGTGAGGGAGGTTGTTAGCTTGACTAATGGGTAGCTAAATTAGTCTCTAGTGCGAACCACAGTTTTTGAGCAAGTACCCAAAGTTTATTACTCGTGGGAACTATATGGATATGGATAAATTTTATAAAAAAAAAAAACCAACGGAGAGTGATGCGCGGTCGGAGTCCGACGCGGCATCCGGAAGGAGCTCGGAGGGCTCGGACGTGGAGGAGGTGGTGGGCGACTCCGGAAGGAACGCGAGTTCCTTCCGGAAACGCCCCAAGTCCAAGTCGGGGGACAGGTCGTCCTCCGACGAAGACAAGGGCTCGGCCCCAAAAATCCCCACTAGCAGTCGCGGTGGGGGTCGAGGCGGTGGTAGGGGGAGAGGGCTCGCTCCCCAGGAGGCCGCTCAGCGAGCCGACAAGCTTGCGGCGGAGGGACGCCACCCCGGAGCGAACAGCGCTGGGGCGAACAACCCGCAGCCGTCTAGCGGTGAGCCAGACGCTGGGGAGGACTCCGCCGCTCGCAAGAGGCTGAGTGATGTGGTCGTCGAAGTTTTGACGGCCATATCACGCAAAAAGAAATGGGAGAAGGGGACCAGAACGAAGGGCCTCGCTGCCTTCGCGGCCACCATCATGGAGGCGATGGACGCCTCCTTCGAGGAGAGGGCTGCGAAGCTCCGGAAGGAGCTGATGGATGCCCTTCCAGCCGGTCCTCCTCAGGTGGCTAGGGAAAAAGGGGGACGCACGCAGGAGCAGGGGCCAAAGCAGCCCCAGCCTCATCCTGAGCCGGAAAGCCAGCTGCTGACGCTGGTCCAGCAGGAACTGGCTGCCTTCAGGCAGGAACAAAAAAAGCAGCAGGAGCAGTTCCAAACCAGGATGCAGCAGCAGCTTTCCTTGCTGGAAGGCATTGTGCTGCGTCCCCCACTCGCGTCCTCCAGCCAGCGGAAGGCGGTGACGTATGCCGCTGCCGCCGCAGCCGCGGCTGTGGCGCCTAATGCGGGCCCGTCGAAACCAGGTGGGCGCGTGGCTGTGGCGAGACAAGCTCCGACTGCCGCACAGCGGCAAGAGAAGGCCGCTCCTCCCCCAAGGGGTAAATCAGCAGCCCCTAAAGCGGCCGGTCCACCTGCTGCTGCAGCGGCGATTGGGCCGCGCCGGGTGACTCTCCCGCCTGAACAACCCTCAGCTGGCGCCGAATGGACGGTCGTCGGCGCTAAGAGGCAGGCGGGCAAGGCGGCCAGGGTGGCCAAAAAGCAGGCGAAGCGACGGGAGCGCAAAAAGCGCGCCATGGCGGCCAGACTTCGCGCCCCGAAAACCGAGGCTGTAGTGATCACACTACAGCCTGAAGCGGATAAAAAGGGTGCGGACTATGACTCCGTCATGGCAAAGGCGAAGCGGGCGGTGTTACCCCACCTCGACGAACTCGGGGTCTCTGGGGGCTTTCGCATGAGGCGCACGATCACGGGGGCCCGAATTCTCGAGGTCCCCGGTACGGCCAGTGTTGCGGACATCCTGGCCGATAAGATCAGGGCGGCCCTCGATGCGGAAGAGGCCAGAGTGTCCAGGCCCACCAAGTGCATTGACATGCGCATAATGGGCTTGGACGACTCCGTCGAGGTGGAAGAGGTGGTAGCGGCCATCGTCAGGGCGGGCGGTTGCACGCCCGAACAGGTTCGGGTAGGCACCATCCGCGCTGACAGCACGGGCATGCGAGCCGTAACGGTGAGCTGCCCCGTGTCTGTGGCCAAGGCCATCACCGGAGAAGGCCGACGGCTTCTGGTGGGCTGGGTCTCTGCGCAAGTTAAACTGCTGGAGCCCAGACCTCTGCGGTGTTTCCGCTGCCACGTGGGGCACCACGTGGGGGCCTATTGCGCCGCGGAGGTGGACCGCAGCGACCATTGCTACCAGTGTGGCAAGCCTGGTCACAGGTCTGCTGAATGCCGGAGTGCGCCGCACTGCTACGCATGTGCGGCTGCAGGCAAGCAGGCCGACCACCGGGCTGGGGGCAGGTCCTGTGACCCCCCGGCCAACGTAAAGGCCAAACTCCGTCGGCCCCCCACCGCCACCGCCGCGACCGTAGCTTCTGCCGCCGCCGTTGTCGCTGTCGCCACCGCAACCACCGCGGCAGTGCCCTCACAGAGGGCTCGGGAGGAGACTATGGACTGCCAATAACGGCACCATTACGTCTCCTCCAGGCGAATGTCAATCACTGCGCCCCCGCTCAGGATCTGTTGCTCCAGAGCATGGCGCAGTGGTCGATAAACGTCGCCGTGGTCTCCGAGCCGTACTTTGTCCTGCCCAGAGCTGACTGGGTACAGGACCTGAACGGCTCGGTGACCCTAATTTCGTCGTCCACTGCTGGTACCCCGACCCTCGAGACCATCACGAGGGGGCGAGGTTGCGTGGCAGCACGGTTCGGGGACACTGTAGTGGTAGGAGTCTACCTGTCCCCGAACAGATCTCTCGCCGATCTACACGACTCCCTCAGGGAGTTGAATACCGTCGTCGCTGGGTATGGTTCCCTCCCCGTGGTCGTTTGCGGGGACTTCAATGCCTGGAACTTGGCTTGGGGTTCTCGGTTCACGAACCAGCGGGGTCGGATGGTGGAGGACTGGGCTCTGGAAACAGGCCTGGTCGTCCTAAACCGGGGTTCTGTCCCCACGTGTGTTCGGGTGCAGGGCGAGTCCGTGGTGGACATTTCGTTCGCCAGCCCCGCTCTGACACCTCGTGTAGTTGACTGGCGCGTCATGGAGGGGGTGGAGACATATTCGGACCACCGGTATATCCGGTTTGACGTCTCCGCCCAGACCTCGACCGCGCCGGTCCGACAGACCCCGTGTGGTCCGCGTTGGGCGCTGAGGCTGCTGGAACGGGAAGTCTTCCGGGAAGCCGCGATGGTGCAGGCCTGGGTGCAAGCACCGGTCAGGCCTGCCGACATCAACGTCGAGGCGGAGTGGTTCCGGGAGGCCATGTCGCAAATCTGCGACGTGGCAATACCCCGACTCCGTCCAGGATGCGCCCGGCGCCAGGTATACTGGTGGTCGCCAGAGCTTGCGACACTACGTGACGCATGCACCGCTGCGCGACGACGGCATACTAGATTCCGCAGGCGCCGCATCCGCCCGCCGGATGCTGAAGCCGTGGAGGCGGAGCTTTACGAGGGATATAGGGTGGCAAAACGCACCCTCCGATCCGAGATAAAGCGGGCCAAGCAGGAGGCCTGCAAAGTGTGGCTGGGGACTCTCAATGCTGATCCGTGGGGACGCCCATACAAGATGGTGCGGGAGAAACTCCGCCCATGGGCTCCCCCGTTGACGCAGAGTCTCCGGCCACAGCTCGTGGAGGGTGTGGTGAGCACGTTGTTCCCTATGCGAGGGGATCACTCCCCTCCGCCAATGGCTCCGCCACCAGCGGAATCCGACGCGGACCACATCAGCGACGACGGTGTTACTCCGGAGGTGACCGAGGTAGAGATGAGAGTGGCGGTACGGCGGATGGGCGCCAAAAATACCGCCCCAGGACCGGACGGCTTGCCTGGGAAGGCCTGGGTCCTGGCCATGGAGGCTCTCGGGTCTCGATTGGGGGGGCTCTTTAGCGCATGCTTGGAGAGGGGCCAGTTCCCTCTTCCCTGGAAGACGGGAAAGCTGGTCCTCGTCGCGAAGCCGGGGCGTCCTGCGGACTCTCCGTCCGCGTATCGGCCCATTGTGCTGCTTGACGAGGTGGGCAAGCTCTTTGAAAGAGTCATTGCAGACCGCCTCGTCAAGCATCTGACACTGAAGGGGCCCGATCTAGCGGATGACCAGTTCGGGTTCCGCAGGAGGCGCTCTACGGTGGACGCCATCATGCGCGTGCGAGCCCTCACGACGGGGGATGCGGTGTCCCGGGGCAGGTGTGTCTTGGCAGTGTCATTGGACATTGCCAACGCCTTCAATTCCCTGCCCTGGAGTTGCATTAGGACGGCACTCCGGTATCACCGGGTGCCCGACTACCTCTGTCGTGTGATCGAGGCCTACCTGTCAGAGAGGTTCATTATCTACCCCGGTCACCAGGGTGAATGGAAACGGCGAGAGATGTCGTGCGGTGTCCCACAGGGATCGGTACTAGGACCGCCCTTGTGGAACATCGGGTACGACTACGTGCTGCGCGCCGACCTCCCCGTAGGGGTCAGCGTGGTCTGCTACGCAGACGACACGCTGGTCCTAGCGCAGGGAAGGTCGTACCAGGCGGCGGTCGAACTAGCGACACGTGGGGTTGCGACAGTCGTTGAGAGGATCCAGCAGTTGGGACTCAAGGTGGCACTGCACAAGTCCGAGGCCATGTGCTTTCACGGCCCTCGGAATGCGCCACCAACGGGTTCCCAACTAACGGTAGAAGGAGTTCACATCGGCGTCGGGTCGACGATGAAGTACCTGGGACTTGTCCTCGACAGCCGATGGAATTTCGAGGAGCACTTCCGACGTCTGGCCCCCAAACTCAATCGGACGGGGGCTGCTCTCAAGCGGCTCCTGCCGAACCTTGGGGGTCCAGACGCCTTCTGCCGGAGGCTCTACGCCGGCATCGTTCGGTCCATGGCCCTTTATGGGGCACCAGTGTGGGCGCCGACGCTGCGTAAACGCCCGGCGGCCCAGCTGAACGCCTGCCAGAGGGTCATGGCCATCCGGATGGTGCGGGGATACCGCACGGTGTCCCGCGAGGCGGCGAGCCTCCTTGCTGGCCTACCACCATGGGATCTGGAGGCAACAGTCCTTGCACGCATGCACGACCAGCGCGTGGAGGTGCAACGCCGGGGCGAAGATCCGCTGCCCGAACATGTCGAGGCGTGGCGGAAGGAGCTCCGGCGAGATCTCATGGTGAAGTGGAAACAGCGACTGTCGCAACCCAGCGCTGGGCACACCGTAATCTCAGCGGTAGTGCCCCTCTTTGAGGCGTGGCTGGATAGACCTCACGGCGTCCTCACCTTCCGCATGACGCAGGTCCTCACCGGACATGGCAAGTTCGGGAGGTTCCTGCACCGGATCCGTGCGGAAGAGACGCCCGGGTGTCGCCACTGTGTGGCCAGCCCGGAGGACACGGTGGAGCACACGGTAGAAGTGTGCCCCGCTTGGGAAGAGCAACGCCGTGCCCTCGTGGGGGTGATCGGCGGCGGCGACCTCTCGCGCCGGGCCTTGGTTCAGGCCATGGTCCGCAGCGAGGAGGAGTGGCAGGCGGTCGCCTCCTTCTGCGAGGAAGTAATGCTCGTAAAGGAGGAGGCTGACCGCATAAGGCAAAGGCAACGGCGTACTCGCCGTAGCCGTCGCCGCCGCGATCCTGCCGATATCCGGCCACCGTAGACACTGGCTTGCGGACGGTGAGCAATGGGTAGCTCGCCGTCCGGTCGTCTGGTAGCAGTCCAGACCGAGCCCAAGTCGTCGACGGCGCGCTCCGTTCCCGCGCGCCTCAAGGAGTTGTCAGCACACCCTAGGGGCCCAACAGGGTCGAAGCCTCCCGGAGCTGAGGGTTGATGCGAAAGCGTTACACCGGGGCTCTGGGAATAAGGCAAGGAAGGCACGGGGTAGGTTCTTTAGTCAGTAAGAGTCTGACACTGTTTCCCGCTCCGCCCAAGAGTGGGATTCGTCATTCGATGATTTTTACCTACCATAAAAAAAAAAAAAAAAAAAAAAAAAATAATAAAAACGTGAAAAACAAAAACAAATGCTTTTTAGTTTTTTCTCGAAGTTGGGTTCTTTCTAAAATTCAATCTTCAGACAGTAGATGTTGAGTTTACATCCATAAATCAAATAGGTACACTTGTATCTCCTTGGGTCTTCGTTGCTGTAAAATTGGAAGAATTTATTTCAATTTTAAGCCAATTGAAATACACAGACGAGCCCCAATTTTTCAATTCCCCGAGGAGCAATTTTGTCAAACATTTTCCCTTTAATTCAACGAGGCCGATTTGTTTGCAAAAAAGTCGATATGAAGGTTTTTAGTAAACATTTATTCATTGATGTTTGACCTTTACTTCAATTAAATTCAAAAATATAATAAGAGAGCCAGGTGTAAATATGAAATTGTTACTTTGTTTTAAAATACTTCTGTGAAAACAAAGGTGGAAATCAAACGAAATTTTTAATGCCAACGTTTTAACTTTATTGAACAATGTTTTCATAATGTCAACATTACCTACTTTGTTAATAAAAACAGTAATGGTATACACCTGAATAAAAGCATTGTTACCTAGGTATTCAACATTTCGCTTTTATTTCCACCTATTGTCCTCTCTCTGAATATACAGTATCTGTACTTTTAAAGGAACCAGTAATTTACATTACTAAACATATAAAATTGTGTAAAGTAAACGTAACAAATAATCGGATTCAAAGTGATTTGTTATTTAACTATTACAATTGAGGTTGTGATGCTTCCTTTGCTAGTTCGTAAAAATACGTTTTACAATTCTATGTAGGAGTAAGTAATCACAAATACCCTTTGACCTTCCCATTCCTAACTAACAACGAAGAAGAAAACCACTCATATAAAACTAAATACAAGTTGGACAATATAAGACGGAGACAGGACTTGCCCGCACCTCCCTAGGGCTACAAACTTTTGCAGATCCCGATGATATCAAACCGTTTATTCCTCCAGGAGTATCGTCTACAGTTATGGAAAAAAAAAGGATCCGAAGTCACCCTTTGTAATCTAACTTTTATAATGTTTTTTTTTTTTTTGTCTAAGTTGAAAAGTGGATGTTTTTGAAAGTTTGACTGATGAAAATGATGGTAGTTTAAAAAGTTGGTTTTTAAGTGATTATTTGGATTTAAGGCTTCATAAATGGAATATTAATAAAAACACAAAATCCATATTATGCTATTATTATAGTTTGTATCTTTGACAAAGGAACAGAATATTACAGTAACTCAAAAAGCTCCTTAACACTCAGGGTCTCCTATATCCAAAGGAGCCCTCGCCCTTCAGTTATATGAGGCCACAGCGTGCACATACGACTAGGTAAACTAGGTAAGTATAGGTGTTTCGATTTCAGCTCTGTTGCATGTTAGGAGACTGCTTAAAATGACAGGCGACACCAGAAATTGCTTCAACTTTGTGTATATTACGAAATTACTGGATGAAATTGGATGATGGATGAAAAAGTGGATGGTGGTGGATGAAAAACTGGATGATGGATGAAAAAGTGCGTGCGATGCAATGGTGGAATAAAAAAACGTTAGGTAGTGATTTTTTTTTGGAAGATGACGTGGATACGTAGTTCGATGGTGATTGGTCGATGGCATGCGTGTGCGATCAATCGCTGCTAGGTAGATGGCATCTCCAGTCCTTAAGGTGATATCTGGACAATAGGTATTTCGCTACAATGACACCAGATTTTGAAATAGACAGAAATTTACGTATAGGTATCCTACGTACTTATGTATTGTACTACTTACTAACTAACTGCAAAAATCTGCTTATTTCGAATTTTACTAATTAGTTACTCTTTCAAAAGTACACACGCCTTTATCAATAAAAATACAGCTTGATAAATTATTTTGAAAGCTCAAGTTCGAACATACGGCAACAGTTAATCTAATTTTATTAGTCAAATTAATATAAAATTACTTTCTTAATAAATATTAATGACGATAATTGGTAGAAATTAAGACATTACCCGCAATTACAGAGCAATTTTCTGTGGGCTCCGTACATCGTTGTATAATTAGTTTTGTTAATATGAGCGAACACGGGAGGCATTCTAATTGCGTAATAAACGATAAAAGGGTGTCATCACGGGGTATTGTTATGGTAATATTTTATGAAATAGGTCTCTAGCTCATACCTTTAGCTCTTTATTTGCGATATCATTTTGAGAGGCTGCTTTATTTAATTCGATAGTAATTGACCAGTCTTTCCAGATGCCATCATTTTTATTAGTAAGTACATCTTTTATCTCCGCCAACGTTCGAAATATAATAGATTTACCACAAATTATTAATAATAAAAATATAAACACTCGAAAAGCCCTCGTCTGAAATAAAAGTACCTGTCTAATACAGTACTAAACTTATAGTCTAACAAGCTAAGTTTTCGTAAGAATTTAGTAAAGTACGTATTTGACGATTTCTCTATAAATGTACCCACATGACCATTATAAACTCAGATCAGATCAGAACTTGTCCACACTGCTGGAAATAGACTATTTCCTAAGAGTTAAAAGTTAAGCTAAAATACTCAATTACAGATATAGACGTAACGATGCCTAAACTATGGCCCTGGAGCGCGAAGGGATACTAAAGAAACCGAGATGGCTTTTAGTTCGTACAACTTTTTAACTCCCTCTCGATCTGTCTAGAATAACTTACTTGACTGATCCTATATCCTGGTAGCTGGGGCAGAGAACCTCGATGGTAGTCACCCAAAGCGATTAGTTTTGAGCTCAACGCTTCACCTCGCTTAATTTCAGTCCTATGGCCGTTGCTTCTGCCAACATGATACGTCGTCAGCTCTCTTAGCCAAGTTGATAATCTACAATAGATAACGCTAGTAAACCACTAGTAAATGTATGGGAATGACTTCATTTCAACAAAATTAGTAGCCAAGTTCACATTATTCAAAATGACAGAATGAAATGTATTCGTTTCTACAATGTTCATTGCTACATCCTGCAGTTTTATGATATAATTAATACTTACATTGAGGCGTTTCGTTTGTAGAAAGATACTCGTCACGAAACGATTGTAACTTGACTAGGGGGCAGGTTTGGTATTTAATAATCTCCTACCGTAAAAAAGTATACATTTTTCAAAATGTATCTCATATTTTATTATTTCAACAGGGTGGAAGTTATAAACCCAAGCAGACGCTGGTAACGTAAATAAATCTTGTAAGATACAAGCGTTCTTGCACGGTCTAACTGAAAATCAACATTGGCGCGACCCCTGTTTGTCCATTAGCTTGCCGCTAACTGTGCAAATAAGAAAAGAATAGCCGAGAAACGTTGACAATGTTTGTTAGCATTTTGATGAAATTTTCTTGTTACGATGCTTTGTCTTTGGCGTGTAGTCTTACACTTTTCAGCGGACATTATATTTTTTCATCCAATGTCCTGTACCTACAGCAAACAAAAATAGAGTTTGGCAATGTTGTGGACACGGCTGTGTAGTCTACGCAAAAATTAACTATACATAATGGGTAACATCGATGGTTACACAGTCCGGCGATGGTATATAAGCGATTTCATTATCCACTTGCATAATATCTACCACCTTCACTGCCGATGTAATGCCCGGAGGACACGGTGGAGCATACGGTGGAGGTGTGACTCGCTTGGATGGAGCACCGCCGTATCTTCGTTAAGGCAATTGGCAGCAGCGGCCACTCACGTCGAGCCCTGGTACAGCTCATGGTCCGGAGTAAGGAAGAATGACAGGCAGTTGCCTCCTTCTGTAAAATCATAATGCTCGCAAAGTAGACGGCTGCACGAGTGAGGAAACGGACTTCCTAACATCATAATGTCGCCGCTGCCGATTTCCGGTGACGTAAGGTAGGCTTGCGGACGACGAGCAATTGGTAGCTCGCCGTACGGCCTTCTAGTGACCATGCGGGCTGGCCCCGAGTCGTCAATGTTCCGTAGTTTTTGACACGCGCTTCAAGTAGGCCATAGGTTCTTTTTCAAAAGGGAAATCCGAGATCCTAAAAAACAAGGCAAAAAAGGAACACAGAAGTGGATTTGTAGCCAGTAAAAGTTTGAGACAACTTTCCGCTCCAACCTACAACAGAAATGATTGGTTAATTTCCACCAATTTTTTTTAGCCACACACAAACAAAAAAAATAAATAAAGACGTATTCACTAACCCATAACATATAAAATCAGGACAGGAAGACCTACTTATATTTTACACAAAGCTATAATATTTTTAATGCTGTCTTAGTTCCTAAAAGAAACAGAAATTAAGCAGAACGGAGATAGCAACCTTTTTTTAAAATCCAAGTCTATGAAACTCGCCATGAGCATAGACAGAATAAACGTCAATGTAAAACGAAATAACAGATATTTGGAAAGTTTTACTTTGTATCGTAAATCAGAATTTTACAGTTTATTTTATTTGTAAAGTATTTTAAATGTTCTAGATAATTTATTGTAATGGATTTAGCAGCAGAGACGATTGAATTTAAAGACATCGACATTACAGATAACAAATATGTGGAAAACCAGAATTATGTACAAAGACGAAGTCTTCTTATTGTAACAGTCGGTAAAAACCTTTTTATACATATAGTATGCTACAAAAATAAATGATCTTTAGCATTTAATTAATTTTTCGATAATATTGCTCACAGACGGACAAAAATTATTTGTTTTTTTTTCTGTTTGTCTGAATAATTGTTTTTTTTTATTGATTATAGGTTCGCGCTTGACCGCTATCTCACCTGATGGAAAGCGACGATGCGGTCGACGAATTGTGGCTACTTTTGTAAAATTTAACTAAAATCTATCTTCAACATGTACCAAAAGTTGACCTCGAATAATTAATGTAGTTAAAGAGTTGCCCCACGAAGCTCAGCGTTGGTTCCTTCTTCGAGTGTGCAGCCCTCATTCCTCTTATCGGGTCATCGTACATGGAAACAGAGCTAGCTAATCAGTCTATAAAACAGTAGTTTTTGGTATAATTATCATACCGTGCCTCGATAAATAGTCGGTTTGTTACCAAACCTGAGTAATGATATGTATAAACTTTGCATCTTTATTTTAGCTGATCCACAATTACAACTAGTCGACTTTGAGAAAATGATGGAAAAGGGAATGAATGTGGTACGACTGAAAACCTCTCATTGCACTACAGCTGATAGGATAAGATTGATTAGCAGAATTGATCAAGCTACGAAGTTTTTGGCTAAAAAATATGGTCTCCTTAACGAATGGCCATGTGCTACATGTATCGAATTGAAGACATGTATAACACAAACTGGGCTTCTAAAAGAGGTAATTAAAACTAAAAAATACAATAATCATCTGTTAATTTTGAATATAAAATTTAATCTACTTCATATAAACATAAAAAACATCTTTGTAATTGTTTTTCAGGACGTACATGAAATTCTAATAAAACCAGATACAGAAGTGACTCTGACTACTGACAAATCCGAATTTAATAAATGCACAGAAAATACAATATTTGTTGATAATCCTTATTTAACAACAGATGTTAAAATAGGAATGGAACTTAGTATCAGTCAAGACGAAATAATTTTAGTGTGCACTGAAAAGGAAGAGAAGTCAATTAAATGTACTGTTGTAAAGGGTGGTCATTTGGAAAATATGGCATATGTCTGTATGAAGGGTGGTGTACGCAGTCATCCATATTCTGTATCGAAGAAGGATTTACACCTTTTACATTTTGCTGTTGAATATCAAGTGCGAATTTTTACAATGACAATAATTTGGACTATAAACAGCAAATTATAATGATATAATTATATGATTTTCAGGTGAACATGATTATAATCAACTATTCACGGAAAGTAGATACAATCTTGAACATAAAGAAATTTCTTGGATATAGCGCAGGAAAAAGGCCTATGCTTATTGCTGGTATATGTACCCTAGAAGGATTAATGAATATAGATGATTTGATCAGGGTAAGATTTGACACACAAAAAGCTTTATTCGGTGGCCTTAATACCTGAATTATAACAAAGCAACTGGAAGTTTAATTAAAGTTTTTGGTCTCACAATTGCATTACTTTTTCCAGGAATCTGACGGCATTATGCTTTCACGAGAGTTTCTGCCTTATGAATTGGAACCAGCATTGTATAACCGCATGTTTCTGATACAAAACTACTTGGCCGGAAAATGTCGTGAGGTACCAGTGACATCATAACCTAATAACATTTAAGATCCACAGCAATAAAATAAAAATAATATAAAAATTAATTTCAAATATTTTTATTATCAGGCTGGCAAACCATTCATCATATCAGGTGACATATTTAAAGAAACACTTATGTATGACTATCTCTGTACCAGGGAAATATCTGATGTAACTAATGCTTTACTGCAAGGTGCTTCTGGCTTCGTCCTTAGTGAATGTAGTGAAATAAATAATATGTGTAGTGCTATGAACATTATGAATGATGTTTGCACTAGCGTGGAACCTCTTTGTGTGAACAAGACTGATTTTTGGGATACACTATCTCAAGTAAGTAAGGGGTTCTTAGTATTGTAAACTATATTTTTTAACTACCAATTAGGTTTCATCAGCATGTTAAATAAGGACAAATAAACTGCAAGTAGAACTAATTGTTCCATTGATAGTTAGTTTTGCTAAAGTAAATCTTTTGATACTGTTCTACACTGTATTGAGATTGTTCTAGTAAAAATCTATGGATCCAAAACACATTTGTTCCATTAGGCACGTTAAGCAAGAGTGCTTCATCGTCGCCATCGTTTACCATCAGGTGAGATAGTGGTCAAATGCGAGCTTATGTACAATATAAAAAAAAATTGCTTGAGTTGGTGATTTCAATGTGCTAAGATAAACTTTGATTATATGCACAGACTTGAGGGCACCTCGTATATTTATATATAATTGAAGTTTATTCTGAAACACAATGTTTTCAGGTCAAAATGCCGGTGAACGCTGCGGAAGCCAGTGCCATTTCGTGCGCAGTCGTTGCTAATCAGACCAACGCTCGAGTCATAATACTCCCGACTGTTAGTGGGCGTACCGCCTACCTCCTTAACTGCTTGCGACCCAACAGCATTATCATCGGCGTTAGCACCAAAGTCAAGACTATAAGACTACTGAAAATGTACAGAAGTGTTGTACCACTTTTATACAAAGGTATTCCTTTTCTTTATAGATAGCGTTCTTATTGCGAGCTTGTTATTTACTACCGCTTTAAATACAAATCTGAGTTAATTGAATCTTCATTTAAAAATTATCTGTCGTTTTTGTAGTGCATTAACATTTACCCCTAGATCTAACAAAGGTTTACGCGGTCGACAAACAATCTATTGGTTCTTGTAAATTGCAAATACCTCGCAGCCTTTGATAATTTCTGTCCCCCTTATAAAGCCAAGTTTTTAATTTAACAATTTTTTTTTTTTTAACTTTTAGGTCCACCTCGTCGCATTTGGTTTAATACTGTCCAAGCCCGAATAAACTATGCACTGCAATACGCTGTCGAGCAAAAATGGATCGATTGTGGTGATAGTTACATTTCACTGGAAAAAGCAAATGAAGAGAGTTCCTTTTGTGATGCTGTTCGAATATGGACTGTCACTGAAAAGAATAAGAGAAAGAAAATTGAGTAAGTTTTAGAAGTTTAAAAGATGACACTTAGAAAGCAGAGGCATCATTATTGCCTCTGCAACAATGATAAAATTGTACGCATACCAATAATATTATATAAGTGGAAGTCATTTTGCCTGACTGTTATATTTTCAAAACCCAATGAACACCAAAAAGTAACAACTTATATAAAAACTTAAAATATCGAAAAGCGATAAAATAATGTCGAAGTACAAAATTTGCATCTATTAGAAGCCACGGTCGATAGTTTTTAATAATTATCTATTACTATACTAATTAATACCATCAATTTACTTTTTCAGATGTCCTGAGTCATATCATGACTTTGATATTAATACGTTTGCTGAACCAACTCCTAGAACAAGAAAATCGGCTATTTCAAAAACAATGGATGAAGTGATAGAAAAATATAAAACTAGTGAACAAAAAGAAACTGAAGAAGCAGCCATCGAGACAGAACAGGATAAATCTAAAGAAAAAGAAGAAAAAGAGACAGACAAGGAACACAAAAAGGTCAAAGAAGAAAATAATGCAACTGACAAAAAACATAAAAAGGTTAAAAAAGAAAAGAAAGGAGAAGATCAAGAACATGAAAAGGTTGAAGAAGAAAAGAAAGGAAAAGATCAAGAACATGAAAAGGTTGAAGAAGAAAATAAAGAAAAAGTTAAAGAAGACAAGAAAGGAGAGAAAGAAGAAAACAAAGAAAAAGTTAAAGAAGATAAGAAAGGAGAGGAAGAAAAAAGTGAAGGAGAAAACAAAAGTATTGAAAAAGAAAATCAAAAAGCGAAGAGTGAACCAAAAGACAAACCTTAATGAAACAATTGCGCTATGGCAATACCCTTCAGTGGAATTTTTCCTCTTGAATGGAATGGTAAAATTTTATGTATCATATTATTGAAAACACAATTGTGATTATTTACGTTGATTTGATGAGATTAATTCTAATCACTGAAGATTCTACGCCTGCAAATGCTGTTTTGATCTACTTGATGACATGAAAGCACAGAAACTATTTAATAAATAGATTCATCACATTATCTGCTAGCGTAGTTTTGGACATTGTATCGTAGGTATTATTATTAAACTTTTACAACTAGAATAAAACTGTTGTCTTTTAATTTTATTCTAGATTACACGCCTTGAGAAAAGGTACAGATTTTTTGTCACTATGATTATTACACAGTATTAATGAAGTTATTTGAATGGACCAGAACTTTAGAACAACGTATTTAGATAACAACATTCTTCTTATTTCACACCTTAAAATATGAAATGGGCATTTTCTCTACCTTTTCACAGTAAAGTGGAATATATTTGACTTGAATATATTTTCGCATCACGATTCGTGAATTTCATTGTAACTCTTGATGTGGGCCTTTGGGAGTCGGTGAGAGTCTGAATACAAAAGGTTTTCGTATCAGGAGGACGAGAATTTTATAGATTGTGCTTCCCTCGAGCCCATGATACTATCAGACATGTACGAATTGGCGTCAGTATTAGAAATTGGAGACCACAAGGAAATCATTGTGTGCATATTGTTTGCAATTTTATAAAGAATATAAAACTTTAAAACTGTAGATATCCGGAGTGCTTTCAATGAACTGGGGAATGTGTCATGGGGACTGAAACAGTGCGATAACTATAACAATATTTTTTAAAACTTTATTGTATAACTTTGTATAATTATAAAATGCTTTGTCCTGGATAACTGACGGATTAACGCACAGCCTAAAACGCTGATCGTAAGGACGTAACGCTGGTAGAAATGTATTGTATTGTAAAGTAAAAAAATATTTCACCTTGTTTCTTGTTCACACTGTGTATTTAGTGTTCGTATCCTGTAATGTACCCCAAATATATTCCCCAAGCGCACAATTAACGCGAAAAATTTCCATCTGCCACCCCTACCGTAGTAAGTACAATAAAAGAGTAAAAACGAACCACCACAACTATCTAATTCAAATTCATAGCAGATTACAACTTAAATATCTAGTACGTCTCAATACAAGCAGTAATGCTCATAAAGGAGGAGGCCGGCCACATAAGGCTAAGGCAACAGCGCCCTCGCCGTAGCCGTCGCCGCCGCGATCCAGCCGATATCCGGCCACCGTAGACACTGGCTCGCGGACGGTGGGCAATGGGTAGCGCGCCGTTCGGTCATCAGGAGTTGTCAGCAAACTGTAAGGTACCTTCTGAAGCCGCCCGCGCCGGTTTGTGTGAAACTATTACCGCGACTCTAGGAATAAGGCAAGGAAGGAATGGAGTAGGTTTTTTAGTCAGTAAAAGTCTGACACTGGTCTCCCGCACCGCCCAAGAGCGGGTTTCGTCATTCGATAATTTTCACCTACCATAAAAAAGTACGTGTCAATACATAAATCCCTTCATGTCCTAAAACTCCTTAAAATATTTTCGAAGGAGACGTTTCTGAAAAGCCTACACAGTAGGCGTCTCGCATCTCGCCTATGTTGACACGTTTATCTTTCCTTTCCCTAATGGTTCCACCACAAATAAAACTCGGCTCTGTTTATCTACCTGAGCTTTATTTATTTTTGTCGCCGTTGTTAGCGGCAGCTGTGGCTGCTACTTGTTTATCATTCAGCTTACCCCCAATTGTGATGGTACTGATCCCACCTGACTTTTGTTACACTCTAATCCTTGATTTCGCTAAGGGGATTTGGATTTTGAAAGACTAATCGTTGTAAATAAAGGCTTAGTTTTGGCAATTTTTTGCTGTTTTGTATTAAAGTGTGTGTAGAAAGAAAAAATCTAAAAATTGTTGGTCACATTTTATGGGAAAATCAGTAAAATTAAACAAACGGTTTGATTTCATTCCAGATTTAGGTTTAATAGACTTCAGAGATACTATAAAATTAAATTTCCCCTGCCGCTTGAGGGGACCGCACTTTGCGGTACATTACAGGTCGTAGTGTTCGAAGCTGTTAACGTCATAGCCACATTGGCCAGCGATGATACAGACTACAGGGAGTAACTAGACGTAACGAAAGCACCTAGGCAAAAAGTATTACCATCTAATTAGGACGACGCTTACGCCGCTGCACGATTTTATTTTCTGTCGGATTCAAATTTATAAAAATTAATTACGCCTGTTTATCCGAAAATCATCCTAAAAATGCAGCTCATTGTATTTTTTTGCAATTTACCGTATTATAAATGACTGGTCTATTGCATAAAATTTTTACTAGTACAGTTTGTCCGTAGGACATATTATTGTAAGATTCGGTCCTTGAGTAGAGTATACATTAGCATTTGTCCTTCATAAAGTGGCTGAATAGTAAAAGAGGCAACAAACTTAAAAAAAAAAGATAACTGAACCTCATCTACATTTTCTTGTCAAACAGACATTACGGAATTTATTCAGAAGTTTGTATCAATTGTGAATTTTTGAGTATATTTTATTTTAAGATTTGTAATTTAATTTACAATCAAACATGGTCTGGCCAACTGATCATGATGTGAAACTTTCTGAAGTAAGCTTTTCATCTTTATTAAAACCTTATGACCATCGAAATACTATAGCAAAATCTTGTTTTACTTATCGAGTTGTGTTGGCTTATTTAATAGATATAGTTCTAAGTACCGAAATCAAACATTTACTTGAAAAATAAACTTTTTATTTCAATGTGTGTGTGTGAGTGTCGCGATTACTACAAACGTCTGCGTCTGTTGTGTGTCGCTTCCCTTCGAAATAATTGAACTGAATTTATGGTGCTAGCGCATAAATCATGTTTCTGAACCGGAGTCGACACTTCGACAGTCAGCCCTGGTCAACTCTCAGATGCCACAGTTAATTTTGCGGGGGTGTTAAAGTTTTTATTAAAACATTCTTGCGCGGAAAAAGTTTTAGTGTCACTTTAATTTCACAAATTATTTACTGATTTAAAAGAGTTTTCTTGGAGTTTCTTGCACGTTCTTTCGCCTATGCCTTATGCCTATGTACCACTACTGTACATAAAGATTAAATAAAAATAAATTGATATTTTTGTAGTTTGACGCCATGGTGCTTCCTGGCCAGCAGCTTTTATCAGCGCATGCTCCTACACAGCTAGACCATCTGTTAAACTTGGACATCAAAGCACCCGCCGCCTGTACACGAATGACAGGGATTACTGCGTCGCTTGGTAAATTTTTAAATGAAATTGTCGAATCAGGTCATACAAGTTTTCAATATATAATTAAATTGATTATGAAAACCATCCATATCATCATCACCTTTCTGCCCTTGCCGCGTGTAGGGTTGATGCAATACGTTTTCTTCTTCCATTCTGTTCTGTCACCCATCGCACTATCACTAATTCTCTTTTCTTTTACATCACTTTCATACAATCTATCTATTTGACCTCCCTCTCCATCCACATGTGTTTCATACCTCTTATTAACATGAATATATAAATAATATACATTGTGAATTTTGTATAATTAATACTATGTCAATAAAGCATCAACTGGCATATTTTTTTTAACAATCAATTTTTTGAGAATGACTATCAAATGTTATGAATGTTTTTTACGAACAAGGCGAAACCAGGTCTGACAAGTTGATTAAAATTTTTAAGGATAAAACAATTTAAAATTTTACATCAATACAGGAAAAGCTTGCTATGATGTTGATATACTGGAGAAAATGATCGCAGCCGGCATGAACATAGCAATGCTAAATATGAACTTCGGACCACGAGAAGAACATGTCGACGCTATAAAACTAGCCAGAACGGCTAGCAAAAACTTAAGTATTAAATGGGGCAGAAATTGTCCATTAGCGATTGCCATGAGACTCTCCGGTAGGAAGATAAGGACCGGACGTATTGCAGAGGTAAGTATTTCAATGCAATTGCAATTGAAATTTCAATTTTCTCATTTAAATTGAGGGAAAACGCAAAAAAAAACTATGAGGACACTATACAATGCATGCTCAATTTACCTAGCGATAATTACTGCGCTATGGTTTCTAATGTGGTTTTCTATCTTTTGAAAATTTATTTCGAAATATGTATGTGCTTATATGTTTAAATTTCCGTATGCCGAAATTAGAGATACAATTAAAAAGCTAACTGAGCTTTTTATCTGGCGTAGATCTGCGCACCGGTATTGAAGGGGTTAATACATTAATATTGCTCAAATAGAACATAATTATAAGTTATAAAAAGAAAACTCATTCGGGTTGTGGTTGAATCTTTCTTAAATGATTTTTTTTTCTATTACATACAGACTTATGGTGAAAATGTAGAACTAAAAACTGGCGAAGTTGTAAGACTGACAACAGACGAAACATACAAAGATCGATGTTCTACATACACGGTTTACGTTGATTTCATGTACTTTGCCGAGCAAGTACACAAAAATGATTACATTTTGCTGGATAACGAGACCATCATGTTGAAGGTAGATGTGATATCTTCAACAACGTTAACTTGTAAGATTGAAAGAGGAGGATTTCTAGGATCGTATAAAGATGTGTTTGTCCCTAACGTGGTATTGGACATGCCAAACTATACTGAGAAAGACAAACTTGATATTGAAATGGGCATTCAGCAGCAGGTAAGTTCGTAGGTTTTTGTAGTTATGGGCCGATTCATATTGAAATGGCAGCGGATGGCAAAGACGCGACGAGCACTTTGAGTTAAATATTTTTAATTTTATCTTCAATCTTATATGAACAGTATCACTTCAAAAAAGGGCGAAAGATTATTCGCGGCCCCGCAAGTATTGCTATGGGAGTCTTATCAATAATCCTGCCTGCGGCCGTGGGCGACTACCAACCGCCACCGATGCCAACTCCGTCAGTTCTTTGCGTCGCTACCGTCCGCTGTCATTCCAACGTTAACCTGCCCATAGTATACTACTCCTGTACGAAAATATTAAGTCCACAGCATTATATATTACTAGCTGTGCCCGCGACTTCGTTCGCGTGGAATAGTTATTTTGGGCATCATATTTATTTTTGCAAACAACCTCAGCTTTATAAATTATAGCTGTTACCCACGACTTTGCCCGTGTCAATTTCTGTTACTAATTTAGACAATTTAGTTTTTAAAAGAACATAATTATCTAAAAGCACTTCATAGAGCTACACCCTCCACTTGGGCACGCCATAATCTCGGTGGTAATAGTGTCCTCTTTGAGGCGTGGTTGGATAGACATCACGCAGGACATGACGCAGGTTCTCACCGGACATGGGAAGTTCAGGAGATTCCTGCGCCGGATTCGTGCGGAAGAGACGCCCGGGTGTCTCCACTGTGTGGCCAGCACGGAAGACACGGTGGAGGTGTGCCCCGCTTGAGAAGAGAATCGCCGTGTCCTCGTAGGGGTGATCGGCGGCGGTGGCCTCTCGCGCCGGGCCTTGGTTCAGGCCATGGTCCGCAGCGAAGAAGAATGGCAAGCGGTCGCATCCTTCTGCGAAGCAGTATTGCTCGTAAAGGAGGAGGCAAGGGCAAAAGCGCCCTCGCCGTAGCCGTCGCCGCCGCGATCCCGCCGCGATCCCGCCGATATCCGGCCACCGTAGACGCTGGCTTGCGGATGGTGAGCAATGGGTAGCTCGCCGTCCGGTTGTCTGGTAACAGTCCAGACCGAGACCAAGTCGTCGACGGCCTGCACTGCTCCCGCGCACCTCAAGGTGTTGTCAGCAAACTGTGGAGCTCTTCAGGGTCGAAGCCTCCTGCAGCCGAGGGTTGGTGCGAAAGCGTTATACCGGGGCTCTGGGAATAAGGCTAGGGAGGAACGGGGTAGGTTGTTTAGTCAGTAAGAGTCTGACACTGTTTCCCGCTCCGCCCAAGAGCGGGATTCGTCATTGGATGATTTTTACCTACCATAAAAAAACCCCTCCGCGCCGCCCGCAAGCAACCCCTCTCCTCGCCAGCCGGCCAGGCGCAGCGTCATATTTTGCACATCATGCGGCGTGTGTGAATTTTATATCGGAGTATTTTAAAATTGTAATATCTTCTAAGATGTTCATTGAAAATAAGTGATTACAAGGACAATTTTGTTCACAATTACATACTTTTAATCAACAACACATTTATTTGGATAAAGTTTAATATTACTATGTTGATACAACTCTAACAAATAATTGGTAATAGTGCATTAATTTCGGCCAAATTTGATTCCCATAAAAACGGTTCTAGTGAGTTAATCTTAAAAGATAGACATATACTGTCGCGGACATTTTTTCAGATCATTTTAAGAGGAATAATTCTTTCCTACATATTTTTTTGGTATCTTCTACCGTTTTCGCAGCGCACGCAACGGAAGCCCTCAAAGATGAATATTTTTCCCCGTTTTTTCCACATTTTCCATTGTTTCTTCGCTCCTATAAGTCACAGCGTGATGTTATATAGCCCAAAGCCTTCCTCGATAAATGATCTATTCAACACAAAAATAATTTTTCAATTCGAACCAGTAGTTCCTGAGATTAGCGCGTTCAAACAAACAAACAAACTCTTCAGCTTTATAATATTAGTATAGATTTTAACACACTTTTTTTCAGATCGATATTATGATTGCGGCATTTGTAAATTCTGCCGATGGAGTCCTCGAGTTAAAATCCTTATTAGGAGAAAAAGGTAAAAAAATTGCAATAATGTCAAATATACAAACGCTTGAAGGATTTCGGAATTTTGACTCTATACTACAGGTACGTAATTATAACTGTTACTGGGAATCTTTCTTTTTTGGAATCTTAATAAATAAAACTCCATCACAGGTGACAGCTAAATAAATAAACTGAGCCCCGTATATTCCGTAATGACTGGCCTATTGGTCTATTGATTAGTGGCCCTAACTGCTATGCCAGAGGTCGTGGGTTCGATTCCCACACAGGACAAATGTTTGCGTGGGCTCAATCAATTGTTCTGTGTCTGGATGTAATTTATCTATACTATATATGTATTTAGAAATATATAAGGATGTGTATCAGTTGTGTTGTGTTATGTTATAACACAAGCCCTGCTTAGCTTGGGACTAGATGACGCTGTATGACAGTTGTGGAATATTTATGCACCGGATCGTTCATTATGACGACACTTAGGGGAGGCCTATGTCCAACAGTGGATGCCTTTTGACTGAAATGATGATGCTGTATAATCTTTAATGCGTTTATTATTTGCGTGGCAGAATAATAAATCATATTGACTCCCGTTTTCAGGTAACAGATTCTATAATGATAACGCGACAAGAACTGGGTTCAGACATTACTCCAAAGAAACTAATTGTGGCTCAAAAGAATATGTTAGCTCGAGCTAATACAGTAAGTAACTAACATAAAACATTAATGATGAACTGACGGCGGATAACCTGAGGACTGGAAGATTAAAAACTATAACACCGATCTCCCCCAATAGACTTTGGCCGTACTATGATTGTGCCATCGATGACTCGGACTTGGTCCGGACAACGAGATACCCATTGCTCCGCAAGCCCAATTATATCTTAAGTTAAATAAAACTTTTCTATCATTCCAGCTCAACATTCCTAGCTGTATAAGCGCTGCCCTTCTGAGCAGCATGAGAAATAAAAAAGTTCCTCTAAGAGGTGAACTTCTCGATGTAGCCAACTGTATTTTAGATGGTGCTGACAACTTGGTGATCGGTGCTGAAACAGCAGTAGGAATGTACCCAGTAGAAATCATACAAACTTTGAGTACCGCTTGCAAAGAAGCAGAGGCTTGTGTTTGGACCAAACAAGTATTTTATGATTTTATTGAAAAGGTAAATGTCTCGTTATAAATACACCGTAAAATTTTGATCATTTTAATACCATGAACACCGGTTAACTGACAAAATATAATTCATCCAAAGTTACAACAATATTATAACTTTTAAAATATATAATGAAGTGGCAAGTGATAAGGTAATACTCACAAAATGCATAAAATCAATTAAAATCAGTAGTATCGCCACGAGTTACTGACTCTTGATTGTATGAGAAAACGCAAACTCCGGTAGAGAATTCCACTCCTTACCTGTATGCAGAATTAATTTATTCCCAAAACGTTTTGTTTTATATCGTTAAGATGATCAATATGTACCAACGTTCGTCTAGTTGCCCAATGATTTAACGGACTTGGCGGAATGAAATTGTTTCAATTTCAATTAAGGATTTTTTTGCAATTTCAACGCATGACATTGAAAATCAATGATAATTAATAACAGGAGTATACTCCTGTGATTTTACATCTCATATGTTCCCTTTTGATCTCATCTAATTTTGTTTTGGGATTATCGATCCCAAAACAAAATAAGATTTGATATTTTTTTTAATTATTCATGTTTACTTGGTACCTCTTACAAAAATAAAACGAAAAAACATATTTGTTATTTACATTTTTTTTTATGTTTCATAGGCACCATTACCTTGCGATCAGTGTACCGCAGCCGCCATAGCAGGAGTGATCGCAGCTCAGAGGTGTATAGCGGCAGCCATTGTGGTCGTGACGTCATCCGGCATGGCAGCGCAGACGGTTGCGCAGTTCAGGCCTCGCTGCCCCATACTAGCAGTGACTAGGTACGGACTTGTAGCGCGCCAGCTTCATCAGTGGAGAGGAGTCATGCCTTTAATTTTTGAAGGTAATTTTCTTACCCAGTGGAAAAGTAAACGCACTCGTATCCGAACCGAACGCATCGAATCGAAAAGAATATATACTGTAGTCCTTCTAGATTCTAACGCTTCGACACCGTTCTAATAGGTTTGCAGGGTTTCAAACTATTTCATATAAAGTATTCTAAACTTCTTTTCTTGCTACTCGTTCAATGCGTTCAACTTGACTTTAGTCAACAAATTAATACAAGTTACACCAAGTGGAAAGTTCAGCAGTGGCAACCGCGCACCAGAAGATGCAGCATTGGCCAAAGATAACCGATGACCTGGTGAGAATCGTTGGAATCCGTCGGATGCGCACAGAACCGTTTGTTGTGATGACACTTGGGAGAGGCCTATGTCCAACAGTGAACTTCTTTCGACTGAAATGAAGATGATGATACCAAATAAAATAGTAATCACTTTAATTATTATGAAATAGTCACGAGTAATATTATCGTAAAATAGAGATATTGGTAAAACCATAGATATATCAAACAGTAGAGATATGGCAAGGAGGCGTGGTTCTTGCGAACACAACTAGGCCGGCATACTTCTTCCCGGTACTAAAAACCGCAATTAGGTGGAAAGACAATTCTTTGGATTGAGAACAAATATCATTGCTTGCTTAGTACAGATCGATCAATTAATCAGCTGGCCTAGATGCACAATGGATGTGTATTTAACGTAAGATCATGCGTTAGTCTTTTGTTTTGTTAAGGATGTGAAGTAATATTTGTGGTTATCGATATTTTTCATGATCCCCGTTTTTATGTATGTACGTATGTCTATTCGCGAGAAACCTAAAAAAAATAAACTGAACGGAATCTCATATGGTTGGGATTTATTTTTATTAGGATGAAAAATTATTTCTAAAAAATATCTAAAATTATTTTGTTTGTATATTTCTTCCTCTACATTACCTCTTATAGATATTTTATTTTAATAAATATTTCAAATAATCCACATCCTGGGCTTTCTATAATATCTTTTCAAAAGTCTTTAGGCTGAAAATAATAATATTTAGCAACAAAATTGTTGTAAACTAATTGGTAATAAAATACACTTTTGGAAACTGACGGAACCAGGCATGAAATAGTTAGTAAAACGAAATAAATGTTGTAGGAAACTATTACTTTATGTTTTCTTGTGATATTCCTGCATCATTCGTTTTATCACTATCAATCATATCCAC
Organism: Mythimna loreyi; assembly: GCA_029852875.1. Lineage (NCBI taxonomy): Eukaryota > Metazoa > Arthropoda > Insecta > Lepidoptera > Noctuidae > Mythimna > Mythimna loreyi. The sequence goes on from CM056787.1 coordinate 13,719,260, forward strand.
TGTCCTTTAATTTAAAATTTTTAGTTATCCGAAGGATCCAAGAATAAAAGTGGATGAATTCACTCTGAAAAGGGCGACTCCAACACTGAACTTGGAGAACATTTTGACAAATTATGTGGAAATATCATGAACGTCCCAAGTATGTTTTTATTCTGGATTGAATATAAATTTCGTCCAATCGCTAAAGTTTTCAGCTGAAATGATGATGATAATGATGGATAAGTGAATACTGACAAAAGCTTGCCATATGAATAGTTTCTAGATAGTGTTTACAAAATCTAATTTATATTGTAATTAATAATAAATAAAAAAATTTCGCTCGTATAGAATTAGGTTCCTATTAAACATCTCGTAACTCGAATTAGCTTTTTTTTATGTAAAGATATTTTTTAGTTAAATAGAAGATAATAGGTCCTATCCTACGAAGATGGTGACAATCTTGGATATGTGTGTAGACTCATTACTCATTGTTCCTGTGTAAATATCAGTTATATTTTTTATGACACAGTTTCCGTGTGTGTGTGTTTTCCGTGCTGCAAACGGAATAAAAAATTATTAACGTATAATTCATCAAATATTGCCTTGGTGAGATAGAGCAAATTTTGCAATTCTGAATTTATCGATATTTTTTTCTCGGCTACTTGTCATCACTAATTGTATAATTTGCATATGTGTGTTTAGACTGAGCCCGTAGTTACAAGAGGATGCTCCACCTCTTTTTTGAGTGTGTTTCATAAAAAAGTTCATATATGTTGATATTTATATCTCTGTGTCCGTGAGACATGTGAGGTCGTGTGGCGTACGTATAGATTTTGAATTTGTGTTAGTGAAAAAATGGGCGTAGTTAGGAGACATCTGAACTCGAACAAAATTGTATTGATAACATATCTCTACTGTTTGATATATCTATGGGTAAAACCTAATTATACCCATCTTTGCCTAACCAACCAACTTATAAAATCTAAATAATGCTATCATGGAACGCAGTGTTGATACGACGAATGGACCTGGATAAAGACAGACTTTTTGTCCAAAAATGAGGGTCTTGGGATTATTATTATTTTTTTTTGTAGGTGAAAATCATCCAATGAGGAAACCCGCTCTTGGGCGAAGCGGGAGACAGTGTCAGACTCTTACAGACTAAAAAACCTACCCCATTCCTTCCTTGCCTTATTCCTAGAGCCGCGGATAATAAAATAACATAGTTCAATTATAATATCCCGTTGCACAATATAATGTGTATTGTTGTTTTTTAGCACCTCTGGACTCTGAATGGGCAATAAATCTTGAGAAACGTGTGAACTTCGCTATCAGTTGGGGAATCGAGAGAGGGTTTATAAGGATTGGCGATCCAATAGTCATAGTGTCTGGCTGGAGACAAGGATCCGGGTTCACGAATACGATGAGAGTAGTATACGCCACTGCTGACATTATCAACGACCCATCATAACATTGTCGAAGAGACTTCAATGCGCAGTTACCACCACCTGATGGTAAGCAGTGATGCAATCGTTGATGGTTGAGCGCACTAGTTTATTAAAAAAAAAGTGTGGGAAAGGGGGTGCTGCGCGTCATTGTAACACAAGTGTCATTTTAGTTACATGCTGCTTATAATACAATAGTTACTATTCGAAATTAGATTTAATAATATATACATGTTTCTTTTCTAACTTCTTTTATTGGAATTCAAAAGTGTTTTCTTTAAATAAATAATATACCTACTCATACTACATTCTAAGTTCACTTTAGTTCGTTTTAAAATTTCAGGATTGGTCTATCCTTCGTCCAGCAAATGTCTATTGAGAATTTTAAATTCTCTCTCGAACGTTACGTGGGTTACTTTGACTGAATATCTATGGAGCGTTTGAAAGCTTCCTAGAGTGTTCGGGTGACGGAATGACGCTAGCGATCAGCATCAAAGGGTTAACTCCACTTGCTGGCCGACGAGGCAATTTGCAAAGCTCTCTGAGGTGCCCAAATTGAATTTATGTAATCTTGCCTTCACACTATCAACATACTGCTTGAAAATATTGCAAACTCTTGAGGATTTATTTATTTAATTAAGTAAGAGAACAAGCACCGAAAAAAACATTTAGTTAATCAAAAATATACACTAAAAACATTAACCTTATCCTACTTAAAATATGGCGTCCACAAACTCCGCACGGCTGTCGATTATAAGTGTACCTTTTGGGTACATTTGACTGGCGGCAATGCCACGTTGTATGGCAATTCTTAAGCTCTAATCGAAAAGCCAGCCCTTGGGTCACGCTAACTCTGAATCAAAATTTGCTTATTAATAATTACACTTAAAGACACAATTACATTTCATGACTAAACTTATCATGGTCGATCACACGCACGAGTACCGCGTGCGAGTGAAATGGCTGAGCGTTTAGATATTGCGGAGAGTATCTCAAGTTTGATTTATAAATATCTAATTTATAAATATATTTTATGGCCTATTGTACATTACAGGACTAACTTGCTGACCTTAAAAAAATCTTAAGTGTCGTTTTTTTTACACATTTTTACGAAATTTATTCTACCGTAAATTTTAGTTTTTATATTTTGTTGTTTCCTAGAAAAAATCAGTGAAAGTTTTGTTTCATTTTTTTTTTTGTTTATTTTACGAATGGGGGTTAATGCGACCCATCGTTCGAGGGGACTATTAGTACACATCAGTATCAATGTGCTGTCTAGTCGCTGCGTTCGTGAGTACGTTGCATAGAGATAGCCAATATTGCCATCCGCCGGCCACACGTAACCCACGACTAACGGTAAAAGGTATCGCCTGTTTCTGTAAACAGTTTACGACTCAGATTCTAAATTCTCTGTAGTGTTACTCGTTGCTTTTAACTAATACTTTCTATTCATTGACCAGTGCTAATAGCTTTGAAAATGGTAGTAGAATGAAAAGTTACGATCGTTTCGTTAAAGCCCAACGCTTTTGGCCACGACCCCAATATTTGGTCTGACGTCATATGCTCAGTCACATGGTCTGGACAAAGGGGACGTGGCCCATCGCAAGCGTTCGACGTTAACTGAACGATTGTAACTTGGATACGAGAGCAGGAATCGCTAAGCGAAAGCTTTACGCAAGACACAAGGCTTTTATTATTGTGTCTCTAATTACGGCATACGAAAGGTAATAAGTAATTTTTAAGTCGGGTTTGAATCGGTACTACGAGTATTTCTTACATATAGACGTATTAGATTCCTACACTCACATCCATTACGAACAACCATTACAAACTAACATCAGGAGGGCCCTAGCCAAGTTTCAAACGTCGCTTAGGTTTGACCACGCCCCCAATTCATTTTTTTGAGATGACGTCTGAACAAGAGAATTGGGGGCGTGGCCAACTACAAGTGCTTACTCTAAACGAAACGATTGTAACATGGCTAGGAGGACAGAAGTCTCACAGCTGGACAAGCGTCAGTACTAACAATGCATCTGCTCTAGCAGAGGTCAACGATCGCAGCACATCGTCTGTAACGGATGCAATTACACCCTTAACTGCCCTGTTAGCTGAACGTCGCGTCCGTCACATTGTGAGGACTTAGGTACCGGCCAATTTGCACAAAAGGTATTCCCAGTACCCAATTGAACGCTAAATCCTGCTAAACCTAGTAACCCTACTCGGTTGGATGAAACTTCTTAGGGACGTAAGCGTTTCAATGCGACAGTGATATCGGTAAAGCCGCGACTTTCAGTGTAATTGAAACATAATAGGCTGGATTTGATGTCAAATACTGGTGTATCTACAGTGATTTTTTTCGTAGTGATACGTTTATCCATTTATTTTTAGAAGATGAAATCGAAGTGATTTTTTTTGTGGGCAAAAATCATTCAATGACATCTTTACACCCTTGACTGGAGAGATAGTGTCAGACTTTTATTGACTAAAAAACACCACTCCTGTCTCTTTTTTACCTGGTTCCAGGGCCCTGGGTGTAGTAACGTTTTCACATTGCTCCATGGCCCTAGTAGGCATCGACCCAGCTGGGCTTCTACGGTTTACGGTTTACTGAGATGTCTTTGAGGCGCGTCTGAAACGATACGCGCCGTCAACGACGTATGTGAGCCATGGTGGCCATAAACTTTAGTGGATTTATTCCAATCAGCCCACCTCTCTCCAAAAGCTGATTAGGCCTTTCAGATTTTTTAGGGCGTCAATAAAGGAGTTCGGTGTGCCTAAGGTTTGTGTGCGTGTGTCAATGACACCAATGCAGTCCAAGAGCACGTGCGCGATTGTCTCACAACCATAGCGATTAGTTCAACTTAATTACCGTGTACTACAACAGTGTTTAAAAATATCCTTATCTATAGAAAAACTTAAAACGACTATTAAAAAAATCTTTCCAACCATTCGTAAGCGTAAACGAGGTTACTCATAAAGAAATAACAAGTGAACAAAATGCGAGATACGAAATAAAAATTCCGGTAATAAAGGTAGCGAATAGCGCTTTTGGAGGCATCAAGTCGAGATGGGCGACTAAATTGTAATGTTTACAAGTTAAATTAGATGAACGCTGTGGAAGTTATTCATAATGGAAGAAGCTCACCTTTTTGCGGGGTGGTGGTCGCAAAGATTACGCACAATTTGTTTTGACGGGGATATTCGCCTTTCTCTTTCCGACAAGTCCTCCCCTACGTACCTATTTAAGGACTTAATTTGATTTCACTGTCGGAGACAAACGAAATTAAAAATAACTGTTTAATGTCAGCCATGTTTTCTTTGTGTATCTACACGTTTTGTTAGAAGAGCACACATTTTTTTTTATTAGGCGTCATGTTTTACTTAGCTGTCATTTCAAATGGACTTTCATCATTTATATTTATTTAAAATGTACAAGAGCAATGAAAAACTATTAATTCTTCTATACTCACAAAAGAAATGGTTAATTTTTGGTTTTTTCATTCTTTATTATACATACAATAAAACAAGTTACATGTCAATACATTGAATTGGTTCCTGCTCCCAACATCGACGGACTACTATTTTTTATATTTTTTTTTTTATAAATCTGTTGTAGGAAGTATTAAAAAATGTCAAAAATATGTAAAAAAAGAAAATAAGGGAAATAATAATTAAAATTAATACATAAATAAAATCACACCTCTTCAAGTATCTATAACAATCCAAAGACCTTCCTCTTGCTACAAATTCCTTTGCAAACACTTCTTGTCAAAGCAACAAAATTTGCAGCATTTCACTGCTTGAATAATTCTCCTCTCCTAAACAGCAATCAGAGGATGTGAATAATGACTAAATACGGTATGTGTATTCAAAGGAAGCTGGGATAATGACCTCGTGCCGTCTAAACAGACTGGCTAACCCCCGTAATGTAGTAATCAATTAGCAGCTTGAATAAATTATCACGACCACTGGTTCCACTAGGTGTTAATAAATTAATCTTTTGCCATCAATAATTCAGGACAGTGAATATTTGAGTTCTCTTGTACGATAGCTAGAAAAAAGAAAGACCATTTTGTCCAAACTTTATGAATGTATTAAATAAATAGATTTTTCCCGCGTGAAAGTAGTAAAATGCATATACTCTACCTATGATCCTCAGTAATAAAGTAGCATGCTACTGGTGAAAGAATCATTTCCATTTTTAAAATTACTTCATCAAACTAAAATCATTGTATGTCATAGTCAACGGTCGATATGCAGTTTCTTGGCGGTATGACTGGTTTATCATGTTTTATTACGTTACCTATGTTAGTCTTCAAGTCAGACTTGAAGATTGACTATTCAAACCTAGAAGGGCCGGAGCTTCGAGGATTGACTATAACATATACATATTTAAATTATACATGTATTTTCAAATATTTAAATGAAAATAATATATTTTAATTTTGTGTAGCATTAGTAAAATGTAAGTACGGTACACACAACAACAGGTATACTAAAAATCTTGAGCCCCAAGCAAACGCGCGTTCGCATACCTATTGTCTTTCTATTATGTATCTAATTACGGTATTCAAAATGTTAATGGCACTTACAAGATAGTCTGCAAACGAACAAAAACCTATAATATAATATATTAGACAACCATCACACAACGCCGTCTAGTCTCAAGCTAAGCAGAGCTTGTGTTATGAGTACTAGTCTAAGTACTAAATTTCTAAATACATACATATTGTAGATAAATTACACCCAGACACAGAACAAATGATCGTGCTCATCACACAAAAATTTGTCCTAGGTGGGAATCGAACCCACGACTTCCCGCATAGCAGTCAGGGTCACTAACTACTGGACTGACAGGCCAGTCGATTGAGAGAGAGAGAGAAAGAGCCTATGATTGAGAGAAATGGAGTATCAGAAAAAAATAGAATGTATAATTCAAGCACAGAGAAACCTACAACGTTTCATATACATAAGTACTCAAAAAATAACAAGCATATTAATCATAACTTTACGAGTACATAAGCAATACCAGTTGCTTCAGTCATTTAATCTTTATACAAAACATATACTATTACACTAACGAAGCCTAAAAATTGGCCTCTCGTCTCGCCATTGTCATGTTAAAATAATTACCATATTTTTAACAAACCCTCTGAATCCTTTCTGTAAGGTTATTACCGTACCATCCAGTTTACGAGTTAACCGAGTGTACGATATTAGGCATCCTTAGTTAGATAGGGTTCCTACGGTCGCCCACAGGACAAATTACACGACAGAAAATGCCACTGGAATTTGAAACGTATTGCTAAAGTTTCAAAGACGATTTTGGCAAGGTAAGTCCACGGATTCTGGGTAACTGGCCATCATATTAGTGTTGTTTTACTTACACAAATTGTCTTTGGGTAATTCAAACTTTCTCAAGTGAAGAATTCTTCAGGACTGTGTTCAAACAATTGCTCTCGGCATTGACAAAATGACTCGAGCAATGCGAGAAATTATTTCATGAGAACAATTAGTTACGTACTTTATGTGATTTCCCTCTGGGCTCTAGTATCGTCTCGTGAATTCTTCATTTAACAAGTGCAGGCTTTTCAACAGTGCTAGCTTTTGTTACATTATTGAATTAATTTACTTCAATCTCTACTTTCATAATATTATCTCACTTAATTTCTATATTAGTAAAAGCAGTAATTATATGACTTGCATCGCCTTTGTACCCATTTTTCATTGTGTACGTAAATTATGAAATAAATAAATACGCCTTATTATATTAAAGTAGGGAAAAAAAAATTGGCATATAATAATATAATAATAATAATAATAAGGCGCTTTTATCGGGCTCTTCACGAGCCTGATGTAGATTTCCCAGCGTCCGTGGCCTGGCTACGTTTCAGCGACCTCTTCGGAGAAACTGAGGGTTTTATCTGTGCAATTATGGACGAAGTTATCCTAACGAACAACTACCGGAGACATATTATGAAGGACGGGACGGTTGACATGTGTCGGGCATGCCATCGTCCGGGTGAGTCCATCAGACATATTATCTCTGGTTGTTCTCGTCTGGCCAACGGCGAGTATTTGCACAGACATAACCAAGTAGCCAGGATTATTCACCAGCAACTTGCTTTAAAATACAACCTGGTGGATTCTGAGGTACCGTACTACAAGTATGTGCCCGACCCAGTTCTCGAGAAGGATCATGTAACGTTGTACTGGGATCGGTCTATCATCACTGACCGGACTATTGTAGCCAATAAGCCGGACATAGTGGTGATAGACCGATTAGCGCGCCGCGCAATGATTGTCGACATCACCATCCCGCATGACGAGAATCTCGTGAAAGCTGAGAAAGAGAAACAAATCAAGTATCTCGACTTAGCACACGAGGTTGTCGACATGTGGAATGTGGACTCGGCTGTCATTGTGCCGATTGTCGTGACTGCCAATGGCCTTTTAGCCAAAAGCTTCGACGACCATCTGTCGAAGCTGTCGTTGCGCGGTTGGATCAAGGGCCTGATACAGAAGGCAGTACTCCTCGACACGGCTCGTATTGTGAGGAAGTTCCTGTCTCTGGAGCCCTAACCACCGGTAGCTTGGACCCTGCTCCCGACACCGGCGGACTACTATTTTTTTTATATTTTTAAATGTTTTTTTTATGTGTTTTTTTGTAAGAAAATATTTAAAAATGTAAAATTATATATGTATAGAAAGTAAATAAAGAGGAAATAATAATAATATGTCCACAACTATCACACAACGTCGTCTAGTCCCAAGCTAAGCAGAGCTTGTGTTATGAGTACTGGACAACTGATAAACATACTTATATATTTCTAAATACATACATATTATAGATAAATTACACCCAGACACAGAACAAATGATCTGATGATATACCAGAAACGTAATGAAACTACCATTAGAATAATCGCCAAAGTGTCCATAACTCGTGACAAGCTTGTCCAAATTAAAGTCATAAGACTTTTTTCATATAATATTGACACCAAAGAGAAATCACAGTAGATTTCCGTGCTCATAATACAAACAAACTATTGGCAAAACTATGAATCCTTCGTTGCTAAAATCTCGATGTATCACATGCAAGTACCTACTAGATTTCTCCAAGTCAGTACATCCAACGGGCATTGTAATTAAGTTACTAGCACGCCTAACACCCTCAGATGAACACGAACGAACACCTAATGATTGCATCGTTGTAATGCAATCAATACACATCCCTCGTGTTAATTTGGGATGTTGGATATCTTTGGGGTTCCCTTAGGAATTCAGTGAGATCGAAGATGATTGAGAACAGCAATTTGTCGGATTTGTGGGAGGCATTAAACGCCGGAGAGCTTGGCATTAGACATGAATTTTGAGACAAAAGATGCATTGATTTTGTGCAGACGAACATTCCTAGTCGACAGATACGAAGGTGGTCAGAATTTCGGAGACCCGACTACAAAGCCTGTCAATACAATGAGTAAGCGAAAACATTTTTAACACCTAACACAGGCCAAGGCTTAAACTATTATGTAAAACATCGTCTATTCAAAGCAGAGACCCAGGAAATTGAATAAAATTTTCTCGAAAATGTCCATTATTTACGTGGTCATAAAATGAGACCTGATAAGGAGTGCTCCGGTAACCGACGACGCTTTATATCACAGGATACAACACTATTATCTATCCAATATTTCAATGGAGATACTGTTTGGGAATAACGGACAGCGTCAGGCCTTGGTGCCGGTTTTGAATGATAACGTAACCAAATTCTGTACAATAATGCTGAGTGATGTATCGTAATTTTTAGTCACCTAGTAAACTGGATACAAAATAAATAGTAATGTCTAATCCCTTATGGGCAATGGTAGGTAGTTTGCAAAAGTTGCATTTTAAAAGCTAGTTTTTAATTTTATGGTGATTAAAATATGATTAGCGACTGCATTAAAGCTGGGATTTATTTATGGACATATAACATTAAAATCATCTCAGTTCATATCAGCAAGTCAAAAACGCCACCTCATTAGAATCATAAGTTAAGTATACGAATCATATCATCATCATCTGAAATCATCATATATAAAGTGAATTGAGTATACTTCGGCTAATTTGTACAACCATTTTACACAATTATTATAGAATTGCTTATAATTTGCAAGAAATTCATAAAACAATTTGCTTTAAGATGAATTGCTTAATGTGGCCTTTTTAGGACCAAAGCTTTGCTTGTGTTATGAGTACTAGACTACTTTAATACTTCTAAACACATACATATTATGGACAAATTACACCCAGACATAGAACAAATGATCGAGTTTATCACACAAACATTTCACCTGGGTGGAACCGAAACCACGTTTATTGCAGTCAAGGACACTAACTACTAGCCTAACAGACCAGTCACATATTTCATTATATACTCATATATACTCCAGTTTAATAGATGGACTTGTAAATTACCCATCAATGTCCTTTACACGTACTTGAACTGAATGGCCTTCAGTTAAAATTTACGTTGCTATTTAACATCTCAAAGCCAACCCCTTCTTATCCCTGACTTAGGACTGAGATTACACACGTCAAGTTTCTACCGTCGGTGACTGGGCGTTGACGAATGACTAGGCTTAGATGGGCTTATAGAACGCTAGCATTACCTCCTACTAATCTATAATATAATGTTACAGACTTCGGGTTCATCATATACCAGCTCGACATGAAAACTCTTTAGTACATACTTGACATTGTAACTTCTTGGTCTACTGATCCGAATAATTATTAATAAACGATTATATCGCCTTCCACTTGACAGCTTCCGGTACATCAAATAATTAGTAAAAGTTATTATATCATTATTCTTTGATATATATTATTATTAATATTTAACGAGCCATTTCATTAGATTATTCAATTGTAAATTAATAGTAATGTATTCGTGTGTGTTATAAAAGCCGCAGTGTTGACAGTTTTCCTTTCATAAGTCTCCTTAGTTACGGTCGCTAAGCAAATAATATTATGAGAAAATTAATCGCTACTGTAATATTTGAATTATAATTATAAACTGAATTTGTTGAATGAGAAGTATCCTTGTTTTTCTGTGACCATCCTGACGTAACAGTTGGTTCACAATAAGTTCTACTTGTACATAAGTACCTAAACTTTCTTTCTTGCTTCAACATTCCAAAACCAAGGTTTTCAATATCATAATTAAAATTCTTTCGTCCTCTGAAAAGGTGTTTATTTTAGATTTCAATTTCGTTTCGATAAACATCAAATTTTAGAGTGAAATAAATTAACGATTCCAGTCTGTTAATTTTCGTTTTCGAATTTAAATGGTAGTTAGCTTTCAAGTAATACTGAGAAACTAGGTTTTAAATGTTATTTAAAAGTAATTTAAGTGTACTTAACTTGGTGAAATACAGCCTTTCTCAAGGATTAATATACTAACCTCGTTTTTTGTACATTTTCAACAGTAATAAATTTTAACTATAAACGGATTTATAGTTTTTTTATTAATTGTTAGGCTCGCGATTTGAGGGTCGACGATGGAACACGCTTGCCTAGAAGTGACTTTTCATTTTATGAACCTATTAATTTATGATTTAAATATCCCCAGGTTGTAGCTATCAGAAAACACAGACTGGCAGGGAATTTCATCACCAGCTGTACAAACAATGACTGTGCAAAACTTTTTATGCGTGTAGATGGGATGTTCACCCTTTACCGGTAGTACATCGCTGTAGGGAATGGACCGTAATCTACCACGCGGGGCTGTTTTGGGTACGTGGATGTCACATGTCTTCGAATTTTTGGTTCTAGGATATTTGCTAGCAACGAACATTTGCACGGTTCCTCACGATGGTTTCCTTTTTGAGAGCAGTGGTGATGAAATAAATTACACAAAGTAATGCGCCTGGCTGGGTTTAAACCCACGACCGACTCGTAAGTCGAGTCTGTTACCTCTTGGCTACCACTGCACTACAGAATTGACACTGCACAAAATTCTGTTAAATTTAGGAAAAATAAATTCCGACGCACACTTCCTAAACATCTACTGTAATGTAATAAAGCCAATTTAAAATTAATCATCTCACCGACAACTCTAAGAGACTCCTTTCATCGTTTCCTTCGCACAAATTGCTACAAAAGCATTATACAACAAATTACGTCACAAATGTGCACATTGTTACATCCCAGTAAACACAGGTGTCCTACAAATTTTCTTTTCCGGCGCAATGAACTAAGAACAAGGTATTCTCGAAGGCTTTGTGCTCAAGACGGATACCTGTACCCACACTCATGTTGCAAGTCTTTGAGCCTTATTGTTCAAGATATTGCTTTATTTCAAGCATTTGCATGCGATAATATGTTCGCGCAAGACTTTGTGAGACGGATTTCTGAAATGTTTTGTGGGAACATGTATTTTATAGCTGTATTTACTTATCAGACTAATATTATAATGGCTCAGTTTTGTATACGTTGTATACGTTTATGTATGTGTGTGAGTCTTTGTAACTTCTTCACGCACAGAAGATTCTGAGATAACTTTCTTTAGCGCCGGATCTGGGGTTTTTTTTATGGTAGGTAAAAATCATCCAATTACGAATTCGAAAAAAGGCTATTTTTAAAGCATCTAAATAGTAGAGCAGTGGCAACTAAACATTTCTATTACATTGTCGTGACACAAAAAGGAGCTAGCGGGACGACTTGGATGCCTTTCGTAGGAATTGGTTACCGAGGTAATCCGAGAAAACTGGAAATAATGGAGGGAGGCCTTTGCCCAGCAGTGGGAGAGTATGGGCTAGGAATAATAATAACATCTTAACACAAAACTAAAGCCAAATATTACCATTATCTTTTTTAGGTATAGACCTATTATGTAAATTCAAAAGAGCATTTTTGCTATGACCTCGTCGGATTATTGCAATGAGCTTATATCTTGTACGAGCGCATTCAGCGAAGCCAGCTAACTAGTATAGTAGTATAATATGCGTTTTCTGCGGCATTTTCACGTTCTTTTAGTTCTTACTCGTACAGTAAACATCTTGGCTGTGGTTTTATTTTAAAAATATTTTTTTATCATCATTTATTCGTCATTGATACATGTTTTTGTCATTCACACCAAGGAGTGACTTCTGCCCACTTTTGAACAAAGAATTTCTTGGGATGTTTCTTTCTACAGTTGTTTTTTCTAGACAAGTTGGTGGACGTTAATGGCCAAATGGTAACGGCCTCGATACAAACCCAGCCAGGCACATTTCTTTTATATGCCCCACTGTTGGGCAAAGGCCTCCCTTTTTCCTTCGAAACCTTTCTGTCTAGAGCGATCTCCGGCCAAGTTTGCCCCGCGAACATGATCAGATCGTCACACCACCTTTGCTGCAGTCGATCTCGACGTCGTCGAGCTCCCTCAGGTGTCCAGTGAGTGACAATCTTCTCCCATCTATACGAGTGCGACGTGGCCAGCTCACTCCCACTTCGGTCTGGCTGTTTTTCCCCGACATTTGCTTTTTTTATGGAACTCAGCGTGATGTGCCAAGCGCGTTATTGTGTATAAATTATTTTATCAGCACTGCTTTCAAACGGTGAAAGAAAACATTGTGAGGAACCCAAAAATTTAATTCTATCCGCCACCCTTCATTGGGCCGCGTGGAGGATTACGGACCACCTAGAGAAAATGGGTTCTAGCAGTAAGAACATTATAATGCTGGTTATTGTATGCTACATAACTCGCCAGTAAGACCATATGGGATAGGAATTGTATCTACAACACAAGAACTTCACCAGTTCTTTGGGATTCCAAATCCTTTTCATTTACGCTACGTTTTAGTATAGTCAACACAGCTTTTTGCATTTTAACACGTCACTCAGCCAGACAGGTGCAAAAAGGTAAAAGGACAAAAGGGGATAATAAGGGGGATTGAAGTGGGGGCCACAGAGAGAGTGTGCCCTATCGTCCTCACGGCCGAGCGTCGAGAGGCCGGCTGTGGCTGAGAGGCGTCCCTCAAGGCAATTGGAAATGCTTATAGCGCGGTTAGTTTCGGATCTTACCAAATATTATATACAAAGCTATATAAATATCTGCTTATGTAACGCTGGATTCGAGTATATGACATCGATAGATAGATTAAACTTTATTGTACACCAAAAAGTACCAAAACTTAAATCGATGGGTACAATGGCGGTATTTTCACTGACAGCGATATCTTCCAGACAAACGATTGATGTTAGGTTTTAGTACTTTGAGTGATGTAGGTGTAGAGAATATTTCTCCTATTTAAGAAATTTAATTGAGGGATCTTCAAGTCTCTTAATAAATTAGAGCTCTTTTTCATTAACGATTGTCTAATTGCTTTATTATTATCAAGTGGGATCGCCGTCAAGCACTAGTTTATATTACTTAAAAAATACTCTTGAATCCGAGCATTTCGACGAAGATTCCATATAAGTAATACTTTTAAATAAGCGTTGTATACATAAGTACTTCAGTTCTCATGAAATATTTACATTTCACAACCGTTGCTCCTGTGAAGGAGTACTGCTTTTTCAAGCACGAATTACAATATTGTGTCGCTCCCCACGGAAACTGGAAGGCTTAATTAAAATACAGCTGTAATGAATTACTTACAACTGGCACTGAAATATGTTTCGTAATGAATTTTCTTTTTAGTTTTGTTGAGAACGAGTGTCCTGGGAGAGATGTAAGAGTTTATAGTGACTCCAAGTAAGGATCAAGGTAGGTACCGTTAGGACTATTTTATCAGGACCTCTATAGATGGGTTAAGAAGTAGGTAATGACACATTATATAAGATACAAACACTGATTTGGTTTAAGTGAAGGTTTAAGTAAAACTTAATCTTTGTCTAGGTTGGAAAAAGGTTGTCTCAGGCTGTTTTTCCACGAGAGATGTGCTTGGAGGATGTAATAGCTAAGCTGTGAAACTATGTGTTTCATCAGAATCCGTTCAGCCGTTCAATAGTGAAAAAGAAACAAACATACATACACGTATTCATAAACTATAGCCCTTATTATTTAATTAGTATCCTGTACAAGAGTAATTACGTAGCAACAAATACTACATTAATAAGCGCATATTTATTTTACTACCGCTGATCCCTAAAATATAAATAGTATATCTATGGTATATTTTTACGATAAAACGGAACAAGTTAATCCGTAGGTTTTCTAAATTATTTATTAAAATATCTATCCCGCTATGTAACTCATAAATTAAGATTTTTACTCTACACGAAGAGAGGAAAGCAAAAAACTGCACTAAAACACAAAAGTTATGACTGTGTACATATAGATGTCCTTAATTATTGTGGTCCCGGCTACTCGTAATTTCAAGAGGAAAGGCGCTAATATTATAGCGTCGGCAAAAACGCAGTTTAAATCTTATAACCCTGTGATAGCGATACCATTTAAGTTAGCTTCATGCTAATCAATCCACATGATACGTGATCTATAGTCGTTTCGGTAGTGACTCTGCAAACCGTAGAGACTCTGTAAAAGGGTCGAAGCCTACTGGGGCCCAGGGTCTCTTTCTGAAAGGAAGACTTTGCCCCAGTGCGAAAGGCAAAGAAGGAACGGGGTGGGGTGTTTAGTCAATGAGAGTCTGACACTGTTTCCTACTCCACCCGTGAGCGGGATTCGTCATTGGATGATTATTGCCCACCATAAAAATAAAATCTATAGTCGTTTAAGAGTGAGTTGGATCTATTAACTCGTATGCTTCACAATCAAGATTCAAAGAAGTTTCAAAGATAAATACAGATTGCACCAATTTGCAGTGATTTAAAAGACGTAATAAACAGTAACGTTTACTATTAACTGCTTAAGTTCAAGCAGTTCGGGGCTAGAGTTCATTTATTTATGCACATGAAAAACAAAAATATCACATAAAACCTTTCACGTTTTACGTGATGGTATGTTCAACAACTGATAGTAAACTTCAATGGTCATATTTAATTTTGTTTGCACTAATTTAAACAATTTATAATCTACTCGACAGCTGCCATTATCACATAGATAAGCGAAAAAACCGTTCAACTACTATTAAAAAGACCTCACAAATAACGATAACTACGCTCCGTGATTTTAAAATTATTGAGAACAGTGGTGGCCGAGTGGTAAAGGGCCCGACTTACGAGCTGTAGGTCGTAGGTTCAAACTCAACCAGGCGTATTACTTTGTGAAATTTATTTCATCACCACTGCTTTCAAAACGGCGAAGGAAAACATCGTGAGGAAGATGTCCTAGAACCAATCATTCGAAAACATTTGACATCCACCAATTTGCACTGGGCCCGCTTGGTGGACTGTAGTCCATTCCCTCTTCTAGAGAAGACTTGTCTTTTCTTACCTTAAGGAGCAGAAGCATAAACAGGAGCCAAATACAAAATATGGTTAAAAATATAGCATGGTTATATTAGCACGGCAGTGTGCACCATCCTAAATCCTCTAGCTCCATACATTTTTTGTATAGCACGCGTGAATTGAGCTCCAGCCTAATGAGGCGCAATACGATACATTCATTTCTTCGCGCTAACACTACTTCGTTAGTCAGCACTATGTAGACTACGCGTAATGATACGCATGCATTTTGTCCGACAAAAATCGTGGACGAAGAATATTGTTTGGGACATGAAAAAATTGTGTTGAATTTTATTTTATTTATTCTACGGTTCATTAAAAGGACTAGTAGTGCAGGTACCCTAGCTCTCAGGAGAAACATGTGTATTGTTATTTCTTTTTTTAAGGTGGGCAAAAATCGTCCAATGATGATTCCCGCTATTGGGCGGAGCGGGAAACAGTGTCAGACTCTTATTGACTAAACAACCTACTCCTTTCCATCCTTACCTTGATCCTAGGGCAAGGATGGAAAGGGGTAGGTTCATCCCGGTAATACGCTTTCGCATCAACCCTTTGTCCCAGGAGGCTTCGACGAGGATACGGCGATGCTCTTCCCAAGCGGGGCACACCTCTACCGTGTCCTCCGAACTTAGATAGTTGGACTCTACTAGGGGATCCGACTATCTAAGTACATGCAGTAAAGTCATAAGCAGTAGTTACTTTACCAAGCCTTTGTAGTATTAAATTTTCGCCCAAGCATATTAACCAATAGGAAAAATACGCTGTGTTTACGGTGTTTACTGTATTTTTATTGGTTATCGAACTTTAACTAAAATACTTTAGAATAGAAATAGATAAAAATAAAACTGTGAACTGAAAACCAAATCTTTTTAGTAGCACGTTTCTTTATGAGCACATAAATCATGTTTGCCTTGACCTAGCCTTTCTGCGAAGTAATAGTGTTCACTGGAATTGTGCCTTTAGTAGGCACTCAAACAGTACATATTTCAATTTATTCCGTCTAGACGTTGAACATCAAAATTGGCAAACGATATTGTATTTTTTATAGTCATTAACTTTCGTTATAGTCAAAATGTTTATTCGGTCAAAGCCAGTATTGACTGGTACTTTTTCAATTAAAAAACTTAACAGGTGTGAACTCACACACTGAAGGTTCTGTATCAATCAACTAATAAAAATAATTTAATTCCCGAATCGAGTATCGAAGGTTTTTCGAATAGAAAAACGTTCTTTTTTTCAGGACGCAATGTAAATTTTTCAGTTTTCAGAGTTTTTCCTATACCTATGCTAAAATATGCAACAGATTTGTAGGTTCTAGGTCCTTTGAGAGTGACAAAACCCACTTTTTTGGCCTTCTTTCTTATCTTTCTTTTCCATAAACTTACCTGTGCCTTAAAACTGTGAAAAAGACAAACTTGTATGTCTTTTTCCACAGTTTTAAGGGACTGCAGACCTCTATAAATTTCAACTCGACTGCTTCACGCGTTTTCCCGAAATCATAACAGACAGACAGTCCGAAAGATAGACGCAAAATGATCATATAAGGGTTCGGTTTTTTCCATTTGAGTTACGGAACTCTACAAAGTAAAACAACACAATAGATTGAAGCAATTTAAGTTAATTTTAAGATTACGTAATTTCGGGCAAATACATACATTGTTTTTCTTCCTATCTATATTACTACAAAACATTTCAGTTACCTATATCTAAGAGTTTTTAAAATATTTTTTTAGTCGGCAAAAGTAGTTTTATCATATTTTTGCAGTCAAAAGTATTTTTGACCGAGAGACAATTTTGACTGTAACACATACAATGTCGAATTCAAATGAGATGAAGAATCTAGAGTCTACAAACGAACAAAATGTTAATGTTGAATATATTGCAACCTAACCCCGATGTCTCGTATAATAGATTTTCCTTCTGTATGTTTGATTTCGAGGTCAGGGCAAAAGCTCACTAGAATTCTCTAAGAATTGTAAATAAACTATTTTTGGGTTACGTTTTCTTGCTCTATATTTGAATAGTATTGGAATTACCTTCGTTTCATGTTTATTTATACGCATTATTTCATTTTTACAACAATGTTGTCTTTTTTAACCCAAAGGTTGACTGGTAGAGAATGCCTTGTTGCATTAAGTCCGCCTATGTACCACTACTGTACATGAAGATTAAATAAATAAATTAGTTAAGTAGTTGAATAAGGTTGATTTCTAGCTACCGTAGGCGTGAAGTTTACCGACAACGGGTAATGGATACCTCGCCGTTTGGACGTCCAGTAAGGACCAAGCCTGGGTCAATGGTGCGTTGTATACATAGATATATCAAACAGTATATGGTTGTATATCACATGCGCCTGAAAAAGTTGTAAGCAAATTGGCCCGGGTCCACTAGGGCCGATGTCTACTGTGACTTCGGGATGGTTCGAAAACGTTTTCATGGATGCCTTAGAACGTGAAGGAAAACAGGTAAAGTTTAGTCAGTAAAATTTTGTCAATTATTTAATAGTTAAAAAAAACATGGTGCGTAGATACTTCTTTCCTTTTTGTTCCTAGATTTTGGCATAGAGTTGTAATTAGACAATTTTATCTTTAAAAAATCTAGGGTGTTAAGAAACACGTATTTTCATGTTTTGTTTTGAAGTTTTTTTAAATATTCGTGCAAATTATAGAATTACCGAATGCCAGCAATTTTTTGGCGTTATCTCTCTATTTTCGCGTTGCCGTTTTATCAAACATCGCGTTGGATTGCGCAGTTTAGAAGTTTGTTGCTTTATGCTCGACGTTGAAGATAGGCGAGTGGGAAAAGACCACCTTAAAATTAGTTTTCCTATTCTACAAGGACAAAAAACATATTTCAAAGAGTTCAAGAATTACAGCAAAGGTAAAGAAAATAGTCTTAAGTTGAGATTTATGTTTTCCTCTCCGTACACGTCGGCATAGCGTACTTCCAAGAAATCACCATTACGGCATTACCACTAGAAGCACAATAAAATTAACGTACATTATACAAGAAACACAAAAGCGGCGGCGTAAGACTATTTCAGCACTAATGAGTCCATCTACTTTAACTTTTGTCCTCAAAAGGCCACCAGCGCAAAAAATAGTCAATTAGTGTTCTACAAAACGTTCTTACTAATTAACTTGATCGAGTCCTTTTATTCCGGACTTCCTTTTAATTTTTTTTGCTGTCTCTTCCGCTGTCAGAATGGACTAAGCAGTCATGGTTGTGCTAGGATCAAGATTTTTTTACAATCACTTTTTTTTTAAGTTTTCTTAGTTTTTTTTTTTGTAGTTTTCTTGAAGCTAAATGATATATTCGACTAGCAAATAGATATATGTACTAGCAGGCCTATTATTGTAAATGTATGCTTTGTATCATACTATTTGAAGCCTTATTTATTTATTTTTTTAATTCAGAAACTCTTTATCATCTTCCGCCTTTATCACGGTTTTATTTCTTCCGCATTCCGTTCGGTTTTGTCTCCCGTTACACTATCACTTATTTGCTTTTATTTCATATCACTTTTCACAAAATCCACCCATCTTTTCTTTAGCATCTCTCTCTCTCTCGCCGTCTAAACACATCTTTAATATTTATAATTAAACTAGCGGGTCGCTAGTTTAATTCCAGCCAGCTTCGCGCGGGTGCAAAGGTGATATATTATACCTATAAAACTTCCTCTGAAATCACTCTATCTATTTATCAAAACCGCATCAAAATCCGTTGCATACTTTTAAAGATCTAAGCATACATAGGGATAAGCAACTTTGTTTTATACTATGTAATGACAATGATTTAGAAATTAACACATAATATATTTTCACTATAGAAGCAAAAGTTACAGTTAGGTACAATTTAAGCAGGAGTTTTAGAGCGCTTCCAACTTAAGTCTGCCGCGCGGCTACTAATCTTTTGTCGTCATCTTGACATTTATGTCAGGTGTCCGGAGATTGTGTTATGTTCTGTGTTCTTAATCGTTTCCAAAGTAAACAATCATCATCACTATACCGAAAGTGATTTAAAATGCTGCCAAGGACATTATCTTGAAACTCAAATGTGCTTGTTAAGAGAAATGAGAAAATATCGGGTCCATGATACCATTTTCCAAACTTGGACCATTAGTTAAATATTTTTTTCGGATGACCAAGACAATACAATTTCCCTGGGTGTTCATATCCAAGCGGTACCTGGCTGCTGGCTGCCGACAGTTTGTTGAAAATGGACTGCTACTGAGTATTTGAATCATAATCAAGTGACTACCCTGACGATATGAATTCCAACTTTTCGATAAATTTAATTAAAAGAAGAAAATTCTGATGAAGATATTCAAATGAAAGAAATTGACCCACTGTAAGACCTTTGCTACGCCAAAGTTAAAAGTGCTACGAAATACTCATTAAATGATTTAAGTAAAAAGTTCTCATGACTTAAAAAACAAATTGCCTATGTAAATGAAAATATCTACAGTCGATTTGTATAATGTAAATACTAGCTGAAAAGAATGTAAATATGTTGACGTTTCTTTATCTAAAATACTATTTAATTTACATTACTATAAAGTCACAACATCGTTTGCTAATATATATTTGCTAGTTTTGAGAAAACCTAAACATATCATGTTATGAAATGAAACATTTCTCATTTTTTATTTCTTGTGAAAAATCTCTTCACTTTCTTTTAAGTTTGTAATATTTTTGTTGTATGAGGGAAAGTACATTAATTACACTGGCAACATTAAGCACGCCCCCAGCCACGCACAGAGTTAACGCATTCCAGGATGTTATATCTTCTATCCTACGATAGACGTAATTTGACTCTAGAAAATCTTACTTGTGATTTGTCAATCTGTAAAAAAGTAAACTCAAAGAGCGTCTAAATAAATATTTTTTTCTTTCTTCTTTATTTCTTTTTACTCTGTTTATTTTTTCTTTTTTGTTGAGAACTTTAGAAACCATTCACAAAACTCTTATTACCATTTAATATCCTTTTCAGATCGTTAACAATTCCTTTAATAAAAATTCCTCACTTTAAACTGTATAAACTGGAATCCTATTCAAAGAATGCCAATAAGTTTCAGAATTCTTTATTGTAAATTCGAAAGTATTGATGTTTGTTGAGCAATCCCGTCTTTCTCATGAAACGAATTGCGCTATAGATTGCGTTTTTAGAAGACTTTAATGTGGAACAGCGCATATTATTCCATTTTTAAGAAGACCATAACCTGGAACAGCGCATATTTGCCATGTTTTTATGAATACTTTCAATTTTTCAGATGAAGTTTCATTCATATTGATAAATTTATTTGTTTTCATTTCGTTCAAATATTCGAAGTTTTAGTACCTACTATTTTATACGTTTCCTGCTACTTTTATAGAATGTTTATTTTTCAAATTCTTTATATTTTATTATTATTCCCAAATTGTGTTCTAATGCCATTGTAACAGACACGGATTTTAAACACTTTTACATTAGGTGGTATTAAGGTCTCTGCACACAGCCGGCGTGGCGTGGCGGGGCGCGGCGTGGCGGGGCGGCGACGCTGTGCTGGCGCGGCGGCATCGGTCACACTGCGGGCGCGATCACGCCGAGGGTATCGCGACGCTATTCATTCATCAAAAAGATGATAAGCGATTCAGACGTGGAAACGCTCTTGCTCTTATTTGCGCCAGCTAAGAAAAAACAACGTAAACGGAAATGGGTGCATGAAATAAATAAAAACGTCGTAATTATGGGGACCCGCTTCTGACTTGTATTCCCGCTCGGCGCGGCGGCGGCGTGGCGCGACGGTTACCGTCGCGTCGAGCGGGACGGCTCTGTGTGGCGTCGTCCGTAATATAGTACTACAACTGCTCAGTGTCGCGGCATACGGACCATTGGAGACACGTCCCGGCAACTGCGTGACTGCGTATGTCTTTACAGCTGGTATGGTCCGTATGCCGCAAGGCGGGTAGGACCTACAGTGGTGGGAGGTGGGATTATGCTCAGTGTCGCGTCGCCGTCCCGTCCCGCCGCGCCGCGCCCGCTGTATGCAAGAGACTTTAACCTTTTGAATTATTTTTGTAAAAATGGTAAACCGCACGCTATGACGTAGTTTTTAAGCTTCGACTTAACCTTGATTTTAAACTTCACTGTGGCCTCACTTCTAAATTATGCTTCTTCTTCTTCTCGAATCGATGGATTTTTTCTAAAAGTTTTGGGCCCAGTAGGCTGCCACGTTTATAGCAAAGTCAGTGGCGTTTTTTAGGCCAAACTCCCTAAATTATGCTATGGTTTAGTTTTTTCAATTACGCTTTCCTAGTATATAAACTATTTCATCTAACTTATAAACAAACCAATGGCTTAGCTTCTCATGCTACACTAACTTTTTACCGCGGGTTATCTCCCGGTAACAGAAAAATGTGATAAATGAAAAACTGCTTGACAAATTTGGTGCAAACTTCACATGAACCATCTACTAAATATTCCAAACAAAGCCTTAACATATGGTTTGGATAGGTGAGCCTGTTCTTAAGTTACAAAATTACAACGAAAAGTGGCATTGATTTTTATATATGTTGACTATAACCTAACTTCTAAGTTATGCTATGACCTAATTGCTAAGTTACGCTATGACTCAACATCTAAGCTACGTTGTCGTCTAGCTTATCAGCTATATTATGGCATAACTTCCAAGGTACAGCTTTGTAACTGACATAATAAACCCTCACTTTAACAAAATACATCTAAATCGTATCCGGACCAATCCAATCATGGTGTTACACTACCAAACGGTTATATAACACCAATCAATCTATTGCTATTGTAACAATGGTCCTCAGAACAAATGGCAGTTACTATTGGGAAACAAACCGTTCGATTCCGGGTCGGATCCGATCCCGCAATCCCGCGGATTGTGGACGAATTCAATTTTCTTCGCGTCGCTAACTGAAACAATAACATGTCCAACCACTCCGCTTAAAAATACGAGTATTGAGATATACGATGTTTTGAAATACGAGCTGGTTTTATATGACTGTTATCTATGTATAAAAGGAGAAACTGACTGACTGACATATCATCGCAAATGACTGGGCCTAGAAGTGTGAAATTTTGCATACGGCTTCTTTATATGATGTAGGCGAACACTAAGAAAAGGGTTTTTCAGCTCTTTCAAAATTCAGCTCCTAAAGGAAATTAATGGAAAACTAAAGTTTTTATGGAGAACCCTACTTTCACACGGCCGAAGCCGCTGGCAGAAGGCTAGTTCCTTATATTGGATACTTAAACGATACTTTTTTAAAAGAGTAACCGTGGAATTAGTTGACGTTTCATAGGCAATAACCAATTGAAAAAGTGCACTAGCTTCTGATGTTTTATAGGAGCTCATGTACACCGCCTCTTTCTGAAAGGTAAGCTTGGCCCCATCGCGATGGGCAAAGAAGAAACAGGGTGGGGTGTTTAGTCAGTAAGAATCTGACACTGTTTCCAGCTCTGCCCGAGGGGGGATTCATCATTGGATGATTTTTGCCCACCATAATAAAAAAGCCCATGTAGGCCTCCCTTTAAATATATAATTCTTCTGTATGCGTGTTGAGGTGGTCACCTATTAAATAGCTCGACCAATTAAGATGAAATTTTGCGTATACAATTATGTAAGTGAGTTTCTGGATGATTTGAAAATATGCAAGATTTTACCGGCAAGTGACGCTGCCATCTTATTTTTCTGGCCAAAAGTCTGTATTTAGACAGGACATCGTCTGTCAGCAGGCCTACTTATCTTCTTATATTTAAAAAATAATAGTTGTTCATGAGTCTTGATAAAACTCGTGAACGGCTTGACCGATTTGGATGAAATTTTAGTGTATAAATATTCGTGGGAAGGTTTAAACGGTATGAAAGAAAAAAATTTACATGAAAAAATCACAGACTATTTGCTGTTAAGAAGTTTACCGGATCAATTAGTATGAAATAAATAACATTTTGATACAATTTTTTTTTTATTTTTTAGCCAGAACTATTTACACTATCATTTTAAATTTAACTCTCGAAATATATACTTGACTTAGTTTGGGAGTTAATAAATCATTTACTGTATGTTACTGTACAAACAACCATTGTAAAGAAAAAGGAAAAGAAAGAAAGAAAAACGTTTATAATTACATAATTATAATGGTTGTTTGTATTAAAATATACACATATAAGCTACCCTTTTAAGATTATTGCACTTATGGAACGAAATAAATTATTATTTCATTTCTTTAATTGGTTTCTTTACATATTTTATTTACATTTTGAAATAATTATTTTTATACTATTAATTATATTTTCACTCTTTGTTTTAACTATTGATCTAAATTAAAGATAATGTTTTATGGTGGATTGTGTTGACTGGACTGTCGGCAACTTTTAATTACTTCTTAGTCGGCGGCCATCCCGGAAGCTTCATGGTAAGAGAATGCCACATATCTGTAGTTTATTTAAAGATCAATAGTTAAGTTTTGATAAAATTATCCACTCTTGAGTGTTCGTTAAGTTCCCGTGTCAGACGGAAAGGTGGTGTAATAAATAACGCCAATTTATGCGCCTACCTGCCTGGGTTTGAACCCGCGACCTACAACTCTTAAGTTGTGGCTGTTACCACTCGGCCACCACTGCTCTTGTAACTATATCCAACACAGCTACGTACTTCGTTTAATTTATGGAAAAAATACCATGCAGTTACTTACATAGCGGCAGCCGATCGTCGTAAACACAACTTGTCTGGGTGGAAGTAGAGAGGCTATGTTAAATGACTGATCTCTTCATTATTAGTTACAACATTATTTTATATCGATAAAAATATATCGATAAGGTATCGACCTTAGCTTATTTTTTCTAGCAATGTCCTCTACACTGCCACAAACAATGTAGTCCCAAACGGGGGGGGTAGTTTTTATTGTCCGTTTGATTTTATTTGAGTTATTTTAAAATATGGTTGTAATTAATTCTAATACGTTTGCTATATTTGGCAACAAACGTAACGAATCAAACTGTTTTTACTGTAAGTCAAAAATAATAGGAAAATACTGGAATAATATTCTCCACTTCAGTTTACCGAGATCGTGCCTTTTTCAATGATTCCATTATATTTAACAGTTGAGTAGAAATAGAAAAATTTGCCAAATATATACACCACAATATCTACTAAAAAACAATTTAAATAAAATAATCTAAACATTGAACTTTATTCCATTCACTTATAAACCTTTAAAAATTAGTTGTGAGTTTACTATTGTCCCCTCGAGTAAAAAAAAGATTTTATCGATTAACAAAATCATATCGATGAACCCAAGCCCATCTCTAATTTAAGGGTACAAAACTTTGAGTAAAAACAATTTGAAAGTATTGAACGGGGTTCTATAAGGAATAGTATCTGGCTAACACTTAGAAATTAATTAATTCTGGTGCTGTTTCGACAGGATTAGTAATTTTACTAAATAAATATTTAATTCCAATACTTTTCAAACGGACAGTTTTAGATATTTTTAAAATGAATCGGTTCACGTAATCCAAAATTACCACCGGGTACAGCGCCATCTCTTGGGAAATTGGGTAACTAATTTATACAAGTTTGTATAAATTATAATTTGGGGTCACCTATTTATCCCGCTGGGCTTAACGACTTTAAGACACTGAAACAACTCAAGACAAGTTATTGTACTCCTTAGCTGTACTCATAGTAAAGTACTGGTAGTACATCCAACACGTAGGTACGTCCACCGAGTGTCACCACTGCGTGGAACGCTGGATAGACACGGTGGAGCACACGGGAAAGGGGTGCCTCGCTTTGGAAGAGCACCGCCGTGTGGCATCGTGACTCGGCGGCTCGGTGGCAATGATCTCTCGCACTGGGCCTTGGCCCCAGCCACCACAGGAATCCCGATCTCCGGCCATCATAGGCACGGGCTTTGCGGACGGCGAGCTACCCTTTGCTCGACATCCGCAAGTCCGCGCCTACGAACCGTCCGGTAACCGTCTTGACCGGACTCAAATCGTTGACGGCTTATATCATTCCATACGCCCCTCAAGAAGTTGAGAGCAAACCTTAGAGGCCTAAATCATTATATCCCGCCCCACCCAAAGGCGCGGAGATGTTTTTAGATGATTTTCCTACCTACAAAAAATGTAGACACATCCTGTGGTGTGATGATGGAATGGACTTGGCAGAATTTAATAGTGCAATTCTTTTAGACATTACAAATTTCCCTATTCAATCACTTATTACAGCACCAATGTATTAGAGGTAGAAATTAATTGAAAAGCACTTTCCTCGTCGAAATGTAACCACAGTGGTCACTCACGAAAGCTGTTCTAATAAATTAATATAGCAATTAAACTAAAGGTCCAAGTCACGTTAATTACGTTAACCGCTTTGAGAGCCCCGGTCACTGGCCCAGTTGTTGAAGTTCCAACTAGTATTTTGTTAGTTGCTCACTGTAGTTAATGATCATGTAAACTCAGCCTTATATTGCCTAGGTAAAGTGAGTTTTGTAGGTGGTTTTGATAGTGGAACTCTTGCTTGGCGAATAAATGTTTTGCCTGTCTCTGGTAATACCAGAGAGCTAAACTACTATTCTGATTTCTTTTTTTGTTGTGTTTATGGAATGCGGCGATGCGGTCGACTAAAAAGCGCACTTACGCTTTTTTTTAAATGCCCACCTTAAAAAAAGCGCATCAACATTTCTGCCGCTCTAGGATTAAGTGTGAAGAATGAAAGAAATTGAAGAAGAAAGAAAATAAAATTATTTGCGCAAAAAATATGGGAGGGCGTGAAAAAATTTTTACTGGCTAAACACACCTCTGTCCTTGAGTTGCCCTTTGCTGTCTTAGACCACGGGTTTTCTTCTCAGGAATTCCCGTAATCTTGCACACTACGTGCTGTCGACGACTGGCGCTTGGTCCATGGTTACAACTAAGGAAGATTACTTAGAAGTAACCTATTCACTCTTGACTCGAGCCCGTCTCGGAATTGTTCCTTTAGGGTTAAAATGACAATTCCGAGGCGAGCTGCAGACTGCAACCGCAGGCGACACTTCAGCTAGCGGTTGCTATTGATAAAAGTGCTACCTGCCTCGCTCTGCTCATTTCAGTCACTCCAGTAACAAAGTTAATTCATTTATCTTCATAATATTTCAGAAAAGTCGAAATATTGTACGTATGAAATCTGCGGTTTGCTACACCACTAGCGCTGCAGTCCGTGGTTGCTTCGTGCCGCAGTCTCAGACTGCGCGTCGCGGTTGCAGACCACAGTGCAGCTATACTCGGAATCATTTTCAAGAGATTCTATAGAAACAGGTACTGTCGCTTGCAGTTTGCGGTCTGCAGTACTTCTCGGAATTGTAACTAAGGTTGTAGCTATTACGAAACGAGACTCTGGCAGTGTATTCTACTTCTCGTTCCACATTGTTAGTGCGAAAATCTTAGAATTCGTAATTGTTACTGTCAGCTATTTCAATTTAATTATTTTTTATTGCTAGTGAGAAGGATCTTACAAGACAAATTCGTGTAAGGAAGACGTGGTAACTACCCTCAAAACTTTCAGTACATACACGTATTGTTCATTCATCACAAAACTTTTGCTTATTGCGTATGTTAAGTAAAATATAGTTGTTTCAAAAGAAATTCAGAGTTTTGCTTATGTTTATTAGAATATATGAGAGTTTCGTGGTTCTGTTTACTTGGCTGTGAGAGTTTTAAATATAAGTAAAGACAGTTTTTGTTTATGAAAAGCTACTTATAAAAATGGCTTATAATTACCGTACCTAGATGTAGTAAATAGAATAGGTGGATCCTCAGGTATGCTCCTACAAAAGCCGCGTGAACTTTTGAAAAAGTTAGGGCCACGCCCTGGAATGTAAAAGGCAGCTGAAGTACATACAAGTAAAGCGTACTGTTCACGGACGCGTAGCTTCATACACGCGTATTCGTTATTATACACTTGGTGCAAGCCTGCGCGACGCTCACATATAAAACTATATCCTACAGTACACGAACACGTAACTCTATAGACGCTGCCGCTTCGTCGACAAACTTCATAGTTTTATATGTTAGCTATACGCAGGCGTACTCCAAGCATATTAAAGAAAGCGAAACTACGAGGCCGTGAAAAGCAGGCCTAAGTTTTAGTCAGTAAGGGTCGGTCATACCATGACGCTCCTTAAACTTAAAAAAAAAGAAACCATCCTTCTCAAATTGACTATGTTTAGCTAGCAAGACGGCTAGGAAGCCAGCTAGCCAGATTTCAGTTGGGTGGCCGCAAAAACAGTTTATTTTCAAGTTTATACTCCAATAAGCCAAAATGCGACTATAGAGTTACACCACCAATTGTATCTCACCTAATATCATGCTTTTTGTGCTACATTAAAGTGCAGGACCATGTGAAGCAATCTTTTCAGGCCCTTGCTATACAATCCAAGTGCGAACGCCGGCGTTCACGCGGGAATCAACGGAAAGGTTTGCTTATTTTCCATATTTAAATTTATTTGTATATGAAAACCTTTTTATTTACGTTCTTGGATAAATACCCTATAAAAAAAAACACTCAATATTTTATATTATATGGGAACACCAGCGTTCTCTTAGTGTTCAACCGAATGGCCCGAAATCACGCGCGAACGCTTGGGGATCAAGAGGTACATTATCAACATAGCCGATTTCTGACCGAAACTCATACAAGGTAATTGGGACCATCGATGCGACGAACAAAAACAAAAGAAAAATCAATAACAAAAAATATATATTTACTTAAATCTCAGATATCATATTTATCTCATAAATAAAGCATCCCAATCTACAAACTTAAAGCGTAATATGCTACGCGGTCGTGGCAACACCTACAGCTACGAGCTACGCCGTAGTTCGCGCGTAGCGAAGAAAGAGGAGCGTCGCGCTTTTTTTTCTACTTTTTATGATCTCACCGATCTGGGCGAATAGGGTAAAAAGTCTACGTCACAATATTTATTAAATATTACTTTCTTTAGTGTTCAACACGAAGACCGTTGGGAGAACGTTCAAAAGAGTTACCGCAGCCTTATAATAGGAAATTGGAGGAACACGGATAGGTTAGACGCAGAAAAAAAATTGATACTTGATCACCATTTAGTTAAAAGTAGAGTTAGTTACCTTGAAAAACGCCAACAGCAAAGTATAGCAGAGGAGATTTGTCTTTGGCCATAATATTACACCCTTTGTGTTACTTTTGCACTACTACTGACGTGACCAATTTTTTCAGTAGTTAACGCCATCTCTTTAAAAATTTAAAGTGTGTTTTACCGATTTACCCGTAACCGGAGCAAACTTATATTGCAAAAAAAGGTCATATTTAATTCAAAGCATTGGCCTATACCTTCCAACTCCATCATCTCCGGAGATTTCTTCCGGGGGGGTCCAACCGGTCCAACTACCAAACTTACATCCATTGTACCCCAATAAGAATTACATCTCCCGGGCTATTTGGTGTTTAGATAGGTCTCTAACATAAACTAGTTGCGTCGCTACTCTCGCTGAGTTAGGAGAACTTTTAATAGTGTTCACGTCTCCAGAGTGGTTCCGAGACGTGCCGTCGATGTACGTTAATGTACAGGTTACTAAGTTATTATAGAGATGTTCTCATGTGTGTTTCTCGTAGGTAGTTGCTACGTAACTCTTGCAGGTGTTTTTGAAAGTGATCGAGAGATAAAATAGCGTCTAAGCCATCGACTTATAACGATAGACAAACACGGTTATAGAAGCTATTAATTTATCAAAATATCGAAGTTAATACAAAAGTCCGCTGCAGCGCTTCATTGGCATTAAGCCGTTTATAAAACCTTTTAAAGCGTACATTGCTGATACGTAAAAACTGCACATGTTATCAATGTAAAAGTGTATACGCCTAATCTAGTGTGTAGTACATATATATCGATGGTCTAAGCCATCTGGTAGGAGTGGTAGGAGGTTGCCTTCTTCTGCGAAGTAGGCCGACCTCATCAGGCAAAGGCAACGGCGCTCTCACCGCAGCCGCCGCCGCCGCGATTCCGAGGATCGGACGGCGAGCAATGGTTAGCCCGCTGTCCGGTCATATCTGGTAACCGTCCGAACCGAGCCCAAGTCTTCGACGGCGCGCACTGTTTCCGTGCGCTCAAGGAGTTGTCAGCAAACTGTAAGGGCCCAGCAGGGTCGAAGCCTCCTAGAACCAACGGTTGATGCGAAAGCATATTATTAGGCCTCTAAGATCAAGGCAAGGAAGGAATGAGGTAGGTTGTTTACTCAGTAAAAGTCTGGCACTGTTTACCGTTCCACCCAAGGGCAGGATTTGCCATTGGACAATTTTTACCTACCATAAAAAAGATCATCTGGCACGAGAGATAAAAGATACCATATTATAATATTCGTTAAGACAGGTACATTCTCTAGTCGTTATACTCCAATTAGATGACAATAGCTTTTCCACGCATATTCCATGCATGAAAAACTATTTGTTATCTAACATTTTTTCAATAGATATACAAAACAAATAATGGGATGCTCAGTGTAAAAACAATATCAGAAACAGCACAAAAGCAAACAAGTTAAAACAATTTTTATACAAACACTGTATCCGTATCTGTACATTCTATTTTTGAAAATTTGACAACTGCGCGTGGCGCGAAATCATGCCGCGAGCGCCAGCGCTCGCTTGGGTGTCAGGGGGTGTTCCCACTACTGGGACACAGGCTCCTCTCTGAAAGAGGGAATAAACCATAACCCACCACGCGTGCCCAGTGTGGATTGGTGGTTGTCACATGTCTTCGAACATGCCGGTTTCCTTACTTTTAAATTGATAAAGCAATAATTGAATAGCTAGCGTATAAAGTCACACTTTAGGTTCTTGATGGGCATAAAAAAACTGGGTGTTACACCAACTAAACAAAGGTGTTTGAATGTACACTAATGAAGTAATATATTCAAACCCGTAAGGGAATGAAGGTGTGATATTACACTTCGTATTTGGCATCGATGTATGTTTTCCCCAGTTTTCATAATCCCTCGGGACCCAATCCTGCTGTCTACGCGAGGAAGGGCCTATGAGACTCCGTATCCTTAAATTTCCGATGAAAACAAAGAATCCGTGAATATAGGTCCGCGGGAGCGAGCGAATGGAAATTTACATCCTAATTTCCCAGGTGTATACCCGCTGAGAGTCTCTATTCGTCAGCGTTATCAAAAATCGGATATATCGGGACCCTGTAGTGTAAAAGGACGGCCTGTAATTCGATTACTGCTATTCTAACAAATGCCAGCTTTTTTTTGATACGGTAAATCTATGCTTTTGCCTGTTTGAGTTTGGCCCAGGTGCCCGAAATCTTATTATGATATTGCAGTTAGATGAAAAAAACTTTCAACTTCTGTATCAACGTCAAATGGCTTATATAATCTAAATAAAAACTATAAGGAAGAATAGCTGTCAGAGCTATTACTTTGAATTGTAAGTGCAACTCAAACTAAAGACAGGTATAAAACTACCTACCATAATAAAATACATGAATAAGTGCCGACATGTGAAAATGTACGGTGTTGGTTCACTTCAATATTCATCACTCACATTGATGAATTTTGGAGAGAGCCAATTTTTGAAGTCAGACGAGAGTCAGACCGATTGACGGACTGACACCGTGGAACCAACGCCACTCAAACATCGCTCAAGCGATGTCTATTAAAAGCAACGAAGTTCCAAATACGAGTAAAGCTTCAGGCTTGAAAAAAATCTACAGATACGTCTACGAAAAACTAGACTCAGATTATTTCAGCG
The DNA here is from genome assembly GCA_029852875.1 of Mythimna loreyi. Taxonomy (NCBI): domain Eukaryota; kingdom Metazoa; phylum Arthropoda; class Insecta; order Lepidoptera; family Noctuidae; genus Mythimna; species Mythimna loreyi. Next base: position 13,750,844 of record CM056787.1, read on the forward strand.
TAGTTTGAAATCCGAAATTCTTTGTTTCCAGAATGTTTTAATGATACGTTGTCGTTGCTTTCTTTTCAATGCCTGGATATGAACAAAACATTTCCAATTAGAAGACAGATACGATGATAATTAAAACCGCAGTTAGGTTTTGGTAAGTTTTGGTAGGTACGAGTACATAAAATCCACTAATTGCAAGCGACAGGTAAACTAAAGCGCTTTTCTGATTGCCGCTCCGTCTCGCCGCCGCTAGTGGTGCTCGAGACGCTGAATTCGTCACCTGTTGAAAATAATTAGTCAAAAAAAATCAGTACTAAAACAAAAATGCAGGTGCTGCGCGTAATGCTCGACATCTAGCTTTCTGTGTTAACCTCTCGACGCGAGAACTCGAAAAAAATTCAGACTAAAATTTTCGGTGGGAATTTTTCAACGAACGCAAACTATTCGAACGAGTGTGCTCGCTCGTCTGACGAAATCACAAGTGGAAAACAAACCTCTTTGCGATCGACGCAATTTTCGTACGTATGTATGTGCCCTTAGCGGAATTTTAATGGTTTAGGTTGGATGGGTATTATGCCTAGAGTCCAGGTTGATAATAATATACCTAGATAGCCGGGTGCAAAAATTAGCAGTACATGGAACAAGATCTGTGGAAATTATTAGTTACCAACTGTTGTTATGGCGTCTCCACGGCACTAATGATGGCTCCATATTAATGACGTGAATTTACGCGCAAATTCACCCCACGAATAAACAACACAAATCGTACATTCATGTTCACGCCGGTTTACGGAGCTTCACGTCACTAATCTGGAGCCGAAATTTTTTTTTATGGTAGGTAAAAATCATCCAATGACGAGTCCCGCTCTTGGGCGGAACGGAAAACAAGTGTCAAACTCTTACTGACTAAACAACCTACCCCGTTCCTACATCGCCAGACATACCAGGGCAAGAGCCGAGCCGCCATTACATGTGACATGTTTAAATACAGTTCAGTACCTAGATATACAGGATGGACTTTTGAGATAGAATAGCAAAGGCTTCTATTCTAGACAGATTTCCTGTAGCAAGGAAATCTGTCTAAGAAGACTATCCACCAATTATTGAGAAATTTTAAACCGCATTCACAAATTAAAAAAAAAACTTTTTACAAAAAAAAACCGCCTTCAAAAAAAGCCAAACAATAAAGCTTCCTACACTAAAAAGTTGAAAATAAAAATTTGAATTGCTGTAAAGAAACTTAATTTATAGGTAAACTTATTTCATATTAATATTTTGCAAATATTCAAAATTTGTTACTTCTTTCTGGAGTCGGTGCCAGCCAAGGCAAGGAATTACGAATGGGCAACAATTCCACCTTCCAGCTTCATCATCACATCAGTTCAATAGTACCTTACCGCCGAGGTGCATCTTATGACAATTCTAACAAGCCCAAACACGGCTAGGATATATTAATTAGTTACGCAGTTCCAGTGCTTACCTTCCAGCTCCATCATCATCAGATCAGTTTGATGATAACATTTTCAAGATAATTATTTAAGATCATTGGTTTATATTCTATTTTCATAGTTGCTTAACTACCTTGATTGTGATATCTATGCGAGTGTCAAGTTTCGTTAGCCATTTCTGATTTTCTTCACCAGTTCCACCTCATCAAATGTTAGTTTTTAACTGTAAATGCTTGAGTTCTCGATGAAAATTAAAAAAAAAACTATATAATTGCCTGTAATATTTGAGGAGTTCCCTCGATTGAGGAGCTCGATGGATCCCATCATCAAAACTCGATTTTGAAAAAAATGGGACCAATCTAAAAGCATACCCTTTTAAGTACAAAAAAAAATTTGCAAATCTATCCATAAACAACGGAGTTCTGAGGTAACAAACATAAAAAAAAATACAATCGAATTGAGAACCTCCTCCTTTTTTTGAAGTCGGTTAATTAAGTCTTCAAGAAAATTAGTTGATAACATACATAAATACTTAGTACTAAGCTTAAAACTTCAGCTTGAGCACTAGGAAAAAAGCACCTGCATTCGAAAAATCCAAAAGTTGCGAATGTTGAGTCGACCTCACAAATAAAATAGGAAATTTGAGTTTTTATAACTAAAGTACTATTTTATCGGTATTACTTATTTATATAAATACACAAAAAATCGTAACCTATTTACGAAAAATAAAAAACTTCAATGACTTTATTTTTTTTATTATTGATATAGTGCAATCCCACTTGATTGCAGTGGTGCAATTTTTGATAGTAAGACGCATCAGTTTATTAAGAGCCTATTCACTCTAGCCTTGAAAACATCTAGTATTAAAATCGGACGGGAAGACCGCAGCAGGCAAATTGTTCCAGTCCTTCGACGTACGACGAGGTATTAGACATTTATTCGAGGAATAAACGTCAAAATGTGGTTGATGAACAAATGTATATTAATTGCTCGCAATTTCTTCTTCACCGTGAATCTTTATAGCTGTTTCGATCCTAAATTCAGTGGCGTAGCGTGGGTGGGGCGGAGGGGGCGGCTCGTCCCGGGCGGCAGCCCTTGGGGGCAGCAAAATGTCGCCGGTAAAGCGCGTAGAGATCTTCATTTCATGTGTCAGAACAAGTCAAAAACCAACAATAACTATAAAATTGAAACAGAGGCGTCTGTAGCACTTGTGGCGCCCGTGTGCAACCAGTACCGCGCCCTCTACTTTAGTAGAAGGGGGTCAAAATGGAATACTAACAGTTATACAGGGTGATTTTGAAGTTGTGAACGAAATTTTAACAGTGGTTTCTACTCATGATACTGAACAACTTTCTTCAAGAAAAAAAAAATTGTTGTGTCAATTCCAAAACAATAGCTTTTTTATTCGTTCTCCCAATAATTGTATTAGTTCAATAAAAGAAACCTCATTACCTGTGAAATTTAATTTGAATTAAGCACCAACTACACACCGTGAAATTTTAATGGTTGTTTTCCCTGAGCGAAATGGTTGTGTCTTGGTAATACAAACGTTTGATAAGAAAATAAAATATTAAAAACAAAAAATGGACCTGTAGAGTGCAAGCTAATTATGACGTATCACAATGTGCGAGAGCTTATTTTTGTTTAAATATTTAATGAATCGGTTTCCTTTGACGACGTGCTGCTCATGCGACTCTAGTAGTACCTACAAATTACGTCTAATGTTACTATTGTTTTCGCTTTTGTGAGTTGATGAATATTTTTAATAATTATTTATAAAAAAAAACTTTTCATTTTTTTATTTTTACTGTATGCTTCGAAAGTACTCCTTATGGCAAGTCATTCTGCCGCGGGAAAACAACCATTTAAATTTCACGGTGTAGAATGGGGGCGGCAAAATGGGTCTCACGCCCCGGGCGCCGAGATTGCACGCTACGCCACTGCCTAAATTAACATATTTCCTTCATACTTCTCAGCTATAGAAGATCCTCAAGTCTTGGAAAAATGAACATCATTATCTAGCATTCACTTGAATTATTTTAAATGTAGCCTGAACGCCCGAGCCAAGCTCAAACTGCTCTTACTATGCGAATCGGACTCGGTGTTCGCTAAATATCTAGTATTAGCAGTTATTTAATGCATCACTAATGTAAATGGGCATTACATTCGACATTACCTAAATGAAAACCGCCCAACAACCCATCATGCCAGAAAACAAGGAATGAATAGCTCTGCAAAGTAGCAAAGTAGTTCCGAAGAACTTAATTGCCTCATCTTACTGCTGCTGAGCGTGCGCGCCTTCTGGCTCTGGGTGAGTAGGAATCGTGTCTCTAGTTTCACGAACTAAAGCCGTCAACCATAAGCACTTTATTCGATGATACTTCTTACCGCCTTGCTACTTTTTCACGTCTAGACGCTCCTTATTGTTCTTCTTATAGATATATCAAACAGGTTCTTCTCATCACTGCCAATGTGGTGGAGTTGTCTTCATGATGCGATCGACCATTTCATGACACGGTGGCACTGCAATACCGGCTGAAGCCGGGTTTTTATTATGGGATATAATGTAATATAATTAGATCTTGAAATATCACTCGTCATACATTTTACACAAAACTGTTCACATTATAGTCCAGTGCAAATAGCACTGTTAATGATAAAAGTGGAAGAAAATAGTAGTAGAATGAAACCCATTGGAAAAGGAAGATAATATAACAAAAATTTAAGGAAAAATAAATAACGGTCGATCTGAGGTCGGGAAGTGGATGGGTGTGCGGTTTTAAAGGTAAAAAATGGTTTATCTCGATTTCCGGCAAAACTATTGGTTCTATGGAAAACAGTCAAATGGCAAACTTGTAGGTTATAAAAAGATCTACCACTTTTGTACTTACACATAGTCCCAAAATCTATGTGAAAAGTCCAAAAAACTGAGTTTTTGAATTTTATTTTTAACTCCTTTAAAAATTACTTTTATTCACAAAATTTGGAGAAAAGTTTCCTTTTCATGTCCCAAACTTACTATAATTTTTTTGATTAAAAATATCCACAGTTACTCTTTATTTTGACTAAGTGTAAAGTGTAAATGTATAAGGCTATGTGAAAAAGTCTAAATACGCTTTTCAACAGCAGCGGCTTCGTGTTGTACGAAGGGTGGCTGTAAGTGACTCTACAATTAGAAGAAGGTTGAAGGATCGTGGACTGGTACCGCATAAGCCAGCAAATGGGCCGAAATTAACTGCAGACCATCGAAGAGCGCGCCTTAACTTTGCACGTGAGCACCTAAATTGGTCATACCTACAGTGGAGCAAAGTTCTCTTTTCTGATGAGTGTAAAATTATGCTGTATGGTAACGACGGAAGGAACAAGGTCTACAGAAGAGACGGAGAACGCTATGCACAATGCTGCATTGAAGAAAAGGTCAGCTATGGTGGCGGTTCGTGGACGGTTTGGGGAGGAATCAGCGCCGACGGTAAGACAGAGCTTGCTTTCGTGTCTGGGCCACGTCTGCCTGCACTAAACTGTCATCGGTACGTCGAAGAGTGTCTCGAGCCTCATGTGATGCCCTATGCACATTTTATTGGCAACGGCTTCATATTCATGCACGACAATGGGGCTCACACCGCGGGCGTCGTACGAGATTATCTTAACGAAGTCGATATCTCTATTATGGAATGGCCAGCAAGAAGCCCGGACATGAATCCCATTGAACATCTATGGGATGAATTAAAGAGACGAATTCAAGCAAGAGATCCTGCCCCAGAAACACTTAGCCAGCTGCAAGATGCAATCCAAGAGGAATGGGACAATATACCACAGCATGTGATCGTGACTCTCATCCGATCGATGAAGAACCGTATGGAAGCAGTAATTAGAGCTCGGGGAGGGAATACAAGTTATTAAATAAACGTTTTTTAGCTTTTTTTTTCATTTACGTGTGTTGTTTTATCCATTTCCTTTATACTCCATACGGAATAAAAATGACTCATTTAACAAAATACGAAACCTATGAAAAATTCATTTAAATTTAGAACATTAACATTAAGATTTGATAAGCTCATATTACTCACTATTAAACGACATTTAACATTTATTCCTAAATGTACACATTTTTCTGATAATCCTGACAAAACGTAAACTTGCAAGGTGTTTCGATTTTTTTGATGAGAAGTGTATATGCTTATCTTATAAATATATATATTTTTACCGATGATGCCATAATTATTATAGGTCATTTGAAGGTCTCACTTCCCGGACACAAAGCCTTGCCCTGCTTCACCCTCATTTTGAATGGCGACGTTTGTATGCAGACGTGTCTACTGGTACTACCTTCAAATGACCTGTCCGTCAAAAAATATTACCGTACAAAATGTATGACAAGTACCTATAGGTACATAAAATATATTATATAATAATATCTATGTAATAAAAAAAAATGTCAATAATTAAATACCTAAACCGATCCTAATCATTCCCGGTGCAAAAATGCCACACCTAAAACTCATCACTTTACCGCTATCATAGCGATGTTGACCATCGCTGTGATAGCGAAGTAGGTACCTAATGTGGCGTGTCGTTTGCACCAAAAACGACCTGAATTATATCCCACAGCCAAAAGCCGGTCTAGATATTATCGTTTGATAAATTAAAATAAATCTCCATCACAGCATCCGTATGGATGTCGTATGGCTAAATTAAGTAACGCACATTTCTGTTGCGTGGCTGTTATCTTCGTCGTTTCGTCACAAAACTGAAGTCAAATCACCACCTCTAACGGTGGACAGCCTGCAGAACTATTTTGTATGTGATTAATTTACATAAAATAAACATAAGTTTAGATAATATTATTAAACGCAATGTTCATCGAATTGGCTAGCCCATAAGCCATGTGGTATATGTAGTCAAACGGCAAGGCTCATGAAATACGACAATTTCATGAAATGATTGAACACATGAAATGATGAAATATTCAATTCTAAGGTCTCGCTACGACATAATTATAAAAATATTTCTAGTTAATAGAACTGTACCTAAATTTAATATATTTTATCAGTAACAGCCTTTGTTTCGTAACTACAATTTGAATCTCGCGTTTTGTTCATCATTTGATGGCGCGTTCCAGGATCCGATTACCTTTTAACAAGTTCCGCTGACGAAACTTTTTATTTAAAATCGTTCAAAGATTTTACAAAACTAGTGGCATTTTGAAATATTTAAAGGCTATAAAACATTGAAAATTTACATCAAATTGTAATAATGTATTAAAAGGATCTACGAAATAATGAACATTCTTCTTCCTGGAGCACGACATATTATGTCAATGTCAAACAAATTGACATTTCCCGGATGTAAACATATTGATGGGTTGTATTTTTATCACATTTTATTGATTTGCGTCGGCTTAACAGCACAAAATGGATCAAGAAACCGCAAAAAAGCTTTTGGTTGAAGGAGGAACGTTTGTTTTCCTCGGGGTGCCCCAAGAAACACAATTTGGGATTGATATGCAATGTTGGAATACAGAAGAGGATTTTCGCGGAATCAAGATGATACCACCAGGATTACACTATATTCATTTTTCTGGAGTGAGCAAAGGGACCGGGGATGTATCGCCAAGGTGAGTACTTCTTTTAATTACTCCCTCAACGCCACAAACATGACGTCTAGTATATTTCTTAGCAATTTACATGTTGTAAACAGTTAACTCAGTCAACAAAATTTAATAAAAGCATTGTTTTTAAACCTTGATTAACTAAAATGATAATAGATCACATAAAATATCATGATGATAATTTATATTGCAACAATGATGATATTTACTGCATAAGTTCAATCTTACAAGATCATAAAAATACCTTTTTATTTTGCTCCTACTAGACCTTGAGATTTTCATTTTACCTCATAAAGTCTACCTTGGAATACTGATTGTGACCGGTTTACTCTACCTGATTATTAGTTATGGAAAGTAAAAAGTCTCAGAAAAACATGAATATTAAAAACTAGTTGGTTTGTAACTTGAACTAGGTAATATTTTAAATAGTTACAGTTTACCATACTATCCTAATTACTTAAACACTTGTTCACACAATGCAGGTATGTATCTGGTTGTACAAACTAATGTGTAATGTGGCATCAACCTTTCGACTACCATAATTACAGACAAAAATAAAGAAAAATATATATATACATATGTCCACAACTATCACACAACACCATCTAGTCCCAAGCTAAGCAGAGCTTGTGTTATGGGTACTAGATAACTGATAAACATACTTATATATTTCTAAATACATACATATTATGGATAAATGACACCCAGACACAGAACAAATGATCGTGCTCATCACACAAACATTTGTCCTGGGTGGGAATCGAACCCATGACCTCCCGCATAGCAGTCAGGGTTACTAACTACTAGACTGACAGGCCAGTCAAAAAAATAGGTGTGCAAACACCGGCATTAATAGTTTAATATTTAATTTAAATAATTTAGAGATTGATTTGATCATAATTCCATTTGATTAATTTATAAAACTTTAGATAGTGATAAGTTGTTGACACTATTAACTAAATATTTACATGCCTTCACTAAAAGGCGAAATGTGTCTTTGTACCTATTCTCCCATTTTAACATCTTTGTACCTACGACATTTTATGCAAAGAAATTATATTAATATTATTATTATATATACCAACTTTTAACTGGCGTTTTGGTCTAGTGGTTAGTAGCCCTGAGTGCTATGCTGGAGTTTGGGGGTTCAATTTCACCCATGACAAATTTTGTATAAATAGGATCATTTGTTCTGTGTCTGGGTGTAATTTATCTATAATATGTATATTGAGAAATGTATAAGTATGTTCCGATAAACTATCATTGTTGTCTAATACTTATACCATAAGTTCTGCTCAGTTTGGGACTAGATGGTGCTGGGTGAATGCTGTGGAATATTAATATACCCTGGAATTTATTAATAATCTTTTTAATTATTGTTTTCTTTTTTTTAATGCACCTGCCATGTGTTCTCTTCACCACTTCAGAATGCCTAAGGCATTAAGTCCGCCTGTGTATCTCTGTGTTGCATGATGTTCTTATAAACAAATAATATACTTTATTATTATCTAACTTTTATAATCCTTGCTTTGTCCACATTTCTCTGAAGTTGGCATAGAATTTGTTTTTATTAACTCGAGTTTCATAATGTCTTTTACTGATTTATTCTCTTTTAAATATTTCCAGATCAGGCTTCATGCATTACTTCCATAAGAAGGAGTTTCTAGTCAAAATGTGGGACAAGAAGACAGAAGATATGAGCAAAGATGAGATCACAGAAGAAAGTATTCAACGCCTCAAAGACAACTTGTTTAACTTGGATCGACATCTTGCACCATACCCTTATGAGATATGGCAAAAATGGAAACTACTTACTTCTCAAATACCAGGTCAGTTAACTTTAATGTAATTCATCTGTTTATGTGTTCATCACTTAGCGTGGCCTTATAATGTTCCCACTGTTGAACTCAAAATCAAAAAATCACTTAACTCCAACTAAATAACTTGAAAGTAATTTTACGTAAAATTACTTTGTAAATAATTATGTACATTTGAGTAAGTCTGAAGGTTAGGAAATATTGAGTTCTTATTTTTTTTTCTGACATATGGCCTGCAGACTTGCCTGGGCAAGTCAATGTCTGCTGAACCTGCTTGTACTTATTAAAAAAAAAATCTTAAGCCCTAAGAGAACACCAGTATCCACACACATATTGTCTTTTAATTGTGTCTGTAATTACAGTAGTTGAAATGTTAATAAGTAGTAATTCCTTTAATTCTGTTTGCCTTACATCTATCTATATCCCATACTAGCTTTTGTCAGCGGCTTCGCCCGCGTGCATAAAATATAGTCTATGTCACTCAGTGGTAAAGCAGCTTTCTATTGTTGCTAAAATTTTTCCAATTGGACCAGTAGTTCCAGAGATTACCTCCTACAAACAAAAAAACAAACTTTACCTCTTTATTATATTAGTGTAGATAATATCATCACTCTTCTTTAGACCTGTTCCTATGTGGCTCTCAATTATAATTCATAATATTAAAAATTCCAGCTGAACTAGCCGCAAAGCTATCACCCGAAAATGGTATGATCAGAGCTTCAGTAGAACTTCTATCAATGACTGATGAAGAGAGACCAAGAGGAGTGAAATCTACCACAGCTTCTATAGAAAGTCAGGAAAGTACAGAAGACTCCTTAAAAGAAACGGGAGAAGAAAACGAAGAACCTGCTGCGGGACAGTCAGATGCTAAAAGAGCAAAGAGAGTTACACGAGAAGAAAGAGAAGATGCTATGTTGCCAGATTTGAAGCCAGCTCCAGGTAAATTATATTACATACAAGTTGACCCATCATCATCAACCTTGAATGCATGAACCGAGCATGTTGCAATGTTCTGTACGCGCGCGTAGTAGGCATCGCAACCATGTGGATGGCAAATTCTTCCATTGCGTGTTACATTGCATGTTATGTTACAGCAATCTGTAGGTACTAACTTTAGGTCACTTTAGAGTAGCCTACGAAAGCAGTCTCAAGTTTTAAGTTGTATAAAGTACTAGCTTTTGTGAGCGGCTTCGCTCGCGTACATAAAATATAGCCTATTTCACTCAGGACTGAAGCAGCTTTCTATTGTTGCTAATTTTTTTCCAATCGGACCAGTAGTTCCAGAGATTACCTCCTACAAACAAAAAAACAAACTTTACCTATTTATTATATTATTGTAGATGATTCAACGTAATATACCTAATCATTACAATCATCAATACAACCTTCTCAGTTCTGGTAATCCAATTAATAGCTATTTCATTAGTCATTCAAGAGGCTACGTTATCATGAAATACGCGCGCCCGTTGCGAATGGCAACACTGCCGCGCTTTTGCAGCGAGAGCGCGTTGAGCGTGTTGTCAAATGTCGCGCCCGCCTCATTTTTGCGTTGCCTCACTGACAAGCGAGGACTTAAGGGATTTTAACACCCGTATTCACAAACAATACTCAAACGACCCTTGACTAAGCAAACGCACAGCGTTGAAATAGAGCTCTGTGATTGGTTCATTTGTGTTGCGTAGTTCACAAACCCTGCCCTGTGCGCTCGCGAGCACTGTGAGACCGCATAGTAACGTTTGTGAATACGGGTGTAAGTTTTTTTTAAACAATTACCTATACCTTAACAATGTTTGATATTGAAATGTATAATAGAAGTGAACAGTCCTGCACTTTACGATGTGCATTTGCCGGAGTACCGGATTAGAAAAATTAAAACAAAGTGTTGGTTTGGTTGGTGATTCCGTTATGAGTCGCGGCGATACGCTGGCGGTACAATCGCTCGTTCGTGGTGACTATCTGGCGATAGTAGGACGGACTTGTCACGATTCTCACGCTCGTGGAGATGGCCCCTAAGATTTGCAGGTGCCAGTTAGGATTTAATATTAAGAGTCCATATTCATAGGTAGGGGATATTAAAAGTCGTTTCTGAATTTGGCGCTTTTTGGCTTTGTACAGATTTTAACGTTACGAATAATCGTTTTTCTTTCTTTCACGAGTTTACGAGTTTATATTTAAACTATAGCAACGCTTGTCGATGACCTGGTCAAGGTTGCTGGAAGCCGATGGATGCAAGACGCACAGGACCGGTCTTTGTGGCGGCGCTTAGGGAGTCTCTCAGCAGTGGACGTCTTTCGGCTGAAATTATGATAATGATGATGAACGCTTGTCGAAATGCCAAGGTCAATCCGTTCAAAGTCAAAGTCAAAATTCTTTTATTTCACATAGGCCTACATGGGCACTTATAAAACGTCAGAAACTAGTGTAAGGTTCCAAATTGGTCGTTTCCTGTTCTACTAAAGAACCCTTCTACTTCTTTTCGAACGATGGCTAGTATGGCTACATTAACTGCATTTAACTGTATTTTCTTTTTTTATGGTATACTTAGGTAAAAATCATCCAATGACGAATCCCGCTCTTAGGCGGAGCGGCAAACAGAAAACAACCCCGTTCCTCCCTTGCCTTATTCCCCAAACAATCCCAATTCCATGGGCGTAGCTACCGCCGTATCTGCCGTATCAATTATACTGGGCCCCGCGGTACAGGGGCCCCAAACTAGGCAAAAATTCGGAACATGTTATCCACAACCGTCTCATAAGGCAGCTAAACATCTGTAATAAAAATACGTTTTTTTTGTACGGGGGCCTCCGAAGGACTTTTGATACGGGGCCCCTGTGGGACTAGCTACGCCACTGCCTAATTCCATTGTCGTTCGATCGTAGTCCTATCCAAAATCGGTATTCACGTGTTCCTTGATGGGGATTCGATAGAACGACAATCGAACGACTTCTAAACGACCTCTCTTCGAAAATCGGTGTCGTTCAAACTGGATTGATGGATACGAAAATGTCAAAGTCGCTACGATATCGCTACGGTTTTCATTACGAGATTTTTTTTTTCCACAACTATCACACAACGCCATCTAGTCCCAAGCTAAGCAGAGCTTGTGTTATGGGTACTAGACAACTGATAAACATACTTATATATTTCTAAATACATACATATTATAGATAAATTACACCCAGACACAGGAACAAATGATCGTGCTCATCACACAAACATTTGTCCTGGGTGGGAATCGAACCCACGACCTCCCGCATAGCAGTCAGGGTCACTAACTACTAGACTGACAGGCCAGTCAATCAAATTAGGCTAGAGTTGTTTCTCAATTTTTCACAAGTACACCTAAATGTATTTTAGTATGATTTCTTCAAATAGCGTGAGAATGAGCTTTCTAAAATAACCTTTTTTTCTCAGGTATGTCCATGCGGTTCACAGAAATACCGCGAGACAAATTCCCTCCAGGATCAACGCCAGAAGAGATTACTAAACATTATTTGGACCAATCATATTCGTTGGAACTTATGATCGCACAACATGATGAGTGAGTTATGCTTGTTTTCTTTAATTTTCAAAAAAAGCATTCAATGAAAATTTTAAACAAATATTATATTAATGAAAATAAAGTTGAAATTCATATGACATTGAAACTACGTTCCGCTTCGTTGCCCTTCGCCGCTCTTTCGGTGTGAGTTGACCCTTATGGTTTGGTATTCGAAGCACTAGTCATTCAAAAATTGTTTGATTGAAGTAAGTATTTACTGAAGATTCAGTAGTTTTCACATGCTTATGATATTTATTTCCAGGCCATTGCATATAATCGGCGAATTACAATTCGCCTATTTATGCTTTCTCATCGGACATTCCCTCGAGGCTTTTGAGCACTGGAAAAACCTCGTGATCCTCATATGTTCTTGCGACGACGCCATTCACAAATACCGCAGTGTATTCTTTCATTTTATCAGAACAATTGAAATACAAATTGAAGAAATGCCAGAGGATTTCTTAGCTGATATTGTAATGAACAAAAATTTGGTATACAAGAAGCTTCGGGAATTTTTCCGTACTGCTTACGTAAGCAAAGTTGATGGTCGACTTCTCACGATGATCGAAAGATTCAAGGATAATTTAACGGATAAGTTGCAATGGGATTTCACAGGATTAGATGCCGACGAAGAAGACGAAAGACCAGTCATTGTTCAGCTGAATGAGGCAGAATAAAATTAAACGTAAATAAATATAAAATAATTATAATTATTATGGTATTAGTTCATTTTACTTAGACTATTAATGTCTGCCTTGCTGAGGCAGTGTAAAAAGTAAGATTGCAAATGGGAGTCTATGTGAGTGGAAAAATCAGTATTTTTATAGTAGCGTTTAAGAAAGGACGATTTTTAACAACTTCTGCTATGCTTCAGAGGCCATAAACTAGAAAAAAAAAGTTTGACAGAAAATACGTTGTTTACGATAAGTACAAACCAAAGGAGGAAATTTTACTGCAAATGGAGAAGTTTCTATTTTTTTTTTTTTAATGTCCTAGTTATGAAAAATATAAGTAAGTAACTTATAACAAAAATATCAAAGAATCATCAAAATAACAAATCAAAAAGTTATTAAACTTTAAAGTTCGTTTGAAATAATTATTTCGTTGACACGGCGGCGCTTCGGTGTGTGATGTCACAGGGCGCGTTATCATTATGGTGATAGAAAAACGTTACCATTAAATCAATAAAACTGGCCAAGAGCGTGTCGGGCCACGCTCAGTGCAGGGCTCCGTAGTTTCCCGTCCGTCACTCACAATATAACAGAACCCTACTGAGTTCTGGGTCCATGTGTAAATTAGTAACCCAATTTCCAAAGAGGTGGCGCTGTACCCGGTGGTAATATTGGCGATTTCACTTTTTTATGTTTTTGGAAAAATAGACGCTCAGGATGCAGAAAAAGAGACTCAGGAGAGCAGTGGTGGCTACTTGGCCACCACTGCTCTCGTTGTGCGTAAAATTCCTTTAATTACATATATAATTATACATTCCACAATAATCACATAACGTCGTCCCAAGCTAAGCAGAGCTTGTTATGGATACTAGACACCCATACACAACAAATGATTGAGCTCTTCACACAAACATTTGTCCTGGGTGAACCCACAACCTCTGGCATAGCAGTCAGGGCCACTAACCACTAAACCAACAGGCCAGTCAGCCATTATTAGTTGATTTTAAAAAAATGCACTGAATTATTATATCATTTTATATTTAAATTCCATTAAAGCTGGAAACAGACAGTTGTAACATTAAACATTGGAAGGAGCTAGAGGAGGAGCGAGAGGATGGACAAAGTGCGCGCGCGAACAGAACATGTACCACATAGTTGAAATGCTACGTTCGCGCGTAAAGTGTATTCCATCGAATACACTTCCGCTTGACCGACCACAGCTAAGGGCGCCTTCAAATTAGTTGTAACGCTTGCTCTCGAAACGAAAACTTCAAAGGTTTGGTTTGGTGCCGTTCCGCAGGATTTAGGAGGATCAGGCAGAAGTGATCGCTATAGTACATTGCGACAACGTGGACGACAAATTAACCCGTTCCATGATCGGACCACCAGACTTACGGGCACATACGTACATTCATTGTGCATACAGCCAAGGAGTGGAATTCCTTGCCAGAGTCCGTGTTTCCTGATGGCTATAATCCGGGAATCTTTAAGTCAAGAGTGAATAGGTTACTTCTTGATAAGCGCGCTCCATCGTCGCTTTCCATCAGGTGAGATAGCGGTCAAGCGTGAACCTATAAAAATTTAAAACAAAATCTTTCGTTGTTACAGCAGTTTCCCTAGCTTTAGTTACATCATGAAACTTCTCCATTGCAGACAAGTTGTAGTTGAACAAATATTATCGCTACTCAATAAAGTCAAACTTCATCAGTATACCTACATTATTCCATACATTTTTATTATAAAGTAGATTCATGTCTGTAGTTGTGTACTATGTACATTTTTATTAAATGTTTTAAAACTTTCTATAATTATAAGTAGCGTCCTGTACGTGAACCCCGCCGCACATATCAGTAAGTTTTGTAATGCAATTTACCTATAGACTATGGTATTGGTTATTTCTATGTATTTCAAATATTAATATAAAATGAAGTCAATGAATAAATGGTACCTGCAAAATACGTTTTATTTTTGTTATGTTATTATAACAGTCTTTCTAGAGAGGAGGCCTGTCCCTGCAGTGGGAACATAAATAAGGCTGATGATGATGATTATAACAGTTTCGTAGGGTACAGTTACAGGACGTCCGTCGGATCATGGCGAGACTGATTGGCCTCTGCGAATTTTAGCACTTGAAAACTTGTAAGAAAATAAATCGTTCAAACAAATAAATGCAATTTGCAGTTGTTATTGCAGTTAAAAACTGTTATTGGCATTTATTTTTTTAAAACCTTTATTTTTGAACGACTTTTCAAGCACTAAAATTCCCAGAGCCACTTTCAGACTTGCCAAGTTCCTACGGCCGTCCTGTAAATACCCAACGAAATTGTTATAACATAACCCGACCATACTGTAAACAATAATAAAAGCCTTGGTTACTTGTAAAGTATACTGTATTCAAAATACTATTTCTTTTTTAACTGTTTCTTTATAGGTTTCTGACTCTTCTCAAATTTCGTCTTTTTGGGTGAGACTGCTGGTTCTTTTTTTTCTTGTTTGGGCTTCACAGCTTTTTTGGGCTTACTTTCCTCTTTAACAGTTTTACTATCCTCTTTAACAGTTTTGCTTTCTTCTTTTTCTTGTTTTACAATGTCATTGAGCAATGCTTCTGGCACATCTACTGGTGCAAAATCATAATTAACCCCTATTTCGCTAAGTTTCTTCATATTTTTATTTAGGCTGAAAAATAAAATCAGGAATCAAAAATAGTGCAAAAATTTTGAAATTAAAGATATTTAATTCAAGTACAATTAATTAATATGACTGTTAAAACAGAAATTATGAAGCAAAAGTGTAAATACTTACTTGGTCAAAAGCTTTTTTGCCCTTTTTAACTCACCAATATCATCTTTGTCCGCATTGAATGCCTGGAAACATATACAACAAATAAATCAATAAAAAAAATTCAACAGTTATTTAACATCTATAAAAGGATAGCATAAGCATAACCAGCCTTATAATGTTCACACAGCTGGTACTAGTGCCTGCTCTATAAAAGGGAATGGGCAATAATCCAACATGGGGCCCACTGCAGGTTGGTGAATGTCTCATCTTCAAATTTTTGGTAGAACTACAAACTACTAGGACATGCAGGTTTTCTCGCAAAGTTTTCCTTTAACTTGTTGATAGTGCTGGCCAAGTGGCAACAAGACCACTTATGAATTGTAGGTAGTAGGCTACCCAGCCAGGCACATTACTGTCTTAATGTACATCTAAAAAAAATTGAATGTAATAGGTACCTTTTTAGTTTTCAATCTCTGTATGCTTGAAGGATTATGCACACTATTCCAGTTTTTCCTGAAGGCTTTCAGCTTTTGCTTTTCAGGAGGAATGTAAGCAGCTGAAAATGAGATTTTCTTATTAATTTTGTTGTTTTCAAACAAATTTACGAAACTTTCCAATAACAACATTACAGACACAAATAAAAAACAACAGGTATTAATGAATTAAAGAGTAATAATAGTACTTTAAAATACCCCAACAACATAACAGAAATTAAAACAATGCACACACTTTACCTTTGATCAACCTTTTTCCCATGAGATAATTATTCATGGTTTCAGCTACAATCTGTCCTACTGCTGGCTCTTTGAACTCCACAAAAGCAAAACCTTTGGAGTTGCCGGTGCGTTTTGACCTGATCACTCTAACATTAGTTACTACGCCAAACTGCTTGAAGTATTGGGTCATTTGATGCTGAAATAACATTGATTATTATTGTTCAATTGAAAAAGTTCTTAAGTTTTAGGAATTCTCTCTAGCTATTACAGCATTCAATACATATGTATTTGTGGTAATATTCAAACATGTTATACCTATTTAGTAGTTTTTAACCTATAATAATGGCCTGACATATTGCAAGAATGATTGTGCAAAAATGGACAAACATTGTTACAGCATGGAATGAACCAAAAGAAAAGCAAAAGTAAAGAAAATTTCAGGAAAAGGTTGGACCTTTAGTCTACAATTTAAAATTGATGGCGATTTTGTAGATCAAATAATAAAAAAAAAGTGAATAAATTAGGTTCTTTATTTTATTTTTCTTCTTGCTATGTATGACGACAATATTGTGACTCTAGTGTTATTTGGGAACATACTGTTATTTTATTCTACTGTTTTTTTTAATAATTATTCTATGTACCATGTAAGTATCAAACATATTGGACTATAATATATGTGAAAACATTTAATTGAATAATAGTTGCATATGTTGTTTTTGTTATTAATTGATAATACTGTTTTACTGTCACAATAAAATAAAAATATATTCGGCATTATTATAGCAAATAATATGTACATTTCTCAGAATTAGATCGTATATTTATTGAATATGTGGCCTTAATAATTATAAAAACACTATATAAAACTAACCTCGTAAAATCCATGTGGAATATGCGACAAATATACTAGTCCTCTCTCCTTACGCTTCCTTCTTTTGCTGACTTTACCATCTTTTAGTCTCATACTAAATGGCTTCTTCGGTTCTTCTTTTTCATCTTTCTTCTGCGGCTTGGCTTTTTCTTCATTTTTCTACAAAATAAATATTATCAGAACTGGTTTTTATAACCCTACTTTATTGAGAGTTCAGACGACATTTCAGAAAATACTAACCTTTATTAACTTTTTGATACCTCTTATTGATTTCACAAACTTTCGCTGTTTCTTAGAATCTAAAGCTACGTTTTCTTCCATTTTTACTATTGAAAATATTATTATTTTTAAAGCGTTGCAATAAACTACTGCACCACACCACGGTTACCGCACGTTAGCGACTGACAGTGACAGTGACTTGACGTAGATCAGCACGTGTGAAAACAAAGTAGGGATGCGATCTTAGATCGACTAATTGATGTTTAGGGACACAGCCGGGAGATATTCTGCCTGTCCCCTTAGTGTGTTGTGTTGTGGAGAGATGATAGGACCCAAAAAGTGACTTGCGGTGAGGATACGTAGTTTTAATGTTGAATGTCAATTAAAATTCGTAATCAAGTAAATTTTTATTATAGGAGTAAGCTCTACGAAACGAAATATTTTGGAGTTTCGAAAGTGCAGGCGTCATGATCATGACATGACCCATGAAGTCATGACAACCGCCAACGTCGGCGTCCTCTACAATATAATCTTTGTAACGCGTGCGGAATATCAAAAAGTGGAATTGACCTGGGATATATAAATATGTGATGTGGAATCATTGAAACAGACACAAACAAGAGTTTCAGTGAAATGTAGCTGAGAATTTTATTTTAGCGATAACTTACCTCAGTAAAGTTTGCTGAGAATCTTGACTTGATACTTTTTCCGCCAAATACAACAAAACATTAGAAAGTGTACATCCGTAACTATGCATGAAGACATAGCTTGAAAAACTTAGTATCCAAGCCATTCGGAAAAAAAAATACAAATTTCGAATTGAAAAGACATTGACAGTTTAGTGTTGCCTAAAAAAATAAACGGTATGTCGTGGTAGTTTTTAAGATGGATAGTAATTTTTTCGCTGGAGCTTATGATCGCATATGAATATTATGATGAACAAGCTATGCGTACCTATTGTTTCAGTTAACGGATTGGGTTGAAAGTACTAGTTCCATCCTAGGAAACCATCCGGCAAATTACAAAGGTTGCTCAGATTTTTTTTTTTCAAAAAACTTCAAAAACAACAATATCTACTAAATCATAGTTAAACAACTTCAAACAATAATAATTTACTTAACCACGAAACTAACAAACCGCCTCCATTCATGATAAACAGAGATACCAAAACACATGCTGCTCTTGGAATTTTTTTAGCCAAATCAAACTCAAGTCTGAACAACAAAACAACTCCTACTGTTCAACAACCATCTTACATTTCATCTCTAAACCCAAACAACTTTGAACAAACGCTTGTTATATTCAAACAAATTATACAATGAATGACTACTGCCACAACACTTTTAACGAATATCATTTATTGTCAACTGCTACCACATCCAAGCCACATGGAATGCTAACGGCCTCTCAAACCATACTCTCGAAGTCAAGATGTTTTTGTATGCACACGTTATTGATATAATGCTAATATCCGAGACTCACATTACCACTAAAAGCTTCTTCAAGATAAAGAAATACAAAATGTACAACTCAAACCATCCTGATGGTACAGTTTATGGAGGCTCAGCTGTGCTCATCAAGGAAAACAAAAAACACTATATTTCAAACTCTCTCTTTTCAGCAATGAAATTCAAGCTACAAATATAAAGATCGAATGGTTAGGTGGAACACTCACAATAACAGTTTCGTAAATTCCCCCAAAGCACAATATAAAGTCAGACACAACACTTTCACAGGTTTTTTCAAAACATTGGGCCACAAATTTATTCATGGAAGGACGTAATTACAACTCTAAACACACCGATTAGGGATCCAGAATCGTAAAACCTAAAAGGCGTGAAATCTGTAAAACTATCCACCAGCTAAACCTCAAAGTATACTCTACTGGGGCCCCAACATATTTGCCTACTAGTGTCAAAAAGAAACCTGACTCAGTAGTTACTAGTTGTGGTCCTTATGCTGCAAATCTAGTCTCCACCTATCTTCTGATCACACCGCAATAATATGATTTATCGAATGAACTCATCAAACTACCAAAACCCTGAAAATTACACAGTAAAAATACTGATTGGATCCAATTGCAAGAGTAGGTACATACATGATATCATGGATACTAAAATACCGTTAAGAACAGATAATGACATTATTGAGGCGCGGGGCTTGCCTTCCTGAGGAATTAAACGGGATCCTAATCCAAATACCCCAACATTCTGAAGTACGATACCTATAACTGGATAAAAGATTTATCACCGGAAAACAAACTTCTTCTGCACAAATGTATATTGAAGTCCATTTGGTCATACGAATTGGAGCTGTGGGGAACTGCCGCCGACTGAAACCTGAAAATTCTACGTTTCCAGCCAATGACACAGCGTATGATAAAAATGCACCATGGTAGGTATATTTCCAATGGTTAACTACACCGTGACCTGGAGATGCCAACGGTGAAGTAGAAAATTATGGAAAAGCTCAAATCTTACGCCAAATGTATTGAAAAACACCCAAACGCACTTGCCTGTAATCTAATGTTTGTGATCACCATCACCACATTTCATAGAATAAAAAGAAAAGAACCTCAAGACCTCTTAATTCTTTTGGCATAGGCTGGTGAATTAGCCACTGGACCAAGTTCATTCAAGACAAGCGAAAATTCGTGACCTTTAGCTAAATGCAAGAATAAACTATGCTTAAAAAAATACTAAAGTTATGAGTAGCTATGCCATAATGTAGCATGATTTTTGGTAGCAATTGAAATTCTTATCTAGTAACTCCGAAACGAAAACCAATTGGTCGCCATTGGCCATAATTATTTATTTTCATAATATTATAAATGTCTCGCACATAAGAATAATAATTGTAAAATGAAGTAAATGAATAATACTTTGTTTTGAGTATTATTCATATAATTAAATCGTAGATCAATGATTCTATAAAAGTGTATTTCGTTTATACATCAAGATGTCGACTACCGGCAGCCTCAACCAATACATACAATTTGTAGAACGCATGTTTAGAACCTCTCAAGGGAACTTACTGGCGCGTCTGCTGTCCCTTCGTGACGAACATGTCGCTAATAGAAACCTGCGTTCGAGTGATATCGCTACTCTTGTGGAAGGAAATTGTCTCGCTCCCTTGGACGAGATCATCATCAGTCATTTGCTGTGTGTAAAAGTAAGTGGACTGCAGATCTTCCTTGTCATTAGCTCAAGTCAATTCCTGGTCATAGGATTCTTTGTTCGCACATAATTGAATTTGACAATTTTAATAGAATTGTCCTATGCGTCTCGCAACCATCGCATACTGAACCAGACGTGGTCTGTGAGAGGTCTATGTTCAATTCAACAGTGGACGACAACAGAGAATTATTTGCTTGAAAGGCGATTAAGGAAATGTCAACAATATTGTTTTTGTTAAGGACCAGGTTTAGCTCTACAGATATCTTTGTGAATGTTGCTTATTCTTATTCTTGTTGTTGATAATATTGATTTTAAATAAACACTAATTTGACGAATACCATAATTTATAAAAATTGCTGAGATTACATTATTAATTAAGATGCAAAAGGTACCATTTACTACCACTTAAGGAAAGGAGGAATATATCAGATATCTCTTTCTTCATCAAGTTGGCACAATCTTATATCAACGCCCCGCAATTTCTGTCCAAGATTGTTTTACGCGCTCACACTAGATCTTCTAAAACATGTAATTGGATAATAGTTACGTAAATTGTGTTTTTGTTAGCTGTTAATACTGTATGTTTTCCGATGTAAATAAAATAAATAAATAATTCCGTTAAACTCTTGAGCCCGGCGAACACTGGCATCTACACTCCTTGTCTCTTTGGATTGTCAAATGTTTTAATATTTGTGGTATTTGAAAGGCTAAATCGGTAAAACTGTACAATACTGGATGCAGAAATTTTGAATTTAAGGGGGAGGGGGGGAAGGCCCCTCCTCCCCCGAACCCCCTTCCAAACAAAGAAAACGCACAGTTTTGGAGATATTTAAAATTAAAAATTTTGAGGTTAGGTATCAGAAAATCGTACATTTTATGCATTTTTTGAGGAAAATTTGTGGGTTTTTGGAGGGAGGGTCACTCTCAACCCCTAGATCTATCCCCCTGTAGTAGCAAATGTATACCTATAGGTATTTAAAAGTAAAAAAAAAAAATGTCTGGGAGCGTTCTACATTGTAGATATTTAAATATTTGCTGATATTATAATATATAATAATTTGCTGACATTATTGTATCAGTTTGTACCATTATGACTTGTAAGAATCCCTTACCAATAAAAAACTATGACTATGACTATTTTAATATCATTCACTAACAAAATTCCTGTTAATGTTTCAAGGCATTATATATGAAAGACTACATGGAAGCCTTCGAATACCAGAGTGCCTGCGTAGCCTGCGTTGTGCGACTTTTACAAGCACAGAAGGAGTCCAACTGGGGCCTGCCTTTAATGTACACAGTATGCTTGGATCTCAGACTCATTGCGTACAGGGCTGAGGCATGTGGTAAGTCTGGTTTCTATTATACTTTGTTTTATTTGTGAGGTATTTCTTAAATTACTAAGTAGTCTTAAGTTACATAATGAATAATATCCCACTTACAATAAATTACACTACTTTACACCTCTTACATTATATTACACCACTTACATTTACATAAATGGCCAACAGACTTTGGAATTCTTATTTATTATTACTCAGACTCTGAACACCTATCTGTAGGCCATACAAATATTTGTTCCATGCATTAATTGAACTCGTAACCCTCAGCGTAGCAGTTAATCACTCAACCACAGTGCCAGCCGAGCTGTCAAGATAACTTTGATATGTTGTTAGAAAACAGTTCTTAATATAGTTTATATTGCACAATTTTTTTAATATAATGTATATGGAAAGCTCTGTGTCATGCCCCTGAATTGAACTGCTGTGCACTTACTACCTTCTGTCAGTGGTTTCGCCTGCGTGAAAGTCAGTTTCTCCATTCAAACTTCCAACCCCCTTTAGGCAGTGGTCTAACCGCCGACGATAAACGAGAAACGAGTAGAACTAGAAACTATAAAAAAATTGGCGATCAGCAATCATTCGAACTTTATGGTCGTCGTGATGGAAATACGATTTTGTTCTCCCAAGAACAAAATCGTATTTATGAAAAATTATCAAGAACATAGGGAATGGCGCACGGCGGCGCAAATTGTACCCCGATCATAAATGATAATGATATTTATTTTGTAAGTAGGTTTTAAAATAACACTTTTACACGTCAAAGATTCTTTGGAAATACCAAAGATGTTGAAAGTTTTCAACTGTTTTGTTTATTTCTGGTGTAGGTTACATTAATAAAAACAGGTTCAGTGCAATATCCCGATCCATATTCGTGAGTACACATCGACCTTTAGAAAGAGACAATCGGCTAATTTCGGCTTCGTAGAGCGTTATCTCTGTCGCACACTACCTATGTGACGTTTGTCAGTCGTTGTTCAAGGTGATTGGTGAACAACGACTGACAAACGTCACATGTTCACCAATCACCTTGAACAACGACGTCGATGTGCAATATTTATTGCCGGGTACTGTACCTATACATTCGTGTGTATTCTACAACTTATAGCCGTAGTTAAAAATCTGAAAAAAGTCGGATTAACCGAATGTCTAACTTCTGAGCAATATCCACAAACAAACGAAAAGTTATTTATTAACATTTTGAATACTGTAATTAGAGACATACTTAAGTAATAGAAAGACAAATACGCCTGAACGCCGGCGCGTTCGCACACTTATTCGAACGCGGTTCGCTTAGGGCTCAAGAGTTTAAGAAGAAATAAAAGAAGTCACAATAAGAGATGCCATTATAAAATTACATAGTGCCTCTTTTTATAGTGACATATTATCATTCTAAAAACATTATGTCTAGTACAGTACGACGTCGGATCTTGGCGCGTCTGAAGGCTCAGGCTCTGCGAATTTTAACGCTTGAAAGCTCAACAAAACACAAGCTTTATTTTTGTACGCGTTTTCAAGCGCTAAAATTCGCAGAACCTAACTTCAGACGTGCCAAGATCCGAAGGCAGTACTGTACTGCTCTAATTCAATAGTTGCTACTATCAAATTTTCGTGGTTGGTCGCTTACTATGGGTCTCTTAAGAAGGCTCAAGGTCACCCAGCGAGCAATGGAGAGAGCGATGCTTGGTATTTCCCTGCTTGATCGAATCAGGAATGATGAGATCCGCAGGAGAACGAAATCAACCGACATCGCTCGAAGGATTGCATCGCTGAAGTGGCAGTAGGCGGGACACATAGCGCGGAGAACCGATGGCCGTTGGGGCGGAAAGGTTCTCGAATGGCGACCGCGTACCGGACGACGCTCCGTGGGCAGGCCCCCTACAAGGTGGACCAACGATCTGGTGAAGGTCGCGGGAAGCCGCTGGATGCGGACAGCACAGGACCGATCGTTGTGGAGATCCTTGGGGGAGGCCTATGCCCAGCAGTGGGCGTCGTTCGGCTGACATGATGATGATGATGATGATCAAATTTTCAATAATAATACTTCTTAATTATGCATTAATTAACGCGAGATGTCGCTTACGATGTGCTTCTTGAAAAGCTCCTTAATGAAATAACCTCGCTTAAGAACAAGGGGTCTTTTGTCCTCGACATATAAACTTTTATTTTAATATGTTTTAATGTTTTATTTTTTCAGCTCAAAGTAATGGCAAGATTTTGGAAAAAGCTGCAGAGAGTCTACTAGCCTGCTTTAGGGTGTGTGCTGCTGATAACCGCACCACTGAAGCTGAAACCAAGAGATTAGGAATGTTGACTCTAGTGAACCAACTCCTCAAAGTATACTTCAAGATAAACAAGCTTCACCTATGTAAACCTTTGATAAGAGCAATTGACTCTTCTACTGTCAAAAAAGAATTTCCATTAGCTCAACAAATCACATACAAATACTTTGTCGGACGGAAAGCAATGTTCGATTCCGACTACCGCACTGCAGACGAATTTCTTTCATTCGCATTCGTAAGATGCCACCGAAGAAGCATTAAGAATAAGAGGCTCATTCTCACTTACTTAGTGCCTGTAAAAATGTTACTTGGTTTCATGCCAACAAAACATTTACTGCAAAAATACGAATTGATGCAATTTTGGGATCTGGTTTTGGCTGTGAAGAATGGAGATCTTCGAGGAATAGACCAAGTAATGGAAAAATATGAGAGTTTCTTTATTAGTGCTGGTATATACTTGATAGTGGAAAAATTGAAGATCTATGCATACAGGAACTTATTCAGAAAGGTTTATGTAGCAGAAAACAACCATCAAATTGATATAGCAAGTTTCCAAGCGGCTTTGCAACTAATGGGACACGACGACGTCGATGCTGACGAAACTCAGTGTATCGTGGCGAACTTGATCTATGACGGCAAAATTAAAGGTTACATATCATACCAACACAAGAAGGTGGTAGTGAGCAAGCAGAATGCATTTCCATCGTTATCTAGTTTATATTAGTCCAGCGCGGGCTCTGTCGAGGTGGAGCATGAATGTGCAGACTTCTTCTAAATTAGAAGGATATCCAATATCAAAGATCATTATTATTCAATTGACATCCAAGCAAATCGTCCAGATGATTGCTGTGGCACTTTTTCATGTTGTACTAAAAAAGAAGTGCCAAGGATTATAGTGATACCTTTGATATTGTCTGCAGTCTTGCTCTCTCTGGTGGGGTCCGTACTGATGTTACCGTAATTGTAGGAGATAATATTTTTGTATGGATTTTGTACTTTCATACAGTGAAGTGAAGAAAATGGTGGACAATAAACAGTTGCTTAAATACGCACAAGTGAGTTATAATGGACAGTTCTTATTCTTAATGGATGTTTTATTGCTAAAGCATTTATTGTGAGTGATTTTTTCATTCATGGACACCGGCCTACTTTTGTTCTACAACTATGTTGTATTTGGCCAGAACAACGCTTCATTTTATTATGGAACACTACTATAAATGTGCCAAAATGACTGCTAATGAATAACTTTGAAATCTGAACACTATTGAAAATAGTGTGGGAAGAGACCTAACCTCTTCTAACCTGAAGCTACGTAATTGGTTAGTCGTTTGTAAAACGAAAGTAGGCTTATGAGGTCTTTTATGACCTGATTACATTGGATTTTGAATTCCAATTTGTATGTCATAGAGTTTATAATGTCAAAACTTGTTTGAAATAACTGGTACTTTTTTCTCTTAGGCTAGACCTTGATACAATACACGTGTATACAGAGTTGTAAGTTAATATAATTAAGTTTTATTGGCAAGTCAATTGTGCCGAGTAATGTAACCGAATTATGTGAAAATAATATGTTAACCATATATCTAAAGGTTATCTAGATGTACTTTTTATTCATTCAAGTCAATAGTAGCCATTGTATCAGAACATAAATACAAATTCAAGACATAATCGGTGTTTTACTACCTTTTGAAATACCTAACCTTCATGTGTACCCCCTCATTCATCATCAGCCTTTTTAATGTACCCACTGCTGGGACACAGGCCTCCTCTCTAGGAGAGGGAATGGGCCATAATCCATCATGTGGGCCCGGTG
The DNA here is from genome assembly GCA_029852875.1 of Mythimna loreyi. NCBI lineage: Eukaryota > Metazoa > Arthropoda > Insecta > Lepidoptera > Noctuidae > Mythimna > Mythimna loreyi. The sequence goes on from CM056787.1 coordinate 13,777,115, forward strand.
CGTATTGGTGGATGTCACATGTCTTCGAATTTGTACCCCCCTAATGTGGGAAAATTTCCACTACAAACGATATGGCTTGCTAAACCAGGCCGCACACCAGGCATACAATTGTTTCTTCACAATTGTAGCGCCACATTTGAAACGCGACACATTTAACGCCCCCATATATTCTTACGTGAGCCCGCACACCGAGGAAACATTTGTAGCGGGCGCACTTTGTGGCGAGACGTCATCCCCGCTACAATAATTCAAGATCGAACCGGTTCGTTTTTTGTGTCGTGTTGCTTGGAAAAAATGAAAGACAACATTGAATTTTACGTTAAATTTATTGCAGAGGGTGAAAAAAACCCTATATAATACAATCATACACTCATGATTATAGTAACAGACGGATTACAGAAATTATTTGGACTAAGATTGGTGAAAAATCTTGATATTGCAAACTTGATTAAACCAATAACGTCTAAAGGATGAACCCAATAACGTCTTTTTTTTCTCATGAATCGCCACATCAAGAAATCATCGTTATCAGAAAATAACGTCGACATTCTGAAAGCGGTGCCACGCTACAACTGTGCTTCCGATGTGCGTATATACGATACATTTGTAGTAAGGTGAATTGTAGCGCAACGATTGTGGCGACGTAAATTTTCGATACGTGTAGCATGTGGCGCCGGTGTGCGGCCGGAATTAGTATGACAAGAAACAAGTAACCATGATCTCTGCTTGTCATGGTTCAACAGCCTACAGTATCGTCGCTTCTATACCGACCAGCACCATTTAACCCGCAGGTGGTGCTTGGTTAAGTATAATAGATTCAAGGGGGGATTCGATATGGAAGACGTTGAAACGTTGTACTAAATGGGTCATGAAAATCGTTAAATGCCTGCTTAATATTTCTATCTTTAACGCTCAAATTCTTCTTGAGTCGTCAAAACAAAAACGTCATGATCATTTAGCTTTTCGCCTTAAGTCTTATAGGGAAAAGCTTATTTTTTAAATTGCTTATATTTGTGTGGATTGATAATGTTTGTTGTATTAGTTTATGTACATACGAAAAAAATACTCATGCAAGATATCTGTATGTATCATAATGATTGATTGCAACTTTTATTTTTATTGGTCTAAAAAAATGTCTTGATGAAGTTTTGAGTGTTTTTTTATCCTACTAATAGTTTAATGGTGAACATATACAACACAAACAGGGAAACCTTCATAGAATACTTTTCATTACTCATACTCTGAAGGTAGGTGTAAAGTTGCCTGCGGAGAGGGTTGGAAGAGGTACTTTTACTCCCTGAGGAGTTTTACTTTTCAACTGACAGTTGTCTAAATATTAAAAAAAAACTAGTTCTATTTTGGCATTTCTATTAAACTGTGACCCGAATTTCTATACTGCCAGTACAATTGAAATAACACAGAGATAGGAATAATTTAAGAATAGTTTTTTTCATTACTCATACTCTGAAAGTAGGTGTAAAGTTGCCTGCGGAGAGGGCTGCAAAACTACTTTTACTCCCTGGGGAGTTTCACTTTTCAACCGACAGCTGTCTAAATATTAAAAAAAAACTAGTTCTCTTTTGACATTTCTATTGATTCATGACCCGAATTTCTATACTGCCAGTACAATTGAAATAACATAGAGATAGAAATAATTTAAGAATACTTTCTTTTAATGACTTTATTTTAATTTACTTTCAACTATTTCATTAAAACTAATATTATATTTGAGAAAAATGTTGACCTGACCCATTTTTACAATGATACAATAAATAGTACATTGTTATACGAGGGATGAAAGAAAGTTATTTAGTCCCGAGAAATTTCTTGGCGACCGAGCGAGAGCGAGGTCGCTAATAGTTTGAGGGACTAAATAACTCTTGAACCCGAGGTAAACACTGTGCTTTTCATTACGAATACGAGGAAAATAAAAATAATAAAAACCTGAATCGTCGTCAAAGGTCTTCGTATGTTTTTAGATAGGTATATTTCTTTTGATTTAGGCGGTAAGCGGTTTTCTCCTCTTCTGAATTTTGCGTTAAATTTATAACTGAAGCTGATGAACTTATCGTGTTAATAAAAATTTCTTGTAACAGAGATTTTGCAAAATGTAAACAAAACTATAGACCTCGAAAAAAAAAACAAGGAAGATCACATCGGCCACAGATTATTGAGAGACTACCATTTACCCGCCAATTTTTTTTCAGTGTTCGGCTCTCTGGCTTTTCAGTCAATATTTTTCATTTTGTCATTGTAAAAATGGGTCTGGTCAACATTTTTCTCAAACATATTAGTTTTAATGAAAAAGTTGAAAGTAAATTAAAAAAAAGTCATTTAAAAAAAAGTATTCTTAAATTATTTCTATTATTATGTTATTTCAATTGTACTGGCAGTATATAAATTCGGGTCACGGTTCAATAAAAATGTCCAAATAGAACTAGTTTTTTTTTTTAATATTTGCTTTCTAAATATTAAAAAAACAACTGTCAGTTGTAAAGTAAAACTCCCTAGGGAGTAAAAGTACTTCTTCCAACCCTGTCCGCAGGCAACTTTACACCTACTTTCAGAGTATGAGTAATGAAAAAATATTGAGTGAATAGCCAGACGACCACTGAAAAAAAAATGGCGGGTAAAGTCTCTATAATCTGTGACCGATTTGGTCTTTCTTGATTTTTTTTCGAGGTGTAGAGTTTTGTTTACATTTTGCTAAATCTCTGTTATAAGAAATTTGTATTAACACGATAAGTTCATCAGCTTCAGATAAAAATTAAAGCAAGATTCTTAAGAGGAGAAAACCGCTTACCACCTAAATCAAAAGAAATATACCTACCTAAAAACATACGAAGACATTTGACGACGAAACAGGTTTATTAAAGAAAGTAAGTGTAATGTGTTTGTAAGTGTATTGAAAAACGTCGTTTGATACACGTGCGAATTTGACACTGCAGCCCTCGGCTCCATAACACACTCGCCTACGGCTCATGCGAATTCCGCCTCGGTCGCAATGACAATCTTTCGCCACTTGTATCAAAATGTACTATTTACAATGTCGCGAATGTAGCTAATGTTATAGAAAGGAAAAGGTCTAAGGTCGGTACAAAAGTCCGACCTTAGACCTTTTGGGAATGAGGAATAAAGTTTGAAAATAAAAGTCCGATGACATTAAAACCATTTTTTATTAAATCCATAATATGTTTAAAAGAATAATATAAATATAATAAATTTTGCTAACCACTAATATACCGACAATGCTGAATATAATGTTAGTCTTACAGTAAAGTTATAGAACATGTTTTTGTGATTTTTTAAATAGAAAGTCACAGTTCTAAACTATACATACATACATTTACTTATAGGTACGTTATAGATTTGGTATGCAGCTGAAAGTTTAAAAATTTCCAATGTGCAATCTTGTTTCCATTTGTTAACTATTTACATTACACCTACAATAGATGGGACTCTTTTGAACCCAGCAGACTTGCTTTTGATTACTTTTATCTACATTTCATTCAATTGATTGAACTTTTAAAAGCTATTCAAATTATTGATATTTTTAAAACCTTGTGAGTGATGTCTTAAGATTTTTCGGCTATAAGAGCCATGTTTTTGACTTTTTGTTAAGTAAAATAGATCGAAGATCATCTTTGTAGCAATTACATAATAACTTAGTAGTTACAATTTCTAAATATTTATAATGATTTGGCATAGTTTTATAATCATATAATATTTTTTTTTATATAAATATTTTTCTACAATAACGATCCAATGATTTATGATTTCAAGATATGTTTCTTAATATTGATATGCATTTTCTATGGATCTTTGAGTATGCATGTAAGCTCATTGTTTCTCTACAAGGGAATACAAAATTGCACATTGTATACGTAGTAACACTTTTTACCACCATGGACGTGCATCGTTGCTTAAACGATTAATAAAAATGACGATAACTCAATTAAAATTCGAGGGTAGTTTAACTTAACAGTTCAATAGTGGTTTTTGTAACTTTAAAGAGATATTATTCATGAAGGTAAGTATTAGATCTTATGTGGTAGCTATAATTTGTGCACTGCACATCATGGCGATGAAAAGGTTCAGAATATTTTGTAGAAAAATATGAAGAAATATTAGTCTAACTATGAAATATATTTCAATATTATCTTACATTTAGCACTTATATTCATCTACAATAAATCAAGCTAAACGAGGTCTTACATGCAAAGCTAACAAATATTTTGCCTTTATAATGTAGGTACTTAGATTTTATAATTTAATTGATGTAATATATTTATGATACTGTAATAAGTCTCATGGGGTATACAATAAAGGGTTGTAGACTTGACTCTACGCAACATAATAGTCTTTTAGACTTTGACATCAAAGGAATGTGTAGAGATCATCATCGGTTAGATTATTTTCACCGCCGATCATAGGCCTCTCTCTCCCTATATTTTTGACATTTAATGGTCTTACATCTTACCTAATAATTTCTGGTCAACTTTTAGTCAACCTAAATAGAGAATTTTTTTTTCAAGGTTGGGATTGAAATTTCATAAAATATATTTCTCATTATCTTACTTACCTTAACATGTTATATAGGTTGTAATACTAAGTTAAAACAATGTTGGCTTCTTTAAAAATACAAGAGATCAAGTGTTCTTTTTTATTTACTTCAGGTTTGATAGATTAGTTGAAATAGAATAATTATGGGACAATAAATACGAAAATTATCTAAGAAACACCTCTAGATACATGGAATAATAGATAGGTAGGTACTAAGTATGTCATTACGAGAAGAATTACGAAGATACGACACCGTATACAAAAAATATCAATACAAAATGTTTTTAGTTTTTGGACTTTTCTCGATACTATTCTCCGCTAGATGACGTTTTGCACACCTACCCGCATAAGATAAAATTAACATTTTCGTCATTTTCTGATGTTCGCTTTGCCACCCTATTATCGAGCAATGCAATATACTAGTAACAAAATATGAAAAAATATCAAAAACCAGTTTAAAAAAAACTATAGGTTGGGTAGATACCTACATCCATTTCCGAAGATTAAAAGGCAATACATCGTCGAAAGCTTTCTTAATTTAAACAAGTGCCATATCTTCGTAGTTATTTAGTTATGCAGGTTAGTTTATTTTCTCTCTGGGAAACCCAAAGTATGCATCGGTTGTCCTTTAAGAAGCTCGTTCTTGTAAACTGAAAGAATTTCTCGGGACAGATTTGGTTTGGCTGGTCTGGATTCGAAGAAATGTCCCATTTGGCTGTGGAAATGAATTTGATTGTTAAATTATTAAAATATTGCCAGCGTTTAAAAGTATAAATGGACATTAGCTTAAAGTGAAAAAAAGTGTTAAAATACCTAATTATGAAGCTACATGTGGTGCCATGAATAGAACAAAAAGCAAGTCCAAGTGTTCTAAATCAGTCTTGGGGCGCTTATAAAATCTTTCTGTATCTGTATATTATGTAAGTATATCTTAGGTATGAGATTTTAATATAAACACCTCTTTAATCTGCATCTTTATATCTTATCAGTGTAGATATAAAATATGCAAATTGCAGAATCATAGAGATTGCATTGAAGTACAGGGTAGCTTACAACCAGGGATGTTATGAATATGAAATTTTGGATCTGGATATAGGTGTAGGAATAATATCATACCGGTTTCGGTTATGAAATTATATTGAATTAATTAGTTTCGGATAGTTTCGGTTATATTAGGATTTTAAAATTAAAGTAAAATACAATTAGTAGGTTTCATAGAAATGACGTAATTCTTTTAGTTAAAAAGCAGTAAACATAATTTTCATTATTGCGTATCTAGGTTAATTTTCGCTGTCGCGAATGATATCTAATCATTGTAAATTTTTATTAATCTTCCAAAATAATATTTTAAACTTAATATGTTTGCGAATTTTTCGTTTCTCTGTTATCATAAGAAATACCCAGTTTTGATTAACATACTTTGCAAAGAGGACAAGGCCCTCGTCTCCTCCTTGCACTGATATTTTTTTTAAAAGAGTAACCATGGATTTTCATGTCGGTTCTTCTCCCTAAGAAAACGACCATTTGGAATATTGCCCTAGATTCTGAAAATTTGACAAAAAGTTGAAAACTTCTGACAAAAAGTGCCCATTCTGAGTGAAATAAATAATTTTGAATTTGACTTATCACTGTAGACAATACGGGAACCCGTTTTTTGAAAGCTGTACTTAGATGCAGTTTCTTTGAACGTCATTGTATATCTCTGTCACAGAATACATAACCAACTAAATGATTATGTTTTTGTTTTTCACCTTAATGTTACTAGGGACTTACTTCGTCGTGGATTTTTGCTTTTTTTCTTGTGTGTGCTAATGTGTTTCCACTACGGCTTTATTCTAAAGTAAATGGATAAAATGTTTGCCTATTAGCTGGGTTGGCGGCCATGGCATCGCGTGACGACAGCAGCTCGGGGTGGTCGCTTATTGTGTCTGTTAGAGCGGCAATCATCAAATCTGTGGAAAAAATGGTAGATATGAACTGAGAAGCTTAGTGAATTTAAAAGATGAACTTGTACGGATGTTAAACGACAGGAATAGAGGATAGACTGAGGGTAGTAACATTAGTTACGGTTATCCTTTAGAAATATACTTGAAAAGTGTTTAGATTTGCATATATTGTGATCCGCTACTAGGCAAAGATCCTTCTCATATATTGAAATCATCACACCATCTTCGCCTCAACAATGGCGTCCTCGCTCAGACGCAGTGACGATCTTAACCCACTCCTAAACATACTATTATGAAATCTTTTGCTATACTTACATTTTTGAAGGTCTGGCAAATACGAAATACGACCTGTATAAAAAATTAAGTCTTCGCAATACATCGACGCCTCCGGGCAATAAGTCGCTAATCGCAAAAAAACGTGATTCGATTACCGACTTTATTGCGCGGACACTAAGCCGGTAATAGAATTTTTTTTTTGTAATTACCAGCTTTTTATCCGAAGGAGTTGACATCTAAAAACGATAAAGTTCCAAGTAGATTAAAATAGACACGTACCAAGTACTTTCTTCTCAATCGTGCGCGATAGTTGCCCCCTTTCTGCTTGGAGTTCCAAGAAAGCCATGAAGCGTCGTGTAGCCGACCGCGCTGAGGCTGGGTCTCGTGATAATGACTGGGAGAACATCATCTGGAAAATTAAAGATATTTTTGTGAACTAAAGTATCTAATAAATTATTTTGATAAGAAAATACATTCTGATCTAAAGTCTAAAAAACCTGTGACAAGCACTTTTGAAAAAGTCAGTCTGCCAGAAAAAAATAATAAATTATTATCTGCTATTATTATTTTTATTATCAAGTTTTCTTGCAAGTAACTGCCCTTGATTATTTTGTAGATTTAGTAACCACAACCGCTAGGTTACTACTGAGAAGATTTCTGGTTTTGATTCCCGGTGAGCTTATATGTTAAGTATCTATAAGTTTTTTTTTTAAGTTTTTTGGTTTGGGAAATAATCGAATAAAAAATTAAATAAGCTTGTCCGGTAGGGATTTGCGTCTGACGAAAAGTCAGAACGCGATTCGTGTTTAGTTTGTGGTACTTAAGCGGTCTCCAAGATATTCATGAGACCAGTGCATATTTCTACCTAACCCTTTGGGGAGTAGTAGTATTATGGTACTAATATAGGTATTGTCAACATCGTTACCTTAGCCAGCTGATAGATAATCTCCTCAAGCGTGTATTCATTGTAGGGAATGCTGGTCGGCTTCTGCAGTTTCTCCATAATTTCTTCATATTCCTCGTCGGGGAAGGTCTGGGAATCGCGCTCATATTCTTGAGCCCCTGAAACGATAGCAAGTAAAATGTTAATCAAGCATAATACATAGTTGAACGCTTGGCATTACTATAATAAAAATAGGAATATTAGGTACGAGAAGGTTTTATACTTTCTCAAACCTTAAATTATTATTTTTGCCACCAATTGCTTTACAGTTGGTTTAGATAGTATAGAACTCAGATCTGATACCACAATGCAGAATTTGAATTTTACCTCCAATAAGTGGCAGTGTATACAAAGTATCGAAGAATTAAATCAACAAATGGCTTGCTTACTCATCGACTGCTGCAACATCGGGTCGAAGGTCCTCTTGATGGCTTCAGGCCTCAGCTCACTGCTGACTGGCAGGGCGGGCACAGGAGAGAGGTTGTTGCTGAGCTCCCAGTTCTTATTAGCGATCGTCCGGATGATATCAGGGCTGCTGCCGAACGGGAACGACTGGAGAGCCGGACTGCGGTATTGGTACTCCTGAAGGTGAGAAATTTCATAAGGTCAGGTCTAACCATCATAACAAACCTAAGGTGTTGTTGTTTTTAAACCTAAAGGTTGACTGGTAAAGAATGCCTTGTTGCATTAAGTCCGCCTATGTACTACTACTGTACATGAAGATTAAATAAATAAATAACATACTAAAACATAAACATACAAACATATTACACAACATATTGTAGTCGTCACTTATTTTCTTGCCTACATTTCAGTATGTATCTATTTAGTGTTGAACTGTATATAATTGATTTTTTGTCACTTATATTGTTTGTTATGCACCAAGTGCAACCACGGTATGTTCAGGCAATCTCTTTCTATCCCAGGTTGCCTGGAAGAAATCGCAGAATGCTGGTCGCCCGTTGTATATCTCTATTACCAAGTCTTATTATATGTATATTTTTTTTTGGTGTACTATAAAGTACCTATATATAAATAAATAAATAAAATAGCTCAATCGAAATCACAAGTCCCTAGCAGAGATGTTACGGAACAAGCAGAGATGTTGAAAGTTTGAATCCGATTTCGATTTTTAATCGGAAGTTATATCGGGTGTACAAACAAGTTTATATTTTCGCGCGGATTACCTCCCTCCCTCCTTCCCGTGCTTTCAGTCGATTACTCTTTAACTTGTTATTTTGTTCCGTATTGGGTATGTCGTGAGTTCGTGCTTCATTTATCTAAAGTAATCAAAAATCGATTAAGTATTTATTTAAAATAGTTGATTACTTATGGTTTTAAAGCGTTTCATTTGATGTTTTTGCTTTCGATTCCGGTTCCAATAAACAAAATAATTTAAAAAATTCGGTATTGTGGTTGTGTACCTATATAATGGAGACAAACACACGAGAGACCCGCGCGAGGATGCTTTTGGGGATCGCCCCGCGTCCAGCGTGCATATTACAGGCATTACAAGAAATACTTGTAAGAAAAGGTCATTTGCGGGGGGAAACCCGCATGCGGGATCAAAACCGCACGATATTAAAAATGACCTCATTTCCAGTTCACTCAAAAACCAAGTTATTTTAAAAGGACTCTTTTTATATGGTTCATAATTTCATTATTCAGAATTTTGATTAAATGTGATTACATTTACTTATTTTTTTAATTTATGAATACAGTATGAAGGTTCATACAAAATACGAGATATTAAGAGGTCTATATTTGATTAGTCTATACATATATACATTTATAATTAGATTATACATATAAATTCACAAGATGTGTTTCCAAAATACCAAGAGAAAGATGTATAATAAGGACAGAATCAAGTAAGAGCGATTGTGTGTGAAATCTACACTAATATAATAAAGAGGTAAAGTTTGTTTTTTTGTTTTTTTGTTTTTTTGTTTGTAGGGGGTAATCTCTGGAACTACTGGTCCGATTGGAAAAATTTAAGCAACAATAGAAAGCTGCTTTACTCCTGAGTGACATAGGCTATATTTTATGTACGCGAGCGAAGCTGCGGGCAAAAGCTAGTTGTTAATATATCTCGAGAAGGACGCTCTTCAGGTGCGTAAGAGACACTTACAAATCTGCTATTTCTCCGAAAAGCTTTGATATAATCGTAATAAACAAAAATATCTGATAATACATGTAAACATGTAAACAATCTGAGTCTATTTATAATCTTAGTTTACGATATAATAACTAACGCTTTTATGAACACTAAACATTCATTAACACTCAAGCGAGTGTGACACATGGGCCTAATAGACTCATAAAATTGAGTATTTACGTCCTAAAACGATGTGAGAACTAAATGAACTCGTTTGATAGGTATCAGATAATTTTTATCGTCACTGCTTAGTAATAAAGTTTACGACCGTGTGGAGTGCTTATTAATACAGCACAGTTTTGATACTTAATAAAAGTATTAACATTACCTCCAAAACAATGCTAAATAATTATCCAAAGTGAAAAATAAATAATGCGAATTAAGAAATATGTAGAATTACTAAGTAAATCTTTCCTTGTTTAGTGCTACGACGCCGACGTAGACTTCTCGTAGCACCATGCTACGCGTGCTACGAAATTCCGTAGCGCATTATTATTTGGCATTGCTGTATTGTGACTTGTGAGTTCATCTAATTCAGTGATTCCCAAAGTGGTCCAGGTAGACCCCCAGGGGTCCACGGGAGATTTGCTGGGGGTCTACGTAGGCCTGAATAAAAAATGGGAGTCCATAAGATGTTAATGGGGGTCCACGAAAATTTATCTGCTTTTGATAGTAAAGAGCAAAAATGTAAGCACCTAACTAAGCAGATAATATTTTAATAAGGCAAGTGACTGTTATTTGTCCAAACTTGCGTATTCGATATTATACAATTTCATGTACAGACTTGCAAAGCGCTATCCGCCCGAAAATGCTTAGTGCTTTTTTTCAAACATGAACTTGATACTTGATGCTTTTTCGACTCCCCATACAAAATGACCAAGTTACGTGACCGTCGTTGTATGAAAGTTGATTTTTTTTTTTTATGCGAATTTCGAAAAGTCGTAGAACAAATGTTGTTCAAAATGGTTGGTAGAACACGTGGTTGAAGGGATGTCAATGTTCACAGATACACCCTGTATAGGGACAGAACTCAGAAGCGACACAATTTTTATTTTTTGGCGACTTTAAGAATGTGGTAGAAATGTAGCAGCGGGGGGTCCACCGAAACCAGTAAAATTTTGAAAGTGGTCCACGAGAAAAATAAGTTTGGGAACTACTGATCTAATTCAATCAGGAAATGACACATTATTTGCTTATGAAAATTCACTAAAACATAAAAGTTGTTTATTGCTGAAACAAAAATTTTTTTTCGTAGATTTTAGATTCGTAGAGATTATCTACGAAAATTTTTGTTTTTTGAGAGAATTTAAAATACATTCACCGCAGCGTTGTATGATATTTTTCAATTTTAGTATCATGTTGAAACAATTTATTTTGTGCCCGAAGTATTTAGGTGGGCGTCCCGCCGTTTCGCCCACGTATATTTTAACATCGCAGAGGGCTGGGGATTATTTCGTTGTTTTTCTCATAGCACTTTGTTTTGTTACCGCAAAATCTTGAGTGACATTTAATTACACTTTTTGAGCTTCAACCTAAGCATAAATAAACGAGTCTCGGGTCACCGAAAGTATGTAAGTACACTGAGTTTTATTAAAACTCAGTTACGTTAGAGTCGTTAATTTTAATCTGCTAGGTTATTAATAAAAAGTTTATGTAATGCTTGTTGTGTTTTAATATTTTTTTTTTGTAAGGCGAAGGCTTATCTAATATAAAAAATCTTTTATCACAGTATTTGTTACTAGAAGTCCTCTGAAACGATTTGATTTTTATGAAATTACTAGCTTTTGCCCGCGGCTTCGCTCCCGGCAACAGATTATTCTACTCTACCCTACTCTACCCTACTCTACCCTACTCTACCCTACTCTACCATACTCTACCCTACTCTACCCTACTCTACCCTACTCTACCCTACTCTACCCTACTCTACCCTACTCTACCCTACTCTACTCTACTCTACCCTACTCTACCCTACTCTACCTTACTCTACCCTACTCTACCCTACTCTACCCTACTCTACCCTACTCTACCCTACTCTTCCCTACTCTACCCTACTCTACCCTACTCTACCCTACTATTCGAATTTTTCTCACCTTTTAAACCTTCCCTAGACCTCCACGAATAATTCAAGACCAAGATAAGATAAATCCGTTCAGCCGTTCTCGAGTTTTAGCGAGACTAACGAACAGCAATTGATTTTTATATATATAGATTTGTAGTTCTGAGAATAGGTTGTAAGCTATTTTTTACTCTCCATTTTTTCTTTGTTTATGGCAGAACGAATTTATATGGCAGAACGACGTTTGTCAGCGCAACATTTAATATATTGCTTTATTAAAACTATAGGTTTGAATCGCGTAAGCATTATACGAAAAGATAAACGATATAAAACTGCTATAAATAACAAACGAAGAATTATTCTTAGCTCTAGTTCCTTTCATCAAAATTATCCTTGATTTTGCTTATGTTTTGAATATATACAATAATTCACGCATCTATAATATAATATTCGAAAAAGGAAGCTCAATAACTGCGTGCTCGAGTTACGAAACTACGCAACCGGCACGTGATGCCATTAGAGTGACCCAAAGTTGTTCAAATCGAATCACACCGGCTTCATTAGCAGGCTGACACGTGCGTTTCATTCGTCGAACTGCGTTGTTCCATTACCTCCGGATTAAATTCGAGTCACGATACTGCACACGACCAAATCTACTGGAACACTGATAGGATGCCACAGAGCATAATATCACCGTCACTGCGTTAAACAGAAGCGTCGCTCTTAGTCATATTTTGTGGGCTTGCAGGTGAGCAATGGGTAGCTCGCTGATCGACCGTCCAGAAACCGTCCGGACCGAACCCTAGCCGCCAACTTTACTCAATGTCCCTGCACGCCTCAAGGAGTTGTCAGCAAACTGTAGGGGCCCTGCAGGGTCGAACCCTTCTGGGGTCTAGGGTTCTGGTTAAGGCAAGGAAGGAACGGGGTGGGTTTTTAGTCAGTAAAAGTCTGACGCTATCTCTATAGCTTAAAAAAAAACATATTTACTTTTAACCCCGCAGGATAGGAAAAGAGGTCCTGTGGGCATTCATAGACTTTACCTAAGCTTTTATTGGATTGGTACTTCATAACCTACGCTATCGGTATAGGATGACTGTAGAGTCACGTAGAGATAGAGTATACGTTGGATGCCGCTTTGTATAATTGATTGCCACCACAATCCGACTGAACGTGAGATAACCACATTACAGCGACGTTTTTCAATGCAGTATGCCAACTTGTAATACGGCGTGTTATACAATACGGCTGCGACATATACATCTTGTCTTAGACATTGATGCACAATCGTCTATTATGGATCCAGGATCCAATACATGATGTGGTGAATTTTTTTTATTTTAATTTATAAAAATCGCTATTCCAATCCACCTCGACCTGTGTATATTGAATTTTTTTTTTAGTTTTTGATTTACCTAACCTTTAGAATACAGCAATTAGATACATAATAAAAAGACAATAGGTTTGGTTCAAGAGTTTAAAATGCATATAGTTACTAAATATAGAAGGAATTAACTGCCCTGCTGAGCTCTAATGCTAAAAAAAAAAAACAAACAAAAACGCTTCTATGGGTAATCGTTGTCACTCATAGTTTGTATTCACACGCTTGGTTTGAAATCAAAGTGAATGCTGACGTTTGCAGCCACCGAGATATCTCATTGCTCTGTGAACGGTACCTACTGCTCAATCTAAACCGAATTTGCGGGAACCCGCCTTTAATTAAAGATTACTAAACTTTTCTTCAGGGAATGTAAATTGGTATACAAAGTTTTTCTTCTATAAAGGAATGGGCGGAATAATAAATAGCTGGAATACTTTCAGCGTCCGCTTGATCTTGTTCGGATTAGGTTTTCTATTTTCTTGTGGTATCTTTTTAATTACTTGCGCAATTAATTTTAGTTGTAAAATTAGGTTCTAAAAGTTTTAGTAGGAGTTTTAGGGACTGAGCTGAAACTAAATCTTTGCTCTTGACTTCAAATAAGGACTTTGCCAGTTTATTAGCCAGATGTGTTGACATTTAAAAAATAAGAAATGTGGCAGAACCTTTTTTTTTTAATTTTTTTTATTGATGTAGCGAATATCGTGGCCATATTTTTATGAAAAAATTGCCCATGACCAAGTTTTGGTATCGGATCATCTGTTTGGGCTTAACTACACTGAACCGGAAAGCCTTTTAAAATCAATTATACCTAAGTTTATTAAAAAATAATTATTACTATCTGTATAGCCTTATAAAACGCTAAATTTTGATCGATCGTGTCACAACTATTATTCAAACACTAGCTGCTGTCGGTGACTGTGCTCGCGAAATAGGAAAGTACAAAAACCAAGTACCAAGCTCCATTGAAATTCGTTCAGTCGTAGGACTGTAAAAACTTAACAAACATATTTATTCACACACAAAATTTGTCTCTATAATATTTGTGTGATTTTACAAAACAAACATAAATTAAACCCACAAAATAATACCTTCGCATTATCTAATTAACCCAACAAAATAAAAGCAAATACCTACCAACTGAAACAAACCTCATTAGGATGTTATAAGTACTTTTGTCAGGATTTTAATTGTACCTTTAAAACTCTTTCTTTACCTATATATCAGACCTTAAGTGGTTTTCCGCCCAGAACGTAAACAACAAAACCGCCACGCTGGTTTTAATTTTCATAATCAGTGAATAAGTTAGGTATTAGAATTAAATCACATCTCACCAAGTTTTTAACATTAACGTAAAATTCGCCAAAATGCCCGCCCACCCTTGTATGTTAATTGGGAAGAAGAAGACGCGCAACAAACTATGACTATCTACCTGCTGTTTTTTTTAGGGTAGGTAAAAGTTATCGAATGATGAATCCCGCTCTTGGGCGGAGTGGAAACAGTGTCAGACTTTTACTGACTAAACAACCCACCCTGTTCCTCCCTTGCCTTAGTCCCAGAGCTCCGATTTTACGTTTTCGCACCAACCCTCGGCTCCAGGAGGATGATTATCTACCTGCTGTGCGAATTACGTCACCAAATTCTCCCAATCTACCCACATTTTAGAACCATAATCGCTTGAAATCCACATCTATTTCTTACCTTGGCCTCAGCTTGTTCCATCAACATGTTCCTCAATTTCTCCTGTTGCGCACTTTCTTCAGCTGCTTTTAAGTTCTGGGAGTAATGTGCTCGAAGGTAATCGATGTTGAATTTGATCTCTTGCAGGAAAGCTATGGCTTCTTCCTTTGACATCTGTAAATTAAAATAGGTAATTAATAACTAGTGCGCTTGACTTTTTGCAAATGCAATTGCAACAATTGAAATTCATGCAAAATAATATAATAACTAGATTTGATTCAAATAAACAAACAGGTGAAATTAATGTTTAAAAATTAAGCCATAGTATAGTACATGGCAAATAAGTTGAATCATCCACCACGGCTACGGGCAGTTCCCCAACTCGACTAAGATCCGAAAATCGGTTATAATCCTCGTTACAAAAGTTGCCACTAAGGCAGACGACCTTGAATTGTAACTGATTTTCGGGTTTCAATCGAAGTCGGCGGATCGAATAGTTCAACCTTTTTGCCGTGTACTATTTTTTTCTGCTGGTAGTTGTTGCATATATTAATAAGAAAAAAGCGTATATTAATATTACGTATCAAAATGATTTCAGTTTGATAAATATATTAATTTACGCTTTTTTAGAATTGCCGTTTTAATGAAACTATTATATATTTATTAAGTTTTTCAATACCTAGTTTCATCTTTGAGAACAGTAATACCTAGCTAATAGCAAACTATTATAGCAAAAACATAAAATATTGTTCGATTTAACATGAGCACGTGTTGTTTTAGCATTCGTATGATATTTTACGACTGACCATTTCAAGATACTCACGTATTTTGACGATAAAATATATACCAGAATGTATTTGTTTTATCGGGTATAAAAATAAGATCGAACTGACCAAGTCTTTAGTTGGTTTAGAACTAAAAAATAAATGCTTTATGATAAATGAAACAAATATTTTTTTTTTTTAGAAAAAATTGTTATACTTGAACTTGTTTTGGCAAAAGATGGCTTCACTCGAACCAATATTGAATGTCTTTGACGTGAACGAATTAATAAATATTGACATTCGCTCAATCGTTCGTCCATTTGACGAATGTGTCGTAGACAGCTCGAAAATAATTTCCGCACTAAAAATTACTCCTTTATAGTGGGTGTAATAATAAACATATTAACTCAAGATAACTGTCAGTACAAACATACATATACAACAAACAAACATAACATACACACAAATATCCGTTCCGTGCGGGGATTGAACACGCGACACGTAGTGCAGCCAATTGTTCAATTACTGCCAAAATTTTGCTTTCATATACATTAAAATCACTATGAAGTGACATTTTGAACGTACCATTCCCTCCTGAAGAAAAGCTTCAATAGCAGTGGTCACTCCTCGTTCATCGCCAGTCCAGAAAACATACTCTGCCATGTCCAGCGGAGAATATTGGACACCGGAATACGCAGCATAATGATCCATCTGTAACAAAGGAATTTAGAGCAGTTTTTATAGGTAAATATTCGTAAATTCCTCCTTTGTCTTTGCTTGCCTTCGACCAAGCATACGAAGATTTTGTTGAAACGATTTTTTTTTATTTGGTAGGTACTAGCTATCCCCTACGGTTTTACCCGCATCTTTAGTTACTGCCCTGCTCCCGTAGCTTGTAGCGTAATGTTATAAAGTCATTGCCTTCCTCGATTAATGAAAAAAAAATCATATCGGACCGGTAGTTCAGGAATTACCGGTCCGATATGATTTTTTTTTTCATTTTTGTTTAACCAAACAACCAAACAAACTATTTAGCTTTATAATTTTAGTATATGTATACACACATGAAACATGAAACACTGTTTCATGTACCGCATCAACCCAACACGGAATCAAAAGTACGGAAATTGATCAGTGTAGTCAAACTAATGCTTGATTGCGATCCTGCAATCTCACCTGACGAGCTGATGATTTATCTGAGAAAACTTTGTTTCATTAATCGATACGCGACATTTACAGCATCGAAGAAGATTGATGAGTTCCTAAATAAAACGTTTTAGGCTTGTGACCTTTAGCGGTAAATACGCACAGGGACAAATATCATATGGCTTAACACACCTACGTAAGTACCTGGCAAAACCCTTTTATTGAATCCAAATGTCGTAGCTACCGTAGATGTGGGATAGATAAAAAACAAAATGGATTTCGCTGCTCCGCCTTCAAGGCAAATTGTTAAAGCGAGCTAAGTGAAATGAGAAGAAAATTAGGTGTAATAAAAATGGCGTTTGAATGACGCAGCGGAAGAAACGCGCTATGCACGGTTGCAGTTTTTATTGCTCTTGACTCTTCTTCATCCTACCCTTATCCCATATTACTTGGGGTCGGCGCAACATGTTTTTTTCTTCCACTCTGTCCTGTCACTCGTCACACTATCACTAACTCCCTTTTCTTTCATATCACTCCTCACATAATCCATCCCTCTTCCTCAGCCTTCCTCTTCCACTCCATCCATCTACGTGTAAACTCAGAACTTTTTTTGTTACATGCATTTCATCTCTCCCCTTCACATGATTATACCAAGATAAACGAGTTCCTTTCAACTTTTTAGTCACTGACTCAACTTTCAAACGTCCTCTGATATACTCAATTCTCGCTTTATCCATGCTCGTCACATTACACATCCATCTCAACATTTTATTACTCCTAACTGAATATTGGTAAAGTGTACCCGTACTCAGTCATTCTCTAGTTTCACTTCCAATCAAAGAGAACAACGTTTGTCTACCCAATTAAAAGTGTTGACGGATTCACTGACTTGGACGAACTTTACTTCTACCAAAGACTGGCCCGTGTTGGTAGAGAACAGATGTATGCGGAAAATAGAGACCCAGCAATGGACATAACAAGCTAACCAGATATGTAGGTGTATAGGCCGTTTTATTAAAAGCGCTCAACTTTTAAAATCAAACAGACCCGTATTTTTTTATTTTGATGTGCAAAGATTAAGTTGGCGCACAAAGATTAGAGTTGGCCGTAATGTGTGGCCGTAACGTGTAATTTAATATAAACCTGTTAAATCTGTGTAAAATGCGGAGCGCCTTCAAGCATGTGAATTTATACTGTTGTAGACCGTATGTCAAGGTAGTTAAGTTTTGTATTAAACTGTTGTCTTCAATTGCGCTTCGCCGCGTCTCCAACGGTGTGCGCTGGGCCTTACACTGTCAGTTGAGTGCAGCTGTTTCGTTACTGAGTAGGTGGATGATGTACTAAGGAGGTCTTACATTGTTCTTGGTCTCCTTGGTAATGTCAGCGTTGAAGGCTCTTCGAACAGCCGTGTGCTGCGGGCCTGTAGGGATGTTGGTCGCCTGTCCTGGTTGCACCAGACGAGCGGCCCCGTGGAACACCTGAGAAGTAAAGGGGTTTCTTTAATTTAAGAATAAAAATGTAGGGAAACTATACATAATATACTAACTGATTATAATAATATTTCACAACTATCATACAATACTTTCACTGTGCTCAGGTACCGTTGAGTAATGGAATTTCTTACCGGAGTCTATGTTTTAGGAGACCTATATAACCTGGGCAGTTTTCATTCTAGTCGAGAGTGATTACCATTAGGTGAAATAGAGGTTAAACGCAAGCTTCAATTAATAAAAAAAGGGATCAATCAACAGTTACATAAAATGTCATCAAAAATGCATTTTAATGAAAGTTTTAAATTCTGATACCGATGAGTTTTTAATTATCTGATAATCCCTTTAAAATTAAATGGGACAGGAATTCTGGCTCAGTGTGAATAATTAGTAAGCAATTATTTTAATCTCACTGATTAAATTGAAAACATTGGTTTAATTGCAGAGCTGTGTACCTATGTTATAGTTATTCGACGGTATAAATGATAATGTGGTATTAATTTCTGGATGTCATATTTTCATTGGTATATAGGGTAAAAACAATAGCATTTCTACATATGACTTGCGATCATATAAAATAAGTTTATAATGTCTCCACTGCTGGTACTTAGGCCTCCTCTCTTGGAGATTGAATTGGGCCGTAATCCACCACATGAGACCAGTGCAGATTGATGGATGTCACATGTATGCAAAATGTTGGTTCTAAGATATGTTGAGGTGGTAAAAAACTTCCAAGAAAAAAATCGTTCTTCTATTTTAAAAGCATAGTGAAAATCGTGTTTTAGTAAAGAAGGTCGTTCCCCTTTTGTTTCAGTAAATACCTTTGGCAATTTAGCCCGAGACGATCGGAGGCGAGATATTGCGAACGAAGTGATAAATGGTGAGGAAATACGAGCAATATGTTCGACGCAGCAGTTTCGGTGTTCGATTCTATTTATTGAGTTTGGGGTTGAAGTAAAACTAGTCCAACAAAAATGAGTCCGGGTAGGCAGAAATACAGGGTCTTTTGGAAAATTGTACTCAATCATTTTCATAGTTAAAAATATTAAAAAACAAAACCGGTAAAATACGTGAAGATTTCTAGCATTCGGTCAGATGTCTTCTAAAAAGAATCAAATACAGCTTACGGCACCAAATATTTATAAAGTAATACCTTTTTTAGTACATTTTATTCTATTGCATTTTAGTAAAAATTATATGAAGTGGTCGTGACCAGATTAAGAAATTGATCACTTAATGACATGCCCAACTAAAATTCGCCAGATCGTTTAAACGTTAACATTTGATGATATGTCAATCCTCCAATGACCATATCATTGATGTAGGATTTCTACGTTAGTAAAAGGTCTAAAGAAACTAGGCCAAACGAGGATTGAGATGTTATCAAACTTTGACTTGCTCGTTTTAACGATTTGGCTAGTTTTATGAAGGGATACAATTCTATGATCTGACCAGGACATCATATTTACAGATTGTTAATGAGTTCAGTACCTAAACGTCTTAGTAAAAGCCTCCAATAACAACTTCCACTGTATTTCTGTCTCATAGCTTATCTCCTCTTTAAATCCATTGTGATCTTTAGTCCATCTTTTGTATTGCTTTACTTTATTCCATTTGCCATATCTGGGGTTCTACTTTGTTGCCCAGTAGCAACGTGTGGCTTTTAATTCGGTACAAAATTGGTAGTCTAATTAACTTTTAATTTATACGAGTATGAAAATTGCACCACCCACACTAATTGAACCCAAGTTCATCGTCCGTTCCCGTCTTACCTACGTGGGTAAAATTAAAACCCACAGCTGTACCGGGACCTACGTGTGGTTAAATTTACCGGTAAGAACCTTAATCTTACAGTAATTTTATGATACGTCGACACCCAAGCGAGCGCTGGCGCTCGCGGCATGATTTCGCGCCACGCGACATTGTTAAATTTTTAAAAATAGAATGTACAATATTTGAGCATTTTTTTATAGGGTATTTTGATATTTATTCAAGAACGTAAATAAAAAGTTTCATAGACAAATAACTTTCCGTTAATACCTGAGAACGCCGGCGTTCGCTGTTAGCACCTGCGAACGCGAGCGTTCGCTCGCGGATGAAAAGGTTAAATTTTTTGAGGATACTGTTTTTTTACTGTAAATCTAAGCAGATACAGTAATCTGCTGTCAGTTAGGAATAGACTACTAAGCAGATCGGTTGATTTTGGTACTAAGAAAATAGTCATAAAAGAACAGGTTCAGAGAAGCAAAATTCAAATTCATCTAAAGGAAATGAATCGAATTTACATCAGAAACAACTTGTGAATATCTACTGTTTTATCAAGTTGGGGGACTCGGTAAATGTACGTAGATACCTGATCCGATACAACAATGGTTTGACTGTGCTTAATTATTCTCAGGTGAAATCGATTTCCAATAGACTTTTATTTGCAGTCTACCAAGTTACGTTTTACAATAGATTTTTCAATGCACGTCGATCTATTGTAATGCTGAGAATTCGTTCATTAATTTTTCTGCGTGTTCAAAAGATGAATGTATTTTTTAATACAGACTTTTTGGTTGCAGTTCGTGTATTAGAAATATGACCTTTTCATTAGAGAATTGACTGTTTGTATTGTATTTTTAAATTTTAGCTAGGAATCGTATATTAACTAGATACTGACATTTCTTGCTCTATGGCGGGTCAGGTGGGCGTATCAGACTTTTAGTGACTAAAATGTACTCATTTGTTCCTTCATTGCCTTGCATTCTAGGCTTTCAGAAGCGAACTCCTCAGTAAAGCTCGCGAGAAGTTTGCTGTCAATATACTGGTATGTAACTTCTTCCTCAAATTCTTATAATAAAAATTCAGAATGTGTCTTTTCAACGCCTACAGCTTTGTAGTTATAGGAACTGTACAACCTACTCCTAACTCCATATTTTTTTTTCTAATTATGATATAACCTAAGTTATCAAAATTGGTTTAGTAGTTTTTAAGGTTTACGTTGGTATATATATAACATAACAGAATATATAATATATATATAGAAGAGAATTTATAATATATGTATATACATACATATAATACAAACAATATAAATACATACTTTTTTCTAAAATAAAATTTCTTATATTTTAGTTTACTTACTGTAGCCGGACAAAGAAGTTTATGAGTTCTTTCAAGGACTAAAAAATAAATTCTATTTTTATTTTACTACAACTTACCTTGGTAGTAACTTCTTCGTTAGGCGCGGTCGTGGTGGCGTCATGCACGCTCACATGGGCGCCATCTTGGACGAGCACGCGGTGCACGCCTTCGGAGGGCACGTCGAGCTGCGCCTGCGCGTGCAAGTGCGGCTTCTCACCACCCACGGCGTCGGCTGACGCATGCTGCTCTAGCCTTGAGACCAGCTCACCGTTGGCTTGTACTGCATCTATTTGATAAAAGAATAAACTGTATTATTATAATCTGAAGTACACGGCAAATTATTTGAACCATTTGTTATGGTTACTCGAAGCCCCCCACTCAGATTGAGACTCAAAAATCAGTTACTGTGCATTCAGGTCGACCGCCATGACGGTTCAACTTAAGTGACGAGAATTATAACCGATTTCAGAGTCTGAATTAACAAATTAATCTTCTTTTGAGCGCGTCAATGGAAACCTGAAGGCTTGTGTATCAGTTCGTAGAAATTTCCCCTGAAGTGTAGGTGTAATAATACTTAAAATTAGATAAAAAGGTCAAACCTGCTCAGGTTTACCAGAGTAGGCTTCTATGACGGTTTTCCACGCTTCTACATAATCAAAAGAACCTAAAAAAACCCAAACACTTAACTGTATTGTGGGTTAAGCTCTTCTAAGTTATTTGGGTACAATAAAGAATAAGAATCTACTTTTAGGTCTAGTAATGCACTCATCGCTTGCCATTAGTAGATCCATTCTTCGTAACGTTTTCGACGTGTAGTTTACCTTTGACCTTTACTGTAAATGTTCGTAGGTACTAAAAGTCTCACATATATGTAGGCACGACGAGAACACAATCACGCGAGGATCTGTTTGACCCTTTCGGCACTGTTTCATCCATCCTAATAAAAATTGGACAGTCTAGCCTTATAGTTGATTGATTACTGGCAACAGCAAAGTTTGTATTGTCTTTCACAATTCTACTAATAGCTATATACTATTCTTATAATTATAGAATTGCTTGTTATTGTTTCAATGACACGAAAACGGCTGAAAAGGATTTGGATGAAGTTTTGCACATGGCAGATTTTGGTAAATGGCTTCACAGAGATTGTAGCAGAAGGAAAAGCTTAGAGATAGGTGGAAATCATGAGCTGCAAAAACTCATAAACAATCAGGAGACGAAAACCATGAAGGAGTATTCATAACCTACCAGGAGACCAGAATTGTGAAAAGTAAAATTTCCGGAGCTAATAACTTATATAAAAACATACCAATAATTTATTCTGATTTATAATATTAATAAAATATTTCACTTTCAATGATTGCATCACTGTTTTCCATAAGATGGGATTGCAATCAAACACTGGTTTACATCATAAAGAGTACACATTTCAATTACTCCATTTCTGAACTCTGCGTCGACGAAGTAGCGTGACAACATAAACTGCATAGAGCCTGCATGATTGTTCAAAGAAAGACTAAACAAACAGCATTGTCAACGCTAAGTTACGTCTAAAAGCTAGTCAACAGATATGGTAACAGTTGTTTAATGTATGTAGCAGATAAGGCGCTGTTAGTGGCTGAGTTCAGTTATCTAGATCCGATAGTATCGGTTTTAGCTTTATTCGCGTGATAACGAGCGTGACATTGGACTACGCTGGGTGCGTCTAGTGAATACGTTTCATGTTTCAGTCGAGAGACTTTGCATGTGAATGGGATATGGAAAGAAGGTTAAATATAGAAAGAGATAGAGCTTTTTTAATAACAATGTGTTAGGGTAATGTGAGGCCTGAACTGCGGAAATGAACGATACAGTTACCGTGGCTCTAAAAGTCAAAGAGCATCTGAAGGAACACAGATAGGGTTTATACAATAGAAGTCTAAGATACCCACGCGCTCTAACGGAGTTACCAGAGCTGGAGTAGATCAATCCCAATTCATAAAAAAAAGTAATAAGTATGTCTTTTATATGTTTTTGTACCTATGTATCTACGATACAAAAGTAATTTCTAGTTTTATGTTAGAAAATGTAAAAAAAAATTGTTGCATTGTTTTGGTCAACAAAATGGTCAACTATTTTGAACCAAGTTGTCAATGTTTTTTAGTACTTGTATTGTTTGAAGGTACAAGAACTGCATACCTATAATGAGGTTTTTAAGAACGCCGATATTAAATAGCTATTTCCTACTTTTCAATAGTAAACTAAGTTAAGATAATTCATTCCACGAGTTAGCCTGTAATTCATCTTCATGATTTCTACATTGAATTAGCTATATAACTCTGTAGACACAATTAAGCGTAAAAACTACAGTCGGGCACACTAAGCGAACGATCTATTTTGTTGATCAACCAAAAAAAAGTTTATTTGTTCAGTAGTCAAAACTTATCCAAAAACCAGTTTTCAATTATTATTATTTTTCATAACAAGCTTTTATAGCTCGGTATATACCTTTATAATAAGTACTCATCAAGAACTTTCCGAAAAGCACAAACACGTTAGGGCTATCTTATTGTACTACCGAGTTTATGCAATCTTCTCCCTAGTTACCATCTAGCACCAAAATACTCGTCAAGACGAACCACTCGAGCCCAAAATCGATGGGGTTGTGTCGATAAATTACCGAGTTCCTATGGCCACCATTCAGCACAATCGGTTACCGGGTAGTGGATCAAATTTAATTTCCAAGATTTGATTATAAACATCGGGACAGGAGGGACTCATATAAAGCTTGTAATTCGATAATTACAAGCTTTATATTAGTCCTAGTTTATTCCTATTGACGCTCATATGGCGATCCATGTGAGCGTCAATAGGAATAAACTAAGGATGTTATATCTCTATCCAATGGATAGTCAAAATCGAATGACAGATTTTTTTTAAATAAGGACTACAAACACATGCAAACTCACATGGTTAGAGATATAAGATGCTTGACTCACATAGACAGGATAAAACACCCAGACACCTGTCTTTAAGAGAGTGAGCTTATTTCAAGATCACTTAAGTTTTCACTCTGAAATATTTACAAAATAGACCGGCTATATTGTATTCAAGTTTATGTGGATCGAGTTTGAGGTGACCTGTCAAACCCTTGTTTCAGTGTGGAATGACGGCTTATTTTAGTTTTCACGCTAATATTTTTGCAAATACTAAATACTTGTCTATTTTATTGACGCGGATGTTCCCGAATCATTTATGGATGATTTTATTTTAACATTGCTGATACGAGAAGTGTATGGGTTTACAAACTTGGCTTAATTTTTTTTTCATGGGAAAATTTTACAGAATGGAATAATACTTTATTGTACACCAAAAAAGTACCGATCTCACAGAAACTTATATGAATGGGTACAAAGGCGGTCTTATCGCTGAAAGCGATATCAACCAGTCAACCTTAGAATGGAGTTTGAACTAAAAACAGAACAGAATGATACAGCTGTAAGCAAAAGACGAGCGAGCGTGCGGTGTTGAAAAGCGACTCCCATTCGTTCGCTTGGTCTGTACCGGTATAACAACGTTAGGAATTACTTACCGAGTCGGTGGTATTCCACGTGTTCACTGCTCATCTCGCCCTCCTTGCCGGACTCCGCTGTAATGTGATTTAGAATTAGTTTCCATTTTCTACTAGATACATTCGAACGGTAGAAAGTTTATCTCGATTACTCTTTAATTTATTTGAAATTGAAAATATTATTCCTTTTGAGAGCAACGTTATTGAATCTCAATTCTTGTTCTATGTAGTATAGAATTATGGTTTAGAATAGTTCCTATAATATATTATTTATTTAACCAGCTTGCTACACAAAGGTACAAAGGCGGAGTTACGCGTTCTCTCCCTGTTATTAGTTGGTGTTAGTTTATCAAAAGAAATGCATTTCTGTAAGATGAGTTTACAGGAGTCACCTCGGCAGCCGTCGGGAGTCACATGACGAGTCTTGGTTACCATAGGCATGGTGATGATCTATGGGTAGCACATCGTCCAGCCATCGAATCGTCGACGGCGCGTAGATACGCTACGCGTCACATCAGTAAAACCATAGAGGCCCAGGTGAGCCGATGTCCGCTAGGGCTCTGAGATTTTTGAAATAATTACCGTGGGCCTTGAACGCAAAGAGCAACTGAAGGACTCTGGCATTTAAAAGTTAAAGTCTGAAGTCCATCCTTGCTCTATCCTAGAGTGGAAGAAGTATTTTGACCGTTACCTACCCTAAAAACAAAGTAAGGACATTGCTTAAGGTTGTGTGCCTGTCGCAGCCATCTGATTAAATAAGCCATCCAATTGATCGCCAAGGGCGATAAATGCCGGCATCCAACCAAATGGCTGAAGAACAACTAGCCATGTGGTTGACCGCAACGTTTAACCAGATGGCTAAACGTTGCGTATTCCTTTAGTCTAGAAGGGTAAATTTGAACCACTTGGCTGAGTCTGGATTAGTCATTTCAAAAGGGCTAACTTACAATACGCCAAGTTGTTATTGAGTGATTTTTGTTCAAACAACTATCGGCCTAGGCATCCAATTCGATGCCTAGATTTCGATGAAGATTTGTATTTGTATTTGCCGGCCCATTTCCCTCTCCTAGAGAGAGGAGGCCTGTGTCCCTGCAGTGGGAACATTAAAAAGGCTGGTGATGATGATGATGATTTGCCGGTGTTTAACGTACGCCCTAAGCGTCCAATTGGATGCCTAATTTTACCAGATGGCTACGGCATCTCTACAAGGTTATACAATATACATATGCTTGTTAGCGATCCTATGCTTTCCACTACATTTTTTGTTTGTACCCGTAAGATCCTATAATTGGCTCATATATTACTGATATCTTTTTGTTACAGTTATGTGTTCTCCTTTGATTTAATAAATACATATCTCTTTATATATTTATAATTTTGTAAGTAACATAATACCTAAATTATATTTTTGACATCATTTTAGTGGATTTCCAAAATATTTTCAGCAATCCCTCGAGCTAAACAAATTGAATCCCTCTTCAAATAGGTAAGCTTGTTGGATTTGAACGATAAAACTCATTTTGTAATATGTAAATAAAGTATCCGGTCTACATACTCGTAAATGCTTACATTTAATCCATATCCCAGTTCAGCCTCAATAACATGGTAATCGATCAAGCGAGAGAGGAATGACTGATCGGTCTTAAATGATATGGGTTTCCACGAACGTTACATTGTACAAGTAGATACCTACTTCCTGCAGATAAACTCGAAGGTCCAATATTATATTATAGTCTAAAATTGAAATCTAATATTAAACTGAATTCGCATTGCCATTCAATGTGGCAATGCTGCCAGCCTTCTGGGCACATTTCCTGATGACAGCGATGTGGAGGAGTGCTTTGACTCCTAAGTGTGTTTTGTGTGCTTTTCTATTATATATAGGTACATAGTTAGGTTCAGTATAAAAGTTTTTTTATAGTTATGTATAACCGTTTTAATATAAATATTTTTTTTATATTACAATAATATTAGGACTTTCTAAATATTGTGTCACAGATAGCGTTATAACTCCAAACAGCTTATTACGTACTTTTGTTTAATTTGTATGAAACTACATAATTAAATTTTGCTATTCTGCAAAATTTTAGTTTAGAAATCATCAATACAATAATAGAACAAAAATAAATTATGTCTATTGCCTAAAATTATGCCTAAATTTAAACCATTGTCTCGTCGGTCTAATTATAATCACAGCTAATCAAAAGGCATATTAATTTGTATAACTTTTTTTTAAAATAATTAGGTTATTAATACTAATATTGTAGGGGATTCTCATGAAAACACTGATCTTAAGGTTCAATCTTCTTTATTCTTGATTTCTTGGTTCACAAAGAGAGAAAACTTATCAGGACCGGAGACGACGACAATCAAAATTCGATGCTCACTAATTTACTTCCAAACTTTACCATAACGAGAGCCATGGTTTTTAAGCTGTTTTGTACAATTATTTTCATTTAACTATTTATGGTCCTGGGGTTAAATATCTATTGTTTTTACAATTTTCAGGTCTTATCTATGTTGTATCTAAATCTCTACGTTATTTCCTTTAAAATGGTATACAATATTCAAACTTACGGCTATTTTACAGTTGTTTACGTACAAATATTATTCTTTGATGGGTAAAGTCATCTCTATTGTCACACTAAAGGGATTTTAAATGTTAAACTGATAAGGATACTGACATGAATCTTATTGGAAAATGTGTCCAGTGATTTTACCCAGCGTTATTAACAACTTTTAAGCTAATTATTATACAGAATTAACTAATATTCACAATTGTTGAATGTTATCATAGTACAAGTTATTACTTACTTCTACGTGATTGACAAACGTGTCCGTGTCCTTAAAAATAATTAATACTAATTGACTTACGTGTCCAATCACTAATTACTGTCACTAATCACAAATCACTAATCACTGATCACAATTGTCTTCACTCGTCACCAACAGTCTCCCCCTCGGTGCGATGCACCTCAGCCGCACGGGATGACGAGGCAGGAACAATGACGACGAGCCGTGAAGCTGGTCGCCGCAGAACGCCCGCTGTCGTCCGCACGTCGACGATCCGCGTTCTTCCGTCCGGTCCGGGGTAGGTCGTGACGATCTCGCCACGAGGCCAGGAACATCGTGGCAGGGTGTGGTCTACCAGAAGGACCACGTCGCCGATGGTGGGGTCCCTATAGTTAGGACCTTGGTAGTACCGGGGCGAGAGCGTGGGTAGGTACTCTCGCGTCCATCTGGCCCAGAAGTGATCGGCCAGACGTTGGGATGTCTTCCAGGATGGGCTGCCGATTAACTCCCTGTCGTCGAAAGAGCCAAAAAGAGTGGCTCCGCAGGACCTCCCAATAAGGAAGTGATTGGGTGTCAAGGCTTCTTCTTCATGTGGGTCGGTGCTCACGGAAAAGAGTGGCCGTGAGTTCACGATGTGTTCTGCTTCGAGGAGAAGAGTGTGCAGAACTTCTTCTCTAGGTCTTCTTTCTTGAAGTGTGGCTGCAAGTGCGGTCTTGACGGTACGCACTAGCCTTTCCCAAGACCCCCCCATGTGTGGAGCCCCCGGTGGTATGAACCTCCACACTATGCCGATCTGGTTGGTGGCCGCCAAAATCGCTTCTTGCAATTCGCGATTCGCCCCGACGAAATTGGTGCCGTTGTCCCTCATCATGATCTTAGGCGTGCCTCTTCTGGCAATCATTCTTCTCAAAGCCATGATCATTGAGTCGGTGGTTAGTGACGATGCCAATTCCAGATGTATTGCTCTCGTTGTCATGCAGGTGAAGAGTACTCCCCATCGCTTTTCTATGCGACGACCTATTGTTACTAGCAGTGGTCCAAAATAATCGACCCCCGTACAAGTAAAGGGTGGACTCGTTCTGGACAAACGCTCCTCAGGTAAGTCGCCTTGGGGTGCCAGCTGTGGTGTCTTCTTGTGTATTCGACACCATCCACAGGTTCTTGTAGTGGTCTTGACTAGGTTTCTGAGGCCTGGTATCCAAAATTTTTGTCGAAGTTCATTCATCACAGTTTGGTGGTTACCGTGATTCAGTTTTTCATGCACATGCTTCACCAGTAATTGTGTGATTTTGTGTCGTCCGTCAAGTACTATGGGACTTTTATAGGCTGTTGTCAGATACTTCGCCGCTCCGATTCGCGTTGACAATCTTATTAGACCATCTTCTAACTTGATAGTAAAGTTCTTTATCTTTGAGATTTGATTGGAGTTCTCTTGTTTTCGTAATGCTGATATTTCTTCTGGATAACTGTCTTCTTGTACACGTCGTATTAATAGTTGTTCAGCCTTTTCTACGTACAACGCTGATTTTTCTCGAAGGTTTATTTCTCTTTTGAACTTCGTGATTCTAAGTGGCGCATTTTCCCTAGCCACGTCTTTTTCCGTCCTAGTGATCCTCTTTGTGATGTTGGTTTGGTGGATCAAACTTCTTTTAAATGTGTCCACAGTTTGAAGGAATCTTGCAGTAGCGTGGAGCAGTCTTGTCCATCTTGAAAACCTGGAGGGTTCTGGAATGGGTGTTGGCTGTGTCTTCTTTAAATTAAGCGTCACGGCTGTGGGCCTCTCTTCGCCGGTTTTCGTCATGGTTGTTTTTTCATCTTCGGGCCAGTTTTTCGGTTCTTCGTAGAGGAACTCAGGTCCCCTAAACCATCGGTGATTTTCATCGAAATTCTTCGGAGTTTCTCTAGTCGCATCGTCGCAGACGTTGTGTTTAGTCGGGACCCAACGCCATTCCTTTTGCTTCGTTAGTTCTTCGATCTCGGCGAGTCTGTGAGCAACGAAGGGCTTGTATCTTCTCGGATCCGACTTGATCCACGCCAATGCAGTCTTCGAGTCTGTCCAAAAATATCTTTTTGACACTTTCAGGTCGATTTCTTGTTCAGTGCTAGCCGCAAGTCGACTTCCTAATAGACAAGCTTGTAGCTCCAACCTTGGGATCGAGGTAGGTTTCAATGGTGTCACTCTTGCCTTTGCTGCTAGTAGTTTCACTTCCGTTCGCGGGCTCTCTGTGCGCCAGTAAACCGCACAAGCGTAAGCCCTCTCGCTGGCGTCACAAAAGGTATGTAGCTCCCCTTCGACGGTTTCCCTAGTTAGGCAGCGTGGAATGTGCAGGTTCTCCAGTTTTCTCAGGTCTTCGAGCCATTTCTTCCACTCCTCTTCGCGGGCCGGTGGCAGTTTCTGGGTTTTTCCGATTTGCTGTTTTCTTTGCAGGAACACACTGTAGCTGATTTCGTTTTGACATTCCAATTTCCATCTCGATCTTCATCTGATGTATAATCCTCTTCATCGGCATCGTTTGTAGTGCGAGTGGTGTGTACGCCTCGTGAACCAGCGTGTCTTGATCTTGTGTTCATGCCTTCTCTCTTCACTTTGGATCCCATGAAGTCATGCATCTCGAAATGATCCACCATTTTGTTGAAGAAGTGCATGAGACTGAGTAGCACTGGTTCATCTTCGTCTTCTTTGGCTGCACGATACTCGAACCACTTGAAGCGTATCAGAGTACACATTTTTTCAATAATTCTGTTCGAGACGTCACTGGAGTGTAGGTAACTTTGTTTCTTCATTTGCTTTATGACGCTGACGGTGTTGGATATTGCCCCAGCATAACGCACCAACTCTCTTGCGTCTTCAGACATGGCAGGAAGCTTCTCTATGTTTTCAACTTCACTCCGAATCAGGTACGTAGGTCTTCCAAACCGACGCTCTAAGGCCGTTATGACCTCTCTCGGGTCTATTTGAGTGAAGAGAAGCGACTTTACAGCTTCTTTGGCTTTGCCTTTAATGGCTCTTCTTAGTCTTCCCATGTTTTCAATGTCGCTGAAGAGTGCTTGCGTGTCATATGTTGCTTTAAAGGCCATCCAGTCTCTAGGATCGCCCTCGAATGCATGCAACTCGCTTACGTATTTCGGTGCGCGCTGCATAATTGAAGACGCCTTATTTTCTGCTACGGACTTCACTGCTTCTAGAATGGCTTCGGCCAGCTGATTTGTGGGACTGGATGTGGTCGGTGCTATTCTCGAGGTGCTCGGGTCAGCGTTGCTTGGCTCCCCCTCGTTGCGCTCCACATTCTTGGTCTTCGACACCCAGGCCGCAGTTGCCTTCGCTGCGGCTGCTTCGGCTTCAGCGTCCTCATCTTCACTGTCGTCCGAGCAATTTTCAGCGCGCGCTAATTCCAATCTGGTGTTTGCTAACTTAGTCTTCAATTGGACTTCTTCCAATTTCAATTTTTCCAACTCCAATCTTGCTTCCAATTCCTTTTTCTTATTGGAATTGTTCTTATTGGAATTAGATCTTGCCTTTTTCTTATTCTTTTCTTTGTTTTCAATCAAAGTGATGTCGGCATCTTCGACTACAGTGGTTTCTTCAGCCGTTATGGTTTCTTCAGTGACTGTTTCAGATGTAGTACCCGATGTTGTTCCTGTAGTCGTAGTGTCGCCACCACTGGTCTCTTCTTCGGTAGTTGACCTCGAACTGTCTCCCTTTCGGCTTCTCGTCATCATATCTGGGCTTCAAAGAGGGGCAACACACTCAAATATCTTCTTAGTGCTTGCTATCTTCTCAGCATAAACTTCGATGAAGTCTTGGAAAAGTTTTTACTTCAAGTTCCAATCTTGAACCTAGGTCTTGAAGTCCAATTCCTAAGTCTTGATCTTCCTATTGGATCTTCAATTCACCTTCCTCAAGTAAAAAACTCTCGGCTTCCAAGTTGCAACGTCGCTTAAGTACTTTCCAGGTGGGTGCAAGTAGTGGCAGGGTCGACCTACCAACACGGTGCTCTCTGACGTTGTTCTTGAGCTTCGAATTCTTCAAACACGGAGTTCCTTTGATATGACGGACGAAGCTTGTAAACCTCTTCATAGAATGAATCTTAAGTTTTTCACGATCTTCAACCGATGAACTGTAATTCTTCAATTTCCCAGCTTCGGTTTCTTGAATCCGGCTCTCGAAGGACCAATATTTTGTAGGGGATTCTCATGAAAACACTGATCTTAAGGTTCAATCTTCTTTATTCTTGATTTCTTGGTTCACAAAGAGAGAAAACTTATCAGGACCGGAGACGACGACAATCAAAATTCCATGCTCACTAATTTACTTCCAAACTTTACCATAACGAGAGCCATGGTTTTTAAGCTGTTTTGTACAATTATTTTCATTTAACTATTTATGGTCCTGGGGTTAAATATCTATTGTTTTTACAATTTTCAGGTCTTATCTATGTTGTATCTAAATCTCTACGTTATTTCCTTTAAAATGGTATACAATATTCAAACTTACGGCTATTTTACAGTTGTTTACGTACAAATATTATTCTTTGATGGGTAAAGTCATCTCTATTGTCACACTGTGTACAGAATTAACTAATATTCACAATTGTTGAATGTTATCATAGTACAAGTTATTACTTACTTCTACGTGATTGACAAACGTGTCCGTGTCCTTAAAAATAATTAATACTGATTGACTTACGTGTCCAATCACTAATTACTGTCACTAATCACAAATCACTAATCACTGATCACAATTGTCTTCACTCGTCACCAACAAATATAGTATAAGTAAATAAGACACACATTTATAAAACCAAAAAAAACCCAAGGGCATAAAACGTACTCCACAGAGATAATAATTTATGTGGTCTTTTCATACGCGTGAACCCAATTATGTTCCGACCCGTTTTGTAAAACATAAATCAAGGGTCAGATAAAAAACGATGTAAAGGTAATCTCACACTTTATACCTGATAAAATAATTTACTAACCCACTTTAGGAACTTGATCGACTGAAGGTGAAAAGGTTTGCTATATAACCTTCATAATGTATTCAGAACTGGGATTTAGTGTCAGTCTACTTGAATAATATTCCTATCTTTAATAATGTACTGGTACGTAGTCTATACACCGCTAAATATTGATCATTTTCACCCCGTGGAGGATCAATCCAGTATATGAAATACTATCGATTTGTAAAGTTAAAATTAAAAAAATAATGACCTTTTTTAACTCGAATTAATTTACATCGTCATGTGGAAAGTGAGAACGCCCTGAGGTCTTTCCAGCGTAATTATTAAAGGTGGTATTTTTTATCCTAAAATAATATAATTATTCATTGTTTATTAGACGTATTTATGTAGGTTTAGATTGTACACCAGATCCTACCCGGGGGTTGGACTACACTACGGGTAGTGTAGTCTTTCTCGGTCACTTACATGTTTGCTGGGAGAAAATCCATTGTTGAGTTAAGCTCGATTCATTCTCAAATCATTGTTTTTTGTGTACAATAAAGTATTAAAGGATAAGAAAAATGGTTTTAGGGTAAATATAACTTATTTTGATAAATCTTGATTGCGCCACTAGTGATTGTGTGTAAATATCGAGACCGAAGTGATATCAGAATAGTGTGTTCTTTTTATTACTAAAAAAAAACTACCAAAACGCATTTAAATAAAATTTCAGTGCTTAAATTATGATTGTAACAAAATTTTCAAATTGGGCTGTTTAAGGGCATGCTTTATTTTGGTTACCAGGCGTTATTCTTCTTCTTTTATTTTACTAAACCAAATTCTTCTTTTAAGTAAGTCGATGAAAACAACATGACAAAATATTTCTTCGTAGGTACAGTTGACCGCAAAACTTAGCTACAAAAAGATGCTGCTTTCTAACCACTTCAAATTATCCCCTAGTCACGTTTACGTCAGCAGCGGGTGTGGAAAGAGGTGGGGTAGTTGTCTACGATGTAACTCCCCATCTTCTACATTATTTCTCACACACTAAGCTATTTTTAGCTCCACAATACTTGACCGTAACTCGAAAGAGCTACATCCTATATAATACCTCCCGCATTTTCTATTGAACTCGGTATTTTTGTCAGAAAATTTATTTCATCTATATTAATGTTTTTAAGAGGGAAGATTTTTATTTGTAATGTGAGTAAACTCAAAAATTACTAGACCGATTTAAAGAAAATCTTTCACTAATGGAATGCTTCTTTAATACTGAGTGACACAGGCTATTTATTTTCTAATATTTTAGCGAAGCCGTCGGCAGAAGCTAGTGCAAGACAAAATATTAGACAAATACTTTCCAAATAAAAAAGGGGAAAACAATAAATATGATTGTTATTGAAATAATAAAAAAGTTAAGTTCAGTTGAATCGCTTCGAAACTCTCCACGCAAAATATAGACTTATCTAAATACTGAAAAGGATATCTAACATTCGAAAAGAAAGTCATCATATG
This sequence comes from Mythimna loreyi, assembly GCA_029852875.1. NCBI lineage: Eukaryota > Metazoa > Arthropoda > Insecta > Lepidoptera > Noctuidae > Mythimna > Mythimna loreyi. The sequence goes on from CM056787.1 coordinate 13,811,436, forward strand.
ACTCTTTCCACTTTAGGTGGAGCGAAGAGGAGTGGTTGACTTTTACAAACTAAAATCCACCCGTATTCCTTCAGTTGCCCTTTGCATACCAGGGCCGCGGTAACTCTTTCGGAAAATCCTGCAGGTTTTCAAGGCATACTTATCTAATGTTCGTTCACAATCCACCTAGGGATCGTACTTTGAGAAATACTTTTTTTATTATGTACGAGTATATGCTCTCATTGCTGGGTACATTGGTCGTAGAACGGATGGCCGTTGGGGTCGAAAGGATCAAGAGTGGCGACCGCGTACCGAAAGACCCAGTGTTGGAAGGCCTGCTAGAAGGTGGACCGATGACCTGGCAAGGGTTACGAGTATCCGATGGATGCGGAATGCACAGGACCGTTCATTATGGCTACAATTAGGGGAGACCTATGAAACAGTCGACGTCTGTCGGCTGAAATGATGATGATGATAGGCTCGTATTTGTAGCTGACAATAGAGCCCGCTTCGCACGGGTGCAATGTTGATATTATGTATGTATTATAACATACAAACCTTCCTCTCGAATCACTCTATCCAATAAAAAAACCGCATCGAAATCCGTTGCTTAGTTTTAAAGATCTAAGCATACGTGGGTTAAGCGGCTTTGTTTTATACTAAGTAATGATATTGTATGAGAGCTTAAGTTACGATGCTATAAACAGCTCTTTCTACTTATAATTAACGTGCAAATACAACATCAAAAGAAGAAGTCGAGGCGTGATTGATTTCCAGTTAGGTACACGTGGTGGCGTATAAACTCTTGTTTTCAACTAAGGTCTTTGAAGTCTTAGCTTTGAACTTGCGGTCTAACTTTGTAAAAGGCAATCTAGTTGTAGGATTAAAGATTTATAGCGACCCTCATTTGGTACGTTCAGTATTGATTCTTTCAGCTGATCTTTTCAGTGTTCTTTTGGTGCTAAATATATAAAAGGATAAGGTCATAATAAGATATGACAGCTTATTTATGTACCTATATCTGTTTTATGTATGTTTGAGGATAGGTTTTCGGATGCATTAAAGGTCTAGTGGATGCAGCGATTGGCAGTAGCGGCCTGTCGAGTCCGGCCCTTTTTCCGGTTCAAGTCACGGTATGGAGTACGAGGGTATGGGGAGCAGTCACCTCGTTCTGTGAAGCAATAATGAAAGCAAGGAAAGTGAGTTCGCCACAGGAGACGCCCTAGGTAGCTCACCGTCTGGTAAGGACCAGGCCTGTATTGACGGTGCATTCTGTTCCAGGTGTGTCCCAAAGAGCTCTCGGCATGATTGACGGCACGCGCTAGAGGCAATACCTGGCAGGGCTGCAGTATTGTTCAAAAGTGTTTCATTGGAACGCAAAGAGCAACTAAAGCATCACATACTAAGTGTAAAGTAAGTCTTCTTTTTCTTTCTTGTTGATTTGACTCAAATTTGGTCCGACCAATATTTAGCCACCTAGACCGCTATTTTGTTAGCTTTATATAAGTCATGGAAGGTCCAGGTAGTTGGCAAACTGGTAATGAGGTGACACATATCCTGGGAAGGGGCTCCACATTGGCAATGCATCGGATTTGGCCGGATTTGTCTCCATAGCGGCCAATCCGAGGCAACAGAAAGTTTTAGCCAGTTACAAGTCTGAGAATTGTTATTCAGATTCAAAAAGAAATTATTTGATGATTAAGGAAGGAAAGCCGTCGTAAAGAAAAAGATTTCAGTTTTAAGTTATGTAAGTATTTCAAGTTATTTGTAAAAACGTCAAAAGATAAAAGCCGAGATACTAGGCTCGCTTCATTGTAGAAATTAGGATGAGCGTCCAGTGGTCTTCTTTCTAAAAATGTGATAAGATAAAAAATACCAAATTGTGATTCCCGTGTTTTTTATTCTTAGGTGATGAAATTAAAATTTACGTTAAAGTGATAAGAGTCAATAAAACTCGCATTATGAACAAAGATTTAGAAAGTATCAAAAGGTTTGTTATTGCACAAAATGTAGGTAATAGAGAAATATGACGTCATATGTTGTTCTGAGCAATATAAAAAAAACTATTGTATTGAAAAGCAATTAGTGATAAATTGCTCGACGACAAAAAATACTCCATCGCAAATAAAATTAGTTCAACTATAATTAATTTAAACTACAACAGTAAAACATTTATTGCTACTGTTTTTATTTACGACAGAAGTTAGTGTTAACGCTCATTTACACAGAGCAACTTCATTGCCCGTTGAATGCAATTAGAAACAATTTTGTATAATTGAAGCATTGTTTACTAACTTTAGACGTTTATAACTTGTATTGTTTTTAACTATTCACACTTCAAATGGTCCCAGTAAGTTGGCCTGACGGTTTTATTGATTAAAAATACTGCCATAACACCTTTTTTTGGCCTAAATTTAACAATACAGAAAAACTAAGCTTTACTATTTAGTAGCTCTGAATCAGAAGCTTTCCTTTTCTTATTTTTTTATATAAAATCTGACAGACCTTTTGGTCTAACCTAACCTAAGTAAAAAGTTTTCTTTCTTTCTTTTTCTTTCGTAATTATCTTAATCATAAATTTATATAATATATTTTCACAGGTATTCTACTATAATAAACTTTCAAAAAAGTATCATTGTCTACTAGCCAATCGCAAAATTAATAACTCAAAAAAAAAAACCAATATCATTAGTCATTAACGCCCCGATTGCGTACGATCATGGCGCGCAGAACGCATACTAATCGCTTAGAAAATAAACGATCGAATAACTCACGTTAAATACCACATTAAATTGGGGGAAAAAAGAATTTTCGAGAGGCAACACCGAACACATGCCATGAATGAAAGACTTCAAATTATGCGCATGGCTTCGCACGCATTTTTTTATCCCGAATCCTGTATTCCATAATAAATGTTCTATAAGCTAAAAAATATTTGCGTTTCTGGCTGGCCCGGCGACGCGACGGCTCTATATAAAAGTTGGTACGTATGTAGTTTTTTTTTATGGTGGTAAAAATCACCGAATGACAAATCCCGCACTTCGGAGCGGGAGACACTGTCAGACTTCTACTAACTAAGTGACCCACCGTTCCTTACTGCCTAAGTTCCAGGGCCCCGGTGTTCCGCTTTCGAGGTATGTACGGTAAAGTGGAATTATTTTAACTGTGTAGGTATAGTATAATTTTAGTTCAAGCTTATTAACTAACAGGAATAGGGAACACTGTGTAAGTATATTTTTTCTATTGGTTGAACCCTAATGGTTATGGTTAGAATTTCCTTGTGCGATTGAATTGCGAATGAAGAGAGTACCAAGGTTACTGAAATAGTCCGAAGAATAGCCAAAAACACTTCCGCCTGACCAACGCTAAGTTCATTTTTGCTTGTATTCGAAACGAAAATTACAAAGGGTTTGGTTTGGCGCCGCGTCGCAGGATTCAAGCAATTTTTTTTAAGTGATCAGGCAAAAATGGTCACGGTGGCACATATATTATTCGAAGAGCAGATGATCGATGGGCCCAAAAAAATCTAATGACAAGCGCGCACCGGCAGACGCAGTGTTCTATAAAGTGGACCGATGACCTGGTGAGCGTTGCAAAAATTCAATGTTCAATTTAATACATTGTTGAATTTGCTAACATGTTACATAACTAACAAAGTATCTAGCTAGATACAAGTAGTTATCCAAACTCTACAAAGGATCCTGTAACTTTTGAAAACCGTTTTCGTTGATTGCGCTACAATTGAACACCAGTGACCTACTTCTTGATCCAACTTGTATCTACGTTATGTTAGTACGAATTTTGTGTATTATGTCAAGAGCGTATTTCAAGAATATAGTTTTATTGATATTGGAAATATCAAATGGTACGCTATTTGTAAAACACAACGAATAATATTGGTATGGTGTCTATAATATGTATGTATTTAAAAATATATAAGTATGTTTATCAGTCTAGACAACTGATAAACATAGGTACCCATAACACAAGCTCTGCTTAGCTTGGGACTAGACGCCGTTATGTGATAGTTGTTGAATACCTATATTATTATTTCCTATTATCTATGACGGAGGAGGCAGCTCTGTAGTGTTTTTTTAAAAGTGTGACGTCAGCATAGCTGACGTCATCGATTTTATCTTCAGGATGGTCACTCATATTTGGATGTTAAAAATAAAACTTCACAAGTTATCTAACACTTCGTATATTCAACGAACAGAGTAACGACGTCACAAAGAGGTCCGTACTGTCCGGTGGCTCGAGCGAGAATGCCTCGACACCGACAGTGCGGGCCTATTTATAATGTTTCGCTCCTAAGTGGGGCGAGCACGTGTTTTAGAAAAACGAAACGAAACGTTTAAATAACAATAACAAAAACAGTTATTTGCTGTCTAACGTTAATTTTACATCGCAATGAACTTCTACTAATTTTTAGGGCTTTTTAATTACAAATCTTAATGATTTAAATCACAAACTATTGTTATTGCGCCGACATCTATTATTATGGTAATAGCAAAGCACAAATATAAACGTCAATATAATTTACTAAGAAACTAAACATAAATTTTATTCAAAATTAATAATAAAGGCTGTCATTATTAGTTTTCCAAAACTACCCTCAAAATATAGTTTAAGAGGTGTTAAAGTTTTTCTGAAAATTTTCTCGCAAATTACTTCTATAATTGTGTGGAGTAAACTTTGTACTCTTAGATGCCTTTTTATTGGCAAATTATATTTCGATATTTCTTTATTTATTTTCTGTATTACTATGTATCCTAGACATAATTTAAAAAAATCGCTAGATTTAAGTACATTGATGAGCGGTCGGCCCCCTCCTTTGCTAGCATTACTACCTCGCTGAAGGAGGCGACCGCATGCTACTCCTCCTCGCTGCGGTAACCAGTAAAAGCAGGAGAAGGGATGGAATGATTTTCCAACAAAATAATAAGTTTTTCTCAAGTTTAATATAACCTTTCAAGTATAAACTGAAATTCACTCAAAATCAATTAATCAAATTAATGGTTTGTATCGAAGCACAAGTGCCTACCTTTTACGCCCTTTAAAAGGTAAATTGACCCTCATAGGGAAACTGGTGCTAAAATAAACAAAGGCCATTGAACTCGTTTAAACAAAACAGCTCACTGTGCAAAACGTAATTTTAAAATATACTTGTAATAATTATACACTGAGTAGATTATACAAATTATACATGTACTCGTACTGGGTAAATTAAACCCCATCTGTTTAGTTAGTGTCGGGGCAAAGTTTCTTGTTTATTATTCTCAACAAATTACACACGTAGATTTATTACAAACACGTCGTTCTGTATTTTATGAAAAGTGTTTTAATGTAAAGTTTTCGCGTTGTGGCTGCGAATAATGGCAACAACTCATACGTTAGTTTTTGCTACAAAGTCAGCAGAAGCAAATTATTTACAATAATATTAAACTGGACCCATAATTCTGCAGTTTGCTACTTTGAAAATCCGGATTTATATCACGTAGCGTAGTGTTTAATTTTGTAAGTTTTTTTTGACGCCCAGTACTTTCATCACCATCATTTCAGTCGAAAGACGGCCACTGCTGGACATATACCTCCCCCAAGCGCCGCCACAAAGACCGGTCCTGTGCATTTTGCATCCATCGGATACCAGCAATGATGACCAGGTCATCGATCCACCCTGTGGGAGGTCTTCCAACGCTGCGTCTTCCGGTACGCGGTCGTCACTCCAGAAGCTTTTGGCCCCAGCGGCGATCCGTTCTGCGCGCAATGTGTCCTGCCCATTGCCACTTAACTTTGGCGATTCTTTTCGCTACGTCGGCAACCTTGGTTCTCTTGCGGATATCTTCATTTCTGATTTGATCACGCAAGAATACTCCGAGCATAGCCCTTTCCATTGCTTTTTGAGTGACTTTGAGTCTTCTTATGAAGCCCAGTACTTTAAATAATAATACTTAATATAGGAACCCTTGATGTTATCTAGATTGATTTTATCACAGAATTTAGGGACATATTAAAGACCAAGAGATTGTGTGACTATTTTAATTTCATGTGCTGCAACCTTATTATGTAGCATGTCCTGAATTCGAATGGGGCCAAGGGTTCGCGGCTGAAAGGAAGGCTCTGTTTCTGGTATATATGGCAATATAGGAATGGGGTAGGTTGTTAAATCAGTAAGAGCCTGACACTGTTTCCCGCTCCGTTCAAGGGTGTGATTCGTCATTAGATGATGGAAAAACAAAAGAAACCCTATCGCTACGCAAAACGATAACAGACAACAGGATAGACAGGCATTTTGGCGCTTGTTAAAGACCTACAAATGACAACGGAATAAACGGCTTTACGTGTTTTCCGAGGCATGAGGTGTCAGTAATGTTCTACACAAACTTAGCTGGCTACAGCTGGATATTAATACAGATTAACATCAATTAATAACTATGCTCGGCCGCTCACGTGCTTAATGCGGCGATTATACCAAGTCCATTGAGACTGTATAGTTACACGGACGGTGTTCACGGGCAGTTAGGTAATTAATCATGATTGATGCATAGGCGTGAATTACTACCCACGCGGTTTGTCAATTCAGCACCTTCTGTTCAACAGGTGATTCGTAGGTAAACCAATTGGTAATGTATGATTATTTGCGATGTAATTTTAGGGATATAAATATGTTAATGATTTGATTGCGAGCGGAATAGCGTGTCAGATTTTTACTGACATGTCTTCATGCTCCTGTGTTCTTCAATCTGGGACCATACGTTTTCTTTTCAGAAGCTTCCCGTGGTCCCTGTGGATCACATCTGTTTTGCTGATATGACTTAGGTTAACGGACGGTGAGCTACCCATTGTTCGTTGTTCACAAGCTCACGCCTACACAGCGACGGCGTCGTTAACTAAGTTATGGTAATGGCGACAGAATAGTTTACTATCTTATATCCAGTTGCTGGTTAATCTTATTATTCAAAATTATCTTACTAATATTATAAATGCGAAAGTTACGATTTTTTGATGTTTGTTACTCAATCACGCCAAAACGGCTGGACAGATCTATATGAAATTTGGCACAGGCATAGGATACACTCCGGAATAGGACATAGGCTTTTTATCCCGGAAAACATAAGGTTCCTGTGGGATATACAACTTCTTATTTTGGTTTCGTTACTCAATCATGCCAAAACGGCCTAATGAATCTGTATGAAATTTGGCCCAGGGATAGAGTATACTTCAAAATAGCACATATATTACTTTTTATCCCGGAAAAAGGTTCCCGTGGTTTATACAACTTCTTATTAGGCAACCCCAATACCACGCGGGCGAAGCCGCGGGCAAAAGCTAGTTAAGTATAAACCTAAATTGTATGTAGAAAGTATTACCTCTTTGTGATAACTGGCTCTAAGAAAGTTTTAGGTGCGATTTGGCCCTCCATTGTCCAGACCTCGAGTGCCTTCTGTTTTATTTTATTTTTAGCTCAGCAAAGATGTTATCATAGATCTTATCTAACGCCAAAATATTTATTACTGTTGGCTTCAACACCGAAACTGAAAGCCATCTACATTTATGAATGTTTTATGAACAAATTGATTGATTATATTAGCTGAAGAACAAATTAAATTAATTTAATAAATATTCGGGTCGTGGAGAACATTACATTAAAGTGATGAATTATTCAGTTGTAGATGATGGATGGCAATTTATTTTGAATTTTTAATAACATCATGATGAACGTGTACAGCATTTGCAATTTACCATTATTACGTTATAGTTACTCTTAATAAAAACATCTAATTAGTTTTTGAACTTATAAGTTTTCAGTAAACAAAACTCGACCTACTACATAACAAAAATATGTGTGTAGATATGTATATATAAAAATAATACAAGTAGGACGACGAACAAACCGCAACAATAACGCTTTTTTATGCACCCACCATATTATCTATTGACCACCGAGAATGCCTGAGGAATTAAGTCCGCCTTCGTACTTTGTGTTGCATTAAATAAATAAGTACCTATTTATTATTAATATGTAAAAAAACTCGTATAATTATAATTAAAAAAAAAACAAGTGTTTGAAGTGCATATATATAATTTAAATAAAAAAAAGAAGTTCTCAAAAGAACTACTGAGAACCTTTTCTGTTTTACGTCTGGTAAATAACTGTCATGCCTATAAAAGGTAGACAATCCATACTATTTAGAATAACATCTAGAAAAACTAAAACGTTCTCTATCTAGAATAAGTTAGACTCACCCATTTTTAGTTTTTCCAGTTGCTCCACTGGTACGTCCTGTAACAAAAAGAATGCTTTGTTAATTATACATAGAATAGGCTCCAGATCCACCTACACTTAAAGCCTTACATGATATTACACTCAGGATCATTACCACTATTACCTCCTACGTAATGTTAGTTTGAAAATAAAACGAGGAAAAGCGGAGTTTTAGGGTTTATCTTAGGCTGTGTGCAGACCTAAGTCAAGACTGACAGACGTAGGCATCAAAGTATAAATAAAAAAAAAATACTAAAGAGAAAATTGTAACGATAAGAACGAAACTGTTTTCTATCTTGTTTTTTTTTTATTATGGGAAATCATTCAGTGACTCCCGCCTCTCATTATGTTTCGACCCTTCTGGGTCCCTATGATTTACTGTCTCCTTAAGTAACACTTTACATGAATGGACGGCGAGCGACCTATTTCTCGCCGTCGGCAAGCCTGCGCCTACGGTGGCTGGCTGTGGCAATATTATAAAGAAATACAAATGATGACACGGTTGGCGCACAGTAAATAACATCGAGTGTTAAGTTAATTTTTATCTCGTAAAAGTGTTCAGCCCCTCTAGGGCCCCTGGCCAAGTTAAAATCGTTTCCTTTAGAGTTAGCGCTTGTAGATAGCCACGCCCCCTTTGTTGAGATGACGTTCGAACAAGGGAATTGGGGGCTTGGCCAACTACAAGCGCTAACTCTATACGATTGTAACTTGGCTAGGGGGACAGTTATTGTGGATAAGTGAGCAATAGAAATACATAGTAAAGAATAACTGAATTCAGCTACGTGAGCAATAGCAATACATAGTAAAGAATAACTGAATTCAAGTTTGGTGTGCGCACTGTCTTATGAAGAACCTAGGGCATCTAATAATAGTCCTACGCACACTGTGTGGGTCGAGTAATGGCATATCCAAGCTCTTTAATTACTTACTAGTGTATGTATGGAAATGTGGATGTTAAAGGTCATGATGGCGTCATGTTGTGTTCGCTTTAGATACATTCTATTCGATTGATTTTGATTACAGAATCAGAATGAATAGATTTATTTCCCTAGAGTAATTTAAATTTATTTAGAATGAAACAATACAACAATATTAATTATCTCAAAATAGTTGAGAGAAGACTCGACAAAACGGAAGGCAGAGAGCAAAAGAGCGTATATTATGTAGTCAATATGACAAAGTTACTTTTTATGAATTAAAAAAAATCAGTAAATGCATTTTTAAACGAACGACATATCATAATATCGTGTTTTATTTAAAAGTTACTAGACTGGAGGACAGTTGAAATGTCTTAAGGCCATGCTCTTTTTCTGGTGATGTTGCAATACTCGGATTGCCCTAAGGTGGTCGTCCGTGGACGGTGGGTCGTTTAGTCAGTGGAAGTCTTTAGGTCGGTGTTCAACTTTCGCATAAACTGTTGGCTCCAGAAGGACCCTCAATCCTTAATTCGACCCTGCTGGGTCCCTACAGTTGGCGAGAACTACTCGAGGCGCGCGGGAACAGTGCGCGCCATTGTCGTCTTAGGCTCTGTCCGGACGTTTACCGAATGGGCGGACAGCGAGCTACTCTTTGCTCGCCGTCCGCAAGCCCCCCTGCAGTGACCAGTGTTGTACTTAGTGTCCAACTTGTGACCTTTTTAAAATATGTTTGGGAAAAAATTTAACATGGTGTAAAAATTATTGGATTCGATTCAGTTTCTGAACAAAGTATATTCAGGTTTGATAAACTAAAAAAATAGTTGTATATCATGGTGACATATTTAGACGCTTAATAATATCATTAACAATTTCCTTGCCATTGTTCTTTTTGTAATAGGTATTATTATATAGATAATTAAATTCATGAATGGAAGTTGGTTTGAATTTAATAAATAAGGACCTAAAATAACTAAGAAGTTTATTTTATGTGACTTCAATGTTTAACAACGATTTGAACTAGCCCTTGAACTTTGCGTGACCTCTGACTGTTGACCTAATTTATGTCATTCGTTTATGAATCAAATCAAATCAAATCAAATCATCTTTGTTGTAGACTATAGGTATACATCATAAATACAGGTTTTACATAATTAAAATAAGTTCAGCTATGTCCCGCCGTTGAGGCATACAATAATAAAATACAAATCTGAAGTTAAAACACAATTAGTCACTTTAGTCTCGATACATTATTAAAATATTCCAAATTATAAATACATACAAAGTCAATTCATATATGATTGTTGTTGTGAATTTCAAAATAAAAAACTATTATGCATTATCTTGACTGGCTTGTTGGTCTAGTGGTTAGTGGCCCTGACTGCTATGCCGGAGGTCGTGGGTGTGATTCCCACCCTAGACAAATGTTTGTGTGATGAGCACAATCATTTGTTCTGTGTCTGGGTGTAATTTATCTATAATATGTACGTATTTAGAAATATATACGTATGTTTATCACTTGTCTAGTACCCATAACACAAGCTCTGCTTAGCTTGGAAATAGACGATGTTGTTTGACAGTTGTGGAATATATATCGTATGTATTATCAAAAGCTAATAAATAAAATTCAAAAGCAGCCTTTGATAACCTTCAATGTTGGCCGTGAACGTGAGACTTAGAAAATGCGAAAGAAATACTATATTTATAAGAAAAAGTTTATAAGTAATACTATTTTTATTCATTAACCGACTACTTTTACTCTTAGAAGTTTTCTTTTCAAAACGTTTGCGCCATAAAACTCGTTCTTTATGAAGATAAGATATACCAGCGGTCTTACGGAATTCTTTGAGTTCTATCTGCATTGTCACGCTTTGCTGTTCATCGAGTTATAAAGTTAATGAAAATGTCTTGAATTGTTTTAGACTAAGATCTTGATAAACTTCTTTTATTAGTTTTTAGTTTAAAAGATTATCTTTAATTTGTAGAAGAACTAACACGGTGGTATCCTTATGATTTAGTTTAAATAAACAAATTTTAAAAAAAGTTGCCCCACACTAGGATATTTTTCCATTGTTTGTAAATATCACATTATTATTTTAAGTTCGTATATACTCGTACCTATTAAGCTATTAAATATTTTTTAGTATAGCTGTTAGTAAGCAGGTTAGTTCTAATTGGTATTAGTGTAGGTACCTAGTTAATTTACAAAATAATTAAATCAATAAAAAATCATAAAGGTAAGTTTAGGTAGGGTTTAAACCTTAAGTTACCTATCCCACCCTTTTATTAGCTTTTCAAAGGTCAGGTAACTTAAGTCACAGACTATACACATGCAATCAAAAAAGGTTAGAAAATAGTGCACTGTTAAAAACTTTGATAAATAGAAAAAGAATATTAAGAAAATGCGAACAAGTGGATCATCCAATGATATTCTAATGATAAATACAAATAGGATATCCAGATTACAAACAATAACATCGAAACTGCCATCACTCATCTATCTCAACAAAACGATGAGTTTCGGAAGAAAATTGAATTTCTTGAGTTGCAAGGAAGAAAGGATCGTGAGTACATTGCTATATTGGAGGACAAGATCGAAGATTTGCAAAGAATCAATAGAAAATCCTGCATCGAAATAAAAAACGTCCCTAAAAAGCCGCAAGAGAATAATGTTGACTTGGTAAATATGGTCACGAGTTTGGGAAAGCACTTAAGCATTGAGATGGACTCACGTGATGTCAAAGATATTTACCGTCTGCCTAGTAAGAAGGCGGGTATTACGAACTCTCCTATAGTTGTGGAACTAAACTCTACGTTGTTAAAAACAGATTTATTGAAAAAGGCAAAGTCGTTTAATATTAAAAACACCATTAAACTTCAGGCAAAACATCTTGGGATTAGGAGTGATGCTGAGGTTCCAGTTTTTATATCAGAACAATTGACTCCTAAGAACGCCCGACTATTTTTCTTGGCTCGAGACCTGGCCAAAACCAAGCAGTACAAATTTTGTTGGACTGCTTTTGGTCGTATTTTGGTCAAAAAGGATGAAAAAGCCCGTACGATCGTTATAAGAAGTGAGGCCCAGGTACACCACTTGATGCAAGAAGCATGACTAATATGCACTTATCCTAAATTAACTTTTATACGCTTAGCTTTGTTTCTGTCTAACAGTTTTTTCACTAAATTAATTTCTAAATTGTACAGATCTATTTCAAATTGTAATTATTGTAACCAAATTTGGCTCTATTATACACATTTAAACGTTTTACACACGATCCATTCCACTCTAAACTCACATAACATACAACTTTCTCACTTAACACGAACGACACAACGCTCACACACGAACCTTCTTTATTTAGTGCCTAGTATACCTATAAACTCATATATATACAAATATACTTGTGCGATATTTAATTGTAAATATGTGAAGGCAGACGCCATACGACTATTACGCTTCGGCCTAAAACTTGAGAAAACAAAATCGTTTACTCTAATCAATAATGGATAGTAACCTACGTAACTTGCGGGAATTGGATTCTGCTGATATTGCCAATTCTGCTATACTTGATATTGCACATTTTAACTCTTACGTACTCTATAATCATCACAACCTGACCGTCTTGACTCAAAATATAAGGAGTATATATGGTAACTTTGACGATCTTCAAATAACAATGTCTCAAATTGGAGTTGAAGTGGATGTTTTGGTTTTGACTGAGTGTAGATTAAACGCTAACAAACAAATACCTGAGTTAAATAATTACACCTCGTTTAAGACATCCAAACACTTAAACCAAAATGACGGAGTAGTCGCCTATGTGAGAAACTGCCACTTGCCTCAGGCTACTGAAATTGATTTGACTTATGCCTCTGCTTTGCAAATTATAATTCCTAATTTCACCATCATTGGTATCTATCGGTCACCATCCAAACCTTCCGCAGACAGCTTCATTGCCTCGCTTGATAAACACCTTCAATCAATTGAATCACATGGGGATACCATAATTACAGGAGACATAAATATAAATTTAATCGGAAAACCAGCAGAAACATCACAAGCACGTAATAATAGACTAAATTATTTAAACATGGCTGCTTTACATGGTTTTCTCCCGGGACATTGTCTGCCTACCAGGGACGACAGCTGTTTGGATCACATGCTTTTAAAACTAGATAAAACTAAAAACTCAGCTTTCGTAGCAATTTTAAACACGTCTGTAACTGATCATTCAATGGTACTCCTAAACATGTCTCACACACATAAGCCTAAAAATTCTGTCAGAACTAAAACAGTGATCAACTTTGAGAGTGCCTATAGACAACTTCTGACTGTGGGAGTTTCTAGTCTAGATGCACTCAGAGACCCAAACAGTTTAGCAGACGCGATGATAGACGCGATCAGATCATCTCTCCTCCAAAACACCAAGGTTTTCTCAGTTTCTAGCTCTAAACGTACCCTGAAACCCTGGATTTCCACGGGAGTCCTTAAATGTATTAGATTTAGAAATAAATTACAGTTACAGTTGAGGATGGACCCTTTTAATATTATTCTGAGAGTTACATATAGGCGTTATCGTACATTTTGCTCTAATCTTATCAGGAAACTCAAAAGAGAATACTATAAGAAACAAATTTTATCTTCCGTGAAAAATCCCAAGCTTCTTTGGCAACGAATAAATGACATAACCCATTATAAAAAACCTAAAACATCTAACACACACTTACTTCAGATAACACCACATCCTCTTGACTCGTTGAACCGTGTAAATCACTTCTTCGTATCCATTGGGAAAACATTGGCCGATGAAATCATGACTCTAACTGTACAAAACCATAGATCTTCTTTTGTCCCCGTAGTTACAACATCTCAAACCAACTCGTTTGTGTTACTGGATACAGATCCGGCCGAAGTGGATAGTACACTCATGGCACTTGATTCGACAAGTGCTACGGGGTGGGATGGCATATCCGTGAGCTTCCTTAAGCTGGCCCGAGACCTTGTGGTTCCACTCATTTGTAGGTTAACTAATCTGTGTTTTGAAACAGGCATTTTCTGTAATGCGCTGAAACGTTCCATAATCACGCCTGTGCACAAGGATGGAGACAAGAGCGATGTCAATAATTATCGACCAATCTCTGTTTTAACCTCAATTTCAAAAATAATAGAGAAGATTTTAAGCAGAAGACTAGTCAATTATTTGAATAAATTTAACCTTCTTTCAGATTCTCAATATGGTTTTAGGCAGGGTCGGTCAACTCAGGACGCTATCATAGCTCTAACGTCTGAAATCACGGATAAGGTAGACAAGGGATATAAATGCGCCGCGGTATTTTTGGACTTGAAAAAAGCTTTCGATACCGTGTCTGTACCCATACTTTTGCGAAGACTTGAGGCTGTTGGAATTAGAGCTAAAGCACTTTCTCTTTTTAAAAGTTACCTCCAGGGAAGGAGACAACAGGTTAGGATAGGCGAATTGTATAGCAATGAGGAAGAGGTTAGTTTCGGTGTTCCACAGGGCTCCGTACTCGGCCCGCCGCTGTTTCTGGTGTATATTAACGAGCTCAGTAACCTACGAAGCAGTGGAGGGAAAATATTTTCTTATGCTGATGATACGGCTATTGTCTATATTGGCAGGACATGGGAAGAGGTTCAGAGTAAGGCCAAACAGGGATTAGTCATTGTGGATAGATGGCTGAAAGAAAATCTGCTAACCCTCAATATTGCCAAAACCAATTATATCTGTTTCTCTCCTAGTGCTAGGTCTAAGCCGGGAACTAATTTCAAGATCCGTATTCACACCTGTGTAAGCGGTTTAGAACCGAATTGTGACTGTAGTCCCATCAAGCAAGTGCAGTCTACAAGATATCTAGGTGTCATAGTCGACGGGTGTCTAACGTGGCACTCGCAGGTCGAGGTTATTATGTCGCGAGTCAGAAAATTTATATGGATTTTTAAAAACCTAAGACATGTGATGCCTCAAAAGACACTCAACGACATTTACAAGGCACTTGTGCAGTCGGTACTCACATACTGCGTGCCGGCTTGGGGAGGTACCACCAAAACTAAATTTCTCGAGCTGGAAAGAGCACAAAGGTCACTTTTAAAGGTGATGTATTTCAAGCCGTTCAGATTTCCCACAACGGATTTGTATACGATTAGTGGCCTGTTATCAGTGAGAAAATTATACCTTTTAAACCTAATACTCTATCTACACAAGCATATTCCAGTCAACCAGGAAACACAGTCCAGAAGGCGAAAAGACACCGTGGCTAACTCCTTTGGAGTTCACACAGTTTTTGCGAGGCGTCAGTACGTTTGCCAGTCAGCCTACATTTACAACAAAGTAAATGCGGCACTACATTTTCACCTGGAGGTCTCGCAAAAATGCAAAGACGTTATAACCGAGTGGCTACAATCTCTTACATACGACGAAACAGAGCAGATTTTGGCTAGACTTGTTTGATTACTGTCATCTTATTTATTATATGGCATACGGCATTACATGGTATACAAAAAAACACACACAAACACACCATCACACGAACACATAATCACACTAACACACCATCACACAAACACACCATCACACACACACACACAAGGTCACATGTATAATTGATTACAATGAGCCTCATTAAAAATATAAAGTAAACTACACTTTTAACTATAATTTTAGAATTTTGAATTTATTCATGATTTAATTATTTATTTTTGATGTCATAATTATTATTTTTGATTTTTATTTCAATCTTATTTTGACTTGTCACCCCTATTGTAATCAAAATTTTATTGTAATTTTATTTTGTTTTTAATTTGTATCTTAATTTTAAGTCTGATTTATATTTTAATTTTGTTTTTGTTTTAGAATTTGATTTATTATTTAATTTAAATTATTATTATTAATTTTAATTTTGTTCATGTAATTATGGTCTTAATCTGATATGGTTTTAAGTTTTAATTTTATCTTTAATGTCTAAGTCTCAATAGTGTTAACTACTTCAGGGGAGGAGCGAGACAATCCCGACACAAGTGTTTTTAACCACTTACTGGGGCTGTTTCATTCACATATATTATGTAATGAAAATCTAAGAGGCTAAATAAACATTTTTAATTTTTTTTTTTTTTTATAAATAATTTTTATTTTGTAAGTATGTTTTAACAAACTCTTTTACACGTCAATTTTTTTTTCGTCTTTTGATACTAGATGAGGTCAATAATAATAATAATATAATTTCGGATTTAATATAATTTCTATAATAGGTATTTCATAAAAAAAAACACAAAGAGTGGTAATGTAATGTAATGGTAACATACTCCTATGTATAACGAAAATAAAAACAAAGTAACGTAAACACTCCTGAGATTTGTTGAAAATTCAAAATATTATTTGATTTTCTAGTCATATTTTTAATAAAATTCATTGAGTCGCACGAGACTTTCTATGCGAAATATTTATATAAGTGACTCTCCGTTGTCCTTATTATTTTATAACGTGTCAACTCATTAAATTTTTTAGAAACGTCTTTACTAAAGTTGTACCGAAGAACTTAACAATTGTAAATCACACTAATATAATAAAAGAGAAAATATTGTATCTGTTTGTTAGTTACTCCTTCATAAGCGAACAGCTCACTGGATTTTGATGAAATTTCGCACATGAGTAAACCATAATCTTGAAATAGGTAATCATCCAATGACTTATCTCGCTTATATCGCATATCTACGATTACACCCACGTTCATATCTCTCTCTTTACCCCATGTTCGAGAAGTTCGCATGTCCCTTTCGGAAGTAAAACCATGGCCGCAATAGACTTCTGCCCTGCTGGGCCTCTACGGTTTGGCTGACATCTCTTTAGGACGATGAAACGCCGTCGACGTTTTGGCTCTTTCTAGACGGTTACCGGAGACGGTGAGCTACCCATTTCTTGTCGCCCACAAGCCCAACCATACCGTGGCTAGAAATAGCGATCGGATCCCGGCGGCTGCGCCATGAGACATTCGCTCCCTCACGCGTGACGTCGCCTTCTTCACTAGCATTACTGTTTCACAGAAGGAGGCACTACGGACCATGGCCTATACCAGACCTGGCGCGAGCGGTCACCGCCGCCAATCGTCTCCACGAAGACATGGTGCTCCGCCCAAGCGATATATGTGGCCTTAGAATATTATCGACTTTAAGTCAGGCAATACCGCTAAATTTATTCACTATTACCAGCCTTTTTTAATCTTACCATTATTGGGACTCAGGCCTCCTCTTTAGGAGAGGGGATTGGGCGTAATCCACCACGCGAGCAAAGTATTGTAGTCGAAGTTCGAATTTTTGGTTCAGGGACATGCCGGTTTCCTCACGATGTTTTCCTTCACCGTTTTGAGAGCAGTGGTGATGAAAAAAATTACACAAAGTAATGCGACTGACTAGATTTATTTTATTATAGTTATGTTATTATAAACCTTTGAGTACATACTAAAATCATTATAATATTGGACAACTATCATACAACGCTGTTTAGTCCCAAATAAGAGAACTGGTTTTTAATATAAACCAGTGTTATTCCAACTACATTAAATGAAGTTCAAAGCCATTGTGTTTCAAACTTTATTGCGTTTACTAGGGTAGAGTGTTCAAGCAACATATTTGGAGCGCAAAATTTACTGCAATAGCTTTTCAAGGTTTATGGCATGAATTAGCAGTTATTTGTGGAATTACGCTGAAATTAATTTTTAATTAATATTATCTTTATAAATTAAATTCTTTGTATTATCGTTCGTTCTTCGAATGGGTCATGATCTCTACGAAAAAATTTCTGGTGGACTATATTTCGCCTATGGTCTCCGGTGTAGCACGGATTTGGTGGTTTGTTTAGGTATTTGTAGTAACTAAGTATTTATACCTTTGGTTGCGGGATTATTAGTAAGAGTCAAAGGACAAATAAAATAACATATGTGGGCTTTAGTTAGTAAAAGTCTGACATTCTTTCTCCCTTCATTCTGTGCGAAGCGAAAAAAGACTAGACTTTTGTTTTCTTATCCGATAACTTTAAATAGTCGAGTATTTGAAAGCTATTAGTTCGACTTAAGGCGTCCTTTTGTTATGAAGTGAGACTTGAATTAACGAGAGGCGACTGTAGACATTTCACTGTTATATTATCATATAACTGTCTACAGTAGACTATTTTTGTCGCAGTCAGTATATCCACAGTTTTCCCTATAAAATGACCTAGTGGTAGTCCTTAGGGTAATAACTTAAATCCTGTTCATTTGACCGTCTGACCCTGGTCCGTACGAAGGCCACACAGGCTACGCAACATGTGTTTTCCAGAGCCAAGGCTAGCTCGCTCCCGGCGATACAGATAATAATATTTTTAGCTTTTCATGGGACAATATGGCGTATATGGTATGAAGGAAATTAGTTTCCATTTTCAAACCTTATTAGAAGTGAGAGCGTACGTGTTTTACAACCTAAAGTAATAATTTAATTGTTGTACAACATTTATTTATTTATTTATAAAAACTTTATGCACATAATAAGTACAAAGGCGGACTTTAATGTGTTAATACTTTTTATGACCCCTTGACACCCAAGCGAGCGCCGGCGCTCGCGGGTACTATAGCGAACGCCGGCGTTCGCGGGTAATAAAGGAAACTATAAACGTACAATATTTGTTTTTTTTTTTGTAGGGTATTTTGATATTTATCCAAGAACGTAAAAAAAAGTTTTTATAGATAAATAACTTTCCGTTAATACCCGCGAACGCCGGCGTTCGCTATAGTACCCGCGAACGCCGGCGTTCGCTGTATGGCTGAGGAATTAAACATTGTTCCACACTAAAAATAATTCCTATGAATTTTGTTGGTTTTTTTATATGCGAAATCAAAACCTACTATGTTTTTGATAAATAAATATTTTTATTATTTATTATATTATATTAACGCCTTCGTTCTAGGAACCCGGCGTTTTATGCACAACCCATTGCAGACTACTCGAGCTCGATTTGGACGGATATTTTACAGCCAGAGCTAGTTATTGCTCGCCGTCCGTATTCGTGAATGCACCCATAATATAAGACGTAGCTCGTTCTATATTGTGGGTGCGTTTATATACATGTAACACACACATATACAATAACACATATATTTAAGACACCCGGGGTCGGAACCATCTACAAATTGGAAGACCAAACAAATATTTGTTCTATGCTGGATACAATTCCACGATATGCAGAGCAGCAGTGAATCCCTCAACCACTGCGTCAACAGTGCTGTCATAGTATTGATTGTATCACATAGTAACAATATTGCTATAAGAAAGTAAATTACATTAATAATGACATTGTTAACATGTTTACCTTTGTAGGCACCGCAGCATTATTTGGTATAATAGAGCAATTATTTTATATTAGGTACTGTGAGTTTGAATAACGAAGTATTCTAGGAAACAGGGACGAAGGATCAGGGAACAAACCTTATTACTTATTAGTGAGTGCTCCGTCGTTTGTACAGCATCGGTACTTTCGTACGTAGGTTTGTAGATACTTGTACAATCTTGATACCTCAGCGAAATGCGATAGGTAAGGTAAAGGTACTTTTCCTGACACCCTTTGTTGTTTTGCGTTTTATTTGGTTTGTTTTTGTTCTGCTACCACAAACACAAAGGTTAATATTTAATACAGATTTAGAAGACAACCGAACCCGATGTCCTCGATGGCGCGTAGTATTCCACGCACTCTTCAGAGTGATGCAAAATCGAAGGGGGCCCAGCAGGGCCGAAGCTTACTACAAGTGAAATGGGTGGAACTCTGAAAGGGAAACCTGTGTTTCTAGAATGCAAAGGTCAACCGAGTATAGTTAGTAAAAGTCTGACATACCCTCTTGCACCACCTTAGAGCGGAAGAACTGATTAGATGATATCACGCTAAAAAAATACTGGTCTGCTTTGAAAATTTTTAAAGTTACTGATATAGGCATAATGAAGGGAAACTTTAACCTTTTAATACCGTAATTGGAGGCAGGCTCAAGAGTTTAAATTTTAAATCGTAATTATGTGTAGATATTATAAAAATAATTTCTTAGCAAGTAATCACAATATAATCAGTCTAATTGATGAAGAATTCCTATTTATAAGTAGGTGTAAGCGAATATATCTACTGTGATGTCTGAAATCCCAACACGCCCTGGCATGTTAAATCTGCTCATAATTAATAATATCACGTTATTAAAAATACGTTACGTTACGAAAATAGTACCTATATAATCATTGAACGCAAGCATCCGTACTTAACACACCAACACTTCAATCTATTTATACTTCAAGATATGAAATTTCCAAAGGTCAAAAAACACGTAAAAAATAAATCAAAATTCCATCTTCATCATCGTAGAAGCAAATAAGATAATTACATTGAGTCGACGAAAACACCAAAATATCCTTCGCTAAAGTAATATAAACCTATTTGCATGTTGCGAGAACCACTGACATGAATATTAAGGAGAACCTATTTGTGAAGGGCCCTTTTATTTTAGGCTTTAGGGCTTCTGCTATTAATTTGTTATTCAAGGGCATTGCATTGGCTTTACTTGCTTTTAACCGTTCTTCTCCATAGGAAACGACTAATTTAGAATCGTGCACTAGCTTCTGACGTTTTATAAGTGCCTATGTAGGCCTATGTGAAATAAAAATATTTGAATTTTTGCCCTTTGGGTCACTTTAAGCTTTCTGATGTGGCCCATTGTGAGCGACGTACTACCTCTTATCAATTGCTTTGTCTGCGTGACACTAGAGTGTAAGAACAACACCCTAGATAGTAAGTATCTTGGTAGAGGTGTGCCCCGCGTGGGAAGAGCATCGCCGTGTTCTCGTGGAGGCTATCGGAGGCGGCGATCTCTCGCGACGGGCCTTGGTAGAGGCCATGGTCCAGAGCGAGGAAGAGTGGCAGGCGGTCGCGTCCTTCTGCGAAGCAGTAATGCTAGCAAAAGAGGAGGCCGACCGTATCAGGCAAAGGCAACGTCGCTCACGCCACAGCCGTCGCCGCCGTGACTCCGATCCCGATTTTCGGCCACCGTAGACGAGGGCTTGCGGACGGCGAGCCATGGGTAACTCGCTGTCCGCCTATCCGGTAAGTGTCCGGACCGAGCCCAAGTCGTCGACGGCGCGCACTGTTCCCGCGCGCCTCAAGGAGTTGTCAGCAACTGTAGGGGCCCGGCAGGGTTAAAGCCTTCTGTGGCCTAGGATTGATGCGAAAGCGGAACACCGGGGCCCTGGAACTAAGGCAGGAAGGAAAGGTGGGTCGTTTAGTCAGTAGAAGTCTGACACAGTCTCCCGCTCCGCCCAAGAGCGGGATTCGTCATTTGATGATTTTTCTCACCATAAAAAAAAAGATAGTAAGTATCCTATTCCAGGTAATATTCTACCCGTGAGCCAAACTTCACTCAAATCTATAAGTACCTACACATCCATACAAAATTTTGCTTTTGTAATATTATTGTGATTAAAATCTGTTTTCACAAAAAAACCTTGTGGCGCTGAAGTATAAAATTGGGGTACCCATAGCCACTTCAAGGGTACCCAAAAACTGAAGTATTTCAAGTACGTACTTAAGACACGAA
This sequence comes from Mythimna loreyi, assembly GCA_029852875.1. Taxonomy (NCBI): domain Eukaryota; kingdom Metazoa; phylum Arthropoda; class Insecta; order Lepidoptera; family Noctuidae; genus Mythimna; species Mythimna loreyi. Next base: position 13,833,204 of record CM056787.1, read on the forward strand.
TCGAAAAAAATCACGATGTCGAAAATGCCAATTCTTTTATCAATAAGATACCCGCTTTTGCGTCAACTGTTTTAAATTTCAATGAGTATCATTTATTTCTGTCCTTTTGTATGGCAGTGAAGCGTGGCCTGTACTTGAGCGGCACAAGCAGAGCCTGCGTGTCACGGAAATGAATATGCTGCGCTGGATGTCGGGAGTGTCGCGGAAAGACCGCATTAAAAACTCCCGCATCCGGGGCAGCCTTCAGGTCCGTGACATAGCGGATAAACTGCAGGAGGGTCGCCTACGCTGGTATGGCCACGTTTTACGAAAACCGGCAGACTACGTGGGTAACAGATGCCTCGCCATGCCGCCTCCGCCGGGACCCGGAAAACGAGGAAGGCCTAAGAGGCGTTGGATCGACGTCGTAAGAGACGATATGCGTGTCAATGGGCTTACGGCAAAGGACGCGAAAGACCGAGCGAAGTGGAGGAGTTTGAGTTGGAAAGCGGACCCCGGGCACCGAGGTGAAAGCCAAGGAAGCAACCGGGACTAACGCTGAGATGATGATGATGATCATTTATTTTTGGATTCCCTATCTACATTTAAATTTATTTGATTCGTTCGCAATGCTTATTATTCTCAGATATATAAATAGAATTGTAATTTATTGTAAGTACAAGTTTTGTAAGCCTACTTAACGTATTTTAGTACATTCCTTTGTTATATTGTAACAATGAACATTTCTGAAAATAGATTTCAACACCAAAATATGTTCCGGCAAAATATAAATGTATTTTCCATATTTAGTTTCCCTTCTTGATAGGTATACGACTATTTTTGTATTGTTGTACCTTCTTGATCGCAAAATGGTACGGGTATGGTGGTACCTAAGTAGGTATTCTTCGCCGGTTTATGTGAAACTGTTACCGCGGCTCTAGGAATAAGGCAAGGAAGGAATGGGGTAGGTTTTTTAGTCAGTAAGAGTCTGACACTGGTCTCCGGGTCCGCCCAAGAGCGGGTTTCATCATTCGATGATTTTCACCTACCGTAAAAAAAGAAAAACAAGTCTTTGAGACTTATTCTTTTATTTTAGGTGGGTAAATCATCCAATGACGTAGCCAAAGTGTCAAACTTTTACTGACGTTTAAAAGCCTTTTAGCCTTTGGTTTTGTTTCTTAGTTATTTAATATCAAAGTTCAAAATAAAAATAGGTAAAATGTTTGTGAAATAACAAACAACGCGGAAACTCTTCCACAAACAGTTAAAAAGCGAAGAGTTGTATTTTTATTTACAAATAAAAAGGGAAAGTTACATAGATGGAATCTCTGAACAATGTTGCCATAAACAAAAGCTATTGTTGCCATTTTCAATAAAGATCGTTTCATTCGAAACTCCGCAGTTATTTTAAGAATTGTTGGTATTTAATAGGCGTTTGGACGTTTTGTGCGTGTATTTAATGTAGTTATTTTGGGAATACCCAGACAGGCCTTGAGCATAGAGGTTTAAAGTGCTTATGTGTTTATTTAGTGGAAGAACCATCGCCACATTAAAGGGTAAGGCCTCAATACAGGCTGGTGGAGTGAATTGTTCAAATATGTAGCGTAACTACTACGTATTTTAAATACGTAGTAAGTTAAGTAAAATATTAACCGTATTCATGTTTTAGGACATCTTTCATTACGACAAAATTTTGTTGAAGACTTACGGAAGAAATAAAGGGGTCACGTGTGAAAGACCGTGAGAAATACGAAAAATTAAAATTTGAAAATTAATTTGCAAATTACATCAAAATTTGCAAATTACAATGAAATAAAATAATTGTAGCAAGAACCTTGGTGGGCGCGGGGCAGCTCTAATTCAGTTCTGGCGTAACATGTATCTGGCTATGTCCAATAGTGTAATGGTTTTCCGTATTTCGTATTCAAAAGACAAAATACGAAATATGGAAAACAATGGTTTTGCTGCTATATGGGTAGGTATTATAAATGCTTTTTATTTATAAATATTTGAGAGGCATAAAAAATATACCTACTAAATGTAAAAAGTACGCTGGAATAATAGCCCCCTTTTCCATACCTATTTTTGCTACTTTGACCTTTATAGATCTACATTATTACCCACGTAGCTAAAAAAAATGCTTATTCTCACTTGGGTGTGGTTTAGTAAAAATGTACGCAAGGCAGTATTAACTTCTAGGAACCCACGCTTAGGGAGTTAACATCCAAACATTATTTACTTACATAATATATGGTTTGTTTTCACACAGGTGGGAAAAAGCAATTACCCGTAACAAAGGTAGGCGTAATTATACAGCCAGTGTTTGCTCCCTTGAGTCGAGATCGAGTTTTGTTTAATCCGTCAAGTTTTAAACTGAGAATATTCTCGATTGTAGAAGTATTATAGTGTGAAGATTGCCAAGAATGCTGAATTGAAACATGACGCTAAATACTGGACGATAAAAATATTGGAGTACGCTCCATCCGCACTCTAATGGAACCATTTTCTTAATTACTTTTGTTCATTATTTATCTACTCGTACACTTAAGTTCACTATAAGTGACAAGAAATATGTAACCAAGACTTATGTAAGTAATAATATGATTTAAATGAGTGTCCATGGGATTTCTTGCATGTTATTGTCTATAGAAAGCTTGGCAACGTGCAATTTAGCTTCATTTTATTTTAAATGACTTGGCTTTTCTTTTGTTTTTGACTAACCAACATTTATTTGAAACAAAAAAAAATATTTCAAAATGACTGGTGCTGGTGCTGATCGAAATGAAAGTTTCTGCGAATGGGACGTTTTGCGAATGGAACGTTCTACAATTAAGACATTCTACGCCAACGGGACCTTTTGGTGGCACATTCGGTGTCAGATCCAATATTTGATTAATTCAGCGAACGCCCGGCGTTCGCACACCTAATGTTCTTTGTGTCTGTAATTACAAGATCGAAAGGTTAATGACTTTTAATCTTTTCGAATTGAAACTCTATAGTTTCGACTAACCGTTGAAAGCTAACCGATAGAGCATCGTGATAGTGTTCAGAGATTGACTCCAAGTTTATCAGCAATCTAGTTATCTACCAAACTAGATTTAACAGTGATCAACTCAATATCACTTAAGACTAATGCCAATCTAGAAAGTAGTCTAGATTTTTCAAACCAATACAGGCGTCTGCCAATAATCCGAGAACAACAAAAAGTGAGACTCCGACGAATTGAGACATTGCATTTAAAAAAAAAAAACATTCCGGTTCGGTCGGTTTTCACTTAAAAATCGAAAAGGTCAAACTTCTCCCAAAGCTAACGTAGTTCCCTAAACTTAAGTATTTATACAAGACCATAAAATGATGCTACAGGACATGGATGCGAACTAAGCGGAGATCCATGTCAGATACATAGATATCCGCTTACTTCCTTTCGATTACCCTCTAAGGTACAGTTTAAAGTTTATTGCACGTAAGAGCTTGCACTCAATTGCAGTCTTTATTCACTTGAAGAGTTCCCTAGGGAATCACCAATACTTATGAAGCAAAAGTGGAATAATACATGGATATTGTTTTTCTAGCTCTAGCAAGTTTTTACATTATGTATTTATTAAATAGTTATTTTAAGGATTATTATTGTGCTTGTAGGTTTTCGTATTCAGGGATTTGCTACTACTTATGTTTTTTTTTCCCCTATTTCTACTACTTCTTTACTCTACTTCTACCACTGTTTCTATTACTTTTTCCCCAATTTCTACCACTATTTCCACTACTACTTTAATCTACTTCTACCACTGTTTCTATTACCTCTTTCCTAACTTCTACCACTATTTCTACTGTTTCGTTAATCTACTTCTACCAATGTTTCTACTATTTCTTCCTCTACTTCTACCACTATTCCTAATACTTTTAAACCTTGAATGTTAACATAAAAAAATATTTAAACACACAGAAAAGTCTCAAACCCAAAATCTGTATCAAAACAATCATTCGCTTAAACAATGCATCTAGCGTAGTGTCGTCGAAGATGATTATTTTCAGTATCAAGTTTGATTCGATCTTATGTGGCTGATTGGGTTTATGAATCAAGGTCGTTGATGGCACGTAGTAATTTTTCACGCATGCCTCGAAGAAATAAGAACAAAAATATGGTGCTAGCCGAAAATAAATTAGAATGATTGTAAAATCATGTATATTGATCTAGAAATCAAGATTTTTGTATTTTCAAGTTAGTTTTAAATATTTCAAATGAATTAAAGGCCTTCTACTTTAGCAAATCATTACAAAAGGAGGACTTTCGACTGTTTGTGTTTTGATTATTTTGCCAATTATTTATTTACAGTTCGTTAATTATTTACACTTCATCTTAATATACGAGTGATATAACAATAATGTCGTTGTTGAGTGTTTGACTAAACAGTTAATATAATAAGAAAATATGATAGAACGATGCATTTTCAAAGTAATGAATTTATAAAAGTACGTCAAAAGCTTATTACATTATGTTTTTTAATGATATTTAGACAAAAATCTTCTTAATTAATTCATAAGTCTTCATTATATTGAGTTATATTTGCCCTAAATATTAATCGCCTTATCATTCGACACACACTCAATAAAATTCTTATAAATTCCAAAGAAAGCGCGATGCTGAAAATGTGAAAAATAACGTCTATAATAGGAACTTCTTGGAACCGACTATGGAAGACATTTTTAATACGCATAGAAAAAGTATGTATATTTCTATCAATGAGATTAGCTTCCTGGAATTGAGAAATACTTTTCTGAATTATGTTTATGTATATATGATGTAAAGCGATATATGTAGGTATATAAATTTTGTTGGAATGAAAATGTGGAATGGGCTGTCAGCAATGGAGAGTCCCAACTGCAGGGCCGAAGCCCACTGGGGCCCGGTCCGGTTTCTGAAAAGAAGCTCCGACCCTGGTATGAAGGCTGAGAAGGAATTGGGTGGGTAGTTTAGTCAGTAAGAGTCTGACACTGTTCCCCGCTCCGCCCAAGGGCGGGATTCGTCATTAGATGGTTTTTTCCACCATAAAAAAAACCTCTAACAAGTATTTTGTGTCACGGAAGAAAGTAACTTTTTAATATATTCGGTATAGGTCGGTTCAAAACAGTGAAGGAAAACATCGTGAGGAAACCGACATGTCTTAGAACCAAAAATTCGAAGACATGTGACATCCACCAACCCGCACTGGGCCCACGTGGTGGGTTACGGCCCATTCCCTATCTTAGAGAGGAGGCCTGTGTCCCTGCAGTGGGAACATTAAAAAGGCTGATGATGAGGTCGGTTCGGTATAGGTATAGATGTTAGATACATATGTTTAATACATACATAATAATTACTTATTATGTCGGTGTAGAAGTGAATGTTGTCACTTACCGATTTGCCGCCCGATCCATCACTGCCTGTAACAAAAACAAAAAACGATTACAATTTCGTTCAGTAATTTGAGTAAAATGTAGAACATTGAGGACATGCACACATATACCTTTTCGCAAGACTAAATAGCTGCTAATATTATGAAATCAGATTATTATCATTACATAATATAAAACAAAGTTGCTTCCCGCTGTCTATCCTTATGTATGCTTAGATCTTTAAAACTACGCTATGGATTTTACAAGGTCTTTGTAAATAGATAGAGCGATTCAAGAGGAAGGTTTATATGTATAATAAACATCTTTAACATCATCATTATACCCGTGCGAAGCTGGGGCGGGTCAATAGTATAGTATAAAACAAAAGTTGCTTAACGCTGTCCCAATGTATGCTTAGATGTTTAAAAGTACGCAACGGATTTTGATGCGGTTTTTTGATAGATAGAGTGATTCAAGAGGAAGGTGCATAATATGTACATGCATAATATATTCAATATCAGTACCCGTGCGAAGCTGGGGCGGGTTTTGCTGGGGCTCCTCCATATGTGTTAAAAAAACTTCCTAACGTATGTCTTCTTATTCCAAACAGTTAATCATTTCATTTATAATATTAAAAAGGACACTGAAAACTGAAATCATACTCTACGAATTATTTATTTTGTACTGATCAAATTACCGGTAAAAAAGAAGAAAGTACGCCCATAAGTTGTTTCCAAAAAAAATACACATATTTCCCGACCTTCCCTTGAATGAAGGCCGCAGACGACGTGACTATCTTTTCTATCTGGTTGTTTGTTCCATAATTATAGACTTTGTTTTGATGCGTGCAAGGTTTCCACCAGGCTGGGCTTGTGAGGAGCGTCTTCGCGGTCCACCGCACATTTAGGGCATAAGCTTTGATCGTACACGCGACAATAACTTTCATATAGTTTTATATTATACGTTGATACTACCTATACTATGTTTGTGTTGTTTTTGATATCCAATAACTCAAGTTTATATTCTACTAGCTTTTATCAGCGGCTTCGCCCGCGTTCATAAAATATGGCCTATGTCACTCAGGAGTAAAGCAGCTTTCTATTGTTGCTAAATTTTTTCCAATCGGACCAGTAGTTCCAGAGATTACCTCCTACAAACAAAAAAACAAACTTTACCTCTTTATCATATTAGTGTAGATTACAAAAAATAATACTAATACTACAAGAATGTGTGGTCCAAAAATGCATGGTCTCGAAGATATAATCAATCAAAATTGACACTACTATGATCGTAGGGACACTGTAAAAGGGTCAAAGCCTACTAGGGCCAGGAAAGAAAGGCTTGGCCCTAGTACGAAGGGTAAAGAAGGAACGGATTAGGGTGTTTAGTTAATAAGAGTCTAACACTGTTTCCCGCTCCGCCCAAGAACGGGATTCGGTATTGTATGATTTTGCCACCAGTAAAAAACACACCAGTATGATAAATCTTTACTTTTGCGACGTTGTCAAACTTGGTAATAATTTTGTAAAGTTGTAAAAAAAATTGTATAATTGTAAAATAATTAATTTGCCAATTCATCTTTCATAATATGGTCTTAGTTATACCCAAGATTTATGGAATATAAAAAACACGTCGTATAATATCATAATTTTAAGGCTTTTTGTCTATATATATCTAGATGCGTCTGTTATACCTACCTCAAAAAAATATTGCATGAAATAGTTATTATGTTTAGTTTTGTTAAGTAAATTGGTTTATTCAATTTCCTATTTATAGCTTTTTATTTAGTTGATTGATTTTATTCTTTACTAGCTTTTGTCAGCGGCTACGCCCGCGTACATAAAATATAGCCTATGTCACTCAGGAGTAAAGCAACTTTCTATTATTGCTAAAATTTCTCCAATCGGACCAGTAGTTCCAGAGATTACCTCCTACAAACAAAAAAACAAAAAAATAAAAAAAACAAACTTTACCTCTTTATTATATTAGTGTAGATGTAGATTAATTAACACGCTGTGAGCAAACGTCTCGTGGGTAATGAGAAAAAGTGACATTGACATTTTATCTTTAATAAGTAAACATCCGCCCCCGCAGCGCTCCCAGGTTCTTGCGGATGCTGTCACTTATACCGACAGCTCTTTGCTCTCTATCGGATGAAGACCTACCCATTGCACTAAATTGTCAATCTACATCTGAGAAGAAATATTTTTATTATTTAATAATTTTGATTTGAAAAGAAAGATATATTTATTTTACTGGTTAATTCACGATAAATACTCTCCAGAGTTTTATAGTCTAGTTCGCACATGTTATTGGTAAAATTGTGGTGACTCTTCCACAAAGGCCATTCACTAAGAGTTGAAGTTGACCTACCCATTGCTTGCAGTCCGCATGCCTACGTCAGCAGTGGGCTAGGTGTTTGTGCGTGATTGCTAAGATTATCGACGTGACATTTCGGTATCGCATGTCACGTCGATATATCTGATGTCTCTATGTCAATCGATATTTGCTGATAAAACGTCAGCTTTAACTAGAGCCCGAAAATTCCTTTGTTTTACAGTAAATCAACTTTATGTTCGGGATTGTTCAGAAATTTGCTTGGGCTATGAGATTATTCGAAAGAGTTACCGCGACCCTGGAACTCAAAGCGCAACTGAAAAAACATAGACAGGCTGAATTAGTACAAGTCAGAAACTATCTACAGCTCCATCCAGAGATGGAAGCAAAAATCAGCAAAAATGGTTGTATTTTGCACCCATACAATATCTTGGCAAATCACGTAACATACGTACCAACGTACATATAAAAATATACTTTGCTATTTTTCTATAGCTTTTATATTTATAATATGGTTTCTATATGTGAGGTATAAAGAGGCCCCTGAAGTTTCAGCGTCAGTAATGTGTGGGCGTTGATATTATGTTTCGGTTTCGGTAATCTATTTAAGACGTCATTAGTAAGGGAATATTAGGCGTTGGCGCGCCAGGAGCTTAGGGATTTTATTAGTTAATTCACTTCGCGATATTAAAGACTAGCTTTTGCCCGCGGCTTCGCCCGCGTGGTATAGGGGTTGGGGTTGGGGTTTCTGGGATAAAAAGTAGCCTATGTCCTATTCCGGAGTGTATCCTATGCTTGTGCCAAATTTCATCCAGATCCGTCCAGCCGTTTTGGCGTGATTGAGTAACAAACATCCAAACATCGTAACTTTCGCATTTATAATATTAGTAAGATATCTTTGTATACTTACTGGTTACTTTGAACATAATAATACCATCTCTAGTTTACTAAGTCTGATTATTAAGCAGATAGAATAATTTAAGAGCGGCCAACCTGAGGTACATTTTCATACAACCGCTCTTACGTGATTATGATGTTATTACACATCTTTCTTCAGATATTTTGGATACACAGATATCTTGTGGATATTATCTAGGCTTCTATAGAAATCAAAACATAAATATAAGAGTAATCCAGTAAAGACCTCTGAAAATCTGCTTTTTTACGTGAAGTTTGACTCTCAATAATGTAGCCCTATATATATAAAAAAAAAGTACTTACTACTATAGAAGCCTTTCGCATTTAATCGAGATACTGAACGATGTAATTTCTTTTCAAAGATCCTTTAGGGTTTACTAAAAACACGTATTAAAATTTCTTGGAACAAGTTTTGTAAATATAAGTGTATCGTAGAATTACCGAAAGCCAACAGAGTTTTAAGGTGTTGTCTCTCTTTTAGCATTACTTTGGCATCAAAAATTACTTTGGATTGCTTTAAATGAAACAACCACCTTTTAAACTATCGCGCATGGTTGACGATAAGCGAGTGGAGAAAGCCCACCTTAAGTACTTCATCATCATCATCATCATCATTTCAGCCGAAAGACGTCCACTGCTGGACATAGGCCTCCCCCAAGCGCCGCCACAAAGACCGGTCCTGTGCGTCTTGCATCCATCGGCTTCCAGCAACCCTGACCAGGTCATCGGTCCACCTTGTGGGAGGCCTTCCAACGCTACGTCTTCCGGTACGCGGTCGCCACTCCAGAACCTTTCGGCCCCAGCGGCCATCCGTTCTGCGTGCAATATGCCCTGCCCATTGCCACTTAAGTTTGGCGATTCTTTTCGCTATGTCGGCAACCTTGGTTCTCTTGCGGATATCCTCATTTCTGATTCTATCACGCAAGGATACTCCGAGCATAGCCCTTTCCATTGCCCTTTGAGTGACCTTGAGTCTTTTTATAAGGCCCATTGTAAGCGACCACGTTTCAGAGCCATACGTCATCACTGGCAACACGCACTGATTATAGACTTTCGTCTTGAGGCATTGTGGGATATTAGACGAGAAGACACCGCGTAGCTTCCCGAACGCTGCCCAGCCGAGTCGGATTCGACGATTGACCTCTTTCTCAAAGTTAGACCTACCTAACTGGATTGTCTGTCCAAGGTAGACGTAGTCGTCTACTACTTCGAGTGTAGAGTCTCCGATCTTGATAGGAGTGGGCGCTACATGGATGTTAACCATGACTTTGGTTTTGTCCATGTTCATTTTAAGACCCACTCTTTCGGAGGCTCTACTGAGGTCACCGAGCATTGTACTGAGCTTCTCCGTAGTCTCAGCCATGACCACGATGTCGTCGGCAAACCGAAGGTGAGTGATGTACTCGCCATTGACATTAATGCCTAGACCACTCCAGTCCAGAACCTTGAAGACATCCTCCATTGCAGCCGTGAACAGTTTCGGAGAAATGACGTCTCCCTGCCTCACACCTCGCTGCAAGAGGATAGGTTTCGAGGTCTGGTCCTGAAGTCGGACTGACATGGTGGCGTTGCTGTACAAACACTTCAACACCTCGATGTACCGATAATCGATCTGGCACCGCTGGAGAGACTGCAGTACAGCCCAGGTCTCGATCGAATCGAAGGCTTTCTCGTAGTCCACAAACGCTAAGCAGAGAGGCTGATTATACTCCTCAGTCTTCTGTATAACCTGCCGCAGCGTATGTATGTGGTCCACGGTGCTAAAGCCTTTTCGGAATCCAGCTTGTTCGGGAGGCTGGAAGTCGTCGAACCTGCGCGCGAGACGGTTCGTGATGACTCTGGAAAACAGCTTGTAGACATGGCTCAGAAGTGAGATGGGCCTGTAGTTCTTAAGCAGGGCATTGTCACCCTTCTTAAAGAAGAGCACCACCACACCTCTACTCCATGCCCGTGGCGTTTCTCCCTCGAGTATGACGGAATCGAATAACCTCTGAAGGGCCTTAAGGACCGGTTTTCCACCCGCCTTCAGAAGTTCAGCCGTAATTCCGTCCTCACCCGACGCCTTGTTGTTTTTAAGCTGCTTCAGAGCCATCCTAATCTCGTACAGGCTGACGTCCGGGATATCTTCGGTATAGTGCCGAGTCAATCTAGCTCTTGGGTCATTTGCTAGATTTGCGGCGGGTTTAGTGATTGACGTGTATAACTGTCCATAAAAGGCCTCGATCTCTTTTAGAAGCTCCGGTTTGGCGGATACGACTCTGCCATCGTCGGTCTTCAGTTTCGTGAGCTGGCTTTGCCCAATAGCAAGATCTCGTGCAAAAACTTTAGAGCCCTTATTCCGCTCAATCGCCTCTCTAATCCTTGCGGTATTAAAGCGGCGAAGGTCACGTTTCAGAGACTTCGAGATCTGCCTATTGAGCTGCCGGTATCTGCACGTAGCGTCTGAAGACTGCAGAACCATCTCACGCCTCTCCCTCATGAGCTCGAGGGTCGGATCAGAGAGCCTTTTGTTTTTATTTGTACGGTGGGTCTTGAAAAATTTAGACCCGACCGTATGGACAGTTTCCACGAACCCGTCGTTGTATTCGTCCACGGAGCTTCCTAGACACTCGAAACGATTGTGGAGTTCGAGCTGAAAGCTCTCGGGGTTTTGGATCTGGATCTGTGCTGGACGGAGCGTAGACTTCACCAGTCGAGACCTTTCAAGCTTGATATTGATATTCAATGTGCCTCGTACCATGCGGTGATCACTTCCAGTTTTCACCGCATTAATCACCGAGACATCATTGAATACTTGCTTCTTGGTCGACAGGATGAAGTCGATCTCATTTTTAGTCGCACCGTCAGGACTTTGCCAGGTCCACTTCCTATGCTCACGTTTTCTGAAGAAGGAGTTCATCATATAAAGGCCCTCCTTCTCCATAAAACTAGCCAGTAGGTGTCCCCGGTGGTTCCGACGTCCAAATCCAAATTGCCCCACTCGCAGCTCGTCACCGTCTCGTTTGCCCAGTTTCGCGTTGAAGTCCCCCATGACCACAGTGAAGTGAGTCTTATAACCATGCATGGCTCTGGATACATCCTCATACATGGCCTCTACTTCGTCGTCGGGGTGTGTCGAGGTCGGGGCATAAACCTGTATGACCTTCAGCGAATATCTTGCAGATATTCTGAGTATAAGGAATGCCACCCTGGTCGACACACTCTCGATTCTCACCACATTGCTCACAAGGGACCTGTGGACGAAAAACCCGACACCACCCTGGGATAATAGATCACCCTCCCGGAAATAGAGCAGGTTACCGGATTCGAGAATTATCGTGTCCTCCCCCTGTCTTCGGACTTCAGATAATCCTACAATACTCCAACGTAACCTGCTCAATTCCTCCTCAAGTTCGGCAATCTTCTCGTCAGTCCTCAGAGTACGTGCGTTATATGTTGCCAGGTCTAGTCGGTTTTTTTTTAGGTAGCCGGATCCCGTCCGGAGATTCTTCGCACCCCTTGCCACGCCATTACCTTGACCGCTACCGTAGCCAAGGTTAGACGAGCTGCCGGGTACTAGGGGCCATCTTTTACTTTTGGTGCTCATTATATGGGGGGATTTGCCGTAATCGCCACGCTTGGCAGGCGGGTTGGCGATCGCAGTGTGGTACTTAAAAAAAAAAAAAAAAATCCACAGAGAATGCTGCTGCCCATTCTCTGGTGTGTCCCTTAGTCGCCTCTTACGACACCCACGGGAAGACATGGGATGGTGCCATTCTTTAGGTCCGAACACCATACGGACCCGTTAAGTACTTACATACACTAAATTAAAATCTGCTGGCTTGATGCGCTGAGTCGATTGAGAACCAAGCCAAAATCAGCTAATGATGTAGCTGATTTTGGCTTGGTTCTGCCAGCCGCCGACGAGTCAATACTTCATAATCTCAACATCGACGCCTATCAAGGAGTTGTCAGCAACCGTAAGGACCCTGCAGAAGGATTGAAGCTAATTAGGGCCAAGGGTTTGCGACTGAAAAGGAAGGCTCTGGCCCTGGTATGTATGGCGATGTAGGAACGGGGTAGATTGTTTAGTCAGTAAAAGTCTGACACTTGTTTGTCGCTCCACCCAAGAGCGGGACTCGTCATTGGATGATTTACCTACCACAAAAAAAAACATCGACGCTTAGTTATGAGCTTCTCCTATTTTGATTGGTTACATTTTGGTGAGGTTTTGAAGTGGACAATTTTATTCCACCAAGCCCATTCCGTCTTTAAACGACAAGGCCTAAGGCGATGCGTCAACGGTGAATGGATACATTATAGTATATACCGACGGTGCATCCTGCCTACACGCATATAACAATTAGGAAACATTTTCATTATGCATAAAGCTTGCTAATTAGTAGAATTCACTCCAGAGTTTTTGTTTTCTTATCTACAACTTTAGGGTTTTTAAGTCAAGATTAAAAGGGTTGATGAGAAAGTGGAACACCGGGGCCCTGGAACTAAGGCAAGAAGGAACGGTGGGTCGTTTAGTCAGTAGAAGTCTGACACTGTCACCCGCTCCACCCAAGGTTCTGATTCGTCATTCGATGATTTTTCCCATCATAAAAAAGGCTAGTAGTAACTAGGCAATCCAGTTCCACTTGACCTATATTTGGTAGATTAAAAAGAAATCTAAAGTCCTAGCAGTTTAAAAATGTCAGTTAAAATATAAAGGAAACTGTTCAATCTCGTACTTAATTAAAATCAAGCACTAAAGGTATGGCGCAGATGGTGCGGTATAAGTTGAGTGATTTATCTTCAAATTAGCATTTAATTACTAATTTCTCAATTTCTAAAATTATTAGTAAACAACGTTATTTTACTTTGTTCTTCATTATGTTTTAATTATAAAATAAAATAATATAAATTTAAGAAAACAATAAAATACTTAAATTTGTCCAAGCCACAAAAAGGTGAATAAAAAAAATAGAAAGGTGATAGAAAATATTAAAAAATGCTCATCACTGTCAATGAGAGGAGTAGTTACTCGTAAAAGCTAGCATTATCAGATTGAATGGAATCGCTCGCTGAATTTATGCCTTCATTCTTTGCCTTTGTGAAAATAGAAAATTATCTAAGGTTACTTACACCCGTATTCACAAACGTTACTATGCGGCCTCACAGTGCTCGCGAGCGCACAGGGCTCCTAAAACTAATTCATAAACAATACTTGAGTGGCGGATAGCACTATGCGTCCCTTAAAATGAACGCACAGCTAAGCAACGCAATTTGAAATGCCTTACTTAGCATAGCAATGCTACTTCACTGAGGAAAGTATCGTTTGTGAATACGGGTGTTATTCCCGAAATCGTTAACTAGTAGAATTACTACAAAGCGTGAAGAAGTAAGAAACATACCTTTATAATAATTTTATGTTTCGCAGCTATTTGAATTGTTATCTGACTGTCAGTGAAGATTTATAAATAAAGAGGCGTGTAGTTGTAATGTAGTACATCAGTGCTGGGATTCAAGCACTGATGCTGCAACTGATTAATGAAGTTACAAATGTAGGTCAAATTCACACCGGGTTAACATAATTAGAGCAAGGCCTAATGATCCAAGTGTTTGCGCTCACGCCGCCCATAAACATATTACGTCCTTCGATATATTTACTTAAAGGGATAGATAAATATTTATGTATCCTGCAGATTATTACCACTTATTACTACACATTAATATTTTTCTAAATGGCCCGATACTTTTGTCATTAGTAGACCTGAGAGATTATTAGACCAGACGATTAGGTGACCTCGTGCCTTGTGGCCATTTAGTCGTCTGGCCCTTGGGTCAGGCCACAGTGAGAGTCTTAGAAACAAAGAAAATTAAAGGACTTCTCCTGTTTTGGGTAAACTGGGAGGGAGTGTCAGACAAAATCGAACTAAAATCCATAATATTCTGTTGACCCTTTTTGCGAGGTCTTTGATAACTTTTTCGAACAGTCCGCAGCCATTACGGGCACTGGCTCTGACTGACCCAGTCAACTTTGCTGACATCTATTTTAGGCACGTGTAGAACTCAACGCTTCGTCGACCCGAGCTTAGTCCTTACAGGAACCATTGACCGTGGCCTGAAATCACTCTGTGAATCCCAATGTTTGGTGTGTCCAATGGGAGTGTTTTTTGGTGTGCAAAAATTATTTAATGACGAATTCTAGGGAACTGTGTTAGACTCTTCTCTGATTAAGTACACTACCCCGTTCCTTTTTTGCCTTTCGCACTAGAGCCAAGCCTTCCTTTCAGAAAGAGACCCTAGGGTCTCTTTCTGAAAGGAAGGACGCAAGGAGGAAGGAGCCAACTGGGGCCCAGGCCCCAGTTGGCTCCGACCCTATTGCAGAGTTCGTAAGTATCCCATGGGGGTTACGGCCCGAGGCTGGTCCCTTCACGGTTTCTAGCACCTTCTTTACTAAATCTATCCCGCCTGTCTTCTGGGAATACAAGCGTGGCTAAAATGTTTCAACACCAAGTTGATTGTCACATAACTTCAATTGCGTAATAGTAAATCCGCAAACACATGTCTGTTATAGTGACACTAACAAATTTAGTGTCAGCCACTATCGTGTTGAAATTTCACAGCTTCTGAAATAGCTTTAGTGTTACGCGACTCGGTTTGGAATAAATTGCGCTTAGAAGTTTAGTTACAATTGTTTTAACTGTTACTGCTAAATTTAACGCATACTTCCAGGATGAAGTACAGGCTATTTCAATTGTACCCAGGGTTGCGAGATTGTACGAAAATTTTAAACGGCCCTGAAACGCAAAGAAGCAATTTCTAGTTTTAGTGTTGTAAATAATAGTTACCATGTATAATAGTTGCCTCCTGGAGGCTAGGGTGGTGCAAACTGTTACCTCGACTCTAGGAATAAGGCAAGGAAGGTACGGGGTAGGTTTTTTAGTTAGTAAGAGTCTGACACTGGTCTCCCGCTCCGCCCAAGAGCGGGTTTCGTCATTCGATGATTTTCACCTACCATAAAAAAACCATATATAATAGTTAGCTAAATTAGTTTTCTTTTCAAGTTTATTGAAAAACGTCGTAAGATACACGTGAGTAATGAACGGTTACCGTTTTTGGTTCTCTTAAGACCCTCGCTACGGCTCGGGTATTAATACGGGCTCGACGGTAACCTCCTATATTACACACTTGTATCATAATGCACTATTAAACACTTTAGAATTGGTAGAGTGCAAATTAATGCACTTTTGAGTCCTGACTGTACAAAAGCGTGCTTAATTCAAAGTTAAAGTTAGTTGAAATTGTGTAATGTTTTCCCAATAATAAAAATGTATTTAGTATTTAAACCTAAATATTTCCGTTTGATATTATTCTGCGTGTTAAAGATTTCAACTTAATACCTATTTATAAAACTTTTGAGCATCTGACCAACATGGGACCATTACTAAAATTGTTGCTATAGTATCTAGTAGTTGCTATTAGACAGATACAATGAAAGTGATTCAGTTTTCTATAGACATCTTTAGAATACAAAAAACTTCTGTAGATTAACTTAAATGACAAGCAATTTAGGTCTTTGTGAGTGCTTAATTGAGTTTTTCTTAGTTACAATGGTTCGCTTTTAGAAACTGAGAATAGCTTCGTTTTGTGTTATAGGTAATGGTATCATTTTGAAAGAAAACAAGCATGAACATTACTGGTTTAAACGTATCGTTTGGCTGCTATTATGCTTCTAGCGAGGGGTCTTTAGTAAATACTTGTAGATCGTTTATTTAATTTCAATTTTTTTTTCTCGCCACAATATTACAGCAATTACAAAACTAAGACAATGACAATAATTGGATTCATACTGTGGGAGACTGGTGCCTAAGCTAGGCTCTTGGCCTGTGCTACAGAACACCAGGTCTTTCCTTTTTTGAATGGATGTGACAACAAATATTACTAAGTCTTAAGATTATTCAGTCAAGTCCTAAGATTATTCTTTAAGTCAAGAGATTTTATGATTACAGAGACATACATAACATAGGTCTTACCATGACGGTAGGACTTATGGATCAAATTCTCTTGCCGTTATATCTTCTTATGAAAATAAAAACCCAATCCCTCTTAAAATAGTTTGGCAAATATTCCTCTTAAAATATGTTTGCAGTATTCGGGAGTCTTAACTGTTTATTTTACGTGGCAGTATTGATCTTTGTCAGACTTCGATATTACGAATCTTTCGCTTCATTACTTCACTTGATTAGAGTTTCTTCAAGTCAATACTGCTTCAGGTACTTATTACCGAATTTGATTGTTTTTGTTCTATCATCTGCTTTGTTATTGAATTCCATAATATTTTTAGGATACATACTACATATTTAACTTAGGTAGGTACATCTAATTCTACGTGTTTGTTACTTCTTTACGCTTTAACTTTAGTATGCTGTCATTAGAGACACATTATTAAAAAGTCATTCTGTCTCTTCTGAAGCTTAAACGGCTTAGCAGATTTTGATAACATTTAGCACACGAGTAAACCATGTACTGTAATAGGATATTTTTTATTCGAGGGAGCATGTTCCTTTGAAATAATTTTCTACTTTCATATGGAAGAAGTTACCTATTGGCAAAAGCTTGATTGCAGCAACAGCGAATTACCTGTTATGATTGTGGTCTCAAGAAATATTAGTAAAATACTTCTCAACTCAACATCTTTTCTTTTATTTATTTTTTAATTTAAAAGTTTTAAACACTAGAGTGAGTACAAACTAGTGCGAGTCACCATCAACGATAGCATCACTGCATACCATCAAGTGGAACTGCAATGAAGAACTATTAATTTTATATAAAATATTTAAAAACAAAAATAAAATCTCTAAATCAACCCTTAATTCATCTTTTTTGCTTAGAACTTATATAATATTCCAAAAAAAGGTGAGTAAGAAGATATCAATTATTCCAAAAATAGCAACATATACCTAACACGTACAACATGACATAATACATGTTACGTGAGCAGTCACGTTACATGTTGCGATAACATTTACTTAAAAAAGGTGTCATTATAACGCTGAAAATGAGACAAGAGATGATTCAGCAGACGATGATTTGCAATAACAAATTCTATTATGAGGATACTAGTTGCTGCCGCTGGCTTCACCCGCATCCAAGCAGAAAATTATAACAAAGGAACATACTGCAGGGATAAAAAATATCTTATGAGTTATTCCAGGATATACAAACCGTATTACAAATGACGTCCAAATCTGTCTATCCGTTCGAGTGTGAAAAAGGAACAACCATAAACACTCATAAACTTTCGCTTTTATATATTGACATATCTAAGATATTTTATAATATTTTTGGAGGTGTGCTGAACAAAGGGTAAAGTCCACATACCAAGTGGTTCTAGATAACAGCGACGTGGTACTTCAATGTCGAAATGTTTTGTTTTTTTTTTTGCATAAAGTGAAAAAAATTGATCAATATTACTACGCATTTTTATTTATCTATACAAAAATGCGTTTATTTAAATTTCGTCTTAAGCACAAACGATTTCAATAAGTTTCACTATAATTTAGACTTAGAAAGTAGGTGCCTTTCGGCAGTTTTTTATAATACCTACTTATGTAGGTACCTATTTGTGTATTAAATGGAAATAAAGTCGCGGACAAGCTTTTCGACTTTAAAACTTAATATTATTTCAGTTTGCTTTCACAACCAGCACCAGCTTTTAAAGTTATGAAACATAAATTTCATTTAGTTTTCAAGGCCGCAATCCTGTCAGTCTGCCACAAATAGGACAAACGGGATGTTTGCGGAGTTTATCGCGAGATTGCGCCGCTACACCATATCCGGTGAAGGCGGTTCACACTTGACATAAGTTGGGCTGTAGCAAGCTGATAACTTCGTTGAACAGAAACTAAGTTAAGTACCACCCTTGACATTCAAGACTGATATAATTATGAAGTTGTATATATTTCGTCAACGCAGCATTATTTCAGGAGAAACAATGAAAGTATTATAAAGGTTGAGACAGAATAACTTAATAGGCCCGGCAAGAACCGATTGTCATATTAATTATTTATTAGTAGTTATTTCAGCTGCGTCTTTGGTTACTACGCCGCTTTCGTAGGACACAGTGTGGTATTATAATTACAATGTTATTTGTCACGAACCTGATTATCTCATTCAGTAAGATTTGATTTGATATGGACTCTTCCTTTATTATATTATACTATGCCAATAAGTTTACCTCTAAATACGAGAAATAAACATTGGTCTTTTGCGCTCGTAGAGCCTGTGTCTAGCACTGTCCGAACCCGATTAAAATTGCAATAAGGATGTATACGACCTAATCATTTGAAAGTTAATTTTATCTATAAATTTTAAACTGGATTTGTTAATCACATGGCAGACCATTGTAGTTAATAACTAAAGGCAACGATACACTTATACTTATAATTGATACAAAAGACATTCCAGTTTGCCCTAACTGTTATGCATTTGAATGCTACTTGCATACTTATGTACGTACAGGTATGAGTAGCGATAAATTTAACCTTTAGAGTACCGTAATTAGAGACATAATAGAAAGACCATACGTGGGCAATTGCCGGCGTTCGTTCAGGGCTCAAGAGTTTAAACAATCTTTACCTAATGTTTTTGCTGAAACAGCTTTACACCGCAATTTTAGAAGTCGATGACGAACAAGAAATCATAATCACTTTAAGCATCTGTTAGCTCTGCTCTACTATTTTCGAGTTAGAAACAACACCAGCTAAAATAATTAATTAAACGAGACGCGACCGCGGGTGTCTGACCAGTTAATGGATTATACCTACTATTGTTAATGAAATTCTTAGTTTCAGCTTCAGGTTGAAATTGGACCTTGTAAATGATGAGACGTTTTACGATATAATTAGGAGCAATCTGATTTTAGAACAGCCTTTGTCAGTTTTTAGAAATAGCATAGAATTTGGAAATTCTTCCTCAGAATGTTACAGTGAAAATGAGGGCGATAAAAGATTTCGTGTAGCGGGTATTTTTTTTATGGTAGGTAAAATCATCCAATGATGAATCCAGCTCTTGGGCGGAGCGGGAAACAGTGACAGACTCTTACTAACTAAACAACCTAACCCGTTCCTAGCTTGCCTTATTCCCAGAGCCCCGGTATAATGCTTTCGCACCAACCCTCGGCTCCAGGACGCTTCGACCTTGAAGGGTCCCTACAATGTAACGGGTATGAGGATGGGTGACAAGAACGGATGAAGTGAAAATTTGCATGTTAAAAAAGTTTGTAATTGGAACCAGTGACTGAAAAATTGAAAGGGAATCGTTTGTCTAGGTAAGGTTCTTTTTTTTATGTTGGGATAAAATCATCTAATGACGAATCTCTCTACACTCTTACAGTGTCGCACTCTTACTGACTAAACGACCCACACCTTTTCATCTTAGCCTACATACGGGGGTCGCACCTTCCTTTTAGAAACCGGACTGGGACCCTAGTAGGCTTCTGTCCTGCAGTTGGGCCTCTACATTTGTTGTCTTCAGAAGGTCATGTGAAGCGGAGGGATGAAATGCATGTTATTAAAAACGTTATGAATATACATGTTGAACGATGGAGAGAAAAAGAAAGACGCAAGAAGATCTTCAATAAATCTGATCCAAAACTTAATTATTTACTTTTATGTTTAAACAATTTATTTTGGTTGTTTCATTAGACCTAAATAAAAACATGATTGGACCGTGTAATAGTGCTTAAGGCCACAAGTAAAAATTTAATTAGGTCAAACAAGTAACATCTATTTAAGATGTAACCTACATTTTGTGTAAGGCGTCACAGCGTAGGAGCTTGTAAGCTAAAAAATAACGCAATTCTTACTAAGGATAATTTATTACAAAAGTGTAGGAGGATATCTCATAATGAATAAGATGTTGTTCTCTTAGCAACCTTGTAAGTTAATTTCATCATGAAACATGGGATTTAAAATTAGTAGCACTTTGTTAATGCGTCTTAAACTCTTGAGTCCCGAGCGTTTTTTGTTTTTATGGTAGGTGAAAATCATCGAATGACGAAACCCGCTCTTGGGCGGAGCGGGAGACCAGTGTCAGACTCTTACTGACTAAAAAACCTACCCCGTACCTTCCTTGCCTTATTCCTGGAGTCGAGGTGACAGTTTGCACCACCCTCTAGGCTCCAGGAGGCTTCGACCCTGAAGGGCCCCTGCAGTTGCTGATAACTCCTTGAGGCGTGCGGGAACGGTGCGCGCCGTTGACGACTTGGACTCGGTCTTTCCAGACGACCGGACGGCGAGCTACCCATTGCTCACCGTCCGCGAGCCAGTGTCTACGGTGGCCGGATATCGGCAGGATCGCGGCGGCGACGGCTACGGCGAGGGCGCTGTTGCCTTTGCCTTGTGCGGTCGGCCTCCAATGTTCGCCTTGGAGAATGTTTCTTACTAGTGCATAAAGTTTTATATAAATATAAAACAAACATACAGCTATCTGACAACGCCATCTAATTCCAAACTAAGCAAGGGTTGTGCTTTGTGTGCTAGACAATTGATAAACATACTTACATTCTTTTAAATATTTACACATCAATACATAGTATAAAACAAAGTCGCTGTCTGTCCGTATGTATGCTTAGATCTTTAAAAATAGGCAACGGATTTCGATGCAGATTTTTTAATGGAAAGAGGGATTCAAGAGGAAGGTTTATAGGTATAATATTTACATGCGTAATATATGTATTTAATATCACTATTTCACCCGTGTGAAGCTAGGGTAGGTCGCTAGTTTTATATAAATAACATCCAGATATATAACAGAAAAATCGTGCTCATCACACAAACATTTGTTTTGGATGGGAGTCAAACCCACGATCTCCGTTAGTCAGAGAGTGAGGGCTACTAACTACTAGACTAACAGGCCGTGACAACCACAGATTACATTTTAATAAGTAGAAAGTAACAACCATGCCATGATAATTAAAATAACAATTTTTCTTGACCTCAAAAGTTTATTTACGAACCCAATTAATTTTCAATCAAAATAAAATTAGTCGATAGATTGTAGGAACTAATTAGAGCCATATTTTAAGACATTTACTTTTACTATTATACATACTACCCTGACGTCGGTGTTGTTTTTTTTTTATTATTGATTATAGGTTCGCGCTTGACCGCTATCTCACCTGATGGAAAGCGACGATGCGGTCGACGATGGAGCGCGCTTACCTAGAAGTAACCTATTCACTCTTGACTTAAAGATACCCGGATTGTAGCTATCAGAAAATACCGACTCCGGCAAGGAATTCCACTCCTTGGCTGTACGCATAATGAAGATAAGATAAGATTTTGTGAGAAAAAGATACGGCGTTCCAAATGTGTTCATTTCCTTCTTGAATAATAAAATCTCTTGCTTGGAACATATATTGTGGAGGAATTTAATCATTAATATGTGAAGTAATCTCTTATACTACCTCTGTACTTAACAGTGTAGGCACGACAATATAATTGAGGGTAGTTATCCTTTTTTAAAAAGCTTTTCTTGTTCTTTAATAACTCTTTCTGTATTGAAGGCTTGGCCCCAGTGTGAAAGGCAAAGAAGAAACGGGGTGCGGTGTTTATTCAGTAAGTGTCTGATGATCAGGATAATTTTTGCCCACCATAAAAAAAAAAACAAAGTATGGCGCCGTCGACAATACATTACAGCTAAGATTGTTATAATCAAAACCATTTTAAACCGAGTGTAATGAGTACCATTACCACTTGGAAATGGTATTTAATAAACTGGAAAAAAATTTACCCTCAGAGTTCAGCAGGTACATTTTTTCATATAAAGTCCCTCCAAAAACAGTGAACGCAACGTAGGCATTACAAAGAAATGCTAATAAAAAATTAACAGCATGGAGAGCCAATTTACATATGGACGAGCTTTAAACATTTACGTGGAAAAAAGCTGAAGAATTTGTAACATCCCTTTTGGAATGAAAAGGGTGGCGGTACACATGTTTGGTATGTCAAGTGATGAAGGGGACATGAATACCTAACGACCTTTTTGATGAAATTTAGATTAATATAAATTGCAAAATTAGCTTCGGGTAAACTTGAGATGGGATTTTTATGTTTTTTTTTTAAGGACCAAAACGTTGAAAGGAGGCTATGCTATATTCTTTTAAAGTACTACCCTACCCTACCTATATCCTTCAAGGTTAGGTTAGGTAAACCTAACCTTCAAGGATATAGAGCAATGCGAAAGTTTGTTTAAGGACTGATTTGATTTTTACGTCCTCGTAGTATTTTTTTAGTTTTTAGACTCCCTTTTTAAGTATTATTAAGCAGTGTCCCAAAGTGTTTGTATTCTGGAACTTGATATATATTCATTGTAATACTAAATAATTATTACAGTAATGTTCGAGAAAAATAGGGCAAATAGACCTAGAAAAGAATTGTCATCATCAAGAGCTTTTTTTATTTTTAGGACGAAATTATACTAGACTTGATACCTCGGTAATTATTCGTACTACTGCTGTTGTTTTTTTTGTTTCAAGTAATTATTTTTATCTTTATAGGTCATTCGTGTTTTATTTGGGTCAGGTAGGTATTAACTAGTTATTTTCGTAACGTATTTACGTATGTACCGTTAAGTTACCAAACCCAATCCCTTTAAAAGCTGTTAAAGTGGGTTAGATAACTTAGGGCATGAATCCTACCTACATTAGGAAATTATAAATATATTTGTGCGTTCAGCTAGTTCTGGAACAACTGTCTATATGCCATACGAATATTTGTTCCTAGGATGTAGGTATCAAACCCGCGATATGCTGCTTACGGGCTAATCGCTCAAAATCTACGGAGCAGCAGTTTTGTCCAACTATTACACTTACAATTACTAGTAATTAGGTAGATACTAAACTTTCTTTCGAATTAAAAAAGTGGAGTTTTGTCTTGGTATAGTGTTTTTTGGGATTCTTATATCCATCGAATCATTGGTTTGATATAAAGAATGAAAACCGGTTTTCTTTTTTGTAGTAATGGATAGGAACCTATAAACAATGCATTATCGCTTTCCATCAGGCAAGATAGCGGTCAAGCGTAAACCTATCAAAAAAAAAAATAAGTGTCAGACTTTTACTGACTAAATCCCACCCCCTATTTCTATTTCTGCAGCTGCACTTTACCTTATATTATATACATTATATTATATATTAAAATAGGGAAGATTTTTCTTCTTCTTTTCGAATTGACACTAAACTCGTTAAACTATTGGGGCCCAGTACGTAGCTCCGTTAATTGCAGCATCGGTGGTATTAATTAAATCCTTCATAGTGCAGGTGTATAGGCATTAGGGCACTCTGGCAAGCAAGCAAGTTCCTTATATTTCTGAATCAAAAACATAAACAACGTTGTTCGACTTATTCAATATCTGAGCTGAGCGAAGAAACATGACTCGTTTAGGAAATAAAATATCGAGCATTCAGTTTTCAATCAGATATTTTCCTGAACAAAATAAATTGTTCGATTTATTCAAACATTCATGGTTCGACCTTTTGTAGGATAGCATTGAAATTGAACACTCCGCCACATATTAATGTGCCTCGGTGCTTGTTACCTTCTCATAATGTTATTATATTAAGGAGAGAGCTTTTTTATTGTGTTATTTTGTGTAAAAGCAAGAATTTTGGGAGGTAAAATGCAGTCTCTGGAGCTTTTAAAGTATGCTTGTTATGTCAACCTGCCGTCTCACCCTCGTCAGTCTTCTAAGAGGAGAAAGCGAACTTAAAAGATTGATGATGAGTAAAAATATTAATTCTTTCAATGCATATTCTTTTTAGTGTTATTCGTGATATATCTCTGTGTTCCACATCGCGAAACTCACAAACTTTTATGATTTTTTTAAGATCTAATGGCGGGTTTAGCAGCACCATATCGTCATTGGAACTGATATTATAAAAGCAACTCTATCTACGCAACAGCCAAAAATAAAAGCATGCAATCTGTAATCTGTAGATCTCGACCAACATGTAATCGGCTGTTATTGCGGATGCAAAGTTGAAATCGAAGCCAGCAAAATAAAAGTCGTTCCATGTCCCTTCCTTGGATATCAAGCTAATTCCTTACCACAGTTCCTCAAAATCAGTTCAGTGGTTATAGGTTAGAAGAGCCACCCTGCTCAACTTTACATTCTAGGGTAAAAGTAAATCGACAGGTCATTTGCATTCTTTACATAAATAACTTGCTTGATGAAAATACCAATACTTAAAATTAGTAGCACTTTGTTAATGCGTCTTAAACTCTTGAGTCCCGAGCGTTTTTTTGTTTTTATGGTAGGTGAAAATCATCGAATGACGAAACCCGCTCTTTGGCGGAGCGAGAGACAAGTGTCAGACTATTACTGACTAAAAAACCTACCCCGTACCTTCCTTGCCTTATTCCTAGAGCCGCGGTAACAGTTTCACTTAACCCTCGCTTCGCTTTTTTTTTAATTTACTGAGATACGTATTAATAGATACTTATTATTTGCCTCGTTATGAAAACGGTTGAACTTTTAATTTTAGTGTTGACCTTTTCAAACAAAAAGATGATAACGTATTGTTGTAAAATCTACACTATAATCATTGCAATTTTGCTCCGAGTTTAATAAAAACAAGTTTTACCTAACATTTAGGTTAGTTAAAGCCTTTTGTTTTGATATTCCAAAAGTGGCTTTACTTAAACAAATAGCTGGATAAACGGACTTAACTTTGTGTTATTACAATTTTAGTTTTATATGCAACATTTGTTTTTGGCCAACGATATTTTAGCCCCGAAAAACGAAACAAAATTTTAGAAGGTATAAAACCCGTTTTATACCTTCTAACATTTTATTTTTATGTAAATGGTACTAGTATTGCCATACTCTTGTCTCTTATTATCTCATTATTTTGTTACCTTGCTAGGTACCATTACTATCATTACTGACTAGCTATCTGCCAGCGGCTTCGCCCGCGTAAAAATAGGTTTTCGCACAAACTTTGGATACACGTTTCATCCCTTTAGGTGGTGATTTTTGGAAAATCCTTTCTTAATGTTCGCCTATGTCATAAAAGGAAGCCCTGTGCAAAATTTCACTCTCTTAGACCCAGCAGTTTCGGCTGTGCGTTGATATGTCAGTAAGTCAGTTTCTCCTTTTATATATATATAGATAGATAGATAGATATCATTACTTTGTTACCTACTTATTTTAATTATTCCCGTTTACTTTATATGCTAACTCTACGATGCTTTACTTACGAATCTCAAAGGTACAAAGAGACACCAGATATTAAGACAAATGGAGTCCTACCTTATCTATTTGAATCAGTACAAGATTAATTTATCTCAGATGAAAACACAGTCGGTGTGAACCTGATTATTTCCCGCCTTAGCGTGGGAGTCAGCTAGACAATATGCTTTTATTTCCTTATTACTACGTGGGCGGTAGATTATAAATTGAAATAGATTGGTATTGTTGCAGAGAAGGATAATATAGAATGGAAGCTGCCGAGAGCTTCTAGACGTTCTTTTCTGTCGAATGAATACATCAGATATCAAACTCCTATCGCTCGCTTTCTGAAAGGAAAGCTTTGCCCTAGTGCGAAAGGCAAACAAAAAACGGGTAGGGGTGTTTAGTCAGTAAGAGTCTGACATTATTTCACGCTTCGCCCAAAAGCGGGGTTCGTCATTGGATGATTTTTGTCCACCATAAAAAAAACTCATATCGGTCTGGGTGGAGCGAGAGGGGTATCAGACTTTTACTGACTAAAGCCCAATAATAAAGCCCTTTCATTGCCCTTTACATTCCAAGGCATTTTTAATTTTTGTTATAAGGTGGATTAAAATTATTCATTGTCATCACCGCGCCCTTGAGTGGGGAGGGATATAGTGTACATATATGATAGTCATTCCTGATCCTTTGTTCTATTGCTCTATGCGTAACATTTTCACATTGCCCCATGGGTACATTCCAAGTCTGCGGTACTTTTTCGAACCAATCCTAAATAAACTTTTTTTGGTACTGAAAGGAATGTTCAAAAAAAATATAACGCATGTGTCCTAGCAGTGGGACTATTTAAAACTGTTTATGATTATTTACTCCACAACCAAAACTAAAATACCTCATTCATAAGCATAGAAAATGTTTTCCCCACAATATTTCCGACTCATTCTGAAAACTTTTCTCGTTGGTATGAAACACTCGATTGAGTTACAGTTTCCGTGATGTTTTTCTTTGCTTATATTACCATGTACCTTTAGTAATTTTCTATCAGAAAATTGATTGATGTCTTTCCTCATAATAATCATCTTATTTTTACCACGAAACTTCACCTGCAATTTAATAAATAAACAGAAAAAAAAAACGTTATTTGGAAGCGTTGTTTTCTGTGTAGCTCATTTAATAAATAAGAGTTTGACAATTATTATTTTGTTGACTTTGTTTAATTAATTTTGATTTACTTAAATGTGTTTTATTTTGTTGTTGAAAATAGGTATATTTTGGCCTGAATAAAAATTTGTTAATATTTATTAACTCCTGTTTAGATATCAGTGATCGATGGAGTTTGACAATTATTATTTTGTTGACTTTGTTTAATTAATTTTGATTTACTTAAATGTGTTTTATTTTGTTGTTGAAAATAGGTATATTTTGGCCTGAATAAAAATTTGTTAATATTTATTAACTCCTGTTTAGATTTTTTTTGCCAATATACAAACTGGATCAAGCATCACGATTACTTCTCACAATTTGTTTTCAAAATTGGGTAAGTTTTATGTAATACCTACAAATGCTAATGTTTTGCGTCACGTATATCTAAACTAAAACCATTGACGTATAAATTGCAGAAATAAAAATAGCTACAACTAGAAATAGACGTCAGGAATAAATGAGGCACTTTCGTTACGTTAGATATATAATCAGGAAGAACATTCGCCAAATATAGAATGAATACGTGCAACGTGTACAAACTGAACGTAAGCGAGAATAATGTTTGCGCAAGATGACGGAATAGGACCCTTTCAACGAGAAAGCTTTGGAGGAACATACAAGAAAGGGTCCTATTTCGTCGTCTCGCTTACATGTTATGTTTGTTTTATATCGCGAACGTGTTGACAGGTTTGTGCCGAAAAAAACGAATATCCTTCGTCACAAAATTCAATGCATAAAAAGAATCGTTTATAAATAAGTACTGATATTTCCTAGTTTCTTAAATTAGTTGCTAATGGGTAGGTACAAATACATTTAATAAATTTACGTAAATAGGTACGATTAAAATATTGTTAATTTAAATTTTATTGTGTATTGTATGCGAAGACATGTGTCATCTACCAAGACGCACTGGGCCTGCTTGGTGGATTACGGTCCATTCTTTCTTCTAAAGAGGAGGCTGAGTCCCAGCAGTGGGAGAGCATTATAAGACTGATGCTATGCTGCACTATGGTAAAATATTGTAAAAAGAAACATTTAGTCACATATATTCTTTTACATGCACTAAGTAATGATCATCATCATCATCTTCCTGCCCTTGTCCCGTTTTATTTGGGGTCGGCGCAATATGTTTTTTTCTTCCATTCTGTCCTGTCACCCGTCACGCTATCACTAACTCCGCTGTCTTCCATATCACTTCTCACACAATCCATCCATATCTTCTTTGGTCTCCCTCTCCCTCTCTTATGCACTAACTAATGATAATGGAATAATTCTCTTCAATTCTAACTTAAAACATTTAAATAAATAAACAAGTTAAATAGTAAGTAATAGACCTTTATGAAACCGAATATATCTTATACTTTTTACAAGTAAGAGCAATTTCTTTTAACATATTTCGTATAAAGGCTAAAAAATGGTCGAGCCGTCTTCTTTCCGTCCCATTTTCCAATTATTCAAGGTGGCGTATTATTCGGTTACAGCTGTCCTTCGTCTGAAGGTTGGACTGTAAACAAGGTAACACTGCTATTTTCGAAAAGAAGATCTCTATACGTTTGGGTGGATTAAGAATAATAATATTATTTACACTTGGCTCTTTAGATTGTTATTACGTGGAGTGTGTCCTTATGTTTCATCCTTTTTTTTAACTTGTCTATTTTTTAAAAGGGATGTTTGTGTACCAGTGTGACGATGTCAATCCCGTCGTACCTTTTTTTTTTTTTTTTTTTTTTTTTTTTATGGTAGGTAAAAATCATCGAATGACGAATCCCACTCTTGGGCGGAGCGGGAAACAGTGTCAGACTCTTACTGACTAAAGAACCTACCCCGTACCTTCCTTGCCTTATTCCCAGAGCCCCGGTGTAACGCTTTCGCATCAACCCTCAGCTCCGGTAGGCTTCGACCCTGCAGGGTCCCTACGGTTTGCTGACAACTCCTTGAGGCGCGCGGGAACGGAACGCGCCGTCGACGACTTGGGCTCGGTCTGGACTGCTACCAGACGACCGGACGGCGAGCTACCCATTGCTCGCCGTCCGCAAGCCAGTGTCTACGGTGGCCGGATATCGGCAGAATTGCGGCGGCGACGGCTACGGCGAGTGCGCCGTTGCCTTTGCCTTATGCGGTCAGCCTCCTCCTTTTCGAGCATTACTGCCTCGCAAAAGGAGGCGACCGCCTGCCACTCCTCTTCGCTGCGGACCATGGCCTGAACCAAGGCCCGGCGCGAGAGGTCGCCGCCGCCGATCACCCCCACGAGGGCACGGCGTTCCTCTTCCCAAGCGGGGCACACCTCCACCGTGTGCTCCACCGTGTCCTCCGGGCTCGCCTCACAGTGGCGACACCCGGACGTCTCTTCCGCACGAATCCGGTGCAGGAATCTCCCGAACTTCCCATGTCCGGTGAGAACCTGCGTCATGCGGAAAGTGAGGACGCCGTGAGGTCTATCCAGCCACGCCTCAAAGAGGGGCACTACCGCTGAGATTACGGTGTGCCCAGCGCTGGGTTGCGACAGTCGCTGTTTCCACTTCACCATGAGATCTCGCCGGAGCTCCTTCCGCCACGCCTCGACATGTTCGGGCAGCGGATCTTCGCCCCGGCGTTGCATCTCCACGCGCTGGTCGTGCATGCGTGCAAGGACTGTTGCCTCCAAATCCCATGGTGGTAGGCCAGCAAGGAGGCTCGCCGCCTCGCGGGACACCGTGCGGTATCCCCGCACCATCCGGATGGCCATGACCCTCTGGCAGGCGTTCAGCTGGGCCGCCGGGCGTTTACGCAGCGTCGGCGCCCACACTGGTGCCCCATAAAGGGCCATGGACCGAACGATGCCGGCGTAGAGCCTCCGGCAGAAGGCGTCTGGACCCCCAAGGTTCGGCAGGAGCCGCTTGAGAGCAGCCCCCGTCCGATTGAGTTTGGGGGCCAGACGTCGGAAGTGCTCCTCGAAATTCCATCGGCTGTCGAGGACAAGTCCCAGGTACTTCATCGTCGACCCGACGCCGATGTGAACTCCTTCTACCGTTAGTTGGGAACCCGTTGGTGGCGCATTCCGAGGGCCGTGAAAGCACATGGCCTCGGACTTGTGCAGTGCCACCTTGAGTCCCAACTGCTGGATCCTCTCAACGACTGTCGCAACCCCACGTGTCGCTAGTTCGACCGCCGCCTGGTACGACCTTCCCTGCGCTAGGACCAGCGTGTCGTCTGCGTAGCAGACCACGCTGACCCCTACGGGGAGGTCGGCGCGCAGCACGTAGTCGTACCCGATGTTCCACAAGGGCGGTCCTAGTACCGATCCCTGTGGGACACCGCACGACATCTCTCGCCGTTTCCAATCTCCTTGGTGACCGGGGTAGATTATGTACCTGTCGGACAGGTAGGCCTCGATTGTACGACAGAGGTAGTCGGGCACCCGGTGATACCGGAGTGCCGTCCTAATGCAACTCCAGGGCAGGGAATTAAAGGCGTTGGCAATGTCCAACGACACCGCCAAGACACACCTGCCCCGGGATACCGCATCCCCCGTCGTGAGGGCTCGCACGCGCATGATGGCGTCCACCGTGGAGCGCCTCCTGCGAAATCCGAACTGGTCGTCCGCGAGATCGGGCCCCTTCAGTGTTAGGTGCTTGACGAGGCGGTCTGCAATGACTCTTTCAAAGAGCTTGCCCACCTCGTCAAGCAGCACAATGGGCCGATACGCGGACGGAGAGTCCGCAGGGCGCCCCGGCTTCGCGACGAGGACCAGTTTTCCCGTCTTCCAGGGAAGTGGGAACTGGCCCCTCTCCAAACATGCGCTAAAGAGCCCCCCCAATCGGGACCCGAGAGCCTCCATGGCCAGGACCCAGGCCTTCCCAGGCTAGCCGTCCGGTCCTGGGGCGGTATTTTTGGCGCCCATCCGCCGTACCGCCACTCTCATCTCTACCTCGGTCACCTCCGGAGTAACACCGTCGTCGCTGATGTGGTCCGCGTCGGATTCCGCTGGTGGCGGAGCCATGGGCGGGGGGGAGTGGTCCCCTCGCGTAGGGAACAACGTGCTCACCACACCCTCCACGAGCTGTGGCCGGAGACTCTGCGTCAACGGGGGAGCCCATGGGCGGAGTTTCTCCCGCACCATCTTGTATGGGCGTCCCCACGGATCAGCGTTGAGGGTCCCCAGCCACACTTTGCAGGCCTCCTGCTTGGCCCGCTTTATCTCGGATCGGAGGGTGCGCTTTGCCACCCTATATCCCTCGTAAAGCTCCGCCTCCACGGCTTCCGCATCCGGCGGGCGGATGCGGCGCCTGCGGAATCTAGTATGCCGGCGTCGCGCAGCGGTGCATGCGTCACGTAGTGTCGCAAGCTCCGGCGACCACCAGTATACCTGGCGCCGGGCGCATCCTGGGCGGAGTCGAGGCATTGCCACGTCGCAGATTTGCGACATGGCCTCCCGGAACCACTCCGCCTCGACGTTGATGTCGGCAGGCCTGACCGGTGCTTGCACCCAGGCCTGCACCATCGCGGCTTCCCGGAAGAGCTCCCGTTCCAGCAGCCTTAGCGCCCAGCGCGGACCACATGGGGTCTGTCGGACCGGCGCGGTCGAGGTCTGGGCGGAGACGTCAAACCGGATATACCGGTGGTCCGAGTATGTCTCCACCCCCTCCATGACGCGCCAGTCAACTACACGCGGTGTCAGAGCGGGGCTGGCGAACGAAATGTCCACCACAGACTCGCCCTGCACCCGAACACACGTGGGGACAGAACCCCGGTTTAGGACGACCAGGCCTGTTTCCAGAGCCCAGTCCTCCACCATCCGACCCCGCTGGTTCGTGAGCCGAGAACCCCAAGCCAAGTTCCAGGCATTGAAGTCCCCGCAAACGACCACGGGGAGGGAACCATACCCAGCGACGACGGTATTCAACTCCCTGAGGGAGTCGTGTAGATCGGCGAGAGATCTGTTCGGGGACAGGTAGACGCCTACCACTACAATGTCCCCGAACCGTGCTGCCACGCAACCTCGTCCCCTCGTGATGGTCTCGAGGGTCGGGGTACCAGCAGCGGCCGACGAGATAAGGGTCACCGAGCCGTTCAGGTCCTGTACCCAGTCAGCTCTGGGCAGGACAAAGTACGGCTCGGAGACCACGGCGACGTTTATCGACCACTGCGCCATGCTCTGGAGCAACAGATCCTGAGCGGGGGCGCAGTGGTTGACATTCGCCTGGAGGAGACGTAATGGTGCCGTTATTGGCAGTCCATAGCCTCCTCCCGAGCCCTCTGTGAGGGCACTGCCGCGGTGGTTGCGGTGACGACAGCGACAGCGGCGGCGGCAGAAGCTACGGTCGCGGCGGTGGCGGTGGGGGGCCGACGGAGTCTGGCCTTCACGTTGGCCGGGGGGTCACAGGACCTGCCCCCAGCCCGGTGGTCGGCCTGCTTGCCTGCAGCCGCACATGCATAGCAGTGCGGCGCACTCCGGCATTCAGCAGACCTGTGACCAGGCTTGCCACACTGGTAGCAATGGTCGCTGCGATCCACCTCTGCGGCGCAATAGGCCCCCACGTGGTGCCCCACGTGGCAGCGGAAACACCGCAGAGGTCTGGGCTCCAGCAGTTTAACCTGCGCAGAGACCCAGCCCACCAGAAGCCGTCGGCCTTCTCCGGTGATGGCCTTGGCCACAGACACGGGGCAGCTCACCGTTACGGCTCGCATGCCCGTGCTGTCAGCGCGGATGGTGCCCACCCGAACCTGTTCGGGCGTGCAACCGCCCGCCCTGACGATGGCCGCCACCACCTCTTCCACCTCGACGGAGTCGTCCAAGCCCATTATGCGCATGTCAATGCACTTGGTGGGCCTGGACACTCTGGCCTCTTTTGCATCGAGGGCCGCCCTGATCTTATCGGCCAGGATGTCTGCGACACTGGCCGAGCCGGGGACCTCGAGAATTCGGGCCCCCGTGATCGTGCGCCTCATGCAAAAGCCCCCAGAGACCCCGAGTTCGTCGAGGTGGGGTAACACCGCCCGCTTCGCCTTGGCCATGACGGAGTCATAGTCCGCGCCCTTTTTACCCGCTTCAGGCTGTAGTGTGATCACTACAGCCTCGGTTTTCGGGGCGCGAAGCCTGGCCGCCATGGCGCGCTTTTTGCGCTCCCGTCGCTTCGCCTGCTTTTTGGCCACCCTGGCCGCCTTGACCGCCTGCCTCTTAGCGCCAACGACCGTCCATTCGGCCCCAGCTGAGGGTTGTTCAGGCGGGAGAGTCACCCGGCGCGGCCCAGTCGCCGCTGCAGCAGTAGGTGGACCGGCCGCTTTAGGGGCTGCTGATTTACCCCTTGGGGGAGGAGCGGCCTTGTCTTGCCGCTGCCGTTGCTGTGCGGCAGTCGGGGCTTGCCTCGCCACAGCCCCGCGCCCACCTGGCCCCGACGGGCCCGCAATAGGCACCACAGCCGCAGCTGCGGCGGCAGCGGCATACGTCACCGCCTTCCGCTGGCTGGAGGCCGCGAGTGGGGGACGCAACACAATGCCTTCCAGCAAGGAAAGCTGCTGCTGCATCCTGGTTTGGAACTGCTCCTGCTGCTTCTTTTGTTCCAGCCTGAAGGCAGCCAGTTCCTGCCGAACCAGCGTCAGCAGCTGGCTTTCCGGCTCAGGCTGGGGCTGAGGCTGCTTTGGCCCCTGCTCCTGCGTGCGTCCCTCTTTTTCTTTAGCCGCCTGGGGAGGACCAGCTGGAAGGGCACCCATCAGCTCCTTCCGGAGCTTCGCGTCCCTCTCCTCGAAGGAGGCGTCCATCGCCTCCATGATGGTGGCCGCGAAGGCAGCGATACCCTTCGTCTTGGTCCCCTTCTCCCATTTTTTCTTTCGTGATATGGCCGTCAAAACTTCGACGACCACATCACTAAGCCTCTTGCGTGCCTCCGCAGCGGAGTTCTCTCCTGCGTCTGGCTCGCCGCCAGACGGCTGCGGGTTGTCCGCCCCAGCGCTGTTCACTCGGGGGTGGCGTCCCTCCGCCGCAAGCTTGTCGGCTCGCTGAGCGGCCTCCTGGGAAGTGAGCCCTCTCCCCCTACCACCGCCTCGACCCCCGCCGCGACTGCTAGTGGGGATTTTTGGGGCCGAGCCCTTGTCTTCGTCGGAAGACGACCTGTCCCTCGACTTGGACTTGGGGCGTTTCCGGAGGGAACTCGCGTTCCCTCCGGAGACACCCACCACCTCCTCCACGTCCGAGCCCTCCGAGCTCCTTCCGGATGCCTCGTCGGACTCCGACCGCGCATCACTCTCCGTTGGTTTTGTGTAAAATTTGTTCGAATCCATACAGTTCCCACGAGTAATAAACTTCGGGTACTTGCTCAAAAACTGTGGTTCGCACTAGAGACTAATTTAGCTACCCATTAGTCAAGCTAACAACCTCCCTCACGGTGCGCCGCCGCTTAGAGGTTTGGGGTGATTTTTTATAGAGGTTGTCTTCCTCGCGGCCCGGGCGGTTAAGCCAGGACCCTCGACCCCCATCGAAAGTCAGAAACATGACCTTGGACAATCTTTGGGGCTACGAGTCTAACGGTGGCAGAAGGAGGAGGAACTCTTCCTCCTGCCTGCCCGGTGGCAGGGTGAGTGCACACCGAGCCCGCTCTTACTTCGCCACTATGCCCTCTGCTAAGGCAGAGGGTCACGCGTTGAAGTGATCCTCCAGACAGAACATTCGCAGGCAGCCATCAGACCCCTCGGGCCTCAGTGCCCAAGAGGGGCTGTTGGCTGTCTCCCAGGGTGCACCGTCCCGCAGGCTGGCCTTCACTACAGACGTATCCGCAAGTGACCTACAGCCTGCGGGCACTCGTGGAGGTTTTCTGTCGTGGCACCCCATCCCGTCGTACCTACTATCATATTACCAACAATCAAAAACTAAACTTTTTTCTAAAATCAAGAAAGAAATATAAAATTTTTGCTGCATTACATTGAGGTTTGGCTAAGATGCCATTATAAACTCCTACGTCCATTGCAGACAACTTCAACGATTTATACAAAAAAAAAAAACTATTTTGTTCTTGTATCGATGTTTCATAATTAAGTAGGTATGTACGTAAATGGAAAATTAAATCAATAAGGACCAAATTCACCAATACTTGTAAAACTAATCGCGATTATTTAAAACAAAAAACAATTTAATCGTCTAATCCAGATTATAGCTTCATTATGTGTTCAAAACAAAACAGTTCGCGATTGGTTTTATTGGTGAATTTGGTACTAAATCATTTATTTTTTATAAACATATTTGGCATCTGAGTGCCTATAATTTTTTTTAAAAAAGCTTTCCAAGCGCCTTGTTGACACTTTGCTTGACTCAAAGCCTGGCTTTTACGTTAGGCATAGAATAAGCATTACCATTCAGTGTGGCACAGCTGCCAGCCTTTTGGATACATTTCCAGTTGATAGCAGTGCAGAGGAGGTTTTTGGACAAACGTATAATTTAGATTAATCTTAGTAATATAGTTAAATTAATTAGAATTGGGAAGAGAGATCTTTCAGATGATATTAAAAAGTTTTTTTTTTATGGTGGGAAAAATCATCGAATCAGACTTTACTTTCTGGCCTTGGTTCCAGTGAGCTTTCGCATCAACCCTTGGCCCCAGAAGGCTTCAGCCCTGCTGGGCACAGTTACTGATAGTTGTCAGTTTTTGTAGGGGGCTGATCCCGCGCGTCTCAAGAAGTTCCTTGAGATGAGCGGGAACAGTGCGCGCCGTCAACAACTTGTTTTTGGAGTAATTTTCGTATTTTACCTTGGCCAGACCACTGAGAGTACCTACCAATACATACTAAAATAGGTACCTACACACAAAATAAATGACTCTGTTCTTTTATAGCTAAATCAGGGCGAAGGCTACATCGGTTCTTGATCCCCATATTATCCCGATATTAACCTTCAAGTATCCATTGCACGTGACCTCGGCAGAGCTCTTACTCGAATTTAACGATGTGATAGCTGTAAACTGTCTTAACGATAATATTCCCACAAGGTCGATCGTTCCCACACCGTCCCTAAATGGAATATTTGAGGACATGGTTGGCACAGTGAGTGATCGATCGGCTACTTCGCTGCGAGTCGTGAGTTCGATTCCCGCAAGGATATTTGTATGACCTACAAGTGCCTACAGATAGCTAAATTGCGTCTGAATGTCATGTGTATGTCAGTCTACGTGTTTGTCATCGGACCCGACACAGGAGTAATTTCTAGTACGGGCGACGTTCTAAAATATAATATACAAATAATATGGTTATAAATATCGGTGAAATCATCAGTACGGGAATTAATTAGACAACGAGGCGAAGGCGTCATTGCTTTTGAAAAACTCTAGACAAAGTCCGCACCAGTGAATTCTTTCCGCGCGGATTTTTTTTGCAGTTTTATAACACATTGAATCTAATCGAAATTCTTCTTTAAGATTCAATGTGTTCAGAATTGCGGATAAAAATCCGCGCGGAAAAGTATCGCTGTGCGGACAAATCCTTACGAGTTTCTGTCCTGTCGTCATAATGTCAGCCTGCATTTGCGAAAAAATTCTTCAAGAAGAATTTAAAAAAATATTCTCCAGTTATAGCAGATATAAGTTTCAACCGCATAGACGTGATCCTCGTTTTTTTTTACCAATTGAATAGCTACCTAAAGCCTACAACTAAATAAATCAGTAACCTAATCCTTGGACCATGCTCTTGATCTCAACTTCCAAATCCTAATTCCAACTACTGAACCAACTGATCACCCACACAATATGTTCTCTGAAAAAGACCCTGAAGCAATACGAGTATGTACACTCTAATATAGTTGTTTGGAGGTATGTGGTACAGAGAGTAAAGTCCCACATACCTCCGTTGAAAAGGGAGGATCCTTCGACCAAACCGGTGTTATAGTCAAGTGGGCTACCGCCCGATAGTTGACTTCGGGCGGCGGTCGTATATGTTCAAATCGCGCGGAGAACTTTGATTGCGCGATGCAGGATTCTTGTACTTCTTATGTGGTGCCACAGATGTCGCTACACTTGTAATATCTTTCTAAAATAAATGTGATAGTCAAACATCCAATGCTGATCAGTGACGTCACAAAGCCGTATCAGATTTTGATTAGGTACCAGTTAACTCCTACCGATCTCTTTATATCAACATTAGCCTTTCGGTAAGATCTATTTCGGTGTACAAACGGGTTCAGTGACTAGCAAATTCCAATTAAATACATGTATACCTATCTTATTGAGTTGCTATCTCATCTGCTAATTACCTAGGGTCAAGATGACCTAGCCTAGGGTTAAATATAATCTCGTACACGGTTCACCGGTCACGGACCCGCGTGACTAAAAGGTTACCGAACTTCACATGTCCCTAAAAATTGTTTTGAAGTCCAGTTTACAACTTCTAGTGCTAAGTAGAAAACACAATTTTACTTCAGTTGGAACATTAATGTCCTGTATAATATGAACATAATGTTTGAAAGAGTTACCCTAGCCGTAGAACGTAAAAGGAAACCCAAGGAGCACATGTCTCGTTCCATATAGAGTTAGTGAAGTTATTTGATGATTTCTCACCACACGTAAAGTACGTCCGTCGGATCTTGTTGTGTCAAGTTAGGCTCTGAGAATTTTAACACTTGAAAACTTGTAAAAAAATAAATGGCTAAAAGAAATAAATGCAATTTGCAGTTGTTATTGCTTTTAAAAACTGTTATTGGCATATATATTTTTTAAACCTTTTTGTACTAGTTTTCAAGTGCTAAAATTCGCAGAGCCTTACTTCAAAATAGCTATCATCCAACGGCCGTACTGTATGAGTACACACCTATAAAGCAAAGGGATTAAAAAAAGTTTTCCACCAGCTGGTGTTGGCTTTGGATACACCAAAGGTTCAAATGAATTAAAAAATCGCTTTTAGCGATAAGACCGCCCACCGTAGTAATTTTAAGCTCCTAATGTACCAAACTGTATTTATGGTGTACCTACAATAAAGATTATAGACATAATAATATAGATAGACATCTATCTACACTCACATTAATAGCGCGTATAGGGGTAATTGTCGGTTGGAGCCTCCGTTTCGTTTTTTTCTAAGTGGTAAATCATCTATTGACTTATTTACGTTGTAGGACAAAACAACGTCGTTTCTTTAGTTTCTCTTTACGTGCCAGGACCATGTGTCCTCTTTTCAGAAATCGGTCCACGGCCCTAAGGCTTTTGCAGATTATTTCAGACCCTCGTACGTCTTCCAAGCTCACGACCCTACATAAATCTACTAAAAAATAAATAAATATACTTACATTTATATTTATTTCGGCTATATTTAGCTAAAATTTCCTCTCATTTCTGTGAGATCTTTATAAAAGGTGTATTGTTAAAGGTACTTCCACATCTATCTGCGAAAAAGCCTTATCAAACCCATTCTTACAGTTGAGTGAACTATAAACCACGCAGGAGGGTGGTGTATTGTGTGGTCTGTCAACTCTGGTAAAAGTTTTCCTGTATCGTGTAGTTATCCAGCTCAAAATGTATTTTTAGACAACTCATTGTATCGTCTTTTGTGTGTTTAGTACAATAACATACAATAAAGAGACCTATTTGAACCCAGAGTATTTACACTTTACAACTCAAATATTTTTCTCTTAGAGTTTTAGACTGTAAGGAATGGGTCAGTCGAGAAAGTTAATGGTAGCAGTTTGGTCCAGTGTTTTGTTCCTGTGGGGTTTCAAAGATATAAACTATTTTTGGTGGAAAATCATCAAATAAGTCATCCTCTATAAAGAGCGAGAGGAATGTCAGACTTTAACTGACTGAAACACACCGAAAATCTTCAATTGTTTTTTAGCGTTCTAGGCCAGCAGCAACTCTTGCAAACAATCATAGCATAAACAAATAAACATCTTCGAATTCTGATTGATCTCTAATAAACAAACTCAAACACAACAATTTTTTTTTTTTATGAAATTTCAGGTAAATATTATAAGTTTCTTATTGGAAACATGGGATAAAGGCAAGATTACTTTTCGATCTTTTATGAATTTTCATCTCGTAGAGGTCTTCTCCAAGGTTTTCTTTCCCAAAATAAAATCAAATTTGATTTGATCAGGTTTAGAGCTGTTGTTTCATTTATGTTTATTTTTTGCCGTAAATAGACAATCTATTTTCAATTCCCTTCAGGCCGGTCTGATTAATCTTCTGCTGATAGTCGACCCGTCTTCCGACGCCTTTTTCGAGGAACGAAAACAAACACTGAATAATCATTTTCTGTAGAACACAGGCTTCAAGTGGAATTACTTAGGACTTGAGACTTAGAGAGTGTTTGCAGATGTCTTGAATTCGGACTCAGTTAGATCAGTGATTAATCTCGAAACTATATAGATAAGTACTTGAATATTTAGCAAATGCTGTATTTACTGTACAGTCAATCAACTCGTCGCAGGGATTCAATATTCAAATTAATGATATTTTACTTAAAAAAAAGTTTCAATATTATAAAAGCTAAAGGTTGTGTGTAGGTTTGTTTCATCTTTGCGCTATAATGGCTGCACGGATTTAAATAAAATTTGATACAAGGGTAGACCATGCCCTGGAATAGCACACAAGATTCTTTTTTTCTCGGAAATAGGTCCCTTGAGATCATTTTCTACTATCGCGTGATTGAGTTTCTTTCTGAAAGGAAGGTTTTCCCCAGTGTTAAAGGCAAAGAAGGAACGGTGTGGGGTGTTTAGTCAGTAAGAGTCTGACATTGTTTCCCGATTCGCCCAAGAGACCATAGAAAAAAAAAGTATACTGAACACAATTCAAACTACGTGCTTTTATTTTTAATCGCAAGTCTTTATAAAAAGTGCCAACGAGGAAAATCGTCATCGCCAATTTAAGACCTTAAACTTTATTTTCTATTACGTTCGAAGGCACAAACGTGCTTAGCATCGCTATTAGCTGAACTGCTGAGCCAATATGTTGGATGTCACGTTCACAGGCGTGGGCGAGGCTTGTCGTGCGAGGGAGAAGCTTGCCTTATTTGTGTGACGTGTCTTCACACAAGCAAATGGTGAATGTATTGGTTTTTGGCGAGATGTTGGGGTGTAAATTGAGATTAGAATATGTTTAGAATATGTTTAGTTTACTATTTATTTATTTATCAAACACTTTATGCACAAAAGTACAGTGGCGGACTTTAGGCTTTTTCTACCAGTCAACCTTTGGGTGATGAGAGGCAAAACAGTGGTAGGTGCAATACAAGAATAGATATACTAAGAAACCATAAATATAATATAATTATATAATACATTCACAAATAAATAAAATATATATTTATGTTTTCTCAAATAAGGTCAAACAAATGGTTGAAATCGACACTTAGAAAACGTTAACGCTGTGATGATACTTCACACTACTGCCAACCTCTTACGGTTATCCGTAATAGATCTAGAGAAACCAAAGTTTGTAAGCTTATGCTTACAAACTTTGGTTTCTCTAGATCTATTCGCTTTGGACCTACCCCTGAGGAGATCTGTGCCCCATCAGTTGGAATGACAGCATGGCGTATTTGGTAAAGGAACACTTGTTGAACGTTTAAAGATTGGTTTTCGTAAAGTGGAACATAATTCTATAAACCTGAATTAAAAATTTAGACGATAAGAATTACCGGAGGAAAACAAATAATAATTATGAACTTAGAAAAATATAATTGAATGAAAACAAACTTGGTGCCGGAAAATGTTTGGGGGAAGACATTAAAGTATATAAGGCGCTGAAACTGGTTCTTCAAGGATCTTGCAAGGAAAATTTTCAAGCTCAAAGCTCTTTATTTTTCGTCATTGGCGGCTTTCGTGATTGGCATTGTTTGAACATCAAACTTCTTAAATGCGAATCAATTCAAAGTTCTTAAATGCTCTACTTTTAAATTGAGAAACCAATAGCTCTTTTAGATACTAATAAATACAAGTGTCCGATGATGTCTGTACTAGTTCATGTTTGGATTTTCTTAATCATAATGTCGCTAACTGAAAATCTTAATTTAACTCGTGAAATTGTCGATATGTGAGAATTAGACTAAGCAAGCATTATGCTGATAGCCGTGTCAGCCAATGGTTAAACGGCCATAGGATCCTCGACTAACACATTAGAGGGCTGTCAATAGGCGGTTTGATTCTGAAAACGTGTTTTCTGGATATGGTTCGCATTGTTTTGAGGTTACTCTATTTAAGTCCTACTACAAGCTCCACTTGACCTAAACTGAACTAAGGATAGAGCTATTACTTTGAGCTACTATATGCATTTTTTTTATAGAAATGTTTTATTATGGCTTTCAATAAGTCGCATTGCGCACCGTGACGGTAGCGTGGCCGCAGCGCTGCCGCCACGCTACTTTGTTATATAAAACACTACGCACAACATGTCATATGGAATAAAGTAACGTAGCGACACGCGCTGCCGTCACGCAACGCTTTACGGC
This sequence comes from Mythimna loreyi, assembly GCA_029852875.1. Lineage (NCBI taxonomy): Eukaryota > Metazoa > Arthropoda > Insecta > Lepidoptera > Noctuidae > Mythimna > Mythimna loreyi. The sequence continues at coordinate 13,874,616 of CM056787.1, forward strand.
TAATTTCAAGGCACCCTTAGTATAAAATAAGCATGTTAAGATGAATGAATTGATGTCGCTAATATAGATACCAACATATATAATAATAGCTAGATATAGAATAATAATAGTGGAACATGGTTCTAAGAGGCTTGTGAGGGACACTATTATTGTTTACTATGTTATTATCTATCAACTCAAATTCTACCCAACATAGGTACCTAAATTAATTGTGTAATACAAAACGATGTATGTCCAAACCGTAGCAACCTAATAATTGTATGTATTTGAGTGTACCAGACCGTAAGCGTTTCAAGTCCTTACGGACATCTCAGTGGAGTACACACAGGCGTATTTACCGATGTTTATTTGCCTTAGAGCGCCAGTTGGGTTTGAGATAGGTAAAGGCTTATTTCTAGTGGCTTTTTCTGTGTGTGATTAGTTTCTGTGAAGGCTGAAGATCAGGCTATTGTTTTGTTTATAAAAAGAATGGGTTACCTATCCTTTAACACTATTTTTATCCTTTCCTTACTGCATCTGCTATAAAGGAAATATATATTTTTTATTATTGACAGGCTCATACTGGACTACTATCTCACCGCGGTGATGTAGGCGACGGTGGAGCAAGCTTGTCTGGAAGTAACTTTTGACTTAAAGGACCCTTGTCATCATCAGTCCTTTTAATGTTTCCACTGCTGGGACGAAGGCCTCCATTCTACGAGAGAGAATGGTCCGTAATCTACCCCGCGGGTCCAGTGCGGATTGGTAAACCCTTGTACCTATCAGAAAACATAGACTCTGGCAGAGAATTCCACTCCTTTGATGTAAGTGTAATCAATGAATTGCTTAACATCTCTTAACATCAACTTAAGGTCACGTATTTGTTAATGCAACAGTGAGATAAAATCTATGGATAAAATATTAGTAAAATCGCGAAATTGTTAGCAACGAAAAATAATACTAAGTTTCAATCAAGAGCAAGCTAGTTGTTTCAATTAGGAAAATAAATATAAACTGTTTTTTTTTAATTCTAGACCTTGAACTTGTAGCAAGCATAACTCCAGTGTGTCATTTCTCGTTTACAATAGAAACCCTTTTCCAAAGCAATACAATCTTGCATTTCCCACGCCTTTGTATGTACGACTAAACAAGCATGAATTCTATTGTCTACATCTTGCGACAAAATGCGGAATAAATTATACATCAAGAAAATGACTTTATGTTCATGTCTCTAAGATACAGTTTCGTTTGCTCTTAAAGTCAAATAAAAAGTTCTATTTGCCTGAAAGTCCCGAGTTTACACAAGAATTCTAAATATTTGATCCTCAATATTATTTGACTTTGAGAATTTTCATTCAAGATTTTTAAATCCGTACTAAGCCATTTTGAATGTAGCGAAGTTGGAAAGTTTCTCATTTCTGTAATTTTAAAGAGTGTTTTAATTATTTAATACTCTGTTGGGATCTTAAAAGTGCCACAGTGGCTGTGGTTTTATGCAGACAGATCAATACATAAATAGTATAATTATTTGACTTTGATTTTAATTTATCGACTTTGTTTTATTTATGTTATTTGATATGTTATTAATATCATTACAAATAATGTTTAATTATTATTTGATACTACTCACTACTAACTTACCCTACATAATTCGTCTTGGCAATAAGGCACAGCTAACCCTAATATTGACTGCAGGGGCTCTTCAGGGTCGAAGCCTCCTGGAGCCTAGGGTGGTGCAAACTGTTACCTCGACTCTAGGAATAAGGCAAGGAAGGTACGGGGTAGGTTTTTTAGTCAGTAAGAGTCTGACACTGGTCTCCCGCTCCGCCCAAGAGCGGATTTCGTTATTCGATGATTTTCACCTACCATAAAAAAACCCTAATTGACAGCTATAAACAGTTTGAGTATTCTCTCCGTGTTTTGATCTAATTTTCTTTCCGGAGACTTCAACAAAGTTAAAAAAATATTCATTTCCGCCCAATCATACTCGAGTTTTATCAGCAACAAGTAAAGGCATCACTTTGTTGATATAACAAATTGACAGAATATTCCAAACACATTCCCGAGAAACCTCATTTACGTGAAGCTTTTATTGGATAAGTAATAAAACTAGTTTTGTGTTCTTACTGGTAAGTTATGAGAACTCAAGTGTTCCTTTATAACAATATTTTTATTACTTATTGTTACGACTACATTGTGTTCTACTGCTGTGCAAAGGTACCTTTTTCGTTTATACCTGTATAACAGGCTATAACTGGCCAAGTTTGCCCCATGAACATGACCAGATCGTCCCACCACTTTCACCCTCGAAATAAAAATATACATCATCATCATCAGCCTTTTTGTTCCTACTGCTGGGACATAGGTCTCCTCTCTAGGAGAGGGAATGGGCCATAATCCACTACGTGGGCCCAGTGCCGATTGGTGGATGTCACATGTCATCGAGTTTTTGGTTCGGATTTAGGACATGACAAACCGGCAAGTCCTCACGATGTTTTCCTTCACCGTTTTGAGAGCAGTGGTGATGAAATAAATTACACAAAGTAATGCGCCTGGCTGGGTTTGAACCCACGACCTACAACTCGTAAGTCGGGGCCTTTACCTACCACTCGGCCACCACTGCTCTCATACAATGTACAACAAAATACTTTATCTACACTAATATAATAAAGAGGTAAAGTTTGTTTTTTTGTTTTTTTGTTTGTAGGGGGTAATCTCTGGAACTACTGGTCCGATTGGAAAAATTTTAGCAACAATAGAAAGCTGCTTTACTCCTGAATGACATAGGCTATATTTTATGTACGCGGGCGAAGCCGCTGACAAAAGCTAGTTTATGATAAAACGTATAGGCCTGACACACCCAAATAGTCCGCATTAAAAACAAAACTTGTTATTTCATGAATCCCAAAGTTACAAATAACTACACAAGTTGTTTACTATACAAAGGGCCTCTATTTATTCAACGTCGTCTATAAAGGGTATGAAAATAGCCGTGTAGTAAATAACACAAGATCTCAAAATATATGCGTCTTCGCTTACCACCCACGACTTTCGCTACTACAAAAATTCGGTAAAAGATTCGCCAAAAGATTTCAGATTTATGAATACCGTTGAATAAAAGTGAAGAATACAGCGATGTGTTTACTTATTCATATTTACATACTTTTTCTTTTGTTACTTGAAAAACAGACCGTTCTTTTGTAAAACAGCCTTTCCAAAATATTATGGATTCCAGCGTCCCTCCATGTTTCAAGTCTGTTGACATTTACATTCATTAGGTCGTCTTTAAGATTATTTTAGCAAATTCATCATTATCCACCTTCAGTATTCGACTTTTTTTTAAATTGCTATAAACAAGTGCTTGACTGCGATCCCACCTGATAGTAAGCAGTACCTAATAAAATCGTTGATTGTGATTTATTAAGAGCCTATTCACTATAGATTTGAAAATACCTAAATTATAATCGAACGAAAAAACCGCAACTGGCAAACTGTTTCAGGCCCTCGATTTACGCGATATAAACGACGAGGCAAAACGCTTAGTCCGGACGTAGATGTCTCAAGAACCGATGGTAAAATTGAGATGGCGGAATCAAATCGTGCAACTCGGTTTTTTAGGGTGGAAAAAAATCATCTTTTGACGAATCCCGCTCTCGAGCGGAGCGGGAAACAGTGTCAGACTCTTACTGACTAAACTGTTTGAGTCTTGTACCACATACTTACAATTTAATATGACTAAATATCTCTTCAAATGTATATTTATATTTTTATACAGCCTGTAGTTAGCGCGTAGGTAGAAGTGTATATCACAATGAAAAATTTATTTTGTCATTTTTACTATTTTTAAGTTCTGGCCGTGTTAGTCATATTTTGTTTAATTCGATTTGTATATCCAATGTTTATTTTTTCTAACTTGTGCTACTACCTACTTTATTTTATAAAATTGCTGTGCTCGACAGGGACAGGGTCCATGTGCACTATAAAACTATTTTTAAGATCCTATGTAACACATGTGTAAGCAATAAAGAATTGAATTGAATGTACTGGCGTGACTTATGTAGGTGTGTCGGGTGTCTCGAAAGCCTTCGAGATACCATAGTCAAACTTCACTAAAGAAAGGAAGGAACTCTTACTCTGATAATAGAATGCGAAATATGCACACGATTTTTCCGAAGACTTATACGGTTATAAGCCAGGTTGAATGCGTTATCGATCGCAACAGTTGTTCAAACAAATCGAAGTCGATGGAGCAAGTCCTCTAGACGTCAGTAAGTGCTCGCACACTGTCGGGCTCGTTCCATTATGCTGTTAAGTGGCATTAGCCGTGCAGTCCCACTTCGACCGAGTCAAACGTGGGTGCTACAGCGAACTATGAACTATTGTGTATTTAAATATCACTGTATTGTGAGTTGCTAAAATATCGTTGTGTCTGTCCCTATGTAGCTATGCTTAGAACTTTGAAATTACGCAACGGATTTTGATGCGGCTTATTTATTTTTTGGTAGAAAGAGTGATTCAAGAGGAAGGTTTGTGTGTATAAATGCACAATATATTTAATATCACCATTGCACCCATGCGAAGCTAGCAACCGTTGGGACCCTGCAGAAGGGTCGAAGCCAATTAGGGCCAAGGGTTTGCGTCTGAAAAGGAAGGCTCTGGCCCCGGTATGTATGGCGATGTAGGAACAGTTTAGTCAGTAAGAGTCTGACACTTGTTTTCCGCTCCGCCCAAGAGCGGGACTCGTCATTGGATGATTTTTGTCTACCATAAAAAAAACCCATGCGAAGCTAAACCAAGAGAAAACCGAGTATAAACATCATTGTTATCGAAAACGATATCATTTATAATCAGTAACTATAAAAATATATTAATTCACAAATGAAGAACATATATCATTATTGTATAGAAAAATGGCATCGAGTTCTTGTTTTAGGTCATCGAGAGGTATAAGAGGAAAGTATATACATATGCTGCGCATAGGTATATCAAGTCGATGCTTTAAATGCATATAATTATGTAGTGTTTTTTACTTACACTCGTATCATCGTTTATGACTTCTTTTTTCTTTCATTTTTTTAATTTATACTGTTTCCCTGCGTGGTAAAGGCCCCTTTTTCAATTGTTCCCGGTTCTGAGTCATATTTTACTGTACTTAAAAAAATATATACTTTTTATATTTCTGTATATAGACGCACATCCCTACATGGACATAATATCTCTATGAATGTCGCAAATTCTACGTTATATGTGCCTCTCAAAATAAATTCTGTACAGTATACGAGTGACTTTTCTCGTGAAAGAATTCTTTTCCTTCAGTTGAAAACTTGCGTAGGAAAACATGATAGGTACTGTTATTGTTTTTGTATTTCTCAATATAAATCACACATCAATCTTTTCCTTTTTATTATTTGAATAACTATATAGTTATATATAAGATATATATAATAAAATATGACAGGTAATAATATGTAAATAATATGAAAGGCACAAGCGAAAAAATGTCTACAAGTTAAAACTAGTACGATGCACATGATAATTAGATTGAATAGATACACAGGGTACAAAAACGTGACCTGTGGCACGGAAGTGGCACCAAAATCATGCGGTTGAAGCGAAATGGCGCGGATTCGGCGCCAAAATGGTGCGGATAGCTCAGTACGACCACCGAGGCACCGATCCCCATATGTGGAACGTTTTCTACAAGTGTTATTTATTTAAACTCATGGAAAATGTGAAGTATTAAATTATCCCAATGGATCCTACCGGGACAAAACTATACTTACAATGAGCTATCAATCGATTCTAAATCGACGAATCGGCTAAAATAATTTTAAGATTCAGTCACTAACATAATATGGACACTGAAATTAGTCTGAAATAAATTAATTTTATTTATTTTATTTTAATCAACTCTCACATAATATGAGGAGATTCTCAAGTCCTAACGTAGTTCTTCAGCGTATAGTCTGCCAAATCCATTCAGCCGTTTGAGACTGCAGAAGTGGCAAAAATAATATGTCCATACATAAATACAAATAGATTTTCGCTTGCCTTTTTTAATATTATTGTGATTTATATAACAACGAATAACGATGTACAGAAAGATGCAACTCATATACTTGTATCTAGAAAAGTTACACAAAATTGCATGACAAAGGCAAATAACGTGTGTGCAAAAGACAGTATAAAAGAGAAATCGTAGAGAAAAATGTCCATTTTATATAGATGATATTTATTAAAAACACGTACGAAGCATCTTCTAGAAGATTTCTCGAGAACATTCCCTTAATAAATATTGTTGGTATGAAGGAATATTCTACAACACAATAATGAGGGCATGTAAGGGTTGCTTATATATTCAATATTATGGTTCGTTTATTCTGACCTAAATATTTAGGGTCTGAATGTTTTAATTAGGTATTACATCAACTGTTAATTTATTTATCCCTACAATTTATAGCCCTGTCGTGTATCGTGTGATGATAAAGCCTCATCTTCGATCCTCATCTAAATTAGGGATTAAATGTCCTCTAACGTGATGTGAGCGCTGTCAAAATGTCTATCAACATGTCCTGCGTTCCGTGAATGCATTGTAAAATGTTGTTGGCAGGTTGCGGGACACTGGACAACGTTGCAGCATCACTATTGAGTGTTGCGTGTCATGTTAGGGGACAATTTGTCTCTTAGCGTTTCTCAGTCTCATCTAATTTCTATCTGTGTAAAATTGCAGTCTAGGAGAAAAGTCGAAACAGTCGAAAAGACGATTTCATTGCATACTAGCTTTACCCCGCGACTTCGGACGCGTGAGTGTTGATTATTGAGGTCGTCAAGTCGAAGTCGAAGCCTGATAAATAGGGGTCTGTATCCTTTAACTCCGGTGTTCAAGGTCCCTACCAAAGTTATACACCCGCATAAGAAATAATTACTTGTTGCTAAGTAATTTCTTATTGAGTCACTTGAGAGTATATATTTTAATTGAAAATGTCAATTTTTCTTAACTATTAAAAACAAATTATTTGTTATCACTCAAGTTTTACTTAAGTAATTAGTATTACTCTTTAATGAATATCACCCATAGACAGGCACAATTACTTTAATTTTTAAATGTATTTTTTCGGTACTTTGAATGTATGTTTTATTGTATTAGTTTTCTTCCTGTTAGATTTCTGCACTACGTCTGGTAGAAAATGGCCTAAGGCATTAAGTTCGCCTTTGTACAGACTTCACTAGTGTATTAAATTTCAATAAATTATTTAGAAGATTTGGAAATCTATACTAATATTATAAAGCTGAAGAGTTTGTTTGTTTGTTTGTTTGTTTGTTTGAACGCGCTAATCTCAGGAACTACTGGTTCGAATTGAAAAATTATTTTTGTGTTGAATAGATCATTTATTGAGGAAGGCTTTAGGTTATATAACATCACGCTGCGACTAATAGAAGCGAAGAAACAACGGAAAATGTGGAAAAAACGGGAAAAATTATTCATCTTTGAGGGCTTCCGTTGCGTGCGCTGCCAAAACGGTTTAAGATACCAAAAAAATATGTATGAAAGAATTATTCCTCTTAAAATGATCTAAAAAAATGTCCGCAACAGTATATGTCTATCTTTTAAGATTAGCTTACTAGAACCGTTTTTATGCGAATCAAATTTAGCCAATTTTTACCGATTATTTGTTAGAGTTGTATCAACATAATAATATAATCTTTATCCAAATAAATGTATTGTTGATTAAGAGTATGTAATTGTGAACAAAATTGTCTTTGACATCATTTCATTTCAATGAACATCTTAGAAGATATTACAATTTTAAAATAACTCTGATATAAAATTCACACGCGATGCATGATTTGCAAAACTTGACGCTGCGCCTGGCCGGCGGGCGAGGAGAGGGGTTGCTTGCGGGCGGCGCGGATGGGTTTTTTTATGGTAGGTAAAAATGAACCAATGACGAATCCCGCTTTTGGGCGGAGCGGGAAACAGTGTCAGACTCTTACTGACTAAACAACCTACCCCGTTCCTCCCTTGCCTTATTCCCAGAGCCCCGGTATAACGCTTTCGCACCAACCCTCAGTTGCAGGAGGCTTCGCCCCTGAAGGGCCCCACAGTTTGCTGACAACACCTTGAGGCGCGCGGGAGCAGTGCACGCTGTCGACGACTTGGACTCGGTCTGGACTGTTACCAGACAACCGGACGGCGAGCTACCCATTGCTCACCGTCCACAAGCCAGCGTCTACGGAGACCGGATATCGGCGGGATCGCGGCGGTGACGGCTACGGCGAGGGCGCTGTTGCCTTTGCCTTATGCGGGCGGCCTCCTCCTTTACGAGCATTACTGCTTAGCAGAAGGAGGCGACCGCTTGCCATTCTTCTTCGCTGCGAACTATGGCCTGAACCAAGGCCCGGCGCGAGAGGTCGCCGCCGCTGATCACCCCCACGAGGACACGGCGATGCTCTTCTCAAGCGGGGCACACCTCCACCGTGTGCTCCACCGTATCCTCCGGGCTGACCATACAGTGATGACACCCGGGCGTCTCTTCCGCACGAATCCGGCGCGCAGGAATCTCCTGGATTTCCCATGTCCGGTGAGAACCTGCGTCATGCGGAAAGTGAGGATACCGTGATAGACATCACGCCTCAAAGAGGAGACTTACCGCCGAGATTATGGCGTGCCCAAGTTGGGGTGTAGCTCTATGAAGTACTTTTAGATAATTATGTTGTTTTAAAAACTAAATTGTCTAAAATAATAACAGAAATTGACACGGGCAAAGTCGTGGGTAACAGCTATAATTTATAAAGCTGAGGAGGTTGTTTGCAAAAATAAATGTGATGCCCAAAATAACTATTCCACGCGGACGAAGTCGCGGGCACAGCTAGTCATTTGGTATGTTTCATAGCAAATAAATTATACCTAAGTAATTAATTTCGTAATGATTTGCTGCCTCATCCAGGAAACAAAGTGAGATAATAATATTTCATCTCAAATCCCGAGAGATAGACAAATTTCCGATGAAGTGATTATTGGATTATCATGGTGTCCCTGTGAAGATATCGATTTAATTCAGTTTGACTTACACAATTATATTTTATCGAGTTATTTCGTTATAGATCAAGACAAAGCAACTGGAAATAGTTCCAGAGACCGCGATATTATTCAATCACGAAACCCGCTCTTGGGCGGAGCGGGAATCAGTGTCAGACTCTTACTGACTAAAGAATCCACCCCGTTCCTACGTTGCCTTATATACCAGGACCAAAGCCTTCCTTTCAGACTCACCCTTGGCCACAGTTGCCTTCCACCCTTCTGCAGGGTCTGTACCTCCATAAAAACATGAATACTTTTCAAATTTTTTTCCATTCTTCACAAAATACGGAATAATCTCCCCCTCTCTTCATAAAACAAATGTTTGCTCGTCCAAAGCTGACATAACCGACACCTATTTATGTAAACGAGACAAACCGGGTTTGCGCGAACGGCACGCAATAACGTGACAGTTACGTAAATATTTTATTTCAAAGGAATTTTTTCCCATCTTTCAAAGGTTGAATTCACAATTTTTTGTTTTGTCATTATAACACTATCAATAGTACATTTTGACACAGCGGAGAAAATTTGCCATTATGATCAAGACGAAAATCACCCGAGACGCAGGCGAGGGTGTTATGGAGCCGAGTGCTATAGTGACCACGTGTATCAAACGACGTTTTTTAATTCGTTTATGAAGATATAAATAAAAAGGGGTTAACGTGGGACTCATGGGGGTTGCTTAGCGCTTACGATAGCGATACGATGTAATAAATTGTGGCGAAAGCTAATAATTTCTACATTAAGGAACTATAGTAACCTACCTACGCAAACAAACCTACTGGGACGCCATAACACGTAGGAATGTATTTTAAGGAATGCAACAGGTTCATAACTCAAGAGTCTTCAAAGCAGTCTGGAGACTAAGAAAATCTTTATGTAAAGTGTTCTAAACTATCAAAGCGCAGGAGTGCAGCAGGCATGCCACACACACAGTATAAGGCTGAGTGCAGACACAACTAACACTTTACAACAGACTAAATATTGCTTTACTAAAAATATAAAGACGCGTAAACTTCAAACAAAGCATCTCATAGACAAAACTGTCTAATATCTACTGCACAACGACAAGACTGACTATTGTTCGCTTCCCAACATACGTATGCGGGTGCGCACACCAACGACAAAACAGTTTCATCCGTTGTATCATATTTAGAACTCATAGAAAAATAATATCGTTTTCAGTATCGATAAAGTCCATTTTGATAGTGTAAAGGATTACAGTACGGCTGCTCGTTAAGTGCGCGACGAGTCGTAGACAAATTTAATTTTTAAGGTACGATTTCGCAGTGCTGACTGTCGTCGCAGTTGCTTCTATTTCAAGTACGGGGGCATGTCACCACTGCACAATGCATGAATCATGTTTTAGTCACTCCAGTACCTTCGTGTGAGACAGGATATGCAAAATTCTGCGGCTGCAACATCACTGGTGTTGCAGTCTTCGGTTGTTTCGTGTCGCAGCTGTAGGCTGCGCACTGCAACTGCAGGGAATCTATTTCTGAGACTCAATAGAAATGAGTAGTGTCGCAGTTTGCTGTCTAAAGAACGGAATTGTACCTTAAGTTTTAAGATAGACTTATCTATGTCAGAAAAGTCTGTCTTAAAACTATCGTAATTCAAGTCTGTGCTCCGCCTAAACGTGTTAAAAGGTGGCTGCTAGGGGCTAAACTTTTAGGTACCCAACTTTTAAAGAATGCAACAAGTTCTCAACTCCAAAATTCTACTCTTAAAGGAGTATGGAAACTTAGAAAATCATAATGAAAAGTGTGCCAAACTTGCGAACTAAGTAGAGCATACCTGACCCACTTTTGCGTATAAATGAAATATCGCAACTGGTTTATTAAGTGCTTCGGGGCGACCGTCATTAGCGTCCCGGTAACAGTCTGTAATTATAAGCCTATTAAAAAGTTCACCTAACGAAGGCTCTATTATTATAAGTTGAATAGGCGCCGCCATTGTTATAGTTTTACTTTTTAATAGTTGCCTTGATTTATGTTGGCATTTTTGTTTTATACGTCTAACTTTACTAGGAATAACTTGCTTTTTTTGTTTTGTATAGGGTCGCGTTTGACTTGATGGTAAGCGATGATGTAAGGATGTAACCGATTATAGAGCACATTTGTCTTGATTATAATTATCACAGAAAAGGTGAAAGTTTATTTGTACATGTATTTGTTACTCCGTCATGGTCAAAGATAATTATAATTAAAATTGACACATGGGTAGACATGTCCAGGAACTAATTATTTTTAATTTATCCACCAGCTCGCATTAGGCCCACGAGGAAGATTACGGCCTATTTCCTCTCTCAGAGAGGTCTGAGTCCTAGCATTAGCAGCATTGTAAGGCTGATGCAGTGCTTTGCTATCGTTTTATTCCCAGAGTTTGGCCCCTTGGGAATTTTTTTTTTTTACTTTCACGTGAATGAAACTGCTGGCAGAAACTAGTGCTATAAATAGTATAGGTAGTTTTAAATAAAGGACAAATAAAACTGTTTTTAATTAATTTTGGTACTTGTCCAGTACAGTGTTATCATAAACTATGTCCAAAATCTATCGAACTTAGGTATCTTTATTCAGTTCAAGAAGACTATACGTTTTGACGAAGAAAATCTGTAGTTTATTCACAAATGTCATTCTGTCGTAACGTTTAACTTTAAAGATTTTTTTGTTGTGAAAATTACGAACCAAATAAAATCAAGTTAAAAGCGAAGCAAAGTAAATAACGGAAGCTTTCAGAGCTCAAAAAGTAAGTGGTGTCACAATATTATACGGTAAAAACACAAAATATGTACAGGAAAAAATGTTTTAGTACAAGAAAGTGTATTTAGCTCGTATTCTTGAAGAAATTATCACACAATCACTGTCAATTCGTTAAATCTGTGTAAAATAAAGATGAAATTTTTATTTAGCGTCCTTGTCATCATTCTAGCCGAAAGACGTCGACTATTGGACAAAACCTCCCCCAAGTGTAATAAGAACCGGTCCTGTGCATGACGAATACATCGGATTCCAGTGACCCTCACCAGATTATTAGTTCACCGTGTGGGCCTTCCAACGCTGTGTCTTCTAGTATTTAAGTATTATTTAGATAAATAGGTGGCTTTTTAAAATAAAAATACTTAGGTATATTTCTACGAGCATTACAACAATTTATACTAACAGGGATTCAATGTAATTAATATTTCGATCAACAAGTACATGTTGAGTGGAATTCCCTGTCGGGTCTTTATATCAAGAGTAAATAGATTAAATTCCTCAAAAAACCCCAACACAAGGTAACTTCTCGTTCTAACAAAGACCACTCTAAAAAAATACAAGACTTTCCTTAGCCATAAAGCTCGTGTCACATTTTTCACGCACCAATTATCGCTACGTTCTCCACTGAGAACATTTATGAGACCGATCAACAGGTCTACACGGTCGTTCTGAACCGCCCTTATTCGCTCCATCGCTGCTCCAATCGTATGATGTTGACCTAATGATGTTGTTCTATTTTTCTGTTCGGTTTTATAGTAGAGAGGTGGCACGGAAACATTTATTTTATCACCCACTTACTTGATGTCTACGGTTATGTGATAAAAATTCTTACATGCCTATGTTGTGGTTCACGTTTTTTTGTAGAAAAGTTAATGGTTTGTTTGTAGAAGGTAATTTTTTTTTTTGTCCAATTACAAAGTTCTTTATCCTCTAGAAAACGATTCTATTACCAAGTGAAATAGGCTTTTATCTCAGAAATATGAGCCAATTTACGATAGATATCTGTGACAATATGATAAAAAGCTTATGTAGTGTATGACGACATACACAACATAAGCTTTATATAATATTATAACATAAAGTACGATTATGTTTTATTTATTGACAGTTTATCAGTATAATACGGATTTAATGCCTTAAGAAGTACTAATTAGTTAACAATGATTTAAAGTGGAAACAGTCAACGGTTTTATATTTAGTAATAACATCGATATATCGGGTATATATTATGTACTACGCACTAGATTAGGCGTGCCGTACAGTCACTTTACTTCAATTAAGTGACATTGATGACATTAGTGCAGTTTCGACGTATCACCGCTGTAAATTTTGAACGTTTTGATAGTTGACAATGGCGCTGAAGCGCTGCAGCGGACTTTTGTATTAACTTTTCAGTATTTTGACAAATGTACACTATACACTAATATAATAAAGAGGTAAATAGTAGGTAGGAGGTAATCTCTGGAACTACTGGTCCGATTGGAGAAATTTTAGCAATAATAGAAAGCTGCTTTACTCCTGAGTGACATAGGCTATATTTTATGTACGCGGGCGAAGCCGCTGACAAAAGCTAGTAGTTTATATGAACGTGCTTGTCTATTTACTTACATTCTAGTGGAAGTCGATGAGTAATAAAAAAGTTGAACTGTATTCTAATCATGCCTATCCAAATCCGACTGATTTACCAGAAAAGCCTACTTCAGCCCAACAACAACTTTGTTGTTGTTTTCGTCACGAAATCGCGAAACAAAAATAGCATTTGTAGTAGGTACCTACTCCAGTCTTTAACGGCGGCCGCAATAAGAACAAAGAAGTCTTGTCAAGTCACGATGCGGCGTATTTTGTGTAAATCCGGCCAAGGACGGAATATCTTACTACTTTACCCCGTGTTCCCGCCTGTCGGCCCAGAGCCGTCACAGTGATAAACACAATTAGTATTCCAGTAATTAAACTTGTGGTTTGTATGAGTTTTGTTGTTCTACAAGTCAAATGGGTACCTACAGTTTTTGACCTCCATGTTTCTTTTAGCTTTGTACGATTTGCATTTAGTCAGTGTCAAGTTAGGAAACTTTTTTGGTTTATACTGTAGTTAGTTTGTTTTCCGTTAAAATTTGGATGAATGTTTAATTTCTGATGTTTTTGCAGTATTTGGCAACAAAATCGGTCAGTCTTTCCAAAAAGCTTCATTGAGGTAGTCAACATTAAAACTCTCAGCTCCATTATTATCTCCAAGATATAATATTACGTGGAATCAATAAAACAGCAAGTCTATTTCATTGATTCCACGTAATGTTCAGTTGTTTACCAGTTTTTCATCACAATATTATCGATTAGGAGCCAATTTGCGAGTATTGAAAACATTTACTGAACTTCACTTCGCCAAAACTCCTTCAATGTAAATATTTAAGAAGTTCAACTTCAAGACTGACATAATATTGCCTCCAGCGGCTTTCAAAAGTAAATCAGATTGATCACGTGTCTTTCAATAGTTTATGTTAATTACGCCAGTGAACCACAGCAATATTATCGTCCTATCATTTTATCCTATGTCCACTCAACGTCGATCGATAATGCACTCTTGTTTAAAGTAACTCTCTGAACATGTCTCCACAAGACGATATTTCATGATGATTTTACAAGTGACATTGACAAGCTTAACGTCAGCTCATGGCGTTGCACTCGCTCGTGTAGGTAAAGCTTAAAGAACCTTGTAAACGGGCTATAAAAAAATAATTTTGTTGGCAATTTTTATTACGCAATATTTATCAATATACAAGGTGTCATTGACATGTTAACGCAAACGAATATCATAGATCCAGTACATGAGTCTGGACACCCTAGTGGTGGAATTTTTCGTCGGTTTTTTTTTCAAATTTTTGAAAAAAAGTTTTGTTTTTTTTACCTGTATAAAATCGTTATTCTAAACAATCCCAATGATATTTTTAGAAAAAAAAGAAAAAGTTTTTTTACAAAAAAATAAATAAATAAAAAATCATCGAGGCAAATAAAGTCGTAATTCTAATCAAACCCGATGACATTATAAATTTAGAATTTAATTCACTCATTTTTTTATACAATTTAATTTAAAAAACGTAAAAAATTCATAAAAAATAATTAATAATTATTAACCCTTAATTTGGCAATGTACTCCACTGATGACATAAACTTTGAAAAAATTTAATGACCCAAAAATTAGAAAAAAATTGCATTTTTCATTTTTAATAAGTATCAATGATTGTCAATTGTAGTAGTAATTTCGATGCCTCCCACGTAAGTTGTTGTAACCCCAAAAATGCAATTTTACAGGAGAGCGTTTTAAAGCTACTTTTTGCGATACAAGCCACATTTTTCAAAGAATCTTTTTGAAATTCGGTATGAGTGTATAGTTATTAATATGTTATCGTTTACTACATGTCATTACTTTATAATTTTAACGGTTTCTTGAATATTGTTGTTACAACTGTTTACCGCGACAGGAGGTCCTCACAAAATGTTGTAACTATCACTTACATTATTATAAACGGGAGTTCAAGAGCCGATTTGGATCATATCTGATACTTACATCAATTTACGTCGGTTACAAATAAAAAAAAAGTTGTGATATGTGTATCATTACTTGATATAATAAAATAAATACAATGTTTTTTCAGCCTAATTTCGTTTAGGACAAGACCTTTTCGTTGATACGTTACCGAAATACAAAAAAAGCAGAATATTTTCAATCAAGTTTATCAAAATTTTACATTTTAGGGTTTAGAGTTTAGAATAAGAAACGATATTTTAAAGATTAGAAAAACATTAAAGATTAAGATTAAAAATCATGTTAAAAAATCTGAAAATAAAAATTGAAGCTTTTTCAAAATTTAAATTATTATGTAATGAATTGAAAGTAATTAATTAAATTTTCATTAATTACTTTCAATTCATTACATCGTCCTTTAATCAAATTTTTACTATAGTTTAAATAATCAAAATTCAAAAAAGTATCGTTACCAAAATGATTAAAAAAATTCTAGTAACCAATGAGATTTAAAAATAGGTAAATCATCATGTTTCTATCTTAGTCCAATGTGATTTGGAGTCGGTGGAACAAGCTTATTCTTCCATTTTGTCGTATCACCCGTCACACTATCACTTTGTAATCTTTTCCTCTCTCCATTTTTTCAAGTGACTATACTTATAGCTCATTCTGTAATATGCTTTATTCTTCTTCTTTTCATAAGTATATCCAAGACAAACGATAGGTAAATAAGTAATGTTTAATAACTTACACTGAATCTAGAAAAGCCCGCAAATATTAAGTTTTGCTCGTAATATATACAATAGAGGGATTGTTTCCCGAGCCCAAAAAACTGGTTTCATGCACCTAACTGGTGTATTCATATCATCAGCATTTTGGCATCTTAAGGTATTTTGGCATCTCGGCATCTTAAGGTAGTATGTTGAAAGAAGTGGTCATCACCTTACAGTCTGATAAAACACTAAATTAATATTGAATCTTCAAAACAAACTGGTACCTCTTTTATTTTTACGATATTATTACCTTTCAGATCGTTTTCTGTTTTCTCTGTGTACCCTTTAGGCAAAAACTATACATTATTACTATATACACTAAAAGTTTAAACCTCTGTCTTAATATAACATTAGTGAATTTAGTCAAACATAGTGTGACTCAACTTGCAAGCAGTTGAAAAGACTTGAAATGGTAACAAACGATGGTTTTGACAGACCCAGACTTTTTCATAGGCTGTTAAATATCTTTTTGATCGGGGATTAATACTGCTGTTGGTATATCAAATTTAACTAACACCGTATTAAGAACTTAATCACTTATAGAAATGGGAAAACTGTTGTTTACACACGTCTGAAGTTTGAAGTTTCAGTAACGGCAACAGGCAATTTATTCTTATTTACTTATGTCTCACAATAGTATCAGCATAAATTCTAAGCTTGGCTCTCCTATAACTAAATTAGCCACAGTTATACATCATTTTCTTTGTCACCTTTTTAGTTTAATTTATTGAAATAGTGCTTACAGCAGACTCAATAGACCAGTTTTCCTACTGGCTGTTTTTGATATTTTACTAGAAAGGTTTTCTTTGACGTTGTTAGTCCTTTTGAAAAATCTGTAGTCTGTAAATGTGTATTTTTTTTTTAAAAAAGGTAATGCCTTTTTCAAACGATACTTTATTCAATCAAATAACTGATAGTGGACTTAGCTTAAACAGTTCAACAGTGCAGGAACATGCAGGTGGTGACTAAGGTAAAAGTAACGAACAACGTTTTTTGATTTGGGAAACTAGCAATAAACACGAGCAAGAAGGAAAGTCCTAGTGAGTTTTAATCAGTAAAGTTGCTTTTACTGATTAAGACTAAAACTCACATGTAATCTTTCGGTGCCTTTTGTGTTCCAGGCCCTCATTTCCTCGACACGACCTGGATGTCTTCCTTGAGAATTGGTACGATAAAGCGAGTAACTTAGATAACTGGAAAGAATGGAGGGAGGCCTTTGCCCAGCAGTAGGATAGCACAGGCTAGCTAGAATAATAATAATATAATATAAACAAAAATGGCTATAATAGTCGTAATCCAAATGGTTATTATACCACACAGCTATGAACTACTAGTAAGTGAGCAGTTTCAAGGTCCAAAGTTACGAATATGCCATCACCTTTTAGTTTAGTCTTTTAAAACTTCTCAGATTCATTGAAAATGGTTGCCTAGAGTGACTCTGACTTCAGTGATATTCATAAAAGACTCCCTGAAAAATACATACAACGTACTTATTTCAAACGAATAGCGACGTAAATCATTGAATGTGATGTTACAACCTACTTTTACATATCTAGCATCAAAGTAAAATATTTTACGTATCACTTAACATAAAATAATTCAAAAATTAGCGACGTAAATTGTTGTATGGGATCAATAACATATTTTAAATGGTTATCATGTTAGTTAAAGATAAGATTAAAGGGAATAGTAATTACTAGAATATTAAATTAACGACGTAAAAATTGCATGAGAGGTGCAACTGGCAGCGAATCCCAGCGTAATCTGTGATATGTGTTACATACAACGGACGCACGTGCGCTGTTCTCCGTTGTAAACCATTGCAAATAATAAATACTACAGTCTACGCCGGAATCGTTCGAAATATACAACATTATACGTTTCAAAAGTACCTTAAATAATAGGTTTTTTGGACTTTTTGTTTTTTTGTAGGATAGATTACATAAAATTAGACACTTTTACATAAAAAACCCAAATTCGCCATTTTGTGGGTTACAACAACTTACGTGGGAGGCATCGATTTATTTTATATTGTAATAACATAAAAATAATTTGTCAAATTCAAAATATCTTCGAAACGATCTGGTGTCTCTGCGACCTGGGCAAGTTTTTTATTTTTTTCCTTAGGTTTTCGTTTGGGAGTTCTGGGTTTTTAGCTTTGGAGCGCATGAGAGCCTTACAAGTAATATAACACAATCGCTATTTTTGCTGTAATTTACGTAATAACAATTTTATAAGCTAGAAACAATGTATGTACTCCGTGAATACCGTTGCCACAAAGACACAAAATAGACTTTGGTATACACGAAGTACATTGCCAAATGCATAGTGTTATTCAATAAGGCTTTATTTCTATGTTTCATATATAAGAGGGGCGTAGATTTGACCGATATGCTTATGTAGCAACCTTCATGTAGGTACTTAATCAAAATAAAAAGAAAAATATATGATCTGTCATTAGGTTGATGTAACTTGTCATGCATGTTTTCTTGTGAAAAAATATCCACAACCAGGCAATAAAAACAACTTTCCTGCCACTCCTTCTTCTTATTAGTGGGACCCGTTGATGTTGCAGTCTACAATCACTCTGACAGCGTCAGGTACGACGCTATTAGTCGTTTTCCAAAATCGGCAAGTAAACAATCTCGTAGGTTTTGCAAAGCGGGAAGGACCAAAGATTAATACGTGAAGTGCAAAACGCATCGCGTTTTGTGGTAGGAGAAAGCAACAGGAGAAACTACTTCCGTAAATTTCACTCTAAATATATTTTGTTTATGATGTTTTTTTAATAAATAAAGTAATAAATTAACTAAATGAGAATTATTGATATCTTGGCACTGTACTACACGTAGTACAAACATAGGAGGACGTAGTTTACACTATAGTTGGCAATGTACTCTCTGGAGTACACAGGTTTTCGCGAAAACTGTAATATACAGATTTTTTTCACTATTTTTTTCATTCCTCTGGGATCATAATAAATACGAAAAAAACAATAAAATGTCAAATTTAAGAAAAAAAAATCCTTGCCAATTTAAGGGTTAATAATATTTCTGAATATGGACCAGCAAAATTTTGCAATAGAATTGTTGATGAATTTTGTTCCTTCGTTCGTTTAAAATATCTTGGCTATATCACCGGGCTACACTGCTAAATTGCTTCAATTATTACTTTGTGTTGAGCGATGTAGCAGCAACTTGCCGTTTACAGAATTGCAGCTAGAAATTGCATCAAAGCTAACCCGTTTCCAAGGACTTTTAAAAATGAAATTACTTTTAAACATGAGCTATGTAACTTATCGTTAAAGTTATTAATCACATGTTCTCACTTAAATCACTTTGTCGTAATCTTGGGATAGAGTGTCTAACTGTGAAGATTTTTCCCAATCTCCATAAAAAGAGTTAAAAGTTATGAGTATACATACAAGTAGTTGAATGAAGAGGTAAATAATTTTTTGGCTTAATAAGTAAAAACTTAAAATCCCAGTATTGCAGAAACTGTGATAAGACATTTAACTCAGCCACGTAGCTAAATGAAAATCGAATTACAATTGTCAGGAAACTTGACACAATGGAATATCGCAGTAGGAATTGCCTCGGTTAGCACATGGATTAAATCTTAACTGTGTTATCTACCGACGCAGTCTCTTGTTGAGGCTTGTGATGGCGATTGTAAATGAAAGTGATGAAACGGAACGGACATGTTTGCAATGGACAGAATGGACATGGTAAACCTAAGAGCACGTTCTTCAAAACAATTTTCGTAAATTACGAAATTTTCAAGCTAAAAGCAAAGCCAGGCTATTAGGCTTAGTAAGGCTATTTTATATTGAGCTATAAATACTTGTAGTTAGTTCATACTTAAGTGATTTGCATATTACATATTACAGTTTGTTATATTTCATGATAAACAAATCTTGTGTCAATACAAAAAGTTAGGCCATTGCTCTCAAAGTTATGAAGTAGAACATCGTGAGGAAAACGAATTTTTAGTTGAAAATTCTATTTGGCCCAGCAGTGGGAAAGCTAAAAAGCTGATTATGCTATGCTTACGTTAGGTTACTAACTCCCACTTCAAAAAGATGTTACCATGTTTGCCTGGGTCCATGAGGGCGGATGCCTACCAAAGCTGCCTGAATTAGATTTTATTAAGTAAAAGTCTAACACTCCTACTGATTCTGCCCATACTATGGTGAAAAATCAACATGTTATTTGTTGATTTTTCACCCCCTAAAAAAACTCAATAATTGCGGAAAAGTATAACATGATTCCTTTTTAGGACAATTTTATCGCCACGTAACCACATGTTTTATCACTTTCAAATAAATCACGATACAAGTAAAAGGCGTAAAAATACCCGTATATGGCTTACGTCAGTGTGCAAAAAACCGAGGACAAAACTCATCCCGTCCGTATAACAAACTTTTTGCTCTCGTATCGAAAACCGTTCATCTGCTTCACCGCAAAAACTGCGATGAAACCAAAACAGGATAAACTCCAACTTAATCATGCATGACGCATCGGAACGATGAACCGAAGGTCAGAGATCAAAGTCAAAAACAGATGTTATTGGTTATTCCGATCTGTTTTCTCCAGGGTACAGTTATATCAGTGTTACTCAATCATAATTCAATGAACCAGAGAGATGTCATCATCCGCCCACGCAAACTGAATCGTATTGGGGCAATGGTCAGGAAAATATATCAATCAAACGTAGAATTGAAATGGTTTATATTAAAGGCTAAATATTTTCAAACGGCTTTTTTATATTTGATATTAACTGCGATCTCACCTGATGGTAAGCAGTGATGCAATCGTTGATGTTGAGGCTCATTAGTTTACTAAGCTTCGCACTAGCCTTGAGAACACCCAAATTATAATCAAATGGGAAGATCGCAGCAGGCAAATCGTTACAGTCCTTCGGTGTATGCGGTATAAACGATGAATCTGAATGCTTAGTCCGGACCGTAGAGGTTTCAGTAAATGTAAGGCTGGATACTCGCCGTACGTCGGGTTATCCGATGATAGAAATCAGATAATGGAATCAAAACAAGTACAGCAAAGCTGTCCCGGTGTGAAGTACCGCCGGACCTTTGCAAGAACGCTGAGTTTCTTAGCAGCTACCTCGGCTTTAGACTCAATGAAAAAAACAATTGGAAAGCATTGGACAGCAATGTCGATAGCAGGAATAGTTATTAATAGTTAATCCAAATCAAAAAATGGCTAAACCGTAATCGGTTTAATCAATTTTTAATTTGAATTAACTCAACACACCACAATAATTATTGTACATACATATTTACATTCACCTGGTCGTGACATTTCAACTACTGCGTGTGTATACGTGTTTGTGAAACTCAATTCTCATAAGTACTGTAGTGACAGCAGTTATACTTGAATATCATTCGTGTTCGAGTGGTCGAATTCATTAGCAATGATGCGAAAATGGGACTATGTATAGAAGAGCGTAAAATTGCACAGATATAAAGGCAAAGTTTAAAATAATGACATTTAGTTAAATCTTTAATTTTATGCAATTTGTTTTAATATTTAATGCAATTCTTTAAATAGTTGATTGACGAATTTATTTATCTATTGCAATTTTAATAGTTTCAATTTTGTAATTTGTGATATTATTATTGTTCATTGTTTTTTTTATGACTATTGTATAGATATATTATGAGTCTTTGGTACTTAAATGAGTAAACAATGACAAGAATAATAATATTACTTGTATATATGTATGTTTGTTACTCTCACGTTCCTCTAGTTAAATGAGTGAAATATTACATTTTATCACGGGATCAAGTTTTTTGGACTCTACTTTCACTCGGTCGAAGCCGATGGTAAAAATTAGTATACCAAAACAATGCTGTTCTACTCAATATTAAATAATGTTTAATTGCTGTATAAATTTGCATGAAATTCGGCACACGGGTTGACCATGGCCTGGATTAAAAAATGTAGCTATACGTATGATTTTTCACTGTAGGAAGGTGCCTATCAAACTCTTGAGTTTCGGACGAAGCATTCGGCGTTCGCATACCAATTATCTTTCTCTTATGTATCTAATTACGAAATTCGAAAGGTTGTTATTTCAACTTCTCTTGAAAATTAATAATGGCTCACGGTGGCGTAGCGTATGGATAAAGAAAGCTTATCTGTTCATAAAGATCTTGTGATGTAGTAGTTGTAAGGTATATAATAAGGTATCATTATTCCAATATAGTCAGTGTATTCTCGAACCTCATTCGTTTCATTTGTCTCCTAAACACCCGACCTTACATGGCGACCCTGCCTGTAACAGTAGCCGGTACGTGTAAAGTGATGCATTTTCAACCATACGAGTCGTATAGCTTGATGCGTTCGATCGTAAAAAGCGCTTTATAGCAACTTAATTTAAAAAACACGGCGGATTTTTATGAGATCATCGTTAGTAGAACTTAGATTTTTAGCCTTCCTACTATATTCAGTGCTATAATGAGAAGATAAAAATGTGTTAGAGAAGTTTCTTGACGAAAAAAAAAGTTTTCTGCATTTAATAACAAGAAACGGTATTTTTAGGGTTCCGTAGTCAACAAGAAACCCTTATAGTTTCGCCATGTCTGTCTGTCTGTCTTTCTGTCCGTCCGCGGATAATTTCAGCGTCTACTAGCACTAGAAAGCTGAAATTTGGTATCAATATGTATATCAACTACGCCGACAAAGTGCAGAAATAAAAAGTAAAAAAAAAATTTATTAGGGTACCTCCCCTACACGTAAAGTGGGAAGTGTTTTTTTTTCATTTCTACCATAACGTGTGATATATTGTTGGATAGGTATTTAAAAATGATTAGGGGTCCCGTAAAATAATTTTTGATGTGTAAATATTTTGGGAAATAATCGCTCCAAAAGTAAAAATGAACTAACTTTTGAACCAAAGTTTAAAAAATATATAAAAAAATCTTAAAAATAGAACATAAAAGACATAAAAAACTAAGTAAGTAAGATTAGTTTGAACTTGATTATATGAACAGTTTTTGAAAAATTAAAAGAAATACGTGCTGAACTAATTAATAATAGAGTAAAACAATATATCACAATTTTACTGGCTAAAACCCTCCTCTATTTTCTCTTTGCGTTTCAGAGCCACGGTAACTCTTTTAAAAGTTTCCATACTCTGTTACAGACGCTTAAAGATAAAAGACTGCAAAGAAGATGAAAAAAACAAAGTGATCTTATAAGAGTTACGTCCTGTGTTTCTTTTTACAAGCTTTTTATTAGCTTGCAATATAACTATGTAAGTTCGGCTCAAACCTTGCAACTCAATTTTGAAGCAGATATCTTCAACCGATTGAGCTGCAATTTTGCATGCAGGTGTAAATCGACAATGTAATATTATGATGACATGGAGCTGATCTGATGATGGAATCGCGAGGTAGCCATAGGAACTCTGTAATTAAACGGCACGACCACGTCGAGTTTGGGCTCGTGTGAATTGTCTTGACGAGTTTTAATTGTATAAGTATAGTCATAACAAGCTTTTATAGCGGTGGTCTAAACCGCTATAAAAGCTTGTTTTGAAAAAAAAAAATATTTTCATTAAAAACTTGTTGTGTTACGGTTAACAATAAAAATAAGTTTTAGGTACTCGATTCATTCTACCTATACACACAAAGAGAGGAGGACCAGGGCTCTGAGAGGCCTTTGGATAGCAGCAGATGATGTTTTACCTACAAGCAAATATAGAGCAAAATGTTGTTTCGAATAAGCTGGCTCATTTTGTGTCGACTGACAAATACCACAATGTCAAGAATCTCAAACGCTCACTAAAACTAACAAAGTGGCATGAAACTACCGCTGGTTACAGACCGCGGTCCGTGGTCAGCAGGCCGACGTTTGAATAATATGTTAGAAAAATACCTATTTTATGCCGCCAAGAGGCACGATGGTTTGTAAACAGAAGCAAATTTAACATGGGGCGTACTATCACGTATAAATGCTATTATGATTCTGTTTTGAAAAAGTAATAATGCTAAGTGTCAAAATACTACACCAGTATAAATCATCTTTTTCACCAATATGACTTGAAATTCTGATTGCTTATTAATATCTACCACGAAGTTAAAGTTCGACGGCGGCCCTCACCCAGTCACCGTCTCAACGTGACACTGGCAGAATAGTCGCAACCGGCTCAATTGCCATAAAAAAGCATCTTTTTCTCACACAGTTTTAAAGACTACCTACGTAGTACGACTGTACTATGTTATCAAACAGACGGACATTTAAGATAAATAGCAGCACAAAAGTCAATCAAAAGAGCTACAGTCAGAGTTTCAGGAATTAAGATATCCGCAGGAAGACCACAGTTATATGATAGTGGGTTATAATAGTCGCATAGCTAGAACTTAGCCCCCTTTCTTCTCGGCGGTAGTGCCCCTCTTTGAGGCGTGGCTGGATAGACCTCACGGCATCCTCACCTTCCGCATGACGCAGGTTCTCACCGGACATGGGAAGTTCGGGAGATACCTGCATCGGATTCGTGCGGAAGAGACGTCCGGGTGTCGCCACTGCGAGGCGAGCAAGGAGAACACGGTGGAGCACACGGTGGAGGTGCGCCCTGCTTGGGAAGAGCATCGCCGTGTCCTCGTTTGGGTGATCGGCGGCGGCGACCTCTCGCGCCGGGCCCTGGTTCAGGCCATGGTCCACAGCGAAGAGGAATGTCAGGCGGTTGCCTCCTTCTGCGAAGCAGTAATGCTCGTAAAGGAGGAGGCCGACCGCATAAGGCAAAGGCAACAGCGCCCTCGCCGTAGCCGTCGCCGCCGCGATCCTGCCGATATCCGGCCACCGTAGACACTGGCTCGCGGACGGTGAGCAATGGGTAGCTCGCCGTCCGGTCGTCTGGTAACTGTCCAGACCGAGTCCAAGTCGTCAACGGCGCGCACCGGTCCCGCGCGCCTCAAGGAGTTGTCAGCAAACTGCAGGGGCCCTTCAGGGTCGAAGCCTCCTGGAGCCTAGGGTGGTGCTGTAACCTCGACTCTAGGAATAAGGCAAGGAAGGTACGGGGTAGGTTTTTTAGTCAGTAAAAGTCTGACACTGGTCTCCCGCTCCGCCCAAGAGCGGGTTTCGTCATTCGATGATTTTCACCTACTATAAAAAAATAAAAGCCCCCTTTCTATGAGAAGAAATGGGCCGTCCATCCACCTCGCAGGCCCAGAGTGGGTTGGTGAAATAATATAAATAAAGTTTCCTTGAATTAATCTAGAAAGTATAAATGCAGTTAATAGTTTAATCGATATTCTCAGTGACACTCGTTAATGTGAAGGTTTTGAGCTCATAATATATTATTATATAAAATAATGCTATGCATTGTAGGTAAGTAATCCACTATCCATAGTCCACTCTAAATATTAACAAATTAAAAGACGAAAAAAACCCATAATTACTAAGTTTCAGAAAAACTTAATATATTTTACATTACTACGAAAGTAATTAAAAAACAATGAATGATTTAACTTGTTTTTCGTGGCATGGTCGAATCTAGATAATTATGTTAAAATGATCACCCATCCATAGGCTGACCACACAAAGCGTTGCTTAACCTTGAAGATTGACCCGTGCTGATAATTTAACAATGGGCAAGAATGTGTAATGGTGTACAATAAATCATATAATAAATAAGAATGTTGACTCAAAAGAACAAGTTATTTACTTGATAGCGATAAACGAAAATTAGAAGATTGTTAGCAAATATTTTACTAATAAAAAGAACTCCTAACTACGCTTGAATTCGAAGATAGTTAATCCAGTTCGAGATATAAACTGTCTATGTCTACGCAGCTTGTTGACAGTTCCATTTTCAAACAGTGCCCGACTTCTTGGAATCAAACCTTCATAGACAAACTTATTAAACACAAAACAACCTGTGCTATTAATAACAATTATAAAGTTTAAATACCTGAAATTGTTCAGATGCTAATGGACAACTAAATGAACATCAATAACATTTAGATTGCTATTATTGTTATGAAGTAACAACAAACTTAAAGGTCATATTGTTCTAAAGCCAACTACTCCAAGTTTTGCTGCGAAATTGTTTATGAGTTGATCAGCTGTAAAAGCAAAGAGGTATGTAGTTTTTGAAGAGCAACATGAATTTGTAATAGAATATTTATTTTAAATTATATTTTTATTGGTTTATACATCGACTTATATTCTAGCGATTGACCAGGACGTTTCATAAAAACTAAGAATACTGAAAAGTTAATCTAAAAGTCCGCTGCAGCCCTTCATTGGCATTATGTTATCTAACAAAATTTAAAACTTACACACTGCGTGAACGTCAAAACTGCACGAATGTTATTAATGTAAAGGTGTACCTATGGCTTGCTTGATCACTGCACAAATGTCATCAATGTAAAGGTGTACCTATGGCTTGCTTGATCACTGCACAAATGTCATCAATGTAAAGGTATATCGCTTGCAGATCACTTAAGTAAAATTATTGTACGCCTAATCTAGTGCGTAGTTCATATAAATAGTTGGGTTTATAAAAAAATCCATAGGTTTGATGTGGGAAATCATCCAATGACTTCTACTGCTTCAGGATTGAGCTAGATAGCATGTCAGATCAGTAACTTTTACTGACTAAACATAACTGTGTAACGTCCTTCAGTTGTCATTTGCAGAAGTTCCCCGTAACTAAAGTTTTGTTTTAAAAAATGTTTGTCGAAATGTTCAATGCCTGAGGGAATTTGTTTTTGCGTGGGTTTAAACTTCACAAATCAAGATGGGCTGTTGACATTTTCACCGGATGCTGAGTTCGGATTGTCAAGAGGAAAGTACCTATTGAGTTTGAACTTTTGCACTATTGAAATAAACCCCAGTACTTCCATTCCGATCACCTAAACGGATCAACTGATTGATCGGAATGGAACTCAAACGGATCACTTTCTATTTTTCCATTCCGATCACCTGAAACCGACCAACTGGTTGATCGGAATGGAAATCGATCGGATCACCTTTCGCTGTTCCATTCTGATCAACTAAACCGACCGAACTAGTTGTGCGGATTGAATTTAATCGGATCACTATCACCAGTACCATTACTAGTTCCAAGATGGAACTTGTGATGTTATTTTTTTTTAATCTTAAAAATCACTTGTGTTTTTTTTATGAGTGGAAAAACCATTGGAGTTAAAAACACTTGTAACATTTCTTATGGTTGGAAAAACATCACAGTTAAAAACACTTGTAAAATTTCTTATGGTTGGAAAAACCATTGGAGTTAAAAACACTTGTAACATTTCTTATGGTTGGAAAAACATCACAGTTAAAACACTTGTAAAATTTCTTATGGTTGGAAAAACCATTGGAGTTAAAAACACTTGTAACATTTCTTATGGTTGGAAAAACATCACAGTTAAAAACACTTGTAAAATTTCTTATGGTTGGAAAAACCATTGGAGTTAAAACACTTGTAACATTTCTTATGGTTGGAAAAACATCACAGTTAAAAACACTTGTAAAATTTCTTATGGTTGGAAAAACCATTGGAGTTAAAAACACTTGTAAAATTTCTTATGGTTGGAAAAACCATTGGAGTTAAAAACACTTGTAAAATTTCTTTAAATTTTTTAACCACCATTCCCAACAATGACTTAATACTTCAATCCATTGATAATCTAAGAGCTCGAGGCTGCTAGACTCGTCATTTTATAAAAGCTGATAGTATATCAGTGCAACTCCCCAACACAGGTAGGAATAGGGCCACGGATTTGTGTCCGAAAAGGAAGGCTCTGGCCCTGGTATGTATGGCGATGTAGGAACGGGATAGGTTGTTTAGTCAGTAAGAGTCTGACACTTGTTTTCCGCTCCGCCCAAGAGCGGGACTCGTCATTGGATGATTTTTACCTACCATAAAAAAATCACAGGTAGGAATAAAGCCCTAATATGAAGGTAATATAGCAACCTACAATAAATAAATTGAGTAAATTTGATTCATTTGTATAGAGTTACTTAATACAAGTGTTTTTACCTCGAGTGTTTTACCACTCTTAAGAAATTTCATCATAAGTGTTTTTTCTTCTAGTGTTTTTTCACCTTTAAGAAATTTCACAAGTGTTTTTCCCTCAAATGTTTTTTCACCCTTACGAAATTTCACAAGTGTTTTTCCCTCAAATGTTTTTTCACCCTTACGAAATTTCACAAGTGTTTTTCCCTCCAATGTTTTTTCACCCTTACGAAACTTCACAAGTGTTTTTCCCTCCAATGTTTTTTCACCCTTACGAAATTTCACAAGTGTTTTTCCCTCCAATGTTTTTTCACCCTTACGAAATTTCACAAGTGTTTTTGCGTCTAAAATAATAAAGTGTAACTAATAATAACAAAATAAAACATCAGTTGTAGTGATCACAATCCACCATGACAAAATACCAGTTTTTATAAAATAACGGAAATCTGGTAGCCACGAACTCTCCCTCTATTAGTCAAAGACATTTATTCATCGTCTATTATAAGTGACCAGTTCGTTAGTACACTTTAATGAAAAAGGTTTACTACCAAAGTTGTGTGGATAAGACAAATTCAAACAGAGTAAATTATTCCTATCGGATCACCTAAATAGTTGTACCGTTGGGAACGAAAATAGTTGATCCGTTTCAAAGTTGATCAGATTGGAAACAAATCCTTCACCGAGTTCCATTCCGATCAATCAGTTGATCCGTTCAGGTGATCAGAATGGAAGTACTGATAAACCCACTTCGAATTTTATTTAGCCGAGTAGGTCAAAGATTTATTTTCATGAGGTAACAATAAAAATAAAGTGTATAGTAAATATTTGATTTCCATTGATATTATTAGCATTTCCGCGTACTTATATAACCTTTTAAATTTTCTGATTAGATGTCTTTGCTAGCCATTACTTTTCTCGACTTCCCTGTCTTTATTAATACAATTTGGCCTGACTGGCCTGTCAGCATAATAGTTAGTGACCCTGACTGCTATGCCTGAGGTCGTGGGTTCGATTCCCACCCAGGACAAATGTTTGTGTGATGAGCACGATCATTTGTTCTGTGTCTGGGTGTAATTTATCTATAATATGTGTGTATTAAGAAATATATATAAGTATATTTATAAGTTGTCTAGTACTCATAACACAAGCTCTGCTTAGCTTGAGACTAGACGACGATGTGTGATTAAAAAAAAAAAAAATTAAAATTCCAATAGGCTAGGCATTTGCAATATTTCAGGTCGCAAAAAAATTGCATTGACTAACACTTCTATAACGGTGTTTGCAAAGCATTGCATCCGGCAATGCTATGCAAACAACGTTATAATGTTCCCACTGCTGGGACTCAGGTTTCCTCTCTAGGAGAGGGAATGGGCCGTAATTCATCAACAAACCTCCAACCGTTTACCCCCTTAGGGTAGAGATTCGCAAAATCCATTTTTCACGGATATTTACACCCCTATAAGGAACTTACTAGCCGAATTTTAAGTTTGTCGGTGTTATAGTACCTGAGATTTTGTATTGCGCTTTTATACGTATATGTATATAGGGTGACTGGAAATTACTGGCAAACACATTATTGTAGTCACGAAAACAAACCAATTTTACTATCGGACCCAACCTCAAATTGTGCAACAAAATTAGCTAGTTCAGCACATTTTGATTAATTTAGGCTGACATAAATGTACTAACCAGCAGATTATTTTTCGTGATATCAGGTTTGGTCCCATAGTAAGTTCTTTCAATATCATAACTAAAAAAAAAATCTATATAAATAAATCAAATAATAATAATCAAACAAAATATAATCTATCTAAATATCTGTTATTTATTTATTCTGCACACCTACCACTGTGTTGTCTTTTTTAACCCAAAGGTTGACTGGTAGAGAATGCCTTGTAACATTAAGTCCGCCTATGTACCACTACTGTACATGAAGTTTAAATAAATAACTACAATCGCATGTTTAAGTATCGGTTACAAATTACCGTGTATATTTACCGTATATTTCACTTTTTATGTTTAAAAAACTCTAATACATTGCAAGTTATAGAAGTCGGTTTATTTAGATAGTGCAAAAGTTTAAACTCAATGTACACTTTTCTCTCATTCGAAATTCAGCGTTCAGTCAAAATGTCAACAACCAATTATTACTTCTAAAGTTTTAACTAGATTTGCCATTTTTAACCGAATTTAAAAAAGAAGGCTTTTAAAAAAGAAGCACACAGGTATCACAGGTATCCAGTGACTTGCACAATTGTTACAAACGAACTTATGAATTTTAACACATAATTGTTATTATGTACTTGTTTTGTGAATTATTTGACTTTTTTTAT
Organism: Mythimna loreyi; assembly: GCA_029852875.1. Lineage (NCBI taxonomy): Eukaryota > Metazoa > Arthropoda > Insecta > Lepidoptera > Noctuidae > Mythimna > Mythimna loreyi. Next base: position 13,905,053 of record CM056787.1, read on the forward strand.
AAAGAACTAGCGACCCGCCCCAACTTCGCATGCGTGCAATGCTGACATTAAATATATTAATTATGCATGTACTATGCATATAAATCTTCTTGAATGACTCTATCTATTAAAAAAAGGAATCAAAATCCGTTGCGTTGATTTAAAGATCTAAGCATACATAGGGACAGACAGCGGGAAGCGACTTTGTTTTATACTATGTAATGAAGAAAAAACATTTATTCATACATTATAGGTTCGCGCTTGTCAGGGATGCGACGAATCGTCCTAACACTCCCGTAAAGTTCCCAAGATGCTTAAATATCGTTGATATTATCCTAACACTTTTTCACATCTTCGGTTATGTGAAAAAGTGGGCCGAATCGATATCGGTCTAACTCACTATATATTTATCCATTCATTTCTTATGAAGGAAGAATTGATTGAGATATCTAGCACATGGCAGCTTTCTTCTGTTGACTCCTATCTACATCGTGACAGTTCTCAGAAAAGTTTATCATTGAGTTTCCAGTTCAGACCACGGTAAGAACTTAGAAACAATCAACCAACTATCTACACGTTGAAAAGTTCAAATAGTCACCAAAATGATACCTTTTGTTTATGAACTCTACAATTGAAAACTATTGCTTATGTATATATTTTCTTTTCGTAAACCGGAATACTTCCATAACTTTTCCATATTTTTTCCATAAATTTAGTTTTTTTGATGTTTCGGTATTCCTTGCTTATCAACTACAACTAAGTAACACGTGAAACTTTTACTTTTCGTTTTATGTTTGTTAATTTATTTCATAGTGCGTAAAAATCATCTAACGACGAATCCCGCCCTTGGGCGGAGCACGAAACAGGTTCATTCTGTTACTGACTACCCAGGCCAAAGTCTTCCTTTCAGGCACAAACCCTTGGCCCTAGTTTGCTTCGACCCTTCTGCAGGGTCCCTACAATGTTTGTTACTTTAGTTGCCTAAATCGCGTTAGATTTATTTAGTCGTTCTTTGTGTTACAAAACAAACAGATAAACGATTCACATTTTCTAAATTCACGTAAATTAAATTCGTTAGGCAGATAACAGCAGTTATTTGTCTTAATTTATGTAAAAAAAATCAAAACGACCGACTGTATTTAGATATTTAGAAAATTCCAAGCAACTAATTATTCATTTCATTACAGAAATATTTCGTCTATATGTAATATTTTTTTTTTAAACTCTTGAGCCCCAAGCGAACGCCGGCTTCACACACCTATTGTCTTTGGTTTACCTATCTTTACGGTACTCGAAAAGTTTATACATGATAGTCTTATTCTGAACGCCTATATGACACAGCATAATCAATATTTATGTATAACGTTTCCGCTTATGGGGCATAGACCTCTTTTCTGTGAGAGGGAGCGGGCCTTAATACAACACGTAAATCCAATGCGAGTTGATGGATGGGTTCATATATGCCAGCTTTGTCTCATTGTTTAATTTTTTGGAAAGAAAAAAAACGGTAAGGGAAAGTACTGGTTGTATTCTAAAAACCTCTTTTTACTTCGATTTCAATATCTTAAAGTGGATAATAGGTTTGTACGTAATACATGTCTAATAGTTAATTAGATAAGTTACGTCCCGCTTTTACACAAATTTTCATACAGGAAGATTTTACATAAAATACAGAAAAGTTAAAACCTTTAATGGATTAAGGTAAATAGACATCAGCGGGGCCTGGAGTCTCTGAAGGGGACTATATTGAAGTAGAGATTTGTCCAACAGGATTACCTTTCGTTCACCCTGTGCAGAGCAAGTGAGAGGTCAGACTTTTACTGACTAAAACTCACTTATGTACCTTCAATTATCCTTTGCGTTCCGAGGTCACGATAACTCTTTCGAACTATCTAGTACATTGTATTAACCCGTGGCCTACATTCCTACATACGTTATTCAGAGCAGCTACCAATGTCCTAAAACTGGTCTTAATTACGCATATACCGTAACCCGTTTCACGCTGGTTGGACGTTGACAAAGTCAAAGCTTCGGATAAACCGGTTTCATGTAAAGGGGTGGATAGGATTAGAGCAACATGTTTGTATTCTGTGCCTGTAACGGCTAATGGGAAAATGGGCTAGTGGAAGATTAGCTTTAAAGTGTACATACAGCTTTACAAAGCTTTTGACATTGGTTGGGAAACACGGAACTTTGTTTAAGGGTACATACGTGGATATATAGGATGGATATATACCAAACGTAGATTCAAACCATATTCAAACCATACATCCCTATACCTTTTTTTATGGTGGACAAAAGTCATTTAAAGACAATCAAAGTGTCCGACTTACTGATTAAAAAACCCACCCCATTTCTTCTTGACGGCGTGCACAGTTCCCGCGCGCCTCAAGGAGTTGTACAGCCAACTGTAGGGTCGAAGCCTCCCGGAGTTGAGGGTTGGTGCGAAAGCGTTACACCGGGGCTCTGGGAATAATGCAAGGAAGGCACGGGGTGGTTTGTTTAGTCAGTAAGAGTCTGACACTGTTTCCCGCTCCGCCCACGAGCGGGATTCGTCATTGGATGATTTTTACCTACCATAAAAAAACCATTCCTTCTGTGTTCCAGGACCCAGCGAACAGCGAACTACTCATTGCTCGCCGTCCGCAAGCCCGCAAATATATACTATACTTATTTATATATGGATACATAACTTAGAAAAACGAGCCTATATACCAACTAAACCCAGTATTGAAAAACCAGATCAGATTTTTAGCATGAATAAAATTTTTATCTGTATTTTTTCATATCTATTTTGCTTCTCAATAAATATACGGTAACCGATTTCTCAAAAACGAAATTACGGTTTTAACAGTAACTGTACTCGGAACTTAATAAAGAAAATTACGGATCCCTTTTCATCATCTAATAAAACGAAGTCCAAATATTGTTTCATTTGTACTAACAGGTATCGTTACCTTTAAAAGCACTCTGTTTATTTAATAACTGGGCCAAGTGAAGGCTTACAATGATAAAGTTTAAGTACATTTTATAACATCATCCGATACTTCGGTGGTATTACCAAAACCAATTTGATATCAGACAAATGAAGACTGCGGAAATAAAGTTAATATAAGTACTTACAAAAAAAATTTCTTTTATTTTATTCGACAACTACCCCACAACGCCGTCTAATCTTAAGCTAAACAGAGCTCTGACAAACATACTTATATATTTCTAAATACATTCATATTACACCAGACACAGAGAAACAGAGAAAATGATCATGCTCATCACACAAACATATATCCTGGGTGGGAGTCAAACCCGCGACCTCCGGCATAGTAGTCAGGGTCACTAATTACTAGACTGACAGGTCAGTCAAATCGGTCGGTGTCATGTCGGTATTGATTTTTGAGACGTCAAAAAAGTTAGTCGTTACTAAAACTGTAACTAATATTGAATTTCGTCGCTTGTCAACTTAGATAACATAATTAACAGGACTAAATTAGAAATAAACGCAACAACAAACATCATCATCAGCCTAGCGTATGTCCCGGTTGCTACCTTGGCTTTCACCTCGGTGCCCGGGGTCCGCTTTCCTTCCTAGTCGTCTCCACTTCGCTCGGTCTTTTGCGTCCTCTGCCTTAAGCCCATTTGCACGCATATCGTCCCTTACGACGTCGATCCAACGCCTCTTAGGCCTACCTCGTTTACCGGGTCCCGGCGGAGGCGGCATGGCGAGGCATCTGTTACCCACGTAGTCTGCCGGTTTTCGTAAAACGTGGCCATACCAGCGTAAGCGACCCTCCTGCAGTTTATCCGCTATGTCACGGACCTGAAGGCTGCCCCGGATGCGGGAGTTCTTAATGCGGTCTTTCCGCGAAACTCCAGACATCCAGCGCAGCATATTCATTTCCGTGACACGCAGGCTTTGCTTATGTCGCTCAAGTACAGGCCACGCTTCACTGCCATACAAAAGGACAGGCCTAATGATGGTCTTATAGACCTGTCCTTTGAGCCTAACCGGCATTTTGGGGTCACAGATAACCCCCGCCACCTCACGCCACTTCGCCCAGGCCGCCGAGATACGTGACTCGACGTCGCAATCGACTTCCCCGGACTCGTGGAGCACCGATCCCAAGTACTTGACCTGTTCCGAGCGCTCAACTGTGTCTTCGCCAATGCGAACAGGAGCAGCGTTAGTTGTGTTACAGGCCAAGTACTCGGTCTTCGCCGCATTAATCTTCAGACCGCCGTTCTCCAGCGATTCCTTCCACGCTGCCACACGTTGAACCAAGCGCCCACTGTCCGAGTCCGCCAGCGCGATGTCGTCTGCATACATGAGCAGCCATGGCGGCTGCTCATGTAAGTCCCTGATGGTGGAGGACAGCACGTCAAGCACCACGCTGAACAGAAACGGACTAAGGACAGAGCCCTGATGAACTCCGACGGTGATGGGGAAGGGTTTCGTATCGCCAACAGCGGTCCGAACCACAGAACCGGAGTCTCGGTACATATCTCGGACGATGTCAACATAGGTCTCGGGCACTCCTTTAGATCTCAGCGCCCACCAGATCACATCACGGGGGACACAGTCGAAGGCTTTCTGCATGTCTAGGAACAAGAGATGCAGAGGCGTATTCTTCGATCTGTATCCCTCCATGGTAACCCTTAGGGCAAAGATGGGATCCATGGCGCCATGGCCTGGTCGAAACCCATATTGACATCCCGAGACGGTGCACTCCTGTCGGATCCGAGAGTCAATCACCCGCTCGAAGAGCTTCATGGTGTGGGACATAACCTTAATCCCACGGTAGTCGCCACACTCCTGCACCGATCCCTTGCCTTTGAAGACTGGAGTGATAATACTCAGTCTCCATTGACTCGGGATCCTTCCGGTGAGGAGCATGCGGTTAAATAGGTGGGTTAAGATGCCCACACCACGAGGACCCATCGCCTTCCAGGCTTCAATGGGGACTCCATCGGCACCGACAGCTTTCCGGTTCTTCATGCGGCGAAGAGCCGCATGCACTTCTTCAGGCGTAACCGGGGGCACAAGTCCCTGATTTGGAGGGAGAACCGGAGACAGCACCTCTTTGTCCTGCTTGTTCAGCAGCTCGTGGAAGTACGAGCGCCATCTCTCCTTCACCGCGAGGTCCTCGCATAACAGATTGCCGTCAGGGTCTCTTACACAGCGGCACTTAGAGATATCCAGAGCCGCTTTGACCCTGGATCGTGCCAACTTATAAATGAGCTTTTGCCCCTCAGACGATTCCAACTTATCATAAAGTGGCTGTAAGTGGTCTCGTCTGGCTCTGGCTACGGCCCTCTTGGCGGCACGTTTTGCGGTTCTGTATGCGTCGCGGTCTTCGGGAGATTTGGAAGCTTGCCACGTTTTGAAGAGGGCTTTCTTCTCTCTGATCTCCCTCTGGACTGTGTCATCCCACCACCAAGTCTCCTTGTCACACTTGCGGCCGCCCCTGGACAAGCCGAGCACCGACTTTGCCGCCCCAGTGATGGCAACCTGAATCCTGTCCCAGTGGCTTTGCACAGGTTCGCCATCGGTTCCATCGCACTTATCGCCGATGGCCGACGCGAACGACTGGGACGTGGCTTCATTCAGTCGCCACCACCGTATTCGGCGTTGTTGGCGCTCAACAACCTTGGCCCTAGGCTTGACGCGCAAGTCCATGACAAGGAGACGGTGTTGTGCAGTGAGACTCTCACCGGGTATGACCTTGCAGTTGGCTACCTTACTGATGTGGTGCCTCCGTGTGAGTAAGAAATCGATTTGGGTAGCGTACCTCCCGCTCCTGTAGGTAATCAGGTGTTCGGATTTCTTTTTGAAATACGTGTTCACGATGGCAAGGCCGGCAGCCGCACACGTTTGAAGGATAGTCTCACCTTCAGCGTTACGGCTACCGTATCCAAAGCCACCGTGAACATGCTCAAAGTCCTTGCACCTGTCACCCACATGACCGTTCAGATCACCACCCAAAACGATTCCCTGCGACAACGGGATGCCACGAAGCACCTCACCGAGTTGATCCCAGAACGCAGCCTTTTCAGCGTCGCTGCAACCGACCTGAGGCGCGTAGGCACTTATCAAGTGGGTTATAACCCCATCGATAAGCACACCTACGACCATAAGCCGATCACTGTAGCGTTTCACCTCCAGGACTGCGTCGTGAAACTCCTCGGAGAGTACAACGGCCACCCCGTTCTCCCCACCGGCTGCACCCGTGTAGATCAGCTTGTAGCCGTTCCCGATGAGCCGGGATCTGCGGCCTTTCCACCGAGTCTCCTGCAGGAATGCCACGGCCACCCTTCGCCTAAGCAGTACATCGGCTAACTCTCTCGCGCGTCCGGTCAGCGTGCCAATGTTCAGGCTGGCGAAGCGGAGCTTCCGGGTTGGGGCTCGCGTCTTTATCCGTGTTCGCCCCAGACACGGTAGCCCTCGCCCACTTGCCACAGGAGTCGGGCGAAACTCCTGCGCGCCGTTTTGCGGCGGCGCCCTATCCGTGGCAATAAACTTTCTAATACTCTCCATGTTGATTGGCTGTTTTTGGCCTTTACGGGAGCGACTGCCGTCTGACCTCCCAACCCTAAAAGGGAAAGCCAGCGCCAGAGCCTCGTCTGCTGATCGGCAGGTGCCCCAACTTGCAGGGGAGGTTGACTTGGGCCCCGAAGATCGTGGTGGGGCCCCATATGCACCCACGCAACAACAAACACTCAACTTAATGTCTCTGACATGACATTAGCAATAAACTTATAAAACTGTCGATACAGCTCGTAATACACGAGTTGCCGCCCAGACGTGTGACGTCATAAGTCACGGTTCTATGCACGACACGAAAGGCACGATAAACATTTTCTTTCTACGCCCTGTTGACGTACGTAAGAGATTATATTGAATGTTTTATGATATAGTATTACTATAATGGGCTCATATTGTCTAAGCAATATATTGAAAGGTTCAAGGTTCCCCGATTTTTATTATTCACTTGTTGCTGGCTCTTTCTTTTCTTTTTTCTTCCGAGCCTGTTGCTGGGGTGAGATTAATGTTTTCGCCAATTTGCTTAATTATTCTTTTCAATTAAGAACGGACCGTCTGCCGTTTTTATTTAGTTTGTTATCTCCCACTAATTCATCATACCAAATTGAATTTAACTTTGAAAACATTTTGAGGACAACTTTTTTCATGAAAATATTGTTGACCTAAAATGTGACACAAACATATTTTCGATTTTTGACAAATCGAAAATATGTTTGTGTCACATTTTAGGTCAACAATATTTTGACAAATGAAAGTTGAACTGAATGTTGTAACAAATGACGTCACGAGTTTCAATTTACACACAAAACAATTTGTTTCAGTGTTACGGTTTCACAGAACTCTTAGCTTAATGAATTAGTAAACAACGTGTTTCAGTACGTTTTGATAGTATTTCGTAATTAATTCTAACAATGCGATGCACACAATAGGAGGATAATTAAGCGAGAACTCCTTAGTTGTTATGTATTAGACAATACAAATAAATTTGACCTAGATATGCAGAAAGAGCTGTGTGAGCCTTTTCTAAATTATTTATTATCATTACAGCAGTCATAATAATTTTTACATTGGAGATTTTTGGAAAAAAGGGCTGGTAGCAGATATTGTCATTTTATACATTAAAAAATAATATAGAAAAGCCATGTGGAGTAACGTCTAGCCTTAAACCTTTAACCTATCGAATACCGTAATTAGAAACATAATAGACAGACAATACATAGGTATGCGAACGCCAGCGTTGGCTTTGGACTCAAGAGTTTAAGACCGGTCAAAATATAAAGTAGTGGTCTAAACTTCATCTACTACAATATATTAAGTATACTTACTTAATTCTCTTAGGATTCCACATTCCTCTACATGTAAAGTATCACTTACCTACATTCATGAATAGAATTCACGAAAGAAACAAAGAAAACACAAGGAAAACGTATACTAACTTTGAAAGTGACTTCATATAAAGCTTTTATGTAAGTTACATTACATTACGTGATGTGAATACATAAAAGATTGTGTTCTAGAATGTGAAGTGAACTTTAAAATTAATTTTAAGTTTTATATAACTTTGCATTATATTAAGATACTTTCGAATATCGTAAGGAATATTTAATGGCTACAGTAAGGGAGAGTTTATACTATCCGCGTCTACTATGTGTTCAAAATGAGATTATGATTGATTACCAGGTGGAACGTTACGTTTACTGTCAAATTAAAGAAATGTTTGGCAAAATTGAAGAACTGGATCCTGATTACACATAAAACGGTGAATAATAAATATGTTTTTTGTAAATAAATTAAATTTAAAAAATGTCTTGCCTCGATTTGATAGTAAATCGTGACGTCACAACATGGCAATTGAACCTAGTCTCATTTGGAACGCATTGTACTCGGTGCCGCACGGCGGTCGAGTGAAGGACGCGCTGCCGTCGCGTGGATGACGCACAATTTAGATCATCCATCTCCATAATAATTACAAATACAATCACAAGGGAATTTCGGCTTGTCAAATGCGGTCATTTGATCATACCGCAATCGCCAGAATACGAGAGTGGGAGGCTAAGAACTCACGAAGCGGTTTTTACCCGCGCCCGCCGCGGTAGAGAAAACATCTATTTTATTTTAAAACTCACAAGACGGCGGATTTACGCGGTTACACAGTCGTCGCGGTTGCAATTTTTGACCTCAAGCTTGGCTTTCAATTATAGCCAGCCACCGTGCGGTCTCCCCTCTACCGACACAGTGGCCTTAAAATGCGTCGTGAAATATTTTCAAATTTTTTACATATCTGCTTTCTACAGAAGCCGCCAGTGGAAACCGTCTCGTGAATTTTTACATATGGCGACCAAACATCGAGAATAATCGAGCGAACATGTGCGGCAGGCAAGTAACCACCGAAAATAGTCGAAAACAATCGAATATTGAATGTTATGGTTAGTCAATAGATTTGAAATTCATAAATAAAAACAAGTACCAACACGGTTGTTTTTATGATGGGAAAAATCTAATGACGAATCCGAATCCTTGTATGTATGTCCACAACTATCACACAACGCCATCTAGTCCCAAGCAAAGCAGAGCTTGTGTTATGGGTACTACTAGACAATAGACTGATAAACATACTAGACAACTGATATTTATATTTCTAAATACATACATATACATATACATATTATAGATAAATTACACCCTGACACAGAACAAATGATCGTGCTTATCACATAAACATTTGTCCTGGGTGGGAATCGAACCCACGACCTTCGGCATAACAGTCAGGGTCACTAACTACTATGCTGACAGGCCAGTCAAAACCCTTACTAATTAGACTACCTATTCCATTCTTTCTTAGCCCTCATGCCAGGGTCGGACCTTCCTTTTAGAAACCGGACTGGGGCCCCAGTAGGCTTCGGCCACGCAGTTGGGCCTCTACATTTGTTGCCAACTCCTTGAGGCGCGTGGGAACAGAGCGCGCCATAGTACCTACACTGTAGGTACGCACACAGCCACCGCATGGCATCCACTAGAAAGTTTTTGTTCCGTGTAAACGGTCCCTAAGGATTTAATTTTAAGTTTGTTCATTAGGTTTGAAGTTATACTTACTGCTTATTTGAACTTAGTAAGCAGCACTGATGTGGCTCACAACTGAGTATATTTTAATTTCTGGAAACCCAGTACTAGTAGGCCTTTTGAGATCAGTTTAGAGAACTCTGGACCGTGGCTGTTTGTGGATCTTTAAACACAGACTTTTCAAGACGCTTTATATTGATTGAGCAATTTGATAGTTGCGCTGCGTACCGCAACTTCGATTTCTGCACGGAACGAATACTTGTACAGACTACAGATACCTATTCAGGGCCTAAGTGTCTTGTGTATATAAGTTAGTTTACATAATCCAAGTAGAGTAAGGCAAAGTTTGAAATATTGTAGTGTAGAGTTTATTTTTTTTTTAATTGCTATAAACTAGTGCTTGTCTACGATCCCACCTGATGGTTAGCAGTGATGCAATCGTTGATGATGAGGCGCACTAGTTTATTAAGAGCCTATTCACTGTAGCCTTGAAGACACGTGAAGTATTTTGTTAAAGCTTAATTTAGACATAAATATGAATGGCATGAGTCATTCATTAATTATCTTTTCTTTTCCCAGCTCTAAACACAATCCAATGTCCCAAATTGCTTAGTAATCAGTAAAACGACCTAACGTTTTCCCAGTTTGACCACTGTCCATCTGAATCAACCCTTAGTTGTTTTGAACATCTGTTTCGCAAGCAATTTGTACGCGCTAAGTGACATTTATTACAAAACTTATTAAATTCTCGTTCAACCAAGTTCGGTGGTGTATAATTCAATAGACTACCCATCAAAGCTGACCTTTTATGACGGACAGGTTAACGATCTCATCTATTTATGTTGCCAATAACCAAAAACCCGAAACGCGCCATAATTAAGTAAAAAAATACCTGCGTTGGTGTTTCGTTGAAATCCTTTTGCCCTTCTGACCTTTAGGCTAAGCGCCCACTTGTGACAAAACTGTCTTTGACAGACTGGTCTACGATTTTGCGACAAGACCTTTTTTTGTATACGACACCGCGCATACCATCAAGACAAATCAGTCTAGCGGCATACGCGCCTCCTCTTTAATAGGCCAATATTAATAGTCTGAACGCTGGAACTATTCTGCTGTGTCGAAGATAAGCCTGCGACATCATATACAAAAACACACAATGTCTAAGACAGTCTTGTCTTAAGTGTGTGCAGGCCCTTATTTCGAATAATAATTTATTTTTACTAACATCACTACAACCCGCAATTCGGAGAAAAGGTATATTTTTCATCAGAAAAAGTACAATACATATACTAAAATGTGTCCTGTGAGTATGAGTATAATAGAATAAGTTCATTGCACGACCCTCGCCTACGTCGAAATAAATAATAGTGTTAAAATAGTTTTTGAGAAACGTGTCTAAATTATAACTAAACGCCTGGAAAGGTAAGTCATTGACCCGTTGAGGAATGCCCTCGCATGGAGACCACTCATGATTAGTCATGATGCAGCACCAAATTGAAGTTAGAATAATAATTATTAAGTATATGTTTTTATTATCGAAAGTGAATGTGTTTTCACAAATTCAAGTCAGTGCTAGAAATCACTGAATTATTTTTAATTTAAAGTAGATCGTATGATGACGAGCCTAACGACCTTCTAATTTATTACTCCTTCTAATTTAATACTACCTAGTGATGTTATAATACTCATTCATATAAAATCAAATTGTTTCACAAAAACAAATTATTTAGCTCCTATACTCGTATATTTAAGCCCAGTATGGCTTCGGACCGAGCCCAAGTCTTCGACGGCGCACACTGTTCTCGCGCGCCTCGAGGAGTTGTCAGCAAACTGACGGAGGCCCTGCAGAGTCGAAGCCTCCTGGGGCCAAGGGTTGATGCGAAAGCGTGACACCAGGGCTCTGGGATTAAGGCAAGGAAGGAACGGGGTAGGTTGGTTAGTCAATAAGAGTCTAACATCATTTTCTGCTCCGCCCAAGAGCGGGATTCATCATGGGATGATTCTTACCTACTATATAAAACAAAAAACCCAGTATGGAAATATTTTACCATTAAGCACTTCGTCAATTAAGTACGTTAAAACACTGAGATTAATATCCATCAGTATTCATTAGATTAGTGGCAAGCTCAGCCATTGTGTGGACGTTCATTAGCATGGTCATATCCGTGAATAATAGAGCCAGAGGCACGTGCCCTCACAAATCAGACTAGATACACGTTTGACGAGTATTTTAAACTGGATTATTTGACTACGGGTCGTTATCTCTACACGTGACTGAACTCATTCCATTTTTTTTTTGTGGTGCAAGGGAATTGCGTGTTGTACTTTTGCTTACTAAAAAGGCCCACCCCGTTCTTTCTCAGCCCTTCATATCGAGGCCGGATCATCGTTGACTTTCGAAGTTGATCCATGGCCCCAGTAGGCTTCGCCCCTCAAGGAGTTGTCAGCAAATCGTAGGGACCCAGTGGTCCCTATGGTTTACTGACAACTCTTTGAGAGGCGCGGGAACGGTACGCACCGTCAACTACTTGGACTCAGTCCGGAAAGTTACCGGACGGTAGGACAGCGACCTACACATTGCTCGCAGCCTCGTCTACGCCCACCTGTGGCCGGAAATCGAAACTAAATCCGACCTGTGTTCTCCAGCCGCCATTTGCGAACCATGGTCAAATTAACTCTTTCAAATTAACTCGCAGCAAGATTTATGCCAGTAAAAATATGATCGAGGTCGATGTGTTGAACTTGTTGTTACCGACGAGATTAAAAATTATTGAACTGAAAATTTCTGCCTGAATTTTTCCGAGCTTTTCATATTAATAAAAGCTGAAGGCCTAATAAATGTGAAATAAACTAAAAGCTCTTAAACATTACATGAGTGAACAACTTGTAAAGTTATTTTAAATACATTTTGTTGCGTCCATATTTTTGCTTTTTAAGTCATAATATATGAGATACTAGGCTGTTGCCAGTGGCTTCCCCCGCGGGAAAGTAGAAAATTATCCCTAAGGAAAATATTATCGGGATAAGAATATCTTAAGGTATATGAGATACTAGTTGTTGCCAGTAGCTTTACTGACGTGAAACTAGAAACTTGTTCCAAGTTAAGAATTATTACCAAGACAGGAATACCCTATGTACTGTTACAGGACTTGGTCTAGACAGTAGTTCAAGAAATATGTCTAAAAACGTCTCTGCCAGTTAGCTCGCCTTTCAAAGGGCCGGCTGGCGCAGGTTTCAGGTTTTAAAGTTGTGAAAATTAAGACAAAAAATAATGATTATTAGTTAAACTTTTCCTTCTTCAGTGACACTGGCACACATCAGGTCCACTGATGATGTTAAACCCTTTAACTCTTTAATCTTTTATGTTCACTAAAAGTAACTATAGTCTCTTTAGGTAATACTACCCTTGAACGAGGGTATGAATAAAAACGTGGTACCTACTTTGTGGTAGAAGTAGGTAAGGTGAACTGTGATTAAACTTTACATAAGATTAAGATTTTATATGAAATAAAAATAGCGGAAGATAAATGACTCGCCCCCAGCGCGTGGATCAGGCCCGTCACCTAATTGCGGCTAACGCGATTTCGCTCGCACGACAGCGCCGGCTCTTACTGTCCCTGTCTATCAGTGAGTATAATAGGCTTGCGACTGTGATGACACTGATCATAATAGATGTGTGAGTATCGAGACCAGGTTTTTTTTTTTTTTTTTTTTTGTTTGCTGATTGCGATGTTAGTGCATAACATATCTTTGCTTATAAATATTTCAATACATTAGATGCAGTTTTAGGTACAACAACGGGGTTCATACAACGGGGTTTGTTGCAATATCGTATCTGTTGTGTCTAGTCGAAAATTGCATTGACAGTAAACATAATTTATTCTTGTACCAATTTAATATAACACCCAAACGATATATAACGGATAAGGTATACAACGCCCTTCAGATTCTAGAGACAGGGGAAAGAATATCATACAAATCTAAGTGATGAAGAACCATGAGGTCACGACCCTCAGCATTGAGGAATAAAACGCCAGAAGGAGGGAATAACAATTTAGTTTAGTTAAAAAAAAAATATTTTGGTTTCAATATTAATTCCAAGACTTTTAGAAGGCGTACGAGAGGCCGAACCTAACGCCACAATTATTGTTATATTTAGTTTGGCCTGTCTCACTGCTCTGCAAAGGCCACCCTCCACTGCTCCCATTTTTCCCGGTGGGTCTTCTTCGCCATCTCCGTCGTGAATCTCACGATGGGACCGTGGTAGACGCGAGCTCGGCATGCGTGTGTTTTACGCGCCCATCAATCAATCGGTAAGAATATATTTTTCATGAAACGACAACAGTTAAAATGATAGCCTGTCACGACTTTATACCTCCGATCGAGCGTGGAAGGAGTTATTGAAGTAATAATCGTCCGTTTAGCTATCATTCCACAAGACGAGTTCTCTCCCCTTTGATCAAGTTTTTATGAAGCACAGGAGCAATAAAAGTGTCTTCAGCTATCGAGAAAAATCTAAAAGACTTCTAAATTGAGATCCATTGCTTTTCTAAGCACGTTTTACGGAAAAAACGTATATTTTAAGGTGTTATGAAGAACACCAGGGTAAGCATCTGCCTAAAGTAGCAGCAATTGAAATTGAAGTTTAGCAACGTTCATGTGTATAAATAAATATGTATTTATAATTACAGTTTTTTCGTGATATTGCCAAATTAAATTCTGTAATGCACTTGTAATTAATGTTATTAAATTGTGACGAGCCCTCGTCACTGTCGGCGTTCCGGCTGGTTTTGGAACCTCACGGCCTGGTAGGTACGCGTCGACGGTAAAAGGCCGGGTGATGTCTTTATTTCCTCAGAAGATAGGTAGGCCTTTACTGTAGGACGCTACCTGGGGGCTTAGACAAAGTCACATTCTCACTAACGATAACGAAATTCGAAACTCCGAAATGTATGGAACTGACATATGCATTCGAAAAGTCACGTGGTCAAACCTTTTCGATTCGCTAATTGTTATTAGTTGTTTATACGTCAAATTGGACGTTTTAATTCGATAACCATAGCCAAGAAGTTGTTATTTTATCGAACCAACACTTCGACTTATCGATATGTTAGTCGATGTCACTTTGTCTACCATTTTGTGGTCGACATCGTTAAGGCGAAATCGAACTTAGAAATGGATTCGACACGGAGCGATTGCCACTTGTCTAGGGCCCCTGTGTTGTAATTCTTGCGCCATCCCATCTTCCTAGCTCATCGTGATGTGCTGTAAGATTTTAAACTTAAGCCAATTGAGCTACTTCGGAAAGATTGTCTTTTTTATGGTGAGCAAAAATCATCCAATGTTTCGACATTGGATAATTTTTAACGGGATTCGTCCCGTTCTTGGGCGGCGCGGGAAACAGTATCAGACTCTTACTGAATAAACACCCCACCCCGTTCCTTCTTTGCCCTTCGCGCTAGGGCCAAGCCTCCCTTTCAGAAAGAGACCCTGGGCCCGAGTAGGCGTCGACCCTTTTGCAGAGTCCCCACGGTTTTGCTGACAACTCCTTGCAGGAACAAAGCGCGCCGTCGACGACTTCGGGAAAGATTGCCTTTACATTTTCTATTTGATTCCATAAACTAAAATCTTTATGCTAGGGCATGTCACTTGTGCTAAGTAAATTAACTAGACTTTTTTATTGAGTACATTATTTTGCACCACATGCAACCTTGACTACTCAGCTGTCATTCACACGGTCGAAGTTCGCGTGGGTGTGAATTGGAAATCAATAGAGCATGCATCATAAAACGGGGCATAAGGGACTGTTTGCGGTCTAGTTGTAGAGGAGGGCGTATATTTTCCCACTGTTTCTCATGTATGTGTTACTTATTGTCAACATAGGTATAGGTATGTCATGTAAAATACCTATTTCTTAAAAAGGTGGCAAGTAGTACTGGAGTTACCGTGCCATCGGAACACAAAAAGCTACTAAAAGTCTGTCACTCCCAATCGCTTCTCGAAAGAAGAAAAGTTATTTGAGGATTTCCAACCTCAAACAACCCCACTTTGGTTGTAGATTCGGACATCTCTCGGTTTCAGAAATCTCCTTGAATTATACAGGTCATTATATCGTGTCGTTTACTGGATTATATTCTACGTAATGATAACATGTATGATATATTACCTATTTAGTATCAGACTAAAAAGTCGATGCGATGGTCGCATAATGGTCGCATCTACATATCTAGAAGCACTGACGTTGAAAAGCAACGGACCGCAACAGCACCGTGTTGCGGTTAGTCTAACCACAACAGCACGCCACCTTGCGGCTATCCGCTAGTGCGTTTAGGCTCTAATAGTTTTGTATCGTCGGCTTGTATATACTCGTAAATTGGGTAATACCATCAAATTATTATATCCTAGCGTAAAACAAGCATGTTTATATAAACTATTTGTGAAAAGTTATACAAAAGTCCGCTGCAGCGCTTCATTGGCTTTGTTGTCTATCAAGACTTCTAATACTTACAGCGCTCTTAAATTGCGTGAACGTCAAAACTGCACTAAAGTCATCAATGTAAAAGTGTATAGCATGCAGATCACTTAAGTGGAGTAAAGTCACTCTACCTATAGTTCGCTTTTTAATCCTAGACTACGATTTGACAACTTAAAATGTCAAACTCCAGAAAATCGGGAACATATTTCAGAATGACAGAATGTCATACTCTAGAAATTAGAGTGTGACATTCTGAGTTGTCAAATCGTAGTTTAGAATTAAAAAACGAAATATACAGCACGCCTCATCTATTGCGTAGTACATACATATATATATATATATATATTGATGGGTAATACACATTTAATATGGCAATACACCACTATACTATAAAGCCCTTGTACGTTCAATTTTAAGTGTTACAATTAACAATTACAAATATTTTATGAGTAGCATCACGTGCACGAAACGTTAACTTTAATAACCCATCAAATTTTACCGTCGCAAAGAACAGGACATAACTATTTTATATCATTTTTGAGCTAGTGTTTGCTTTTAATAATATTGGATAACAATTCTGTTTATTTGTACTATTGATCATTATAAGTTATGATCGTTTTAAAGAAATTATTTTTCTTAAGTAAACATCAGCTAAGCGAGTCTTATGACGAGTAGGCAATTTTCCATCTAACTTGAAATGGACACCCCACACAACCTAAAACCACCGTAGACGCGGGCTTGCAGGCGGAAAGCAATGGGTAGCTCGCAGTCCGACCGTACAGTACCTAAGTTACTGTCCGGACCAAGCCCAAGTCAGTCGTCGACGGCACTTACTGTGTCAGCAAACTGTAGAGACCCAGCAGGGTTGAAACCTTCCGGGGCAATGTGAGAGTTCACGCAAAGTGCGAAGAAGAAACAAGGTGATTTTTAGTCAGTAAAAGTCGAACACTATCTCCAGCCCTTGGGTGGGGCGGGAGATGCTATTGCATGATCTTTGCCCACCATAAAAACACAAACTAAAAGAAACTTAGTGGGGTATATAAAGGACTTGTTAATCAATTCAGTTAATAGGGGTAAACAACGTGACTTGCCAAAAATCTAAATTGTATTTGATTGACATGAGCTACCAAGGCATCACGTGGCTAATCATAACTACTAAAGCACGTGGTTAAACATTTTAACATTTCGACAACTGTTGTCAATGATGAAACATAATATATCACTCTGGGAAATCGTGGGTTTTCGTGCAAATTGCAGTTCCAAATTTGATAACCTTCAATTCACAAACAACGCGAAGCGAAAGAAAATAAGACAATTTTTTTTTATACCTGTCAAAAAGGTGTTACCATTAACAGGTTTATATTTAAGTATTGTAATAGATCCTTTGATATGGCAACTGGATGCCTGCCTAATAGAAAAACATAATGTTTTACAAGGAACCCTTTATTTTCTCACACGAATTTTCTTTCATTTTCCTTCTTTGTATAGGAAGCCTTGAACATCAACCTACCTTTTCAGTTTGTATACCGTTTTGGAAACAATGATTTCTTATCAACATTTACTTTAGAACAACTCTTTGGCCTTTATGCGGATGTATAATAATACTACATTCTGCCTGCGGCTTCGCCCATCAGTTTATCCCCTTAGTTGTTTCGTAAAATATTTTTCATTACTCATACTCTGAAAGTAGGTGTAAAGTTGCCTGCGGACAGGGTTGGAAGAAGTACTTTTACTCCCTAGGGAGTTTTACTTTACAACTGACAGTTGTTTTTTTAATATTTAGACAGCAAATATTAAAAAAAAAACTAGTTCTATTTTGACATTTCTATTAAACCGTGATCCGATTTTTTATACTGCCGGTACAATTAAAATGACATAGAGATAGAAATAATTTAAGAATACTTTTTTTTTTAATGACTTTATTTTAATTTACTTTCAACTATTTCATTAAAACTAATATTATATTTGTAAAAATTTTGACCTGACCCATTATTACAATGATAAAATGAAAAATAATGTCTGAATAGCCAGACGACGACTAAAAAATAAAATGGCGGGTAAAGTCTCTCTATAATCTGTGGCCGATTTGGTCTTTCTTGATTTTTTTTTCGAGGTGTAGATTTTTGTTTACATTTTGCTAAATCTCTGTTATAAGAAATTTGTATTAACACGATAAGTTTATCAGCTTCAGTCATAAATTTAACGCAAGATTATTTGAGGAGAAAACCGCTTAACGCCTAAATCAAAAGAAATATACCTACCTAAAAACATACGAAGGTATTTGACGACGACTTAGGTTTTTATTTTTTTTATTTTCCTCGTATTCGTAATGAAAAGCACAGTGTTTACCTCGGGTTCAAGAGTTATTTAGTCCCTCGAACTATTAGCGGCCTCGCTGTCGCTCGGTCGCCAAGAAATTTCTCGGGACTAAATAACTAACTTTCATCCCTCGTATAACAATGTACTATTCTTAGCGTACGTATACAACCTACAAGGTGCCTATCTATAAAAATTTAATATTTAGAAGTGTTATAGTTTCTGAGATTTTGTGATCAGTGAATGATATTTCGCTTTAAATTATATTAGATTATATTTTTTTGAGATTAAAAATCATCAAATGCCTACATTAGCATGGAAACGGAAGGCGTATCAGACGTTTACGGACTAAAACCACCTTTTTTTTCAATCACCCACATTCCAGGCTAGCAGTAAATCCTTGGAAGGTTTCCAAAGAGCTGTTTTTAAATACTGCCTTTATATTTTCATTCATCCTCTGTTGAACGGATAATAGCAAAGGTTTTCTTAAATGTCTAATGTTATTTTTAACGGTATATAAGTGACATAATTAGTTTAACTATAGGACAGAAACAATGAGCGTAATTACTAGAGCTATCATAAATATTAGTCACAGTAGCCACTCATCAAAACACAGACGTGGTTACACGTGTATACATACAGTAACGCCATGTGTGTCCAGGTCTCTCCGTATTTTACGACCAAAGTCTGAAATCTAAGGTCCACAAAAGCACGGCATCAGGAAGTCACCCTACTCCGGGAGCTGGATCGTCAATAATACGAGGAATTTATGTCCCCGTCTGCCGACGATGGCGGCTATTAAGACTGTATGCGAGGAAGCGCTTCTGAGATAAAACCTCACGACAGTATACACTTATGTTAGACTTCAGATATACACGATTTATGAAGTCACTTTTAGAACTTTAAAGAATTTTAATAAAGATTTTACTTGTAGAAAGGTTTTAGGAATATTTTTTTGGAAGTTTTTTCAATAGAATCGGAAACAACACTAGTGAATAAAATTCACATTTTCAATAATTGACTGCAGTTACCACAATTCTCAGGAAAAGAAAAACTTATATAAATAGATAAATAGTTTCACATATCTGTGATTCCTGTTATTTACAACGTTATGAAAGGCGCGAGACTATGAACAACAAAAAAAATATACGTGAAAAAAAAAAAATACTTTTTTCATTTTTTAATCAGACGCAGTGCGTTTACGTGTGTCTGTATTCTAATAATATACGTAATACGCAATACACGTAAAAACTATAGAACAAGCCAGCTTAACTATAGAAAAAGCTAGCTTGAAATTCAATAAGTTACATAGTTTTTTAGTAATAAAACTGTGTAAATGGGGTTAAGCGGTAACTTATTCGGATATATTACGTAAAGTGCAGTGAGGGTGACGCTCTTTATTGAGTGCCAGGCTCTTTCTAGTATTCATAAAAAAATATACCAAAATTTGCTTTATTTTTTAAAAATAAACTAGTTTCTGCCAGCAGGTTCGCGAGCGTGAAAGTAGAAAATTATCCCAAAGAAACTCCCATACACCTGTGTACCAAATTTCATCTAAATCGGTTCAGCGTTTGAGTCTGAAGAAACATAAATACAAACTAACACACATACATACACACTTTCACCTTTGTAATAATATTGTGAGTATTAACTTTAGTGAATCATTTTAGGTCGCGGGATCAAATCCTGCCAGGCGCATTACTTTGTGTAATTTATTTCATCACCACTGCTCCCAAAACGGTAAAGGGAAACATCGTGAGGAAACCGGCATGTTCCTAGAACAAAAAATTCAAAGACATGTGGAATCCACCCACCCGCACTGGGCCCGCGTGGTGGATTACGGCCCATTCCCTCTCCTGGAGAGGAGGCCTGTGTCCCACCAATGGGAACATTAAAAAGACTGATAATCATGATGAATCGTTTTCGCTTTGAATTTTGATATTTTTTCAAGTTCAATAGATACATAACTTAATAGTTTGTTATAAACTTGCTGTCTCCTGCGGTTTCACCTGCGTCTATGTTACTTTTTTTCGTGTTAGCGTGATATTATAAGCACCTATGGCCGCCTATTCTCACCAGGACAATAATTATTACATAGTATAAAACAAAGTTGCTGTCCCTATGTATGCTTAGATCTTTAAAAGTACGTAACGGATTTTGATGCGGTTTTTTTTAATAGATGAAGTGATTCAAGAGGAAGGTTTATGTGCATAATACATGCATAATATATTCAATATCAGTACCCGTGCGAAGCTGGGGCGGGTCGCTAGTATATAATAATTCAAGATTAACACTTACAACCAAACTCTTGAACTTTATATTATCCTAACTTTATGAGTATAGATCTGTTATTCCACTCAAACTATGTTAACTCAATAAGATCGCTCTCAAAGGATGAATGTAGTGTTAGCTCTTGAATTAGATTCGCATGAGGTAACGAAAGAAATATTTTAGTAGAAGCTCAGCTTCCATTACTGGTGGTCGTGTTGATGAATATTTCAGTACTACGAGCAAGACGTGCTTGGTTGTATGAAATAAATGACTTTGTATCAAAGAGACTGTGTAGTTTGTAGATATCTCAATTTGTTAGTTCTATATTTTATGATAAGTAATTAGTAGAATAAAATAAAATAGAGCAGTGATTGCTCAGTAGCTCAACTTAAGGGTTGTATGTCGTGGATTCAAGCACATGCAGGTGCTTTTCTTTTTTTTTAGTTTATTTCACTTTCTTTCTGCGAAGGATAACAGCATATGGAATTTGGCATACACCAACCCGTTCATGAAAGTCGGGTAAAGTAGAGTATATGCTAAAATAAAATCTGAAATGTACATATATTAGCGACAGCAAGCAGCTTCTCTCAGAAGAAAGAAGAAAACATAATATATTTCATAGTCATAGTCAGATAATATTTTATTCCCGATAAACTTTCCTCTGTGTATCAAACTTCCTACTGAAACATACATAGTGATTGTAGTCTCAAAACATATTTGTTAATAGAAAACATATTTGTTAATTTGTTAGTTGTAATAAACATTATTACTTATTAATTATGTTACGGATAATTATTATTTTTTCTCGAATTTCTTTTTATTACTTATTAATGATGTTACGGATAATTACTTTTTCTCACAAGTTTACGGAATTCAGGATTTATCGTATACTCAAGTTCAATTACCAAATGATTCTTTCATAATCACCATCACCGTCAGCCTTTTTAATGTTCCCACTGCTGGGAGACAGGCCTTCTCTCTAGGTGAGAAAATGGGGCATAATCCACCACGCAGCCCAGCACGCGGGCACGCGGGCCCAGCACTGGTTGGTGAATGTCACTTGTCGATGTTTTCATTCAACGTTTTGAGAGCAGTGGTGATAAAATAAATTACATAAAGTAATGCGCCTGGCTTGGTCTGAACCCGCGACCTACAACTCGTAAATCGGTGCCATTACTTATTCTTTAGACGACATTTAATAAGATAAATGTGGACCTTGATCTGTCTGATTAAAATCAGCAATATAAACAATTTGAAAACGTTAAAATAATGAAACTACTGAGTTCGAAAAATTAAACATTTAATGTTAATTGGGCAAAGAATAAGCATTGCCATACAGCGTGGCAATGCGGCCAGCCTTTTGGGCACTTTACCGGTCGACAGCGATGCGGAAGAGTTTTTTGACGCTTTATTAGATTAGGTATTTTTAGTTAAGTTAATTAGGGTTATGTAGTTTTAAGGTTAGATATCTAATTATTTGTACAGTTTACTAAATAAATTAATACGTAGTCTTATTCAAAATAAAAAATATAAAAATTAATGTTAATAAACTAGTCATGGGCTATTATCGAAATGTACCACAAAATTTAGCAAGTTAACCGCTGTTACCCAATTCCAACTGAATATAATTGATGTGCAAAAGGCTGTCAGCTATTAAACATTTGGGCATTAGCTTAAAATGGGGACTAATGGATATGGATTTCATAGCTATTAGATGTTTATTTAAATATTGTGACTTGTAAATGTAATTTTTACCAGTAAATATGTTTATTTGTGACAGTGACGTAATGTAACTGTACCATTAAGGCGTTTGTGCTCGAATTGTATTCGAATTTGTGATTTTTACGATTACTATAAAACTAGATTCGAATTTATCCTTACAAATAATCAGGAATACTAATCGAATACGACTGAGGTATACGCATGTCTTCAGTCTGAACCAAAAACAATTGCTAGAAGACCTATTTCTGAAACATGATTTTGCCACACCTCTACGTGTACACACCTAGGTCCTGTACCCTACACCCTATAGGTATAGGGTGTACCCCTACACCGAGTGTAGGTATACTAACTACGGTCCAAAATTCTTTGAATAAATTCATAAAATAAGCACTTATGGCATCAATTTGACCCATGTGGAAATTCGAAAAACTAAACATTTTTGCATAATAATAAATAATGATAAAAAAAAAAACATTATAAAACATGTAGCATAATAAACGCATATTCTGTAACAGTATGGATAGAATCATAAAATTTGGAAGCAGGGATAATCAAGGATTATTTTAGGATAAAAAATTACCTATTTCGATAAAATATTTATAAATCTTGATTACGTCACTAGAGACTAGAGACTCTTGATTACATCCTTAAGAAAACCGATAATTTCATCCAATGTTAAACCTTAGACACATAGATACCGATCCCCAATCCTAAAAGGTTTACTCATAATACACAAACCAGATGGTTCTTCCAAGTTTGTGTGTGTTTTGAAGATTCAAAACACACATAAAGTTTGAAGACCCGCTGAACTTCCAATTAACCCGTAATAACCCTAAACCGGTCAACGTTCGCAAATAAGACACTGAAAAAAAAAATCCAGTACAGTATAATTAAAAGTAGATTTTCCGCACTGTAATTATAAATTGCTCCTTGATGAAATTGGGCACCTTGTAATTGCCAATTTTGTTTTTCATTATTAATTCTAACGGGAAAACCTTTGACGCTGATTAAAGTGTTACAATATGAAAGCTCGTGTACAATTTCGTAAAAACAAAAAAAGAGGAAAACTGTTGGAAAATAGTTGTTTTTTTTTTATTGCTATAAACTAGTGCTTGACTGTAATCCCACCTGATGGTAAGCAGTGATGCAATCGTTGATGGTGAAGGTGTTTGTTTGTGTGTGTATGTATGGAACCCTTATCATAGGTCACGAGCATAGTATTGCAAGCGTCATGAGAGGTACCTTATTATTACAGCATGTCACTTTCAGTTTGTTTTGTCACAACCAATAGGTATGTCCAGTGGACGTCTTTTGTCTGAATTTGCGATGATAATGAATATAAACATTGCACATTTAAATGTTACTATACAAGGTGTCATTTACATGTTAACGCAAACAAATACCATGGATCCAGTACATGATTCTGGATTCTTGTTTTTTTTATTTTTAACCTGTATAAAATCATTATTCTGACCAATCCCAATGATATTTTTAGAAAAAAAAGAAAAAAAATTTTTACAAAAAAAAAAATATATAAAAAAATCATCGAGGCAAATAAAGTCGTTATTCTAATCAAACCCGATGACATTTTTATTTGGAATACAATGCACTATTTTTTTTCGCAAAAAATGTTAAATTGACTTTTTTAATCAGTTTAATTAAAAAAACGTTAAAAATTCATTAAAAAAATATAAGAAAAAACCGACAAAAAATTCCATCACTGGAGGGTCTAGAATCATGTACTAGATCTATGGTATTCGTTTGCGTTAACATGTCAATGACACCCTGTATACTCATGGAGAAGGAGCGGAGGCCAAAAGCAAAAAATAGCTGGATTATATGAACAGTAATATGAAATAAAAGAAAAGGGAGTTAGCGATAGCGTGACGGGTGTTAGGACACAATGTAAGAAAAAAGCGTTTTGCGCTAAATATAAATAACAGGGAACAGGGACAGGAAGATAATGGCTGTATTCCGCATGTTGTTTTTGAAAGAATAATTTATAAAATGTTGATTGATACTGACACATCTTAAAAGCTACATTTAGAGCTGTGACATAAAATAAATCAAAAGTTATTACGACGTTGCTCGCTCTATAAAACCGAAAACCCATGAAAGGTTGTTTTGGTATGTGTCACATCAATCATCATAAAATGAACATACGTACTGTACAGTATTATAGATGAATATCAGAATTGTTTCCTACTGAAGCCACATGCTGAGATTTCCAATAACATTGGGAGTGCTATTAAAGGAATAAATCACAATCTACGCCAATATTGTATTGATATATATATTTGTTCAGACTAGAAAGTTGACTAGATGGTCATG
The DNA here is from genome assembly GCA_029852875.1 of Mythimna loreyi. NCBI lineage: Eukaryota > Metazoa > Arthropoda > Insecta > Lepidoptera > Noctuidae > Mythimna > Mythimna loreyi. The sequence goes on from CM056787.1 coordinate 13,929,745, forward strand.
ATTTTAATATTTAAAAAAGTTAACTGAACTATACACCTCCTGCACTATTCGTATGATCGTCGTTTAGTCAGTAGAAGTCTGACACTCTTCCGCTCCGCCCAAGGCCAGTATTCATCATTCGATGATTTTTCCTACCATAAAAAAACTATTTGTGTGATAAAAACATCATATATGTAAGTTAAATTAAAATGACATGTAATAAAAATAAGAGGCTGACAATATAAATCTACTTCGTAGTAGTATTTGTTTCTAAAGTTTACAAATATTAGGTGTAATTACATAATTAAGTAATTACATAATATATTGCAGTAATAATAAACATGTCAAAAACTCCCGCTATTTCAAAAAATATTATAAAGTAGAAGACACCTACGTAGACGAAGTGTCTATACGTTAAACTCGTAAAACTGTACAAATATGTAAGTAATAATTCTGCATGTAAATTAATTTTACTTTTACATAAAATGGCTTAAGTGAAAATTCCAATTACATTCGTTAAATACGTTATTAAGAGTATTGTATCCAAATATATGACCGTCAACGAAACCGATATATATCTAAGTATATACGAAACAACCCTTAGATACTCTATCCGCTTCGTTGTTGAAAAAAGAACTTTGAATGATTTTTATTTTTATTTTTTTAAAGCAAATGATATAACAGCAATAGATGTTGTAAGGCAGAGCAATCAATTGTTTAATAAATAAATAATACACTGTTCACCAGATAAAGATGTATGATTACCAAATATGTAGATAAAGTCTACATATTTGGTAATCAAACATCTTTATCTGGTGAACAATAGTAAAAATTAATAAAATTCTTAGTTTACTACGCTTTGCATCAAATATTAGTTCATTAAGCCCAAGAGGACACCGGTGTCCACACACCTATTGTCTTTTAATTGTGTTTGTAATTACGTTAGACGAAAGATTAAAGTGTTAAACGAAAAAAAAAAACACAAAATGGGTGTTTTTGAATTTAATCCATTTTAGTATATACTATTTAGAGCGATATTGATGTCCCAAGCCATGTCCAAAGCCTTTTGATCAAGATAATCTTTTTACAGAACTTATAAAAAGTCTCATATTATCTTATCTGATAATATATTTTAAACGAAATAAAGAAGAATCTTTTCGTATAAAAATACGTTTCACATTTTTTATTATTGTTTCACAGAAATGTACTACGTAGCTTTTGTATCAAGCGTCTTCAAACGTAATGAACAAAACAAAGAATGCTACGCGAATATTCTACGAAATCCGTAGAGCTTGCTAAACCGTAGCCGCGTAGCAAAGTAGGACGGTTTCGTAGCAGAGAGTTTGAATATAAAAATAGTAAACAGACGCTGTTTCGCATAAAAGCCTACAGAATGTAATGGAAAGTTGTGCCCACCCATTAATTATAAAGTATTAATTACTTCAAAGTTAAAACTTTGCTTGTGTATTTTAGGATTAAAGTGATACGACCCTTGATAGCCATTATCAATTAGTTCATAAAATACTGTATTGGAATTTGGTTTAATGAATAAGTTTGACTTAACACATTTAACGTCCAGAGGGCCCAATTTCATAATCCTTTAGGCCTGTAAAAAAAGCCACACCATATTGTAAAATCTGTGTCTAACTTTGCTGTAAAGGAACTTCAAAAAAATTACTTTTCATTACTCATACTCTGAAAGTAGGTGTAAAGTTGCCTGCGGACAGGGTTGGAAGAAGTACTTTTACTCCCTAGGGAGTTTTACTTTACACCTGACAGTTGTTTTTTTAATATTTAGACAGCAAATATTTAAAAAAAAAAACTAGTTCTATTTTGACATAAAATGACATAGAGATAGAAATAATTTAAGAATACTTTTTTTTTAATGACTTTATTTTAATTTACTTTCAACTATTTCATTAAAACTAATATTATATTTGAGAAAAATGTTGACCTGACCCATTTTTACAATAATAAAATGAAAAATATTGACTGAAAAGCCAGGGGGCCGAACACTGAAAAAAAAATGGCGGGTAAATGGTAGTCTCTCTATAATCTGTGACCGATTTGATCTTCCTTGTTTTTTTTTCGTGGTGTTGAGTTTTGTTTACATTTTGCTAATCTCTATAACAAGATTTTTTTATTAACACGATAAGTTCATCAGCTTCAGTTATAAATTTAACGCAAGATTCTAAAGAGGAGAAAACCGCTTACCGCCTAAATCAAAAGAAATATACCTACCTAAAAACATACGAAGACCTTTGACGACGACTCAGGTTTTTATTATTTTTATTTTCCTCGTATTCGTAATGAAAAGCACAGTGTTTACCTCGGGTTCAAGAGTTATTTAGTCCCACGAACTATTAGCGACCTCGCTATCGCTCGGTCGCCAAGAAATTTCTCGGGACTAAATAACTTTCTTTCATCCCTCGTATAACAATGTACTATTAAAACCTTTTTGTGAGCTTGAATTACGAAATAAAAAAAACACAAGGGAGATACGTTTAAAACCTATTCAGACCGTAATATATTACGCAGTTTCATATAAGTTAGAGTCTAAATAATAGACGTTTCCACAGTTGTATGAGAAGCGTTCCACATTCAGGCAGGAAGTCAGGAAATAAGGCTATCGCCGTGTGCCGGCCATTTTCAATTTCGAGCCAGTCGGTGTGACTGACACTACAAATAGATGGTGTTTTGTAGCTAGGCCGCGAGCTCGGGCAGCTGTCTACAGCACATCACTAGGTTAAATGAGATTGGCCGCTAGTTTGGACTTTTAGCCTATATGGCTCTTATATTTATATATTGTTGTTCATCTACATCTACACTAATATAATAAAGAGGTAAAGTTTGTTTTTTTGTTTGTAGGAAGTAATCTATGGAACTACTGGTCCGATTGGAAAAAATTTAGCAACAATAGAAAGCTGCTTTACTCCTGAGTGACATAAAGCCGAAGCGAAGCCGCTAACAAAAGCTAATATTTATATAAAAAAGATTTTTTTTTAATAATATAAACTAGTGCTTGAAAGCAATCCCAGCTGATGGGAAGGAAGTAGACGACGGCACTGTTCCCGCGCGCCTCAAGGAGTTGTCAGCAAACTGTAGGGACCCTACAGGGTCGAAGCCTCCTGGGAGTAGGGCCCTATAAGTAACATGACGCAAAATACGCGTCTTAGACGTGGAGTTGCGGATTAATAAAACGGCAGTTTATTCGAATGCAGTGACACGACTGTTCTTTATTTGATCAAAAGATGACATAACATATACTTGTCGATAATAATTTATATATGGCAGTAGTAGGTTTATTTTATGTGTACAAAGGTTTACAATTCTAACACCCCAACTACAGAAAATAAACCAATATCACAATTTAAACAATCTTTTGTATAAGATACTAACAGTTTAAATTACTAACACTTAAACATACCTATACCTTCCAAACATTTATAATGTTTCATAGGACTTAAAGCTTTAGTTAAAACATCTGCTGGCATAGCAGTTGTTGGCAAATATTTCAAACTAATAATGTTATCATTGACTACATCTTTGACAAAATGGTATCTGATGTCAATATGTTTACTTTTTCTATGACACACATGGTTTGCCACCAACTTCTGTGCACTTTGACTATCATTGTACAATTTCACAGTGTGTAAACTACCAGTAAGCTCACATAATAACATTCTTAAATATATAGCCTCTTTACATGCTTCTGCTATTGCCATGTACTCAGCCTCCATACTTGATAATGCTACTGTTCTTTGCTTACGGCTTTCCCATGAAATAGCTGAACCTGATATTTCAAAACAATATCCTGTATAAGACTTACGGTCAACTGAATTACTAGCCCAATCTGCATCAACATATCCTACAAGTTCAGTGTCTCCTTTTGCATATTTCAAACAAAAATCTTTTGTTTTCTTTAAATATCTAAGTATTCTCTTAGCATACTTCCAATGAACATTAGTGTGACATTTATTGAACTGACTAAGAAAACTTACACTGAATGATATGTCTGGCCTTGTCAGAACTGCTAAGTACATCAAGCTTCCTATCAATTGCTGATAAGGAATCTCACTATCACAGGTTTCAGACCTTTCAATATCTAATTTACATTCAATTGGAGTACTAGCTTCTTTACATTCCAACATATTAAATTTATTTAATAACTGATCTATATATTGTTCTTGATCTAAAGTTACAATATTGAGCTTTTTATCAATCTTAACCCTCATACCTAAACACTGTTGAACCTGTCCTAAGTTTTTTATCTTAAATTTAGAACTCAACGCAGAAACTAAATCTTCAGTTTCACTCTTATTATTACAATAAACAAAGAAATCATCAACATACAAAGCAATGATAAGCTTTACATCATTACTGATCTTTGTAAAAACACATGGTTCTAAGCGACTCTTTTTAAACCCTATTTCACATAAACATTGCTCTACTCTCTCATACCAAGACCTAGAGGACTGTTTTAGTCCATAAATTGCTCTGTTTAATTTTACAATAACTTTCTCTTTTTTAGAATTGCAGTCAATATTTGGCTGATACATATAAATATCTTCTTTAAGAAAACCATTTAAAAATGCTGTTTTCACATCTAAATGAGTGACATCTAAATTTAATTGTACTGACAAAGCAAATAACATCTTAAGAGTAGAATGTCTTACAACGGGTGAAAAAGTCTCATCATAATCAACTCCAGGCTTCTGAGTGAAGCCTTTAGCCACTAAACGCGCTCTGTACCGAATACTATTATCACTACTGACTTTCTTTTTGAACACCCACTTACATTGCACTGGAGTTTTATGAGAAGGCAGTTCGTCAACTGGGGACCACGCATCATTTTCTTTGAAAGCCTCCAACTCCTCCTTCATAGCCTCGATCCACTTGTCTCGGTCAGAGCCCTCCAGAGCCTCATGGATGGTAACTGGGTCCTTGGTAACTTCGGTACTGGATGAAGCGCACAGGTTTGTATAACCATAACGCTCCGGTGGCTTCCTTATTCGTTTAGTGATTACTGGCTCTGGCTCATCATCTTCCTCAGATGCTGTTGTTTGCTGCAGAGTAGAGTCCAAATCAGTCAAAACATTATGATATTCAGATTCTGAAGAAATATCTGAGCATTCATCACTCTGAGAAGTTTCTTTTGGTATCTCTTTCTCACTGCTCTTAACATCACTGCCTGACTTATCTGTTTGGATTGTATCCCCAACTGAAACTGTTATATTGTCATCTACAATATTCTTCCTTTCAGTATTCTCATGTACTATAACATCTCTACTTGTTGTTATATTACGCTTTACAGGATCATATACTCTGTAACCTTTCACATTTTCTGCAAAACCGACTAGGATATGCTTCTTTGATTTAGAATCCCACTTGAGCCTTTTTTCTTTTGGAATGTGAACCATTATCGGACTACCGAATATACGGATATGACTTAAATCTGGTTTCTGTTTCATCCAGAGTTCATATGGTGTTTTATTATCTAATCCTGATGCAACAGATCTGTTTCTAAGATAGACTGCAGTATTTGTAGCTTCCGCCCAAAACTTCTTATCTAACCCAGCATCAAATAATAAACAACGAGCTCTTTCAACAATAGTCCTATTGATACGCTCGCTCATACCATTTTGTTCAGGAGTGTAGGCATTCGTCTTTTGATGAAGAATACCTGCACTTTTCAAATAATTTTCAAACTCATTACTACAGAACTCTAGGCCATTATCTGTCCGAAAAATTTTAATTTTTGCATTCTGTTGGTTTTCTACCAACGACTTGAACTCTTTAAAGTACTTGAAAACTTCACTTTTTACTTTAAGAAAGTAAACAAAAGCCATACGGGTAAAGTCATCAACAAATATAAGAAAGTACCTTGATCCACCGATTGAAGTTATCTCCATTGGTCCACAAACATCAGCATGGATAACATCCAAAGGCTTGCTGCTCCTTGTTCCTGCATGACCAAATGGCAAGCGAGACTGCTTTCCTTCACAACATACTGTGCATGTACTTTTGTTGATCTCCGACTTATCTGAGTATGAAATACCCATGACTGCTCCATCTTTCATCTTTTTTAAATCATTCATGTTCAAATGACCCATTCTCCTGTGCCAAACTTCACTACTAGTATCTTCAGTAGGAGATGTAAACAAACACTGCTTGCTTTCTAACCTCAACTTGTAAACACCATTCATTTCATCTGCAATTCCAACCAAACTGTTTTCTTGATTGTAAATATAACAGCAATCGTTCTTGAATTGCACACTGTTGCCGTTTTTGATCAACTTACTAATAGAAATTAAATTTGTCTTAGACGTGGAGTTGCGGATACCAGCCCAAAATACAATACAATACAACACACGTGTTGAATTATTTAGTGTGCAGCTTTAATATTACTACTACAATAACAAATATTGAGTCTATTAATAAATAATTATTTTATTTGGCAGCGGGCTAAAGGTACTCTACAGAGACCCAATATCGTACAAAGATTGTGAGTAATGTTGGCCATCCGGCGGTGAAATGGGCAGATGATCCCCTCCGTGAATGGAATTTAGATGAGGATGGATCAACAGTGAGTGGACGTTGAATGTTGCTTATGGTGAAAGAGACTCATAACACTTAATTTATCATTTCCTGATAGATGCCTACGTATAGAAAAGGTAAAGGTTGACTTGTAGAGAATACCTTGTAGCATAAGTCCGCCTATGTAACACTATTGTATATACAGTTTATATAATTAAATAAATATACGCTTATACTGATAGATACTGTACTAAATACCGGATCACCTGCGATCTCTTCCAGGCAACCTGGGATGGAAAGAGGTTGCAAAACAAGTTTTAAGATGTTTTGAGATGAGTGCGTAATCATTATGATATTTCTCGCTTTACGGTGGTGTTTTACTGACTAAAACCTTCAGTTTCCATTTTAATTCCAGAACAACGGCTTCAGAGAATTCCCGTGGCAACAGCGCTACTAGGCCTATACGGTTTTACGGTCTCTTTGAGGTACATGTGGAATCTGCGCACCGTCTAAAACTCGGGCCTGAGCGGGTCGGCCTTTCCTTATGACGGAGAACCGATCCTTACCGGACAGCCGAACGGCGAGCTACTCTTTGCTCGTCGTTTACAAGTCCGCAACAAATTCGAAGCGCGGGGCGTCTATAATTAGGTAGGTAGCTGGAGACAGGCTGTAAGACTGTGTTTACGTAAAGTTTCAATGAAAAGGAAATCAAATGGTTTTGATGAAACTTTGTTTCAATGTTTTCTATTTCGAAGCCTCATCAGTGGCCGTCTTGTTTTCCTCGTCACCGAATCCATCAAATGTTTGTTTATTGCCCCGACAGGAAATCATTCCGTTTTCCTCAACAATTGTCAGTACTTGTTTATAACTTTTCGGCACAAAAACAAGGATTCTAAGACCGAGGTTTGAGAAAGTTACTGAAATATTCCTTAAAGTCTTACTTATCTATCTACTAGTAGCTGCTCGTGGCGTCACCAGCGTGAAGTAGAATTTCCCAAAGGATCATACTCCCGGAATAAAACCTTTTTGTTATTCCAGGACATGGCCATCACGTGTACCAAGTCTCATTGAAAGACTAAGAGAAGTTTAAACTTCCATCTTAAAAAAAAACCGAGGCTATGAACACACACTAAACCTTCACACGACGCGACGCAACCGCAGAAAATAAAAACAGTCGTAAAATTAACCAGTAAATGTAATAGGGCATTTCATGAACTGGTTGTTAACACACTGTCCTAGATGTTCTGTTGTTGTTGTTATTATTAACACAAAGGTGGCCTCACTCTACTACTCTCTGTCGTGTACTTGATAACACAGTATTGAGTCTAATTTATTAGTACTTAACTCTAATAATGTTCCCACTCCAGAGACTCGGCCCTTCTCCCTATGAAAGGGAAAGGCCCGTAATCTAACACGCGGGCCCAGTGCGGTTTGGTGGATATCGAATCTTTTTTTTTTTCTTTATTAAATAGAATAGAATAAGTGTCAGAAGTTATTGGCTAATAAGTTTTCAATGGAAATATTTTTTCAGAACAAGCTTTTATAGCTCGGTATATATAACTTTATAATTAACTAGCTTTTGTGAGCGGCTTCGCCCGCGTACATAAAATATAGCCTATAGCACTCAGGAGTAAAGTAGCTTTCTATTGTTGCTAAAATTTTTCCAATCGGACCAGTAGTTCCAGAGATTACCCCCTACAAACAAAAAAACATAAAAACAAACTTTACCTCTTTATTATATTAAGTGTAGAAGATACTCATCAAGACCTTTCCAAAAAGTACAAACGCGTTAGGTTATCTTATTGTAATACCGAGGCCATCTTCCAGTTCCATCATTAGACCCTGGTTACCATTTAGCTCCAAAATACTCATCAAGACGATACACAAGGACCCAAACTCGACGGGGTTGTGTCGTTTAATTACCGACTTCCTATGGCCGCCTTCCAGCTCCATCATCAGATAAGCTTAGGGTTGCCATCCGTCCGGGTTTCCCCGGATTTGTCCTAGTTTAGAGGACATCCGGGGAGCGTCCGGGGAAGGTTTCATTTTTAGACTGAGTTTTAAAAAATAAATTAATAAAAAAAAATAGTTTTGTTAAAATAATCTATATCTATATCTATACATATAATAAAACAGTAACGAAAGAAAAACTGTACATTGAGAATTTTCTGGAAAAAATGAGTGGGTTTTGTTAGAAAAACGTAACTGATGACAAAAAGTGACTTTTTAGAATTTTTGTCTGTTTGTCTGTTTGTCTGTGCCTATGGTACGGGTTGGCGCCAAAACTACTGGATAGATTGATTTGAAATTGAGCAAAAATGTTCCTTGTAAACCAAGGAAGGCTTTAGGCTACATACTATCACGCCGTAAGTTATGGGAGGTAAGCAATATTGAATTTAAATGGTGCAATGGATGCAAGGGTGTAACTTCTTTTTCCGTGGGCCGATCGACTCAAAACTTAGCACAAACATTACCCAAAATTAGTTATCTAGGATGCCATATTTATTTTTTCAGTAGTACCCCCAGTGCAAGATTTAGGGGATGTTAAAGTTTGTATGGGAGAACCTTATTGCTTGGGTTAATTAACTTGAAACTTGGCACGTAAATTTATTTAGGTAAATAATAAAGATTCCCAATATTCATTTTTCAAAACTACGTAATTTAGGCAAAGAAACATAGTTTAATGAATATTAGTAGTATAAAGACATATTTTAAAAAGCGTCATCTATGAGATTACACAAAAATCAAATCAAGTTACATTTTGACTCTTTTTGGAAATTAATAATTTTTTGACCATGTTGGCAAGGTTAGCAGTTAGTTATTCTTAAAATTCATAGATGGTAGTGCGCATTTTCTTCATAAAAGTCGTATAATTCGTTTTGACAAATTTAAGTTTCAAAAAACCCTCACAATCTCACGACATAGGTCGTGTTCAAGATTCCATAGTCTCTTACTGCGCGGTCGAATTTAGTCACAACTGGGAATAAAAAATGAAAAAAAAAACAAGCCCAAACAGAGCAAATGTAACTTATTTATTTTTAGGGAAATATCTTAGGTAGTGGTTGGTTCGTTTTACGAAAAAATGTGGGTTAATATTTAATACATAATTTAAAAAAATAGTTTATCTCTTTAATGGTGAAACGGCGTTCTCCATGTTTATATGAAATGTCTTATTCTTATTCCAACGGTCTAATGGATTTATTTTGCAACGCAACCTAATCTTTCAATGTTATTTATATACGTACAACGACATCTACTGACTCAAATTAGTACAAACGAAAATATTACATTAACAAAATAATATTATTTTTACCTTTCAATTAAACGACAACAGTTGTACGGAAATTTGTGTCCTCTTGGGACTTAACTAAAGAGTTTTACGAATAATCTATACATATAGGTAATTATAATAAAATCGTAGAAAAGTCAAAACTGTTCATTAAATATTTTTTTAAAAGAATACTTGGGAAGTGATCTACAATCGATATCGAAGCCAAAAATATAGTTTTTAAAATTTTTGTCTATATGTTTGTATGTATGTCCAGGCTAAACTCAAAAACTTACTTGGATATATATTTATACTTACTGCATGGATTATCTTTAAATTTTGCTTGAATAAAGGATGGGCTAACATATAGGCTACATATTATCACGCTATCACTTACGGGGGAGGAGTTGTGAATACTTATTTTTCTTACGCATTCTGTGAGTGTTTAATCTTACGACGCATATTTAAATGTTGTTTTTGAGTAAGCCATGCTATTATCTGGCTTTACACTATAAATAGTACGACATTTAAGTAACTTGGGCAAAGAAACATAGTTGAATGTAGTAGCTTATAGAAAATTTTAAAACAGCGCCATCTATTTGATTTCATAAAAGTCAAATTCTTCCTAAACGTGGTATCGTATATTATTTATTTTTTGCTATAAGCTTTATTGTACACCTCATAATGTGGACAGGATATACAAATACAAAATAGCACAGGGCAATATATCTATAGGGCAGGGTATAGTTCGTTTTGAAAAATTCAAGTTCCAAAAAACCCTCAAAATCTTGAGCAGAGTTGAGCAAGACTATTAAAAAAAATGCGGCGTTAAGTATTACAAAAAAGTTATGTTCATTAAAATATCGCCATCATCTGTCTGAAGATTTTCTGCGAGCTTTGAGGCGTGCTACTGGAGACGAAGTCGATGTAAATGATGATCGTGTGCTGAACACCTGTCTCAGTTCACTTCAAGATGTGGACATTTCTATCGGCGGCAATCCACTGATCTAATATGGATTACTAGCTCCCCAAACGTCACCGCATCAAGACTATGGAAATCGAGAGTATAACGCTGAGACAGAGTTCTCTTCAGAGCAAAAACAGATTTATAACACCGTCCTTGAAAGCGTTGAACCAGGGCAAAATGTTTTTCTTGTGTTGCTCCTGTTGGAACAGGAAAAACATGGCATACTTGCAGAGGTCAGGAGGCAAGGCAATATTGCTATTGCTGTCGCGTCGTTGGGAATTGCTGCCTAACTGCTTCCGAGTGGCAAGACAGCACATGCCATCTTCAAATTCACATCGATTTAGAAAGCGTCAAAACGCCTGTTTGTGGTGTGTCACGTAACAGCGATAAGGGACACGTGCTTAAGGATTACTCTTTGATCGTATGGGATGAGCGTATTATGGCCAATAGGAAGGCACTTGAGGCCGAGGACAGAACCCTGCAGGACATCCGCGGGAACAACATTTGATGGGTGGTGTCACAGTTTGTTCAGTGGCGATTTCGGGCAAACGCTTCCCGTTTGCTACGTTGAAACCTAGGCTTCGATCCTGTTGGGCTCCTACAGTTGCTGCCGACTGCTGGAGGCGCAGGGAATAGTGCGCGCCTACTGTGGCCATAAATCGGGATTGGAGACACGGCGGCGGTAGCTGCGGCTTGAGCGCCTTTGCTTTTGCCTGATGCAGTCGACGTTTTTTAGCCGACAGCATTACTGCTTCGCAGAAGGAGGCGACCGTCTGCCACTCTTCTTTGCTCCGGATCATGGCCTCTGCCAAAGTCCGCTGCAAGTCAAAGCCCACTGCGAGAGAGGTGGACAGGAGGTGCTTCCAAAGTCTCTTGATAGAGCGTTAGCCAGCTTAGAAGAATTCATTTGCTGTGTGAACGGGGACAACAGTCATTTACCGCACCAGCAGAATTTCTTGAGTGTGTGAGCGGGCCATTTTGACGTCCAAAAATGATCAGGCTGCAGCTATTAACGAATACATTCTCTCGGAAATTGAGGGAAATGCAGTGATCTATACCTCAATAAACACTGTCGTCGAGCAAGATGACGCCACACATTACCCCGTGGAATTTTTGTACTCCCAGCCAGCAAGTGGACTTCAAGCGCATACCATAAAGCTGAAAGTCGGAGTCCCGATTATGCATTTTCGGAATTACCTATCTCCTCCAAAGTGGTGTAATGAGACCCGTCTTAAAGTCATCTCGCTGCACAGACACATCATTGAAGCAAAAATTCATACGGTTTATGGCGAATTCGAGGCAGTATTTATACCTCATAACTTCCCGTTCCAGTTCAAGCGCGTACAGTTCCCCGTGAGTGTTTGCATCGCGATGACCATCAATAAGTCGAAGGGGCAGACACTGAGTGCAGCGGATATCAACTTCAGGACGAGTTGTCTCTTACGCGGGCAACTGTATGTCGCTTGCTCCCGCGTCACCAGTCCTGACTCTCTTTACATTTTGGCTCTTGGCAGCATAACTACCATCGTAGTGTGGTGGCGGAGTGGTAAAGGCTCCGACTCAGTGGTGGCGAAGCAGTAAAGGCTCCGACTTACAAGTTGTAGGTCTGTTGTTCAAACCCAGCCAGGCGCATTACTTTGTGTATTTTATTTCATAGCCACTGCTCAACGGTGAAGGAAAACATCATAGAACCAAAAATTCGTCAAGTGTATTATAGCCCATCCCCTCTCCTAGAAATGAGGTCTATGTCCCAGCAGCGGGAACTTTATAAGGCTCATGCAATGCTATTTTAAAAGTTGTTTACTTATAATGTTATGCCATCTGATATACACTGATCATACACTGCCATTTTGGGTTTTTTTGGTGCTGTGGAGCCTTCACGCAGACAACGTCGCGGGCAGCAGCTAGTGAATGAATAAAAAAGGTGATTTATGACATTTTCAATTGTTTTTTATTACATTGAATATGTTTAAAAGATCTTGTTGATATGTCCGGCTTTCGGGCTCTAAAATCCGGGGCTTTCACGCGTCTTGTCCTGTTTCCCAAATTTTAGAGATGGCAACCTTAGATAAGCTCTATGTAATCGTAATATTGCATTGTCACACGATTTATATAATGTATGCCAATATTTCAGCTCATTCGATTTCCGGGAAGTAAATAAAATTTAATTTGCAAGATTCGATCACAAAAATTCACTTGCGTTCCATCATTAGTAGCCTTCTACGTTCCAACTTTCAAGGCTGTTACCACTAGACCGGCATCGTTCTAACTTACTATGTTTCAAAAGAGAAATGATAGTGTTTCATTGTTAATCTTCAGGAGAAATTTTGAATAGAATGGAATAGAATAGAGACACTTTTATTCGAAACAAACAGCACAACGGTTACAAACATAAAGTAAAATGAAGAAAAGTAAAGGGTACGCTGAGCGTGCCCGCACTAAAAAAACTGTTTTAGATTTACCCAGTGGCAGTCTATATCTTATTCTTATAAACAGTAGGTACCCTCTCTTTGGACTCTGCTGCAAGTAAGCAAGTCAAAAAGAAAGGTGTGTAAACTACCGATGTTAAAATTATTTCAGAAATAACTGACACCATTCATGAAATTTAGCAGAGGCCGATTTACAGATCCATCACAAACAATTACAGCCTCTAACTCTCAAAATATAATTATCAACGTAATAACATGAACATTGTCAACATCTGCCAGCGGCTTCGCCCGCGTGAAAATAGGTTTTCGCACTAACTTTGGACATGCGTTTCATCCCTTTAGGGGGTACATTTTGGAAAATCCTTTCATAGTGTTCGCCTACGTCATAAAAGCAAGCCTTGTGCAAAATTTCACTCTCCTAGTCCCTGTAGTTTCGGCTGTGTATTGATGTGTCAGTCAGTTTCTTCATTTCATATAGATAATAAGCGTTATTTTCACAAATATTCAATTTACACTTTGCCTAAGTGGATGCGAGAGCTCTTTTCTATGACCTTAACCTGCTAACGTCAATAAGAGCTATATTCTTTCTCTTGGTAATAAGACAAGACTGGTTTGTTTTGTTTATTAGACATTTACAGCTGTAAAAATAGCGCTGTAATTGAATCGTGGCTAAATAATTGTAGGATGACATAGGATAAATTTACAACAGATGTTATTAGATAGTTTTTGCCCACCAAAAAAAAGGTCCAGCTTGGCATGGGTGTTATAAATTTTTTAAATTTTCCGTTGTCATAAATAATTAATATTAATACATAATATTAGCATAGAAAAATAATAGAAATAGGTACTTTTATTCGGGACAGACACACAACTGACACAAAACACAACGGTTACAAACACAAAGTAAGTAAAAAGAACAAAAGCACAGGGTGCGCTGAGTGTGCCCGCACCATTTTGCTGCCCACCATTTGACCGCAGCATTTTTCTGGGCACCAGACACGCAATGTTGGTTTTCAGTTGGTCGTTTGAAAACCAACAAAACGTTGGTAATCTTGAATCTTACGTTTGCATCTACGTCTTGATAAAAACGGAGATGTGGTCTGTAACTATTGTTTATGATGAACTAGGAGTGAGGTGGAAACCGCCAAACCGTTGTTAACCGTATCTATTCAGTGGCAGGAGTCAACTACCCCGTAATAAAACCAGTAATTTAGTTGTCAATTTGACATACTTTCGGGCTTAAATATAACCTTTAGTTTTGACTCCAGAATAGCCTACGAATTATAATTTGGTACGTCTTTTGCAATTTTCGGTATAGGGTAGTAAGCTCAAAAATTATATATTTGTAATAACAACATGTATGTGTTTATATAATTATAGTGATTATAACCGTCAATTTAACTTAGAGAATAGCTTAAATGTCATATCAATTTAAAAAAAACTCTTAGTGAGTTAGGGTTATGGTTTCATAAGTATAGTTGCATAAATATATTTTTGTTACCATACTATCCGATCCTGAGCTACCAATTACAAAAAAGTCTTTCGGAAATTTAAATCTCGTGGTCGACCCTTTTTTTAGGTGGAAAATTCATACAATGACTTCACCTAATCTAGGTGGAGCGGGAGGGCGTGTCAGACTTTTGCTACGATTTTACTTTAAACCACCCTGCTCGTTCAAGGACCCTGGGGTTCTCTTCTGCACATCCCATGGCCAATAATTTAGACCCTGCTGAGTACGTTTTGCAAATGTTTCTTTAAGGCGCGCTTGGAACACTGAGCACCGTTGACGACTCGGGCTTGATCCGGATGGTTACTGTCCAGCCAAACGGTGAGCTAACCAATTCAGTTTAGAGTCATTGCTGTACCTATTTGGTTGTCAGAAGTCAAAAACTGTACCGTAGGCGCGGGCTAACGGATGGTGAGCATTGGGTAGCTCGCCGTCCGGTCGTCTGGTAATCGTCCGGACCAAGCCCAGTCGTCGACGGCGCGCACTGTTCCCGCGCGCCTCAACGATTAGTCAACAACCGCAGGGACCCTGCAGAAGGGTCGAAGTCAATTAGGGCCAAGAGTTTGCGTCTTAAAAGGAAAGCTCTGGCCCTGGTATGTATGGCGATGTAGGAACGGGGTAGTTTGTTTAGTCAGTAAGAGTCTGACACTTGTTTTCCGCTCCGCCCAAGAGCGGGACTCGTCATTGGATGATTTTTACCTACCATTAAAAAAAAGTCAAAAACTGTAACTTTTTAAGTTAGTACTTGTAATGTTGACTAGAAAATTGGTCTCTCTCTGTCCGTCGGTACCGTCGCGTCGTAGTCAAATTTGCATACCTTACTACCTACGTCAGCCATTGACGCCGTAAACCATTGATGGCTTAATTAAACGGCTCCAGCTTTGCCAAGGTTATTAACAATCTGCTAATGTATTTACCTTCGTCAGATATGTAGTATCTAATGAACAGTTTTCAGAGTTTCTTCTCGTCTAAGACAGAACGTATGTTATTTTGGCTTAACATAGCTGTACATGATCTTGGCTTCTGGTTATTTGAAAATGAGATGTTCAAGTACGTAAATTTTCTTTTAGTAATCAAATAAATTTATTTTTAAAGTACGCAAGCCTCGAAAAGAAACCTTGGAAAAATCAACACGCAGAAAACCCAAGCCAAAATCTTACAGCGTTATCGTTTCGGGACTAAGCATTCTTATTTCCTAAGTTTTTTCCCCCTTAAGTGAATAACAAGTATCTCCTAAGTTATCGTTAAGTTAGACATTTGAGATAAGCTTTGAGTAAGCTTTTTGACACTTTCAAGTTGGACATAGTCTGGTAAATGTAGAATTACTGTGTTACGAAGTATTTTAAGGGATACATTAAGTGATGTTTCAAAATTAAAATATTCAAACCGAAATTATCTTTTTCTTTGCAAAGTAAGAAATTTATGGAAAAAGTCTCAGAAACACAAAAATGTTTTCATTTATTTCAGTACTTACTGCCAAGTTTATTTTTACTTGACTAAACTACAAGTGTCTGTCACTGACAGTTTGTCTTAGTGGTAAATTCTGAAAGCAAGAACAAGCTCAAGTAAATTACCTTTTTGTCACTTTCAAGTTAGATATGGTCTGATAACGCTGAGAAAAACTTAGAGAGCCTACCTACTAACTTATCTATCTAAGCTAATATTATAAAATACCTAGTGAAAGTATTTCTTTGTTATGGAGAGGACGAGGGAGGCCGAGATGGATGGATTGTGTGAGCAGTGATATGAAAGGTAAAGGAGTTAGTGATAGTGTGACGGGTGACAGGATAGAGTGGAAAAAAAACATATTGCGCCGATACCAAGTAATATATGAATCGAAGCTCTGGCGAAGGTTTGACTTGTGAATCCTTAGGTCTGACACGAAGAAATAAACGAACCTAACCTAAGCTAAGAAGAACAAGTTATTCTTATGGCATTATTATGTAGTCATAATGATGCCATAGGAATAACTTGTTCATGCCATAGTTGGCATCTACATTAGGTACTCAACCAATCATCCAATCATATGATAGGTGCTCTGGAGTGCAGGTGCCATTTGCACGTGGAGTTGCCCAGAAGCAAAAAATTATAAATATCAAACAAGGGCACGGACGTAATGTCTGTGGATGAAATGTAAGGCAGGAGTGCGGTTTTAGTCAGTAGGAGTCTGACACTGCCCAGACTGGCTCGTTTGTGAGGCAGCCTGGGCGTCCATGAAGGATTTCCAATTACTGCCGAAAAAATAAAAAAACCTTCTATCAAAGGTAGGCTAGGACAATTTTTCTTTGAAATGAGTAGCACCATTTTGCTTTTCTACCAGGTCGTTTCACGTCCAAGTGAGTTAAAGATAAATAACTACATTTATTACTTATGAAGAGATGCATCTTCGTGAAATATTAACTAGAGATCCAACTCACCCACTCGCTTCACCCACTCGTGTTTTTATGCACTTTAATACATAAGGTTCAACTTATAATTACTTTTAAGTACGTGGTTGTCATAAAAGCGTGGGAGAACACCGCATACTATTATTATATTACCAACAGATCTCATTAATCAAAAGTGAACGAAAGCTTTTATGAGAGTCTTCGTTTTAATATCTCGGTATTAATGAAATTAAAACTTACATAGTGTTATGACCCGTATTCTGGAACAGTGACAAAGTCTGAATCTCGATCAAAAACTAGATGAGAGTAGGGATTAGAATTAAATTATCAAGTTTAAAATCGATGTAACGGCCTATGATCGAGCAATGTTCCAGAATCTTGTATCTATTCCTAATCTGGGGATAAATTTCGATTGGCTAGCCAGTTCTCCTCAATCCTCCTCATCAGCCTTTTCCAATCTAGCTCGCTGTCAGGTTCCAGTATAAGAATGCAGTTGAATTACCAGCCAGTTATAAAATATGAATTTTAATTAGATACGTATTTATAATCGTCATTACATAGTATAAACGCTTCCTCCCTATGTATGCTTAAATCTTTAAAACTTCACAACGGATTTTGTTGCGGCTTTTTTTAATAGATAGACTGATTCAAGAGGAAGGTTTATAGGTATAATATATCACCTTTGCACCTGTGCGAAGCTGGGGCGGGTCGCTAGTTCACTATAAATGTATTTGTCAACCGCAGTCACACAAATGAAATTAAACAAAAAACGATCGCCAATACCGTCGAGAATATTCGTCCACGTCCAAAAGAGTGTTATACCTATGTGACAAAGTATGTAAAAAAAGTCAACCCTGCAAAAGAGTCAATGTCAAGAGCAGGGCGACACGTAAATACGTAACCATGATTACGTAAAAATAATCCCATGGGATTAAGAACGGATTTTTCAGTTGGCAACACCAGTAAAAGGTCGACGACAATGTACCGGTAAAAGGTCACTACCAATGTCATTCGTTCTAAAATGTTATATATTTTTTTGTATGTTATGTCATGGTTATGTCTATTATACATGTCAAGCCCGTTTCAGACCTAGCTAACCTAAGCTAGGATAATTGAGGAAAAATTTACTTACACAGGTAAAAAAAACGACGCTGTGCGGCAATCGAACTTGAGGTATTGCTAACGTAGTCTTGGTATAGGAATGGGTTTTCACTAAAAGTTTTTGATGATTTTCCATTTAAAAAAAAATGCGAGCTAAGCTAAACTAACTTAGTTTATCTCTTAGTCTGGAGCCAGATTAAAATGTGTTCCGAAGGTCTTGTTGATAATAAAAGTTAAGTAACCTCTATAGGTACAATGTTTATATAATTACAGGAGGAATCATCGAGAACATTATATTGGCCAATGAAATGAAAATCATTCTTTTAATAAAGTACTTTACAACATAAATACATGTCTCTTTTAAGAAACTGAATAAATTTAAATTATTATCTTGGCATAAATTATTACTTAGTGAAAATGTCTCGCAGGGAATACTTATCAGCAAAGATAAATATTTATGACACAAATATTGTTTAATTACCCGTCAATATTTATTATTTATATTAAGTATCCAAATTTTACTTTATAATAATTCATATTTACGAAATCATAAAGCAATTGTGAATATAGCCTGAAACATATTTGTATCAAGCCAACTTTCCATTATATCACGAGATTGGTTGTCAAATGCCATAAATCTAATTCGATGCGTATGGATAATGTAGTTGACGTAAATCTTAATTCACTTGGGTCAACAAAAATCTTTCGCAATTCGAACTAGTAAAAAATCGGCCAAGACCGTGTCCGTGTAGTAGCATGCTCAGTGTAGGGTTTGTAGTTTCCCGTCCGTCATACATTTCTCACAATGTAGCAGAACCCAGTAGCCCACATAAGAAATAGTACCTCCCTACTTTACGTGTAGGGGAGGTACCATAATAATTTTTTTTGCCACTTTTTATTTATTTTTTATTTGTCGGCGTGGTTGATATACATCTTGATACCAAATTTCAGCTTTCTAGTTCTAACGGTCGCTGAGATTATCCACGGACAGACAGACAGACTTGGCGAAACTATAAGGGTTCCTGGTTGACTAAGGAACCTTAAAAAACAATATGACATAGGTATAGATTACTTTTAAAAAAATGTACCAAAAAGTTCAGTCTCTCTTTTCCAGCTCTCAAATTAGACTTTTTCGCTTTTTGGTGTTCATCAAACACCACAAAGCACCTTTAACTACAGTATTATTTTAGTAGTTCCCGACATCCCGTCTCTAAAACTAAAATAGTGAAGTTTTTAAGTCCGGGAAAACGGGATAGTGGTGTACTGTCGGTTTGTGAGAGGTTAGGTCGATACTTACGAAACTTATTTACATAGGACTGGAGAAGTTTCTATGTTCGGGGCAGTTTATTGTCGGGTTAAGTGTTTGGAAACTGAAGATACCTTTTATACAGATAGATAGGTAAACCCAAGTATAAGTACTTAGACTGTATTTTTCTGTTATGAGTTACTAAACTGTTATGTAATCTATTTATCACGGATTTGGAAAATAACAGCTTATATGCTCTTTCAATATCGTTTACTTTGACTTCACATAAAGGTTTTCTTAGTTTATTAAGGCCCAAAGGGACACCGGCGTCCGCACACCTTTTATCTTCAAATTCTATCTGTAATTATGGTAGTCGAAAAATTAAAAAGTAGTTTTGTAACTCATACTGGTAAGGTATATTCTACCAACGCCTGAGGTAGGTTTTTAAAATAAAACTTGTTCTGGCCCTCTCACAACAAGAAAAATATAGTGAAACATTAATACTCGTAGAAAACCTTGATTATCGAACTTTCAACTTTATAATTCTCAATAGTTTTTTATTGATTGCTGCTTCAATTAAAAGAATATTACTGAGATATTATTATGTCGTTATTTTTTTTTATATTTAAATAGAAATTCCTACACTTAAAAAATACTGTAATGGTAATTAAAGGTGAATTATGAGGGTTTCTAAATTAACCTTTCGAATACTGTAATTACACATTTAGACAATAGGTGTGCGAACGCCGGCGTTCGTGTGGCGCTCAAGAGTTTAAATACGAATATTAGGTATGATGGTTGTAGGACTTCAGGTTGTAACAACAATTAATAATGTCGTGTCAGTCAATGGCTTATATAATAGCCAAGAGCCTCGACCAACGCCTTAAGAGGCTCGCGTTAGACGGCTGGATCAAAGGCTTGATTCAGACAGCAGTACTCCTGGATATGGCTCGTGTTAGGAATTAGGAGGTTCCTTTATCTGAAACTCTGACCTCAGGTAGCTTAGACCCTGTTCCCAATACCGATGGGACACTATATTTTTAATTTTTTTTAATGTTTTTTGTTTTTTACTTTTTTTGTAAGAAATATTTACGTAAATAGAATAAATAAACGGGATAATAAAATAATATTAATTTATAAAATAATGTAATTTTTGCTAGATATATTAATTAATGTTTTCTTTTTTTAAGTTGAGTATGTTATAAAACAGTTTACTGAAAAAAATCTGCTCGTTTTTCAAGCGAGGTTCTTCATAAAAATTGAAACCATTAAGAAAACCAGGATCGTTCCGATTTAATTAAAACGTACGTTTAAATTACTTTCTTTACTGAAACACGATTAACTTTGCATTTCTTGCTGATAATATTAAACGTTTGCAGATTCCCAAATGTAAGGATTCCATTTTACGTAATTTGATTAGCATTTTAGAAGTCGAGAGTATTGCAAAACGGAGCACGGGGCTTTTTGCTCAGATATTAAAACTAATCGTACCTATTTTAAAACGATATTCCTGGTATTTTCCTGAGCTTATTAATTTAAATAGCAGTGCTTTAATTTTTAAGCTTTATATTGTTATTTAGCAATTTTATATAATATATATATATAATATATAATACTATTGCCGATAGATGAACAATAACAGAAAATAATTCTGTTATAGCTAGCTAAGAAATTAAACATACATTTTACAAAATAAACTCTGAATTGCTCCAAGAAAACTTTCAAAGTATTGACCTTACATTCGAGACAGAGTTTCAAACATCCTTATGAATTCCGTGAAGTGTTCGGTAACTTGGGTTCTGTTGAAACTGTAAGTCAAATAGTTACCTGTGTGTGCTGGAGCGGCAAACACGTGAGCTGAACTCAGGAGGACCAGCCCCAACATTATGTACCAAGTAGATGCCATCTCGATCTGTTGACAAAGAGGGAAAGGTCTCTTAGAAATGTTACAAGAAAGTTTTCTTCGTAACTTTAATGAAAAGAAAAATAAAGTGATGACTGCTGAAAGCCAAAGTTGATTTGAAGGAACCTATTAGTGATAATTTTATATCTTTTTATTTATAAAAATGTATTAATGTGTAACGCACATCAGCGCTTGTTTGCGGGGACACTGGATGGGCGATGGGTTGGGGGTTCATCGTACATTGCAGCAGTGAGCTGCGTCATCACACGCATAAACATATGGCGATGTACGACAAACGCCCAACGTGTCGCCCATCGCGCCATATCTTCGTAAGCAAGCACTTACTGTGCTAAAATTGAAAAATGGTTTACCCGAATCGATTTTTTTTGTTCAATTCACTCATAAATTGTAGTAGTAGATTAAAATTTTAAAATATTAATTTGAAATCCTATACAAGAGTTGATTTAAGTGGGAAAGTTATAATTTCACTTTCATAAAAAACAAAAACTAAATTATGGTTCAAATAATGCACGAAAATCAGTCGGCAATCTGTACCTTTGATTTAGTCACCTATTTTGTGTATGCTAATAAAATACAGGGAGGCCAACTCGGATGTAAATATTCTATTTATTAAACGAACATTGTTCAGGTTTTACAATATTGTTTGAATACCAAAATCTGCCGTATATACACCGGTTGGCTGATTACGTATTATCCGCTAGCTTTTGTCGTAATTTGTTCATCAAATTGCTAGATATTCCAATATCAAAGTCAATAATATCACTAAGTCCCTTTTAGTGTTTAAGATGATATAGTTATTACGAAACGTACTTTTAGTAAATCCATTATTTCAATAATCTGTTCGTACTTTTAAACATCAAACATCATCATTCCACATGATATAAAAACATCAAAAAAACCGTAAGAACTTTATTGTTTCCAATACATTTGATCATTATCCTTATCGGCTCATATTACCTCAAACATTGTTCAGGAAGTACAAGCCTAAGTAAATGAAACCACGGAAGCCAATATGTTCAAAGACACTCAAAGAAAATAAGTAAGCAAAGGAAAAATCTTGTAAGGGTCGAAGACTGAAGACTTATAAGTACAAAGTAAGTATTGTGGTGTAAAAAATTAGGTATTGATTTATTTAGGTATACGTCTCGTGTCACAGTGTATTGTTTTTTTTGTGATTGGTTTTTGGTATGAGTAATTTTAGAGCAATGGTGGCCCAGTAGTAACTGCCCCGACTTACAAATTGTAGGTTGCGATCGCCACCCAGGCTGGTATTCCATTTTATAATTTATTTGTATAAATTGTGTGTAATCTATTTCATCATCGCTGCTCTCAAAACGGTGAAGGAAAACATAGTTAGGAAACCGATATGTTCCAGAACGAAAAATTCGCAGACATATGTCATCCACCAATCCGCATTGGGCCCGCGTGGTGGATTAATGCCCATTCCCTTTCCTGGAAAAAAGGCTTGAATCCCAAAAGTGAGAACATTTGGGATTTTGGTAGATCTGACTCTAGGTCATTATGTCGTATACTGGTTTTTACAAGCTTTTATTTAGTTTCACCTGTCCCGTTGTCTGTCGTTCTGTAATCAAATCTTGCAACTTAAATTTGATCCACTTCCCGGTTTCCGATTGAGCTGAAATTTGGTATACACGTTTAGTTCGGATGACAATGCAATATTATGATGACATGGAGCTGATCTGATGATGGAATCACGAGGTAGCCATAGGAACTCTGTAATTAAACGGCACAACCACGTCGAGTTTGGGCTCGTGTGAATCGTCTTGAGGAGTTTTATTTATATAAGTATAGACCACCGCTATAAAAGCTTGCTATGAAAAAAAATATTTTCATTGAAAACTTGTTTAGCATTATACTTGGTAAGAGAGTTGATGAAGAAGTCGTTGTAAGTCGAGGCCGTTAAATAGTTTACATGCCCAGCATCTAACTCCAGAAAATTGATTTACACGATGAATTGAAAACTTTTAATTAATAACTTCGCTGAATCTTTAAGATTTCTCGATGAAGCCACAACTTTTTTTCAATATATCCTCGATATTGTTTGAAAGATTTTCTAAGTTATCTTGTTAAAAATAGGAATCAATCACCAACTTTTGATGGATTTTGCAGACTCAATTATCCCCAATTTAAAGTTGTTAGGAGTGACTAGAGATTTGGAGCGAATGACTTCTGTAAGACACGTCTCTAACTTCGTTTACTGCGCCATTACTTTATTACATGGTCACTAAGGGCAGCCGCCTACGACTTACGAACAACGAAGTTGCTTGGCAACTAAGTCGCTCAGCAACTCGTATCGGTCGCTGTCGTATTTTGGTACAAAACGGTAACTTGATGTGAGGAACAAATTAGTTGCGGAGGCAAAAGTTGCTCGAGTATGCTATCTATAAGACGTATTGTACTAAGTTTCAAAATTTGTCTAAATTAAAATTATCTTAAAGTAATTTAATAAGAAATGCTTTAGAATATTATATAAATCAGCAACTAAAATAGAACTGCTTAATATGTTTAACAATTCTTATTTTGTATAGTCGTGTCTTATTTTGGACGTGTAAGGTAAAAATTAACATGAATAAACATTAACATCATGTTGGTGTACAATAAAGTATATACATATAAATAAATGATTAAATGTCTGTCATCCGAGTAAGCTCCGTCCACACAGATTAATTTCGAGAGATTGGGTATTAGAAAAGTTCACAGGTATTACATTTTTTTCTGTTGTAAAAAAGAAAAATTATTTCCTTCCGTAAAAATATTAATGATCCATAATGGTGGAGTCGACTGGAATTTATAAGGTGAAGTGCGATTCGTGAGGACAAGACAGCCTTTCGAGTTTTTTAACGACGGTCGTCATAAAGTTGTAGCTACACAATTATTTCAAAATTTGTAGGAACATAATGAGAGTATCTGTAATTTTGTTATGCCCATTATTAAATCATCATACTAAAAATAATTCCACTAACTATAACAAATTATGAAACAAAGTCCCTCACTTATACCACTCAGAAAGCACGTTATGTTTCCTAGTACTAAAATTTAATTTTTATGTTTAAATAATTCCTGAAGATGGACAATATTTGCCGATGGAATGTGTTAAAAACAAAGATGAAAGGAAATCTTTTGCTCGAGAGTTCAATGTTGGACTAATCCAAAATATTCTGACTTTACCTTCCTTCAAATGCTCTTTGCGGTTCAGGGCTATCGTTACTCCTTCGAACAATCAGTCCTTAAACATCAAACGTCATTGGGCATCAGCTCTATAGGACCGTTGAACAAACGCGCCATCGACTCAGGCTTGGGTGTCCAAGCTTCCTTACCGGACAGCGACCTATCCGTTGCTCACCTAAGGTAATCTACACTAATATAATAAAGAGGTAAAGTTTGTTTTTTTGTTTGTAGGGGGTAATCTCTGGAACTAATGATTCGATTGGAAAAAATTAGCAACAATAGAAAGCTGCTTTACTCCTGAGTGACATAGGCTATATTTTATGTACGCGGGCGAAGCCGCTGACAAGAGCTACTCAAAAATAACTCTACAACGACGGCAGGGGCATGAGGATGTCCTCTCCCTCACGGTTCGTGCCACCTGCAATGCGAGTGAATATGACTGCTTCTTATTCCCTTTCGCTATATAACCTAAACCAATGACGAACGCCTAAAGTCAAGCCATTGATCGCCTCTACAAGAACCACGTGGTCCACCCAAACGGGGCAAACTTCCACCGTGTGCTTCGCCGCAAACGGGCGATTTACGCAATGTGACAAATTCGAAACAGAACCTATATATCTAGGTAGGTAGGTTTTGTTTGTGCATATGAGAATCTGCGTCAGGCGGAATGTGAAGATGCCACTTCTCAAAAGAGACTTAATGCCTCGGTTATGGCGTGCCCAATCATCGCTAACCATCAGTTGCGATAGTCTTCTATCAATAATGAAACAACGCAATATAAATAAATGCATAATGTTATATGACAACAGATATAATGGAATGTCAAACCCGGTAACAAATTGCTTATATATATGATTGTGCTTTTATGGTAAGTAGCAGGCAACAGGTGCGGCTGACAACCTATTCTCAGGCTATTATTGTAGCTGTTTGTATGTTTTCTTTCATAAAACCTCGCTGGCTTGATTGATTGGTGTTCAAAGTCCTCGAACGATTTATTTATAACTTAAGCTCTTAATACTCTTAGGATTTATTTATAAAGTCAGATTAAAACTAGAATATTGATCATCGAAAACGTGTATACTGACCATCTCCACAAAGTAAACGAAGTTATAATTTCGATTAGACGCTTTTGTTTTGAATAATCGCGTTTAGTTTTATTGGTGAATTTGGCCCTAAGTAGCGGACCGAATTAACAACAAACAAATATAGTCCAAAATTAGGTCATATCATATCGTTCAGTTCTCACATAAAAAATATGATTGTAACCATGGGGTTTCTTTCTTGCATATTCTTCTCCATGGAGAAATAAGCTTTGGAATGTGCAATTACCGTCATTTTTTCTGACAGAACTTCTTGACCTTTCAAAAGTGACTGTACATGGTTTACTTGAACATTTGGAATAAATGCTTTCTTGAATATTGAGGATTAATAAGAACGTAGGTATCTATTCGAATCGAACACAATTTACAAGACATCTGTCTACTAGAAAATTTACACATCACAAAGTTCTTCGAAGAAATAAATAGGATTTATTCCTTTCATGTCTTTGTATCGATCTTACATTATTTTGAACTGAGAAAAAGTCACGTAGTCTCCAAAAAATGTTTTTTGGCACGAAAGTTCTTTACCGTCTGTAATTCTGAAATATTGCCTTTAGTTTTATATTGGATTTATCAGTTTTTATCTCTTTTAACACCCCATGAACAATAATTGATGGGTACTTTAATGGTAGTTACTTGTGGATGATAGCCCTTATTATATAAGATAGCGTCTGCTATAAACGAATATAGAAATTTAACTTATTTAAATATATTTAGGTATTATTTCGTGGAAACTAAATTAATCTAAACTTAAAACCATCTAGATCTATTAGACAATTGTTATTGGCTTTCATCATCATCATCATGTCAGCCGAAAGACGTCCACTGCTGGACATAGGCCATCCCCGATTGTCACCATAATGGACGGTCCTGTGCATCTCGTATCAATCGGATACCCGCAACCCTAGCTAGGTCATCGTTCCATCTTGTTGGGAGGAATTCCAGCATTGCGTCTTCCGGTACGCGGTCACCACTCCAGAACCTTTCGACACCTGCCCATTGCCACTTAAGTTTGGCGATTCTTTGGGTTATGTCGATAACCTTGATTTTCCGGCAGATATCTACAGTTCTGATACGATCATGCGAGGAAACTCCGAGCATAGCCATTTCCATTGCTCTTTGGGTAACTTTAAGCCTTCTGTTATTGGCTTTGCCCGCGTCGAAGTCGAAAACTATCTGATCTTCTACCGATTTGTGTTCCAAATCCCACAAGTCGTTGAAGTTTGATTGACTAACATCTAAAGTTCTAGGAAATTGGATTTACTCGTCAACAACAGAGACTGAGGTTAAATGGCCTTTTTCAGGAATATATATCAAATAACGTCTCACGCAAAGTCTGACCTAAAGTCTCGCCACACAGAACTGGAGGGAGAGGGAGTAGCAATCTTTACAATACGCGGCTTAGAAGTTGAATTGAAACGGTGATCGACCGTCAATGTGCAGTAACAGATTTTCTGGTGTCTATCATAGTACGCTACAGCGAGAGGCTGCTTGTAACCATAGCAACGTTGACGATTTTAGTTCCTTCAACTTATTTACAGTACGGCCGTCGAATCTTGGCGAGTTTGAAGTTATGCTCTGCTAATTTTAGCGCTTGAAAACTCGTACAAAAATAATAAATGCCAAGACGTAGCGTTGGAAGGCCTCCCACAAGGTGGACCGATGACCTGGTCAGGGTTGCTGGAAGCCGATGGATGCAAGACGCACAGGACCGGTTTTTGTGGCGGCGCTTGGGGGAGGCCTATGTCCAGCAGTGGACGTCTTTCGGCTGAAATGATGATGATGAACCGATCTTAACAGCAATAACAACTGCAAATTACAATTTATTGGTTTATCTGCACTAATGTAATAAAGAGGTAAAGTTTGTTTTTTTGTTTTTATGTTTTTTTGTTTGTAGGGGGTAATCTCTGGAACTACTGGTCCGATTGGAAAAATTTTAGCAACAATAGAAAGCTGCTTCACTCCTGAGTGACATAGGTTATATTTTATGTACGCGGGCGAAGCCGCTGGAAAAAGCTAGTAAAAAATATTTTTTTACGAGTTTTCAAGACTCGCCAAGATCTGACGGCCGTACCTGACTAGAATCTCCTTTGCAATCAAGAGCTGCAGTGACATTCTCAAATAATTGCGCAATTCTAGCTAGGGACTAAAATTGCGTGGCCTCACTAATTTGAATGGACTCACTCATTTCAAAGTCAAAGTCATTATTGACCTTTTAGTTTTACGGTAATGGGGTTTAAACTGTATAATATCGGGTTAGATGTTAAGCCCTGATATCAGACCTTCGTCACGGAGAGTGCCCTGTCTTATATGAAGCTGAGACGTCTTTGGGTAAGTTTTGAAGTTAAGTGAAAACCTATTTTTTGTTTCCTTATTACTGTTCAAATTGATTTTGGTATCTTCAAAGCTTTCTTTCTCTTAATCAAATCTTTATTACTTTAGTATTAATTTTAGCTTATATAAAGTTTTATGTTATTTATTTGTTTACGCAGTTTGTTCAATAGAAAAAGGTGTTTTTTTTTTAGGTTTATTTTTCTAAGTTGTACCCCCCAGATATTATGCACTTATTAAAGCCCTTCTTCCATATCTACAAGTGATTCTGAAATGCGCTTTTCTGTATGACTATCAGTTCGTTCTTCTATAATCGCAAAAGACTTTCCTTTCATTGGTTTCTTCGGTTTTGCGAATAGGAAAATTTGCAGGATCCAAAATATGGTGAATACGGTGTTTGATGTTGTTTTTAAGCCAAAATATCACAAAAATAATTCGCAACAAACTTTACTGCCATATTTCGTACCTACATGATATTTTCATGTAATCATTATTCACTGATTGTTTTATTTTGTATACTAAACAGTATCTATAGTAAAAAAAAATAGATATAATAAGAATACTGTTATATGACTTTTTGTTAATTAATTGGCTGGGATGATAAATAAAATAATTTATTTTACAATTGAAACAAATGTTAGTTTCCTTGCACCCTTCACATCACTCTGGGCGTTTTTAAATAACTTTTGTAAATCCCTTTTGTGTATGCTTTAAAAATTATAAATAAATAACAAATATAGGTACTTATTCAATACGCATTAATTTACAAAGTCACAAACATAGGAAAATTACCTAACAAAACAAGAAATTAACAACCATCCCACTCAATTTCTGATGCGCGTTTTCATTAATGTAGCAATCGCTTCAAAGAGTGCCAGAGCCGTGAAGGCCGACATTTAAATAATGTTATTTTCAAAAAGCAATTTTCCCATTAACAATTCTCCAACCAACCTGCACTGGGCCCACGGGGTGGATTATGGCCCATTCCCTTTCCTAAAGAGGAAGCCTGAGACCTAGTAGTGAGAACATTAAAACGGGTGATGATGATCATGATAAATTATCCTACGCGTGTATATAAACTATTTATCAATTTTTATGCATCTACAAAAATGAGTTGTTTGTGAGACAACCTGTCCACCATTTAATGTTTCTCTTAAAAATAACGTATCGTTTAAAAGAAATAACTTTAAAGTTCTACCGTTACGTAACTGTAACAATGCTAACTCAATAAAATAAAATACCTATTATGAGTATTTATAGCATAATACTCCCCAACTTCCCCCGTGGTCCCAAAATAGCTGCGTCATTATCATAACTTTCAGCGACAATACAGATAATGTCATGAAGGAAATAATCAAATTGTGGAGAAACGACTTTTCAATGAAAATATTTTTTTCATAGCAAGCTTTTACAGCGTGGTATATACCTACCTATAAATTTAAAACTCGTCAAGACGAATCACCAAACTCGATAGGGTTGTTTCGCGTAATTACTGAGTTCCTATGGCCACTTGCCGGTTCCATCATCAGATCAAGTCCACGACATAATACATATTTTTTTATTGTCATCTGATTGACTCGTGCATGCAAAATTTCAGCTCAATCAGCAAACGTAAAGTGGATCAAATTTAATTTTCAAGATTTGATCACAAACATCGGGACAGGTGGAAATAAATAAAAGCTTGTAAATTACAGCTTTATTTAATTAAATGGCTGTTAAGAAAAAATATAGCTGTTTTTATTAATTTGCGTAAATAATTAAAAGCGGGTTCGCGGCAAAGCTGTTAGTCTTGTCTACATAAACATTACTCTCAGGGGTCATGAAATACGAGCAGACAGGAAACCATTACATTACACACAGTTCTAACCTCGGTTTAATTTTGAGACAATTGAACATCGTCCTTCATACGACTGAGGGTCAAATCTATATATATAATAAAAGGAGAAACTGACTGACATATCAACTCAAAGCCGAAACTACTAGGCCTAGGAGCGTGAAATTTCGCACAAAGCTTCCTTTTATGACGTAGGCGAACACTAAGAAAGCGTTTTTCAAAATTCAGCTCCTTAAGGAATGTAATGGGTTCTAAAGTTTGTATGGACAACCCTACTTTCACATGGGCGAAGCCGCTGGCAGAAGGCTAATTCACCAATAAAACTTATCACGATTATTCAAAACAATCCCGTCTAATCGAGATTATAGCTTCATTTTGCGTCTAAAACAAAACAAAGTTTGTGTGTTCTGTGTTTTGTTTAAAATAATCGCGATTAGTTTTAGGGCGAATTTGGCCCTGAAAAATGTGGTTTTAAACCTCTTAAGTTGGCTACTAAACTCACATCATCATTACTCTCAGGGGTCATGAAATACGAGCAGACAGGAAATCATTACACACAGTTCTAACCTCCATTTAATTTTGAAACAAATGAACGTCGTCCTTCATACGACTGAGGGCCAAATTCACCAATAAAACTCATTACGATTATTCAAAACAAAAGTGTCTAATCGAGATTATAGCTTAATTTTGCGTTAAACAAAACACAATTAATGCTATGTTTTAAATAATCGCTATTTTAGTTTTAAGGTGAATTTGGCCCCGAGAATCTTATTTTAAACCTCTTACGCTGGCTAACTAAAGTCACATCATCATCATCATCTTCATAACGTAATCGTGAATGTTGCCGGCAGTCACCGCTCTCGTCAGACCAGGGTGAGAGGACATAGCAATCAGCCTCCTCTTTCTGCGAAGTAGTAATGCAAGCGAAGCATTTGACGCAAATCGTGAGGGAGATGGATTGCCTCACGCTGTAGGAGACCCCCTATATGTCCGGAGTTGCAAGCCTGAGTCATCGACGGAGTAGTCTTTCCACGCGCGCCTCAAAGAGATGATTTTTTTTTATCGTAGGTAAATATCATCCAATGACAAACAAAGGGAAACAATGTCAGCCTCTTACTTTTTAAACAGCCCACGCCGTTCCTTATTTGCGTGTCCTACTGTGGCTAAACCTTCCTTTCAAAAAGAAACCCAGGGCTCCAGTAGGCTTCGACCCTTCTGCAGAGTTCATACGGTCCAAAAAGATTAAAACCACTGGAGCAATGGTGTGATTTCCGAAAAAGAAATTTGGAGTTCAGGTATGCGAGGAAACGAAAGAAAATAGGTGTAGTTTTAGTCAGTATAGTATGGCCGTCGGATCTTGGCGAGTCTAACTTCAGACTGTTACTTCAGACTGAATTTTACAAAAATAAAGGTGTTAAAAAAAAGTGCCAATAACAGTTTTTAATAGCAATAACAACTACAAATTGCATTTATTTGTTTAAATTATTTCTTTTTAAGCAACAACTTTAACGACACAACAAATTTATTTTTAAACAACAAGCAAGCAACTCCCAGCCACCGTAAGCACGGGCTTTAGGACGACAAACAATAAGTCGCTTGCCGTCCAGTAAAGACTAAGCTAGGATCGGCGTTGTGTTCAAAGTGGTCAAAAACAGAGGTTAGCAAAATTGCCACGGCCCGCGAGGGCCGACGCCTACCACAGCGGTAGTTAGAAAGAGCTTCTAAGGCCCTGAAACGTAATAGGCCACGAAAGGAATACAGGCGGAATATTACTGATTCCCTAATTTAAAAAAAAAATAATAATATTACCTACTTTTTTCGCTGAGAATCCATAAAGTCACAATAACTATTTCAGCCAACACAGGCCTACACAAAACAAAACAAATACAAATAACAATAGACAATTCACACACAACAGCGCTATAATGGGATAACGACAAAAACCACTAAAGCACGCGTCCCGATTTATACTCGTATATAGGTCCTAACGTGCTCTGGTCCAGTGACCCAGTTCAGAGGTTATTCCTCTTTGCATGAACCTTTAGAAAAAAAAAGTCATGCAGGATTAAAAACTCCCGCCAAAACTAACTTCAAAATGAGAACGTCAAGGACACGGCTATATTAAAAAAAAAATGCTAGTTCCAGATTTCTGCGTCCCAATATTATTTGTAGGTCCCGTACTGGTCTGGTTTAGTGACCTAGTTCAGCGGTTGTTCCCCTTTCCCCTCTCAACCCGCTCCCCTGTGTCCCGGGACTGGGACACCTCCTGCAACGGTTGATCGAAACGTGATTAAAATTGTTGTGGTGCAATATACATAGTTGCGGATTGGTTGGCTACCCAGGAATTTTCAACATAATGAAAAATGGGTTAAAGTTAAATGAAGCTGATTTTCATGGAAATTTATGCGCTGGTTTTTTTTATGTGTGATCGGGATTTATGGTGTGCTAGAAATATGAGAAGCTTGTTGCGAGTAAGTCGCTAATGGGAAAGTAACAACTTATACTTAGGTTAACTTAAATCTAGGGGTGTAACAGCGGTCTTATCACTGACACCGATATCTACCAGACAAACTTACGAACTTATTCACGATTGTAGAGATGATACTCGTAGTAATCAATCTCATCAGAATGTAAATTCTAACTATAGACCTCACTATCACCTCAGATAGAACTATATACCTCACTTCATTTAGAGAAACACTAGCAAACCATACTGTACAAACGACTTGATAACTTAGAGAATTCATTAAAGGTAGTGCAAATTAATGTTATATAGACGGAGTGATACCAGAGATACCAGCACGTTATAAGTTTGTCTGGAGACTGTCTTAGCTGCTCTAATAAATTCATGAATTAAGTTTCATCTGTCTTCTTGCTCTTCAACAATATATAAAGGAGTATTTAATTACTTTATTTTATTACAAGTAAAAGGCATTTTTATTATACGAAGAAAATCATACAATTACTTCGCCCGTATAGGACGACCGTCGGTTCTTGGCAAGTCTAAAATTAGGCTCTGCGAATTTTAGCGCTTGATAACTCGTAAAAAAATAAATACTTTAAACAAATAAATGCAATTTGTAGTTGTTATTGCTATTAAAAACTGTTATTGGCACTTTTTTTTAACACCTTTATTTTTGTAAAATTCGCAGAGTCTAACTTCAGATAAATGATATTTATTTTTGTAAATAGGTTTTTCAAAACACTTTTACACGTCATTTTTGTTTTTTTTTGGACAGACTCGCCAAGATCCGACGGCCATACTATACTGACTAAAACTACACCTATTTTCTTTCGTTTCCTCGCATACCAGAACTCCAGATTTCTTTTTCGGAAATCACACCATTGCTCCAGTGGTTTTAATCTTTTTGGACCGTATGAACTCTGCAGAAGGGTCGAAGCCTACTGGAGCCCTGGGTTTCTTTTTGAAAGGAAGGGTTTAGCCACAGTAGGACACGCAAATAAGGAACGGCGTGGGCTGTTTAAAAAGTAAGAGGCTGACATTGTTTCCCTTTGTTTGTCATTGGATGATATTTACCTACGATAAAAAAAAAATCATCTCTTTGAGGCGCGCGTGGAAAGACTACTCCGTCGATGACTCAGGCTTGGTCCGAATTGGTACCAGAAGCTTTTGATCAATAAAAGTCTCACACTCTCTCATACTTCCACCTAAAAGAAAGGTGAAATGTAAAAACTAAAAAAAGTAAAGGTAAAACCACCTCGTACCAGGTGATGTTGTCAACTTTCTACCTACAAAGAGAAAGAATCGTTACCTATACTAATATTATAAAGAGGTAAAATTTGTAAGTTAATCTCTGGAACTACAGTTTCGAATTGAAATATTCTTTTTGTGTTGGTTAGTACATTTTTTGAAGAAGGGTATAGGCTATATAACATCACGCTATGACCTATGGGGTTGGAGCAGTAACCACAGACGCGGGTGAAGCAGCTGGCAAAAGCTAGTCTATGTATATAATAATATTATCTCACTTTAAATTACCTAGTGAAGCAGAAAAAAATGTGTTGATAAGTACGAGAAAGTATACGGCGTGCCGTTTATCGATATCATGGCAGAGTTATTTGATGACGGACATTCGAATATGAAAGCGGTTGGCAACAACTCGTTGCTATCCAACGAAATATCTCCTATAAAGATTTTATACAGTCGATATATTGAACACTGTAGATTCTTTAACGCACGTCCTATTAATATTATTTACGTGAAAGTTTGTATGTATGGATTTGTTACTCTTTCACGCAAAAGCGACTTAATGCATTTTGATGAAACTTGGTACACAGGTAGACCATAACCTGGAATAACACATAAGATACTTTTTATTCGTATTGTATACAAGACTTCAGTGTCAGACTCTTACTGACTAAACCACCTACCCCGTTTCTTCCTTGCCTTGGCCCTGGTAAACACGTTTTTGCTTCAACACTTGGTCCCAGGAGGCTTCGACCATGCTTGGGCCCTTACAGTTTGCTGACAACTCCTCAAAGCGTTTAGACTTAACACTTATCTAATAGGCCATAGATACAAATATAATATGATCAGTGCGGGTATCGAACCCTAAATTTTTCTTCGTACCATCATGTATATTATATCTACATTATATTTAAAAGCACTCAGTACGCCAAATTCACTTGAATATTAAGAAAATCACTCAACGAACGATATTCACAGCACATTTAACCACGTGTAAACGATTTTCCTTTAGGGTTTAACTTTGTGGAAACAATTCTGTCCTGCAGACGTTTACAGACGATTCAGAGACATCCCAATGTGTGTTTGCCACCGTCTGGGACGAGATTGACTGTGCAATCAGTCCCTTGTGTCTAAGATGTACTGTAGACGAACTTAATGTGTTATGTAAACAGTCTCGAGGAGGGTAAGTGAGATTGTGTTCTAATGAGCGGTGTAGTAAGGACTATTTGCGATATGCTGGGTTAATGTAGCCTCATCATAATTATTTACAGTAAATATAAACGGATCGATCGGAATTTCGCTGGTTTGCAGCCTATTTCTGTCATTTGTTCTACCGCTTTTGTTTTTTTTTCTCGTCTTTGTGGCCAGTACATAACCTTGCAGATACTCACTATCTTGGAACTTGCAGGTCTAGTTCTACAGATACACCATACTCACATTGGATATTACTAAGTTATCACAGCGGTAACGCCTATCTTTGAGGAGGGGCTACAGAAATGCCAAGACGTCCTCACTTTCTGCTTGGCGCAGATGCTCGCCGAAAACGTTTCTGTGACGGATTCGGTGAGACTATTGTGAGAATAACACGATGGAGCATACGATGGATCTGTTCCGCTTAGGTGGAGCACCACCGTCCGGTTCTGGTGCATCAGGCCATAGTATGACTGAGTGAGAGGGGGCGAATAAAGAGGTGGTCAAATCCGTGACACGGAGACGTCGACGAGACGAGAGCCTCTCGTCTCGCCCCTAACGGAGGTGCTCCGTGCTCACAGGATTATGGTCACAGCAGGTGATCTTACAGACGAAGACCTGGATCGATGGTATGTTATGTTCCACGAGCGCCTCAAAGAAAGCAAGATTGACAGGGTCTGGTAAACCCAAACGATGCCTATCAGGGCTGCGGATTGTTCTAAGGAATTACTGTGGCCCTAGAAAAGACCTACTCAAGGAACATATAAAACTTTGGGTAATTGCCATTATAATCACAGTCTGAATTTGGTAATGCTCACTATTATCAAGTTTAACAGGCTTAGCTAGTAGCTGGTGGGAAACAAAACGTGTTAGAGATATGAAATATGATAATTCTGACCCAAAACTAGCACCCAGAAGGAAACTTTGTACCTAACCAATTAACAACAATTGATTTCAAATTGAATAATTATGCAGATAAGACCCTTGGATTTATTTATTTAGTTCTATAGATAGCACTGTAGTCTTAATTAAACTCAACGTGATCAATGAATGGCAAGAAGGTTTTAGTCAACTTTAATTGGGAGAATTTATTTACGAACAACGGTTTCTTACGTTCATAACGAGCAATGTATAAACGACTCTATCTGTACTAGCCTAAGGTCCATTGAGACGTAGCAAAATGGGAACTAGCGGATCGGCAATGAGATGTGGAAGAGTGGAATCTGATATTTTATTTCTGAATTCCCTCACTGCACTACCTGACTACGATTACGCTTCAAGGAAAGCCTTCATTATAGGTATAAGGCATTGCAAATTGACTGTCGACTTCGCCAGCCTTTATTAAATGGAACTACACAGGTAACAAAACAAAAAAAAAAACAGATAAACGCCTGTGTACTTCCGATCCTAAATAGCTCTGAGTAAAAAGTTATGTCAATCATACTTACAAGGCACAGACTCAACTTCAAATAAGAAATCGGGTGATACATATATAAATCGTAAGTGTCTGTTTGTAAATTTTAATTTCATAATAACAGCTTTTTACTAAAGGTTTACACCACGGAGGTACTTATATACGGTAACTATGCCCGATTTTTTTTTACGGCCCTGCAGTGCGAGTTTCAAACCTCAATCGACAAAACTAGAATCACTTTGTTGTTCGTCTGCCAAAAACTTCTTTCAGGAACGCGTTAGCTTAAATCAATATAAAATGCTCAGATCAACAATTTTAAAAAACCTAATGATTCTTTAAATTTTTTTAATGAAAAGGCCAAACTTCTAAGTCCACGAAACCAAAAGATAAGGTCATATAAACTCCATTTATGGCTCATACTTTGACGCTTACAGGGAAATTAACACTTTAGAGTAAATTTGTAGCAACTTCACAAAATACCTTATCACTTTGGACAGCAACGTCGTGTACTACCGCTACTTTTATTTATAAAGTCAGGCAAGAGATCAGATATTTCTTTTCAGACTCACAAGGACGTATTATCTCCTTATAACCGTAAAATAAAATGGTACATATAAAGAAAATGGATGGCAGACAAAAGGATGTAATATTACGTTTATTTGAACAGATTTATACTTATATCTTGACTTTGACAGTCTTACGACTTTCTATGTGACAAAGCGAGTAAACAGAATCGCGTTCTGTGATCCGTTTCTTAGATTTTTGCACTATGTTTGCAAGTTTGTTGATATTGTTATAAAAACTGGGCAAGTGCGAATCGAACTCACACAATGAGGATTAAGTACAAATTAACTTAGGTATGTAAATAGTTCACTTTAGAATATATGCCAAATTCCAGGATTCTAAGTCAACAGAAGTACCCTATCAATTTTGAAACCCTAGACAGTGTCGAAATATATTGAAATATGTTTCTTTGCAACATAAACGGCCGAAACTGAAAATGAATAATGAGTTTGAAACTTTTTTCCGTTAACTTGACTTAACAACAACTCAAGGTTGATTTTTCACAGCTTCAAGGGACCACAAACAGCTTAGTTGAGTATTTTTTTCAATTTCAATTCGATTCAAATTCGCAACGTTTTTCTGACAAAAAGGGTCTTGACAGACAGACAGACAACAAAGTAATCCTATAAGGATTCCCTCGTTTTACTTTTAAAATACGGAATCCTAATAACCGGACTCTGTGTACCCAGATAACTACAATGTTGGAGTCTTTGAGTTAATTCTGAAAAGTTTACTTCTAAGAAAGAATGCTCCATCGTCGACCACATAATCCCTTACCATCAGGTGAGAGTGTTCAAACGTGAGTCTAACAACAATAACAATGGTCTGCTGGAAAAAGAATCGTTAGAAATATGCAGCACCTTTGTACTTTTCTGTCTGTATTGTTTGTAAGTGTTTGAGTGTACATAAATAAAAATAAACAATTACAAAAAAAGATTAAAGCTTTTTTTAAGAGGTATCTAAAAATACATTTTCAGATGAAAATCCACCATTACAGTGTATTAGTTTTGCTCAAATTCCGGTTTAGACTCTAAACTTATAAGCAATTTTGTTTTCAACGTTAAAGAAATAATAAAATTGTGTTCCACAAACATTTACCCAACAGTAAAATTTTAATCTTACCATGAATGGTTAATGTAATAACCAAAGTTTTCGCAAACTTCAGATGTCGTTCGTTACAAGACTCGAAATTATCTTAGTTTTTGTCCTAAGTATATCTAAAAAGGTACCACAAAGCCTTTGTGGTTACGGATTGTTCACGGTTTCTTAGAGTTTTGCATTCCGTACTTTTGTTTTTAAAACTTATGAATAAGTTACAGTTATTGAAATGAACATTTAAATTTTAATTATTCCAACTTTATAATAATAGATGGATAGATATATATATTCTTTATTGCACACCAAAAATAAAATAACAATAAAAACTTAAATTAATTAATATAAAATATTATTTACTTTTACCTTTAGCTAATTTCAATGGTTCCACTACTAAATTCTGATCAAAGAAAAAAAAACAACTTTGTTATTCAATTGGAAAATTATTTGAAATTCGAATCGAATGGAGTAATACCGTATCAAGAGCAATATTCTGTTGTATGTTTTATTAAAAAAAAAAAAGAACTTGCAAGTGGAGGTAGTAATACGAGCAAATTTTGTAATTAATCAAATTAAAAAATAATAATCAAAAGGGAATCAAGTTACCCGTATTAATACTGGTAGTAGCAATGGTAATAACACGGGCTAGAACCCATGATTGAATAATTGATGACCCAAATATTGAACATAATGTTGATCCGCGATAACAATTTCAGTCATGATTGAGGATTTACTTACTCAGTTTATATCGAAGACAGTGCTAATCTGGGGTGGCGTCAGACTTAGTTACAACTCCTCATATAGCGGTTATCGGATACCTACACTTGTCAGCATGGACCCGAAGTGGATTGGACTTATCCAATCCACTTCGGGGGCTTGACTTATCTCAAGCCCCCCAACCTAGCCTAACCAAGTTATCGTATCATTAATACTGAACGCTTGGAATACTGAACTTCGTGATGACGCCATTTCGCACGAATTGGAGAAACAAAGGAATTAGAGACGTGGCATTCCGAGCGTTCGACGTTAACGAAACGATTGTAACTTGACTAGGGGGCCTGATGTGACTAAGGTTTTGAGACAAGAAATTCTAGGGACAAAAACAGACTTAATAATTTCAGTCTTGATTAAGGATTTACTAACTCAGTTTATACTAAAGACAGTGATAATCTGGGGTGGCGTCAGACTTAGTTACAACTCCACACTGTGGCGGTTATCGGATACCTACACTTGTAAGCATGTACCCGAAGTGGATTGGATAGGTCTCAAGCCCCAGCAAAGTTATCGTATCGTTAACACCGTACGCTTGGAATACTGA
Organism: Mythimna loreyi; assembly: GCA_029852875.1. NCBI lineage: Eukaryota > Metazoa > Arthropoda > Insecta > Lepidoptera > Noctuidae > Mythimna > Mythimna loreyi. The sequence goes on from CM056787.1 coordinate 13,968,835, forward strand.
GCTTCGAGATGACGTCAGAACAACGGAATTGGAGACGTGGCATTCCAAGCATTGGACGTTAACGAAACGATTGTAACTTGGCTAAAGAGGCTGATGTGACAAAAGTCGTCAGAGAAGAAATTCAAGGGTCTTATTAAGCGGGCTTGTGGATAGCGAGCAATGGGTAGCTCGCTGTCCAATAGTCTGGTACCCGTCCGGACCAAGCCTCAAGGAGTTGTCAGCAAACCGTAGAGACTCTGCAGAAGGGTCGAAGCCAACTGGGGCTAAGGGTTCGCGAAAGCAAGGAAGGCTCTGGCCCTGGTATATATGTATGGCAATGTAGGAATGGGATAGTTTGTTTAGTCAGTAAGAGTCTGACACTGTTACCCGCGGTGGTCAAGGGCGGGATTCGCTGTAGGACGATTTTTACCTACCAAAAAAGGGCCTTATTAAAAAAACAGACTTCTTGATTATGCGTTTCATGGACAGTTTTTATTAAGTGCTTTTAATTATCAAAGTAAATTTACATCTTGTAATTAGATTCTGATTAGTGTTTACCGACCAGAATCGCCCATCAAATCAACTAGCTCTTATTGTGATGAACTGAAGTTAAATAATTGCCAAGAGATCTCAATAATTATTGTTGAGATCTCTCAAAGATAATAAAAGATCTCAACCAAAATTACTCGGATAAGAGATTCGATATTTCCGTCGATTATAATAGAACTAGCGACCCACCCCAGCTTCGCACGGGTACTGATATTGAATATATTATACATGTTTTATGCACATAAACCTTGCCCTTGAATCACTCTATCTATTAAAAAAGTCGCATCAAAATCCGTTGCGTAGTTTTAAATATTTAAGCATACCTACATAGGGACAGGCGACTTTGTTTTATGTTATGTAATGATGATGATGATGATATAGGTTAAAGTTTATTGTACTTATAATGTTCAGCACACAAGTTGATTTGAAGCAGGGTCGTAGCCTTCTAGGGCCAAGAGTTGATGCGAAAGCGGAATACCGGTGCCCTGGAACTAAGGCAAGAAGAAACGGTGGGTCGTCTAGTCAGTAGAAGTCTGGACACTGTCTCCCGCTCCGCCCAACGGCGGGATTCGTCATTCGATGACTTTTCGCATAATAAAAAAAACTTCCAAAATAATGAGCTTTGAAAACAACCTCTTGTGTATGTCACAAGAACTTGTATTGTGATAGTTTAATTGGTTAGTGCATTAATAACTCTCATTACAGGTGAAAATCGCGTTTTTCAAAGCCTCTTCGACCTCTTTGTACCCGTGTAGGGATTTTTTTTTCAGGTAGTGCAGTTTTCCATATCATCAAACTTAGTAGGTACTACAGCTATTCGAGATAAGACCAGCATCAATGAATATTAATGACCTCTGATCTACATCAAGTCACAGCTTGTTTATAAACACAAAGTAAATTACTTTGAAACTTGTTCGGACAGGAAACTTACAGTTTTTAAACTATGTTTCTTACTTGTTCAGTTTTCATTAGAAACTTCCAGTGTTTTAACCGTTAAATGAATAACAAGGAGTTATTTCTTTACTTTTCCTGTTTTGTGGAGGCAAATTGTCTGTTAAATGGAATTCTTTGTGATAATTTTCAGGAAAGTTATGCTTATCTTTAGATTTTCTACGAGATTTTCACTCAAAAGAAGTTAATTTCTGGACATAGACCTTCCCCCTTTTTCTCTCTTTAATCATCATCAATTTTCTTTCATCATCATGAGTCTTTTTAATGTTGCCACTGTTGGGACACAGGCTTCCATTCTAGGAGAGGGAATGGGTTATAATCCACCATTCTTCGAATTTTTGTTTCTAGGACATGACGGTTTCCTTACATTGTTTTCCTTTACTGTTTTGAGAACAGTGGTGATGAAATAAATTACACAAAGTAATGTGCCTGGCAGGGTTTGAACCCTCGACCTACAACTTCTCGGCCACCACTGCTCTTTGCTTTGTTATATTAATATAAATAATAGCCCTAATAATTATAATGATAATGTATAATTATTATACAGTATAAAATACGTATACACATAACAGTAATAAATATCATGTAACATTATAAATGATAAGTGAATAAAATCACTAATTAATGAAATCGTACTAATATTATAATGATTAATGAGTTTGTGCGTGTGTCTATGTTTGTTACCTCTTCACACTCGAATGAATATATGAATTGAAATGGAATTTAGCTCACAAGTAAACCATGCCCTAAAGTAACATATAGCATACTTTTTATTTTCCCAGAAGTGTACAGTTCCCTTTGATCAATATCCTACATTCGCTAGTAACAGCCAGTCATTTAAAAATCTTTTTTCAACATCAAAGTAACTTAAAAACTGCCCTGCTCTGAACGAAAGCTTTTACTTTTATCCGATGTCCTTAATCTGTCGTACTTCCACTAATCCGTATTAAAAACGGATAAGCCGATAGTCCAGTTTCATACTGTTGCCTAATATTCACTTGTATGGACTCTTTAAGTGACCTACTAGCGAGGTTACAGACCTTAATTATAGAGATGACATTCATTTATCAACTGTCACCTAATAATCGTAATTTATTAGCAAGATAAGTTATTTCGTTAGTTATTAGCAGCTAAGGAGATCATGAAGCACAGGACTAAACTATTTAAGAACTATTTACTATTTTTTGACTGGCCTGTCAGTCTAGTAGTTAGTGATCCTGACTGCTATGCGGGAGGTCGTGGGTTCGATTCCCACCCAGGACAAATGTTTGTGTGATGAGCACCACCATTTGTTCTGTGTCTGGGTGTAATTTATCTATAATATGTATGTATTTAGAAATAAATATGTATGTTTATCAGTTGTCTAGTACCCATAACACAAGCTCTGCTTAGCTTGGGACTAGATGGCGTTGTGTGATAGTTGTTAAAAAAAACAAAAATTATGAAGGAAAAACCTGGGCAAAAGCGACTCAGACTCACACACTGGGCTTTATGCCAAATTTCAGGATTCTGGGTCAACGGGAAGTACACTATGAGTTTTGATTCCCTTGAGAGTGTTACACACGTTTTTTACGACATAAACAGCCGTATCTTTTTTATTCGTTAACTTAGAAGTTTGATATTTTCACAGCTTCAAGGGACTGTAGACTTTAATATATGGTTTTAATTTCAACTCGATACCTTTGTGACAATTTTCAGGAAAGCTTTTCCGAAATAAAAGGTCTTAACAGACAGCCGGAAAACAAAGTAATTCTATAGCGCTACGGAATCCTAAAAAAATATATAGAAGCGCAGGACTGTATACCATTTATGTGAGAAAAAGGAATCAGTGATAGCCTGACGGTTGATAGGATAAAATGCCAGCCAAATGCAAGTTGAACTTGCATAACGAGTATTCCAAACAAACTTTATGACATTGTTTCTTGCCAAATTTATTACAGAATCATATTCTAGGCCAATGGGAAGTCCCTTTACGTTTTGATTCCCTTAAGAACGCCAAAATACGCGCCATAAACGGAGCGTAAACGGCCTTATCTTTACATTGATGTTAAAGAAGTACAAGCTCGGTCCATTTAGACAGACTATCGGAAGTCTCATGTCTCGGGACAAAATTGTTGATGATGATCTATAGATCACCATAGCATAGCATCCTTATAATGTTCCCACTGCTGGGACTAAGGCCTTCTCTCTAAGAAGATATGATCTTTACCACGATTTTTACCAAAAAATCAGGAGTAGAAAATGATCAGGGACCTTAACATGACGCGTTAAAATGTCAGTAGTGCGAGTGAGGAAGACGAGAACGTTATATAGGAATATAACTCCATCTTTTTAATATTTCAGTTTAGGTCATCAAATGAATCGTTTTAAAAGCTCGTGGTAGGGCTCTGCTGTCGATGAATAATGGTCCGCTGTCTTTAAACCATTTGCTTTGTTTTATATAACAGAGTATATAGATTAAGATTATTTTTATGCTCGCTTAAGTGCACAGTTTCATTAAAAAGCAACCTAATAAAATTTAAACGATAAAATGCGAGCAAAGTCAGAGTTTATCACTAGTTAATCATAAGATGGAAAAGAAGGAAACATGCAATTTAAACCGTAATTGGAAGAAGGATTTTAGCTTATTGTCAATGAATGGGCTCCACAATAAACTGGACAATTGAGAACAGCTTCTAAATTGGAAGATTAGTTATTGTGTTTTAGTACCTAGTTCTTGAGATCAATATAATATGACGTAACGTTGTGTACCCTAGTGTTGTTGCTACTTGTTATACTTTTTCTTGAGCCCTTCATTACACTCTTTCGGATTTTTCACAAAACCGACAGAAGAATTTATTTTACAATAAAATAATAAAGTAACCTTAAAACTACATATATACACATAGATTAAAAAAAAAAACCCTTATGAACTTAAACGTTACTTAACTCTTATGACTCGCGGAAATGTTATTGAGTTATTTAATTGCCTTATTTTTATAAAATCTAATAACGTGCCCCTCACTGGAATCACCTCTTTCATTGCAGGTGTTTTCACAAACATATACTCGTATACATACATAAGACATCTATGTGACTACCCCGAACCAACTTAGTACCGGTAGGCCATACATATATTTGTTCTGTGTGTGCATCGAACCCGTCAAACGCTTCGCAACAGCCAATCACTTAACAATTGCACTAACCGAGCCTGTTGTCTTGATCTCTCGCTTATCCTTCACTGGACGAAAATCCTATACAATAGTGTAATAAGAAATACATTAGGTAAAAGTTTTTTTCGGTGGTAATCTTCGAAAGAGACACCGCTGTCCTGAAACGTAAGGAACGGCTGAAGGAATATGGGTAAATATCAGTCAGCTCCACTCAATGAGAGAGAAAGTACTTGATAATACTTTATCCTTCCAGCCCACACTGAACCAGCGCTGTGGACTCGTCGCATTTCGCGTGTGGACATGCAGCATTATGCTGTACGTTCGGCCATTTTGGGCGAACGTACCGCATATTACTTTTGTTTTCCAAAATGTTTTGTAATTTTTAATATGTAAGTTTTAAATATGCGCTTATAAATAAAATGTTTTACTCTCTTTCCTTGAAAAATGTAAAAAAAATTGGTAGGCCCCCCGCCTACCAATTCTCTCTCTTTGAAACTCAACCCTTTGAAAGAGACACGGCAGCCCTGATAGGCAAAAAGCGACTGAAGGAATACGGGTAGGCATCAGTCAGCTTCAATTTTAAAGCGAGAAGTTATTTGATAAAATTTAACCCTTAAAAAAAGTACAAAAATCTCTATCAATCACCGAAAAAAATCCGAAAGAGCAAACAGGACGCACGCTCGCCTAAACTATACCTCGCCAAACAAAATTCTGATAATGGTCCACAAACCAAATACTAATATAATATAGAAAGCACTTGTGTGAAAGTGATTGATTACCAATCTGGCCCATTTCGCAGTTCAGCGAACGAAAGAGTGGGAATTATACGCGTTAATCCCTAAAATGGCGACGCCTGGAAATCTGCGAAAATATAATGGAAAAATTCTTTGGAAGCCTGTTGCGCCTGATAGGTAACACACGCAACAGGCTCTCAAAGAATTTTACCTTTACCTTTTTATCGGCCTCTGTTTTTATGGGTTAAGCATTATAAATATGTAGTAACGCCTCAAAAGGGTTCAAGATTTCTCATACGCATTCTTTTCTCACAGAATCGACACATGGCACCTCTTCGAAATTTCATTTCACTAAAGTATTCAGCTATTCAGCAACATGAGAAAATCATGTGAACGTAATGTAATAAAATTCTTAGAATTTCTTTCGATAGCAAGAAATCAATACATTTCTACAGCCTTCCTAATATACAACTTCATACGTAAATTTCCGGCACCCCAATTACGTTGGAACTGTAAAAGCAACACCTTTAATTAGCATTATTAAGCTGTAATCAAAACTGGCAATTGGCAGTTCTGAGAATTCAAAGAGTTTAATACAAATGCCTAATTTTGCCATCTATCGACTAGAATTTCGACGAATCGAATGCTGTCACTTATGAGTGTACCTAATTGATCGAATTAATATATAATAAACACTAGTACTAATTTTAAGAGTTAACTAGGTAATTAATTTTACTAATTAGTGAAATTGTTACTAAAATATCCTTAATTTAAGAATAATTTCAGTAATTACCTCTTTTCTTTCTATAAAACTGAACATCCTATAATAGTATTTCACAACACCATAATAATATTTTCAATACACTTTTTCGGAAACCCGCTCTTATACCACCGTTTTTAGGCACGTAATTTACTGTTTTCTGCACTAATGCAGAAAAAAGCGTGTTCTCGTCCACGCTACAATTTTATTATATTTATCGTATCAGCCTGGGCGCGCGTCGACGCCCACAAGACGTAAGTGTAATGAAAAACGTCATTTAACACACATGCAAATTTGAGATTGCATGTCTGGGCATGTGGAATTCCGTCTCGGTCGCAGCGACAAAATTTTTCCACTTGTATCAAAATTTACTATTTTCAGATTTACTCTTCCATAGACCCAAACCATCACGTTCCATGATCAATTATCACAGACACTTATAAATGTGGCACAACGGACGGAAAATTCAGTTTCACAGAGATACGACACGGAAGCTTTGTCTCACGAGAAAACTTACACAAGTGTGTATATTTTCAACAAGTAAGAAAAGTAATAAAATATGAGAATGTGTCGCAGTATTGTATGTCAAAGCCAGTCATTGTGACATAATATTGAACAAAGAGAAACTTGAATTTGCCGATAAAAGGTTTTCCTGAGGATTACACTGAGTTAAGGCTACAATGGGGATATCATTTATCATCTCTTATAGGATTAATAAGTTCGTCAGCATAATGCTGTTAGCTAATTTATGGATGTTGATGCCGTGATGCTAGTTTATTCTTAGTTACTTTCTTAGTATATTGTTTTATGGTATCTTACTATAGGGATGAAAAAGAAAAGCCCATTAAAAATCTTCGCCGACGCGATTCAAGAACGGAACCGACAAATTTGGAACCAGGCACTAGATTCCGACGTTTTATAAGTGCCCATGTGAAATAAAAACCATTTTTAATTGATTTGATGAGAACCAATGTCTACAAGACAAAGCACACAATATTTTTGTAAAAGAAAAACTCTACACAGCACAGCAGCAGTGCAGCATCGGCCTTATAATGTTCCCGCTGCTAGAACTCAGGCCTCCTCTCTATGATAAGAATAGGGCTGTAATCCACCACGCAGGCCCAGCTACATTACCGGTGAATACGATTCACTGTTTTTGTCACAGAAAAAATCACAGTTCCAGTTTCTACGGAAGCCCATCCACGGGAAAAAGTTAAAGGAACGTAATAAATAACATAATACTACATAGAAATCGTGTTAGATGTTTCAACTCACAGTGAAAAGGTCGTATATTCGTGATATGGATCGTGAGGTGCTTGTTTATTGTATGATGGCAACATATCACGCTTATAGAATGTGAGAGTATGTACCTATGGCTCTTACGCCAATACCCCAGTCGTTTATGTTCTACTAGAAATGTACCTACATTTACCTATTATAAAAATAAAAAAAACTACGAAGACGGTTAGTCTCCTTATGTTGTGTTTTCCTATAACTTAACATCAATATGACACGATACACACTCATGTAGTATATCTATAGTAACTAATGATTTACCCGAATACATAAAAAAATGTGAAAATATTAATGTGTTCAAAATAAATCAAAATTAAAGAAACATGTATATAACGTACGAGTATGACGTCACCAACACACCAGATGCGAATGTTACAGTATTTATAAGATAGTATTTTGTATCTCCTTTTAAGTGAACTGCAATATTGTTCTTATGAGAATAAATTCTTTAAACCTAACTGTCTGCGTATATTTTTTCTTTTACTCTCAAATACATCCAAAGGTCCAAAGGTCTTCTGAAAATAGCTTTTAATATTAAAGCCAGTCTTTGTTACACTCTATTAATTTTAAGCTCCTACAATATTTTTTTATGACGCACAATTAAAAGTATCAATCCACCTCGATAAGCCACGCCTGCAAATGAAAGGGCTTAAAACAATCAACATCTCCCCTATGCGAGGCAAATAAAAGAACCCAAGACAAAGGACTATATTCATATTCCTCCTATACGAGTACATTTTATATAAATATGGGGTACACAATATAGATAGCCCAGTAACCACAACAATATATCGCCCTATCTCGGTTTACCATGAGACACTGCGCTCGGGTAAAAATAAATTAATTTCTTTCATCTTGTGTATTATTAAATCCTTTGTAAGTGAACAATATCTATCGTCTATCCAAGAGAGCTTTTTACTTATTAGGTATCCTTAGATAAAAAATAGAGCATATAATATCAGATAAAATGTTGTAATATGTGTGTAATAACGTTGTAAACAAAAGTTGTGCAACATGTTTTTGTGTTTTCATCTTTGGGAGACGCCTCGGGCGTCAGGAGTCGTAAGGCGATCCCTTGCTATCATAGGCGCGGGTTTGAGGACAACGAACAAAGGATAAGTCGCTGTTCGGACGTCCGGTAAGTACCTACTACCGTAGGAGCACAGTAGGCTTTGCCTAACGCCTTGAACGATTAACGCCTTGAGCACAGGCGGGGTAGTCTAGCTTTTCCGTATTTTACAAGTTGTTATTTGGAGCGTATCTGCATGAATTGCATGACCATCTCATTTCTATCATTGAACAACCCGACGCATGTATCCACCCTTAAGTTATTAAAACCTCTATGATCGGACTTAGCGTTTCGCTTCTTCTTTTATACCGCGTACATCTAAGGTCTGGTATAATACACCTACTGCGGTCTTCCTATCCGATTATAATTGGGGTGTCTTCATGACTGGAGAAAATAGGCGTTTAATAAACTATTGCGCAATTAAAATTTGCAACAGAAATTCAATCAATTCCCAAAACTTAAAACTGTCTGCTACAGTGTTCACTTAAATTATTATGTAAACATTTATAATAGACCACTTAAACAATATCCTACGCTCTCAAATTCTTCCAGGCCAAATATGTAACTTAAGCCGACGGCCCCAGGGATGAAACTATCGGTCAACTTGTTAAGTTGGTATTAAGTTTACAACTTATTAAATGTTCACGGTGGCCACCCTAGCAATATGTTGGTTCATGACTATACTGAGTTTACACAATAATACCTGATATTACATAACATAATATCTATTTTAAAGAAAAAGTAACTAAAAAAATAGTACATTTTTATACAAGTGCAGAAAGTTTGTCATTGCGACCAAGGCGGAATTCGCACGAGCTGTAGGCGAGAGTGTTATGAAACCGAGGGCTTCAGTGACAAAGCACGTATATCAAACGATGTTTTTCAATACGACTCGTAAGAAAAAAAAAACGTTAATTCGTACCTTACACATACAGGGGAAAAAAAAAAAATTGATTATGAAAAATTAGTATAAAAATCTGCTCTGGCCTGTTTTTGATTTCTTGGGGGACGACTCGCGCCCAGTCCGATACCATAAACTATTTTATTACAATAATATTGTGGCGGGGGTGACTATGCGCTTTTTCCGCACTAGTGCGGGAAACAGTCCATGCCTGTAAACGGTGGGATAAGAGCGGGTATCCGAGTAAATGTGTTGAAAAAGTTTTTATTTGTAACTGGCTTAGGGCAAAAACAATATTTTTTTATATATTGACCCCAGTTGGCTCCGACTATTTTTCAGAGTCCCTACGGTGTTAAAACTGATGTCAGATTCCACATTTCTCATTATCAAACGACCGTCAAAAATCTAAAAATAACAATCACCTCTCTGGCCAAGTTCCAATCGTTTTGAACCTCGAACGCTTTGAAAAAAAGAGAAAAAAATGTAATGTCCACTTGCGATGATAGCAAACTCAGTAATTGCTTCTGATTTATCTGATCGTCATTAATATTCATAGAGGCTTTACAGTTTACCAACATTATGATTTTGTAGTATTAACGCGATTATTATAGGTCCTAATCCAATATTTAACCAGTTACACAGCATAATTATACTAAGATAACATAGTCTAAGAGCAGTGGTGACCGAGTGGTAAAGGCCCCGACTTACGAGTTGTAGTTCGTGGGTTCAGACAGACCTATCCAAGTGCATTACTTTGAGTAATTTATTTCATCACCACTGCTCTCTAAACGGTGAAGGAAAACATCGTGAGGAAACCAGCATGTCTTGGAACCAAAAATTCGAAGACATGTGACATCCACCAACAAGCAATGTGCCTGCGTGGTGGATTACGGCCAATTCCGTCTCCTAGAGAGGAGGCCTTAGTCCCAGCAGTGGGAACATTAAAAAGGCTGATAATGATGATTCAAAAGGATAAAGCTCCACAAAAAAATAAATAAACTTTACTTACTTTTTACCGACTTCACAAAAAGGAGGAGGTACTATGTTCGGATGTTTGTGTTTTTTTTTTGTATGTTTGTTCATCGATTACTCTGCCAATTATCGACGGATTTTCAAAATTCTTTTTTGTTCGACAGTAGATAGTTCTGAGGTGGTCCCATTGTCACCAAGTTAACATCTGATGATGGGATCCATGAGGAATCGAGGGAACTCCTTAAATATCATAGGCAATATAGTGATTTTGGTATTTTCATCTAGATCTTATTTATTTATTTATTTTTATCTCCAACAAAGGTTACACAGTTACAGTAAAAAAAAAACAATTAGGAATGGGGTCTTGTGCGTGTGCTTCTTCAGTTATAGGAGACCACAGCATGCACATGTAACTAGGTGAAAGATAAAAAATAAGAAATTCACAAACAAAATATCAATCAGACAAGACAGCAAACATATTAATATAAAATAAGTTATGTCAAATTAAAACTAAAAATTAGGGTCAAGATACAAAAGTCAAAGGAGATACATTGGTCAATTTGAAATAATCTTAAGTTCCACTTCATGAAATGTTTCTTTTTGACTGGGAACTGATGAAGAAGACCAGAAATGACCAATGGAGCTTCATACTCACATAGATATCACAATAAAATTACAATACAAACAAATGAATGGTTGTGAATAGTTAGGTTGAAAAAGGTACCTATCATTAACATGATGATGATGATGGAGCCGGAAGATAGGCACCGGAACTCCGTAATTAATCAATGTATCCTGGCCGTGTTTGGGCTCATTAAAATTGTCATGAGATGCACTTTGGCTCTTAAGTACTATCGAACTGATCTGATGATGGAGCCGGAAGGTGGAAGGCAGACGCAGGAACTTCATAATTAAACGATGTATCCTACCAGGGCTTGGGTTTATTGAAATTTTCATGAAAAATAGGCACTCTGGTTACAAGTGTATCGCAACTAAAAAAGGTGAAATAAAATTTTTTTTACAAAAAAATGTACCGACTTCATTAAAATTGTAAAAATAACTTTAATTTCGGAAGTCGGTGTTTCATAAGAAACAAATAATACCGAGAAACACTGATTTCCGAAATTAAAGTTATTTTTATATTTTTAATGAAGTCGGTATATTTTTTTGTAAAAAGTTTTAAATGTCTCTGTTAATAAGATAATTATTAATCCATTATTAAGATATTTATTACAATGTTATTCAAATTTTCATCAACCTTACCTTATCTAAGGAAAATCAACAGGTGAGCATTTTCCTAAGACAAGGTAAGATTGGTTAGAATTTTCTTACGAAAAATATGGGCTTATGAATTATTCCAAAATAGAAACGATAGCGGCGATAATCTTAATAGTAGATTAAATATTTGTATAATATTCTCGACAAGTTTCTGAATATCAATCTTCTAGCCTTTGCCAGTGTTAGTCACCCGTCTGTGACAATATTGACAACTCTAATTCAAATAAAGAGTAGACGGACTTATGAAAAGTAATACCTTTCTGGAAAATTTATTTTCAATACATTCGAAAACCCACTATTATCATCCCTGCCGCTTTTAGACAAACATTAAATAATTACTATCAAACCAAAAAATAATAATAATGTCAAACAACCAATCAATCAATCAATCTTATTCATTGAATATATCTCTATCTATCTATTCGACAGTTTTTCACACCGGGAAAGTGTGTAGGCGCGGCGAACAATATGTAGCTCACTGTCCGACCTTCGGGTAACTGTCTAGACCGAGCCCAAGTCGCGCACGCAGTAGTCAGCAAACCATATGGTCTATTTCTGAAAGGAAGGCTCGGCCCTGGTATTGATGGCAACGAAGAAACGGAGTATGTTTTCAGTCAATCAGACGAATTTTTTTCCAAAATATTTTAAGGTTTTACCTGGAACTAGTTTAAAGAAATAGACTGAGTGAATTATAGAATGCCAACAGAGCGTTCAGTTCGTTCTCTCTTTTTTTACGTTGCCTTTTTGTCAACCACTACATTATTACGCATTTAATTATTAAACAAGCCTTTAATCTCTGGATTAAAGGCTCTGGATCTCTTGTTGACGATAAACGGATCGGGAAGAGCCCTCTTAGCAGCCATTTCTAAAGATAGCTAACCTAAATATACTCATTGGGATACGAATGGTAGTGTCCTTACCCTAGTAAGGTATAGGTAGAGAGAAGTGGAAGCTACTCGGCCACTTCACTCTCCCCCCCCCCCCACGGTCTACGGTCTATACCACTCGGCAAAAGCCCCGACTTACGAGTTGTAGGTTGCAGGTTCAAACCCAGCCAGGCGCATTACTTTGTGTAATTTATTTCATCACCACGGTTCTCAAAACGGTGAAGGAATACATCGGGAGAAATCCCTAGATATCCAAGAACCAAAAAATCGAAGACATGTGATCCACTAACCCGCATTGGGCCCATATGATGGATTACGGCCCATTCGTACTTCTAGAAATGAGGCCTGAGTCCCAGCTGTGGGAACATTATACGGCTGATGGCTATGCTACATGAATAAAAAGCCGAATTCTGGATTACTCTATCTAAAAACAAATACGTGGCTCTATGTGCCATAAAAGTCTCTAATAAAAGAAGGACTAGTCATTTGGTTTATCATGTGATTACTTATTTAGATACTAGCGGAATCCTAATAAGAATCTGTTTTTCGTAGTGCGTAGAAAACTAATTACTGTTAGGTACTGTAATCTGGGGAATGTAATTGTCCATAAATATGTAATATCTGTAGATATCACGGGCTTGTGGACGACGACCAATTGGTAGCTCGCCGTCCGACCGTCCGGTAACCATCTGGACCAAGCCCAAGTCGTCAACTGCGCATACTGTTCCCGCGCGCCATTATTAGCAACCGCAGAGGCCCAGTAGAGCCGAAGCCTACTGGGGCTATGAACTAGCTTCTGAAAGGAAGATACGACCCAAGTTTGAAGGGCTAAGAAGGAACGGGGTGAGTTTTTTAATCAGTAAGTGTCAGACACTATCTTCCGCTCTGCCGAAGGGCGGGAGGTGTCATTTGATGATTTTCAACCACCACAAAAAAATCTGTAGGTAAGTATAGCAACTGTTGCACGGTTCCTAATTCTATTAAACCCATTGACGAGACCACATTGAATGGGCCTATCCTATCCTATAATGTGGTGCTCTCATTGAAAGAGACGAGGAAAACTAAATACAATAGCCTTTTAAATTGTGTTGCTATATCACAAAACTACAACATTGTATTTTGAACTGTTGTTACCGTCCCATATTAATTTATCAGGAAAATCGTTATCATCATCATTGTATTTTATCTTGGCGGTCGATAACAGGACCAAATATGTATACAAAAACTGGTCCTTTTGTACGAAAAAAATATAAAATGAACGAAACGACGACCAGCTTTTAAAAGACGAATACCAATCTTATCAAAATTCTTATTAAAAGTAACATAAATCTCAAAGAGCTTCGTAATATAATGCGAAACTTTTACATCGCTATATTAAACTTAAAATGGGATCCTAAAACAAAATATAAAACAAAAATCTAATCATAAAACTACTAATAAACATTCGCGCAACAAATAAATTATGAAACTGAAATATTAAATACGGACTGAAAAAATCGAAAGCAAGTTCAAAAAGTTTAAAAAGTTCCCACCAAAAAGGGAGGGAGAGATTGACGTGTTAATTTTATCTTTGTAATTATTACTACGTCATTACTTACCGGGGTCGTATTCCCGCGTTATTCGTCTTCTGGGTGAATTCACGATACGTCTGCCCGCTATCAGAGCGTGCCGCGTTGTGTTATACAAATTCTCACTCCCCTTCGCGAACGGAGTAATGGCGACGCTCACCAGGGCGCATGTGCGACCCTATGACGTCAATGGTTTCGTTCAAAAAGCATACAGGTTGGTGTTTCATATACCGCAGTTGGCGCGAGCGCGTGAAAGTGCTTTTAAGTTAGACTTCAGTTTTTTAGGTTACGCTACAGTTTGATTTATGAAGAGAGCTAGAACAGAAAGCTTTATAGCGATTAACTAGAAATACAAAGCGTTCGATTTTTTAAGGTTTAGTCATGATCCAGAGTTCTTAAACGCCTTAAAATACAACAGTATTTAATACCTTACCTACTACGGCTACGTAATCTACAAACCAATTTTCCATCGCTTTTTTTTTCATTACGCGAGGTACCTAAAGTTTCATTCTCAACTTGATGGCCCCATTCAAAAGCAGTAGACTGATTTTTATGAATGAATCACTTGGATGCCATCAAAAACAAAAAAAGATCTATTAAACAGTACTAATTTTTGAGATAAACACCGGTTTTCTTTAACCTTTTTGGCTTCGATCAATGATTAAATGGATAATTCGGGACCAGGTAACCGATACCGTGATTACATTCTCACCTCACGTAGCTGATTTGTCTTTTCTATACCAAAATAAAGGGCTGTAAACTTATTAAGAGAGAATTTTGGCAGTGATTTTGTTTTGGCGTTCGTATTCTGAGAATTATAAAATTGTAGGCAACCTTATTTTATTGAATTATGAAGGATAATGTTATGAGTAGATCATGGCGATGGCGGTCTTACTTTTGGCAACAATTATTATTCTTAACTATTTATAAGAATAAAAACTAAAATTCTGTAGCAAGTTTTTGATGAAACGAGCAGCGGTAGTGACACCTTTTTACGTTATTGAACTAAGTATTAACGAACATAATATTTCTCAAAAACCTTTAATGTGTGGAATATGTAAAAAAAAATAATTAAAAACAACAACACAAATCTACTAAACTCGTTCCAACTTCGAATGTATGAAAGAATACAATAGGTCCCTTCAGGTAATTAATTACTTTGTGACAAGACATTATAACGAAAAATTTTTACAAAAGATTCTTTAAGTAAACGTACATCTAATGACTCTATTCCAAACAGAGTTGACATTCGTCGGGTAATTACAACATTTTTTCTATATTAAATGCTCTTACTACTTATGTATATATTGACTCAGGTACAATAAAAGCCAAATGATGATAAAAAAATGGAACACTGCTGTTTAATTTTTCATCAATTTCCCTTTACTGTAAACATATACGTAATAGATTATTCTTTATTTTATTTCCTCTTTATGTAACAAGCCATAAACAACATGAAAGGAAGATCCTTTGATTGAACGAGTAAGTAAACATTCGAAGTTCTAATCCGCATCCTTTTCAATTAAAGGGCCGGCCCTAAAAATTTGACGTAGAACCTCGAACATCGACTGTGTAATACCCTCAAAGGAAATTGCCTCGAGGGTGGTGTGGCGAACCGCTCAACAAGTAAGATACCTCGGTATGGTCAACAACTTAAGCTACCTATATTTATTAGGGCTGCTCATCGTACTCTGACACAGTACAACATTCTCTTTTGCACTGGACTATTTTATAATTGAAATGCAAAGTTAACACTAAATTATTTTTCTTCATGAATGTATTGAAAAACGTCGTATGATACCCGTGAGTAATGAAAGGTTCTTGGCTCTATTAAGAGCTTCGCCACAGCTCGGGTTTTAATACCGCCTCTACCTCCTATATTACACAGTTGTATGAAAAAATACAATAATAATAACAAATGCACTACATAACGGGATGAACGAGAAGTTATATTATGTTCTTTGGCTAACTTTTTGAAGACAAATAGCTAGTCTTTTGCACACAATTCCCCAGCGCGACCGCGATTTTAGTCGTAAGTACGTAACCATTTTTCATGAAAACACAAATCTGAAAGCTCAGTTGGCCTACCAACCTAATTAAAATCATTACGAATTTACAGAAACACTCCGTTGTCAACTGTACTCGTCTGTTCTGAATCTTCACGAATGAATATTTTGAATGCCTATCAGTAACATACTTCTCATTGTTGGGGCAAAAATAATAATGAACAGTGATTACGTAAGCTAAATTCACAGTCTCTGCGTGTTCAGAAAATAAAGCGTTTTATTTTCACTGCCGGCGTCATTTTGTGTTAGCAGTCTTATCTAACTGGACTGCATATACCCCTTTGTTATATTGGAAATGTTATTACATAAGGGGACCTCGTAATTAAAAAATAACAGTCTAACCGGACCTTTAGGGCCGAAACACATAACCGCGCTGCGGCGCCGCGCCGCTAAAATCGACAGTGTCGCAGGCAGCTCTTTTTCGCGTCATCGCCGCAACGCAATTTTTAGCGTTTATTGTCTTATCCGGGATAAACCGTTTCTCGGATTTTTTTAATGTAGATAGACGTGTCTCTGCCTTGGACCGTAATAAACACTAGCTGGGTAAAGGTAACGTAATTTAACGTTAAGACAAACAACGGAACGGTCGCTACCACATTGGTATCAAAAGTAAGTCCAGTGATTGGCAGCTGTTCTGCATGTCGCGGTTTCGATTCCTGTGGGAACACATACTTTCCACGTTTGGCTATTTGTTTTCTTTTTTATGCTGGGTAATCGAATCTTCTCCAGTTACGAGTGTGAGTCGGGAATAAGGCAAGGAAGGTTTGGGGTAGGTTTCATAGTCAGTAAGAGTCTGACACTGTCTCCCGCTCCGCCCAAAAGAGGGTTTCGTCATTGGATGATTTTCACCTACCATAAAAAAATAAACCAAAAACATTTTGGTTAATTTTTTTACTCAAATGATTTAAAAAAAAAACGGGTGTGAGTCAGACGTATGCTATTTATTACTGACACAAAACTTTGTGAGCAAGTACAACTGAGGAGACTAATTTCCTCACAAATAGTTTCCTGCTGGCTACAACTTAGAGTGACTACAGGCAAGAGTGCTCCACCGTCGACCACATCATCGCTTACCACCTAGTGAGAAAATTACCAAGCGAGAACCAATGCATAATAAAAAGAAAAACTAAAGAAAAAAAATAAAAGCAAAACATTTAAATGTTAATTAAACCTTTCGAATCGGTATTCGAAAGGTTAATTAACAATAATACATTAATTAGAGACATAATAGAAAGACAATAGTTGTAGGTGTAGTTGGCTCAAGAGTTTAATTTTTCAATGATATAAGGAAACTTTTAATAGAATTACCCCTTTTTTACCCGACATATTATTCTCGAAAAATAAAATTGTGAGTACTTATTCCAAATATGCTGCCTAAACTCTAATTTCGTTACTTTTACCAGCAAGTGGCTTACTCATAAAAGTTCTCTTCAATCCAATACGGACTGTGAAAGGACAAAGTTCTTTGACTCATCGATAGAACTTTACCGCAAATATGGGGACAATTTCGAACATATATGTGGCGGACCTCAGCAAGGATTGAGGATGTGTGCAATCAGATGTGGGCAGGAATGTGGGGTTGCCTTTGGATTTCTCTACTATTTCGGCCGTAAATAGCATTGGACAATTCCGTATATCAGACAAAGGTAGTCTTTTAGGATTTTGCAAACAGTGCACGCCAGATCCTAATTGGCACACAGTCACACACCTCCCTGACGAGTATTTCCATTTTTATTTTGTTTTCTTTTTTCTTGTAAACCTATTAAAGAAGAAAAAAAAACAAGTGAATATAATTATGGTAAGTAGGTATATATGAAACGAAACAGACTTTTTCAGATTACCTGCTTGATGTACCTACATAATCATAACGATTTTATGATCGATTCGAGTTTTGAGCTCGTTACTTACCTACCTACGCTCGGACTAAATGGTTAGTTTAGTTCGAGCGGTGTGCGGGCCGAGTGGTGACACCGTCGACTTACGAGTTGTATGTCGTGGGTTCAAACACAGCTGGTGCATTACTTTGTATAATTTATTTCATCACCACTGCTCTCGAAACGGTGAAGGAAAACATCGTAAGGAAAACAGGCATGTCCTAGAACCAAAAATTCAAGTCCACGTGACATCAAATCCAAATGACATCTCCTAGACAGGAGGCCTGTGTCCTAACAGTGGGAACATTTAGAAGCCTAATGATGATGAATGATGAGCGAAAGAGAAGAAAAAACATCAATTTTAATAAACAATAGTACGAGCATTGTCATAGAAACCAAATTTCTGACAGAAACTAATCGTAACTTTCCCAAAGATATCATCCAAATTTCAGTAGAAATTATTGACTTCACTCTTTTGTGATGGATGGCTGGATTGTATATTGAGCTTTAGAGGGTTCGCTTTGCTCACTATAAGATGATATGCAGACAAGTACCATAATATGTAACAAATGACAATCACAGCACTTCTTAATATTCCGTTATCTTCCCTCCAAGGAATCATTTCTTTGCATTCATTAAACACAAATAGGAGCAGTAGTTCGTTTGATCGGATAGAAGGTGGAAGCTCGCAACGCTCGCCTATATTTTGATTAAATAATATGCCCAAAGCTCGCTCACGACCAGCGCAAAATGAAATGACTCTTATGTTTATGAACAGAGTGGTTTGTTAAATTTATATGATACAGTTTAATTAAACTGCTGTTTATTTATTCTCATTACCAATGTTTGTATTTCTAACAAATTTTCGAGAAATTTGTTTTTTGATTTATGTTTTATTTATTTATGTTCTTGTAAGAGATACCTACCTAAAGATTTTGAACAGAAAGTCATGTTTGGTTTAGTTTAGTCAAATATTATTTTGTACCGACATAACATTATTAATAGTATTAATTTCAATAACGAGGAACTTATTAAATTAGGTTCCCTTTTGATAAATTTGTGGTCAAATAAAACGGAATTTTTTAGTGACTTTAATCACATAAATTGCATGAATGTTTGATTAGTCGATAGAACTCAAATACTCAATTCTTTATTGCAATCCACAATGTAGGTTTAGGTGGTATACATTATCAAAGAGAAGCAATCATGGACCCTGTCGGGCACAGCAAAGAAGGATAATTACAATAACCAGAGGAGAGGCTTTATCATTTAGGCTTAATCTATTTTACATGAATAATTATGTAATCCAATAACAAATGTGATTTCGATATAATAAAAAAAAAATTACAATAAAAATTATCAGTGATGTCAATTTATAAAATTTCGAATTTATAATGGCTACTTTTCTTAATAATAATAGATAATGTCGATTTGTAATAATACTAATCTATAATATCAATTTATAATAATAAGAAATAATTATGTTAATTTGAAATAATGCTAATACACAATGTCAACTTGCAATAACTAGAATTAAAATTAAATAAAATAAAAATAAAATAAAAATAAAATAAAAAATGTCAATTTGTGATAATAGGAATTAAATTAAATTAAAATGTCAATTGGTAAAATTAGTATAGTTAGAATCAATAATGTCAAAATTTAAAAATGTTAATTATAAAAATAGGTCAAATTAGAAACAATAATTTATCTGTTTAGCTCAATCTATGCACATATGTTTTAGGGATTTATCTATTAATAACTTTTTTAGTTTCCTTGTAAATAAATTAAGT
The DNA here is from genome assembly GCA_029852875.1 of Mythimna loreyi. NCBI lineage: Eukaryota > Metazoa > Arthropoda > Insecta > Lepidoptera > Noctuidae > Mythimna > Mythimna loreyi. Next base: position 13,988,664 of record CM056787.1, read on the forward strand.
TTCTTTTCTTCTTTTATGACTTCGGGTAACACGTTGTATATTTTTATTGACATTACTAGCGGGCTGGTTGAGTGTATTCTTAAGCGGGATGTTGGTATGTTGAGTCGTGTTTTGTGTCGGAGTGTGTATCGTGTTTGTATGTCTTCTCGTGTAGTGTAAAAGTCTTTATGTTTGTGAGCGAACTTACATATTTCCAGTATATATATACAAGGCAGAGTTAAAATATTTAGATTCCTAAAATGGGATTTGCAGCTTTCTGTCTGTTCTATATTAACTAGGACACGGATAAGTTTCTTTTGTACTGTGAATAGTGCAGGTGCGTCTGTACTGTAGTAATTTTTTATAACATCTCCCGCGCGGGGGTAGTGGAAAGGAGTGTCCGACTATAACTTAAGGGCAACTGAATGAGTTGTCCTTTATTGCGAGGGCTGCGATAACTCTTTCGACCAACCCGCAAGCCTGGCAGGCATCGGGATTAACTGACCCCAACAATTTTAACACTTATATGAGCCTTCACGTACTGCGTCAGGTGGCTCTTTTGAAGGCAGTCCTCAAGACGGGTCTTACCGCTTAATAGTGGCGTGTCCAGCCAGCACTGGGTTTCAAGAGTTATTGTTTCCATACCACCATGAGATTCCAGAGTAGCTCCGTCCACCATGCCGAGATTTATAGCCCATAGTTAATAGACAGGACAGTCTGTTGCGGCGCAGTATTGTGACGGCACCTGACATCGACAATGGGAGCAGGGACAGACAAAGAACAGTCAGCCATAGTTAGAAACCAGTAAATCTGCCACCAGACTTGCCTTGCCAGACTGGATTTCAGCCCCCCTAGCCAAACTACGATCAACACTGGCGAAAAAATTACAAATCGCTAAATAAGTATGTAGGTAATTCCTGACCTTCCTAAATTTATTTTATCTATTAAAAGATATTCATACATATACAGGGTGTTTGGTGCATCGTTTGCCAAATTGAGCCAGTGAGCGGGATAACCGTCATGTTGAAAGACAAAAGACCTGTCTTCATTGAAAATTGGCAGCTCAGATAACAATAAGGGCAGGTCTGTTTGAAGAAATTCAAGATAATTATCCCCGTTGAGGTTATCAGGTAAATAGTGCGGTCCAAACACATGATTTGCAATTACTCCTGCCCAAACGTTCACACTGAATCGTCTCTGAAATGACCTGTCTTTTTACATTTAACCAATTAGTGAAGTCAATAAAAGGTTTTTTTTTAGCATATTGCACACCATTGGAAAGAGCACAAACTAGAGAACTTTTTAAAAGAATTCGAAGATCTCCAACGCTTTTAGTTTTTTTTTTTTTTAAATAGAAATTTAAAGTTGAGTTGTAAAATTATTTTGTCATATCACATACACTTTGTAGGTTTTTTATAGAAAAACTACACGTTACTAGCAAGTAATTTTAAATTTCATAGAACCATACAACAAAAATATAAAAATAAATTTTGTTGGATAGACTAATAACTTTTTTATTTATGTAAGCTTAAATGCTGAAATCCGGTGTTTTTCAGAATAAAAGTTAAAAACATGTTTAAAAAAAACCGGTGTGGCAAGGAATGATTTATTGGGGCTGAAGATATAGCAAATGATCTATCCTGTCGGCCAAATCAATTTGGCAAACGATGCACCAAACACCCTGTATTATACTTTTGATGAATTTTGCCAGTACCTAAGTAAGTACTTCTTCGTTTCTGCTCCTCCTTTCACACTCTCACTGAAGTTATGGTACTTAGAGTTGGATTACGTTAAGTCTGCGCGTAGCTGGGGGCGTGCTTAATGTTGCCAGTGTAATTAATCTACTTTCCCTCATATAATAAAAAAATTACAAAGTAAACAAACCACAAGAAATACGTTTTGAAATCAATAATGGGAAATACGATTCATTTCATTACATATTATTACATTTTAGTTGGTTCTTCAGGTTTTCTAAAATTATAGATGACGATTAGTTAACGATGTAGCGATAGCGATTTTACAACAAATTTTATCAAAAAATTAAAACTTTTAGCCGCACGCAGCCTTTTTTCTGTAGTAGGTAGGTATACCAGCTTCTGCCAGCGGCCTCACCTGCATGAAAGTCTGTTAACCACCATAGGGGTGGAGTTTCGTAAAATCTGTCCATAGCGGACGTCTACACCCTGTAAGAAACCAACCTGCCGAATTTTAAGTTTGTAGGTGTTATAGTTTCTGAGATATAGTGATTAATCAGTGAGTGGTATTTCGCTTTTATATATTAGTAGCTTTTGCCCGCGGCTTCGCTTCCGGAATCAGAAAAATGTGATAAATGAAGAACCCCTTGACCGATTTTGAAAAACTTCACATAAACCATCTACTAAATAGTCCGAACAAAGCCTAAACATTTGGTTTGGATAGGTGGGCACGTTCTTGAGTTATAAAGTTGCATTGATCTTTATATACTATACTAAATTCTGCCCGCTACTTCGTCCGCGGAAAATTTCTTGTTTTAACATATTTAACTCTGTTCCTATACAATTTCTCGAGATAAAAAAACAAACTTTACTTCTTTATTATATTATTCATAATCATAAAATCTAGCCTATGACACTCAGAAATGAAGCAGCTTTCTATCAGTGAAAAACTTTTTGCAATCGAACCAGTACTAACAACAAAAAAATAAAAAAAAACTAATATATTAGTGTAGAAGTGTAGATGTAGATATTGATATAGATCCAAATCTATATAATTACTACTTTAATGAAAGTAAACAAATAGATTGAATTATAGGTTGTTTAATTATTATAAAAAAGTCATGAGAACTTAGAAAATATGTACTTTATTTAATATATAATAGCTTGTCATAATAGTCACTTGATTAAGATTAAAATACACAGTAGCAGTCCATTTTCAACAAACTCTTTAATAGCTTGTTATAATAATCACTTGTTAAGATTCAAATACATAGTAGCAGTCCATTTTCAACCAACTCTGTTTTTCTGCCAGGCACCACTCGGGTACGAATATTCAGGGAGATTTGTTGTTCTGGTCACCCGAAAAAAATATTTGACAAATGGTCCACTTTTAGAAAATCGTATCGTAAGCTCGATATTTTTTCATTCCCCTTAACAAGCACGTTTGAATTTCAAGATAATATCTTTACCAGCACTTTTAACCACTTTCGGTATAATGATGACGATTATTTACTTTGGAAACGATTAAAAACACGTAACACAAAACATTCTCTTGACACCTGACATAAATGTCAAGATGACGGCAAATAATTAGTTTCCTTTTTTCGCCGCGCGCAGACTTAAAAAAATTCTACTCTACCTATTTTTGTTCATAACTGACTTAACGTCAATGTCTTCAATATTGTGTTTGGCATGCACACTGGAGTTGTAAATAAATAAATCATGAATTTATGATCAGTGTAGTCTTTTATCGTATTAAAATTGTCTTTGAACCCCGTTCGTTTTTGTTATAAACATCAGTTCATTATTTTCATCAGTTTATGAGACCACTTTCATTTGAAAACCTATACTATGAGTGTAATTCCACGATCCTTTTACAAACACACCAAAACACTTTACTATTTACGGAAATTCTATTCTCAAAATGACTTTGCCAAATTCAAAAATGTCTTGAATACTGCAAAACAAGTCGTTGTTTTAACCGGTGCCGGTATAAGTGCGGAGTCGGGAGTCCCAACGTTCCGAGAGCCCGAAGGGTTATGGAGAAAATTAGAAGCTTCTATTCTGTATAACCCTGTAACGTTTAGAGAAGACCCTGGTCTGGTTTGGGAGTACTATCATTATATTAGGGAGCTGGTGTTGAAAGCACAACCAAATGCGGTAAAAATAACAAAGAAATGTTTTATTTGGTAATACATACTAACAAATAGGTAGGTATCCATAAATGTAAATCCAGTAATTTAGGTACATAAACGCAGGTAGATAAATATTAAGTACCTACTTAAGTCTACCTTCCTAGCTGACTTAATAAGTAACTACGCTAATTAGGTTACTTGAATCTTCTTTCCGAGTTGATGATAAACCCCTTAGATTGTTTCCGTCCAGTTGATAGCTGCGATTGTGGCATCGGCAACGCTGAAATAGTCCGATACCCCAGATGAAGTGCACAAGCAAGAAGAGTGATTTGTTGATCTCATTTCAAAAAAAAACGAACTCTGTTGTTGTGACGTTCGACGTAGGATCAGTTAGTAACTCGTAAAACACTTCCTATTTCAGGGTCACATAGCTGTAGCTCAGTATGAACGAAGACACGCAGCAAAAAAGTTGGTGACAGTATTAACCCAAAACGTGGACGGTCTTCATGCTCGAGCAGGGACTAGGAACTTCATAGAACTCCATGGGAATATGTTCAAGACACGTTGCACTAAATGCAATGAAGTTTTGGTAAACACTGATAGTCCTATATGTCCGGTAGGTAGAAGCGTAGATGCTACAACAACAAATTTGTCTAAGTATAGACAAATTTGTTGTTGTAGCATCTACGCTTCTAGTAATATGGTTGCTTATAGTAATATGGTGGCTCCACTCCAGACTAGTGCCGTGAAACTCCGTAAACAGGCGCGAACGTGAATGTGGACAGTTTACGCGGGGTATTCGCGGAGTACGACTTCTGTAGTTTCTTCATGGCGTGAATTCACGGCACTAATGTGGAGCGGCCATAAGTCTTCGTCCTAATAGAACGCCAAAGCTCGATCACTGTAGGTTTGCGCGAATTTTACTCTTACTGAAATCGCACGACAGCGCGACTCAGATGTTTGTAAATCCGTTCGCGCGATCAAACATATTGAATTTGAATAGTTGACCTCGAAAAGGCATACGACCGGGTACCTCGTGAGGTTCTGTGGTGGGCCCTTAAGGAGAAAGGTGTGTCTGGGAAGTATGTTCAGTTGATCCGAGCGATGTACAGTCGATGCAGTACCCAAGTCCGGTCTACAGCAGGCACCACTAGCAGCTTCAATGTGGCTGTCGGCTTACATCAAGGGTCGGCTCTCAGCCCTTACCTCTTCCTGATGATAATGGACGCTCTTACGTCGGACATCCAGGAAGAGGCTCCCTGGTGTATGTTATTCGCCGATGACATTGTGCTGGTTGCCGAGAGTGGTCAAGAGATCCAGAATAGATTGGAGGTGTGGTGGCACAGACTGGAGAGTGTTGGCCTGAAATTAAGTAGAACCAAAACGGAGTACTTGTTCTGTGATTTCGGCGGTCTCTCCGGTCCTGTGACCTTAGCTCTCGCTGGAACGCCCATACCAATCTGTTCCGACTTTTGGTATCTCGGGTCGCTCGTTCAAGGAGATGGTGAGATAGACCGAGACGTAACGCATCGGATCAACGCAGGATGGATGAAATGGCGACAGGTCACGGGAACAACTTGCGACCCACGGATGCCCCTCAAGTTGAAGTGTAAAATTTACAAGTCCGTGATAAGACCTGTCCTACTGTATGGATCAGAATGCTGGGCTGTGAAAAAGACGGATGAAAAAAGACTGCATGTAGCGGAGATGAGAATGTTGAGATGGATGTGTGGTGTGACGAGAATGGATAAAGTGAGAAATGAGTATATTAGAGGAAGTCTGAAAGTGGCGCCAGTGACTGAGAAGTTGAAAGGAAATCGTTTGTCTTGGTATGGACATGTGAAGAGGAGAGATGAAACGCATGTCACAAAAAGAGTTCTGAGTTTACACGTGGATGGATGGAGAGGACGAGGGAGGCCGAAGAAGAGATGGATGGATTGTGTGAAGAGTGATATGAAAGAAAAGGGAGTTAGTGATAGTGTGACGGGTGACAGGACAGAGTGGAAGAAAAAAAACATGTTGCACCGACCCCAAGTAAAATGGGATAAGGGTAGGATGATGATGATGAGGTGTCCTAATTTAAAATTCGTGCTTACGTTGTTTTTTTTCATTTCCATCTAAATCCGCAAAATAAGTCATCCAAATATTTCCCAACAGCAAAAATTCAGCAACTCTGACTTCCATGGTTGTTTGTTATCGACCGTACCGCTGCCTTAATCTATGGTCACTTGCTCGCGTCGACAATTTGCGCGATGATCAATAGAACATCCAGTTTTTGTTATCGCGCGTACACACGATGGTCGCATCGCTTACTCGCGCGATAATCTCGCATTCGCGTTCTATTATGACGATGATGAAGCTTGATGATGAAGGCTTTAGTATTTGTTATAATGCTCACATTATTTGTATTTAGGCACTAGCAGGAACCGGATCCCCGACTTCTGATAAGCTTGTCTCCGACATCAAAGAAAAGGATCTCCCTCATTGCCAAAAACCCGACTGTGGCGGTTTACTGCGGCCACACATCATTTGGTTCGGCGAAGTCTTAGAAACTTCTGTTGTGGAAAAAGCTGGTGATGAAACATTTTGATACTTAGTGAATTATAAATTTAGACCAGTGATGGCCAAAGAACGGCCTGCCGACGTTTCAGAGATGTATAAAGTAGGTGGATTCTGCGCAAATGTTCAAAAAATTGTGTAAAAACATTTCAACATACTTACCTACTTAAATATGTAATGTTGAAATGTTTCTACACAAAATGCATTTTTCTAGCACTCCTCTGAAAATTCTTAAACTCTCTGCCCCATTAGAAAAGTTTGCCCACCACTGTTATTTAGAAATTTACATTGCATTTTAGAATCGAATTATTTTTTTTATCCATCTATTTCTTATTTATCTTATTTTATTATTCTAATTTTATGCTCATGTTATATTTGATTATTCTAATTTGTTTATTTTTTATGTTTCATTTGATTAATTTAATTGGAATTTGTTGAATTGTTGGCATTTCATTTTTTAAACTATATTGCTGTGCCCTTACAGGGTCCATAATTGTACTGTATAGCTTTAAGCCTTTTATAACAACTGTATTCACATTATGGTATGCAAATAAATGAATTGAATTGAATATTTGTCCATAGATATCGTCATGTCGGAATGTAACGTGTGCCTTGTTGTTGGTACATCGTCCATCGTCTACCCCGCAGCTGCTTTTCCAACTGTAATGGCGGCTGGTGGATCAATCATAGCAGAATTCAACATTGAACCCAGTCCAGCGTCGCCTAAATTCGACTTTTACTTTCAAGGTCCATCTGCAACTACTCTACCACAAGCTTTAAGCGATTAAATTAAACTAAGTTAACAATGTACATTTTTATTTTAAGTCACATCCAAATATACTGATTCTAACACCAAAATAGTAAAAAAAAACATATAAGTAATAGAAATAAAACATTGGTTTGGTTTTTACTTTGATACAATATTATTGGCTTCTAAAAAAGCATCAACTTTTTAGAATAACAATTAATTAATAAATTAATATAGTTATATGCTGCAAAAAGTATTTAAATATCGAAATTTTTGTTTCTATTCACCGTTTTACTGTACCAACCCATAAAACTCAAATGACGTGTGACTACGGTTTTTGTTCTATTCTTGTTTCTCCTGTAGGTAGCCTTGTTTGTTTAAAAATCTTGTTTCATATTTTTTCAGTGTTGTTTTTTTTGTCGTAGGCGGGCTTTGATATGACATGTATTGTCTGTGGCTACACAGCACAATATAATGCCGGGCTCACACATTCGAGTTTGCCGTTCGCCTCGCCGTTCCTTTCTCCACTTGCCTTGCAATTTACTTAGTTGTAGTTGCTCGATAAGACATGGATGAAACATTACATAAAACGCGTGCGTAGCGAAAAGACAGAATAAAATAAAATTAAAATATTGATAATTAGAGTTGGATTACGTTAAGTCTGCGCGTAGCTGGGGGCGTGCTTAATGTTGCCAGTGTAATTAATCTACTTTCCCTCATATAATAAAAAAAATACGAAGTAAATAAAGCACAACAAATACGTTTTGAAATCAATAATGGGAAATACGATTCATTTCATTACATATTATTACATTTTAGTTGGTTCTTCAGGTTTTCTAAAATTATAGATGACGATTAGTTAACGATGTAGCGATAGCGATTTTACAACAAATTTTATCAAAAAATGAAAACAAATTTTAGCCGCACGCAGCCTTTTTTCTGTAGTAGGTAGGTATACCAGCTTCTGCCAGCGGCTTCGCCTGTGTGAAAGTCTGTTAACCACCATAGGGGTGGAGTTTCGTAAAATCTGTCCATAGCGGACGTCTACACCCTGTAAGAAACCTACCTGCCGAATTTTAAGTTTGTAGGTGTTATAGTTTCTGAGATATAGTGATTAATCAGTGAGTGGTATTTCGCTTTTATATATTAGTAGCTTTTGCCCGCGGCTTCGCTTCTGGAATCAGAAAAATGTGATAAATGAAGAACCCCTTGACCGATTTTGAAAAACTTCACATAAACCATCTACTAAATAGTCCGAACAAAGCCTAAACATTTGGTTTGGATAGGTGGGCACGTTCTTGAGTTATAAAGTTGCATTGATCTTTATACATATAATATACTAAATTCTGCCCGCGACATCGTCCGCGGAAAATTTCTTGTTTTAACATATTTAACTCTGTTCCTTTACGATTTCTCGAGATAAAAAAAACAAACTTTACTTCTTTATTATATTATATTCATAATCATAAAATATAGCCTATGACACTCAGAAATGAAGCAGCTTTCTATCAGTGAAAAATTTTTGCAATCGTACCGTAGACACTGGCTCGCGGACGGTGAGCAATGGGTAGCTCGCCGTCCGGTCGTCTGGTAACTATCCAGACCGAGTCCAAGACGTCAACGGCGCGCACCGTTCCCGCGCGCCTCAAGGAGTTGTCAGCAAACTGCAGGGGCCCTTCAGGGTCGAAGCCTCCTGGAGCCTAGGGTGGTGCAAACTGTTACCTCGACTCTAGGAATAAGGCAAGGAAGGTACGGGGTAGGTTTTTTACCAGTACTTTTAGAGATTACCTCCTACAAACAAAAAAATAAAAAAACAAACTTTACTTCTTTATTATATTAGTGTAGAAGTGTAAAATAGATATTGATATAGATCCAAATCTATATAATTACTACTTTAATGAAAGTAAACAAATAGATTGAATTATAGGTTGTTTAATTATTATAAAAAAGTCATGGAACTTAGAAAATATGTACTTTATTTAATATATAATAGCTTGTCATAATAGTCACTTGATTAAGATTAAAATACACAATAGCAGTCCATTTTCAACAAACTCTTTAATAGCTTGTTATAATAATCACTTGTTAAGATTCAAATACATAGTAGCAGTCCATTTTCAACCAACTCTGTTTTTCGGGTACGAATATTCAGGGAGATTTGTTGTTCTGGTCACCCGAAAAAAATATTTGACAAATGGTCCACTTTTGGAAAATCGTATCGTAAACCCGATATTTTTTCATTCCCCTTAACAAGCACGTTTGAATTTCAAGATAATATCTTTACCAGCACTTTTAACCATTTTCGGTATAATGATGACGATTATTTACTTTGGAAACGATTAAAAACACGGAACACAAAACATTCTCTTGACACCTGACATAAATGTCAAGATGACGGCAAATAATTAGTTTCCTTTTTTCGCCGCGCGCAGACTTAAAAAAATTCTACTCTACATCATCTTGATCGATGTCTGCGTAGAGAATATCTGGTTTAATTCTATCTTGTCTCTGCCCGCTACTTTCCGCTGCCGAGACGCTGAGTTCCGTGATCCACCATTTGCGAATGCGAATTTTCGTTATTCCATAGACGAATTGTATTTATTGCTAAAATTGTGATAAACAACGACATTGTGCGCGTAGTAAAAATTAAGTAATTTTATTCGTGTGTTTATGTTGTGATTTACGTTACAAGTGGTAGTATGCAATCAGGAAGTGGTCCCAAAAATCCGCCATGGGCCCGGTCAAATGTGAACACAAACATGACCGGCATGAATCCGCAAATCATGGATCCAAATGCAATGATGACTCAACAAGGGATGATGCAGTTTCAGCAAACACAGGCTGTGTTTAACCCGAGTATGATGCAAGCACAAAGCGGTATGGCGATGCCAATGGCCGGACAAATGCCAATGAACCAAATGGCTCAGGGTCAGATGTATCCTGGTAACGTTGTGGCGTACCCTACGCCTCGTGCTATGAATCCTGGAATGTATCAGAACTCTCAATCGAATCAGTCATCAAATAACACTGACCAGCGTGTTTTTACCGGCACTGTTACTAAAACTCACAACGATTTTGGTTTTGTCGATCATGATGTGTTTTACCAAACATCAGTTTGCGCAAAGGGTATCATTCCTAAAGTAAACGACAGAGTACTTGTTGAAGCTACTTACAACCCCAATATGCCATTTAAATGGAATGCAACTCGTGTTCAAGTTCTCCCTAAAACTGGGCCTAACCAGAAGTCAAATAATGCTCAAAAGAGTAATAATTACAATGCTGTACCACCACCGGCTAACAAGAAGTCGTTACCATCACGTCGTGATGATCGCCCTCCTCGCAGGGATGAAAGGGTAAGATTTCTAAATACTATAATGTTGATGAGCGAATGTCCCTGAAAATTACTGCATCACATTGTCTTATATACTATTGATAATTAAAAAAAAAACAGATTTAAGTCTAAAGGAGACAGCAAAAAAATAACACATGTTTATGCCCTTGAACTTTAGACATAACTTGCATAACCAAATGCAATTTTTAATAAAATTCATGGGCAAGTAAATAGAATAATGCTCATAGTATTGTTTGAAGTATTTTGTCAAAAGTAGAAATAGGTAACAAAGTAACCTCAGCTATTAGAATTTGCATACAAAACTCTTTTTTTCATTCTTAACCTTTGGAATACCGTAATGAGAGATACAATAGAAAGAAAAAATGTGAGAGAATTCCGGTGTTCGCTTAGGGCTCAAAGTTTAAACATTAGCTTGGGACTAGACATGTTGTGGAATATTATTATTATTGATACATAGTTCATTCAAAAGCATATTTCCCTTATTTAATAAATAATAAAGTAAGTAATATGACAAATACAAGTGTCCTTTTATATAATAAAAACTTATTGTTAATATTTTCACTTTTTTAAACTCTTGAGCCCCATACGAAAGCAGACATTCGCACACCTATTCATCATTTCAGCTGAAAGACGTCCACTGCTGGACATAAGCCCCAAGCGCCGCCACAAAGACCGGTCCTCACCTATTATGGGTCGCACACCTATTATGTCTCTAATAATGTTACTTAGAAAGGATTCTTTTATGATACCAGAGCAGTGATGGCTGAGTAGTACCAGCCCTGAATTATGATTTGTAGGTTGTGGTTTCAAACCCAGGGTTGATTACTTTTTGTAATTTTTATATTACTACTTTTTCTTAATTTATCCTGGGCCCTTATGGTAGGTTATGTCCTTTCCCTTCTCCCAGAAAGGAGGCCTGAGTCCCAGCTATGGGAACATTATAAGACTGATTATTCTTTACTATTATTTTTTGCAAAAAACACTAATCCTTAACAAGACTTTTTTTCTTCCTTTGGTAGTCACAAATTTTTGCAGTCATTTTCCTGTTTCCTGAATAAAAAAAGGAAGGGCCTTCTATCTTATTCTCACTTTACCATTTGGATACTGTTTTGATTTTCTCCTCTCCTAATGGTATAGCTAGCCTATTTCCATTTGCTATACTGTCTGTCAAGAAAGCATAGCAAGGATAACTTGTTTATCCATGGATGAACAAGTTATGTAGAAACATAACTTGTTCATCCATCCAAGAAGAATCTTAGTATGAACATTTTAAAAGTCAAAATCTTTTTATTTCACATAGGCCTACATGGGCACTTGTAAAACGTCAGAAGCTAGTGCACGGTTCCAAATTGGTCGTTTCCTATGGAGAAGAACCGGCAAGAAACTCCATGGTTACTCTTTTAAAATAATTAATTTAAAATAATAATAATTTATTTTTCAATCACCTAATGCCTTGTTTTAGGATCCTTTTTCATGTTTGTATCCATAGGGTTATTTCCAAACAACATAAGAATGAAGCCACTGAGAAAAACCTAGTTCTCGAATACAATTTTTTTTTTGTCTAGTTCACACAAAAGAGATCACGGTCAAGAACTCGCTCCCGCTCACGTGACCGGCGCGACAGCCGCAGCCGTCGTGACTCTCCTCCGCGCAAACGCCCTATTGTGCACCAACCATCACCTATCAAATATGTTGTGCGAGTACCCAGAATGCCACTTGATATGTAAGTTTTTGCTACAACAGTATTATTATGGATTCTTTGATTTTACAGTAAAAATGCAACATCACAACATGGCAATCCTATTCTTATTTGGAATGCATTGCAATATGTATAAAGTCAAAATAAATGAACAAATTTTGACATAGCGTTCTGTATGTTTAACCAAACGTATCCAAGCAATAAAAACACTGATTAAAGCATTTTTATTTTGACCTAGAATGATAAATTGATGCATGGGAATGGGGTACTCAAGATTAAGAAGTATATAAAGCTCATTCTCTTATCTACCAATGTCTTAATTTCATTGGTCTAAATGATTTGTCTAATTTTGTTCCCATCTATTTTAATGGGACCCTATATATTCTATTCTGCATTCTTGATCGGTTTCTTTATAAACAGCCAACAACACTGTTAAACAATTTTTTTTTCTATTTTAGAACAAGAATGGATGTGCCTGCATTATCTCAAAGATATACAAACTTGTATGTGCCGTCTGACTTCTTCAATGCTCAAGTGAAATGGGGAGAAACATTCCCACCTCAGACACCATTTTCGATCAACAACCCATGTGCTTATCATATCATGAACAAAGAAGTTGAGAACCCCCATGCCAATGATGCAGTTTTAGAACCACCAGATGCAGATTACAGGTTTTCAGCAAAGGTAAATTCTTTATTACTTGACGACCAACAGAAGGTAGCTGTTAGATAATCAATTTATTGTTTTATTTTTACTTTTTATTAATTTTTATGCATAAATAAAATTAACAAAATAAATATTGAATAATATAATAATTTCTTTTTAAAATAATAATTTCTTACTCCTGACATACAGGCCCGCCTAGTTTGGGAGTCAGAGGCTTCATTAATTGTACCATTACTAAGATACCAATAAAGAATTATTATTTTAATAATTTCAGGTGATGTTAATCAGTATGCCGACTTTGGAGGTACTGTATCAGAAATGTGGACTGACAAAAGTTGATGAAAAGGATAAACGCTCCAGTAAAAATCCACTACATCCGACCAGACTTATCAAGTTCCTTGTGGGTCAGAAAGGGAAAGGTGGTGAAAATTTTGCTATAGGTGGACCTTGGAGTCCTTCTTTAGATGGTGAAAATCCTCAGTCAGATCCAAAGGTTTTGGTAAAGACTGCAATACGTACTTGCAAAGCCCTCACAGGAGTGGATTTGACTTCATGCACTCAATGGTAAGTGTCCTATCATCATTGTTAGGTCATCTAACTGCCCTGCTATGCTGGTATTTTTTTCGAGTAGAGTTATTATGACGGGGACGAAGTTTCTTCTGAGCTTCTTGAATTTGTTGGTGCAGTATTATAACAAATCTCTACTGGCTGGTTGGCAAGTGTCCAACAGACAGAAGAAGCTTTAACCCACCGTCGTTCCTTATATTAGTCATGGCACACACATTCCTTATGTGAGAGTATGGAGGCGTTAGTACATCTTGGATGGCGCAACTCGTTGGATGCAGACTCGATGTACCACGTACCAAAACAGCAGTTTGTTTTACTCTCGTAGCGGATGTGTCGTTTCCATGTGTGCAGTCGGGTGGGCGGCGCGCGCGATGCGCTGTGAGTATACCACTATAACTGTATTACCCATGCAGGTACCGAATGGTGGAGTTTTACTACTGGCGCGAGGGCAGCGGCGGCAAGTCGCGGCTCGAGTGTGTGGTGTTGTTCCTGCCGGACGTGTGGTCGGCGCAACCGTCGCGTATCGACTGGACCAACGTACAGGAGCAGTATAAGGCAGCCTGTGACGCGGCCATCCGAAAACTCGACGGTGATCTACCGGAGTCCAGCAAGGCCGAGCAGCAAGTGGCGGTACCGGCCGACACTTCTGCGGCGGACAAATCGCAAATTGTTTGTTCCCAGTTTTGTTTAGTTAAGATTCCGGCTGCTCGCTACTAAAATGTTGGAAGAGCAACGTGCCAGTGCTACCGACGAAAAGCAGTGTTGTTGCCATGCTGACATCGCCTGGAAATAGATAACATTATTATAATCACTACCTTTTTATTCTTCACAGAATTACATTAAAATAAAAACATCCTCATTTAATTTTCTAAACTAAAGTAAAATCTTAAAATCTAATAAACTCAGCTTTGATATATTGACCTAAAAACCCTGAGTTTTCTGTTGTAAACCTGGCAAAAATACTAACAGAACTAAAATTTTCAGGACAAAGATCTGGATAGTACCACCATAACAATTGATGAGAATGATGATGATGAGGAAAAACCAGAACCAACACATTATTCAAAAATAGATCTCAAAACTTTTAAAGTTGAACAGTTAAGGCAAGAACTACGTGCGCGGAATGTTAGTTGTAAAGGTAACAGATCATTCAATATATATAAAAAAAAAAAACATTACTTACAGCAATTTTTTTATTTGGTAAACAAACAAATTACATTTAACTCAATTTTTAATGCTTTTGGTCAGGACTAAGATCTCAACTTGTATCTCGACTATCAAAAATATTAAAAACCGAAGAGGCGTCGGAGGATAAAAAAGGTGATGACGTAATGGAACTGGAAGATGATGAACAGGAGTTAGACAAAAAGCCAGACTCGCAGGAAGAGGACAAAATTGAAATAAAAGATGAGGAGGAAGAGAAGAAACCTGAAGCTAAAGCTGAAAAAAAAGAAGAGAAGGTTGAAGAAAAGAAAACTGAAAAAGAAATTGAAGAAGAGAAAAGAAAGGTAAATTATTTCTTAACTAGCTGTGCCCGCGACTTCGTCCGCATGGAATAGTTATTTTGGGCATCATATTTATTTTTGCAAACAACTTCCTCAGTTTTATAAATTACTAGCTTTTGCACGCGGCTTCGCCTGCGTACATAAAATATTTTTTTTTCCAATCGGACCAGTAGTTCCAGAGATTACCTCCTACAAACAAAAAAAACAAAAAAAAACAAACTTTACCTCTTTATTATATTAGTGTAGATTAGTGTAGATAGCTGTTACCCACGACTTTGCCCGTGTCAATTTCTGTTATTATTTTAGACAATTTAGTTTTTAAAAGAACATAATTATCTAAAAGTACTTCATAGAGCTATACCTTCCCTTGGGCACGCCATAATCTCGGCGGTAAGTTCCCTCTTTGAGGCGTGGTTGGATAGACATCATGGCGTCCTCACCTTCCGCATGACGCAGGTTCTCACCGGACATGGAAAGTTTAGGAGTTTCCTGCGCCGGATTCGTGCGGAAGAGACGCCCGGGTGTCGCCACTGTGCGGCCAGCCCGGAGGACACTGTGGAGCACACGGTGGAGCTGTGTGCCCCGGTTGAGAAGAGCATCGCCGTGTCCTCGTGGGGGTGATCGGCGGCGGCGACATCTCGCGCCGGGCCTTGGTTCAGGCCATGGTCCGCAGCGAAGAAGAGTGGCAAGCGGTCGCCTCCTTCTGCAAAGCGGTAATGCTCATAAAGGAAGGAGGCCGACTGCATAGGGCAAGGGCAACAGCGCCCTCGCCGTAGCCGTCGCCAACGCGATCCCGCCGATATCCGGCCACCGTAGACGCTGGCTTGCGGAAGGTGAGCAATGGGTAGCTCGCCGTCCGGTTGTCTGGTAACAGTCCAGACCGAAGCCAAGTCGTTGACGGCGTGCACTGCTCCCGCGCGCCTCAAGGTGTTGTCAGCAAATTGTGTGGCCTTTCAGGGTCGAAGCCTCCTGCAGCCGAGGGTAGGTGCGAAAGCGTTATACCGGGGCTTTGGGAATAAGGCAAGGGAGGAACGGGGTAGGTTGTTTAGTCAGTAAGAGTCTGACACTGTTTCCCGCTCCGCCCAAGAGCGGGAATCGTCATTGGATGATTTTTACCTACCATAAAAATCCCCTCCGCGCCACCCGCAGCAGCCCCTCTCCTCGCCGGCCAGGCACAGCGTCATATTTTGCACATCATGCGGCGCGTGTGAATTTTATATCGGAGTTATTTTAAAATTGTAATATCTTCTAAGATGTTCATTGAAAATAGGTGATGTCAAAGACAATTTTGTTAACAATTACATACTCTTAATCAACAACACATTTATTTGGATAAAGATTATTATGTTTATACAACTCTAACAAATAATTGGTAATAATGCATTAATTTCGGCCAAGTTTGATTCCCATAAAAACGGTTCTAGTGAGTTAATCTTAAAAGATAGATATATACTGTCGCGGATATTTTTTTAGATCATTTTAAGAGGAATAATTCTTTCATACATATTTTTTTGTTATCTTGAACCGTTTTCGCAGCGCACGCAACGGAAGCCCTCAAAGATGAATAATTTTCCCCGTTTTTTCCACATTTTCCATTGTTTCTTCGCTACTATATGTCGCAGCGTGATGTTATATAGCCTAAAGCCTTCCTCGATAAATTATCTATTCAACACAAAAAGAATTTTTCAATTCGAACCAGTAGTTCCTGAGATTAGCGCGTTCAAACAAACAAACAAACTCTTCAGCTTTATAATATTAGTATAGATTTTTCTCTCACTACTACAGGTACCAGCTATTGATGTGTTTGCTCATAAAGAACTAAATTATCTTCGGCTATTTAACAGCTAATGGGGTTGTTTGTAATGGCTTTAAACGGTTAAACTACTTACAGATTTGTAATTTGGTAAAGAATTGAGTTGATCCACGAGGATATCCGACACACACGAGAAAAGCTAGTAATCAATATAATTTCCCTGTATTTACTGTCTGTCATATTATTATGTATGTCCTATAATCAAAAATTCGAAAATATGTGACAACCACCATTCCGCACTGAGCCTGCGTGGTGGATTACGGCCCATTCATCCCCTTTACTAGAAAGGAGGCCCAAGTCCCAGCTGTGGAAACATTGTTGCTATATGCCATCATGTTTTACCCTAATGTTTACACATACTTTCATCAACAATCAATTAACTACTTATTCCATAGCTCGAGAAAGAGAAGCAGTTACGTAAAAGTCGCTACGACATTCCGCCTACACCTCACATTTTGGTGCACCCGTCAAACTCAGCCAAGGGTGGCAAATTCAACTGCAATGTGGCTACACTGTCACTACTGTTGGACTATCGCATCACTGACAATAAGGAACACAGCTTTGAGGTTTGTTTAAATTGCAGATTTCATAAAATTTTCTCATTTAAAAATAGCCTAGGAAAATCACCTAACATAAAACTTTATCTACCCCAGTTATTCGTCTTTGCGGAGCTATTCAATGAGATGCTGATGCGGGACTTCGGATTCTACATTTACAAGACACTATACACATTACCTGAAAAGGCAGAAGAAGTTAAAGAGAAGAAAGAAGAAGATAAGGCTGAAAAGAAGACAGAGGAGAAGAAGGACGATAAGAAAGATGAAAAACGCGAAGATAAGAGGGATGACAAGAGAGAGGACAGACGCGATGATAAGAGAGATTCGCGCAGGCGGGATAGGAAGGTATGTCTAAGGAAAACTGACTCTGGCACTGACGGGACAAGTCTATTCTGCCCTTCTAAGCGCAAAAGTGGTATCTCACAAAAATAGTAAAGTTGATTTTTGTACAATGGTATAAAAATCAACTTTGCTATTTTGTTGAATTAATTATTTATTCATTATGAATAATTATTTTTTATAGCTATCACATTAGATAGCTTTTATTTTAAGTAATTAAGCCTTTCAGTGCAAACTTGTTCTTAACATAAAAAAATATCATTAAGAAAGTTTTCCCTATCTCAGTTTTGATGGCATAAAATCAATATTTAAGATTTTTTTGAGATACAGCTTTTGCGCTTAGTAGGGCAGTATTCAAAACTGTGTGGTTCTTTCTTCAAAAGATCTCAGTCACCAATCTGCATTGTGATTTATACATTTGCTGTAAGAATTTTAAAAGAGAGCTTCATAGTTTGTTTCAGTCAGGAAAAATCAATCTCATCTCGGTTTTTTAGAGTTCATCACCTTTCTGCCATTGTTTTGTGTTATTCGGGGTCGACTCAACACTTTTTTTTATCTTGTCTAGTCAACAACTCTTGGACCTTGTTAGTTCAGCACAATTGATATGGGACAAGAGCAGGAAGATGATGATTAATTTAAAATTACAAATATCAATCAACTAATACATCACACTTATACTGTAAAGCATATTTTTGTGGATGGATCAATGGATGACCTCAGTGACACTGGTTTTCCTAGCATGGAGGTTGTTGACCATGTATATTTTACCTTACAGAGAGTTCCCTCAATTTTCACCTATAATTTAAACTTACGAAATAAACAGATTTAAACTCCGAATGAAACAGTCAAGGCATTGTTTATTCATGTTGTTTAGTGTTCATTACAATCCTATATCCCCTTGCTTGTTTTTGTGAAGCAGGAAAGTCCAAGCGATGACGAACGCAGTGGCTCCCCCAAGCGTCGCAGCCGTGGCGTGGAGCTACCCCCTGACCCATACCTCCTACTGTCACTAGTGTACTTTGACACGGCACGCGGTGGCAGCATGACTAAGAAAGATCTGCAGAACTTGTTCATGAGCCTTGGGCTACAGCTGTCCCGCTCACAAATCAGAGCTGTGCTCGAAAAAGTGTGCGTTAAGGAGATGTTTAACTATAAGTAAGTGGGCTTACCTTAAGGTTTTCAAGTAAAAGGCCTCCTTAGGAACCCACGGCAAATTTTCGTAGCGATTTCGTCGCGCGTTCGCTTCGATACAGTCGCGGTGCTATAGCGCGTTGGCATCTTTTCGCTACAAAAAGTCGCCGTGGGTGAGGGTGGCCTTAGTGACAAATGACTTTGGTAAGATGTATTTTAGGAAACCAGCATATTCTAAATAAATATTATATTTTAGGTCATTAATTCAAACGATTAGAGATGTCGCTTCGGGATCACCAGAGGCGATACAAGACTTCCCGCTAGACAGCACAATCATGACGAGTGAAGTGCCAACACATGTAAGTAATTCATCCGAAAGTGGATTGCTCTACATGCTTACTTAGGAACAAATTCATAAATATGTTGCCTATTCATTAGTTAATCGAAAAAAATATTTTGTAGATTGCAGAATTAGAAGAAGCAATTGCTGCAGGAAACCGTAACTTGCTACCAATTTTCAATGCAACCAATGATGATTCTGAAGAGCAGTCTGGTGACACAAGGGATGTCAGTGAATCAGGTAACTTTTTAATATTTTCTTTCCACACCTTTCGAGTAGTAAATCATAAAATAACTCCTCCACCTTTATTTATTCATTCATCAATGACCTTTGCATTGCATATAAGGGCTGGAATATCTTTTGAACAATTTGCCTAATTTATCTCAGATGGTCAGCTACCTATTTCTAGCCATCTGCAAGCCTACCTTGTCGATGGCCGGAACTCGATCTGTGACTCCTTACGCCAAGTGTCTCTTGTGTAGTTGTCAATTAATATAATAATATGTCCACAACTATCACACAACGCCATCTAGTCCCAAGCTAAGCAGAGCTTGTGTTATGGGTACTAGACAATTGATCATCATCATCAGCCTTTTAATGTTCCCACTGCAGGGACACAGGCCTCCTCTCTCTAGGAGAGGGAATGGGCCATGATCCACCACGCAGGCCCAGTGCGGATTGGTGGATGTCACATGTCTTCGAATTTTTGGTTCTAGGACATGCCGGTTTCCTCACGATGTTTTCCTTCACCGTTTTGAGAGCAGTGGTGATGAAATAAATTACACAAAGTAATGCCAGGCGCATTACTTTGTGTAATTTAGCTGGGTTTGAACCCGCGACCTACGACTCGTAAGTCGGGGCCGTTACCACTCGGCCACCACTGCTCTAGACTCTCTCTAAATACATACATATGTATGTATTTAGAAATATATAAGTATAATATATATATATATATAGATAAATTACACCCAGACACAGAATAAATGATCGTGCTCATCACACAAACATTTGTCCTGGGTGAGAATCGAACCCACGACCTCCCCCGCATAGCAGTCAGGGTCACTCACTACTAGACTGACAGGCCAGTCAAAAAATAAATAAAACTATAAACTAGAGCTAGACTGCGATCTCGCCTAATGATAAGCGATAATGCAACCATTAACAGTGAGGCCTACTAGTTTTAGAGCCTAGTCACTCTAGCCTTGAAGATACCTAAATTATAA
Organism: Mythimna loreyi; assembly: GCA_029852875.1. Lineage (NCBI taxonomy): Eukaryota > Metazoa > Arthropoda > Insecta > Lepidoptera > Noctuidae > Mythimna > Mythimna loreyi. Next base: position 14,008,971 of record CM056787.1, read on the forward strand.
GGGGACTGGAAGACCGCAGTAGGCAAATTGATTCAGTCCTTCGATGTATGCGGTATAAACGACGAGGTGAAAAGTTTTATTTGCAGGATCTGTGTTCAGTAAGTTGCCTACTACTTTTGCGTGTGTGCCAGGACTTTACAGTCCCCTGTATACCTGTATCAGTGGCGGGGCAAGACCTAAATTTGATGTGGGCGAAATATATTTTGCGAGGCCCCCTGAAGGACGATGGTATGGTATGGTATGGTATGGTATATCGGGCTGTTGTCCGCAACTCCACGACTAAAGCGCGTATTTTGCGTACGGGTGGGATAAATGGGTCATTCGATCCACCCCAGCTCCTCGAGGAAAGCCAACAAGGCCTTGGTATTACTGACCATTTCATTGAGGTTACCTGGGTCTCCGAAGTACTTTGCCCTGTATCCTGCGACGGCTGGGCAGCCCAGGAGCAGATGTGCTGCTGTTTCTTCCTCCGCCATGCATGCTCTGCACAGTGGGCTGTCTGTAACTCCTAGGACAGAGAGATGCTTATTAAAGGTCCCATGGCCCGTCGTAACGGCCGTTACCTTACGTAGCTGTGGCTTGGTCAGTCGTAGGATCCGCTTGGTAAAGCGGCCATCAATGGAGGGAAGTGCCTCCTTGGTCTGCCTGCATTCATTATGGTCTAGCCATAGATGATGATGTAAGTTTCTGGTTCTTTTTCTTACCAGATTGCGTAGATATCCAAAGGGGAGCGGCACAATAGGCTCAGGCCCAATCACATCCGTGCTAGATCCCCTACGGGCAAGTTCATCCGCTGCATCATTGCCTCGGGAACCGCTATGACCTTTAATCCATTGAATGGTTATCTAATTGTGTTTACCCACCTGGTTGAGGCGTTGGTGACACTCGTATATTAGCCCAGAATTCACTGTGTGACTCTGCAGCGCTTGCAGGACAGACATGCTATCCGAAAGTATGCGTATTGAGTGGTCCTTAACTTTCCTGGTTGCAATGGCCAAGGCTGCCAGGGAAATACCCAAGCACTCAGCCTGGAAAACCGTGTTATGAACCCCCAATGGCGTGGCTATATGAATGTTGAGGTCCTCTGAGAAGACTCCCGCACCCGTGCCTTTACCTGTTTTGGATCCATCAGTGAAGATCCTCAGCTCTGCAGGGCACAGCCCCTCACAGCGATGATCCTCGTGCAGTTGGATTTTGTATTTTTTGTCAAATATGAATTGCTTGGGTATCCGATCGTTAACTGCTTTCGTTATAGGGAGCTCATTATTGAGATCCTCTAGCAGAGCGGTGTGTTGTGTTATACTCTTACCCCAGAGGTCTAGTGTTTTAAGACGAACTGCCGCCATCGTCGCCTCCTGTTGTATAAACAGATGGAGAGGTGGAAGTCCTAGCATGGCCTCCAAGGCTGCAGTTGGAGTAGTCCTCATGCAGCCCGTGGCAGCCATGCACGCCTGCCTTTGCATGTGTTGTAGTTTGTTTACGGCTGTGGCCAGTCTGGTGCGGGGCCACCATACCACAGCGCCATAAGTGATCATAGGTCGAATTACTGCGCTGTATAGCCATAGTATGATTTTAGGGGATAGGCCCCATCTCTTACCTATCATTTTCCTGCACTGCCAGAAGGTGATGCAGGCCCTGTTCAGTTTATTCTCTAGGTGAGCGCTCCGCTCCAGTTCAGCTTATTGTCTAGGGTTATCCCAAGGTACTTTACCTCATTTGACAACTGAAGTTCAGTGCTGAATAGTTTAGGTAGAATAAAACGCCCTAATGCTCTTTTACGCGTGAACATTACTAGCTCTGTCTTAGACGGGTTCACGGACAGTTCATATTTCTCGCACCACCGTTCCACGATGCGCAGTGCTTGTTGCATAAGGTTGCAGATAGTGCTAGTTACTTTCCCTGACACAAGGATTGCCAGGTCGTCAGCATACCCTATCGTGTAGTAGCGATTCGCGTTGAGTATGGTGATGAGCTCATTGATGACTAGATTCCACAGTAGCGGCGATAGTACCCCTCCCTGCGGACAGCCTCTGGCTATCAGGACCAACTGTTGGTCTTCTTCAAGGCGAACCACACGTTTACTTAGCATATTGGTAATCCAGTCAGTTCATACCTGATTTACTCCATGCTTGGTTGGAGAGGGCGGCACTTATGCTGGAGAAGTTGGTTTTGTCGAAGGCTCCTTCGATGTCTATAAAAACGCCAAGGCAAATACCTTTCTGGTCTATATCCTCCTCTATCCGGCTTACCACCTGATGAAGAGCCGACTCCGTGGATTTACCCGAGCTGTATGCGTGTTGGTTACCATGTAGTGGTACTGTTTTTAGAGCGCCATCTCTCAGTTCCCTCTCACACAGCCTCTCCATTGTTTTCAAGAGGAAAGAGGTTAGACTTATGGGTCGGTAGGATTTGGCGTTTGTATAATCACTCTTACCTGGTTTCGGAATGAATATGACTTTCACTTCCCTCCATCCTTTGGGAACGTATCTAAAGACCAGGCACGCTCTCAATAAAGGCAACAGAATTGATGCCAGCGGTGTCCCCCCCCCATTGTAATAGTGCTGGAAACACACCGTCCGGACCAGGTGCCTTAAAAGGATGGAAGCTATGGATTGCCCATTGTAGTTTTTCCAGCGTAATAATCCTCTGTGCGTAGAGCCTGTCATCATCTGACGGGGTTTGTGTTACATCTGACCAGTCGGTTACCTGTGTGAAGACGCAGCCTGGGAAGTGAGCCTCAACTAAGACGCGTCTAGCTTCTTCAGGTGACGTGGTTAGTGTGTTGTCTGACTTACGGAGTGTGGAAGGCTCAGGAGTATCCTGTCGAGCCAAAACTTTTCTCACCCTGTTAGCTTGTTGGCAGGATTCAATACCATCACAGAACTTACGCCATCCTGCGGTACGCCTGAACCTGATGCATTTTTTGTAGTTGGATTTAGCCGTATAGTAGGCATCCCAATCAACATCCCTACATGTATTCATAGCCCTATTTAGAGCTTTTCTTACCTTACCTCGCTTGCGTTCCAGATCCGGGCCCCACCAGGGTTGTCTACCCGGTGTGTGGCGCGGTAAAGTTTCTGGGCAGGCAGAATGGTAGCTGCTTATCAGTGAATCTGTAAGTAGGTCCACTCGTGCGTCAATTTGCGTTATATCCGTAACTGTGGTCGGATCATCCAGCGGTGCAAGTTTGGTAGCCAGGCTGCGCGTATACGCTGCCCTATCCGTGTTGCGCGGATTCCGCCGTGGTAGTCTAGGTGTGGTACAGACCTAAATGTCGAAGCGGATCCACCTGTGATCTGAGCAGGAAGCCTCTGTGGAGACATGCCACCCAGTGATCAGTTCAGCCGCTCCCTCTGTTGCCAGAGTAAGGTCAATTATTGTACGACTGCGTCTGGTTACGAAGGTTGGTTCGGAACCTGTATTTAGTAGGGATAGGTTAGTTGTAAACAAGTAGTCGACCAGAGCCTTACCCCTCATGTTGTGCGAGTCCATCCCCCATAGTGGATGGTGTGCGTTCGCGTCAGTTCCCACCACTATCTCGACTCCGCCGTCCTCGCAATGGGTCACCAGGCGGGCGAGGTCATGGGGCGGTGGGTCCTCACCTTCGGGCATGTATGCCGAGGCGAAGACCATTGCCGTCTCTGTAGCGTCTCGCTGCATGTCCAGTCTAACTGCAGAGATGTCTCTGCAACAGAAGTCAGTTAGAAGCTGTGCTTTTAGATTACCTGTGACATAGATGCACTCCCTGGGGTGATCATGGTCTGTAGTAAAAAGGAGCTTACCACCAAGATTGGAGAGTCCTCGTATCTGGCCACCTCTAATCCACGGCTCCTGGATCAAGGCAATGGCCGTGTGTTGTACCTCCAGCCACTTGCGTAGTTGGGCCGTCGCTGTTTGACTGTGGTGGAGGTTAGCCTGCACGACTTTACAGGCAGAAAGGGACGCCATCACTGGCAGAGCCCTCTCCCCCTTCGTCCAGTCGCAGCCACGCAAGCATATCGCCTTCTTCGAACGCATCCCCACCCGGGCCCGAAACCGGGGACAGCATGATGTCATCCGGCTCCGCGCCCGACGCAGGGACGTCGGCCACGCTTGCTGCGGTTTCGGTCGGCTCTGCCTCTACGACAGGACCGGCCGCCGATGCAACTTCGTTGTTCGGTGAGGGGGCAGCTCCCTCTGTCATACCTGGTAAAATCTTACCGGCAGCCTTGTCCCAATTCCGAGGGGTGTCGCCAAATTTGCTATTAGCGCCCTGGAACTTAATGTACACCGATCCCACGCCAATCGCAAGTCGGCGTTCGGCTGCCATCAGGGTCGGAATTATGTCCTCCGGGACGCCCAGGATCAGGAACCAGCAAGTTTCCTGTTTGTCAGCATGCAGGAGTACCCACCTGTTGACACCCGCCCAGCGGTTCTGGTAACTGAGGGCCCGGCCAATGTTCCTAGGCTCCCCGTATACCCCCTGGTCGTCCGGTATGGCGATGCAGCAGCGCACCCGCTTCTGGACATCCGACTGCTTACAGACGACTAGCGAGGGGCTAGTCGGAAGCGACAGCTCGGAGACAAGCTTCTTGAGCCACGTCAGGGTTTGGTCGTTGGCGCACCATACCTTAAGCACTCCGCCTGTGTACAAAGGCTTACCTACAAAGATCGGCCCTGTAGCGTCATCTGACACGGCCCAGGATTCGCTGATGATCTTCTTTTGAATTGCAGCGATAATCTGGTCCGATACAACCTGGCTGATGGCCCCTGTGCGCTCGCAGGTGATCGCGACGCTTAAAGGGGCGTTGGCAGCTTGGGCGTAGCTTTTCGATGCCACACGTTCTGACTGTTCAAGCCGTGGCCGCTTGTACTCACCCCTGGGAGACACGGTCTCGTTGAGAGCGCGTTTGGTCATAACCTGAGCCTCTCCCGTGGATGTTGGAGCTGTGGTTACTGCTGGCGGCGCTGGTTTTCCAGCGACATCGGTTGGCGGTAGGTCAGGAGTTGGTCGGCTAGTGCCAGTCCCCGTCTGCCTTTTACCTGCTGCGAAGTTCAGCATGCCGCTACCTGTGCCGGCCGAGCCTGTGGCAGCAACCTGTTTTTTCTGAAGGGCCTTACTCCTTTCAGCCCTCCTTCGCTCTTGACGACGCTCCTTGCGCGCCGGTCGCTCTCTTTTCTTCTTGCCCTGGCTTGGTGGTTCCTTATGACCTGAAGGGCCTTGGCAAGAGCAAGAGCAATGGGCTTGTGGAGTGGACTTTTTACCCTTGCCCTTGCGTTTAGGTACCACCTGCCAGGCACCCCAGGATCCCTCAACGGCGGTCCCAGCTGTTCCCGAGTTACCGGTGGCAGCGGCCCCGCCAGTGACGGGCCCCGGCCCCGCCGGAGGCGGAGAAGAGTGCCTAGGAGGGCCCACACCGACAGCGGCGTTGGCCGCCTTCGGTGGTGCCACCTTGGAGGAAGAAGGTCCGGTACTGGTCCCTTGCAGCGCCGTAGTCCTTCGTTCGGAGTGGGACTTATGAGTGGTCTTGGCTGCGGTGTTCGCCACAGCCAGACCGGCACCCGCGCTGGAGCCTGCGACGTTGGCCACAGGGTTTCCAGGGGCGAGCGAGGTGCAAGCACCTCGCTTGGGAGCTCCGCCAGTTTTCACCGGCTCCGCTCCAGAGATTGTAGGCCTTAAATGATCCATACTTGATTTTTTCTTAAGATTCATCCCTCTGGCTTCCACCCTCCATGGAGCCCGCACCTGGGAACGTCACACTGCTTAAAAGAGCGCGACGTTAGGATTACCAGAGAGATATAGGTACGCAGGGCTGGTTTACAGTGCGACATCGGGCGCTCGATCGGGCCGGCGTCGGAGGCCGAAAGGCCTGCCCCCAACGAACTGATCAACCCTCACTTACACCGTCAGCATGACCTTCACCCACCGCCTCAGTCGTCCAGGGACTTCCTCAGCGGACCCCACGCACCTCGCCTGTGGCCCTCTGACGGGACACAATGGCCATTTCCCTACCCTTGGCTAGAGAGTAGGGCCACGGTTTCGCTTGAAATCCGGACCAAAGGGGGCGTGTTGCCTTTTAGCTCAACCCCCCAGGACTCCTTCATCCCTGCTTACGGCGCTCGACTGCGCAGGTCCTAGCGCAGGTGACTAGTCTCTCCTACCCGCCATCAGCTGAGTTTAGTGACGGCCGAGCCCGCGACCACTCCGTCACGGGAGGGTCGCGGTGAGGAGGGAAGTAGGATGTGGTCAGGAATGAGGATAGGTGGGATGTGAGGGTGAAAATTGTGTAGGGAGGGTCATGGGTAGGATAATGCAGGTTACGGGGAAAAGGGGGATGGGAACGAGTGAATAACCCCCACTCATAGGTCGCCCGGCGGTTTCAGTTACGTCTATTTCTGATGGAACTAGACCAAGAACGGGGTGGCAACCTCTCCATCTCTGAGGGAGACAACAGGGTAGGCCTGCATCTATACTACCAAGCAAAGCAAAAGCAAAGCATGTCGTTGTGCAACCGCAAATGCATACATACAGACCCTCCCCAATGAAGGACGATGCAAATGGACCGATTTTATCGAGAAAAATTTTTTTTTTGATACTAGAATTGGGAAATCAGTATTGGAATCCCGGCGGCATCTGGAGCGTGAGTGTTGTCACCTTATGCGGTTGGCCTCCTCCTTTGCAAGCATTACTGCTACGCAGAAGGAGGCGTCCGCGTGCCACTCCTACTCGCTCCGGACCATGGCCCGTACCAAGGCCCGGCGCGAGATATCGCCGCCGCCGATCACCTCTACAAGGACACGGCGATGCCAAGTGAACCCCGCCCAAGCGGAGCGTACCTCTACCGTGTGCTCCGCAGTGTCCTCCGGGTGCTCCACATAGTGGCTAAACCCCGACGTGACTTCCTCACGAATCCAGTGCCGATACCTCCCGTACTTACCAGGTACGGTAAGAACCTGTGTCATTCGGAAAGTGAGGACGCCGTGAGGTATTTCCAGCCAGGCCTCAAAGAGGGGGACTTACCGCCATAATTATGGCGTGCCCAGAACTGGATTGCGACAGTTGCTGTCGCCATAACAACATGACATCCCACCAGAACTCAATCCGCCATTCTGCGACATGACGCGACTGTGAAATTTCGCCCTGGGGTTGCATCGCCACGCACAAATCATACATGACTGTGTGCCAGGACTGTTTCCTCCAGTTCCCAAGGAGACTTGCCGCTTCACGGGAAATGGTGCGGTATCCCGGCACCATCCGTATTGCCATGACCCTCTGGTATGAGTTAAGCGGCGCCCTCGTTTGCTTTTGCAGCGACGGCGCCTACACTGGAGCTCCATATATGGCCAAGGATCGAACGATTCTTGCGTAGAGCCTCCGGCAGGTGGCTTCTGGACCTCCAAAGTTCAGCTGAAGCCGCTTGAGAGTAGCCCCAGTCCGATTCAGTTTGGGAGCCAGTCCAGCCAATTCCACCAGTTGTCGAGGACGAGTCCCAGGTATTTCATCGTAGACCCGACGCCAATGTGAACTCCTCCATTGACTGGGAACCCGTTGGCGGCGAGTTCCGAGGACCGTAACAACACATGACTTGTATAAAAAAAATGTATAAAATACGTTTAAAGAAATTAAATAAATATCATAATAATAAATGGTTATTTTTCAATTTCTTTTTATACATAAAAAAAAATTAGTAAAAAAATCATCGAGGCAAATAAAATCGTTATTCTAATTAAACCCGATTACATTTTTAATTTGAAATGTAATTCAATCATTTTTTTTCGCAAAAAAGTTGAAATGACGTTTTTATACTGTTTAATTTTAAAAAAGTAAAAAATTCATAAAAAAAAGAAAAAACCGACAAAAATTCCACTACTGGGGTGTCCAGAATCAGGTACTGGATCTATGGTATTCGTTTGCGTTAACATGTCAATGACACCCTGTATTATTTATTGCCAGATGAGTAATTATATCTACATTTGCGTTTGCGGGCCTTCAAGGCTCGAGGCCCCTTGGACCACGAGGCCGTGGGCGGTCGCTCACGTCGCCCACGCCTTACGCCGCCTCTGACCTGTATACAAAGTCAAAGTCAAAAATTTTTATTTCACATGGGCCTACATGGGCACTTATAAAACGTCAGATGCTAGTGCACGGTTCCAAATTGGTCGTTTCCTATGAAGAAGAACCGGCAAGAAACTCCATGGTTACTCTTTTAAAAAAATTGTTATCTTTACAATATTTCCATATTACAGCACATAAATTATGTAAGGACAGTGCAGACCAGTCAATATTGAACTCCTACCGTTAAATGGGAAGGAAGTCATCTAAAATTTGCGTCTACAATGTTCTTACATTCACATTATTAAAAGAGGCTATATAAAAGCAAGAAAAATAATCACAAGTCTCAGTAAGACAATTACATTATGTGATGGATCTATAAAATGGAATAAGGAATATTGTGAGAATGTATCAAAATAAAAGAATAAAGAGATGTCGTATATAAAAAAAAAATGAAAAAAGATGGAGCAGTTAACAGACAATTATACAGAATATTAATAAGTTACCAGGGGGCCACATGAGCAGAAGCAGTCATTGCCAGACAGTTGTGTCTTCGACATAGTCTCTAACCTTATAATATGCTTTTTTGGTTAGGACACGCTTAATATGAGTTTTGAACTTTCTCTCGGTAAGTTTATAAAAGCGTACGCTATTTACTAAGAATGACTTGCTGGTCTTAGCTAATCTCCATTTAGGTTTAACAATTTCATGTTTATTACGTGTGTTTTTGTTATGGAGATCGCTTCTAATTTTAAAAAGTCCTAAGTTTTTACGAACATATAAAATACATTCTAAAATATAAAGAGAAGGCAGAGTCAGTACATCGATTTCTTTAAACTTATTTCTGAGGGACTCGCGAGGACCCATTTTATAAATAGCTCGGATTGCTCTCTTTTGTAATATAAATATTGAATCTACATCAGCTGCAGATCCCCACAGCAAAATGCCATAAGACATAATACTGTGGAAATAAGCATAATAAACTAACCTAGCTGTATCAACATCTGTTAATTGTCTAATTTTTCTTACTGCATATGCAGCTGAGCTTAGCCTACCTGAGAGTTCTAATATGGGGGACATTCGGTAATGAAAACTTTATACACTTAGTTTTGTTTGCATTTAATAAGAGGTTATTAGCAGCGAACCATTTAGAAAGAACAGCCAGACTTTCATTAACATGCAAGACATCCGCATCTTTTCATCAACGTGGGGGACATTCGGTAATGAAAACTTTATACACTTAGTTTTGTTTGCATTTAATAAGAGGTTATTAGCAGCGAACCATTTAGAAAGAACAGCCAGACTTTCATTAACATGCAAGACATCCGCATCTTTTCTATTTACTTTAAAAATAAGGGAAGTATCATCAGCAAATAGAACTATATCAGCTAAATTTGCCATCATATAAGGAAGGTCATTAATATAAACCAGAAAAAGAAAAGGGCCAAGGATCGAACCCTGAGGCACGCCCATCTTTACAAAAGAGCCCGAGGACGTCGCCCCATTAATAGTTACCTTTTGCTGCCTGTAAGATAAATAGGAGAAAACAAGATCAGCAGCGATCCACGAATTCCGTAATGATGTAATTTACAGATTAGAGTTTTATGGTCAACACAGTCAAATGCTTTTGAGAGGTCACAGAATATGCCAATGGCATCCTGGGATTTCTCCCAGGATTCCAAAATGTGACTGATGAGTTTCACTCCCGCATCCGTCGTCGACCTTCCTTTCGTGAAGCCAAACTGATGACTATGCAAAATCCCATTCACATTAAAATGATACAGCATCTGGTCCAGCATGATTTTTTCGTAGATTTTACTCAATGCTGGAAGCACAGATATAGGTCTATAGTTAGAGGGGTCACTCTTACTACCTGATTTGAAAATTGGTACAACTTTACTATGTTTCGTTAAATCAGGGAATGTACCACTGGCCAAACATTGATTAAATATGCCTGTTAGGACAGGAGCAATTGTATCAATAATATCTCCCAGAACCTTAACTGATATACCCCATAAGTCCTCAGTGTTTTTTATGTTAAGACTTTTAAATGTTTTTATTATTGTATCAACAGAGATACGTTTAAAATCAAAGGTAGGTATATCCTTTGTAAAATGTTCCTTTAAAAAAGATTCAGCTAACAAAGAAGAAGGGAGAGATTTGGTAACTTCTATTGGGATGTTGGTGAAAAAGTTTTCTAATGTTTCAGCCACCGTTGACCTATCTGAGATGATTTTATTATTAATGTTTAGTGACAATTCATTCTGGTCTCTTTGGTTTATCTTTCCAGTTTCTTTGTTTATCGCCTTCCAAACTGCTTTTATTTTATTATTAGAGTTTGCAATTTTTTTGCTTATTAACTTAGATTTAGCTTGGTTGCAGACTCTTTTAAATATTTTCGAATACAATCTAACATGGTTATGGAGGTTACAATCAGACGACAAGGACTTTTCCTGGTAGAGCTGATATAAAGTATCTCTGCTTTTTCTTATTCCAGCCGTAGCCCATTCATTAAATTTTGATTTATCACTGATTTGGACTTTTTTAACTGGACACGCCTTGTTAAATTCTTGGTACTGTAGAAAATAATGTACTATAGTTAACATTTGGGTCTTGCGAATCAAAGTTGGCTGTTGAGAGACTACTAATAACATTATTATTGAAACGATTTAATTTATTTATGGTAAGTGGTCTAAACTTTGCAGTAGAACCTAATTGACACTTTTTTACTATTTCAACCGACGAAAATACCACCTCTGAGGTGTCCAGAATTAAGTACTGGATCTATGGTATTCGTTTGCGTTAACATGTCAATGACACCTTGTATAATAAAATATACACCTTTATTATATACAGGGAATTGTAAAGTCCTGTTAGAACGTGAAAAAGTAACAAATACACACGCACAAACCTTCGCAATTGTAATATAGTGTGAAAGGTTGGCTCAACTCAAGGCCTGCTGCCCTTCAAGTTAGAAAAATGTGGATGTAGCTCTAACTAACTCAGTTCAAGAACTACATAAATAGGAGCTACTATTCTGAAAGTTACAACTGGGTTTATCTTTATCGTCGTGTACATTTAATTTGTTTGTTACAGGCATGGTAATGTACAAGTCTCGGCTGGTGGACGTGGGCGCGCTGGTGAAGGCGGAGGCGCGCAGCGCGGCGGCGCGCGCGCGCCTGGAGGCGGCGCTGGAGAGCACGCGCGCCGCGCTGCGGGCCGCGCGCGCCGCCGCCGCCAGCACGCAGCAGGCCGAGCGCGGCGCGCAGACGCAGGTGTCCGACCTCAGCGCCAGCCTCTCCGCCGCTCGCGCTAGGATCGCTTCGCTTACGGTATGTACTCGCATGACCATAATCATCATCAGCCTTCTTAAGGTTCCCACTGCAGGGACACAGGCCTCCTCTCTATAGGAGAGGGAATAGGCCATAATCCACCATGCGGGCCCAGTGCGGATTGGCGGATGTCACATGTCTTCGAATTTTTGGTTCTAGGACATGCCGGTTTCCTCACGATGTTTTCCTTCACCGTTTTGAGAGCAGACCATCTAGCTAAATAAAACGTTTATTAAATTATAGGATTTTTAGGAAATCGGAAGGTGTATTAGTGGTTAGAGCTGCTCTATCTGCTATTAAAAACAACTCACTGCTAATAAATATACCTTCCAATTTCCTAAATTGGTTTCCTAAAAATCTAAATGTAATAAATTTTAAGTCTACGCATTGAATTACAATTAATAACGTTCGAGTCCAGCACTTAGGCTTTTTTCATAAAAGTGATTTTAATAAAAAGTTTTATATTGACTGTTAATCTGATGACATTGTCAAGATTCCTCTCAAGCATGCAGCAGTTTTAACAATAAACTCGTCGACTTTCAACATTTTTGCGAACGTCTTTATTACGTATGTTGGTTTAATCGATCTTTATAACTTAAAATATAAAGTTAATTGTTAATTTCTCATTACTAATTGTTTTTCCATTTTAACTTTCAGGCTAGCTCAAAAATATTCCATTCAGCTTTGAAGAGCATCCAGTCCAAAGTCGAGGCTGTGGTCAACATCAAATATGAAGATGACGATGTCGTAGAAATTGTCAATGGGTCAGCAACGTAAGATAAATTTGTTTTTACAAACACTTTAGACAGCTTCCTTAAATAATGAAACATTTAACTCATATATGATAACTGATTTACAGAAAAGAAAAAGACTTGAAAAAAGAAACAGCTGAAAAACAAGAAAAGAAAGAAATAAAGGAAACTGCAGCTAACGAGCCAGCACAAAAATCTGAGGATAAAGAGGATGTTGCGGACAAGAAACCAAAACCTGAAGCAGAGATCAAAACACAAGATAATGAAATAAGTATGGCGGAAAATATGGATTTAGATGATAAGGAATAAGATGAATCCCGTGAAAATACAAACATTTTGTACCTTATGTGTGTCTCAATTTTCAACTGTTACTGCTTACAAAACTGTTTCAATATCCCATGGTGAAACTTCATTGTAGTAGTTGAATGTCATGTTTAGGTTACTATCTCCTAGATCATAACTATTATTAATTCAGTGATAAGTGATAAACTTGAAGCATATTCAATTTCAATACCAGGGTCTTAAACTCTTGAACCCCAAGCGAATGCAGAGTTCAAGAGTTTAAGCACACTTATTGTCTTTCTATTGTCTCTAATTACGGTATACAAAAGGTTAAATATGATGGTTAAATACATAATTATGATGAATTAGATTATATTACATTACCTATCGTGTATTCGTCAACTTCTTCCAAAAATGTCTGGAAAGAAACTTAGTACAGTATGGCTGAAGCTCAGACAGTCTGAAGTTAGACTCTGGGTACTTTAGAGCTGGTGTACTCGTACAAAAATAAAAGTATTAAAAAATGCCAATAAACAACTGCTAATGGCATTTATTTTTTTAAACCGCGAACCTAACTTTAGGCTCGCCAAATTGGAATGGCCATACTGTACTATCCAACCTATTTTTTGATCTGCATTTATGATTGTTATAATAATTACATTTGTATGAGGATCAAAGGGTTTTTTGATAACTAAGCAGTCGAGCAGACTTTTTGTATTGTGCTAATATTATTGTAACCTTGGTTCTTAGAACAAATCCACTTGAGTTTTAACTTCAGCATGGGGGCCTAAAATATTAATTGGTCGTATAGTTAGCAGGCGGCAGTGCAGATTAAATATTGATGCTGTAGCGTTTTGTTATGTCAATAGTGATATGAAAATATAAGGCATTAAATAAATTGATCAGTGTTGGTAAAATATTTATCTACATACATTCGATCTAGATCAGAGTTCTATTTTTTTAAGAAGTTTTTTAAGTATTGGTTTTATTTTTTATTTAGCAAATGAAATTGTAACAATATTAAGTACTTATTGTTACGTAAAACTATTATGTAGTCAGCACAATGTTGATGTGTTTACCAAAATTAAGTATCTTGGTAAGTGTGTCATTTCTTATTGTCGTAGTAGATAAAAAGCACTCTAGTGCTTTTATTGGACTAGATTTAAGAATTTCTGTGCATTTAAATGCAAAATACAAGATTCACAAATGACTACAATATGTTTTATTAAACTGTGAGAAGATGCACCCAAAACTATTTTCACCCGCGCCGTTTTATTTCACTTTGTATCGAACTAAGAGAAGACGCACACTAAACTATATTCACCCGCGCTCGGGCAGCTTCTAAAAAGGCCAACGCTGTGTAAAGTGTGAGCTCGCGTGATCTCACACAAAATTGGTCCGTCTGGACTCGATCGCGCGGGGGCCCGTCACGGACAGCCTCCGTATGACGGACGCCCGGCGGCGAAGTCAGTGGCGGAGAAAGTGAACAGCTACAGACTTCTAAATCCACAAATTGTAATTAGTCCATATGGAATTCTACACTGCGCGTAGTTTGACACGCACTTTGCCTTTTTTGCAGTAGTGCTGGGTCAATGTTCTTATCAATTTTGACGATACCCACACTTCATTATATTGATTGCTAATAATAGGAGCGGTAAACAATCCTACTATTATCAGGAACACCCTGATAATGAAAGCGGTTGGTTTACCTAACTACAGCTACACTCGATTATTTTGCCGTAGCGCTAAATAGGTTTATTAGTGTATAATAAAAAATATGGAAGAAAATACTAATAAATCTCTTTATTAATTAATTATTTTACAAAATTGTTTTATACATTCTAACTATAAATAGAATAGATAAATCTTACTTTTATGTTGATGCTATGCCTAAATTATATTGATCAATAATACACTTCATAATATTCTTAATTTAAAAATAAAATTTCAATAAAATGCTATTAACTTAGAGCTAATTTTTCAATAACCAGATTTTGTTTAACTTAGGAATAAAAATGGCCGTTTGACAAATTTTAACATAAATAGTCAAAAACCATATATTCTTACTACAAGAGCTCTTATCAGACTACCTATTGAAAAATCAAGCCTTACAGATTTTTATTACGAGTATAATAATACAGAATTAAAAGATATTTAGAAGAGATACCACAAAAAGATTACGGACATGATTTATGAAATATGTTATCTACAGACTTCATGCTAATTATATAAACCGGGTATATTCCGCTAATCACTACTGTCTTTAACTAAACTTGTATAAACGACGATGGGATAAAACTCCTCTCAGGGAGTTTTTTTCTTGCCTGTTTTGCTTGTGCATACGGCAAACAGAACACAATATTTTATTCAGCTATTATTATACAGGTTTATTTGTAAAACACCGGCACCCTCTTAGGACTGCGGTACTAACATTATAAAAAAACACCTTTTGTTCTATGACTTTTAAAAATTGACATATTTTTGTTCATACAAAAAACGTTTTTTTAATGTTTTTTGATTTAACATTCTAAATAGTTGCTAAGTCTGCATAGCAAGCAATAGTATAATAACTGAGGGGTGCGAGAATCGGGCGTTGGGGGTACTTTGATGCTTTTGCGTAATTGCGTCACATTATACAGACGTAGGTGGTTGGCATAGCAAAACACTGAGTTGAAATATGTTAGAACAACGAAATCTTGAAGGTTTGTTTTTGGAAAAATAATTATCTACACTAATATAATAAAGAGGTAGTTTGTTTTTTTGTTTGTAGGAGGTAATCTCTGGAACCATTAGTCCGATTGGAAAATTTTTAGCAACAATAGAAAGCTGCTTTATTCCTGAGTGACATAGGCTATATTTTATGTACGCGGGCGAAGCCGCTAACAAAAGCTAGTGTTTTATAAAATGTCATAGACCAAAAGTTTTTGCTAATGATGTTAATAATAATGTCCTGCAAAGTTGTTAGTGTTTTACAAAAAACCCTGTGTATAGCAGTTAATTTGTCGTGTGAACATACGTATAAGCTTACGTTGTCTAATGATAATAGAATGTATACAGGTACAGTTGCTACGATGTAGCGGTATTACACGCAAGGCTCCACATAGTTTCCTGGGAAGAGCCCCGTGACGCCGTCCATGACGCCTTCCCACCAGCCGTCATCGTTCTTCTTCAGCACATAGATCACGGCACTCTCTTGGAATGATAACTCGTCCTCTTTGTCCGCGTAGTAATCGTATATCGCGACAACTGTAACAATATTACACAATTTAATTACTCTGGACCCCGAAACATGCTGCCAAAGTGGGTTGTCCTGAAATCGAAGATGAAGTTGCCAACAAAGTTATGATGTACTGTGTTAGGGACACGAAAAAAATCTGGAAATGTATCTTGTCTCAGATTATGCAGTTGAAGTGATGAAGTCGCCAAACAAAATATGATTTGTTGTGAGAGAAAAGAGACTTTCGTATCCCTAGGGATTCGAAAGTCTCTTTTCTAAACATAGCTCCACACTAGAAATTAGGAATTCTTGTATCGTGAGTGCATTAACAAACAAAATATAAATTCGATATACAAGACACAGACTGCAATATAAAAATATTGTTGCCGTGTGGGAATCGAACCCGCTAGACGCAGTGTAACAGCCAATTGTTGAACTAGTGCGCTAACTGTACTCAACTCAACTCTGCAACTCGTTTTAAGACTTGGTCTGAAATTGTTAGGTATGAAGAACATTATTTTTACCTTTCTCAATATAGTTCTTGGGCACCCATCCAGGTAAATCTTCCTCGTCTGGCACTATAGCAGGAACGGCGTTTGTGTATGGAGTACCCATACTGTTCATCTTGTTCTAAAATTACGGACAAAAAATTAATGAGTTATTTGGGATGTTGTACAATAGTTGACATAAACTTGTATAATAATTATCATAAGCCTTTTTAATGTTTCCACTGTTTATCTTCCAACACAGATACTTTCTAGAAAATGGATTAGCGGAGGTCTGACAAATTTCATTTGTAATGTACCAGGTGTGCACCAAGCTGAAGTTAAGTAGTAAGGCCGACTGTCCACGAACGAGTAGGGTATTCATCACTTTTTTGTATGGTGGGCAAAATCATCCAATGACGAAGCCTTACGTACTGGGGGCAAGCCTTCAGAAATAGACCCTGGGCCCCAGTAGGCTTCAACCCTTTTGAGTCCCTACGACCATAATACGCTTGATGAACCTGTGTGAAGCATACATACAAAACTACTTTGAAACTCTGTCGCCGAATTGGCAGCATAGTGATGCATTTATGAAGTTACGTGTCCGTGGACATTAGGCCATAATTTTGTGTAAACTTCACACAGGCGTACATCAAAAGTATAATAAGGAAAGGTTCGACTTCGCGTCCGTGGTCAGTGGGTCCAAAGATACGTATTTATATGTACAGCTGGTTAATCCAACAAGTTTTTGCCTGTCAAGTAAAACTCAAAATCATACATTCATATGGTGAGGTCTGCCGAAGTTGTCGTGCGCCAGCTCATCATCCATCGGTGGCGGCGGCAGCGGGGGCGACACAGAACCTCCGCGGATGGAACCTCCGCCGGCCGAAGACGACGACGCACGCTGCAATTGTTGCACATGCTAGTAATGTGGTTAAGTTGGTAGTATACTCCGGTTACTATAGGTCGAGTTTTGACAGTTACGAGATATTCTTATTTTCTTTTCGTAATATGATGAAAAAGGGATGTTAAAAAATTTTAGTTCATATATGTCTAGTCTAGTGCCATCCTTGATTTTTATAAGAATGATATATTTTCTTTATCTCTAGCACCGAACAATGATGATTAAAGCTATTGACCAAACGACTCGCAATGTGCAACCGAAACTATACTGACGTGATACCTATATCAATACCTAATACATTGTTATTCCTAACCATATTTCGATACAGTTATGTATGTTTAATTATATTGTTATAATTTTCATATTGTTTCGTTCGATTAGGCTACTTTTTGGCCAAAACCGAAATTCAAGCCGAAACCGAAATCAAATCTTCGGTCGGTCTCTAATTATTATTAGTAAAATATGATAGTACTAATCGTCCTGCTAAGCTCGGTGTCTTTTCCACAGCGATATGACATTGACACATCACATAAGATCTCAACAAAAATTACGATTATAACTTTCTGTCAAAGCTTTTCCTAAATAACCGAAGTATATTTTTGTACAGCGAAACAGAAGGGCGGCTATACCTACTCGGAAATAGCCGGTTAGAACTAGGAGAACATGGCGATAGACCAACACGATTGGAATAGGTTGAAAGATTGCAGCAATAGGTGTGTTAGGTTGACTTGATCACATGACAACAGAAAATTAGGTCAACCACTGATACAACAACAACTTGGTTATGCATTTTACGACACAAACAGCACCTTGTTCTAACCAGCTTTCTGATTAATTTAAATGGAAAGTACTTACATACGTTTCACTTATCAAACGATTCTCACACTTATGGACTTTATATTAGGAGCCATTCATTTATTACGTAGCTGGAGGACAATTTTTATTTGTTTTTGACATGTTCTGTTCAATATTTTATTACGCAAAAATGTTAAGGAAAAAATGAATGAATAAGCGTTTTGATGTTGTTGATGTTTCTATTTAAACGTACCTAGCCAAAAAAAATAGGAACGGTTATACAGTTTACGCAAACAAGTAACGTCTGGTTCACAGAGAGAGAGGGTAAGCACAGTGACATTACAATGGAAAACAGTTTTACATCGAGTGAAATTACGCAAAATAAGATTTGATAATTCAAATCTTAATTTGCGTAATTTTGTGATTTTACGTAAGTATCAAGACTCTCTCTCCCATACACTAGTGAGAAAATATTAGCCATGTTCAAGCCCCCTCACCCCCTAAATCGTCTTACGTAGTAAATGAATGGCCCTCTAAGGCTTGTTCTCAGAAAATATTTCATTAAAAGATATATGAGGCGTAAAACTGTCTAGAAAGGAACGTTAGGTATACGTATAGCTGCCCTTCGTGTTCCGGCCGTAAAAGTTTTTGATAAAAGGGATCACTACAATGATTCATTGGGGGATTTAAACTCACGACTTCCCAATCGCTGATGTTGGGCTATTCAATCTAGTCAAAAGAAATATCGGTAAATTAACCAACATTTGAATTCATTTCTTTGTACTTGCTTCACATGTTATAGAACTGTGATCACCATCAACAACTAATAGGTGCCACCTCCACGTTTATACAATTTATATGGTCCATCCACACATGCCGCCGGCTTATGTCACTGGCTTTCAAACCGCCTTTAAAATCTAGCGAAGAAAAGATGCACGTGCTGCCGGTATGCCGCCGGCACGTGTATCTTTTCTTCGACGACGTGCAGCCGGGCATGTGTAGATGCACCTTAAAGAACTTTGTGGCAGGATGATAATATTCCTATGACACAAGCAACCGTGAAGGTGGAGCCATATTTGTATCATATTCTTATTTATATACAATGTGATGCAGGTACAAAAGCTGTGATAAATAACAGATTTAGTAATACAGTGTCTTATACACAATACAAACCTGTCCAGGCAGGCTCATGGAATGTTGGCTGTGTTCACCATCAGAACCAATTAAAGGAGATGGTGGTGCTGAAATACGAAAAAGAAAAAGACTAAGAAATTAATTATAGTATTACATTGTGTTTAGGCTAACAAACTGAGACAAATGACGCACGGGATGAAACCGTTTAAGCCGAAGGTTTTTTTTTAATATGTCTGTCTGATGAACTGTGTTCAAAAGTTCATCTTTTAGAATGAAGTTGATCAAAAGGGCTCAAAGTTGCTGTGATTACCGAAAAAATGTAACTAGACCAGATACTCAAAACTCTTCTTAAAAAGTGTTTGACTGAAAATTAATATAAGCGTCACAAATACTAACGTGGCATACTGGAATGCAGGTCTTGCTGGGAATAGTTGGAAGTGGCTTGGTGCTGGTTAGGATGCACCATTCCCACCTAGAATTAAACAGAACAAAAATAAACATGTTGTGCCTGTAATAAACCTCATCAATGCTGATTCTTAAGAGTATTTTTAATAATGTGAGAATTCCATATTTTTTGCGGGATTGCCTCACATGCAGAAAACTTCACACTGTTGTGCAGAGACACTGCATTTCGCTGCACTGCAGATCACGCCCCGCGGCCAACTTGCGTATATTATACATGGCCATCACGCGGGCCCAGTGCGGATTGGTGGATGTAAAAAATATTTATCATATATTAATTCTTAATTAAAAGATTTGATATTGTAAAATGCAAAAACTTACGATAATTTTTATTTTGAGTGTCCCCTTTAAACTTAACGCCTGGTGAGGGGTGCAAGAGGGTCTACTTATGCTTTTAGTAAACAAAAATATTTAAAAAAACCTTAAGTTTAAGAATGTAGCAAATCTGAGACTTCTAAAATTATCCAGCCGAAACCTATGCCAATATATAATTACCTGGGGTTGTGCTACTGGCAAGGTGGAGTACCCTGGAGGGCGACGTGGGTAATTTGGTGCATAGTGCGAGGGCACTTGCGGAGGCGCCACAGCTGGAGGTGTACGGTACTCGCGGGAAGATTTACCTGCAAAATGGATAAGGCATATTTTACTGTGTCTTAGTTAAAGTTCGATATGTACTTTCTTCACGGAATGACCGGTTCCTTCTAGGTTTAACTTAACCTAGAATGAACCAGTCATTTATTATATGTCTATTGTCTCGGGTATTCTAAACATTAAACAATTTCTATGCACTGGAAGAATAAACAATCAGAAACTTTTTCAGGTGTTATCCATCCTGATAATTAGGCAGACAACATGCAATTTTATATTAAACTAGCTTTTGCCCGCGTCTTCGCTCCCGGCAACAAATTATTCTACTCTACTCCACTCTACCCTACTTTACCCAACTACACCCTACTTTTTTTTTTTTCATAAGAACCTTCTCCTGACAGTAACAAACACAACAAAAAAAGAATTACTGAAATCGGTTCAGCCATTCTCGAGTTTTGCGCTTACTAACACATTTTGCGATTCATTTTTATATATAAGATTTATTTAGTCATAATTTACACTTTATAGATACTACTCTGCCTCAATAAAGTGCCTTGAGTGTTAACAGTAATTTTGAAAGCACTATAATACTCAGAGTGTAGACAGGCTCACCAAGCGTTCCTCGCCCTAATGTTCCTGTGTTAGCAGCAGCGGCGGCTCGCACAGCTGCTGGTGGTGTCGGAGGCTTGGTTGTCGGTGCAGGCAGTGTTGCCGCACTTGGAGCAGATCCTGACCGGCGACCTCTAGGAGTACCACTTGTAGCACCATTCCAGCGAGCACCATGTCCAATGTCATCCAGAGCTGATAAGAAGGACGTATATTAGTCTTGAGAAAACATACTATGGGTAAATACTAATTGGGTACCTACAGTCAACTAAAACAAGTTGGGAAAAATTGAGGTAATCATAAAGGACACACCTGTATACATACCTGTATAATCAATACTCTTCCTCACATATTTGATAGGTTTCTCTGGGTTGGCAGGAGCAATGATTTTGTACTGTCTGTTAGTAACTTTGTTGGCAGTCAGCACTCCAATCTCTCGCCTTGCAACCTTCTCCTTGTGAATAGCGACCGTTTGCGCAATATGGTTCATTTGCCCTTCCATTTCAGCCAACTGCATGGTTTGTAACTCCAATAGTTGCAGGAAGTTATATGCCAAAGTATTTATTTGATACGCTACACTGGCTAGTGATTGCGTTGTGTAGTTCTTGGTGCTCTCTAGTGCGAGCCTCTTGTTTTCAGATTGGAAGTAGTTAGCTTCGCAGTAATCAGCGACACGCTCGAGGTTCGTGTGGCTGTCTGTTAGATGGCTGCGCCCCTCGGGAATCTCGGTTTGGAGTAACGCTGCTAGCTCGGCCATTTTGATGGCGCTAAAATCATTCACTAGATTTTTTACACTTAATCGGAAATAATACACATAAAATATCACTTGATTAAAGCAATTACAGGATACAATAATACACAGTTGCGAGTTTGCGACCCACAGGAAGTTAGAAGAGGGGACCGATCTTTCTACCTTTTTAGTAACCCTGGGCTGTAAATTCCACGTAAACGCTGATCTATATTAGCACATGATCAATCATAACACAAAAGTAATTTGTAATTGTACGAGATACAATTATAAATTACAGAAAAACACAAAATAATCCGAGTCTTGGGTGGGACGTTGCAATGACTAGTGAAGCAGAGTTGCCAATGCCAATTATATTTAATTATGCCACAGAATGTATAGCCCTTCTAAGTAAACTTGTAGAATTTTTAACATTGTAAAACCTCGATTATTTAGACATGATAATGTCTATGTAGTAATAAAAATACTTATAACTTTTTTTATTATTATTGATAGAATCGCATTCGGGTAAGCGATGATGCGGTTGATGATAAAGTAATTTCTTGGCTACACTGGCAGCGCGGTGCGGTCCGGGCATCAGGCACGGGTGCAGGAACGCGCGCATATTTGCCTGTATACATTGGCTCAGGGATCGCGGCGATGCAGAGAGCGGCGCGGATGATAATCCGTCCGTTTGTCCAGTCCTACATTTTTGTAGTCCATAAAAAGGTGTACAACAATACAGTACCTACATTATTTTCATCGAAGTACTCGTAAGGTTCGGCTTCAGCTAGTATTTGCAATGTAACCGCAAAAAAATGTGTTTATTTCCTTTACATCAGAAACCTCTAAAATCATCAGCGTTTTTTTTACTATTACATGAGCAGTCCGCGCCGCTTACCACACCCGCGTGCTTACTATGCACACTCAAATGAAATTCTTCTGTTTGAAAACGCCGCCACGCATCCGGTATTCGGCCACTCTGGAAGAGTCCAGAGCTGCCGTGCTGACACTAAAACGCAGTAACAGGCTTTTTTAGGTATTTGAGTTAAATATTGATTCTGAACCGGCATTTTATAAGGAACATATTCGTCTTACCTAGGTTTTGATTCGATGATTTACTGGGCAGAAAAACGAAATTTACTAATGCAGTAACACAAAATTATATGCCAAAATTCATTGTTATACTTACTAAAATGCAGTTAAAGCTGTTACGGCTAAATCGGCCTATCACTTTACCAACTTAAACGCAGTAAATGTCTCTATTACCTCATAAAATCTGTAATCCACAACTAAAGAAATATTATGCAATATAAATTAAAACGCAGTAAGCCCTTTTTGTACCGAAAATAGTAATACTGCATTGATGACGACTGATTAAAAATCAAACTAAATTGCAGTAAGTTGAGTATTTACTGCACTATAGTCTGTATCGTTCTAAAGTTGAAAACTAACTATTTTTTTATTAAATGGCAGTATAAGTCACATTTACTGCATTATAATTAGTAACTCGAACAAAGCTACTAAATTTTACTGGTGTCACGATTAGACTATACTGCGTTCTAGTCAGATATTGTCTCTCAATCAGTCACAGACAGCTGATCGTGCTTGTCCATAGTCACATAGAAATCAGGGACCACTGTACTAACAGATTAGTCAATTCTTTGGGCTATGTCGGTAATCTTGATTGTCTTGTGGATAATCTTCATTTCACTACCAAGATGACGGAAGAAAATTTCCATTGTGTTAGGTGTCTTTAAACCTTCTGATGAAGCCTTACTGGTCATAGACTTTCCTCTTCAGACTTTGTGGCATATTTAACAAGAAATTATGGCACAGCTTCCCAGCCCAGTCGAGCTGGATCCGATGATTGAGTTCATTTCAAAGCTAGGCCTTCTGCTCAAATGGACCGTCTGTTCCAGCTAAAATTAATCGTCCAAGACTTTAAAATAAAAATAATTACCTACAAACTATTCATTCGAGATGGCTGTCGTTGATAGTTACAATATAACATCACGACAAAGCTTTGCAAACAAACGTAAGTTTGCCATCCAAGTTAACCATGGGCTTTACCAGTTATAGTAGCAGTTATAAAATAGTTCAGTTTAGGTCGTAAAACGGATCGTGGTAGGGCCTAAGGTCTGACTTAAGATGGGTAAGCAACGGGAGGAAACATACACATCAAAGTGAACGGCTAGTATTTTATCTTTTGTTGGAAAAAAATATGACGTAATAATACCTACCTATTTTCCACATTAGAATATCACTTTAAAAGTATTTTTAAAAGTCCCTAAATTAAATAAAGAATTAAAAAAAAAGTATCATCGCATCCAAACATTAGTAATAATACTTTATATAGTATTTTCTGAAGTTAGAATAGGTACATCAATATATTCCAAGTAAATAGTTTTAATACTGTTCATCAACTCATAGCTTGTACAGATCAACTTTAGAAACGAATTAGTTTTATTCAGCTTTATTGACTGGCATCAACACAATGAAAAAACTTAACAATAATAAGTCCAGCGGAAGGTGAAAACGCTGTGAAGTCTGTGAAGGCTATCCGCCATAATTATGGTCTGGAAAGACTTCACAGCGTCTTCACCTTCTGTGTGACCTAGATCTTCACCGGAAATGGTAAATTCAGGAGATAACTGCACCCGATCCGTGCAAAAAAGTCCGAGTATCACCATTGTATGGACCGCCCGGAGAACACGGTGGAGCATACAGTGGAGATGTGCCCCGCGTAGGAGTTGGTACTCCACGAGTAAGGTGGTCCCGAGTGGAAGATTTGCGGCAACGGCTTCTTACGCTGGGTCCTAGTCCGGAGTGAGGCGGCGGCTTCCACGTTCAGAACAGTAATGCTTACAAATCAGGCGGCTGCCAGCGTGTTAATATTACTGACACTGATGTTAGGACACGACAACATTTATTACCGAGACACAGGTAGTATTGAAGATTCACACGTTTCGGTAACAGACAGAAGAGACTTTTAATCTTAAACAATACAATAGCCAATACCATACCACAGCAGATATAGAAGTAATCTTCAATAAAGGATAAAGTAAGACAAAGAAAACCTGCAAATATTGTACAAAAATCAGCAAAAAAGGTAATAAACCAGGCAAGTGCGAGTCGGACTCGCTTACACGACGGTGTTGCACCATTATTTATACAAGATTAAACATTACATGTATGCGGAAAAATCACGTTTTTTGTATGGGATCCCTTCTTAAATGTTTTTAAGTTAATTAAATTACAGGTTTTTAAAGTAAATATACAGTTATATGTGCTGTAAGCCTTTCAAGCTATGTGGTCTTCGTATTGCCGTAATTAATATCAAGAAAAATGGTAAAATCACGTTTGTTGCATGAGAACACCCACTTAAATATTTATTTTGTTCTGTTTTTAGCATTTTTTTTTAAGTTTAAATTAGCAGAAATGGTAAAAAAAAGTTTCTACAGAACAAAATACAAACAAAAATGTCTTGTTTTCTTTATAAATGCCTACACAATCTAATTATTTTCAAAATTTGTCACATACTGCATGTACAATTAGTTAAACGTGCTTATTAAAATGCAGTAAAAATACTTATACTGCAAATTATTCTGTGAAATCGGTTAATACGACTATTAACTGATGAGTTTTTGCAGTATCAAGTATGTTTTACTGCATTTAAATCTGTATATCTATACTTTTTCGCATGCAGTAATAGACATGATTTTCGAAAAATCCATTTAATTTTGAATTGAATGGACTAAATAAAACGCTTTTTTTCAAAATTCATTCTTTGTAATTGCCTTAATCCTCTAGGGAAAAAAAAATCTACCATAAAACATTATTACTATAAAATATACGACGTCAAAGTGTTTTTTGCGTTTTTCTCGAAACTGCTTTTTTGCTCTTACTGCGTTTTAGGGTATGCAGGGCAGAGAGTGGCCGAATACTAAGAACCTTAGATATTAAAACCTAGACGTTTTTAAGATTTATGTTTTCAACGTTGTTTTCAGGTTGATGAAAAACTATTATCTTGTCTTGACAAGTTTTTCATCAACCTTAGAATGTTCCCATTGCTGGGACTTAGGCCTCCTCTTTAGGGAGGGTACTTGATGACGCTACGTAGCTAATTGTATTATTGCAATCGATTGTCCATGAATCCTGCAACTCGATCAAAATTAATTACTTTGCATATTATTTTTAAAAAGAAAACAATACCCCACACTAGGAATTACTCATACACCATATTCAGTCGGATTAACTATGATTTTAGGTGGTCATTCAAATATTTGTTTTGTACGGGAATCGAACCCGTGGCATGTAGCGTAGCTTGTATACAAATATATAATGTGAATACAATACCTACTGAGAGATCATTTACTGACTACGTGATGCGAAATTTTAGCTTTCAGCAGTTACAGTTCGGCGACTTAATGCATCTAGGTATTTCTATTTATTTACCTTACACTTCAACACTATGTTCAGATGCAATCTCTTATATACCACATCATCATTACATAGTATAAATCAAAGTTGGTTAACCCTATGTATGCTTAGATCTTTAAAAGTACGCAACGGATTTTGATGCGGTTTTTTTTAATAGGTAGAGTGATTCAAGAGGTTGGTTTATGTGCATTATATAGGTATTCAATATCAGAACCCGTGTGAAGCTGGGGTAGGTCGCTAGTGTATTATAATACTATCTAGTTCCCGGGACTTCATCTGCTTTAGACTGTAAACAAATCCCTACCATTCTATTATTTACTGTCTATTATATAAAAAAATAAATTATATAAATAATAATAAGCAATATCCCATAAACAAGAGTTATCTATCAGTGAAAGTCCTGTCAAAATCTGTCGAACCCTTTTGAAGATTGGCTGCAACAGACGGACTTACTAAAAAAATGTATTGTTGCTACGAGATTGAATAAAATTTTAAATGTACTTATTTAGTTAAAAAAAAATATTTTGATATCACAAAAAGAAACTTCAATTTTATTTAGATATTTAGTTTTGCACTTGTAATTCCATGACCCCTGCTGACCCCAACCCAAGGTGTAGGTACCTAGTAGGTAGGTATGAAATTTCAAAAATAATGTAATACTTAATTATATTTAGAAGTTTATTTACTTTATTTGGGTAAATATTTCAAGTATTTGAAAGTTACATATCAAAAACACCAATTTGATATCTTCTTTAAAATTTTATTTAAATGTTGCTATTTTATATACTTACGTATGTATTAAGCTTGTTGAAAATACTAAAACTTTAACAAATCCTCCAATTTCATTATAGGTAGCAGAAATTGTCTCACAAATCAAATTTTATGTTCAGTTCTGGTTTTATGTAGGTTCTATTTAATACATGATTTAATATACTTCATTATCCACAAGCTCTAAACTGTTAACTACATTAAAATACACACATTTTACGTCTAATTTGACTAAAATAATGCATAATACATAATTTACCTTGTGAGTTAATATTAATGTAATCTGTTTTTATACAATAACAAATCTGTCATGATAGTTTTATTTTAAATAAAAAACAATAGTAAGTGTAACTTAATTTAAGTAACTACAATAATTAGACAAATTTATAAGAAAACATGTTATGAAAGATGAAATTTATCTATTGATAAAACATTTCTGAATGAATAAAAAAAAGATATTTCAAAATTATAAACTAACTGTACAAAAACATAAAGATTTACATGAAATCTGATAGTACTGAGTATACAATTTCATGCAGTCAATAATACATCCCAGTTTATTTCATTGTTATAAACTTCTTGTTCAAGCCACAACTCATAGTTATCTTTAAACTCTTCATCAAGTTCAATATTTGCTTCCAATACACTATTTATATCTGTCTCAAGGGGTGTCAAATCAATTTCTTGATCTCCACCAGTGCCATATCTTCTATTATTGAATCGATCAACGCTTACTCTCAGGGCACATTCTTCATCTTGAAAATCCCATGGCCTCGCATCAACATCATTGCCAAATGCCCAGTCATCATTCAACCTGTGCCGCACTTTAGAATATATTGCACTGATGGTTTTCATATTTGTTTTCCTCCACTGTCTACCTAAGTACTTTGTTTGCATTTTTAGAAGTTTCAACACATAAAACTGCATTAAAGCATGTCTAACTTTTAATGTGCGTTTCAGGATAGGAGCACTTTTGAAAACAACAAGCATCATGATTCTTGCATTTTTCCATTTGGTTAACTTATTTAAAATCCTCAATAGATTGATGCATGAGAATACATTTCTCCAAGAGTAGGGAACAGTCGAGTCTCCAATATCCAAACATTCCTTTGTCAGTTCTGGTTGTTCTCCAATTACACAAGCAGGAAAGTCAAATATTGGAATACTGTTTTTGGCTCCAACATAAGACAAAATGTTTTGATTAAAGAATTTTAGTACTAAAGGCATGCAATTAGCATACACAAGATGTTGTGACATGAACTCAAATTGGTATACATGATTTAATTTTAAATGTTTTAAAAGGAGTAACAATATTGCAGTGACTGCTTTTACTATGATTTCTTTATGTCTGTTCACATCAATACCAAGTTTGAGAGACTGAAGAACAGTCATGGGCATCTCTTCTGGCAGTAAGTCTGCCATTATGTTGATAGAATAAGTTTTAGCAGTTGATGTAGGTGCTGCTGCCAAAAGAATTTTTAACAGTGCAATCATGTACTGTGGCAAATTTGGCAACATTGCTTTGTATAAAACTTCTGCTTCTGTTTCTTCAACTTCTTTTTCACCTTTTGTTAGGGGGCTTCGAGCAATTTCCAATTCTCTCTCAGCCTGTAACTCTGAAAGGCTGGTGTAAACATGTTTCTTCAGTATGTCTATCCCTTCATGTATAGGTTGTGGTAGTCCTGCTGTAGTTTGCCGATCTCCTGGAAGGGAATACCCAACAAACTTGATCCTGACATTGTCAAGAAACATGTCAATATCTTTCTGGCGCACTTTAGACTGCCATGGAAGACTTCTTGGAAGAGGAGGCGGTGGGGGTGGACTGTCAAACTGTTTGAAGTACATGTAATAAGGGCAATCAGGGTTGTTTTCAGATTGTGATACATCACTGGGTATAGACTGAAATTCCATTGAGTAGTCTTCGGAACCATTTCCAGTTTCTTCTTTGTGATTAAATATTTGATCATCAGTTTCATAAAGTGAGGGTTGCTTCATGAAAAGGTGCCTGCGGATTTTTACTTCCCGTTCATTTTCTTTAAGTAGTTTCCTTTGCCCAGGGTTTTGGTTCTCTAACATATCTGCTGCACTGGGAGGAGGTGAACTTGCTCTCATACCTTTGATTATCTCAATTGTGTCTTCTGATAAAGCTGGTAATTCATATTTCTCCCTGAGCCTAGCTTTTCTTTCTTTCAACTCTTTTGAACCTCCTAGATAAACAAGCAACACTTTCCACAGAAGTAGTAGGACTTTTTTCATAGGAAAGTGAGGAGTTGTTCCTGCACAGAGATGTGTCACCATGCTTAAAAGTTTAACTGGAAGTAGTTCTTCTCCAAAAGGTGCCCCCAATTCTTCTTTAAAGTTTTTAACTAAATGTTTATACTCAGATTCAGGGTTGTCTTTTTCAGTTCTCATATATTCTGTAATAAGATACAGAACAGACAAGATAACTCTTAAGTTAGTAGAGTCCGCAAGAGATTCTGCAAGCTTCCTCGAAGCTATTGCAGAACTGCTCCGAACAATCTCGAGATTCAATAATTCAACGAAAGCTGAAAACGTTCCCATGTCGTACAGCATCATTACATTGACGCGGGCCCAATGTGCCTGTTCAGCATCCGATTGCATCTCCGCCCAGCAGCCCTGAGCTAAATACAGTATACAGCGAGTTGCACGCATACGAATTTCACTCACGGCAACATCCAAATGCTCCAATAATTTCATTACCACAGTTCGCTGCTGTTTATTTGTCAATCTTTGCCAACTTGGTGGAAAGTTGAATTCTTCCATTATGTCTTCGAATGCCTTGACGTTGAGCTGATACTCTGGATGTTCCGTGTAGCTGTATAACTCAGCTATTTCGTTTTGTTGAGTATCACAATCATCGTAAATAAAGTCGAGCTCGGGGCTCTCCATGTCGTTAACACAATCCCCTTCTTCCATGGGGCGGCGAACATCAGGTATTTTCGCTCCACCTCGCCGACCGTTGCCGTTGGTTCCCATTTTTTAATAGTTTATGAAATATCTTAAATTCATAATATGATTTCACATTTCAGAATCAGAATAAAAACCGATTTAATAGGATTTTTTGTAAAAAAGAAATTCTAAGTTTTCACGTCTTTATATGGCACCACAGACAATCTAATTAAAATCAAAGACAAAATTTAGACAGCTCTCTTTTTTTTTGGCCGGGCTAGCACAGATTATAAAGACCTACGGAGGCTATGGCTTCCACAATGTTTTTATTGTAACACAGGTAGTGTTTTAACATTAATTTATACTAATATGGGCTTATGTTGAAATAATTAATTAAATTTTGGGTTTTTTTGCTCGTCTAGAAAAGATATGTTATTTAAGTTATGACTGAAGGTGCAGGTCGCGAGTTGTAAAGTTGCCTTATGTTTATCGTGAGAAAACAATATAAAATTACAGTTTACATAAAAACCAAACGGAAATAAATTCACAGAACTACAACTATTAATTGAACCACCAATTGGAAGAAGGGAATAAACGCCACTTTTTGACATATTCACCTTTATACACTTTTATATTCGTTAGACGTAGGGCTAAGTTGTGAGTTCGAAAAAAGAAACAAAGTCCAAAAGTCCATTCATTTCGTATAGATTCTTGCGGCTAAAAAAATTGTTAGTTGGAAGAAGGAAACAAATCCTTCCTTTATTCCCTTCTTCCAACTATTAACTTTACGAGTATAGAAATAATATTTCTTTTTGGCTGTTTTTTTATTCGATAAACAAAATCGCATCACATAGTGGTGGGGGGCGTTATACTAGCGATCTAATAGCCGCCATTTTAGTTGTATTTGAGGCTGCATTCGTTTGGTTTCGCGTCGAGGAGATTCTTAACCTATAAAAATTATTTCACCATTAAAGTTTAAATATGACGTAACGAAATACTTGATTTTAAAAACTCATGGCAGCAGTGTTTTAAGAAAACCTGTAAGTCATTAGACAAGGCCACGACATTCAAGATTTCGCAATATAGAAGCTTTGAGTATAGTTCAAGTCATAAAGGTTACTTGACATGTTCCGAATTTATTGATGGTTTCGTCAAAGCTACATTTTTGCTCCAAAAACCTTCTACAATCCCGAAAATACCTGAAACTCTGGCATATGTTACTAAAATACCTATAAATGAGAAAAAAATGAATGACATAAAAAAAATAATCCAATATATTCCTGACGAATTCAAAGATTTCTACAATTTAATTCTGACCTGGCCAACTACAAGATCCGAAAGTGAAGAAATAGATGAATAACAGAGTGTCCTTACCTGTTTGTAATAAATAAATAGTTTTTGTCATTATATTGTCTATTATTTCAAATTATTTTGTACCTGTTATATGATAAATTGGAAGAAGGGAATAAATCCACCACATTTCGATGAACACACATAGATAAATATTATACATTTAAGGCAAATCTGTTGGTGAATAAATCAGGATTTATATTTTCTTAATAATCATTGATGTCCCATAAGCTTAAAAATTGAAAGTTAAAAGTTATGAAGTTTTTTTTTATTATCTCCGTTCTTATTTTTTGGATTTATTCCCTTCTTCCAATTGGCGGTTCAATTATAAGAACCCCTCACTGCATTCGGGATTATTTCGTAACTTTAATTTCGTGCGGAAATTTTATTAAATTTTAACGAAAAAAAAAATTAAAAAACATTGATATTTGCACCGATGGCATAATAAAACCCAATTAGAAACAGAAAAATATGAAAATAAAATAAAAAAATATTTTTTTGGAAACCCTAAGTAATTTGTAAAAACGGTTCAAATTAGTTGTAGGCAATCAAGTGACCTAACTAGGAATTACGGTTGGACCATTATTTATGGGACACCCTGTATAGTGATCGGACGGATGGTTGAACGGCGTCGTGATTCTTATCTGGGTTTGCCAGTATTCTTCATTTTCAAAACAATTTGCCTAAAATATTTGCGGAAAATTAACAATTGTGAGTCCTTTTCAACATTCCTATCAGCGATTTAGACGCAACCGACTGGTAGACACACTTTTGTAGATATTTGTGATAGGTATATGACTGTACCTACCTATTCTAAATAACCGTACGTAAAGTATTTAATCTTGTTAGGTTTTTTTTTTATGGTAGGTGAAAATCATCCAATGACGAAACCCGCTCTTGGGCGGAGCGGGAGACCAGTGTCAGACTCTTACTGACTAAAAAACCTACCCCGTACCTTCCTTGCCTTATTCCTGGAGTCGAGGTAACAGTTTTCACCACCCTCTAGGCTCCAGGAGGCTTCGACCCTGTCTAGGCTCCAGGAGGCTTCGACCCTGGGCTCCAGGAGGCTTCGACCCTGGGCTCCAGGAGGCTTCGACCCTGGGCTCCAGGAGGCTTCGACCTTGTAATCTTGTTAGGTTAGAAATATAATAACTTAGAAAATTGTATTTCATTACTCATACTCTGAAAGTATCTAGGTGTAAAGTTGCCTGCGGAGAGGGTTGGAAAAAGTACTTTTACTCCCTGGGGAGTTTTACTTTTCAACTGACAGCTGTCTAAATATTTAAAAAAACTATTTTGACATTTTTATTGAACTGTGACCCGAATTTCTACACTGCCAGTACAATTGAAATAACATAGAGATGATAGAGATAGGAATAATTTAAGAATACTTTTATTTAATGACTTTATTTTAATGTACTTACAACTATTTCATTAACACTACTTAGAATATACTTCAACATTGTCATGTAACGTGCTGAGCACTAAAAATTCATTATTTTCGTGACATAACTTTTGAAAAAAAAAAATATTCCCCAAGTTTTACTCCACAACTCATTTACTTGAATATGTTTTGCATCGTATGCACCTCGAGCATAACATATAGCGATAAAACTGATAAATGGTACATTATCATCCTCACTACCGCGTTCTTTACTTTCAGAGTCACAATCCGATTCATCTTCATAAATATTTTGCAATAGTGAAAGTATTTCGTCATTTTGAAGGCTTCGAGACATTTTTCACGAATCACTTACAATAATTCTGAAAAAAATTGATAGGCAGTCGTAACTATACTGACTCATTTGAAAAGCATACTCCAAACAATGGACAAAGCGCATATTATTTCGTATTCTACCTTCTCATATTACAAATAAATACTTATCCGATATCAACCGTCAAATGACTGCCGCCGTCTTTGTCGGTATATCAAGATTTTAAAAAATAAACAAAAGAGACGAGAGTTATTTTTATACATAGTTTCGTTTAACTAGTAATATTAATAAAAGTCACAAAGTCTCAGTACATTAAGTCCAATAGTTTTTGAGTTATTCAAAATTTAAATTCAAATTGCAGTCAAATGACTGCTTCCGTCTTTCTAGTGTTAAAACTAATATTATATTTGAGAAAAATGTTGACTTGACCCATTTTTACAATGATAAAATGAAAAATTTTGACTGAATAGCCAGCCGACGACTGAAAAAAAAAATGGGGGGTAAATGGTAGCAATGGTAGTCTTTATAATCTGTGGCCGATTTGGTCTTTCTTGATTTTTTTTTCGAGGTGTAGAGTTTTGTTTAGGTACCTACATTTTGCTAAATCTCTGTTATAAGAAATTTGTATTAATACGATAAGTTCATCAGCTTCAGTTATAAATTTAACGCAAGATTCTTAAGAGGAGAAAACGCTTACCGCCTAAATCAAGAGAAATATACCTACCTAAAAACATACGAAGACCTTTGACGATGACTGAGGTTTTTATTATTTTTATTTTCCTCGTATTCGTAATGAAAAGCACAGTGTTTACCTCGGGTTCAAGAGTTATTTGGTCCCTCGAACTATTAGCGACGTCGCGTTGCTCGGTCAAAAAATTTCTCGGGACTAAATAACTAACTTTCATCACTCGTATAACAATGTACTATTTTTATTTTATAGTAATTAGAGACCGCAGAACTGAAAATATGGTTTAAATTTCAACTCCAAACCCCACATGTTCTCGAGATAAAGGGTCTTGACCGACCTAATAATAAAACTGTTACACACCATAATATCACGCAACGACCGAAGATGGTGGAGCAGTAGGTAAACAAAAAGACGGGTCATCATTATCGTCATATTATGCGAACAATGGGTCTCCGTCCGGTCTTCTGGTAACAGCCCGGACCAAGTCAAGTCGTCGACGGCGCGCTCTGATCCCGCGCGCCTCAAGGAGTTGTGTGCAAATGTAAAGATCCAACTGCAGGGCTGAAGCGTACTGGGGCCTCGGTCCGGTTTCTGAAAGTAAGGTCTGACCCCGGTATGAACACTAAGAAGGAACGGGGTGGGCCGGGTCGTTTAGTCAGTAAGAGTCTGACACTGTTTAACGCTCCACACAAGGGCGGGATTCGCCATTATGTGAGTTTTCACACCATAAAAAAACAGCTAGTAATATTATTTAGGTAGGTACTTAGGTACTATAGTGAATACAAGATATAGGTACAGTCGATCTATTCCTAAAAAATAAATTGAATAACACCTCAGACATAACAACATCAATTTATACTAGGGCCAATTAATTTAACTCCCTCTCAAAATCTGTTTACCCGGCGCAGATAAAATGCTTCCTAATGGTGAGGCAATATGGTTTGTTCTCACGTCAAACGTCTCTGATATGACATCCGAACATTTGTAATACAACAATGGATCCTTTTACCCCTGAGAGGTATTAAGAGCAGCAGGGGGCGGGTTGGGAGTGCTATATAATGGACTGTGTACCGGTGGCGTTAATGTCGACATACTATTGCGTACGCAAGTTTATTTTAATTTATATCTAAAGGCTAGCAAAAAAAGTGCTAGCAAATAACTTTAATTTTGAAAAAAATAAAGAAGAACTAAATAACGTAGAGCCCTAGAAACATCGACTTCCGAAATTAAAGTTTATGCACAATTTTATGCTTTTTTTACTCAGCAGTCGGTTGTATTTTTTTGTACAAGGGTTTTTACATGTACTTAATAACCGAAGTTAACAATGTAACTACAACATAATGGCCACGCTCGCAGACTGCCCTCACAATCTGATCATTTACATATTAGTAAACATATATTTCACGCAATACCTTGGAAAATCAGTACAAGTTAGGTTTACAGGGGACAAATTTAAAACACTTAGTGTCATCTTCTAGTGACACGGTGGTTCATACAGTAGAGGTGTACTAGGATAGGGCCGCTAAGACAAAGCGCCACCGTGCCCTCGTGGCGACCTCTCTCATCAGTCTCTGGAAAAGACCTTGTTCCGAAGCGAGGAAGAATGATCCTTTTGCGAAGCAGTAATGCGAAGGATGCGGTCGCACGTACAAGGGAACGGCCCTTACACCCGAGCTTCCAGGATACCACCCCACATTTACAGTCACAGTAGGCGTGGGTCCGCTTACGGCGAGCAAAGGGCAGCTCGCCGTGCGGTCGTCCAGTAACCGTCCGGACCAAGCCCAAGTCGTCGACGGCGCCTCAAGGGGATATCAGCAAAACCTTGCAGGGTCTATAGCAGGATCGAATCGTACTGAGACCATGGGTTTGTTCCTGAAAGGAACACCCAGGGTCCTGGACGTTCCAGAACGTTTGTTCCAGCTGGTTGGGACGCAAGTCAACGAAAGAATATAGGAGTGGGTTTTAGTCAGTAAAAGTTTGACTCTCCTGATCACACGATTGATATATTGTTACAATTATATCCATCAATCCAGATACCGTTAGCTTTTCATTAACTTAGATCATGGACACAATTAAAGTATGTTTCTTCTTCTAAGATCATGCCTATTTACTTACAGTTATAAACATTGACGATAAATATCAAAACTCTCGCATGTCTGCGGACCATTTTCCGCTTTATAACTCGAATAATATATTCGTCCAACTTGCTCGTGGTGTGACATTTGTTATCTTACTTCTGCTTGTCTAGTAACACAGAGATCTGTCTTCAAACAACATGTTCAAAATAATAGTATTTTTAATTCTGAGATATATAGCAGTGTCAGCAAAAATGTTTGAGAGTGAATTAAATGTCAATGACATTCTCCGTTCGGATCTTATGCCGACCTATTTCATGTTAGACGGTGAAAACCAAAGCATTGAAAGCGTGAATAATACAGTTAGTAAATCTATAGGACAATCGGTAAATGGATCCATTGATGCAGCGTTGTCTACTTTGGATTATCACAGGTAATATTGTTTTAATATAAATGGGTACAAAAGACATGTAACGAGTACATGCACAGTTTCTTTTAAATAAGACCTACCTAGTTAGTGACCCAGTTAGGTCTTATTTACAGGAAATTAAGACCGCAATTAGAGAAGCAAAGAATGGAGAAACACTTGTTCAGATAGTTTTGTGCTAATATAAATACGCGTCTGAATGTTTTTAATGCGGCAATGTATGTGGGAGTAACTACTATGATTAGCTTTGCTCATGACTATTTCTCCTGAAATGAGAGTTTCTTTTCTGATGTGGGAAATCATCCAATGGTTTCTCCCGCTTAAGGAAGTCCATTCATTTATGGTCGCGGCCATCTACTGCAAATATAAGGCCGCTTCTCATTCCCTCTTTCTTCTGGCCTGAAATAAGGAACATCGCAGCTGTAATACGCATATAAGCAAAATTTATGATAGGTAAATTCTAGATAATGAAATAGAGAACAGTAGTAATCAATGAAAAAACAAATAATAAATAATATAAAATAAAACGACTCGCACAGGACCATTCGTTGTAGTGACGCTCGTGGGAAGACTATGTATGTATGTGTATGTGATGATAATGAAATTAAACGTAAACAATAATAAATACTTACCTATACGTAAGTCCCTCAAACTAATACTTACAAGGTTGTTTTCAGAAAAATGATGAACGAATTCCACTGTCGCAATTACATCGCTGACCAAATCTTAGAAGAAATGGGCAAAAGCGTCCTTCAAAATAGGATCGGAAAACCTTTCCCTGAAGTTAAGGACAACGTGCTGATGCGGAGACAAGATATCAGGAATAATGTTATGTTCGATGTCGGCTCTGCTAACTATCAAGAATGGTTGGCGAAGTAAGTTTTGATAATAATCATAAGAATGTGGCTTGCTGTACCTTGATAGATTGCCAAGCTAAAAGGCTTATATACTTCATTGTACTGG
Organism: Mythimna loreyi; assembly: GCA_029852875.1. Taxonomy (NCBI): domain Eukaryota; kingdom Metazoa; phylum Arthropoda; class Insecta; order Lepidoptera; family Noctuidae; genus Mythimna; species Mythimna loreyi. The sequence goes on from CM056787.1 coordinate 14,045,626, forward strand.
TGAAAAGTCGCTTCACAGTCTTGCAAATGGACGCAATGGTGCTTGCCTGTTAGACTTCTACTTTTACGGATCGTGTGAACCCGTTCTCTATTACTACTAAGGGTAAGTTGACTGGTATGGAAGACTGGTCACACTAAACTCTTCTCCTCAAAATTTTAATTTGCGTACAGACAATGTTAGGAACTTTTTGCCAGCATTTAGGTTCGTTACTACAAAGAGCACAGCATTTTTAGGTACGTCGTCGCTTTATCGCCACTGTACCCTTTTTGGTATGTGTTAAATTTTTCGGTGTATTCTATTAAATTTTATCGATATTTTTTCTATCACTTACTATCAGACGAGATCGATGTCAAAAGAGGGTTTTTCAAGATCTAAAACTACACCAGATTAACTTATTTTGGGTTTTAAATTATAGGGTAGCAGCCCTCAACGACGTCCACAATGCTGCCAACATTGGTGTAGCAATGAACACGGGCGCAGGCAATACGTCACTGGGAGGGGTACCATCAGTGCCACAGCAAACCCCGTCACTGCAAACTAGGGAGGGCTATGAAGTTTACGAAGGAGGCAAGGAGTTAACAGGATACTCAGCTCCAGAATCAACACCAGATATTGCTAAGTACAGTAAGGGTTAAAGTATATATCATTATCTTGAAATTAACACATTCGGACCAGCTTGCAACGCCTTTGGGCGTCAAATATGTACCAAACTCTATACCAATAAAAATATGTCATAATTTGCACTACCGCTCATAACGCTAAGCATCCATAGCAAATTCTATAAGGTAAACTTTTTTGCTGCATCACTTGCAAATATCAAACATCTAGAGCTGCTTAAAGAGCAGAACATTTATCAACGTGTGTCCATTTTGTGTGAGATAATATTGTGTCATAATGTGCGCACCTCATGAAAGCGGCGATGGGTTATTTAATAATTTAATACACCATATAATATATGTTTATCTGTTTTTAAGCAGCTTAAAATAAACGTATAATCACATCGCACGATGCATCGAAAGGAATTGCGAAATGTTCAATGTAAATGTACCTATCTTATGTATGTAATCTTCATTTCACTTCACATCGTCATATGACGATGACTAACTATATCGATAAATAAATATATAATTGTAGATATTAGATAGATATTGTTTTTTCCCTGACATCTGCTATTTGAATAGCAGATGTTGGGGAAAAAACAATGTCTATGCTGCCAATGTCTGGCTGTCAAAAAACAGCCAGGTTGAAGTGGGAGTGGGCTGGCCACGTCGCACGTATGCACCCGGACAAATGGGCGAAGATTGTCACTCATTGGACACCTGAGGGAGAACGACGCCGTCCAGGTCGACCGCGGCGAAGGTGGAGCGACGATCTCGTCATGTTCGCGGGGCCGGAGGTCGCCCTAGACAGAGAGGTTTGGAAGAAACAAGGGAAGGCCCTCGCCCAGCAGTGGGACATACACTAGGCTATAAAAAAACGATATTGACGTTACAGCTATTGATCTATCTAATTGGAACAGTTTCTCCGTCATCATCAGGTGGTGGCTACGAGTACTCGATGCCTCCACCGCCGCCGCCCCTGTACCACCACCCAGCAGCTGTGCAGTCACCACATGTGGCTGAGGATTACTCAGATCACAGCCATGGCCTGGGATTGGCTGACCTGTTCGATATATCGCTGACAGGGATCGCTTTCTTGTCTTTCGGGATGTTTATACTGCAAGTGCTAATGTGCATAACTATGGTAAGTATAAGATGTTAGTCTTGTAACTTAATATTACAAGATCGATATAGAAACGAGGTTATAAATTTACTAAATTTTAAAGTACGAATTAAACGTGACGAATTAATTTGAATGTAAAAAAATCCGCAGTCCATTAACTTTGACCACCGTCTTTAAAGGCGTTTCTATCTTTTCCTTTTTTTTTGTTTCGGAGCGTTGGGATTTCTTTACTGATTCTACCATTGACTTTTTGTCCATGCCAGAGCAAAAGGTATTTAGCACGCCAATCGTGGTGGTCAATAAGTTAAACAAAAGTCTAAGAAGTTTATTCTAACAACTTTGATCCAACTGAAGTTTAATTAATTTTTCAGAATCCTCAACAAACACAAGTGATGCAAATGGTAGATAGTGGCGGTGACACTGTTAACGTTGACGATGTGTTTCGAGTTAAGCGCGATACACACGATCCTCCGGCGACCTCCATTCCTGCTGTGAACAAGATGGCGCGTTACGCGTTGTTGGCGCTGCGACCACGCTCCACGCCTTGTCTGTACCGAGCCTTATGTGTGGGGAATAAGCAGGCTCGGAATCTAAAGGATGGAAACTGGTATTGGTTGCCAGTTTGGCAGTAAGTAGATGGTTTTGGAATGAAGTCTTCAGTGGTAATAAGTTAGCTTATAAAGTTTGTATTTGAGTAAAAAATCAGAATACAAAAGAAAGAAGAAGTAAAAAATCTGAAGTGACGTAGTAAGTCTTAACGGTCGATTAAATCAAATATCATAAGTAGTTCTCATATTCAAAATTTTTCTTGATGACGTCATGATAAGACCTTTTATTTTTTGTGTCTCTACGTTTTGCTGAGTAATTGTCTTTATCCTTATCGTTAATAAATTATGTTACAGTGCAGGAGTAGCATGGACTCGTGGCGGAGCTTTGGGTGCTTTACGAGCTGCAATTCTTGGGCTTGGCGGAGCTGACTGCGATAGCCATTACCCTCGGGCACATTGTACCTCCAACACTTAGCGTACTCAAAACGATTGTAGTATGTAAATAGTTGCTTTGATGCTGACTAGATAAACGTTGTTTTATCTTTTCTGATTTCCTATCAAATATTATCCAATTTAATTCAACCGTTCTAAAATAATATGCACTCCAACTGTTACAAAACAGCATTTAATTTAGATCTCAACCAACCCAACCTTGATTTCTTTGTTGTTAGTAAAGTCAAGAAAAAAACTTAATTAGGCGTTCAACACTTAATTCTACTTAGACTTAATAATAATAAAATACGAAATATGTTTATAAAATCAATAATCACTAGAATTTTCACAGAAAACATCACATTTCTGATGGAAGTTAAAAATCTATTTGCATAAATATTATCCTGGAAGTCTTTGAGTTTTTGTGGGCTATACGTGGTCCGTGGATCACGTGTGGACCGCCGTCCACCAGTGATCCACGGACCACAGGTTACGAACCACTGTTACGACTGTCAGAAAAAAGGTATACTTTAGCATAAGGATCAAAAACAAAAATATGTATTTTTATACTGTAACTAATACTTTATTGCATACAATATTGCTTTTTACGTAATTGCTAAGTTTTAAATTTAAAATTATATTTACATTTTGGACATAATTTTTAACTTAGATACGTACTAAATTTAATAAACCTACAATAAGTACGTTTAATATGTAGTAGCATATTATTATTAAATAACAAAACTTAATGTTTTTACTACTTTAACGTAGATACAACAGAGTGTTCCTATGTGTGTTATATTTGACACCTTCGATATAGGACGATGTGTATGAAGTGTCAAAAGTAGCAACAAGTAATTATGTACAGTTCACGAAGCAATCAAAATAGTTAACACGCTATTAAACTATTTGAAAATAGACCAAACCTGGTGCTCGGATGACGAAATGTTAGACTATTAAAATGGGTGTGAAGCTATTTAGTACATGCTCAAATATGTTTGGAATTATCAATGAATCTATAGAGGACAGAGAAGTACTCAATGGTTTTATTGGCTTATGAATGAGAACACTCATATTCGGCATTCGTCGCAAAATATGAATGGTACATGATCCTTACCAATGTCAGAATTCACTCTGTATTATAATAAGCCCCTTTTGAAAACAAAACGGGAAATAAATTATATGTTGCAGAAAAAAAGATTATCTGTAAATTTCGAGATCATGATATTTAGATTTTTGCCTGCTTTAAATGTATGTAACTAGCTAATTTTCTAAGGCGGCGATGACGGTAAAGTTACAGGTGTAAAAACACAGCTAAGAGGCGCATACGCATATGGGTTTAACAGAGAGTACGCCGGCGGAGCATGTCCAAAGATCTGCCCCGGGAACAGTCCTTGTCTCTGAGCTATTTTCAATCTTGAAGTCAACTGCTTCTTCCACTTCGTCCGTCGGTTTTGAAACCACGTCTTTATTTGCACCTCCGTAAGACCCAAAGCTTTTGACAGTTCCATCCTCTTTGACACACTAAGGTATTTGTCAATTTTGAATTCAGCTTCTAGACGCTCAAGTTGTTTCGCGCTGTATGCTTGCCGCGGCTTTCTCTCCGGCCCAGCTCTGCGTGGTCTTCTATTATTCTTGTCATCTACAAAGAAAATTACATGATAAGCAATTTAGTTGTTAAATTCTGTGTGTTTTGTAAGTGTGAATAAAAACTGCAACTTCATAGTTCTGAGGTTTTAAAAGCGTCTCCTCCATTTACAAAGTAGCTGCTCTCGCTAAAACAAATACGTAGTAAAGTTTTTTCGAACACTAATCGGAATTGTCACAGGCTCTCGTTAAGTGGCTATAAACACAATCTGTCTGTTTGTGCAGCGCCTGCGCGGTTTGACATCTCGCGTGTCAACACAGCATTGTGCTCGGTGTATGTGCGATGGTCGTGCTAACCGACTGTTAACTATTTACGTAAGTTTTACGAGCATCCAGGTTTTTCAGGACATTTTAAACTTGTTATAAAGAATAATGATGTTAAATGAAACATTTATTCACAACGAGTGAGTCATGTTGCTCTTCAAAGATTTAAATTTTGACTTGAATTTTTTTTATGGTTGTAAGACCACCCAGTTTTTATCTATTTTGTTATTATCATTATATGTGAGGGTGCAAAGAACCCATGGCTTGCGTCAACGTACGCAAATGCAAAATAAAAAGGATCCAATAGGGTTTATGTACATGGTAAGGCAAGGCATTGTTTAACCATCAGTAGTTGCGCGTGACTGATGTATTTGATAACTTAGTACCAATCATGTCATTTTCTGTTAGGTACGTACGTATTTAATTTTGCAGGTGTTTTTTCTTGACTTCCGTATTTGTTTTACTCAAGACTTAAGATTATGTACTGGAAATTAAAATTAGAAACCATTGCGTAACCTTAATGTGCGTATGTATCCAAACATGAACTCCTATTTAAGAATTTCTATAAAATCCAACAGCAGTATTGACAAAGTCTATTTCTCGGTATGTAGTGCATAGAGGCGTGGTGTAAACTCAGTTTCTGGATAGCGATCGATCACAGCAGGGCCCGCGTTAAGGCGATGCACAAACACGAGAGCTTTGTTGGTAATTATCGTCGCGGCAGCTGTTTGCCGACACCTCGGTGCGAAGTCGCGACCACCGTCCGACGGCTGGCGAGCACTGGCGACATTTCGTCGAATGTGCCCTCGGACTAATCGCGCGAACCATAACGCTATGTGTAACCAAGCTGTTGAGTGTTACAATTAGTCAGAACAGTCAACACATCGTGTTAACACCAGTTTTTACATGACACGCTTGCGTGTGTCGCTGAATTTAATATCTTCTGAGATTCACATATGATTATCTCCTTTATTGGCCATTTCCTGTAATTAGGATGTCGCAAAAGTTGTTCTATTGTCGAGTTGCGAAATACAAATAGTTATTTTTAAGAACTAATAATAGCCCAATTTGCGGTTGTATCGCTAAACGCGATTTGTTTGTCTGAAAAACAGTTTTTTTACGTTCTTAAGAGGGTGACGTGCATCGAAGTTTAGATTCCTGAGAAATATTTTAACCAAATATCAAGTAAATTACGAACATCATGATTGCTAGCACTGTTTCTAAGTATAAGAAATAATGCTAGCACAATAAAATCGTGATGTTCATCAACATAGCACGTTATGAAAGAATGTCAAATGTCAACTTGTGACACTGGTTGTGTCACTTCAAGTGGACATAGAAAGTTTGTGTTGGACCTCCGCGCTATTCCCGGACGTTACACACTCACACTAATTTTATAGCCACCGAAATTCCTTCTCGCTGCCGAGCCTACAAATGTCACAAAACTGATGTTAAATATACAGATTTACTTGAAAATTTGGTGTTTGACTATCGTTACTAGATATGATTCACCGCCATCAGTCATAATGGAATTTTGTTGGTGTACAGTACGGCTGTCGGATGTTGGCTAGTCTGAAGTTAGGGTCTGTGAATTTTAGCGCTTGTAAAGTCGTGAAAAATTAATGGTTTAAATAAATAATTGCAATTTGCAGACAAAAACTGTTATTGACATTAATATTTTTAAAACCTTTATTTTTGTACGAGTTTTCGAGCGCTAAAATTCGTAAAGCTTAACTTCAGACTCGCAAAGATCTGACAGCCGTACTGTCATTTACATTGCTGGTAACCTACTTGCTTGATTCTTTACCAATCAACAACATTTCTTTGTTCAAGAACTTCTTCAAATAGTCTCTCTACTTCTAGAATTATTTAGTCTTAATTCTAGAAGTACATTTCATAGAATATTATATAATTTTTAAAAAGTTGTTTTAAATAAAAAATTATAAATGTATAATTGTATTTGACCATTTTTTGTTTGTTTTTTTTTTGTTTGTGTATGGTCTTTAAAAGAGACTTTGACCCCTGAGTTAGTTTCGGTGTTTCTTCTCAGGCTAGTCAGCTAGGAAAAACCGGCCTCATCTAGTTTCGATAGACAAAAAAAATTGACGTGTAAAAGAGTTTGTAAAAACCTATTTACAAAATAAAAATCATTTATTAAATACGTATTTTTGTCGGTATCATAGTGAATTAAAATGGCCGTGTTTGTCGATAGAGTACAAATGTTTACGTTACCCAAAACCTTCTACCTCCTCAGTTCACTCGTATGTTTTGAGCAATGATAATAGTGATGATTAAATAGCTAATTAGATATTATGTGAGAGGGATGATTGCGTGCGAATCAGCCGTGTGAAGTGTTACACCGGGTGTTACTGCACGCGATTGGAACACGCACACGTGGAACGTTATTGTAATGGTGGTAATGTGGTGCTCGACGCGGTGGGTGTCACGGTTCACACTTAAATTTTTAAATTTTAAATTATGTACGTTTCTGAATGGAATATTTTAAGTTTAGAACGTCTCAAACTTTAAATGTATTTTTTTTTATTTCAGACTAGAGTTTGATAAATCTTAGACGCATGGAATATATTTAAAAAAATTAGAAACCCATAATGTACAAGGTGTCATTGACATCATCGCACAAACGAATACCACTGATTCATTACATAATTCCGGACAGACCAGGACACAATAGTGGTGTAATTTTTCGTCGATAATTTTTCAAATTCTTGAAAAAATAGTTAATAGTTAACCAACCCTAATGATATTTAAAAAAAAGAAAAAAAAAAACATTTTTTTACAAAAAAAAAAATCATCGAGGCAAATAAAGTCGTTATTCTAATCAAATCCAATGACATTTTTAATTTGTAATTCATTCATTTTTTTTCGCAAAAATTGTTAAAATAACGTTATTATACAGTTTAATTTAAAACAAAACGTAAAAAAATCATTAAAAACAAATAAGAAAAACCCACAAAAAATTCCATCACTGGGGGTCTAGAATCCTGTACTGGATCCATGGCATTCAATAGTATTCATTTGTATGATGATGTCAAAGACACCGTGTATACTTTTGGCTTAGTCCTTTTTTTTCGGACATCAGACTCATGCCAATGTAGAGAAGTTTTACCATGAAAATTCTAAGTAGTAGGTTTTGCTCGGCATTTTACTAGAAGCTAATTTTTAAGCCATTGAGACTTAATTTTTTTATTCTACATTCACTTACTTGACAAACTAGTACCTGCTGTAGCTTGTATGTAGATACAAAATTTGCATTCTAAGCGTTGTTATATAACATTGTAGTATAACATTGCGTAGTTTTTTAAGCTTAGTTTTAATTCAAGATGAGGGCAAAATGATTGCCAATTCAAAAACAATCCTGCATAAACAAGTATTGTGTATACAGAAAATGGCGCGGACCACCATTCTGCGGTAAAATAAACTAACAAAAAAAAAACATTGCAGTAGTGAATTAATTAAATCGTTGGAAGCCAGGCATAATTAAAATTAGGAACAAATGGAGTGAAGCATCATTAAGGATTGTAGTCATAACGAGGTTAGATGTGACTTTTTTTAAAAGAAAATGACAACTTGATGATGCTTGGCTTAATTAAAAAAGAAAGGTTTACTGTCCACGGACGCGTAGGTTCAAAAACGCGTACTCATAATTTGTATATCTAGGCTTGTTGTACGCTAGCGTGAAGCGAAACTATGATACAAAACTACTAGGTATGTAACATTTATGCGAATAAAGATTTATTTGTTTATTTATATATTCTCTATTTGTACACCATGATACTTTTACAAATTTTGAGCCTTAAAAATAAAGACACAATGGGCGGCCTTATCGCATTCTGCGATCTCTTCCAGGCAACCTGGGATGGAAAGACATTGCCTGGACATAAAATGGGGTTGCACTCGATGTATAACAAAACATGTTAAATAACACGGTGGTAAAATATGTAAGTCTATACAGTTTAACACTAAATAGATTATTATTTTATTACTAGCTTTCTACCAGCGGCTTCGCCCGCGTGAAAATAGGTTTTCGCACAAACTTTGGACACGCGTTTCATCCCTTTAGGGGGGAATTTTGAAAAATTATTTCTTAGTGTTCACCTACGTCCTTAAAGGAAGCCCTGTAGACCCAGTAGTTTTGGCTGTGCGTTGATATGTCAGTCAGTCAGTTTCTCCTTTTATATATATAGATTAGTATATTTAGGCTTGTTGTACGCTAGCGAAAAGCAAAACTATGATACAAAACTATGTATTATCTATGCCAATAAAGATTATTATTTACGAAACTTTCGACAAAGCTGCAAACATGACGTCACAATGTTGCCAATTTGGCGACAGAGTTTCATTGCCTTGTTTGTAAGCTTCACTCAGGCGCACATCAAGCGTAGATCTAATGACGATCGCATCGTCGCTTTCCATCAGGTGAGATAGCGGTCAAGTACGAACGTATAATCAGTAAAAAAAAATACGCGTCAATTACGCTACGCCTTCGTGAACAGAAGGACTTTGTTAGTTTTTTTTTATTACCGTAAAGTGCAGCAGAGGGTTGGTGTGTAGCCAGCCAGTGCGCGTACGCATGGCCGGCGAGCAGCCCCGCATCGTTCAGCGCGCTCAGCTCCGGACACGTGGACGTTGATGAGACTAATCACAAAAACATTTTAATTCAATTTCCATTTATTTTATAAGTAATAATTTCATTATTGTAACAAAAATTGGGTAAACCAGGCATACGTGCCCCAGACGTTAACGTCAGCAAGTGGGACTTGAAAAACTAAAACACGCATGTAATATTACATAAATTATCGAGTCAAATTAAACTTGTTTTGCAAGCATTGTGTAGTTAAAATGGTCGTCATACTTATAAACTAACCAAACCGGCCCAAATAAGCCCCAAAGAAATAGTTTTAACAGTGGAGCACGTTAGGGCCTGATTACACTTGAAGCAAGACTTTCCCAGACAGAGTTGTGTACGACATCGCAGACTTGTCTGCGGCAAATCTATTTTTGCTGTAACGATACACTTAGACTGTTTTGTCTTAATGGTGTGTACCGTGTTCTAGACAAAACAGTCTTGTCGCAGTAAAGTGTGCAACGTTGTAGACAAGTCTGGCTTAGTCAGTATTGTCTCAAAAGGGTGCTCAGCCTTACCGACTAGGGCGTGTATGTCTGGTTTACCGAACTGGTAAGAATATTTCAACTGTTGTAATGTAGTTTACTTTTCGTAAAAAAAAAATTAAGACGTTCGGCGCTATAAATATGATTACTTTTGTTTAATCAAGTTTTTTTTCTCGTGTCATTTTCCATTAATGAAAGTGGTATAGGAGAACGAAAAGTAAGAAATTTTGGCAATGGACATGTTTATATATGATGTCGAAAATTGATTTTATGTCGAGAAGAAATTTTCTTGATGAGGGTACTGATGTAAATTATTATAGGACGGGAAAATAAATACCAAAGGAATAATTGACGGACCAAGCGCCACAGAGCTTTATTCTACTGGGGCTATGGATTGACTTCCGAAAGGTAAACCTGGGGTCCTAGAACACTACACAAAGCAGGTCAATTTATAGTTTTTCGTTTTAGTCAGAACAAGTCTAACACGCTATTTCCCTCCGCACTAGAGCGTGAGAAGTCGTAGGACAATTACCCTCTACAAAAAAGACATAATTGTTAAGAAATCTTAACTACTGGGTTAATGATAATAGAGAGGTACGGAATAAAAGCCACGTAGCTGCTGCAAATTCATTGTGACATTGTGGTTTTTTTAAGGTGGCCAATAATTATCGAATCACATCTCCCGCCCTTGAACGGAGCGGGAGATAATATCAGACTTTTACTGAGTAAAAACCCACCCCGTTCATTCTTTGCCTTAGTTCCAGGGCCCTGGTGTTCACTTTCATGTTAGCCATGGCCTCGAGAGGCTTCGATCCTACTGAATTTCTACAGTTTGCTGACCTGTTTGGTGTGCGCGGGACCAGTGCGAGCCGTCGACGACTTGGACTGGACGGTTACCGGACGGTCGGACAGTGAGGTACCCTTTGTTCGCCGTCCGCATGCCCACCCCAACGATGCTTATAGTTGGTGTGTTTATAACAAGATAAATAAAATATTTGAATTTCCTTACGTTGCTCGTTGAAGTCTTTGACATCTATTTGAAATTAACTTCGGTTTTTTTCAAAGAAAAATTTCAAAGTAAGGTACACAGATTTGTATTTAAATTAGCAGCATGGTTGGCCTAGTGATTAAGAGTTTGACTACTGTGCGGCGTGTCGTGGGTTCGATTTCCGTGCTTGATAATACATATTTGTTGAATGGCCTACAAATAGTTGTTCTGGGTCAGGGTGTCTTGTGTATGTGAGTTTACATGGTTGTGTGGGGCAACTTTCGATTCACGGATTGAAAATTGATAACCTTTTTTTGGAATTCATACTTATTTCTGAAATCTATACTTAACATAATAATGTGAAAGTAATTCTGTCGGTCTGTTACGTTTTAACGGTTAAGCTACTGAACAGATTTTGATAAATTTAATAAATTCTTTGGGACTTTGTTATAAATATTTTGTATGATTTTATAGTCTGCAATCGTACAGAAAAGAGTCGCACTCATTTTGCAAATAATGTTAGAAATGGTTTTTATTGATTATTTAATTGTGTACATTTACATCGACTGTCGAATTCCGCTCTTGAGCGGAGCGGGAAACAGTGTCAGACTCTTATTGACTAAACCACCTACCCCGTACCTTCTATGCCTTATTCCCAGAGCCCCGCTGCAACGGTTTCGCATGAGCCCTCGGCCCCAGAAGACCATTGTTGATAGTGAGGCGCACTAGTTTATTAAGAGCCTATTCATTCTTACCTTAAATGCACCTAAATTATAATCGAACGAGAAGACCGCAGCAGGCAATTTGCTATATGTAGTGTATGGTAGTGAAAGTTTATGCGACAGATTTTGAAATTTTTTAATTTGAATGACTTGGTTGCTATCCGGTCTTAGCCGGTCTAGTCTGTGGTGATCTTAACCAAATGTAAACCTCTAGCTAATATGTATGTAGGTATATAGGAAAAGATTTATAGAAAAAGTGAAATATCTTACCATTATGTTCATCAGCAGTTTCTTCACCATTTTCATCATCATCTGGACGAATATTACCAACAAGCTTTGTACTATTACTTTTATTATTGCCTAATATACTGTCTATAAGAAATGTTTTACTCTTGCCGTGTATGACACTGTTCACTGAATCTTTTGTAATGTTTTGAGAAGTTTCACTGCCATTGCATATATTTCTAATATTCTCAAATGTTTTGGTTGGAAATATCACTCGACTTTGTTCATAAAAGCATATTTTATCTGAATTTAGTAAAGGGTTTATAACAGTTTTATTATTTTTGTTTTCGGTACTTCGATGGCTTGACTGTTCACTGTTATCACATATATCTATGGTTTCGTTCTCACTATCGTACTCAGTTTCCGATTCACAGTCGTAACTAGAGTCTCTTTCGACACTGCACAACACACTGTTATTTTCCGCGTTTGCAATATACTCATTTTCGCAAGTGCTTGATATATCTTCCATAGTTTCCATTATTAAAAAAAACACGTTTAACTTTTATGACTTCATCATCTTAAGTATCTCACTCGTCAATTCATCGGATATATAAAATGTCACTTCACTGAACATTCAAACGTGTGCCGCGGAGATTAAAACTCAGACTGAACTTAGCTTCAGGTTTGCCGGAAACTGATAATTGCATCCGAAAATAGGTGGTGCCAAGAGATGGTCCGCGGTGGCTGTAGGTATGAACGAGATGAAATACTCTCACGCTACTGGCTACTTGGCTAGTGGAGGGGATAGCGCCATCTTAGGTGGGAGGGGCCTCGATAACCGCCTGTGAAAATTCACACCTTTCTTTTATTTGATAACACGTTATGTCAGAGCTCTTTAGCTCACAAAGGATCTCTAAAAGCTTATGATGAGGTGAGGATCCAATTTCTACCGGTTATTGTTTGATTAATGTCGCAGATTTAAGTGATTTATTGTAAACGATCCGAGATGCTTAATGCGGTGTGGTTAGGGAAAACTTGCGGAGATTTTGTTAAATGGTTGTAGAGATTGGTGGTTTAGTTTTGAATTACTTGTAAAGTGTATATCTATGCATATCATTTTACCTTCGTAACAAACTTGATTAGCTATCTATCTACTACTGTCATCTCAGGTTTTTTAGGGGCCACTAAGAAATATAGAGACAACTGAGCGACTTGAAGTTTTGAAATATTTGAGGAAATAAAGAAATAACAAAAGTGGTCTTTTGTTTGCTTGTTTGGATTACAAAGGAAAAGTTATCTAACAATTTCACGAGAGCAGTTTGCAGTGTTCACAAATAAAAGCATTTTCACCTTGATACTAAGTACTGGCTTCATGCCACCACTCCTCGCCTATGGGACATCTTATTCAGTCTTCAATGTCCACTAAGTACTAAGTGAACAAACGTGGGACTACGTGTGTCGGAAATCTTTGGGATTCTTTTTAAGGCTAATTGGATTTTTTGAATATGCGAACGTACTCTTTTACGTGCTCCAGTGCATCACGATTTGCTAATCAAGCACTGTGTGATGCCATCTATTGACAGCGATTGGAATCGCTCTTACTGTGATCCCTAGTTGATTTTCTTACCAATCGAGCCACAAATTGTTTTTTTCTACTTTTGTACTTGTATCGAAAATATACTCGTAGGTACTTTAATTTTTAAAATAGATAATATACATGTTTAAACTGGGTAGTTTCATTGACTAACTGACGTTTGGGACAAGTCATGTTTGGTCACAGTGTCCCAACTGACCTAATCCATTTCAATATTTCTTTAGTGACGATTCGGACACCGATTAAACTCTTGAGGCCCGAGCGAATGTCGGCGTTCGCACACCTATTGTTTTTCTATTATGTACTAGCTTCTGCCCGCGACTTCGTCCGCGGAAAATTTGAGAGACAAAAGTTGTGATAGCTCGGGTAATATCCATGTTATATAAATAATTTATAGCTTATGTCACTCAGGAGTAAAGCAGCTTTCTATTATAGCTTAAATTTTTGCAATCGAACCATTAGTTCCAGAGATTACCTCCTACAAACAAAAAAACAAACTTTACCTCTTTATTATATTAGTGTAGATTAGTGTAGATGTAGATGCAGATATAATTACGGTATGGTTAATTTATGCCCCAAGAAAACACTGGTGTCCGCACACCTATTATCTTTTAATTGTGTTTGTAACTACGTAACTACGGTAGTCAAGAGGTTAAAAAAAGAACTATTGTATATTTTTTGAATGTTAACATTCAAATATAATAAAAAAAAATATCTAATACCTTTTTAATCCAATTAAATAAATCTGATAAAAAATATCTCGACAACAATCACATTGATTGATTTTAACATTTTTATGTAGGTAGTATGTCTTGAACTATCAAGACATAAGAATTAGATGTATTAAAAAAATTATATTTTAATACATCTAATTACTATTTCATGAGTGAGTACCTAAATTGCAAAAATTAACAAAAATATAAAACAATGTTACAAACATTGTTTTATATTTTTGTTAATTTTTGAAAGAAGATGATTTTTGTGCTTAATACCCCTATTGAATGATTTTTGCTTTTTTATTACTTTGGTGATTAACCGTAATATACGTTTACTAAATAATTTATTACTAAAAGATGGCGCAATCCCTTTGTGGCTCAAAAGCTACCTTAATATAGTAGAGATAGGTAATGCTTTTTTTTTGAGTCCGATTCTCTCTAAAATATAAATAATGTGATAATTCGGACACTTTGTTACATGACGTGTCCGAAATGTCAGTAAGTCGTTTCATTACGCACTGAAACTCATTGCTTTTATAATTTTAACGTGCTTTCAAGACGTTCACTGTTGGAGTTATGTCAAACATATTTATGGGAGGCTTATGCCTTCCATAAGTGTCACCACAAAGGACGGTCCTGTGCGTCCATCAGATTCCCGCAACCCCGTCAAGCCAGCTTGTAGGAGGCCTTCCAACAATGCCTCTTCTCTATCGGCTCCAACGGCCACCTGTTCTGCGAGCAATGTAGCCTATGCATTGCCATTTAATTTTAGTGATTCTTCGTGCTACTGTTCTTCTACTCCGAGCATATCCCTTTCTATTGCCGTTTTGGGTGACTTTAAGCCTTCTGAAGTGAAGCGACTCGGTACGTTTCTTCAGTTAGTGTTCAAGACTTTCGTCGTGAGACACTGTGGTATATTGGATTCGAAGATACCGGGCAGCTTCCCGAACGCCGCCTTTCTCGAAATTAGATCTTTCCAAATGGACTGTGTGCCCGCCTGTCTACAGGAAGTCGTGTGTATTCCGTAGGTACTACAGATACACAACATATAATTATGAAAACAATATTACAATATTTACACAGATTAGGTGGCTGTGGAGTACTTAAGTAAAATTACTAGAATGACAAATGTAAATTAACTAAACCATCGGGGAAAAACAAATTAATAAGAATTTAAAAAAAAAGATAGCTACTTATGAATGAGACTTTTGAACTATGCTGCTATGTAAATGTTACTATAGTGTTCAGGACTATCAAAATTTAATAGAAGATGTATTTTTTTTATGGTATGTAAGAATCATCCAATGACGAATCCCGCTCTTGGGCGGAGCGGGTAACAGTGTCAGACTCTTACTGACTAAACAACCTACCCCGTTCCTCCCTTGCCTTATTCCCAGAGCCCTGGTAACACTTTCACACCAACCTTCGGCTCCAGGAGGCTTCGACCCTGAAAGGCACCTACAGTTGCTGAGGCGCGCGGGAACAGTGCGCGCCTTTGTCGACTTGGACTCGGTTTGGACAGTTATCAGACGATCGGACGGCGTGATACCCATAGCTCACCGTCCGCGAGCCATGCTCACCGTCCGCGAGCCATAATAGAGGATGTACGGACATATTCATATAACTATAGTGCCCTAATTTAATTTTAATACTTTGACATTTTTACTTTTTTGTCATTTTTATTTATTTTTGATATATCTTAACATTCTCATTTTATACATTTCAAATTTTAATTAAACTACTGACATTAAAATTTTTAATCCTGAATTTTGAAATGATGCACGAATTTAATTTTTATACAAGGCGTCACATTGTAACGCAAATGAATACCATAGATTTACTACATGTTTCTGGACCCCCAGTGGTAAAATTTTTCGTCGGTTTTTTTCAAATTTTTAAAAAAAGTTGGGTTTCTTATTTTTTTCCTGTATAAAATCGTTATTGTTACCAAACCCAATGATATTTTAGAAAAAAAAAGAAAAATCAATTTTTTTTAACAAAAAAAAAATTAATAAAAAAATCATCGAAGCAAATAAAGTCGTTATTCTAATCGAACCCGATGACATTTTTAATTTGGAATGTAATTCATTCATTTTTTTCGCAATAAATGTTAAAATTACGTTTTTATACAGTTTAATTTAAAAAACGTAAAAAAATCATTAAGAAAAAACCGACGCAAAATTTCACCACTGGGGGGGTCCACAGAATCATGTACTGGATCTATGGTATTCGTTTGCGTTTTACTTTGATTCACAATTGTATCTTGACATACATTTTTAATAAATGATATTTTAAATTTCAATTCTTCGAATAACTCTTATGCTTTCCTTTGTTATTTTTAAAATAATTAATTATTTTATTTGCAAGAAAGTGTGATAAAATAGTAAAGATTTGCATGCCTCAAGGTGTAATCAGGTTAGCCTTGCAAGGGCCCACTGAAATTATGTTGCCAGCAAGCATCTTTTGCTTATGGACTGTTTTAGGAACCATAAATCTATGTAGTCAAATTTATTTCTAACAATATTTTACAAATTAATAGCTTCTAAATAATGTCGTCAATTTTCAAGTCTCGGCAGCTTGTACTTGGTAAGCAAATTTTGATAGGGTACATAATATCCATAACATGTATAATTCATGGTATGCAGGAATTTTCGGAAGACCGCATTGGACTGGATGCTCATTGCGGCCGTGAACAGTTTCGAAGAAATGACGTCTCCTTGCCTCACACTCTGCTGCAAGAGGATAGGTTTCGAGGTCCAGCCCTGAAGCCGGACTGACATAGTGCCGTTTCCGTACAAACACTTCAGCACTTCGATATACTGATGTTCAATCTGACACCGTTGCAGAGACAACACAGATAAAGTCTCGATCGAATCAAAGGCTTTCTCGTAGTCCACAAACTCTAGGCAGAGAGTCGATTATTCTCCTTGGTCTTCTGTATAACCTGCCGTAGCGTATGTATACGGGCTTGGTACCGACCGGCGACTTTTAACCTACCGAGGTTAAAAGTCGTCTAAACTGCGCTCGAGATGGTACGTGATGACTCTGGAAAACAGCTTGTAGTTATGGCTCAGATGTAAGATGGACCTGTAACTCTTCAGCTGAGCTTTGTGGTCCATGCCTCTTATGTTTTTCCCGCGTGGATGAATAGGTTCTAAAGAGTCGTAAGAATCTTCGGACTTCAGCCATAATTCTGTATTACCTGGCACCTTGTTTTCACGTTATCCAAAATTACCTACGGGTACAGCGCTATCTCTCGGGAAATTGGGTGTCTAATTTATATTTTTTACGTATGTTTTATTTTTTCATGTATGTACTACCATCCTTACCCCCATCCACTTCCTGATCTTTCGGCTGTAATTTATTTTCTTTTTAAATTTTGTTATATTGTCTACCTTTTCCAATGGGTTTCTATTCTACTACTATTTTGTGTTCCACTTTTTACCATTTTCAAAGCTGTTAGCCTTGGTCTATGCCAACTGCCACTTAACTTTGGCGATTCTTGTTAATAAATAATAAATTAAATAAAAGTATTTTTATTAATAATATTTAACAATAATAATAATAATTTATATTATTATTAATAATAATTTATATTATTATTATTGTTAAAGGCCACAAATGGCCCGTAAAGGCCACAAATAGCCACTAATCAATGGACAAGACAAGAAAGAATGTTGCCACGGATAGGGCGCCGCCGCAAAACGACGCGCAGGAGATTCGCCCGACTCCTGTGGCAAGTGGGCAAGGGCTACCGTGTCTGGGGCGAACACGGCTAAAGACGCGAGCCCCAACCCGTAAAATCCGCTTCGCCAGCCTCAACATTGGCACGCTGACCGGACGCGCGAGGGAGTTAGCCGATGTACTTCTTAGGCGAAGGGTGGCCGTGGCATTCCTGCAGGAGACTCGATGGAAAGGCCGCAGGTCCCGGCTCATCGGGAATGGCTACAAGCTGATCTACACGGGTGCAGCCGGTGAGGAGAACGGGGTGGCCGTTGTACTCTCCGAGGAGTTTCAAGACGCAGTCCTGGAGGTGAAGTCTCGCGGAAAGACCGCATTAAAAACTCCCGCATCCGGGGCAGCCTTCAGGTCCGTGACATAGCGGATAAACTGCAGGAGGGTCGCTTACGTTGGTATGGCCACGTTTTACGAAAACCGGCAGACTACGTGGGTAACAGATGCCTCGCCATGCCGCCTCCGCCGGGACCCGGGAAACGAGGAAGGCCTAAGAGGCGTTGGATCGACGTCGTAAGGGACGATATGCGTGCCAATGGGCTTACGGTTAAGGACGCGAAAGACCGAGCGAAGTGGAGGCGTCTTAGCAAGAAAGCGGACCCCGGGCATCGAGGTGAAGGCCAAGGTTGGCAACCGGGACTAATACCGCTAGGATGATGATGATTATTAATATATTTTTTATATTTTTAAATGTTTTTTTTTTATTTTAAGAAAATATTTAAAAATATATTGAATATGGTATAATTATAAATAAATGGAATAATAATAATAATATTTATTTATTTTTCTCATCACAGATGTTCAATGAATATATACTTAATCTAACACAATAAAAGTAGACGAGACACACAGGTATGAAGAATCGCGAAACTTTAATGGCAGGGCACATTACTCGAATAAAGAAAGAAAGAATAGATGGCCGTTTGGCCCGAAAGGTTCTGGAGTCTCGACCGCATACTGGAAGACGTAGTGTTGGAAGGACTCCTACAAGGTGGACCGATGACCTGGCAAGGGTTGCGGAAATCCGATGGATGCGAGATGCACTGGACTGTTCATTGTGGCAATCCTTGGGGGAGGCCGTCCAATAGTGGACATCTTTCGGTAGAAATTATGATGATGAAATGATACCCCACATGACCGTTAGTGTAACTTTTTTGATAATAGTAAAAAGGTCAATATCCTCAGACTGCACACAAGATAATTATGTATAATTTCATAATTATCTGTATCCACGCTCTTATTCTTTTTATTAACCAGTAACAATGGAATGTGGAAATACCTACATTAAAATTACCTAATCTTATCCCAACATTACCGCTTTCAGCGCACTCTCTCTTACACAAACGAAAGGGCGATCTCCATAAATTCAAACACACGAGAAATTGCTTTACCTAAGGGAAACTGTGGTTTCTTGTAAATGAATTTTAAACGATACTACCCACCGCTAGACGGCATTGTAGTCTACTTCTATAAAAACTCATCTTCTACTCGTAAACATTTCCTCGCTGTTAATAGTTTTCACCGCTAGATGGCGTTGTACGATGAAATACTCGAGCGCGAGAATGTTTGCTTTCAATAGATAGCGTAACTACTGCTGTTTAATAGGAGGGTCACTCTTTAAGGGCTTCCTCGCCCTCTTACAGTGTTTACAATGATCACGAGTGAGGATAGATGGCAGGAAAAGTCTCTTGCTTCAGATTTTCGTAAATGGCGGGAATCGAGAATTTTCCTGATGAAGTTTTTAACATGGATGAAAATTGACTTGATTGTTATAATTTAATTCTTTATACATTATGGGGCTGACAGTTTTTTGAGTTCTTTTTGAGGACAGTACGTAGAGAATTTCTCATTTCATGAAGCTTATTTTCTACACCCAGACGTCACTACCATGACGGTAGACGTAGTGTTTTTTTTTATGGTAGGTAAAAATCATCCAATAACGAATCCGGACGGCGAGCAATGTGTAGCTCGCTGTCCGCCCATCCGGTAACCGTCCTGACCGAGTCCAAATCGTCTACGGCGCGGACTGTTCTCGCACGCCTCAAGGATTTGTCAGCAACTGTAGGGGCCATGTAGGGGCCCAGCAGGGTCGAAGCCTTCTGGGGCCAAGGGTTGAAGCGAAAGCGGAACACCGGGGCTCTGGAACTAAGGCAAGAAGGGACGGTGGGTCGTTTAGTCAGTAAAAGTCTGACACTGTCTCCCGTTCCGGCCAAGGGCGGGATTTGTCTTTCGATTATTTTTTCCACCATAAAAAAAAAACAGTGTTTACAAACAGCATCTTAAAAGGTCTATTTAGATATAATTAAATCCAAAATAGTGTGTACTACGTTTTCCCTATTTTTATTACGAATCATATCGTGTATTACGTTCACGGAAAACTATAATATCGTAAAAACGCAATCTGATTTTTGGTAATCTTGTTGACGGAAGCAAAATAAATATTCCGAAATCTTTGCTTCACTCTCGCAGGCTTACTGACTGTAGTAATATCGTAAGATAAACTAATGGATCTATTAGTATTGTTATGTGTAGTAAAACACAAGTTTGTATGTCAAATATTTGTAACACGGCAAATATATTTACTACAATTTAATACGTCTCAAGTTAGTTTTGGTTTTGTTTTGAGACAGGAAATCCTTTGACTTAAAAAAAAAAAACAAACTAGTTTACATTCTAGAGTTTGAACTGATATTTTTTATTCATTTGATTAATCTTCATAGAGCAGAAATGCACAAGTTTGTATGTGAAATATTTGTAATACGGCAAATATATTTACTACAGTTTAATACTCGTATGTCTTGACTTAGATTACAAAACAAAATGCGTCTTGAGTTTTTTTTGTTTTTGTTTTGAGGCTAGAAATCATCCGACAAAAAAAAAATAACAAACTAGTTTACATTCTAGAGTTTATACTGATATTTTTTATTCATTTGTTTAATCTTCATGTAGTAGAAATGTACAAAAGTAGACTTAATGCTTTAATTGTAGAGTATTATGGAAAAGAAGGGTATAAAAGTATACATATTTCAAAATTTAATTGTTCTATAAAACTAGAAAATCAAATAAATCTAAAAAATAGTACATTTTGATACTAGTGCAGGAAGTTTGTCATTGCGACCGAGGCGAAATTTGCACGAGCCGTAGGCGAGTGTGTTATGGAGCCGAGGGCTGCAATGACAAATCTGCACGTGTGTCAAACGACGTTTTTCAATACTCTTACGACTTGCGAAATAAAGAAAGAAAGAAAAAAAAATTAATCGTATCTCAAACATACAGTAGAAATATAAGAAATATATAAGCATTCAAATCTGCTCTGGTCTGTTTCTAATTTCGTGGGGTCGTCCAGCGACTCTGGGGGACGCCTCGCGCCTGATTTGATAAACTAAGTAAAACAAAATAATCACCCGTGACCGTGACGATAAGGAAGGAATAAAAAAGCCCTTGTTGTGATAAACTAAAAAAAGCACTTGGGTGATATACATGCTATATTGTACCTAACAGGAGTGCGATAAGAGGCAGTTTTCGAGTAAGTGTATTGAAAAATACTAATCATCAAATGAATTCTGCCGGTCTGGGTGGAGCAGAGTCAATCTTTTAGTGACTTAAATTCACCTGTGCACCTTTAAGTTCCAGAGCCGCAGTAACTCATTCTAACTATCCTGCAGCCCACAGATACAGCGTATTACGTAATTCTGCGTACAGCCAAGGCGTGGAATTCCTTTCCGGAGTTTGTGTTTCCTGATGGCTTCAATCCGGGAATCTTTAAGTCAAGAGTGAATAGGTTACTTCTAGGTAAGCGCTCTCCATCTTCGCTTTCTATCAGGTGAGAGGTGGTCAAGCGCAAACCAATAATCAATAAAAAAAAAGAACGGAATACTATCATAGACAAAACCATCATCACTCATGTCCACCTGTTCATAGACCTTCCATGATTGTGTTGCCACAGCTACCTGTCCTGTGTGTTAGCAACCGTCCATTTCTAGATACACTTAGATAGAAAAATTGAGGCGATTTGTTTTCCAATTCATAGGTACACTTTCGTACATAAATTTTACTACAGAATGCCACCTGGGCTGGGTTTTGCCATAGATAACCATTTATTACGAATCTTTTTTTTTGTCTACATGATGGAGAGGGAGCCAAAATAAAGATGAGGATTTTAAAGAGTAATATGTAAGAAAAAAAAGGAAGTGAGTGATAGTGTGACGATTGAGTTGACGGAATGGAAGAAAAAGCATGTTGTATGGACCTAAAGTAGCAAGGAGTTTTGTCCCACGACAAGGTCAATAAGATGATGTAATCCTTTTTTTTTAATGGGAAAATCGTCCATGTCATCTCCCACCCTTCAGGGGACCGAGGGATAGTGTCAGACTTTTACTGACACTGATAAAACTCACTTTTGTTCCTTCTTTGCATTCGGTCACGGGCTCCGTGTTTCACATTCACATTACCCATGGATCGAGTTGAAGGTAGCGGGTTCAAACCCAGCCAGGCGCATTTTTTGTGTAATTTATACCATCACCACTGGTCTCAAAATGGTGTATGGAAACATCGTGAGGAAATCGGCATGTCCTAGAACCAAAAATTCGAAGACGTGTGTCATCCACCAATCCGCACTGGGCCCGCTTGTTGAATTATGGATCCTGAACCTCTCGTAAAGAGGAGGCTGATGATGATGATGTGATTTATCATCATCATCATCGTCACCCATGGATGATGAAGTCCTAAAGATTCTATGTTAAGCGCAAAAAATATTATATTTGTATCACAAAAACAATAAAGTAATAAACTTTGGCGTTAAGACAAACATCATAAATCCAGTGAAAACAAATGTATTATTTTAAAATTAGATTCGTTATATCATGGTAACAAAAGCGAACTCGTCAAGTAGAAAAGATCGTATATCACACGAGTTACGTCCCATTGTTTACTGACATTATCATTATTTGTACTGTTAACCGTATCCAGTGATAATTTGTCTTTGACGAGACCCAAAGCGGTCTTTTTTATAAAGGCGTTCAGCAAAAACGGTTAAATTAACTCAACCCGTAAAAGGGTAACCGCGAGTGAATCCGTGAAGCGGATAACTAGTCGTTAGCATAATGTAGGTATTTACTAAGCTGCCAAAAAGTTTTGTTTTTCTTTGTAATCTCTCTTCATAAAGTTAAATTCGGCATTTTAGACAGTTGGTTCTGCAAGCAAGATTATAGAAGTTCTTAAGCGCAGTAGATCGGATCCTTGTTTGTTTTGAGAACTTGAAAAAACATGAAGTAAGCTTAGTCGTATTTTCAATAATCACCAAACAAAATTATAACTCTGCCCCTCAAAAAAAATATAAATAATATATAAAGGTTGTCTTTAAAAAATCGCTTTAACGATAAGACTGCCCATTGTGATACTCTTTTAATTTTAAGTTCCTATTGCTCATTTTTATTTTTGGTGTGCAATAAAGAATATATCTATCTATCTACCCCTCTAACCAAGTTACGATCGTTTCGCTAACATCGAACGCTTTGAGTTGGCTCCGTAATTCCTATGTGCTGACTTCATCTCATCGCTCAGTTACGTGGTCAGAAAAAACCAATTGAAGTCGTGGTCAATTCTAAGCGTTCGACGTTAACGAAACTATTGTAACTTGGCTAGGGCAGACAGGTTTTCGATAATCACCGAAAAAAGTTAAAGTTCTATTTTTTTTTATTGAAGAAAACGAAGCAATGTAGGTCATATTGTTTGTTAACTTTAGTAAGAAGATTTCAATGTAGCATTATTATATTATACCTACTCTATTGATTTGGTATTAAACTTACTTTTTATTTTCCCAACGGTTTCTGCGAGAATATATTACCAGGATAAAAACTTTCCAGGGCTGTCGAATTGTTCAAATGATTTACTGGAACGCAAAGGGCAACAGAAAGAACACAGGTGAGTGAGTTGAAGTCTGAGATTGCGAAAAAGTTATGATTTGTCATCGTAAAAAAGGAATTACAATGGCCTACTCGTCACTCAGACCACTCGTATTCTAAATTTCATCTAAATCAGTTTAGTCGTGGTGTGATCGATATAAACTAACAAAAACCCAAAAGTAAAATGCCTGTCTATAATATAAAAGGTACATAATTACAAACACTTCCAAAGCTTGAAATTTTTACATATCGGCAGTATACACCGTTAAATTTTGATCGTTTTAATCCCGTGGAGGGTCAATCTGGTACATCAAATTTTTATATTTTATCTTTACAAATCGATAGTGTTTCATGTACTGAATCGACCCCCAAGGGTTTAAAACGCCCAATATTTAACAGTGTATAAGGATAATTCTGTACTTATACGCAAGTAAAGGTTCTTTCTGAAGCTAGTTAATACCTACTCAATTACCCAGATTATAACAGAATGTTTCATAATTAATTATGTGCCATGTTTTTATTAAATTACCTTCTAAATTTCGAACCTGAACATAAAATTGAACAAAAAGTGTAGTGAATAATGTCTAAAGGGCCTCAGCTCAGCATGATGCTAAGTGGTAACACAAGGCCACCATCTGACGACGATTTTCAGCTGTGCAGCCATGCTTGAAAACAGAAAGTATATATTGTTCCCTGCAGAAACCAACTCAAATCTATTACAATTTCTCCTATTTCTGTCTTCTTTTCTTTTACTATACAGTTAAATTTTAAAAACGTAAAAAAAATCATAAAAAAATAAAGAAAAAACCTACAAAATATTCCACCACTGGGGTGTCTAGAATCATGTACTGGATCTATGGTATTCGTTTGCGTTAACTAAGGTTGCCTATAAAAATAGGCTTATGCGTGAAGATCGCCCATTGTATATTTAATTTTTTTAACACATTACGAGGTATTCGACAAAGAATAAATAAAAAAAAAACTGATGTAAATCTGTTCACTTTGAAATTATTACCCGCGCCTCAAGGTGTTGTCAGCAAACTGAAGGGTCCTACAGGTTCGAAGCCTCCTGGGGTCAAGGGTTGCTGCGAAAGCGTAACACGAAGGCTCTGTGATTAAAGCAAGGAAGAAATGGCGTAGATTGTATAGTCAGAAAGAGTCTGACACTGTTTCTCGCTCCACCCAAGGGCGGGATTCGTCATTGGATGTTATTTAGATAGATAGATAGATAGATATACTCTTTATTGTAGGTACACCATAAACAAAACTTGGTACATAAGGACACTTAAAAATTACTACGGTGTTACAATGGGCGGTCTTATCGCTAAAAGCGATTTTTTAAAGACAACCTTTGGATGGATTTGACAGAGGAGAAAGATACACGGGTAGTTCGTGGCGTACTATTTACATATATACAATACATAACTAATAAACTAACTAACTAACAAAAATAATATATACCTACGTATGTATATAAATATATAATATATACAAATACATAATATATATACATATATATATATATATGAAAGCAGAGAAATATGTACCTAATGTCGTTCAAGAGGAGAGGTAGTGTTCCTTGACCATATTTTTAAAAGTTATTTACCTACCATAAAACAAAAACTCGTTGGTGGTTACAATTTGGTTGTAGAAAAATATACACAGTCATATTGAGGAAAATAAATCATTCATTATACATATATCAACGGAAAAGGGGTAGAATTCCGTTTGCAAAATATTGGCTTGCTATAAATCCAAAACACGTCACAACCGTGCACAGAGCTTTAGCGTTTGTCGAAGCGTGGACAAGACGTCGGAAATGTCACGGTGGAACCCCTGCGTAACTCGTACATTGGCGTCATAGTAACGGAGCGGAGTCGGCCTGGAGGAATCTTGGCTTCACATATTTTGTTGTTATTTAGTTTTGTATGAGTACTAGAACATATTCTAGATTATGTGACAGAAATGTGAGGTTTTTGATTTATTTATTTTATTAGCTCTGCTCTAAAAACGGTGATGGAAGACCTCGTAATGAAAGCGGCATACCCTGGAACCAAAAATTTGAAGCAATATTTACTAAACCACACTTGGTGGATTTTGGCCCAAGATTGCAACTTTAGCCCAAGCTGTCTGTGTTTCCTGATGGCTACAATCCGGGAATCTTTAAGGCAAGAGTGAATATGTTACTTCTAGGTAAGCGCGCTCCATCGTCGACCGGATCGTCGCTTTTCATCAGGTGAGATAGCGGTCAAGCGCGAACAATCAATCAAATAAAAAAAAGCTATTCAACCAAAAGAAATACAGTACCCCGTGTATGTATTGGTTTATAAACTGGGGCCAAACTTACACCCCAGGGCCAAAGTTATACGGTTTTACAGTGTACAATATTAACAACTAGTTTTAATTCAAATGAGTTTTGACTGAACGTGAATCCTTGAATACCAGAATGAGTATGTCCGCATATTAAGTGCTTATTCCTGACATATTCGTGATCTTATCACGATCGCAATCTTCTGTAAATGTGAGGCAGAGAGGTATTTGATGTGTGATGTTTGCTCTGGGCTCCTCTGATGTCATCGTTATGTGTAACTTCATTTCGTTTGCCTAGAGCAGGGATGGTGAACCTTTATTGGGGATCACACCATTACTTTGAGTAATTTATTTCATCACCATTGCTCTCAAAACGGTGAAGGAAGACATCGTGAGGAAACCGGCATGTCCTAGAACCAAAAATCGAAGACATGTGACATCCACCAATCCGCACTGGGCCCGCGTGGTGGATTACATGGCCCATTCCCTCTCCTAGACCTCTTCTCTACTCGACCTCTTCCTGTGTCCCAGCAGTGGGAAAATTAATAAGGCTGATGACGATAATGATGATGACACCATTAAACATATAAAAGTGTAATAATATGGCCTTGACATACCGCCAAAGAAACTTAGTTACTGAATAAAATCAAAGCTGAAAAGTTCATTCATTTATTTATTTCATAATTAATGTAAAAAAAAAACATTATATAACAAAAGAAGACAGATCAATG
The DNA here is from genome assembly GCA_029852875.1 of Mythimna loreyi. NCBI lineage: Eukaryota > Metazoa > Arthropoda > Insecta > Lepidoptera > Noctuidae > Mythimna > Mythimna loreyi. The sequence continues at coordinate 14,072,293 of CM056787.1, forward strand.
TATTTGTACAAAGACCTGCATCAGACCTACGAAAGAAGAGATTAAAAGAAATGTAGATAATATAATGTGTTTAAACGGTTTCTGAAATGTTAAATTAAAGTAACAAATAAGATATTTAAGTTAAACATTTATAAAAATAAATGAAGTTGCTAAAATAAATGAACTGTAATTATAAGAGTAATTCGGTTTACTTTGTAGTAAATATTAGTTCGATTTACATAAACCAAATAACCTCCGAACCGAAACCAAGACATTATAAGATAAATTGGTCATAATTCAGGTTCCTAAGATAAATATTCTATTTAGTTTGTAGACCACCATCCAAAAAATTATTGACTGACAATATTAGACATACGACCAAAAAATCTGGAATTTTAGTCAAATAAAACTAAAAAATAATGCATCAACACATAGATCAACACATTTTTAATAATCACAGTAGAATTAAATAAATTTCAACAAAAATAATGCTTAAGGTCATTACAGATGGAGATTCAAATCATAAATAAATGTCACGTAAAATCGGATCACGATCAAGTGACGCCTGAAATGAGTATGCTCACTTTACAAAAGATGTGTGACGTATCCTTTACCTAGACGAATGATACAGGGTGCTGACATGTGAGCGAATTTTTTTTAACAATGTTGGTACGATTTGAAGAGAAAAATACCAAATTAAAAAAAAATAATATGCTTTCTAACTTTTGTAGTCAGTCTGTTTAGTTTCTTCAAATACAAAATTTTATTTTCGGACATTATGGTTTTTTTTAAATTATGCAATATTCCACAACTGTCACACAACGTCGTCTAGTCCTACGCTAAGCAAAGCTTGTTTTATGGGTACTAGACCACTGATTAACATACTTGTATATTTCTAAATACATACATACTATAGATAAATTACACCCAGACACAGAACAAATGATTGAGCTCATCACACAAACACTTATCTTGGGTGAGAATCGAATCTACGACCTCTAGCATCATCAGAGTCACTAACTACTAGACTAAAAGGCCAGTCAACGGTTAGTAAACATAAAAGGCTGGATTCGTCATGAGATGATTTTTACTCACCTAAGAAACTACAATACAAAAAAACATAAATTTCTCAGAAGATACACGATGTTACGCCCCCTGTACATTCTTATTTGTGACGCGAAGTGAAGAGATTCTTTCTTGATCATTTGTATCCCGCAATACTAAAGAAACATGGCGCCCTATATGTCAATGTGGTTCGAGTGAATGAATATGCGAGATCCGTTTTCACTTTTGTCACTGATAACATATTATGTCAGGTATATAGAGTTGCTTTCTAATAAAGAATGTGATACCATTTTATGTAATTTTTTATTTATTTGTGAGATGTTATGAGTTTTTTCTTATGAAGAAAGTGTTTGTTTTTAACCACTCTCGCGAGTAGTGCTTCAAATAGGTACAAAAACGAGCTGTCAAACATACGAAACAATCTCATCATCATGTCAGCCGAGCGACGCCCACTGCTGGGCATGTTAAAAAAACAATCTGTCCAGTGGTAAATCGATTTCTGGGCACAATACGCGCGGGCATGTGTACGGAGAACAGTGGGTAGCTCGCCGGTCGTCTGGTAATCATCTGGACCATACCTAGTCGTCGACGGCGCGAACTTTTCGCGCACGCTGTAAAAGGATTCGAGTCTGAAAGGCTCTGGCTCTGGGCTCTGGCCCTGGTATAAATGGCGACGTAAGAACGAGGTAGGTTGTTTAGTCAGTAAGAGTCTGACACTGTTTCCCGCTCCGCCCATGGGCGGGATTCGTCATTGGATGATTTTTACTTACCAAAAAAAAAAGCCAGCGGGCAGAATAGTCAACATCGGCTCTGTTTGCCATTAATAAATAATAGAATAGACTTTAGTGTCTACAAATTAAAAAAATAATCAAAATCTTATACAATTCAAAAATCACATTTTGTTTCTCAAAAACAAATACTTGAACCAATGTAAAGTAAGCCTAAAGCAGTACGTATCTAAGTAACAAACATTTTTATACTTACTGTGGTACCATGTGATGAGGGTCGTATTGTCGTCACATTCCTATTGGACATGTCTTGAATCAGAGTGGGCCTGCCCATTGAAATAACTTTACGTCTCTACTGTTTGACATGCCTGCTATTCTGATAATAATAATACCTAATGATATTTGGTAACTATGTAGTATAGGCGTACCTAATGTACATACGTTTACATGTATACAGTGATGTAAACAGATAATACTCACTATATTTTTTTTTATGGTGGGAAAAATCATCGAATGACGAATACCGCCCTTGGGCGGAACGGGATACATTGTCAGACTGCTTCTGACTAAACGACCCACCTTTCCTTTCTGCCTTAGTTCCAGGGCCCGGTGTTCTGTTTTCGCATCTACCCTTGGCCCCAGAATGCTCACTATATGACATAGTGTTTTCTTCTTATTTATTTTAATACTCAATGTTCAGGAAGAATTTGAAGGGAAAAAAGTACAAAAAAGGTTGGCGTTTTGTTACTTATTCTATTCGCATTGGACATACGAGTACATGTCACCGGAAAATGCAGTCTCCGTATGATAGAATACAATAAAACAGAATAAACTTTATTGTACACCAAAAAGTAACAGAACAGATACAATGTAGTACCCATAGACTTAGGATGGCTTTTAGGAACTTAAAATAATATAGGGGTAGTCTGCGGTGTACATGATTATAAATCTTATATTATTCGTTTGAAGAAAATCTTTATTAGATTATAATTCTTTATTAATTTCTCGACAAATTCGAGATTTCTTCGAAAAATACATCACATTTCTAATAAAACTGTGTCCTATTTAGAAAAAAATTGTTTATCTTGGGATAGTTTGACAGTCTTATAGTGTTTGTCATTTTCAAGTGACTTATAGCTACAACACTCTTATGTATTCCTAAAAAAATAGAATAGATATTCTTAGAAAGTTTGCCTGATCAGCTAGTTCACTTGACTATAGAGCAGATAAGGATATGGAGGAAAACACTGAGAAATATACTTATGAAGATTTAGTACGAGGTGTCTCAAAGTCAAAGTCAAAATCTTTTTATTTCACATAGGCCTACATGGACACTTGTAAAACGTCAGAAGCTAGTGCACGGTTCCAAATTGGTCGTTTTCTATGGAGAAGAACGGCAAAAAACTCTCATGTTACGATGTTACTATATTATTAAAAAACATTGAACGTAGTGAGTTATGACGGTGCCCACACATTCAGTCGGCCTGGGACTCATCTATGTACCCTCAAAGACCTACCTTGAACATGTAAAATAAAATTCAAAGGATTTATTTCAACACACATTCATAGTATATACAGCTAAAGGAATAGAATCCCCTGCTAGAGTCTGTGTTTCCTCATAACTACAGGTGTTTAAGAGCAGCGTCCCATCTGCGATACTTCCCATAAAACCGCTCTTACTTGTTAATGACGATATTACACACCTTTCTCTAGTTATTTTGGAAACATACATTGTTATCTTGTAGTGAATATCTAGGTTTTATTAAAAAAAAAACATATACATATACGGTCGAATAAAAAACCTCCTCCTTTTTTGAAGTCGGTTAACAAAATCATAAATCTGTTCTTTAAAAGAAATATTAAGTACGTGATCTTTCTTCGTTTATAATGTTTTCATAGATTTAAAAAAATTAAGAAAATGTTTCTGAAAAAAATCATTAAATATTCTAAATTAAGAAAATCGTTTCTGAAAACTTTTACAAGTTTTGTGAGATATTCGAATAAGGGATGGAAGTTACCGAATGCCAAGCGAGTAACTAAATAACTTAATAAACGTGTGGCCGATTCCAAAGCGTAGATCTTTATAAAGAAGAAGTCAATCAATTCAGCCGCAAGACTACTGTTGGCCATAAGCCTCGACCAAACGTCACCACAAACGACCGGTCCCGTGCGTCTTGCATCCATCGAATTCCAACAACTCTGACCAGGTCAGCGGTTCACCTTGTGGGAGGCTTTCCGATGCAAGAAATTGCAAAAAACTCTAAGGACACTTTTATACAACCTTAAAACCCATGTACTTGTTGAACAAGCTTAAAACTTCTATTTGAATAGGTATTTATGGTTTGCTATTTTTGGAGGTCTAAACTTGTGACGAAAGTGTCGCGTTAAATAACATCGGCTTTGTTTACCGTTGACTCTATTTTGTCAATTTCAGGCGCCGTTCCAATGTTCCTGATATACTGCAATGGATTTTGTTTACTGACTTTGTTTACCACCGAAAAATACAAGGCTTGATGTCAGTTTTTAGTATTTTATTCTGTTAACAATCCATTGACGTTGGTGGTTATTTGTTGAAACATTTTACAATCGAAGCTTGTGTGTTTGGCAGATTATGTTACGAGTAGAAATTTAATTCTTAATTCTTTATTGTACACCAAACAGTATATAAACAGCGGATTACAATGATTATGTACAAAGGCGAGCTTAACTCAAAATTGAGTTTTCTTAAAGCAAACCAGACTTAGGAATAGGTACACGATTATACATTTAGTTTTTAATATCTTTTTTATGACCCGCTTGTTGTTGTAGTGGTTAGTGACTAGCTGATATGTTGGAGGTCGTGGGTTCGATTTCAACTCAAGACAATTATGTTTGAGTGCTGAGCAGAGCATGATCATTGGGTATGTGTCTAGTTATAATATTTATGATAATGTGTGTATTTAGATATAAGTATGTTTATTAGTTGTCTAGTAGTCATAGTAGAACCTCTGTTTCGTTTCGGACTCAGTTTACGTGGCGTTGCGGGATAGTATATCATATAAAAAAAAGCAATTAAAGGTTTTTTTTTAATCATTTGTTTCCAATAAAAGAACTTCTCTAACTTCCACTATGATTAAGTTAACTTTCATGATGACTTAGGAACTTATTAATTTTCAATATTCCAGCAGAATTTGTTACTCCAGCATACTCCCGTCTCCACATTCTGCAGTCGTTCAATTGTTCGTACATCCAGCGATGCGCATACAATACATTTTTGATAAAACAAAGACGGCATTCGGTCGGGAGTCAGCAAAAGACAGTTTCCTACGACTGCTTCGTAGAGACGTGAACGTATTTCTCAATTAGCTTACACTGCCATGTTATTTCCTACCATTTTAGCAATGAAGTTGTTATCTACACTTCTACACTAAAATAATAAAGAGGTAAAGTTTGTTTTTTTATTTTTTTGTTTGTAGGAGGTAATCTCTGGAACTACTGGTCCGATTGGAAAAATTTTAGCAACAATAGAAAGCTGCTTTACTCCTGAGTGACATCGGCTATATTTTATGTACGTGGGCGAAGCCGCGGGCAAAACCTAGTTTACAATAAATTGAAAAAAAAATAGATACTTCCCCGTTAACCTACAACCGAAAAATTTGGCATGAAGCAAGGCCCTAGAGAAAAAGTATTGGAATAAATCTCTAACAGTCCAACAGTGGACGTCTTTCGGCTGAAGTGATGATGATGATGGAAAATTGGTAATACTATTTGTGAACTATCGTATTTATACCCTTTTCTTGTCAATTTATCTTGTCAGATACATTGCCTATTGTAGGGAAAACTACGAATGCTTGGCGATGTATCTCATAAGATACGTTACCTTTCATTTCAAAAGATAGACATCAATTTTTTTTCTATTTTTATACCATCAATACTTGTCAAAAACATAAAAAAACGAATACCATTAATTTTTCTCCGCCAAGAAAAGGGTTACGTGAAAAACCTTATTCTTGGTACAAATTACTACGGCTCTGGTTTTAGTCAATGAAAGTATACCGCCCCCCCCGCTACAGTACCCCTCTCGCTTAGTAGAGCGGCAAAAGGTATTTGATGATATCCCACATAAAAAAATTGTACAAGAACTAGTCGGTTCCGCACATTGAGGGTTCCATGCAAATACAAACTATCTGCTAAATGGTTTAATTCTGAAAAAAAGGTTTATTATTTATTATATACAAACATTTAATAGTACACAGTAGTTAGACAATTCATGTACAAAGGCGAGCTTAACTCCTCCCAGAAAACCTTTGAGTAACAGAGAGAGACAACAATCAAGGGTAGAAACAAGTGCACAATACATATAAACCTATATACATACGTCTATAAACGTACATAAATAATTCTAATATATATAAATATACGTACATACCAGTATATACAAATACTGTTGTTGCTGTTGTATTATTTGTCTTTTTTTTGTGATGTGAGGACAAATTTATTGTTTCTATATTTGTTCCTACACTTGTTCTGTAAGGCCTTGCTTCATGCTTCTTATATCTATGCTTCATGTCTTTCTAGTTTCTAGGTCAACGGAAAGTACCTACCGATGGATTTTGATTTCCTTGAGTGTCGATGTATAACGTTATTTACTACATCCGACAACGGTTATATTTTTTTTTTCGTAGAAAGAAGATTCGATATGTCCACACATTTCCGAGATAAACGGTTTTGACAGACAGACATACCGTCAATAAAGTGATTTTATAAAGGTTCCGTTTTTTCCCTAAAACTAAAATTCAAATTCAAAAATAATTTATTTTAAATAGACCATTTACAGGCAATTTTGAATTGTCAAAATTGAAGCTAATTTGCACTATACTTTTTTTTATGGTAGGTGAAAATCATCGAATGACGAAACCCGCTCTTGGGCGGAGCGGGAGACCAGTGTCAGACTCTTACTGACTAAAAATCCTACCCCGTACCTTCCTTGCCTTATTCCTAGAGTCGAGGTAACAGTTTGCACCACCCTAGGCTCCAGGAGGAAATTTGCACTATACTAATTCTTTAACTAAATATTTTATGTTTAAGCCTACACGTCCTTTCTTTGCTGTATTGTCTGATAACGCATTATATTTTATTTAGTCATATTTTTCCATAAGGAATCTTGTAGCCAACCCAAACCACACTGGGTCCACGTGGTGCATTATGGCCCTTTCCTAAAGAGGAGGCTTGTGTCCAAGCAGTGGGAATATTAAAAAGGCTGATGTTGATGATGAATCTTGTAGTCTAATTTACACGTCTCCCGTATCATTGTATAAAAAATTTGATAAATACACTCGTATTTATTACTTCTCCAACACAAAGGTTATTCACATATCGTACCCGACATCCTGTAAAATACAAACAAGACGAAGACCGAAACGAAAGGCTCACAAAACCCGAGTTTTAAATACACATCCCGGGAGGATAATTGTGGGCCTCGCAAAGGAATCAAAATACTCCTTTAAATATACGGTGTACCGACATTACTTTACACCTGTTACGTTGGTTAACATTGTTTTCCGAGTCTTGTTCATTAATTTAAATTATTTGCTTTGTAAATGGAGTAAGTAACCTAGAGCAAGATACCTACATTTGTAAAGACGTACGTCGGTAAGAAGTCTTCTGACGCAGCGTTGGAAGGCCTCCCACAAGGTGGACCGATGGCCTGGTCAGGTTTGCTGGAAGCCGAGAGATGCAAGACGCACAGGACCGGTCTATGTGGCGGCGCTTGGGGGAGGCCTATGTCTAGCAGTGGACGTCTTTCGGCTGAAATGAAGTTGATGACGTCGGTAAGAATATGCTCTTCTCATTGGTACTCTTCTCGATTCAAAATCGTTCGACAGCCGATCTAATCGAATATTAATTGTTCTCAAATTAATCACAGACCTACTTTGTTTTGTGAATTTTATTATGGGCGAAGGGAGATGTTAAGAGATCTACTTACTTTCTCTCGCCAAATGAGCAAGGGTTCCATCAGATTTAACCAAGTTCCCAATACTGGAAAAAACCAACTATCCGACGTCCTTTTCAGTTTGGTTTTTTCCAGTATTGGGAACTTGGTTAAATCTGATGTAAAGTTTGTTAATAAAAGAAAATATGAAGTAAAGACAATACAAAAGTAAAGATAATTTCACTAACCAGTTTTTAAACTGTGTTATATTATTAAACCATCGTATTTCCATGACTTAATTTATACAGTACAAAAACTCAAATGCTAATACATATAATAATAAATGTTATTTTTACTCGTATATTCACTTCGTGAGTTTAGTGGTCTTCTTGTAGATACAAGAAGACCAGTAAACTCTAGAAACTCTAAATAGTAAACTCTAAATCTACCTATTTCCAGTAGACTCAGCCTTTTGGCCACAGTAAGTACTCTCACGTTTTCGCACTACATCTAAACTGAACTAGTTACTAGCACTAGTTGCAAGGTGGATCTTAGTGCTTTTACCTTTGTAGAGACAAAGGCTTGAGCGATGCAAGCGCTGCGTGGGTATATCTAGATGTACGTTACCCCGGCTGCAGACTTTTGTTTCTGGATACTGCACTGCCCAGAGATTAACACCCGTATTTAAAAACAGAAGTAATTACTTGTTGCTAAGTAATTTCTTATTAAAATCATAAGTCGACGTTAGAAATCTTTATGAAAAATTTCAGTTTTTCTTAACAACAATACAAATTGTTATTTAAACAGTTGCTTTTACATAAGTACCTAATTAGTTTTATTTATTTACTAGTTTTCTGCCAGCGGCTTCGCCCACGTGAAAATAGGTTTTCGCACAAACTTTGGTCACGCGTTTCATCCCTTTAGGTGGTGAATTTTGGAAAAAAAATGTCTTAATGTCTCTTAGTGCATGTATCTATGAGGGACTTTCTATGCTGCAAAGATACCTAGATGTGGCTTCTTATTGTAAAATAGTTATGTCGTTAATATTTACTAACATTATTTTTAAGATATTGTTACTAACATATTGTGGAACTGATCCAAAATAAATGTTTAATATCCCTGAAACAAAATAAAACTCCATAAACAATGAATATAGTATATACAAAAAGCCAAAATTATTGTCAGTATTAAATGAATGACCATGACTATACATTATTGAAAATACATTATTTATTGTTAAAAATGTATTTTCAGTTTTATCCAAATTTTCCGAGAATATAATATACTAATCTGAAAGCAATGTCAATAAAATTGATATTTTGTGCTTTCTATTTAGTTTTAGTAGCGGAGTTACTGAAAAATTAACAAAAACAGTACTAATAGACTTCACACTAGTTAGAAAAGATATAATAATTATATACCAGATAGATAACGCATATAACCCTCAACTGTTGCACGTGTCACGCAGCGTGTTGGTATCAATTGACACATTTCTAACCCTCTCTGGGGCTAAAAGTAACGGTAGATTCTGTTAGGTTGGTATAAATAAACCGTTCACGGAGAATGATCAACAAGTGCCACATTACTGGGCCATTTCGCTTGCTCGACATTGTATTGTGTTCGCGACAATGTATGTAGATTGTAGAACTCGTGACGGCGGTAAACGTTTAGTTATTATCTGATACTTACGGTTCAGGAACTTCGATTACAGTGCCTGGCCGTAAAAATGGGTCGTTTTTTGTAGAAAGCTAGGCTTTGTATAAAGTCGTAACTGTCACTCATCTGTCACTTTTGTGAATGAGTTTTTGTAAAACTTGATTTGACATTTCACTGCTAGGTGTTGTGCATAGGCTTTTTGATATTTTGCGTTTTTATAGGTTTTTTTTATGGTACGTAAAAATCATCGAATAACGAATCCCGCTTTTGGGCGGAGCAGAAAACAATGGTCTGACATTGTTATCTGCTCCGTCCGTTACTGACTAAACAACATACCCCGTTTCTTCCTTGCCTTAGTTCCAGAGCCCCGGTGTAACGCTTTCGCATCAAACCTCGACCCCTGGAGGCTTCGACTCTGTTGGTGAGGCGCGAGGGAATGCTTTTTTACAGGTACAAGAGCAGCTATAATGATCGAGTGGCCAAGGTCCCGACTAAACCAAAAAAATTCCCGCGTGGTGGATTACGGCCCATTCCCTCTCCTAGAGAGGAGGCCTGAGACCCAGCAGTGAGAAGTTAATAAGGCTGATGATAATCTATGCTATAGGTAGGTACATTCACAGTAATAGACTAAGTTGTTCCCTCATTTCTGTGTCACATTCATATACTAACATGTAGATCTGATTAATTTACATTTGACTTTAACGCACGCGTATTCATCCTTTACGATATTTTATAGGTTTCTTTCGAAACATAAATAGTCCGCGACAGCAGAAGCAAGTCCCAAGTTAGAAGCGGTAAGACATTACAGGATTTAAAAGTCTCCAGTATATTTGTTTTTCTGTTTCTTACTCATTTAAAAAGATATTTTCTACTTTAAATTACTTGTCGTGTCGTGTCCAAATTGTAAAAAAGTAAGCTCTCTGAATATCTAATTCTTTTCTTACAAAATAGGAAGCTTCATTCAAAGAGTAAATTTAAAGCTTTTACTTTTATTTAATTTTAATTCAAAAGTTTTCCAGCTGTAAAATTCAATTCTTATGACTGCAAAGTTTTTAGGAAAATACTAACGAGACCAATTTTATCCGAATTCAGCTGTAATTTAGCTTAACCAGTGATTGAAAACAATGTATATTCCCAGAGTGGAATGTTGTCTGAACTTCAATGTTCACAAAGTTGTTGAAAGGGCTTATTGTAATGAAAAGATAAAATTACAAACAGTATTGTTTTGTTACTTTGAAATTTCTTCACCCTTCTTTGAGAGAAAATAATTAATTTAGCGAGTTAACAAGTAACGTTACCACCTGGATACATGTTTAATTAAGATCAACAGATAATTAATATAATTACACATGTCTATTTAAATTTAGCTTGGAAAAAAATACAGTTGTTTGTTATGTATGTTTTTAAGAGTTGTGGGATTGTTCGAAAGAGTTGTTGTGGCATGGGAACTCAAAATGCAACTGAAGAAACACAGTTTTTAGTAAATAGAATAATATAATAATGCCAAAAACAAAATCCTTTGATGGTTATGATATTTAATTTAATTTTATTAACCACCCATCCCATCATCATATTTGGTTCCATAAAAATTAAACCTTTTTTTGAAACCGACGTAGTTGTAACTAGATACATACACTTGTTGATCTATTTATATAATTACGTATGCACTTTTTCGAAAGCAACAACACTCAAAGTCAGTAGCCTCAAGTAAAGTACTCGCGTAACCATTAAATGAAGTGTGTTATGCCAAAATTGATAAATAGTTGTCCATTTATCAGCTAAAAATAGTTTCATCTGTATTGTGTGGTATAAATATTTTGTTAGCTGGTAAGCGCCGTGAAAATGTTTAACGTTAGGTAATTTTTCAGGTTAACACGTATTTTCAGGTTGCATCCCGCTTACGCTACAAAATTCAGCGGAGAATTCTCTCAATACAGGTGTCCCTTGAGAGGGTGTCGCAAATATACCCGTCACGCAGGCTCACGGCTGCTACGTGAAATATTCCCCTAGTGTTTTATATCATCCTGTTTTTTATGCACAGCCTCGTCGGTCACGATATTAGGAGACGCTCGGCTTTCTATCGCTTTGCCGACCCGCAATATTGCTCGCGTCTTAATGAAAAAGACCGCGTCTAAGATAAAGATAAATTTAAAAAAAGGAATTCTCTTTTCTCAGCCTTTGAATTTTCAATGTTGCGCGGTTCTTATATCTCATTAATTATGTAAATCGTCGATGTTAATACACTGACTGACGCAGGCAATTAATTTAGGTGAAGAGAAAATTGTATCCCACCTGATTATTGCTAAGTATACTTACTTTAGGTTTTCTTTTCATACTACTTTTTTCATGTTTTTCATAGGTGCTGATGTAACAAATTATGTACTTGGCACGATTTGCACTGTAAGGAATTTTCTGCTACATATTTATGCGGGGCGCGTCGTATACCGTATGCTTTGACAAAAAGTACGTGTTGTTTAAAATAACTTTGTTTAAGGAAATTGAGGGAGCGGAAAAAAGGGAATTTTATTTGCTGGAAACTGTACTTTTATAAAACTGGTTTATCTTTATGAAACTACGTAGTAGCCTTCATGTTATGGAGCAATGAATTTGTCGTATTTTATTTGGCTAGCCTGTTCTGTCCCACTTCTATACAAATGTCCATCTTCCACTGCTTCATGTTTCGTGGGCCCGCTTTGCCTACTACGCTGGGCTACTTTTGGCGTAATTTATCTAGTTTGTCAATTTAGGCAAATCAGTACGCAAAATAAGCGCTTTAGACGTGGAGTGCGGATACCAGCCCGATATACAATACAATACAATCAGTAAGGGGTAGGTACACTAAAAGATTTAATAACACAACCATCATATTTCACATTGACCGAACGCAAGCTCTAAATCACCACACCTATCATACGCTATATTTTGAGTTCGAGTAAATGTTTACAAGGCGAAGATATCAATACATCTCGATGTGTTTACTAGAACAGAAATCATGCAATTTTACGAGACAAGTCATGCCATTATCCTAGTTTCGGGATTCCAGTGAACATTCCCGGGTAGTCGTGTACCTATTTGGAGGGTAAACAAGCTATTTGTACGTGGTTAATGATGCGATTATCCGAATAGTCGATTATAAGGACGTGCACACTGCGTATCGCTTACATCCGTGTAGGTAAGGGCCAGAGCACACCGAGAGGTGACGCGATGGTACCACGCCCGTACAATATGTTCCAAATGAGAATAGGATCGATTGCCATGTTGTGATGTCAAGCGCAATACACACTGAGCCCGCCGGGCCGCCGACAAAGCCCGGCGACACAACCCGGCGGCCTGTATGAAAAGAATCATGTCGGCAACATGCGCCCGTGCGTGTTGCCCACCGACATGTTGGCGGCTTCGGTACGCTTGCGCTCAGTTGCCTAGCGACGCTCGACTTGTAGTGACGTGCTTTTTTTTACGACATGGAGTGGGACGACGAAAAATGTCTCACACAACCTTTATCGACACGCGGCAATCACTGACTGCCCATCTCAAGCCGCCGACATGCCGCCGACCAAATTTTCCGACTTGTATTAAGCGAAACCGCCAACTAGACCGCCGACAAAAAGTTGCCGACATATGTCGGCGGCCCGGCGGGCTCAGTGTGTATTGCGCTTCACGATTCACTGTCAAATCGAGGCAAGACATTTTTAAAATTCAGTTTATTTACGAAACCTTCAATTTATTTACGAACTGTGAAAGAAAAAAATTTAATCAGAATTCAGTTTTTTAATTCTTTAATTTTGTATAAATATCTTCGATTTGTTTTGTTTTGTTTCCCTCTCCTAGAGAGAGGAGGCCTGTGTCCCTGCAGTGGGAACATTAAAAGGCTGTTGATGATGATGATATTCGATTTGACAGTACAGCATCACGTCACATCCTGTCAATCGATCCTATTCTTGTTTGGAACGCATAGTAGTCGCATGGCGCTACAGAAGCATCATGATGACGCGGAGTGTGTTAGGTACGAGCGATGAACGGTTGCCTCGAACTTTGTTTCAAGCTCCTTTAAGATGCAGCGCGACACCTAGGGTTTTTTTATGATGGGTAAAAATCATGCAATGATGACTCTCGCCCTTGGGCGGAGCTGGACACAGTGCCAGACTCTTACTGACTAAACATTAAGCTACCCTGCTCCTACCTTGCTTTTGACACCTAGGTGTTTTTTTCTCTCACTGGAATATTTATACCCTTTTTTTTAATGAATTTAATTTCAGATTGAGTCGCTGTATTTAACTTGTGCTCAGCGTCTAGTCGCATCGCGTCTCAGTGTGACCTGACCCTAATCGATTGTAGGGACGTGCACACTTCGTACCATTACATCCCTATTGGTAAGTCGTTCAGGAGAATATCATCAGTAATTCGCCATATTCGTGACGAGACTGAAATGAGGTTTATTAATAAGTTATTACGATATAGTAACATTATAAATGCGAAACAAGCCATGTATGTCCGATCGTTTGTTATATTTACATTGATTCACACTTTAACGGCTAAACATGAAGATAATACCTATTATTAGAGTCAAATAAACCATGTATTACGAACGAATAAATGATATCGCGGCCTTTCAGAAGACGAGCAAAGAGTAACTCACAACCTGGCCGTTAGGTAAGGGCCAAGGCGCGTTGGATTCTACGCATGCTACGAACAGATGTCAGCAAGACTGTAGGGGTCCAGTAGGGCTAAAGCCTGCTAGGGCTGAGAGATTATTCATAAGAGATACCGTGGGCCTATACAAAAAAAAAGCAACTGAAGGAACATAAATGGGATTAAAACAGTAAAAGTTACGTCGGCCACATCATTGCTAACCATCAGGTGAGATTGTGGTTAAACGCAAGCCTATCTAGAATAATAAAAAAGTCTTGTTCCACACACAACGTGATTCATTTTTACTCACTATGTGAGTTCTTTGATCTCTACATTTTAGACAAAGCTACACACATAGAATTTACGCAAAAAGAACAATCTTCCAATTTTTACAGAGAATGTTTTTTTTTATTATTAAAATGAAAATCAAAAGCGCAATGACTTTTATAATTTCGTTTTAATATTGGCTTACCTCAAATACAAATTCTTTTCTTCAAGTCGTATGAGCGAAAAGAAATTCGTTTATATTAAAGGCAGGGGATCCCGTGACAAAGCGGTACCCACCTACCCGAGCATCGTTCTCCAACGAGAGTTTCACCGAATTGACAATATGAATTCCGTATTCGAAGGTTCGAATACGGATTTCGGAAACTTTGTCAATCTTAGTATTTTGTACCTCGAATCACACTCTCGAAGTTATTAACATACATTGCGTTAATGAAATATTACTTTAAAGCTTGAAAGGAATGAATGTACACTTTCGTACTTTGTACATTTAGGGAGCCGAATTTTCAAGAAAATTATTGAAAATTATTTAATATTATACTTTCGTATAATAATTTATTGTCTTGTCGATTTCTTGTGAAATTTCCTATGAATTGAAGTAGATATAAAGGGAGATGTTGAATGAGTGAATAGGCTTTACCATCGCGGCGCATTACCATCAGGTGGAATTGCAGAAATGTATTTTTGGGTTTTACTCATTCTTATGCTTTTAGAATTAAATGGAAAACATACAGCCGAACATAGACCTTCCTCCTTTTCGAAGTCAGTTAATAAAATAGTCTTTATTATTATTAAAAATAATAACAATTTAACAACAACTTAAAACTATGGGTACAATAGCGGTCTTATCGCTGACAGCGATATCTACCAGACAATAATATAAAAAGGTTTTAAGTTATTGCGTAAAGAATACAACTGAACAAAACGCTGATTTTATAAATTAGAATAGAATAGAAAAAAATCATTTATTCGATACGTACACAGCACAACAGTTAAAAAAACACACGGTAAAAAATAATTCTGGTGCGAGTAGTTCTTACGTTATATTTTATCATTATTATGTAAAATACACGTTCAGTATTAGGTACAATGAAATGGATACATCTATTTATAATCAGTATACAATGTCCCTCCGCCTGCACTCGGACTGAGCCGTCCTCTTTGTGAGAGGGAAAGTGGGCCGTAATCCAACACGCGGGCCCCTGCGGCCCAGTACTCTGCCATCTTTACTTGCCAAGTATTTAATAGGTATTCCTATATATCTCACAACTTCAAAACACTCCTTGTGCTTATATTAATATTGTAACCGATTTCCCATGAGTTTTCTAACTTCTGAGGGATGAGAAATAGAAAGTCGTTCTACATAATTTTACATGTAGTAGGTATTTGTGATGTAAATTACATGTAGCGTGTGTCACGTGTGATGTGTAAAACAAGTTTGATGATTGGTTCAGATCGCTCGTTTTTTGTTATAATTAATATTGCCATTCAACGTGGCAATGTTGTCAGTCTTCTGGGCACACTTCCGGATGACAGTGATGTGGAGGAGTATATTGGCGAGTATGTAGTAGGTAACATCACTATCAAAAAATGTGGTAGTAGTAGTTCTGTTATCTTAGGCGTGGGCTTGCGGACGGCGAGCAATGGGTAGCTTGCTGTCCTCCCATCCTGTAAACGTCCGGACCGAGCTCAAGTCCCTGGAACTAAGGCAGGAAGGAACGGAGGGTCGTTTAGTCCGTAGAAGTCTGACACTATCTCCCGTTCCTCCCAAGGGCGGGATGCGTCATTCGATGATTTTTCCCAACATAAAAAAGTACTTCTGTTACCTTTCGGTGTACTAACAATAAAGTTTATTCTAGTCTATTCTATAATTCAAATTCTATTGGTTTAGACAAGAACACCAATTAAACCAATTTTATTTATTCAGTCAAGATTGTTCTACAGCTTGACAAAGGTGTCCCCGAAAAAAATTTCTTGTAGTTATTATTTTGATCGGCTCGCCACTTCTTACTAGCTCGGTCTCCACGGCGCCATCCATTAACTTGAACGACCAAAATCACCGGCAAATAAAACTGTAGTCAAGTATACGACGGCAAAATTGCCATGTCTAACCCTTCGATCTAATCCGTCAAGAGGTTATCAGCGGGCGTTTGTTCCGCGTGTTAATTATTCTTATCAACAATCTCTACTAATCAGGATTATTAATTTAATTACCACGTATTCGTATCCTTCCAGTTCCTTGAATTAGGGTTCGTTTATCAGTTTTAGTACAGGGACGGTTGACAATGGGTGCACGAGCTTGTCATTTGTTTATTTTTACTATTATTGTGGCGAAGCTTTCAGCGCGTGCTGTACTGTAGCTCGTTCTATTGTTCTTTTAAGATAGAGGCTACATCCATTCATTACATACGGGTAAGCGTGTGTGAGTGTCTATCCTTTTTAATTTTAACTTTGTACATTCATTCGTATAAAATGTCGTGTAGATTTTGTTGGTGTCTTAAAGATTGCTAGAGTTAACATTATTTTCAGATGCTTCCTGAGGCGAAATGAATTTAAAAAAATATTATAGTGAGGCTATGACTTCATATGATGTTAGATTAGTCGTATGATCATCATCATTCAATCCGAAAAAGTCATGCACGAGTATCGTTTAAAAGGTTAAAGTATTTACAACAAAATTTTCCAGAAAATTCGATAACCGAAAACAACATAAAACGAACGTCAAATATCATTGTTATCGGTTAGTAGAACAGATTCTGTGGAAGAGAAAATGTCGAATAACTGGCATTTTTCACCGAATATAAGCTGAAACTTTTCCATCGGTACGACTAAGTCGCGACATTCCACAAATTGTGACCGTTCTCGTTATGTACATTGCAAAAATGTTCCAACTTTATAAATCCTTCGTCAAACGGGCCCAGTATGCCGCGTGGTCGGTTCCGACGCGATCTTGTAATAATTGGCTAATGTGCCATGGCTAATTGATGCGATTAGCGTCTTTACGTCTACTTTAATAGGAGCTTTAATCGTGTTCCATTTTCCAGTGCGTTCTTGCTGTCGGTAGACCGTACTATGTTAGGTATTGTCTTGGAATTGCGATGTGCATATCGTCTTCCATCTGAGTGTACGGGTTGACATATTTTATAGAGGGAGGTATTGTATTGTACAAAAATATCTACATTTAGCAGTGCTATATGCACTGACCTTTAATACATATGCCTGTGTATATGCGAAAAGTACCCTTTTCGCACACGTTTTGCCTATGTTCGAGTGATAAAAAGTTTACACTTTGGTGAAAATCTGATGAAGAACTCCGGAGTTAGACCGTGGTACACTTCAATAACTGAAAGCATATCTTCCGGGATTGCTGCACTCCCATGAACGTATATTGTAAACACCATTTTCTAATATAATATTATGTACAACCGATGTGTTAACTTCACATCAGTTAACCTGAGGGTTTTTGTTTGTTTATGGTTGGAAAAATCATGACGAATCCCGCCCATGTGCGGAGCAGGAAACAGTGTCAGTAAACCTGAGAGTTTACAAATTTCATTTTCGTCATTAGATAATTTAATTTTTTTAATTTCCTACCATAAAAAAACCTAGTACCTAAAATGTAAACAGACATAATTCTCATTTTGAGAACATCACAGGCAATGCGTTCTTGGTTGCAGTGAACTCAATCGTGGAAAAAAATGGCAGCTGTAGAAAAAGCAATTTCCAACCTCCTTGCAAGCGGAAGATAGAAAGATTAAACGAGAATTGGAACTAACTACTGAGAACAGATGGTAATATTAGCTAGCCTGGCTGTACAGCATTTTGTAACATGATTTTGCAGTTCTTAATTACGATATGAGTATAATTATGTTTGTTTTTAACATAATAATACAGTACGGACATCGGATCTTGGCGAGTTTGATGTTACGCTCTGCGAATTGTAGCGCTTGAAAACTCGTAAAAGATCATAAATATTATTTAAGTAGTTACTCTAAACTAAGTAATAAGTAAAACAAGCATGGCCTCTTAAATAATCGATGCTGTGCCCGAAAGGGTGCATAATTGTGACTATTTAATAATATTTAACTGTGGAAACGTTGTGGATTGTACATTTGTCAACTCTGTATCATATCTCTAGACATAGTCTTAAGTGTACAGTTGTTTGTTTCCCTAATAAAAATAAATAAATAATAATTTCCATACCAACTATGTAGACAAACCCTAATATATTTATAACACTGAACTTAATCTAGTAATATAAGTATATCACTAAACTTGGTCCGTTTTATAACTATATCCCTAGTGAGATAGTAATGAATCGCTTTCGTATCACCATGTTCCGGTATATAATTATATCCCTAGGGATATAACTATATTACGGCTTTTTCTGTCTTACTGCGACATATACATTATGGTACGCAATAAAGCGTAGAGAATTTAAAAGTATAAAGGACAAAAAAAATGTTATTAACAGCAATAACAACTGCAAATTGCATTTATTTGTTTATTTATTTTTGACGTGACAACGTCTTAAATTAGGTTGCGGCTGGGAGTCACTTATGAAAAAGTGTAACGCTCGGTAACGTTACGATGAGTCACCGAACGAGAGTGAGGCCCGCCGAATGCCTTGCGTCTCTCTCCCACTCAACTATGATCGGTCTGCCGCGCGCGCAGCACTAGAGAATTAGGACGTTGTCACGTAAAATCTTCGCCCGTAAAACCGTCTTTACAGGCAACCATTTTTTTTACGAGATTTCTAGTGCTAAAATTCGCAAAACTTCAGACTCACCAAGATGTAACGGCCGTACTGTAATTTATTCTTCAGCGGCATCCATTCTAATGTGCGCAAATGAGTTACTGACTTACACCCGTATTCACAAACGTTACTATGCGGTCTCACAGTGCTCGCGAGCGCACAGGGCAGGGTTATGGAACTACGCAACACAAACGAACCAATCACAGAGCTCTATTTCAACGCTGTGCGTTTGCTTAGTCAAGGGTCGTTTGAGTATTGTTTGTGAATACGGGTGTTAATGTTCTTGTTACTGTTCTTAGTTAAAGTTCACTGTAAGATCGTATAGTAGATATCGCTGTCAGCGGTAAGTCCGCCTTTGTACGAACAGATTTCATCATGTCAGCCGAGCGACGCCCACAGCTGGGCATAGGCCTCCCCCAAGGACCTCCACAACGATCGGTCCTGTGCTGTCCGCATCCAGCGGCTTCCCGCGACCAACAACAACAACAGTTTTAAGTTTGTCTAAAAGTTTTTGTAACTATTTTGGTGTACATAAAGTTTAATTTCTCTATATATCTATCTATCACTGTAGTTTATGTGAAGATCGTTCGTGCGTTTTTAAGTCTAAACTGTTAAACAGATTTTGTTTTTTTTTTTTTATTGCAATAAACTAGTGCTTGCCTGATGATAATAAATGTTATTTTTTTTAAATTAATTTTTATTAAGTTTTTATTTTATACTAGCGACCCGCCCCAGCTTCGCACGGGTACTGATATTGAATATATTATGCATCTATTATACACATAAACCTTCCTCTTCAATCACTCTATCTATTAAAAAACCGCACCAAAATCCGTTGAGTACTTTTAAAGATATAAGCATACATAGGGTATAAGCAACTTTGTTTTATACTGTGTAATGATTGTGAGGTTTTTCTATTGCTTAGCACACCATAACCATATCCAAATAATTTCATTTTACCTTTCTACGTTTAAATCTGATTAGTCAGCACGTTGAGCCGGAGATAAACAGCTTTGTCATATTTATTGTCACATCGAGGCGTTTGGAAATGGGCTTTGACAGTTCCTAAGCCCTTTTGCACGTTTAGATATATAATGCATACGTTTGTCACTTCTTTACACTCGAACGACTGAATGTTTCTATATGAAACTTAGTAAACGGATAAACCATGTCTTGTAATAGCTTATAAAATACGATTTATTCATGCAATACGTAATTGGCCTAGTGGCGACCCCTAATTACGAGTGGTAGGCCCCGGGATCAATGCTAGCTAGGCACATTACTTTATGTAATTCATTTCACCACACTCTCAAAACAATGGAGGAAAGCAACGTGAGGAAACTGGCTGGAAATTATAATCCAGATCTCTGTGATCCCACCTGATAAACGCGCTATAAACGACGAGGTAAAACGCTTAGTCCGGACCGTAGATGTCTCCACAACGTAAGGGTGCGAGTATTTTTCCTTCGGAAATCTTTCTACTACCACGCAGGCGAAACGCTAACAGTAGGAAGTATTTTATAAGCTGCGTTCAAGCTATTAAAAATGCATTAAAGGCATACTTTCCTTGGAGTATTTTTCAGCAGATGTCACTACAGTTGACACTAGACATGGTTTTACGTAACAGGATTTGTCATTGATTTAGAATACTGTCTTGGGACACATTACACAGTCAGGACGAACCCGTTACCGCCTTCGAGTATTTGAAGTGACAAGTTAGATAGTTATTCCGCCATCCGTCAGTCGTCAACCGTCGTCAGATCGTGAGATTGACATTTAAAGAAGAAAATCTTGTATTTTTTGTTCTTTCACTTTATTTACTTCAGTAAAGTGTAGGGTGACCGGTATATTGACCAATACTTAAACATGTGATTGTAGTCATCACTTTTACTATGGGATCAATTAAAAAGTTTGCAAGTTCAGTACATTTAGACCAAAAGGCTCGGCCAAGGTTCATACCGATGTTCATACAGTAAAACTATGAGTAAAACCTTATGTTCTGTTATGTCCAAGGGCGAAAGATGCCATTCAATGATTTTCCCCACCGAAAAGAACTCCAATCTTGCAAAACGACATTGTTTTACATACTATATTGTTTTACTTACTATATTGTAGAAGTTAGCTGTTAGATAGTTGGTCCTCATCTTCATCATTTCAGCCAAAAGACGTCCACTGTTAGACAAAGTGCTCTTCCTAATACCAGTCCTGTGCGTCTCGCATCCATCGGATTCCCGTAATCCTCACCAGATCATTGCTCTACCTTGTTGGAGGCCTTCCAATGCTGCCTCTTGCAGTACATAGCCGCCACTCCAGAACCCTACCGATAATCCCTCAAAATGCTAGTATTCAGTTGCATTGGGTTGTATACAGATTAATTGACTTTGAAGATACTCTAGGTACATAGCTCGATGTGTATGCTACGCTTAATATTCATTGGATGTTCTGGGATTATGTTAATCCTTATTGTATGATCAGGTATTAAACGAGCTTGAAATTGCGATGAATCTGCGGGAAGAGCCCGCGATAATAAATTTAACTTATTTTCTGACGTGACTCAATCAGTGATCACGTCTCCCGGCCTTTTAAATGTGTCAGTGAGGTGTCAAACTATTTGCAGAGATAGCTGTATTATTGCTACTGCATTCTTCTGTTCTGTGGTAATACTCAATGTACGACTGTTTAAAATAGGATGGGATGGAATAAAATGGAAACAGAATGAAATAGAACAAAATGGTTCTATATTAAAATAAAAAAATAATTAAACAAGAACATAAATAAATAAATATAAAAATAATAAATTACTTATTTTTTTTTCTAGTAATAAATAAATATATATATATGTATACATATAGAACTTGGACGTCAGACAACCAGCGCTAGATTTCAGTGACACCAGCTTAGTGAGACATGGACAAGGGTACATAAAATGTATCATTGAATTAAATTTATATTGATATAATTTATTTGTCTACTTACTTCATAATAATTTTGTCAAAAATCGTAAATAAGTATTTTATAAATAACAACAACCTTGGAATGCAAAGGACAATTGAAGGAATACAAGTGGTTTGAGTAAAAAAAAAAATGGTGTGGTATTTTTTACGTAATTAATATTAACTTATTATTGAAATTATGTGATTGTATATTATTTACTTTTCTATAAGTAGTTGGTAACTTATTTATATTCCGGTACGGATTTGAGGTAATCAAAAATCAGTATCAACTTTTTAGCCAAAAGAAGTCCACTGCTTGACATGGGCCTCCTCTTTTCTTTTTGTTCGCCCATCACGCCTACTAATACAAGGCGGTACTGCACCCAAACGCGTCAGATCTTCAGTGTGTCGTCCGGGTGATCCACATAAAAGTGTGTGAAAACTCTTCCAGACCGAGCCCAAGTCGTCGACGGCGCGCCCCGTTCCCGCGCGCCTCAAGGAGTTGTCAACAAACCGTAGGGTCGAAGCCTCCCGGACCTGAGGGTTGGTGTGAAAACGTTACACCGGGGCTCTGGGAATAAGGCAAGGAAGGTACGGGGTAGGTTCTTTAGTCATTAAGAGTCTGACACTGTTTCCCGCTCCACCCAAGAGTGGGATTCGTCATTCGATGATTTTTACCTACCATAAAAAAAACACAGCTATCTCTCGAAAACATTATATCCAGTGAGGAATTGTGAGGACACCGTGGGGCCTCTCTAACCACTCCTCAAAGAGAGGACTTAACGCTACTATGGTGTGGAACTCCCCTAAGCATCACCTCATCGATCAGTCATATTATAGGTACTTCTAGCATTCATTTGGATAAATAATCAAACTGTGGAGATCTCAAAGATTCCTGATTACTCATTTCAGTAGGTGATGATAATAAAATTTAAAACGTATATTTTCTCTCCACAAAGTTACTTAATGCTAAAACTTTACAACTCCAAATCGGAGTTTGACTGAGAGAATTGTGCCTGAAATAGATTTTCACAACTTGAATTTGTATTAGTCATCAAATTAGAAAAGAAGATAAATAATGTCTGCCATGAACCAACCTGCATTTAAGCGGAAGTTAGCTGAAGAATTATTTTCTACATAAATAGCAGATTCGTCTCGAAAACTTCCTTGAAAAAAATAAATTCATTTATTTCTTATAAACTTATGGGGAAGACGTAGAAAGTCATATTTACATATATTATTAAAAATATACTTACACATCAAAATATCATAATATATAAATATATTTACGCATTGGAATAAGTGCGGAAACCATACTCAGACATAACATAACATACTTGTACATATTAGTAGGTACTATTTGCCTCAGCAAACTTTATCCTGGCGGAGGAGGATAAAATATCAAACGTACAAAAAAAAAAAAACATTAAAATCGGTCCAGCCGTTCTGGAGGAGTTTATCGAACTTCTCCAAAACGGCTGGACCGTAACTTGAACTTTTTATATCAGACAATTATATTATATTGTATTTATGTATCCCTGGTTTTCTAAATAACATTTTATTTTTTTATACACCTCCCGTGTTTTGTGTTACATGAAGATTAAATACAAATACAATGAGTAGGTTGTCTAAAAGATATCCCTCCACAACTCTTCAGAGGTGGTCCTTATACTTACTACTGCCATCTTAAACATTGGCGCAAACACCCAGACTGAACAAATATCTGGAGGACCGACAAATATTTGTTTTGCGCGAAGATCGAACCCTCGACCCTTAGCGCGCAAACCGATGAGTCACTGTGTCAATCGGATCAGTGCCGTTTAAATACTAGATTATTTTACCAACCAGTATAATTTATAAGATAAACTGTCTGACAATATTTGATCTGAAAATAAATGTCTTGGTTTTATTACTTCTTTGAGAAATCACCATTTACTGCTTATTTATGTTTGAAAAGGAACCTTCATCAAAATTTCAGCTCCTAGTCCTCCTAGTCTTCCATAGTTTTAGTACGTTGATATGTCAGTTTATCAGTTTCCCCTTTTATATGTATACGATACTAGCCTTCACCCAGCGGCTTCACCCGCGTGAAAGTAGGGTTATCCATACAAACTTTATACCCCCATTACATCCCTTTAGGAGCTCAGTTTTAAAAACCTTTTCTTAGTGATCGCCTACGTCATAAAGGAAGCTTTGTGCAAAATTTGACACTTCTAGGCCCAGTAGTTTTGGCTGTGCGTTGATATGTCAGTTAGTCAGTTTTTCCTTTTATGTATAGATGACAGGTCCTTCTTCTTCTTCTTCCTCCAGTTTCATTACAAATGTATAAATAAACTAACAAACAATTTTACCTCTAGATAAGAACATTACAGTTTGACATACTTATGTCAAATTAAGAGAGAGGTAAAATTGTTTTGTGTAGCGACTTATAAAGTTATAAGTCGCTCCTTTTACCCAATTTAGTGATCAAATACGAGTTTCTAAATTCGTAGCTGGGTCTAAAGATTCTGGCCTGTCCTTTAGCTGGTCTGGTCCAATTTCAATCGAAATATTAATTGTTACTTAAAATGTTTTTCCTTTTCACTTACCGCCTTTGTAACAGAGAGAACGTCAGCAACATTCCGTTTTGTCCTGATTCGATGAAATTGAATGCTTTGAGCTGTATCCGAAGTGATGACAATTTACTGAAATAGGTTTTTCATATTTTCTTTTTTAATTTTGTGTGTAGCAACACTAGAATTGCGGGAAAGTTCTAAAAAGTTAACTAAGCTTTGGATTACAAAGGGGATGGAAGGGACACAGTTAAATTTTGGTCAGTCAAAGTTTGACTCACTCTCTTGCTCCAACTAGAGTAGGAAAAGTAATTGGAAGATTTACCATTTTAAGAAAATGTGTTTTAAATTGAGGGTTATATGATATGTCATATAGTCTTCGATTCAAAACCCATTTTAGTTATCAAGTAGTTTAGTTTATTATCAAGTCTTAGAGCACCTTTAACACACAGCAGCGCTGCTGTCGCGCGGTATGTTGCGGCTAATTTGAAGGTGTCCTTAATATGGTATACAAAATTAAGTAACAAAGCTTACAAGAACATATTTTATTTTGGTACATATTAATATCTTCATCTGAAAGTTATTCTCATAAGCCTGTTTGTGTTAACGATTAGAGCGAGTCCTTCACACTGTACTACATCCGACAATGATGATCGGTTGCCGCTTAGCGTCATCCCCGCACTCATCCCTTTGTGGGTCCCGCCCGATCCGCCGCAGTAAACAGAGCAGCATACCGCTCCCTTTTATTAAACTAGGATTACTCTACAAGTCCAGATATTCCACAACAAAGAATTAAGGAATAAAATTCTATTTTTACGCTTAACGTTTATGTGCTCTTGGTAGCTCAAAGAAGATAGCAATCTGTGGTTTGTCATAAAATTACATTTCTGATAACATTTTAAACAAACTGAAACAAAAGCTACATTGCTTTTGCAATCATAGTAAAACATCATCCAAAGGTTGTCTTTAAAGAAACGCTTTTAGTGATAAGACCGCCCATTGTAACACCTTAGTAATTTTAAGTTCCTAATGTATCAAGTTGTGTTTATGGTGTACCTACAATAAAGAGTATATATCTATCTTGTTTATCGCTGTAAAAAAAACATTTATTTGAAAAAAATAATGGCAGTGTCAAAAAAAACCCGACTGATTCGTGTAAAATTTTTGGATGCCCTATTATGCAAATACATCTAATATAATTTTATATTACATTTATTTGCATACTATGATATGAATAAATATCTTACAATAAGCTTTAAGATAAGCTACAGTAATGGACCCTGTAAGTTCACAACAACATAAGTAAACTGTAACAAAATAAATAATTAAATGAGGTTAAACATTAAAAATAAATTCAAATAATACCTTTTAAGTTATGATATAATTATATTCGTTTAGAAATGTATAACTAGTTACATAATTATCCTTACATATTATAAATATAATTAATTTAAAAAAATATTGTCAAATTTAAATAACAAAATAATAACTTGACTATAAGTCAACCTTCAAAACAGGAGTGGAGTTGTTCACTTGCATTATCACGAAAAAAATAGTCATAGTGATGTTTAACAATTGCTACAGGCCTATCAGTCTAGTAATTAGTCACGCTATGCCGGAGGTCGTGGGTTCGATTCTCATCTAGGACAAATGTTTGTGTGATGAGCACGATCATTTGTTCTGTGTCTGGGTGTGATTTATCTTTAATATGTATGTATTTAGAAATATATAAGTTGTCTAATACTCATAACACAAGCTCTGCTTAGCTTGAGACTAGACGGTGTTGAGTGATAGTTGTCGAATATTATCTACACTAATCTACACTAATAAAGAGGTAAAGTTTGTTTTTTTTATTTTTTTGTTTGTAGGAGGTAATTTCTGGAAGTAATGGTTCGATTGGAAAAAATTTAGTAACAATAGAAAGCTGCTTTACTCCTGAGTGACATAGGCTAGCATAGGTATAAATTATTTATATAACATGTATGTTAACCGAGCTATCACTACAAGAAAATTTCCGCGGACGAAGTCGCGGGCAGAAGCTAGTATTATATATTAATGTTGTATATTTTTTTTGAGCCATGTGTTTTTTTACTGTTGATAGGCTCACTACTACTACATGTATTATTAACTATGCATTTTCATCTATCCTCAGGTTGCTGGTATAAGGCAATCGGAAAAGCGAAGTTCGAAAAGCGAGTTCTCACTTTCCTTACGGTAAGCGTTCCGGAAGGAATTGGGAAACGGAAATCAGGTTCCCGTATCACGATGCTATCTCTTTGTTACAGATAGGCACCTTCCTTCCTAATACTACCCTTTAGACGCCTTAAGGCATTAATGATAGTTACGACGCTTGTGACAAAGGTTTAATTTATTTTTATACTGTAATAGCGACCCGTCCCAGCTTCGCACGGGTGCAATGATGATATAAATATATATGTGCATATATCTGATCTGGGAATTAGGCTTAAGATGCTCACCTCTCAGCAGATTTTAATTTCTAGTCCATCACTTTGTTCTTGGTTTATTTATCTCTAACTATCTTTTAAGGTTACTATTTATGAGTACTATATTTGTTAGGACAAATTCCTGGTATAAAATCTAGCATTTTTTCTATTAGCCTATATTCTGTCCCATTGTTGGGCAAAAGCCTCCCCTTTCTTCTTTCAAACCTAAAGAGGTTATTGCGCGGTTTTTGAGCCAGTTTGCCCTGCGAACATGTTCATATCATCACACCATCTTCGCCACAGTCGATCTCGATGACGTCGACCTCCCTCAGATGTCCAGTCCTGCCTCACAATTTATAAACGCAGTAAAGAACATGTGAAAGGTGTTTTTTATGGTGTGTAAATAATAATAATAACCTTATTAGCAGTTCAAATTATAATTTACAAAAATAATAGTGAAACCACACTAGGCAGAGACTGAATCGTGGCTATTAAACAAAAACGATTACTCTAATAATAGTAAAATAACTTAGATCTGCATATCGTTCTCATGAATATCATCCAAAGACAAATCCCCTTGCCTCCAACCTTGGGCGGAGCGGTATCAGAGGCGTCAGTTTCAGACTCTTACTGACTAAAGAACCTACCCCGTTCCAACGTTGCCTTATACACCAGGGTCAGAGCCTTCCTTTCGCACACAAACCCTTAGCTCTAGTACGCTTCGACCCTTTTGCAGGGTCCCTACGGTGTGAAAAGTGTTGTCTTTACTGCATTTATAAATTGTGCAGGAGAGTGGTTAAACTGGTTAACAATCTTCGCCTACACGTCCGGGTGCATTCGTGCGACGTGGTCAGCCCACCTAATTAATGATAAATAATGTAATAATGTAGGTGTGTGGTTTCCTTGCTGCATCGCATGATGTGCTTTGTTGTGGTTACATTATTTGTAGACACTTTGTTGTAGTTGTTTCTGTGTAGTTGTTTGATTAATATTGTGACTTACAGTTGTAGTGACAGTGACCTTGGCATGTCTATCGATTTATCTATACATATAATAAAACAGTAACGAAAGAAAAACTGTACATTGAGAATTTTCTGGAAAAAATGAGTGGGTTTTGTTAGAAAAACGTAACTGATGACAAAAAGTGACTTTTTAGAATTTTTGTCTGTTTGTCTGTTTGTCTGTGCCTATGGTACGGGTTGGCGCCAAAACTACTGGATAGATTGATTTGAAATTCAGCAAAAATGTTCCTTGTAAACCAAGGAAGGCTTTAGGCTACATATTATCACGCCGCAAATTATGGGAGGTAAGCAATATTGAATTTAAATGGTGCAATGGATGCAAGGGTGTAACATTTTTTTCCGTGGGCCGATCGACTCAAAACTTAGCATAAACATTACCCTAAATTAGTTGTCTAGGATGCTATATTTATTTTTTCAGTAGTACCCCCAGTGCAAGATTTAGGGGATGTTAAAGTTTGTATGGGAGAATCTTATTGCTTGGATTAATTTGAAACTTGAAACTTGGCACATAAATTTATTTAGGTAAATAATAAAGATCCCCATTATTCATTTTTCAAAACTACGTAATTTAGGCAAAGAAACATAGTTTAATGAATATTAGTAGTATAAAGACATATTTTAAAAAGCGCCATCTATGAGATTACACAAAAATCAAATCAAGTTACATTTTGACACTTTTTGGAAATTAAAATTTTTTGACCATGTTGGCAAGGTTAGCAGTTAGTTATTCTTAAAATTCATAGATGGTAGTGCGCATTTTCTTCATAAAAGTCGTATAATTCGTTTTACAAATTTATGTTTCAAAAAACCCACAAAATCTCACGACATAGGTCGTGTTCAAGATTTTATAGTCTCTTACTGCGCGGTCGAATTTACTCACAACTGGGAATAAAAAATGAAAAAAAAAACAAGCCCAAACAGAGCAAATGTTACCTACTTATTTATTTTTAGGGAAATATCTTAGGTAGTGGTTGGTTCGTTTTACGAAAAAATGTGGGTTAATATTTAATACATAATTTAAAAAAAAAAATTGTCTCTTTAATGGTGAAACGGCGTTCTCCATGTTTATATGAAATGTCTTATTCTTATTCCAACGGTCTAACGGATTTATTTTGCAACGCAACCTAATCTTTCAATGTTATTTATATACATACAACGACATCTACTGAGTCAAATTAGTACAAACGAAAATATTACATTAACAAAATAATATTATTTTTACCTTTCGACTACCGTAATTACAGACACAATTAAACGACAACAGTTGTACGGAAATTTGTGTCCTCTTGGGACTTAACTAAAGAGTTTTACGAATAATCTATACAATCGTAGGAAAGTCAAAACTGTTCATTAAATATTTTTTAAAAAGAATACTAAAGTGATCTACAATCGATATCGAAGCCAAAAATATAGTTTTTAGAAGTTTGTCTGTATGTATGTCCAGGCTAAACTCAAAAACTTACTTGGATACATATCTATATTTATACATACTGCATGGATTATCTTCAAATTTAGCTTGAATAAAGGATGGGCCAACATATAGGCTACATATTATCACGCTATCACTTACGGGGGAGGAGTTGTGAATAATTATAATTTTTCTTACGCATTCTGTGACAGTGTTTAATCTAACGACGCATATTTAAATGTGGTTTTTGAGTAAGCCATGCTATTATCTGGCTTTACACTATAAATACTACGACATTTAAGTAACTTGGGCCGAGAAACATAGTTGAATGTAGTAGCATGTAGAAAATTTTAAAATAGCGCCATCTATTTGATTTCATAAAAATCAAATTCTTCCTAAACGTGGTATCGTATATTATTTATTTTTTACTACAAGCTTTATTGTACACCTCATAACATTATGAGGTGTACAATAACGATTTTGTATTTGTATATCCTGTCCACATGGACAGGATATACAAATACAAAATCGCACAGGACAATATATACTTAGGGCAGGGTATAGTTCGTTTTGAAAAATTCAAGTTCCAAAATACCCTCAAAATCGTGAGCAGAGTTGAGCAAGACTATCTGTCTGAAGATTTTCTGCGAGCTTTGAGGCGTGCTACTGGAGACGAAGTCGATGTAACTGATGATCGTGTGCTGAACACCTGTCTCATTTCACTTCAAGATATGGACATTTGGATCGGCGGCAATCCACTGATCTAATATGGATTACTAGCTCCCCAATCGTCACCGCATCAAGACTATGGAAATCGAGAGTATAAACGCTGAGACAGAGTTCTCTTCAGAGCAAAAACAGATTTATAACACCGTCCTTGAAAGCGTTGTGCAAAACCAGGGCAAAATGTTTTTCTTGGGTTGCTCCTGTTGGAACAGGAAAAACATGGCATACTTGCAGAGGAGGCAAGGCAATATTGCTATTGCTGTCGCGTCGTTGGGAATTGCTGCCACACTGCTTCCGGGTGGCAAGACAGCACATGCCATCTTCAAATTCCCATCGATTTAGAGAGCGTCAAAACGCCTGTTTCTGGTG
Organism: Mythimna loreyi; assembly: GCA_029852875.1. Lineage (NCBI taxonomy): Eukaryota > Metazoa > Arthropoda > Insecta > Lepidoptera > Noctuidae > Mythimna > Mythimna loreyi. The sequence goes on from CM056787.1 coordinate 14,102,756, forward strand.
TGTCACGTAACAGCTATAAGGGACACGTGCTTAAGGATTGCTCTTTGATCATATGGGATGAGCGTATTATGGCCAATAGGAAGGCAGTTGAGGCCGAGGACAGAACCCTGCAGGACATCCGCGGGAACAACATTTGATGGGTGGTGTCACAGTTTGTTCAGTGGCGATTTCGGGCAAACGCTTCCCGTTTGCTACGTTGATACCTTGGCATCGATCCTGTTGGGCTCCTATAGTTGCTGCCGACTGCTGGAGGCGCAGGGAATAGTGCGTGCCGTCGACGACTATCGAATGGGTGGAGCTACCCATTTCTCGGCAGTCACAAGCCCGCGCCTACTGGGGCCGTAAATCGGGATTGGAGACACGGCGGCGGTAGCTGCGGCTTGAGGGCCTTTGCTTTTGCCTGATGCAGTCGACCCCCTTTTTTAGCCACTAGCATTACTGCTTCGCAGAAGGAGGCGCCGGCTGCCTTTTCTTTGCTCCGGATCATGGCCTCTGCCAAAGTCCGCTGCAAGTCAAAGCCCACTGCGAGAGAGGTGGACAGGAGGTGCTTCCAAAGTCTCTCGATAGAGCGTTAGCCAGCTTAGAAGAATTCATTTGCTGTGTGTACGGGGACAACAGTCATTTACCGCACCAGCAGAATTTCTTGAGTGTGTGATGCGGGCCATTTTTATGTCCAAAAATGATCAGGCTGCAGCAATTAGCGAATACATTCTCTCGGAAATTGAGGGAAATGCAGTGATCTATACCTCAATAAACACTGTCGTCGAGCAAGATGACGCCACACATTATCCCGTGGAATTTTTGAACTCCCAGCCAGCAAGTGGACTTCAAGCGCATACCATAAAGCTGAAAGTCGGAGTCCCGATTATGCATTTTCGGAATTACCTATCTCCTCCAAAGTGGTGTAATGAGACCCGTCTTAAAGTCATCTCGCTGCACAGACACATCATTGAAGCAAAAATTCTTACGGTTTATGGCGAAGTCGAGGCAGTATTTATACCTAATAACTTCCCGTTCCAGTTCAAGCGCGTACAGTTCCCCGTGAGTGTTTGCATCGCGATGACCATCAATAAGTCGAAGGGGCAGACACTGAGTGCAGCGGATGTCAACTTCAGGACGAGTTGTCTCTTACGCGGGCAACTGTATGTCGCTTGCTCCCGCGTCACCAGTCCTGACTCTCTTTACATTTTGGCTCTTGGCAGCATAACTACCATCGTAGTGTGGTGGTGGAGTGGTAAAGGCTCCGACTCAGTGGTGGCGAAGTAGTAATGGCTCCGACTCACAAGTTGTAGGTCAGTCGTTCAAACCCAGCGAGGCGCATTACTTTGTGTATTTTATTTCATAACCACTGCTCAACGGTGAAGGAAAACATCATGAAGAAACTGTGACTGTGAATGTTTTAGAACCAAAAATTCATCAAGTGTCATCCACCAAACCGTATTGGACTCGCGTGGTGGATTATGGCCCATTCCCTCTCCTAGAAATGAGGTCTGTGTCCCAGCAGCGGGAACTTTATAAGGCTGATGCAATGCTATTTTAAAAGTTGTTTACTTATAATGCTATGCCATCTGATATACACTGATCATACACTGCCATCTTAGGTTTTTTTTGGTGCTGTAGAGCCTTCACGCAGACAACGTCGCGGGCAGCAGCTAGTTTATTTAAAGACAACAAAGTATACACCAATAATTATACTGAAGAATTGGCAAATTTGCCATTTTAAAAGCTGCCATGGTCTTGCTGGAATACTCACCTTAGAACCTGGGTGTTTGGAGGGTAGGTGCCTGCCTTAAAGGTAAAACTTAGGATACGCATAGCTGTAGGAAGATAAAATAAATCAGATGTAGGTTTGTATCGCTTCAATAATGTTGTGCTCTACCATCTACACTAATATAATAAAGAGGTAAAGTTTGTTTTTTTGTTTTTTTGTTTGTAGGAGGTAATCTCTGGAACTAATGGTTCGATTGGAAAAATTGAAGCTATAATAGAAAGCTGCTTTACTCCTGAGTGACATAGGCTATAAATTATTTATATAACATGGTTATTAACCGAGGTATCACAACTTTTGTCTCACAAATTTTCCGCGGACGAAGTCGCGGGCAGAAGCTAGTATTAAATAAAAGGTTAAGAGTAGTTTAAAGACGCTAAAATATGCACATATTTTATATTCTGACATTTTATTCATTTCTAAAATTTGCTCTATAAACTACTGTAGTATATCCTGAAAGCTATTTTTAAATACTACGTCACAGATACAGATTGAGCCCTAACAACAAGCGCCATCGTCGGCCATGTCATCGCTTACTATCAGGTGAGATGGTGGTCAAAGGCGAGTCTATACATCACAAAAAAAAATGTGACTCAATTATATTATCAAACCCAGCAGTCCCAATTTCGCAAGGTTTGATATCGTCCATAATCTCGCCAAACAACGAAATAAGTCAATAAGGTAAAGGGATACCTATATATAAATCATCATCATCATCATCATCAGCCTTTTAATGTTCCCACTGCAGGGACACAGGCCTCCTCTCTCTAGGAGAGGGAATGGGCCATAATCCACCACGCGGGCCCAGTGCGGATTGGTGGATGTCACATGTTTTCGAATTTTTGGTTCTAGGACATGCCGGTTTCCTCACGATGTTTTCCTTCACCGTTGTGAGAGCAGTGGCATATATAAATAGCAAAGCATATATATGATTAGCCCTACAATGTTCCCACTGCTGGGACTAAGGCTTCCTAATTAAGATAGGGAATGGGCTATAAACCACCACGCAGGCCCAGTGCGGTTGGTGGTGGATGTCATAATAAGTCTGAATTTTTGAATCAAGAACATGTCGGTTTCTTCACAATGTTTTCTTTCACCATTTTGATAGCAGTGGTGATGAAATAAATTACCCTAAATAAACTACCCATTTAAGTAATGCACCTAGCTCGGTTTGAACCTGGGACCTACAAAACTCGTCAGTCGGGGCGTTACCACCTGGCACTCACTGCTCTATATGTATATTTTCCTTTAATAGTATGCAAGCTACATTTTCATCGTTCATACGTCATCGTTTATTAGTGCCTGTCACACAACGGAACGATCAACACGTGCGCTCATATAATCAGTCTCCTCGACTACGTGACTGCCCCGACCGATATCAATAGTTTGTTCTAATTCATCATCTCGGAAAATTCTCCGGAGATACGCTCTTACGAGGATAATCTAAGCTTACGACCAAATGTAATCTGAAAGGAGTATCTTTGGGATGTAATGACGTTCCCTTTTTATATGATTTCTATTTTATTTCATGGTTTCTTGATAATAGCCTTGGTTTTTGTGTACGTAGGTTTTTTTTATGGTAGGTAAAAATCATCCAATGACGAATCCCGCTCGTGGGCGGAGTGGAAAACAGTGTCAGACTCTTACTGACTAAAGAACCTACCCCGTGCCTTCCTTGCCTTATTCCCTGAGCCCTGTGTACGTAGGTACGTATAACATACAGTTTTTAGCTTCGGTTGTGTTATTTTTAAACCGTAAAGAAATACTTACAAACCTACTTTTTTTTCATTCATCATGTTGATTATGGCTCTCTGGCCGTTCTTGGAATCTAAAACTGCTGCAAAATAACCTTTTTTTTTTAGCATAAATAGGTAATGTGACATCATTCCTGACCACCATACCTGTCAGATAGCGCTATTTAATTAACGAAACTCGCACGTGCTTCACAGCTTAATAATATAGCAAAAAACAGCGTTCCAGATTTCAGTCTTTTTCTTCTCCCGTCGATAACAGTCAGATTTTGTCCGACCAATACTTAGCTACCTGGACAGCTACATATGTCGTTAACCTCATGCTGGGCAGCAAAGAAGGTGACGCACATCCTGTGAAGGAGTCCGTATTTTTTTCCAATTTCAATTAAAAAATAGAAGAATGAAACAACGCTTAATATTTTTTTTAATCATCGTGTTTCCTCATGATGACGGAGAGCCGACGGCCCTAACTGAAAAAAAAAATTAAAACATGTGAAATTCACATATTACACACCCTATCGGCATGGATCCGAACAGTGGGAAACATTATAATGATTATACTGACATAGGTACTAAATAGAAGTCATTAGTAGCCCCCAGTCAGTCCAGTCAAGCTAAGAATGTCGATACCCCTGTAAATAATTTGCGGGGTCTTTATTTATAGCCGCCGCACCCCGTTCCAACACTGATGTTTTAAGTGCATCTAATTAAACTGAAGGTCTTCACTAACGATGTTCCTAACAAGTTAAGAGTAGATGGGTTGCTGGAATGTTTGTAAGTGTTACTGTGACCCTGAAAGGAAAGAGCAACGAAGGGGCACAAGTGGGTTTTAGGTAGATATTTTTTTTAGTTTTTTTTCACAAAAAAGCGTGGAGTAGAAAATAAAGGTAAGTGTGAGACGGATTCCTGCACTGAAGGTTCCGTATAAACTGACTTATGTAATTAGTCCAATTCGCGAGTCTTAAAGAATTTTCTGATTCGAAAAAAAGTATGTTTTTTTTGTGACGTAACTAATAATTTACAGTTTTTAGATTTATGATTATTCTTGTATTATAAAACCTTGCTTCAAGCCAAATTTCAAGACTTTTTTTAGGTCAACTTTAATTAGGTCAACGGGAACTAACCTGTGTATTTTGATTCGAGATTGTCAAAATATACGTTTTTTACGACATAAACGGCCGAGTTTTATTTTTTCGTTGCCTTAGAACTTAAGTTTGACCAGGTCATCGGTCCATCTTGTGGGAGGCCTTCCAACGCTGCGTCTTCCGGTATGCGTTCGCTACTCCAGAACCTTTCGGCCCCAGCGGCCTGCGTGTTCTGCGTGCAACGTGTCCTGCCTATTGCCACTTAAGTTTGGCGATTCTTTTGGCAATGTCGGCAACCTTGGTTCTCTTGCGGATATCGGATGCTAACATAGTCGTAAAGATTACATACTAACATTTTGAGTCTTTGTTACTTGTAAAATAAATATATAAGTGTGGTTTCTTGTGTTCGTTATGCTTTCCTTTTTTCAGAGCTCCTTGTGAAAGGGTTGTGCGGAAGTGGTACTTTACCGTCACAATACATATTATGTACCTATTCTTGTCGCCTGGTACTATTGTTGTGTTCTGCTTTTAATGGATACGGGTGCTAGTGACATTAAATACACTTGAGAGATTTTTTTCTAAGCTTGGAAATTCCTTTTGGAGCGTTGAAGAGGATACCGTAGAGAGCAGAAAATAGTTTTGGTCAAGCGAGAAATACTGTCAGACTTTTTTGGAGTTATAACCTTAACTTTTTGAATACAGTAATTAGAGACATAATAGAAAAACAATTGGTATATGAACGCCGGTCTTCGCTTGTGGATCAAGAGTTTAAAACATGGTGTTTTTTATGGTAGGTAAAAATCATCCAATAACGAAACCCGCTCTTAGGTGGAGTGGGAAACAGTGTCAGACTCTTACTGGCTAAACAACCTCGAGGTAGGTTGTTCCTGCCTTGCCTTATCCCCAGAGCCCCGGTATAACGGTTTCGCATCAACCCTCGGCTCCAGGAGGCTTCGACCCTAAAGGGCCCCTACAGTTTTGGTGTAGTTATAATATTCTAAGTATTGCTAACCACTACGGACTAATTAAATAATTTGGGCTAGTGATTAATGATATAATAAAGTGGCTTATGGTCCCCGATTAGACTCATTAACGGCGTACAATGGATGGTCGACGGAGCGGAACTGATGTCGCAGTCGAGTGTGAACTACCCTTGTACCAGCGTCGATACCAACCTACGTAAGGCCTGATTGTTGCTCCATTGTTTGCATTCGAAAATCAAAGTTATATTGTTAATGATAGTACAGATATGGATTTCATATTTGCATGAAATTAGGCTGATTGGGTCTTATCGGTTTTCGAAGTCTTGAAACTACGATTAATATTTGATGAGTATTATTGGGCTGGACTACTATTTAGGTAGGGATAGTAACATTAAAAAGGTACATACAAACCTGGTGCAGGTTTATTTTCTATTTTTTTAGGGTTCCGCACCTCAAAAAGAAAAACGGATCCCTTATAGGATCACCTTGTTGTCTGTCTGTCTACCTGTCAAGGCTTTTTGTCTCGGGAACGTGTGGATGCATCGAGTTGAACTTAAAAACATATACTCAGGCCTACGATCTCTTGAAGCTGTGAAAAAATCAAACTTTTAAGATAACTAAAAAACAGATACGGCCGTTTGCGTTGGTTGCGACATTTTCAAGACTCAAATCTGGCATGAAGCGAGATCTTATAGTACAAATATAGGAATGAATCTAACAACTAGGTATCCTGGAAGAGATTTCTATAGAAATAAGCATCACCTATGTACTTATTCTCATGTTTCTGTATTCTTTTCTTCTACTATCTAGTGTGTACACGAAATCTACACTAATATAATAAAGAGGTAAAGTTTGTTTTTTTATTTTTTTGTTTGTAGGAGGTAATCTCTGGAACTACTGGTCCGATTGGAAAAATTTTAGCAACAATAGAAAGCTGCTTTACTCCTGAGTGACATAGGCTATATTTTATGTACGCAGGCGAAGCTGCGGACATAAAATATGTGTTGTAATATGTGTGTTAAATAAAATAATAATAAAAAAAAAACAAAAAAAATGTGTTGTTGTTTTGTAAAAATATTCTTTTACAAAACAACAACTGTTTCTTTTTGTATTCATCACTATACTTCTAAGATTTTCCAATGATAGTTGTTACATTTAAAAAAAAAATAAACACCACAAAGCAAAGAATCACAAAAAGAAAATCTAGTAGAGACAACATCCTCTTCATAGCAAAAGTTTTTCCCGCGGGTACAGAGAATACTGTGAAGAGATTATGTGTCGAGGTTGGGTATAAATCCGTTTGCAAAGCGTGGAAATCATAACAATGTTCCCTTGAGTCCGTACAATGTAACAGAGTATAAGAGAGACGGGTCAATGTGCACGCGTGGGTGTGGGGAAACTGATATTGTAAGAGCATTTAATTGTTTATTTTGTTAGTGCAGTACTTTATTGAGATAGCTTTAAACTTGTTTAGGGGACAAACTACTAATTATAACTTTTACTAGTGTCTTCAAGGCTAGAGTGAATAAGCTCTTAATAAACTAGTTCGCCTTACCATCAACGATTGCATCACTGCTTACCATCAGGTGGGATCGCAGTCAAGCAATAGTTTATTGCAATTAAAAAAAAAACTATTTGACTGGCCTGTCAGCCTAGTATTTAGTGTCCCTGACTGCTATGCCGGAGGTCGTGGGTTCGATTCCCACCCTGGACAAATGTTTGTGTGATGAGCACGATCATTTGTTCTGTGTCTGGGTATCATTTATTTATAATATGTATGTATTTAGAAATATGTAAGTATGTCTATCAGTTGTCAAGTACTCATAACAGAAGCTCTGCTTAGCTTGAGACTAGGCGACTAGACGCGTGAGTGTGGGGAAACTGATATTGTAAGAGCATTTAATTGTTTATTTTGTTAGTGCAGAACTTTATTGAGATAGCTTTAAACTTGTTTAGAGGATAAACTACTAATTATAACTTTTATTATGAGAGTTTGATATAAAATTATATATTAAATCCGTGACGTAACCTGAAAAGTGCATGGAACTTTTTTTTTAGTTCATACTTTCTGTACCGATTAAATTGATATTTGTAAATAAAATAGCACAGAGGTACAAAGATGTTGTGTTTATAATGGTCAAAGAAAATGCTTTTTTCATCAACAGCCTTTTTAATTTTTCCAATGTTGAGACACAGGCCTCCTCTTTTAAAATTTTGGACAGACGATATTATGCGCGTGTTTGGTTTCTTCACTTTGTCACATAAACCTTTAAACGTTTTAGACTAGTTGACACTAGCATACTAGTAGACTAGTGTCAACTAGTCTCAAACGTTTAAAGTTTTATGTGACAGGTGACTGAGTGAGTGACTGTCTGTAACTAACTAAAAAAAACATGTGAGTAAGTGAAAATTTTGTACACTATTACATGGAGTCTTTTTAATACTTCGCAGAATAATCGGATTACCCTAAATAACTCACTAAATGTGCCCGAGGCTTATTTCAATATCCGTAAAGGGGTTGCCGTAATTGGGCTCCTTTCTAATCGGCCGCTTATTATAGTCGCCCATCTCCGGCACAAATACACCCACGTGCCTTTAAACATTATAAGTAGTAGCCATCCTGAAAAAATAAGAGGACAGCAAGATTTATTCAGAAAATATCTTTAACAGCCAATATTTTGAATGACTTCGTGCCCCGGAACAGCGGTTTTATTTTGATAAAACAAAAAAAGAACTATTTAAGATTGTTGTTTTTGAGAGTCCCTTTTAAAAAACAACTGATTACCATCAGGTGGGATCGCAGTCAAGCACTAGTTTATAGCAATTAAAAAAAAAACAAGCTTTTAGTTTTTGTAACTTTCAAATGTTTCTGTGACATAATCTTGTAGAATAGATATGAAATCGCGAGTTAGAGCAAGATTCACGTTTTTTTTTGTATAAAACCAACTAATGTATATCAAGTTTTGAGTAGTCAACCTGTAGTGAATTTTAGTTAAATAAACTTTCATGGTATTCTCTTTTATATTTATGGATTTCTAATTTAACGCTCAAAGTGAACCTGGCCTTAAATATGCGTCGCTACCGCAGTAACGTAAAATCATTTGAAGATATAGTCAAGAACATATTCAGATTTATGATTCTACGAGAGAGCTCTTATATTTAGATGTCCATTAACGTAATTGAGTACATACTTCGTGACGTCGGTACTTATTTACTGGTGAATATCAAAGCTGCAGCGCTCCTATGTATTAACCATAGAACATTACCTACATCCATATTTTAAACTCTGTTCTCTGATATATAGTTTTTATTATTAATTTTAAAGAAGGCTTACAGATTAATTATAATGTGTGTGTGTGTGTGTGTGTGTGTTGAGACGTTTGTTTTAAAGTACCTTTTTTTTTAAAATTGCAATAGTGCTTGACTGCGATCCCACCTGATGGTAAGCAGTGATGCAATCGTTGATGGTAAGGCGCACTAGTTTATTAAGAGCCTATTCACTCTAGCCTCTAAAAACCTAATTTATAATCGGACCTATTTATTTTGTCATGCATTTTAAAAGAGGACAGACATTTCGTTCCGAAAACAAAAACATTGAGTTCTCGTTAGTGAAACAGTGAGTACTTTACTACGTTTTTTTTGGTTTGTTGCGAATGACAATTTGTCGTCGAGTGCATCAAAAAGTGCTTCAACATTATGACATTTTAGTAGCTTATGTAGTTGCAATATTTGTAAATTTTCAGGTGATAAAACGTACTCGCACCCAATTTCAAGTAGTTACTTATAAAACTAGTAATTACTTCAATTGACTAGGTGACATTGACATTTTTAACATTAGTTTCTAAATTCTTCTCCAAATCGTTGTAACTACATGCTTGATAAATTTTTGAGTATATTTACCTTAGCTAGTTTCTGTCATTATACTGAACTACCACACAAAGTATGTATTATTGTGTTTTTAGGCTGTACAAAACTACATTTATAGTATTATTGAGTTGTGACTGTGTGATTACCTATCTATAATCTCATCATCAGCCCTTTTAATGGTCCCACTGCTGGGACTCCAGCCTCGTCTCCAGGAGAAGGAAATGGGCCGTAATCCACCACGCGGGCCCAGCGCGGGTTGGTAACCTATCTATCTATAAAGATAATTTCTTTTTCTTTTAGCATTACTTAATACTTAAGACATAACTCTAACATTTCCGTCACTTCTATTTCAGGTAGAACTGTTAAGTAGGCGAGCACTTCCTAAGTGTCTACGAGGTGTAGGAACGTCTATATGGATTGAAAGTTTTCCAACTTAAGAACATATTCGCAGGCGGCTATAACTTGGGAATTTTCAACAACTTTCTTAGTACAATGTGTAAGTCTTTAGAAAATCTACCCTTAGAACTTTACTTTCAGTTCTAATCGAATTTAAAAACAAATCATAGTTTTTTTTATGGTAGGTAAAAATCATCCAATGACGAATCTCAATCTTGGGTGGAGCGGGAAACCGTGTCAGACTCTTACTGACTGAACAACCTATCCTATTCTTCCCATGTATACCAGAGTCAGAGCCTTCCGTTCAGACGCGAACCCTTAGCTTCAGTTGTTCACAAAACAGTGCGCGCCGTCAACGACTGGTCTTGATCCGAGACAAATCATGGTTTGTTTTAAACCTACATAAGAATCTGTTTTCCAACGTAACGAAACTTACGTTTAGCCACGTACGTTACTAAGCATTTTGCCTCGTCGTTTATACCGCGTATATCGAAGGATCCTTAGCTATTCTCTTTGATGGTTTGCAAATAACTTATAGCGAGTTGTGTAATAAGTCCACAAAGTCTGAATACTTCTTAAGCAGTTGTCTAAAAGTATTCAGTCTGAATACTTCTAGAACAAGGCTTCAATTGCACACTCGCATGTGCATGTTGCAAAAGGTTTCAAGGTATGATAGACTTGGGGCACTACTTACATTATGATGGAGAGAAAGACGAAGCTACACTGGCCGTATATCTCTATCCCTTACTCACATTAGATACAAGAAAATTGAAGTCGTCAAGGAAGATTCCCCGACTTACATGGAAGTACTCACATTAAAACTTAATTACAGTGAATTGCTAATAGGTATACGAAAGCAATCAGCTAATTTAATAACCCATAGACTAATTGCACATCAAATAAATTCTAGCTAACCATAAAAGCGAAGAATCATTAGCTTGAAAGCATTGTATGCCCTCATTACTTTGATAGAAAAAGTTTACAGTTACGGTCGACGTGTAGGTAATTTTCTTTCGTGAAATGTAAATACAAAAGTGCGAAACTCTAGGCTTGGCAGTAAAATAGTTCTAAAAACAATGAGTTGTAACTGACGTTCGTTTCACATTTAATCCACTTTGTACTTTATGAAATTTTAGTTTTGACACCGCCAGACTTTGTTTAACATGTGTTTTGCACTATAGTAATAACTCCCAAACAATTCACAATAAGTAGTTCGAATTGATAATGGAGTTGAATTAACATTATAATTCAAGAAATTAAATTGCTCAGTGAATTGGCTTGCAATGTGAGACGCGATATGTCATTTCCTCGTCTGGTTTTGCATAAAAATACATATGATTATCTCCTGCTCTACCCAAGGGCGGGAGTTGTCATTGGATATTTTTTTAAGCTGGGCCAGTTCAATGAACTATAGGTAGTTGATACGCAAGGACCGACAAGTACCTATGAGGTCATCGACTCGTTTACTTAAAGAAATGAATTGTGTAAATTTTATATGATATAACAATACAAGATTTAGAAAATTTTATCTACACAAATCGATAGTATTTATGTACCGGATCGACCCTCGGTGTATAATTTGAATCGAAATAGCGATCGACGTACAATGCGCAGTAAAAGATTTTCGGGTGTCAATCGAAGCAGGGGCTGTAACCATAGCTACGGCAGCCATTTTGGTTCAACTTACATGCCACATACTTATAGTAAGTATGTGCCTTGTCTTTGTTAATAGCATGACCTCTGAAGTGAGTTACGATTACTCATGATATTAAAAATGATTGTGTTTCTACGGGGCTATAAAGATATGGGATGTTTTTCTTCATACACAGCCCTCGTACAAACCATAGGAATTTACAAGTACACGCGTACATATAAATTCGTGCAGGTTTACGTGCGGTATAATCATAACCCCACTGTGCTACATGAATTATTTCGAGAAGAATGTCCGTACTTTATTACGTCAAATAAATGTTCCTCTTGACTTATTTGTCGTACAGGCTGTGTATTCCTTGCAACGTCAAAGTGACTAGTAAAAAACTTTGTGGTATTTCAACAACAATAAGTAAAATAATTTTCATTATGATTACTATTTTAAAATTTTAAATGAATACTAGTCATGACAGCATCATGATTTGAATATTTTAAAATTGATCAAGTGCGACTCTGCGAGTCAGACTCGGACACCCTTGTCCTTGTCGATCGTACTAAATTATATAATTATTAATGTGTTGTATGTTAATTTTCCCTCTCCTAGAGAGGAGGCCTGTGTCCCAGCAGTGGGAACATTGAAAGGCTGATGATGATGATGATGTTAATTTTGTTGTAGCGTCAATAGAAATACACACAGTGAAAATTTCAACACTCTTTCTCTTATGGTTTATGAGATGCAGCCCACTGAAAGAAAGATGGACAGATGTACAGACAGAAGGACGGACGTACAGCTGCAGAGGCCTAGTAATAGAGTCCTGTTCAGGTTCAAACAAGTGAGTAGTACCTTACAAAAATTACACAACAGATCGTTTTCACACTTTTCAATAAAATATAATATGTCCACAACTATCACACAACGCCATCTAGTCCCAAGCTAAGCAGAGCTTGTGTTATGAGTACTAGACAACTGATAAACATACTTATATATTTCTAAATACATACATATTGTAGATAAATTACACCCAGACACAGAACAAATGATCGTGCTCATCACACAAACATTTGTCCTGGGTGGGAATCGAACCCACGACCTCCCGCATAGCAGTCAGGGTCACTAACTACTAGACTGACAGGCAAAGAAATGCGTTTATCCTTTTAACTGACCACAGTTGAAAGGATAAATGCATTTCTCTTTATCCTTTTATCTACGATCACTATGACTAATCTTACAAGTTCAACAAGCTTTGTGACAGTCGACAGAGACAAAAGCTTGCTAACTTCATTTACTCACAGACTTCCTACAATTTTTATTTCAGCTTCAGCTATAAACGCTTTAAAGTTTTCTTTCATTAACCGGCTGTGGACATGAACTGTCAGAGGATTATTAAAATATATTTTAAACACGAGGTGTTAAGGTATTAACAAATGTTTTATACTGTCAAACTTGCGTGCGAACAGTTTAATTTTAAGCCGAGTGGAGCAAGTTTTGAGTACAAATTGTTTGGGAGGCTGCATGGTGGCAACAGAGCGGCCGCATAGTTCGGAGGGCGCCCCGGGAGGAATGCCACTCTCTCTGCCCCACCTCAACAAACCCTACCTTTTCTCTGCACAACTTGTAGGTATACATTGCACGCTTTTGTGCACACACTAACTTAACCCTCCGACGCCTCGCAGAAGGCCCCAACGCTCCATAAATATAATACACACCTGACGAGCAAATGATACAACAGCTTATTTTATAAAGATATTTTATTAAACATTTTGTTCTGTAAAATAGATTAATTAAAACTGACATTTACAACAAACAACTATAAAATTCTTTGTATCTCCCTCTAACACTAATTACGTTAATAGGTCCAGTTTAATATTTGGAATTGATCTCTAGTATAGCCGAATGAATGCATTGACAGTTCTCGCTCAGTGGCGAACCTTAGAGATAATCAAACGATAACATTTGAACACGTAGCATATCGTATCACACGAGGATGGGAGGGGATGCGGATCGCAATTAAACTAGTACATACATTTAATTGTCGATACACATATTCGTAACTAGTAGTTGCGAAGCGTGAGCCTTGCTTCTCACCGTGCGGATTTGCAGCCTGTCGCGAGCTTGGGATTCCCTTTGTTGATGTACCGGTGCAGCGGTGGTATGCTAGAATACCGTTTGCCGACAAATATGTGGAACTGTCATCTAAATTGGTCAAAATATATTTACGATGTAACTTGAACTAACAAGGACAGGCTGAAAATAAGCACTGTGCATGGCACTCTCACGCTTAGCTCCCTTTAAACATTATATTCGTAACATGGAACAGCAATGTTCACTCAGTGTTTTCTTGCTACCAGCATTGTGGTTTGTTATCTAACGTCCACATTTCAACCAAGGCTCATCGTAACAAAATAAATTGTTATGTAAAGTTCATACAATTTAGATATACAGAGTGAAGTTTAATTTATTACTGGATAATAAATTAGATTCGACCCGAGTCGAATAGTTTAAGATTAAAATCATGTTCAATATCGCAGATAGTTGTTGTATAAATCCGGATTATGTTCGCTAGCGACCCGTCCCGGCTTCGCATGGATGGTAATAAAATAACGGTAATCCGCATCCTGACCTACAAACTTTATTCATTTTATTATTCAGATTTATATAATGTTGCAACTGCATTATGAAATAGAAAATATGATCGGCATTTGTTTTAGTGATAAACTTTTGTGCTAACGACAACATTTCAAATGTAATTTTATATGTAGTTTAGAAATTATTATATTATATTATATTGCATAGTAAGTTGTAGGAGGATATAGTATGGCCAAAAAAGAAATGAATTCTGGAAAGTTAGTAAGAATTGTTTTTATACAAATTCAAACTAGATACTGTGCAGGCGCAGAAAAACTACTGGACGGATCTCAGTGGGACTTTTACATTGATCCATAGGGCTTTGTAATCAATATAAATGCGAGAAAATTATCATAGGAGTATATTTTAAAATAGTCATTATGTAGGCCGGGTAAATCCTGCATTCATTTTTTAAGTGTTTGTTGTGTTTTGCTTGAATCATGAATTTGAATTTAGTTCTCCATTTTTAAGTCATAAATTAATTTAATTAAATATTTTCTTTACGATATCATATTTATTTATCCACAGTTGGACATGGGAAAAACACTCATTCACACATATTTATGTGTGCATAAAATTTAGCGGATTTTTCGAACATTGTGTTTTGTCTATACTCTATTTATAAGGTAGAGAGAACATTTTAATAATTATTGAAAAATTAGCCTTCATTAGCCCGGCCTAGCAAATGTTAGCGAAGCTGGGTCCAGGAGCCATGAGTTACCTATATTTATTGTTAATTTACATCATGTGAACAGAAAACTGTTCCAAACTAGTTAGTATTTACAAAATCCTTTGCGGATCTTAATAGTATATAGAAATTTACATAAGTATATAAGAGCCTTTAAGCCTAGTAGATTATTTTATACCGAGATATTTTTAATTGGGTACATAGTCTAATTAAAACCATTCTGTTGGTAGAAGGAAAACACTAAGTAGGCAAAAACGGCCTGGCTCGCACTTCACCCTGTAAACTGAGATCGGAAAATGTCGCTAGCGATAACTGTGACCAAACCATCATGGATGCTAGTCAGTAATCAAATATTCAATGTTAATCACTTATTATACAATATACAATACAATTTTAATCTTATAACTATAATATTATGTTTAATTCAGTGATTCAGCGATTGGTTTAAAATATAAGCCTTCATTTTTATTGAAACATTTTTACGCCATATCATGGTAGGATATGGAACCAATATTTTAACATTTTGTTATACAATATTTTTACAAATAAACATTTTTTGATTTCAAATTGAATATTTGCATGCTAACTAGTAAACATCGATCCATATCAATAACAAATCAGTTTATTTATAATCTGTATTATTACTGAAAATTTAATTGAATTGCTTTTCGTAAATTAATTAAATTACATGTACGTCGTATGTCATTACTTGGAGAGACAGCCATCCATAATGTAATAAAGGCGATGGGGTGACATTACATGTTGAGAGGACTCCATGCGTATAATTATACAGGCTGTTAACACTTGTTTCAAGAGCCGTAATCGCTGAAATACAGGGTGAAGCGTGAAGCCGTACTGCGCTGTGTTCAGGCGCATACAGGGCCGCGCCGAAGAACGCTAACATATTTCATATAATTATATTCTACCTAAACGCTCGCGTCACCGCATCTAAGTCAATACTTACATACGACAAACCCATCGGAGCGAACGACATTGATTTCTGCAGCTCTATTTTACATACTCGTACAAGAATGCTCTTGTCGTAAGAATAATACTACAACGACTACTATAAAAAGCTCTTATTTCATAACAGATTTTTTTTATTTTTTATTTTAAGCGCAGTTTCGAAAGCTCTTGATTAGAGTTGAACAAGGAGTTCAATATTAATAGTAGTAACTCAAAATTATTGTGCTCAAGCTCAGTTAAGACTCACTTAATGAAATACAAACTTGTATGGTAAGCAGTAAGAATATTAGATACATTAGTGTGTTGTACTGTGATTAATAAAATAATACTATATTGTGCTCATTGATTAAATTATAGGCTTTATTTTTTAGTTATACGTACGTCAATAAAGGTGCCCATTAAATTCATCGTCAGGTTTGATAGCTAAAGGAGTTATCTAAACATGCGGGCTTTAAATTACTTCATTGTGCATATAATGGCACTATTTCCACACCACCAAATATTAACATTAATTTATAATTATTCAAATAAAGAAAGAAATCTAACTTGTCCTTATTGTATTGATGATTGTTCCCGTTTGAAGTTGGTACTTGTATCATTATGTTATGTGTCGCAATACACATTATGCTATCAAATCTATAAACATCCAACATTCTAAGCGCAGCCTCTTTCACAGCTCTGAGACACGTATTCATTAATGACTAGCTTAGATTTATAATTTAGTCATTCATATTTCATTTCAAGTGCGATATACGGTTGAAGTTGAATTAGCAAATTATATTTCTTCCTTTAATTCCACATAATGTAGTCTTAACATAGACAATTGCATATTTAATAACTATCGTGGATTATTGACTTCCTGTCTTTTACATCCTATCCGATACGTTTCAACAATAACATTTTCATTCTTTACTATTTGTTCACAATTTCACATTGGCTACCTACACGTCCATTTCGTCACTCTCAAAATCTCAATTCGTGAACGAGTAAATTATCTATGTCTATGAAAATTCTCTCAGTTCACATACCGGTGCGTCACAGCCGTGGTGCGCCTAGCGCAGTGGGTGCGTGGCTCGGGGCTCACGTGGGGCCGGGCGGCGCGGGGCTCACCGGCTGGCGGAGCGCGGCCGCCTCCGGCTCCGGCTCCGGCGTGCTCGACGGCTCGGGGTCCGGCTCGGCAGGCTCCTCCGGCGGCGCGGCGGCCGGACGCACGTTGTCGAGGCGCGGCCGCGGCGAGTAGCGCGGCGTCAGCGCAACGCCGACGACTGGGTGCGATTTAAGACTCCCGCCTGGAGGACGTCGTGCATCATGCGCTCGTTCTCCTGGCGAACTGTGGACAAGCACGAGCACGGCTTAATCATAGTCACGATGCAAGCGAGTCGGGGACGGAATTTGCAGGGGGCACATCCCTAAACAGTCGGTACCATCCGCTAAGAGCTACGAGGGTACATACTCAGGTCGGGAGCATATCACCAAAGGTCAGTAGGTACGGTGGCTGACCTACCAGTCAAGTCACAAAGGAATCACTCGATCTAATAAGGAAAGTACACATACGATGGAATTGTGATTTTAATTTACTGGTTGTTTGAGGTTCAATGCTCTAGGGGTGACATGTTTACAATAGTGGCGTTTCATGTTACTGATTAGAACGCAATATTACATTTGTGAGTAACACAGGCTGGCGTTGAAAATTAATAATGGTTAGGGAAAATACTTTAGTCACATGAACATAATATAATGGTTTAGTGAAACACGTAACACGTATAAGTAATTTTTTCAAATTTTAATCTGTTCCTGCAATCCGGTTCTTATTGAAACTGTAAAATATGCAAGTTGGTACATCTGTACGCACCTTTATGAAGACTTAGATACCGTCACATAATTTCACATTATTGTACAATATACAGCCTGCCTGCGGAAACATATTGGCACATTAGTGTTCATTGGTATGCTCCTTGGAACTGCATATTGTATGCCTTTAAGTAGCGTCAGATTCATACGACGTTTATTATAGTACTTTTCAGGATTTATAGGTAATAATTTAAAAAATCTCTCAATTAAATTTATTAATAAATATAATGAAGATGAAATCTTGATTCCCTATGTGTGGGGTCCAGTCTTTTTCAATCCATAATCAGAAGGTAAACACAACAGAAAATTTGTAGAGATTTAATTGTTTGGACTTTGTTTCTTAATTTTTTAAGTTTGTGTAAAATGCGCAAACTCTAAATTTTAAAGTCTTAGTTAAAAAAAAAATACTGTCCCACCAAAATATAACAAAACAGCATCTAGACACTGCAAAATCCTTTAAAAAAATATCTGTTTTTTTGTAACAAAAGAGTATCAGGTTGTTTAACACGCATTAGCAGTTTAACATTCAATGATTCTATTTCAAAACTGCCAGTGTTGCCACATAGTAAAATGATCGTCCTAAACAAATAAAGAACGAGTGTCGACCTAACGCGGCGGTGGCAGTTAATTTTGACGAGGGATAACACTGTTAAAAACTCCCGCTTCGAGAACGCTTTAAAAGTATTAGACATTCATATTTAATAAAATTTATAACGTTTTTATTTTCGCTCAAAGGAATATTTCACTTAACATTAATAAAGGATTCCAAATTCATTAAAGGAAGGTTGTTAAAAAAAAAAGTTAAACGTCCGAAATCTTTCAATTAGCCAAAGTTTATTCCAATTAATAACAACTTTTTATTTTGTATAGGATTGTAGTGAATATACAATGTAGGCTGTTGCTCATCTTGTTATGAAATACAAAAGTTTTTTCTCATGCAAATGACAAATCTTACATTTAAGAAAGTTTACCCAGTCTGTGTAATACTTCTTCGGAGCGAACGCTTTTTCTGTTTAGATTATATTTTTCTTGGATTCAATTTGAATTTGAAATCATTTATTTACCTTATCAGAATCTATATTTAATGTAGGTTTATGTTCTGTAGCGATAAAATTCGTCAATACTTAGTATAGAATGTGAATAATTCGCGATAAAAGCAAAAAAATACCAAACCGTACTTGCCTTCAGCAGAAAATTTTACAATGGAAAAAGTTCCGGAGCGAACTAGTTCTTTTAGAAAATAATTCGACAGAGGGTTGCTTCACTTTACCGTTCCTCAAAGTAAGTAACTACATATTTAAATATTTGATGCACTTTTATTTGTTTCGCGGAACTATAGATGCCTGAACCTGCTTGTGTATCCAGTTCATGTAATATTTTAACTATGAAATTGCTGTTTTCTTGTAACAGGTTACTTGGAAATGAGATATCGATAAAATTGGATTGACTTGGAATTACCAGTATAAAAACTTTAAAGGTCCATTCTTCCTCTTTCTAAATCGGTTAGGAACTATATTTATAATTTTGTAATATTTATAACTATTTTGTATGAATGATTATTTATTATTTATTCTAGCCTATATTGTCCGACGATCTGGTGAAGGTCGCGGGAAGCCGCTGGATGCGGACAACACAAGACCAATCGTTGTGGAGATCCTTGGGGGAGGCCTATGCCCAGCAGTGGGCGTCGCTCGGCTGACATGATGATGATGATGATACTGTCCCAGTACTGGGCAACTCCCTCCGTTTCTTCCATTATTCCTGGCTTTGAGCCACTTATACTAATTCCTAAGTCATCCTGTCAAGTTCTTGGTCCCGTCGTGCGAATTAAGGGCACCGAATTTGTTTTTTGACATGTCCAGTTCAGTCTCACGCTAGCTGGTAGGCTGCCCAGCTTAATGGGCAACCTTTTGAGCCTCATCAATGTATATGTATAGTAATGTGTTACGAGTATCTATGAAATCTAACAAAGTACTATTTTAACACGTATTATTTTCGAATACAAACAAAATGGGCAAAAGTACAATAGTAATACTGCAAATGAAACGGTTCTGGTATAAAATGACTCTGTTCATTATAAGTTGGATATAATATGTAATGTTACTGCGTTATGTAAGAAAAAGTAGAAAGATGTAAAACAAAGTCAGAAAAAGCCGAAAATCGTACAAAGAACTCACGGCATTACAGATAAAGTGCAGACAAACAAAGATATAAATTCTGTCCAACATTTGAGGTTATTATTTTTGCTATAGGAGAACTGAATTGTTCTCGAACAATCATTTGTTATCTTTGTTTATGGAGAACTGTACAGTTATACGGCTCTTTATTACATCAGTTTTTTAATCCATTTGCGGACCCCAGACGAATCCGATGATTTTTTCCGGGATTATATCTTGGCGTCGAAAGCTTATTCGCTAGTGGTTTTTTCATTTATATTATTGTGGGATTTTCCTTCATATATGGAGATGTTTTTAGTGAGAAAATGCTGTTGTCACAACATCACTTAGATGCCTGATGTAATCCCTTGGCAGACACTAACAGCACCCTCGGGAAATAGAGCGCACCGCTCGGGAAAGCGCTCAGAAAATGTTTTAGCAGGATGACAGGCATTTTGGGCAGACTTTGCACAGAAGTCAAGTGAATTTAACATTAATAAATGACTATTTTTAATGACATTAATCAATATTATAAAGGCGAAACGTTGTGTGGGTGTACGTGTGTTAATTCTTCACGTACAAATAACACAGGTAGACCCATAAACAGCACATACTTTGCGAATACTTTTTACTCTGAAAGTGATTTTCTAAGGATAGGCTCGCGTTTCACCACTTCTCACTTGATGGTGAGCAGTGATAGTGAGATAAAAACCTAGGTTGTAGCTAACAGGAAACACAGACCCTGGCCGGGAATTCCACTTTTTAGCTGTACTATTTTTGGAAAAACGCTGGGAAACCGTTCGCTGAAGTTACTATATCATAAATTCTCGACAAAATCATAATTACACCTACAACTACATACCTGCTAGGGTTGACCCACATTACAAAATATATTATGAAGCTAACCAGCCTCTCAAGATACAATAAGTATTCCATTTATATTATTAGGCATGTAAACAATTCAGAATAGTTGGAACGCACTGGCGAATCTCCAACCTTCTATTTATTGTGTCTTTCATGACGTAGATTGATACTTGTTTTAATGGATGAACGAGCAGTAATTACTTAATGTCCCCTCGTGATCTTACAAAAGTAAATGATTGTCATATATCTTTTTTGTCCCTGATTAAGCTTTAACGCTAAGCCTGGCAAATTGACTATGTATCCGGGGTTTCTGAAAGACTAATCCAATTCAGTCATCGACTTGTATCTTAGCGATAGACAAGCACGTTCATAGAAACTATTCGTCAAAATACTGAAAAGGCAGCTGCAGCGCTTCATTGACATTATGTCGTCTAACAAAACTTTTAAAACTCACAGCGTATTCACGCTGCGTAAACATCAAAACTGCGCTAATGTCTATCAATGTAAAGGAGCATGGCCTGTAGATCACATAAGTCAAGTAAAGTGACTGTACGGTAGGCCTAATCTAGTGCGTAGTACATAATTATATATTTCTTTAAACTTCATGTACAGTAGTCGTACATAGGCGGACTTAATGCTACAAGGCATTCTCTACCAGTCAACCTTTATAAATATATCGATGAGTTTAGTCAATATCCGCGTCAAGTGACATGATTGGTCGATGTTACTTGCCTCAACAAATCATAAGAGCCGTTTGACTACAGGGTCGTAGATCACGTATCAGTTTTCAAGCTAGCAAGTTTAAGTGTCATAGTTGATTCTACAAGACCGTGGACGGAAGACCTGAGGGTCGCGGTAATACGATGACTATAAGACACTCATGACCGTCCTTATAACGACAGTTAAGGGAGGCTTATATTCAATAATTTATTTGTTTGAACAGTTTGTTGTAAATAAGTATGTTGGTGATGTACTTGAATAAATGGCTGTTGCGCTGCATATCGCTAGCTCTTAATTGTTTTTTTTACAATGTTCACAAACAAATTTTTGTACAAAAAAAGTGTAACAATATTTTGGTATAGGAGAAAAATGCTCCGTATCCCATGGACTGCATTTCAGACCAACGTATTCATATTGTGAACACTAAAAATCTCGCGTTTTTCTGAGTGTCTTCACAAGATTCTGCAATACTTCGGTCACGTTGCAAGGGAAGACGGTGGCAACCAAGCGTGTAAAATAGATGGAAAAAGGCCTCGTGGACGCAGCACAATTTGTTGGTCCGACCAGATCTGATCAGATTTGTTGGTCGCACCGTACTTAAGTCAACGGTATGTGGGGCGCTTCACTCCGACAAAAACTGGAATCGATGGAGTAACATTATAAAACGTAAATAATGAAGCATAGTGGCCACGAGGACCAAAATGAGCCTCAGCATTGAGGACTAAAACGCAAGAAGGAGGTAGTATACCCTTCTGATAGTTTATCCGGGTCTGGATGACATGTTTATGAATACTTTCTTGTGTGTGGGCAACAAAAAAAGTTGATTCCTGGCAAATATTTTATTCTTCGGTCGCCGCAACTCTGCCTTCTTACAAGCCATGATCTATTTCATTAATTGGAAGACAGTATTTGCGCAAAGCCTTTACTGTTGCGAACTTCCTCGCGGTGTTTTCGTTGGTCGTTTGAAGCTGGTAATAAATTTTAATTGTGTTTGAAACATTATTGATACGACGCCCCTTACAACTTCTCCATAGAGCCATTACTTCGTTGTATCAATAAACTTAACTAAGAATATTTATAGAACTGCGGTTAAAGGGAAATTATATAAATTATGTATAGTAACAGTAGGAACGCTTTTATCGTTTAAAAATTGAAAAAAGTCTTTATATGAGCGTACAAAGATGAATGTAATTAGCAAAATTAAAAAAAAACAATTTGAATTAAGAACATGAAGTGATTGATGCGATGAGGACTTGAACAGTGTTATATATTGTACTTGTAATTTCCCAGTGCTTGTAATGTTGGCGATACTGAATAAATAAATGAAATGTAAAAAGCTCTCGATCATTTCACGACCTAAACTGAATGTTTAAAGGCCTAGAGCTATATAGGGTGTAGCTCTATCCCGCTTTTTAGCTAGAATGACTGATATTTTCACACGTCATTCATAGTGAGGCCCCAGATTGGTTTAAGAGATGAGTGAGGAACTGTTAACAATATATTTTCATAATAATTGTAATATATCCAATAGAAAATCCAAACAGAAACGCGAAAACAAGACACGTGCGAGATAATATGCGCGTGGGAAGACAAATGAAGTCGTTCACTACAGCATCCGCAAGATTAGTAAACGCAAACATATGGCATGAACAACACGTAAATCCGATTGTACTGTAAGTGTAGTACACATATCCACGTAATATTGGGCCAGCATGTGGGGCTGTTTCCACCTGAATGCACTGGCGGTCCTCCAAACTCTTTCGGCTATATCCGCCGCATGCTTCGGACATTATTCCGTCTCACAAACTCCCCGACAGATTTATGAACACGAATGGAAAATCGTGAAAAAAAATCCTACCGTATCTACTTTGGAATTATGGACCTAGCTTATCTACTAGACAAGTTAAACTATTCAATTAGTTCTACCTTTACTCTAGTTCCACATTCATTTATTTTAATTTATTTTTGTTCTCAAGGTATCAACCTAAACTATGCAATGTAGAGCAACATTCTGATCGTACTCGACAGAATTTATAACTAAACAGAAATACTAAACTTTATGAACGGAAAAACTTTGTGTTTAGTTTTAAATTATTATTTTTTTGTTCGACTTGAAAATTGTTGAGTTCGAATAATATTGAAATTTGTTTACTGTGAGTTTTATGGTTCGAATGGAAAATCGTGAAAAAAATCCAACCGTATCCACTTTGCAATTATGGATCCAGCTTATCTACTAGACAATTTAAACTATTCAATTAGCTCTAGCTTTATTCTAGTCCCACATTCATTAATTTTAATTTATTTTTGTTCTCAAGGTATCAACCTAAACTATGCAATGTAGAGCAACATTCTGATCGTACTCGACAATATTTATAACTAAGCAGAAATACTTTATGAACAGAGAAACTTTGTGTTTAGTTTTAAATTATTATTTTTTTGTTCAACTTGAAAATTGTTGAGTTCGAGTAATATTGAAATTTGTTTACTGTGAGTTTTATGGTTCATTATACTCCTACAACGATGCCTGTGTGAACAGCCAGCAGTAGCGTCCACAAAAGTATAACATAGCAATATTTATAAAACACTTTTAGAAGTAATTGTTGGCACCTGTTCCTTGCTATGTATTCAATCTTCATCTACGGAATAACAATCATGAGAACAGGTCCTTATTTTGCTAAATAAACAACTATCTCAGAGCAAAAAGAAAATAAAGAAAAACTGGACAAGTGTGATTCGGATGAGGGTTCCGTACCAATAGCAGTTTACAATTTATGAAGTATTAAAAAAAACTACTCACTAGATTTCTTTCATACCAATTTTCAGTGGAAGTTTGTATGGTAATGTATATCATATATTTTTTTAGTTTTGTCATTCTCTTATTTTAGAAGTTACTGGGGGGGGGGGATTTTACCACTATTGAAGTGTTTCTCGCGCAAACTATTCTGTTTAGAAAATAAATATATATTAGAAACATCAATAACATTTTTGAAAACCGCATGGGTATGATGACCCCCAAATTTACTGTTTTTTTTTCTATTTTTGCGTGAAAATCTTAATTCGTTTCACCGAATACATCTACTTACCAAGTTTCAACAGTATAGTTTTCATAGTTTCGATAAAAAACGTGGCTGTGACATGCGAACGGATAGACAGACACGACGACAGACGTGACGAATAAGGGATATGTTTTTTTCCAATTAGTTACGGAACCCCAAACAGCGGCACTTTTGTCGATTTCATAGTACCCTTACATTCGGGCTTTTCATACAAGCACGCCTGTTTTCCAAGGGAGTAAACAGAACTGCAGAACGCTTTAAAACAGTCTTTAAAAACTCCTTTCATGTTGTTGAAACACCCGTTATAAAAAAGGATATCCCTTTTTTTCAGGTGTGAAATCTGTAAGTAAAATTATATTAACACTGCTCTCCTTCAAGGGCGAAGTGAGAGAGTGAGTGAGAGTGTGTCAGACTGAATGAAATACACCTGTGCGAATAAGCACCTTCGCACAATAGGTATCATGGATAGTCTCCTGTGCAGAGCATGCTTGAGGAGGAGGATACAATCGCGCATGTGCTCCTGGACTGCATAGGTGTCACAGATACACGCACACGAACCTTAGGCTCCTCAAACTCTCTTATTGACGCCCTGAAAAAGAGGCCTAATCAGCTTTTGGAGAGAGGTGGCTTGGTTGGTGTGAGCCCACCAAAGACTATGACCGTCAAGGCTCACGTACGTAATGGTCCGCATAGTACATAGTGCGGAAACCATATTTAGCATAGCATAGCATCCATACCTGTGTCTATTAGATGCTCTTTGCGTTCCACGGTACCTTTTCTTTCAAATGTTCCCGCATCCCTAACGAAAGCTATCCCTGCAAATCAATCGCTACAATATCAATAAAAAATCGAAACACAGATCGAATTTAACATTTAACCCCATGAACCTTTTAAATTGAACCGCTGACGACACCTAAACCCCATAAGAATAAACGACATCCAATTGGTTAAAAGAGGAGGTGATGGCCCATCCAATAAATGTTTACGATCTTTAACATTTTTTTCATGCCTATTCGATGTTCGGCACGCGACCCCTGCTATAAGTATTCCAGGCCCGAGGGCCGGAAATGACGAAATTATTTCCGCAAAATAATATATTACGGAATTTGTCATACCACTTTGTACTATGCGTAAACTAGCCGAATTTCTATACTGAAAAAAAAAAGAAATAGTTATGACTGAGTTAGTAGTTATAAAATGTTTCATTTTTTTACTTTTGTGTAGATTTTATTGATAGGTTCGCGTAATAGTAAGCGATGGTATGGTTGAATTTAAGATCAGTCAAAGTACATATTTACTGCCTGTGTGAGAGTAAAACAAAATGAGATTTATGGTTATTTAAATATTTTAGAAGTAGAAAAAGAAAAAAAATAAAAACACCAAGACCGCTGAAATCAAAACGATTTTCTCAAAAGAGGGTTAAGTTAAGAGCCGCCCCCAGCTACATTTAACGTTTCGGCACCCTATTATGTAAAAAGAAAAATGTTGCCTACCGCCGGTGAAATCCTACGACAAAGGTCGTAGTACTCTACCTTATTTTAGAGTTGAAAATTAGCTGAGACTGCTGAGAGTGGAAAGTGAACACAATCACTGGAAACGTGATTGTCCTGGCACCATGCCAGACTTTCCAGAAACTATCGGGTTATGCAAAGGTCTGACAATTCAATTAAAACTGAAAATGACCTCAAAAATTGTTACAACACTCACATAATCCTCCTAAAGGCCGTTTTATGTAGAGGATTTAGTTTATATATAAATAAGTATCTAAATGAAATTGAATTTATCTAATTTGCATTTTTACTTTGTTCGACCGTCCCGTGTTGCCAGTAGATTTAAATAAACGTATTGCAGAGTGAGGTCACGGTTCTGTCAACATTGTCTTTCACTGGTCTGGTACACACAAAATAAAACGTGTCTCCCGAGAGAGGCATATCCATACACGTGGCTTCAAATGTTAAAGGCGAAATATAACAGATAAAGAATCTGCTACAAAATTGTTCAGTTCGTTCTTGTTAAAAGTTTTAACTCGATGATATCGATTCGCAAAAATCCTTGGTTATATAAAGTTTCATAATATCACAAACAAATAATTTTGAGGGGAAAAGGGGAGGATAACTGTGTCGGAGACACTTCACCTAAATCAGGGGGGCGGGAAACTGTGGCGTCGTAGAAAGAACCAAAAAATTGGCAAGTGACAGAAATAAGTGAATATAAACAGGAGTGTGACGAAGTATACACTTGTAAGTGCATTATATAGTAGATTACTTTCGTTGAAGTGTATGTTTAGAATAAATAGTAGTAGCCATTGGCATTGTACGTTCACCTAAGGATTGGATTTTCTTTGTGTCTGTTTTTCCTGGTAGTTACAACCAAGGGATAACTATGTCAACAGTGAATAGTTTCGAGGCAATCGTTTACCATCTGGTGAGATAGTGATCAAACGCGAGTCTGTTAACATAATAATAAAATTTAAAAAATCAAAACTACTAAGACTTTCCGATTAACACTAGCTTCTCATTCTTTCGTGAATCTATGATGACTAAAATTTGACCTTGTCATATGTAAAAGAGTTGATAGAATAAAATAGAATAGAATAATACTTTATTGTAACAAAAAAGTAGTAGTTTTTTCTTGTAGCTATTGTATATAGGCTTAGTTAATGATTCTCCCACTCCATTACAGAGCGCGGGAAGTACCTAATATAATTATTTGCACCGTGTTTGCATTGCCTAAAGAAGTCGGTTAAATAAAGGTATGTAGAAGCCAAACCTATAGGTACGGGTTTGCTGACGATGAGCAGTAGTAGTTATTACCTAGAATCGATACCCAATAGGGCCAAAAAATTTTTTGAAAAAGTTACTGGGGTAAAAGTTACCCTCGATTACTCCACTCTAGAGAAAAATAAATCGGTCAAAGGTTCAAGATTCAAAGAATCTAAGCATTTATTTCAAATAAATCATTTACAGGCACTCTTGAAAGGTCCTGAAGTCGGTCTGTCAGAAAAAATGATGCTGCTTACACATTCCAAAACCTAGATGTCTATTGGGGAACAATGTTCAAAAAACTTCATGGGCACTGTTTTCAATCAAGTCACCCTTTTCAATCATATTACAAATATCTCGGTTAAATATTTCTTGTCACTGCTATTATATGAGAACAATGTAAATAAGATAGTACGAGTATATAAGATTGATTGAACCAACCTCAAAAATAATATACTTTTACACCAGGTAGAAGTGGAAAGTAAATAGCATATCGGGTAGCCTATCGGGTGATAAGATGTCAAGTGTGATATAACATGATAGAGTGACCATATTTAATAACCATTATTTCCTGTAGCCAAGCCAATATGTGTACATGAAATCTAAAGGCATGTGTATCGTGTAGGCTACATGAAACTGGATAGTTACGTTACCTTCGATCTATTTTCAATTAATCCCTAAAATGGCACGTGCCTGCTATAAAATCATATATTATAATATACAGATCGCAGAATGCGATAAGGCCGCACTTTGTATGTAGCTCAAATTGTACATCATTTTCATCAGCATTTTTAATGTTCCTACTGCCATGAACCATCACGTCGGCCCAGTGCGGATTGGTGGATATCACATGTTTTCGAATTTCGGTTCTATATATTATTTTTTATTTTTTTTTATTTGTGTAGGTTCTATCTAGGACATGCCAGTTTCCCAGACAGTTATCACTTGGTCACTACTGCTCTCATCATACAAAATGTACAATAAAGTATAAATAGATCGGTTTCACATATTTTTTCACAAGTAGATTGCTTTTTTCTCTCATTGATATAGGTTATTCTAATTTCTATCTTCACGCAGGCAAAGCCGCTTGCAGTAGTTAGTATTTTGTAAAGAGGGAAACTGGTAGATACATTTATACACCAGTTTTATTTCATATCGATTTTGCACGGACGATTTCCGGATAGTAGTACTTTGAGTATTAATAGTGAGAACCATCGTTTTTATTGAAAACCACTTAATTTTCGTTTCTTAAATAAATATAATGGTGAGGTTGTCTGTAAAAAAATGCTTTTAGCGATAAGACCGCCCGACGCCCGTGGTTACACAATATTAAATGTAAGTATTTTTTTATGGTGTGCGATAAATAGTTTATTTATTTATCTATAGTAGTTCTACAGATGACTCATTACCAAAGGTTTGCTGAGAGAAAACTTATTGTTAAGTTAAGCTCGGCTTTGTACTTATTTTTTTTTTTCACAACTATCCCACAACGCCGCCGCGCCGTCTATTCCCGAGCAAAGCAGAGTTTGTGTTATGAGTACTAGAAAACTGATAGACATATTTATATATTTCCAAATACCATATTATAGATAAATTACAGTACGGCCGTCGGATCTTGGTGAGTCTGAAGATCTGAAAATCGTGCTCATCACACAAACATTTGTCCTGGGTGAGACTCGAATCCATGTCCTCCGGATTTTGGGGCCCACTAACCACTAGAGAAACAAAAAATAAAAATGCCAAAATTGGCCAGTCAAAATTGTCAGACCAATGTGTTAATGTTATGTGTACAATAAGGAATTGAGAAAGGACCTTTCCTGAAGACTGTTAGTAACAATCCTCAAATGAATTCTCAAAACAACAATAAGACCTAATATTACAACAATAAGATAGAACAATTTGAGTTCACATAGCAAGCCCGCAGGTTTACCAACTACATCGGAATTGATACTCCATCTTCCTATCATTGGAATATTATCTGATGCAACCCACATATCCAGAAACGATAGCCGTTCATCTACCGGATCATATACCCGCAGAATTATCAATCTATCAATTAGCACGCAACGGAAATGACAAAGAAAATGGATCAGAGTTAATGAGGCGTGAAGATAAATTTCTGTAATTTGATGTTATAACGTCATTTAAGTTTTTTTACTTTTGTTTTTATATCCGCAAGAGAACAAAGATTACCGATATAGACATTAAGAAACTTAAGTAAGACAGAACAGAAGAAGAAAGAAGATATTGCTTGCAGAACAGATGGCTGATGGAGCCAAAAGGTTCTGCAGGGGCGACCGTGTACCAGGGCCGGTTGTTGAGGTGGAAGAAACAATTGAGGAAGACTTAAATTCAGCGATTTTTTTTATTGGTAGATGTCTTTCGGCTGAAATGATAATATTGAATTTTTTACACACATGGTTCCTTACTTGAAAGTAGATTTTGAAGATGGAAACCGTATAAACCAGCGGTGGTCAACCTATTTTTTAAACAGGGAACTTATATTTATTTTTTGTTACCACGCGTATTCTTTAATATAAGAAGTAATTAATGAAGTCATAGAAAACACAACATTAGTAATAGAAACTTAAAAACTTAATTTCTGGAAAGGACCACATTTTAGCTCTTACGGACCACCAGTAGTCCGCAAACCACAGGTTGGGAGCCGCTGGTGTAAACTAATACATTTTGATTTACCTTTCAACGAAATCCGTCAAACCGTTATCAAGTGATTAGACAAACATAGTTACGTATTTAGTCTCAACCTCAAATTCAAATATTGATCCTGCTAATAGGTTGTTTCCCAAAACTTATAGGTACGAGTCATTATGCTAGATTGCTCTGGAATCGACTAAACACTGGAGTATAAACATTGCTGAAATGTTTCATGTTTGAAAACATAAACTATTAACTATTCATGTTTTAAATTATCTTTGTTTGTGTTATTCTTAAAAGCATGTTAAGTGGTCCATCTGTGGGGCAAATACCTCCATTTGACGAATCCTTCTTTCTCTGTGTGATACTGAAAATCTACACTAATATAATAAAGAGGTAAAGTTTGTTTTTTTATTTTTTTGTTTTTTTGTTTGTAGGAGGTAATTTCTGGAACTAATCGTTCGATTGGAAAAATTTTAGCAACAATAGAAAGCTGCTTTACTCCTGAGTGACATAGGCTATAAATTATTTATATAACATGGATGTTAACCGAGCTATCACTTACAAGAAATTTTCCGCGGACGAAGTCGCGGGCAGAAGCTAGTTACTGATATATATGAAATATAAATTCACTAGTAATTTGCCCCAAGAGATACTACTAAAAAATGCTATTACGAGACATAGTCTGTGTCTTAAACATCAAAATCCGTACATTTTTTTTCGAAATTAACGAAGTAACAAATATACAAACATTCACAAATTCTAGTCTCTACAATATGAGTGTGTAAGGAGTTTCATAAAAAAAGGTTCTGTCCGAAAGTAGTGAGATTAACGTCTATAACGTATACCAATTTTTCTTGTTGCTTTAACGTAGTTTTGTAGTAGAAACGTGGTGAATTGTGTGTTGCCGAGATTACAGCATAAGTCAATAGATTGAACAATACCAGCATTTGTTTCAGGAAACTTTGGTCTCGGAAATTAAGCAAAAGTGATGGTAATAAATTAGGTCGAGTCAACTCGGTGAAAGAAATAAATTACGTTTGATCGTCGACGTTTAGCGGCGGGTCACCGACGGGTCTGACTCCATTTTAAGTGATAAAGTTAAATTTATCAACCACCATTATTTCTGAAATAATGAAAACCTGTAACTTTAGACCAGACAAATATTTTCAGTGATTTAGAATCGACTTACTTCGAAATCAATCTGAAGACTTCAAAAACTAATCTCGAAGAATAATTAAAACTTTATAATCTTTGGATTTAGTTTCGGAGGGAAATCAAACGGTTGGTTAAACTAGACCTTGTTTTGTGCTAATGAGCCATTGAAGATGTTCTGCAAGTCACGGGCGGAGAGCCGAGACGCGAGTGTTTGGTTACAAACTGACTACTCCTCGATTGTTCTTACGTTTCAAAGGGCAAGACCTTTGTCGGATTTATAAGTATTTTATTTATAAATATTCTTCTTTGTGATTTTGGTTGCGTGAGAAACTTCTTCTTTCCTGTTTATGGCAGTAAACTACAATACAATTTAAAAAAATAAAGAAAGGTCATTTGTCCTATTAAAAGTATTTTTTATATAATACTAATGTAGAAGAACTTTTTTACGATTAACTCTATTATCTATCTATACTTATACCTAATTGTATTTACATAACTATAAAGGCAGTCATCATGATTTTTACCTACCATAAAAATAAAAAAAAAATAACCACAATCAATAACCAAATTCTATAAAAAAAATCACTTCTAGAAAGCTACATTATTTGAGGTGGGCATAAATTATACCTAAGTAAATATAATAATAAAGTAAAAGTTAGGATGATACTAACTTCTGCCAGTGGCTTCACCCACAGAAAAGTAGAAAATACAAACATACTCCCAGTACTGAGAGTATGTACTCTTAGGTAGTATAAATCGTATAAGGGTATAAATGTCATATTTCAGGACAGTCTAGTCGTGTGCAAAATTTTAAATTCCGGTCAGCGTTTGAGCGAGAAGAACTTTAAAACACATAAGGTTTTTTTATTATGGGAAAATCATCGAATGACGAATCCCGCTTTTGGGCGGAGTGGGTTACAGTGTCAGACTCTATGGTCAGACTTTTACTGACTAAACGACCCATCCCATTCTTTCTTGCCTTAGTTCCACTAAAACACATTATGTAATGTTTCACCTTAATAATATTGATGTTATTCGTCCACTAAGGGCCCTCTGTCACGGCGACTTTTTGTAGCACTTTGTGTAAACGCACGACAGAATCGCGACTAATAATCGTGGTGTAAACGAACAAAAAACACTATGTAATGTTTCATCTAAATAATATTGATGTTATTCGTCCACTAAGGGCCCTCTGCCACTGCGACTTTTTGTAGCACTTTTCGTAAACGCGCGATAGTATCGCGACTGAATCGAGGTGTGGGTGAACAAAAAAAAAAGTACGCTCCTCACAAACATATAAAAAAGTCAGTGATAA
The DNA here is from genome assembly GCA_029852875.1 of Mythimna loreyi. Lineage (NCBI taxonomy): Eukaryota > Metazoa > Arthropoda > Insecta > Lepidoptera > Noctuidae > Mythimna > Mythimna loreyi. The sequence goes on from CM056787.1 coordinate 14,135,073, forward strand.
GAAATGTCTATATGATAAGATTGACTCAAAATAAATATATTTAAGATTTTCTATTATAAATAAAATACTGCTTTATTTGCAAAGATGTTTTAATTTAGAACAAAATTGATGTTTATATAATTTCATTTGGATGAAACGGATATTAGGCGGACTTTACTTAGGACGATAACAAAATTAATATAACGGGCACAATAATATAATCTATATTAATATTAAATATAGTTAAAAGGAAAAATGGACTAGCTGACATGTCAACGAACAGTCGAAACTACTGGGGCAGCTTTCTTTTATTTTCACTAAGAAAGAGTTTTTGAATATTCTTAATTTGTAACATTTCAATTGATTGTGAGTGAAGTAAATTGTCACCTGGAGGGCTGTGACATCAATGTGACAAGTATGGTTTACCGGCTAATGGATTTTAATAGTTATTTTTATTTTGAGATTGCTACTAATTCATTAAATCTTATTATTTCTTCGCAATCCGCATTTTCTTCAAGAGAACCTGCACTGATCTTACAATAAGTTGTGATGAGTCGAGACCGAAAACAGCCGAAAACTAAGACTTAGTTTTGGTCTTATTTCAGATATAGAATCCTACTACTATTATAAAGGCGAAAGTTTGTAAGTATGGATGTATGGATGTTTGTTACTCTTTCACGTAAAAACTACTGAATGGATTTGAATGAAATTTGGCACAGGCATAGGATACACTCCGGAATAGCACATAGGCTACTTTTTATCCCGGAAACCCCAAACCCACGCGGGCGAAGCCGCGGGCAAAAGCTAGTCTTTCATATGGAGTCCGAACTCTCTCTTACGAACACTACTTATGGGGTAACTCGTAAAATTTCGTTAGGTATGTGAGCGGTCATGGCGTCCTTATATATTATATAAAAAGTAATTATTGTTTGGTAGCTTTAAGGTTGCGTCATTTCGCGTGAATAAAATTTTTTTCTTTCTTTCTTATCCACCATGCCTATCTGCGTCATGGCAATGGGCAAGGCATATTGCTCGCAGAACAGATGGCCGCTGGGGCTGAAAGGTTCTGAACTGGTGACCGATAGATGCAGCGTTAAAGGCCTCCTACAAGGTGGCCGGCGATGACCTGATACGGGTTTCGGCAATCTGGTGGATGCGAGACGAACAGAACCGTTTATTGTAACACACTTAAGGGAGACCAACACTAGATTTCTTTCGGCAGAAATGATGATGATGACGACCCCGTGATAATACAAGGGCAGGTCGCTACGACTAAATAATTTTGAGACGTAGGTATGTACTCGTGTAAACTAATGAACGCGTGGTATTTCAGTTTAATTAAATTAAAACAGCCATATTCGCCTCCAATATATACCTTGTTTTACCAACAATATTGGTATTTATTCAATTAAGTTTCCACATAGAATATTGATCGACTCGAACATTTCAGCGGAGTGAACTACTCCACAACTAATTAAGACAAAAACGGCTTACTCTATGAATTTCCAATCTCTTGTGGGTTTGGATAAATGCCTTAACGTATAATGAAGCGAAAATTAACACCAGTTTTCCGAGATACAGAGAATTTTTTCTGCACTTTATACGAGGGTTTTTCAGTGGTGTTGCGTACAACGTGCACTTTATGTAATTACTAATGGGAAAAGTTTTAAAGAATGACTCTGTCAAACAGTGTTTGTAGGAGGAGAAAGGTTGTAAATTTTTATCCTATGGCAAAATCCCGCTGGTGCAATAAACCTACATTTCACGTGATTAAAAACTGTAGCAACGATATTTTAACAAGCATAAACCAACGTAGGCATAAAGAAATGATGCAGCGATAGGACATCGGTTCTGAAACAATCATGAACCTAAAATCAATAGTAGTTGTTCGAGGTCTGGGTGTCAAGTGCATGGAATTTTACTATTTTTTTAATAAACTCACGATACAGGGAAATAGAAGAGTCTTGACTATTGATTTAATTTCTTATGAATAAACCCTATTGCTTATAAGCACGCCATTATAGAGGCGATAATGCCCCTCTTTTACGAGTTACCTCAGAGGCACCACAGCGTCCTCATCTTCCCAATGTTGCAGATCCTCAATGGATATGGAAAGTTTGAGAGGATTCTGTCATACACGGTGCAGTATAAGGTGCCATCACACAGCCGTGTCCTCGTGGAGGTGATCAGCGACAGCCCTGTTTCAGCTCATGGTGTGGAGTGAGAGGGAATTCTGCGAAGAAGTAATGCTATCGAAGATGATAGCAAATAAGAGGGAACGGAAATCCTACAAGAGGCCCGCCTCGAGCGTTATAAGCGCGGGTTTGTGGATGACGAAAAACAGGTAGATCTCTGTTCGCCATTCCGATAAGTGGCAAACCTGAGCTCCTCGCGCCCCCCATGTTAGCAAAACTGAGGCCCTACAGGGTCGATATCTACTAAAGCCTCGGAGAATTTTTGAAAAGGAAATCTGTGGTAGGACACAAAGGCCAACTGCAAAACACACTCCTGGAGCCAAGGGTTGATGCAAAAACGTAACATTAGAGCTCTGGGGTCAAGGCAAGGAAGGAACGGGGTAGGTTGTTTAGTCAGTAAGACTCTGACACTATTTCGCGCTCCGCCCAAGGGCGGGATTCGTCATAACATGATTTTTACCTACCATAAATAAAACACATTTTAGTCAGTACAAGCCAGCAATGCTTTTCCGTTCCATTGTAGAGCGAGAGAAGTCATTGAGTAAATTTCAACTCAAAACAAAACAGAACCTAAGCGTCGTATCAAATGTTTCAGAAATTCTTCATTAGATGCAATATTTCTCATGCAAATGTTCAAGCATAATAATGAACGTGGATCCCTATTACTTCTTTTGTTTCAACATTCTGTTAGTTCCGAAAGTATTGGCGGAAATTGCACTTTGTACAAAATAAAAAAAACTGGGCTTAGGAAGGCTTTTATCCGCTAGGGATGTGGAGTGATGGAATCCGGTAATGGTTTTAATAATACATAGATCCTTAGTTGCTTTAGCCGTACAAAAGATGGGTAAAATTCTGCGGGATTATTCAAAATAGTTACCGTGAACTTGGCACGCAAAAGGCAATAGGAAACATAGGTGGGTATTAGTCTAAACGTCTAACACTCAATCTTATTCCACCCAGAGATGGTGAAGTTATTGTTTGATCTTCCATTAAAAAAATGGTATTATCTACTAAAAATCGTCATCAATAATTTTAGCTGAAAGACGTACACTGTTGGACATAAAGCTTCCCCAAGTGACGCTGTGACGACCTGTCCTGTCTCGCATCCATCGGATTCCCTAGTCCCTCACCAGGGTACCGGTCCATCTTGTGGTAGGCCTTCTAACACTACGTCTTCTGATACGTGGTATAGCCACTACAGAACCTTTCGTCTCCATCGACCTTCTGTTCTGTTGGCAACCATGGTTCTCTTACTTGATATCTTCATTTGTGATGCAATCTCGCAAGGAAATCCTTCTTCTGCTTTTCAAATCGATGGTGAACTCGCTAAACTGTTGGGACCCAGTACGTGGCTAAGTTAACTGAAGCATTGGTGGCATTCATTAAATCCTCCATAGTGCAGGTGTATGGACACTTAGGGTACTCTAAGATGTAGCTCATGTTTTAAACAACACCGTACTCACATTGAGTATCCTACGGGTCTTTAAAACCCTATTTCGCCAAGGAAATTCCTAACAAAGCCCTTACCATTCCCTTTTGGGTGACTTTAAGCCTTTTGATGAATACACAAGGGGTAGGTACAAGAAGAGGTACTGTTATTAATGGTTACTTACAACGCTTACTAATAATAAATAGTAAGCTCTCCCCTCCTTGCCTCGTATTCCTCAATGCTGAGGGTCGCTTCATCTTTTGCACTCGCACGGCATTAAAGTAAAATGGATGGGAAACGGCCTCGTGGACGCAGCACAATACGTTGGTCCGACTAGATACTCACGCTCTTGACTCGATGATATACAATGCCCTTCACACAGAAGCCAGAGACAGAAACAAATGGAGAAATAGTAAGCGACAATCCTTGTGATATTATTTTAGTAAGAATAATTAGTTTTTACACGCCTTTATTCAATTTGACCTGTCCCGATGTTTGGAATTAAATCATGTGTTTATCAGATGACAATGCAAAATTATTGTGTCGTGGAGTTGATCTGATGATGGAACCGGAATGTGGCCATAGGAATTCTGTAATTAATCGACACAACCCCATCGAGATTGGGTTTGTGTGTTTCGTCTTGACGAGTATATTTTCATTGAGAACTTGTTCCTAAAGTAACCGTATTCAATGAAGTAGTTTATACAAGAAGTAACACTAACTAAAGTTCATTATCATATCAGAACCTGTAGCGAATTGTACGAATACGCTCTATTAGGTTTCAACGCTATGAATAATTAATTGGCTTCAAAGTCACTTACTCACATTAAACGCTAGTAAGACTGAATATATCCACTTTTGCATGCGCAAGCCTTAATTTAACACTGTTAACTCTCATCAGAATCAGAAATTTATGAGCATACATTTAATGTAAAGTTACCATAGTTCAGAATTTTTGGACACTTTTCAGGATTACAACTGCGTTAACTTTCATGAAAACTTACCTACTTGATAAAAAGTAAACAAACAAAAATTAAAGTATGGGGGGGCGGTAGAAGCAAACTTTCTCTTTCTCTCTTTAAGAGTGTATAAAACCAAAAATCTCAAACTGTTAAATGAAACACAGGCCTTTTCTCCGGACTTTTGGATTTTCGTCTAACATAAATGTGCATGGAGATATTATATTAATCAAGTGTTTGCGACCACGAGAACAGACTCCCTCTTTGGTGTAGTAAGTAACATACAGCATACCGACATATAAAACAGGCCGTATCTTTTAATTTAGCAAAGTATGTTGTTTTAGTCATATTTAATGTTAATTTATTACTTTGTTTCCAATAGCCTGAGGGTCAGGTTCACTCTAGTATAAGCAAATAAGCAACTGTTATTTTTAATATTTGAGATAGTTAATTGTTAATATGCCTATTTTATAATTTTGATGTATACATTTGTATATTTTTGTTGTTAACATCAAAAATAATCAGGCAAAAACGTTCTCTATCGAACATAGGCCTCCTTGAAGTGTCACCACAACGACCGGTACTGTGCGTCAAGCATCCATTGGATTTCGGCGACCTTCCATAGATGTGTGTATAAAAGCCCTTCCAACGATGTTAATAATAGGTATTATTTTTAACAACGTATAATAAAATAATGACACTTTCGAGCATGTCAGTCAGTATGACCCGTATCTAAACTACGCAATGAAGACCTTGATGGTGCTTTGAATTAAGTCCATTTTTTTTAAGGTGCGAAATCATCCAATGATTTGTTTCAGTCTTGGACGGGGCTTCTTTACTTTCGTTTTAGGTCCAGGGGTCCCATGCCCCAGTAGGCTGCGATACTTCTGGGTCCCTTCGGTTTGCTGACATCTTTTTGAGGAGTGCATGATGCCCACTACGTCCCATCGATGACTCGACGTAGCTCGCTACCCATTCCTCGCAATCCGTAAGCCCAAGAATGAAATGTCTAAATAATATTTATACTTATTTATCTATGTAATCCGCCCTTTATGCCTTCGCCCAGCTATGGGAGTCTATTTTCAGCGCAAAGCGGGCTTTCTGTACTAATCAAACTAATAATAATTTTATAAAAACGAAAGTTTGTAACTCATATTTTTTTTATTTTTCTTCATGCTCATAATTTGCACACACACCATATTTTATGCTCCCTTGAACCAAGTTTCTACTTTTATGCGAATGGACAAAGCCACCCGGTCCTGGGAAGAGCATCGCGGTGTTTTCGTGGCGACCTCTCGCGTCTGGCCTTGGTAGAAGCCATGATCCGAAGCGAGGAGGAGTGGCAGACGGTCACCTCCTTTTGCGAAGCAATAATGCTAGCATAGGAGGAAGTCGACCGCATAAAGCAACAGCGCTCTCGCCCCAGACGCCACCGGGATTCCGATCCCGAGATCCGGCCACCGTAGGCGCGGGCTTGCGGATGGCGAGCAATGGGTAGCCCGCAGTCCAGTCATCTGGAAACGGTCCGGTCGTCTAATAACAGTCCGTACCAAGCCAAGTCGTTGACGGCTCGATCTGTTCCCTCGCGCCTCAAGGAGTTGTCAGCAAATGTAGAGGCCCAACTGCAGGGCTGAAGCCTACTGTATAGAGTCTGTCTGTCTATAGAGTAAAGACCGTGTTAAGCGGATCGCTAGATGAAAATTATGATCTACAAATAATAAGTGGCCAATAAAGGCCTATCCTAAAATAACACATACTCGAATACAAAGGCATTTGATATTACTTCCGCCTTTTCAGTTTCAGGATATAAATGGTTATTTTAACAAAACAATTAATTGAGTTTAACATGTCCGTACTCGGACATGTTAAACTCAATTAATTGTTTTGTTAAAAGCTCGCCTCTTATTTACTAATAAGAGGCGAGCTTTTCACTTCGTTTAGAACTCGGTTTACGTAGAATGTAACGTAAAGTGGGATACAAAAGGGACCCGCGCCGCGCAAACTTTGCCGCGCTTTGTTTCTGTTAGGTTGGCACTTTTGGACTTGCTTTTACTATTTAATAGCAATTTCAACTGCGGTTAAACTATAGTGGAGATCCACCAATGGAACATTATCGGGAAAATTAAGTGGTATTTTGTATTTGTGAAAGCATATATTATTAATTAATTATTTATGCCTCGATTTTGGGATAATCCGCTCATTGTATAAATCATTTTTTATTGGACACAATTTTATTTATTCGTTTATAATTTAGTACATGCTTTATTTAAAAAATACTTCGCTAATCGTTTAAGGTTTTGCAACTTTGTGATCATCGGGTCTTAGTGATCGAAACGTCTAGTTGACACTTTGCATGACCCAAGGGCTGGCTTTTACCTCCGACAGAGGACAAGCATTGCCATACAGCGTAACAATGCTGTCTGTCTTTTGGGCATATTGCTAGTCGACAGCGATGTCGAAAGTGGCGCCAGTGACTGAAAAGATGAAAGGAAATCGTTTGTCTTGGTATGGCCATGTAAAGAGGAAAGATGAAACGCATGTTACGAAATGAGTTTTGAGTTTACACGTAGATGGATGGAGAGGAAGAGGGAGGCCGAAGAAGAGATGGATGGATTGTGTGAGAAGTGATATGAAAGAAAAGGGAGTTAGTGGTAGTGTGACGGGTGACAGGACAGAGTGGAAGAAAAAAAACATGTTGCGCGGACCCCGAGTAATATGGGATAAGGGTAGGATGATGATGATGCTAGTCGACAGCGATGTGGAAGAGTTTTTTGACACCATATTTTAGTTTGATTTTAGTCAGTCGTAGTTAGCGTAGCGTAGCGTTATCTTTTTTTTAATACTATTTTAATAAAGTTAGTTGGTCAGATACCAGTTGCCATTTACGAAGGCCATGATAGTCTCTCGAACAATCTTAATGCTCTGGCAGAGGCATATTTACATACATACATTAAAAAGGAAGTTATATATATATCTTTAGATCTTTATACAAATAAACAAACCATAAATAATGTTCGGAGGAACATTACCCGACAAATTTTAATTTCCAAGCGGATAAATTATTTTATCTGAACTTTTCATGGACGGCTTTTATAAAGTTTAACAACTTTTAAACAGTAATCATTTTAAGTGAATAACGCTATAGTCTTTGAGATAAAGGGCCAAGTAAGAACATAAATCATTACGTCCCTGTATAAACAGTATTGAAAGGTTTTCAATATTAACAAAGGGATGGTATTGAGAAAATTCTGTGACTTGGCGTTGGATTCAAAGTTTATAGAATTAACTAGCCTTTTCATAGCGGGTTTGCTCGCGTGAGAGGCGAAATTTATAAAACGAGTACTACTGAGATTATAGGTATCCTATAACCTAATCAAAGCTGTATTAGGTATATGATTAATTAACTTTCTTATTATAAAATTAAATCAACTACTAGTATGTGTAAATAATACCTATTTATAAATTATAATGAAAATGGGTAAAGATTTTACAAGCTTTTTATTGGCTTGCAATGTAAATGTGTATGTTCGGCTCAAATCTTGAAACTCACATTTGAAGCAGATATCTTCTACCGATTGAGCTGCAATTTTGCATGCAGGTGTAAATCGTATGACAATGCAACGTTATGATATGAAGGTAATATAATAATGGAGCTGGAATGTAGCCATAGGAACTCAGTTTTCTTTTTAGCGCATTTAATAAAAGCTTGTTTTTAAAAAGTTTTTTTTTTTTTAATATTTTGCCACATCTTACACACAACTCCATCGAGTCCCAAAAATAAACAAGACTTGTGGCTTGAGTTCTAGACAAATGATAAATATACCTACTTTTATATTTCTTAATACATACATGTTATTGACAAATAGTCACATAACCATCTGCTCATCACCCAAACAGATAGCTTAGGTGCGAATCGAACCCACGATATCCAGCATAGCAATCAGCTCCCGGAGCTGAGGGTTGCGAAAGCGTTACACCGGGGCTCTGGGAATAAGGCAAGGAAGGAACGGGGTAGGTTCTTTAGTCAGTAAGAGTCTGACACTATTTCCCGCTCCGCCCAAGAGTGGGATTCGTCATTCGATGATTTTTACCTACCATAAAAAAGCATAACAATCAGGACAAGTCCGTATATCGTCAAACCCTAGAGAACCAAGCGTCAAGAAGGCGTCTTATCAAAAACCGCTAGTTCCTAATTAATTCAGTTGAAGCGCTATGAATGTATCAAGTGTCAGCGTGGTACAGCTATGACGTTCGATACAAAGTGAATACATTAAATATCGAGACAACGGCTTTTAAGCTGACGTTGCATACAATATAACTGTATTTATAATACTTAAAGTATAGCTTTTTTCGAAGTGGGATATGATCAAATAACTTCACAGAAAAAAAAACCACTGTGGGTTTTTTTACGGTGGGCAAAAATCATCCAGTGACGAAGCGGGAAAAAGTGTCAGGCTCTTACTGACTAAGCACCCCACCCCGTTCCTTCTTTGCTCTTCACACTGGGGCCAAGCCTTCCTTTCAGAAAGAGACTCCAGCAGGCTTCGACCCTTTTGCAGAGTTCCTACGACCCACCGTGGGTCATTTCAGATTTTATCTGACTTTTAGCTATTACCTTAGTTAAGACCTAATCTTTTTAAATCAAGAGTGAATAGGTTACTTTTAAGCAAGCGTGCTCCATCGTCAGTCACAGCATCGCTTACTATCAGGTGAATAAAGTGGTCAAAAGAGAGCCTAAACATTAAAAAAAAAAAACTGAAACAGTCTTCAGTTTCTCATAATAATATATTTAATTCATAGACAACTTTCAACCTAGGCTAGTAAAAATCTGAAGAAAAAGCTTATCAACGAAGTTTACTCGTAAGTAACATTAAAATTATAAATACCAGAACTCAATTGCTATAATCATTATGATCATCATCATATCAGTTGAAAGGCGTCTACTACGACGTCCTAGTGTGGAGGGTAATGTATTTTACTATGTTATGTTCTTAATCTGGACAATAAAGAATTTATTATTATTCCGTTTATTAATGAAATAATATATAAATTACATTTTTAAATATTAAAAAAAAAAACAAAACATAAAAAACAGGTTATTATTATTATTACTGTTGGATATGCCTCCCCCAAGTGCCACCACAACGAACGGTCCTGTGTGTCTCGCATCTATCAGATTCCCGCGACCCTCACCAAGTCATCGTTTCCGTTTTTGGAGGCTTTACAACACTGTCTTCCGGTCCGGGATATACGTATAATTAAATTTTCTAACCCTATTCTATCAGCACCCTACTTTGGTGCTTTAGTATGGGGCAGTTAAATTTATTAGTAATAACTGCCAAAATGCCACTGCCCCTAGCACGAACCCTGCTTAATGAGGAGGTGACATTTATGCGCAAAATGGCTGCAAATCCCTCTATACGAGCCTCCCTGAACATGCCAGAAGCATCGCAAAAATATAGTAGTTGCAGTAGCATTCTGATACGTAAGATGTTGAGGGTATATATGAGACGAAAATGTGGTCTGGTACCGGAGCGAGGAGGATGGCAGGCATCCGCCTCTATCTGCGAAGCAGTAATGCTAAGGCAGCGGTCGCATGTGTGAGGGAACGGATGTCCTTACACCCCAGCTACCAGGACCCCGAGATCGAGTTCCAGCCACCTTAGGCCTGGGTTTAAAGACAATGAACAATGGGTAGCTGAATATCCAGTCTTTCGACTACTTTCAGAACGAGTACAAGTCGTCGACTACCTCATGTACACAGAAACAATATACCGGTAAAATAGGGTGAATAGAAACTCAGGGGGTGAAAAGAAACAAAATTTTTACTTTGATTTCAAATTTTCTATATTGAATTTATAAAAATACTAGCTTTTGCCCGCGGCTTCGCTCCCGGCAACAGTTTATTCTACTTTACTCCAGTCTAACCTACTCTACCCTGCTTAACCCTAGTCTACCATTCTTTACCCTATTTTTTTTTTCATAAGAACCTTCTCCTGACAATAACAAATACAACAAAAAAAGAATTATCGAAATCGGTTAAGCCATTCTCGAGTTTTGCACTTACCAACACATTTTGCGATTCATTTTTATATTATAGATTTAAATGCTGCAAACAATTTTTAAATAACGTGAAAAAACAACAAAATGTTGTTTATTTACCCCCTTATAATTACCTCCGATTTGTTTCTATTCACCCCGTTTTTCACATGAATTCTACACACAAACACACACCCAAGACCAGTCTACCGCCCGTCGTAAAATAGAACACCTATGTCACAGCCAAATATACTTCTCTTTAAGTTATTAGCCTGGCCTTTTAACCAAACGGTAAAATTCAACTAAGTAGCCGAATGATATTCAATCACTCAGTTAAACAGCAGGCAAATGATTAAGGTCAATAACCTTTAATTACTTGCGTAACCCAAGCATTACAGAGAAGCTGTGGAAGGTCGTAAAATTAATTTTGATTTGCCGGCCGAACAGCAATGTGATGACGACGGTCATAAGTAAGATAAGCCGACGGGGTCCCGCTGCGGGGCGCTGTATATTTGAATGCAGGGTTTAAAGAAACCTTACTTTAATGAAATGACGGGGCCTAGGAGCTGGGGTTCTAGGGAAAGTGAGCGAAGGTCTCCTTAGCTGCTTAGAACCTAACGCTTCTATTAGATAGTACTTACACTAGCTGTTCCTTCAGGTTTTATGTGCGTTTTTTGTTATGGCGATCCGGTCCCGTATGTCGTTGCGACTTTTTTAGTAAATGGACTAATTAATACTAAGATATTTTTTAGATTCGAAACAGTATTTCCTATGATTACCGCTTTCAACCAAACCAACAAAGTCTTCAGCTACTGCCGGGGGCTTCGCTGCATTCGTGATAGTAGAATGAAGTTATTCCAAGGAAACTTACACAGAACCAAACCTAAACAGATCTAGCCGTGTGTCGAATTTCATTCAAATTTCTTCAGCAGTTTCAGTGTAAAGGGGTTAAGAGATATGACCACGCACACTAACAAGCTTTAGCCTTAACTTTGTGATATTAATGAAATAACGTAAGTGTGATCATTTTAATTAAGTATTTATTTTCTAGTTATTTATCAGGAAGCTTGGCAAGTTATGACATAAATATATGCAAAATTTGAGACGGGGAGTACTCACTAACTAAGACTTCTTTAGTCTATATATTAGAGCTCCTGCAAGCCTTTCACTATATCACAAAAAGATATTCTTAACGCGCCCCTAGCACAAGTAAGTGTGTGTATATAAATAGATACATGTAATATTAATTTACAAGGAATAAACAGATGAAAAAATATATAAATCTAACGTTCGTGAGTTTACTGTACTTTTTAGCAACCTCTTACAACTTATAACAACAATATTTATTTTTAACTTTCGTAGTTGAAAGTTAAAATATATTATTAGCAATAAAGAAGTAGCTAAATATCGGCGAAGTTTTAAAAAGTTCGTGCTCAACAAAGTATAACAAAATTTAATTACAATGTTTACGTCTTTAATGTATTTCTGCATATTTCATGCAAATTCAGGTCAAATACCGAAATGTGTTCTGGTTTGAAACAATTAGCCGTAGTTGCAATATGTTGCTACCCGCCAGTCGTGTAACAACTGACCCCTATGCGGATATCAGAGTCGCTCTCAATCCGGCCATTCAACATTGGGGTTAAAGGAAAAAAGATCCATCCCAACGTCAGCACATTATTTCGGGTAGACCTAGTGTAATGGTGTCATTAATTACAAATAGACGCTATAAATTACATAATGATTAATGATGGTAGTTACAACTAACACTCAAGTGTTACCACTGATATAAAAAAGAAATAAAACTGATTGTAAACAATTTTAAGTAGAGAGCTGTGTTTAAATCAAGAACGGTCTAAACTTGAGAAAATATAGCAATAGTTTTTGTAGTTTTTAATACTTCTAGGCTGTATTGTTAAATGGTTTTCGAACTAAACGTAACTTGGCACTTATGTAGATAATTTGTTTAAAGATTGTTCGCCGTTCTATACAGTCAGTTTCTAACAATATTAAACAAAAGTTGGTAAACAAGTGACTGTTACGGACGTGTCCCCTTCAATTACATGGAACTGGAGCCGGGCTTTGTTTCCGTAGGCCGTGTTTAGAACGCAATTTTGTTATTACTTTATCGATCTATTGAATTCATCACGGTATTTAGTTGAACGTAGCGTTGCTGACCAGACAATAAGCAATTTTTAAGGAATCGAAAAATCTGCTTTAGATATTATTATACAAACATTAGTGTAGGAGGAGCTACAGAAACTCACAGAAGCCTCTTAAACATTTTTCAAGGAACATGGTACCAACAGACGATAATCGCTGTAAGAGCTATACAAGTGCATCCAAGGACATACCCTGTTGGTGAAAAACTATAACTACATATGGAAATAATAATAATTATTATTTTATAAATATATCAAACATAAATTATAAGTGTCGTTATGCGTATGCAAAAGATAAAAAAATATACAAAAGAGTGCCTGAGTTAGGCCGAGCCTTTATTTCAGAGAGCAGTTCTCTCAGAAATAATTGTCAAGAAAATAAATTATTCTAATACCATTGCATCTTGCCCAGCCTACTTATTTAAATGGTTTGTCATTTGAATAAAGATACCAAGAAAATGCCATCACTAAATATTGTGCTAGACAACGTTACAAATAAAATTTGCAATAGAAGTTTTCGCTGAAGCGATTTACAAAAAACCACCACTTATTTTAAACATTTTTGCAGCTTATTATACTTTTAAATGGAGTGTCAACACGCCATCAGACAACCATAATCTCGCCCGTCAATAAAAAAAATGAACGAAACTGTTAACAATTTTTATTATGCGCAGAAACATAACACAGTACACCTTAATTCGACAGCCATGTACAAAGGCGAGCTTAACTCAACAATGGGCTTTCAAAGGCGTCAATGGTCGGCCATTCTACCTCAATTGAGTTATCAGACTTGCCTCTGGAAATGTGTATCGCACCTTTGACAGTTATCCCCACTACACCAACATGACACTGACGAGATAATCCTTCCTTTCCCTGACATGAACTATTCGGACAGTATCGAAATGAAAGATTAATTTGTTCCAACGCGTAATTACTGACGCCGATATCAATTTGACGACTTGTTTATAGACTAAGATGGACCCTCCATGGTTTATTCAAACCTATTAATATATTCCGTTTGAATGTAAAGTTAAAGAAATAATTAATTATTAACTTTTGACCAACAGACTCTTTAATATATGACTTGGTTCAACTTCCATTGCAATTTGTAATTCCCAGTTGTCTTTTTTGTTCTACCTTTTTTGTCTTATTGCTAGGCAAAGGGCCAGCAAGCCAAATTTATAATCTACAGTTGTTAACGCTAGTAGAAAACGAATCAAATGTATGGAAATTTCATCATTTAACAAAATTCGTAGCCAAGTTCACTGGCTACGAGCTGGCTAGGGAGACAGGTCCTTTCAAACATTCTTCTCCCGCGCCAACTTTTTAATTAAAAAGGTCATAGTGCAATGCAAGTGTAGTTGTGACATACGAACAGTAACCAATGGGTAGCTATTCGCCTGTTCTGCTTGTCGATGGCGAGTTGTTTCACATGCGCCATAAAGATACGGCAGCAAAGTAGACGGCGCCCACTAGGGCCGATACCTGAAGAATGTTTGAAGGTGTTACGTGCCATGGAACGAAAGAGTAACTGAACGGTTTTAGTAAGTATAAGTCAGATTATATACTCTCGTTTTATTCTGAAGTACAGAAGTAATATGATGATTTCTTACTTAACCTTTCGAGTACCATAATTAGAGACATAATAAAAAGACATGCTTGGGGCTCAAGAGTGAGCTATTTGTGCGTTGCTAGAGCGAGCTTTGTGTGTAGATTGACTTCTATACAAAATATTTTGTGCTATTTCTTTCAATATAAATAGAAGATGTCCAGTTTTAAACTTTTGAGCCCCAAGTGAAAGCCGGCGTTTGCACGCCTTTTGTCTTTTTATTATGTCTCTAATTATGGTATTCGAAAGGTTAATATAAAAGTGTAGCTGCGAAGAGAACTTATAAATCTACTAAAGCATGCTATCTCGCTCAGCACTCACCCAATGACTACGAGTAGTGTGGACTATTCTTAGATGAAACCACTCGCTTTAACTGTTTCTAGTGTCTCTAGAAGCTACTTGGCACTTGAGAATACTTTCATTCAAGTAGCACCTAACTTGGGTTAAAGTTACAGGTAAGTGAGGCTTCTCAACGTAGTGTACAAAGTAATTTTCCGCGTTTGCCTGTATTTACGGTAATTCCTTCTAAATCATGAAGCGGATTTTGATGCAGTACATACTATTAGAAAGATAGTACAAGAACATTTTGGGCGTATAGTTTCTGTGCCAAAATGAAAAAGGGTGTCAGTCCGATTTCATCGAAAATGAGTTAAGTATACCAAAGTGATTAGCCCTCCTAGCTATGTTACTATGCTCTGCTGCGTGGCCAACTCAAAGCGTTCGAAGTTGATGAAACTATGGTAGCTTGGCTAGGGGGGCTGAAGAAATGCTATATCGTCTTTGAATATGGAGCTAAACTATCTCTAAAAATCTACACTAATATAATAAAGAGGTAAAGTTTGTTTTTTTGTTTGTAGGGAGTAATCTCTGGAACTACTGGTCCGATTGGAGAAAAATGAGTAACAATAGAAAGCTGCTTTACTCCTGAGTGACATAGGCTATATTTAATGGACGCAGGCGAAGCCGCTGACAAAAGTTAGTAGAGAATATAATGAAATGACATAAAAAATAAACGACAAAAGTCGGTTTTAAAGTGCTTTTGTATGCTGAAAAACATTTTTATTTTATGTGTTTTCAGTTTAAACTATCCTAACTATATATGTAAAAATAGTTTCGTGTAAAATAAATAAATTCATGTATTTGGAATGATTTCTAGTGATGAATAATATTTAATCAAACAAAATCAGACAGTTTTCATTACATCCAGTCAATACCAAAACAAAACAAAAACTGAACAAAATTAAACTTATAATTTTACGGAGAAGCTAAACAATAAGGTAAGCGAAACTGCAAAAGATAAAAAAGAAATAATAATAGAAATACCAAAAGTGAAGTTAATTGAAGTTAGTTCAATCCCATTTGTCAACTCTCTCGAGAATCCTTTAATAGTTCATAACATTCTCAAAAAGGCTAAAAATAAAATGCTCTCAGTTGGTCTTTCGCTACAGTTTTGTTTTTACAAAAGGAGGAATCTGACGAACCCCTGAGCAATGAGTTCTGTGAAGAGTTCAGGTTGAATAATGAAGCAAGGAAAATTTACTGAAAGTAATAAATAATGTTCATCGCTTTGCGGGAGCGTTAGGTTTGTTAGTCCCTTAGAGCCTACTGGCCCAATATTACTGATCATTATCTATTTATACATTAATCTTTGTGTTTATTCACAAGTTTTTCGAAAGACATTTAACTTTAAAACAGTTTTAATGTTTGCTGTCAAAAGAATATTTTCAATAAACTTAATCGAATACTCGCTCTTATCGCTACTGGTTTAAGCTCGCTGTTTTCTGTTTTCTAGTATGGAAAACAGAAAACAGCGAGCAGCGAGTGTAGTAAGGTGCGAGAGCTCGCCCCACCACAATTAATTGTATTCATCGTATCAAGTTAGGCACTAAGTAACCCCCTCCCCCCGCAACTTAGTCACTCCAGCCCTTGGCCCTATCACCCTCACCAGCGGCTCGGGAAAATTTCGCTTCGGTCGCAAAGATAAACTTTATCCACTTGAATCAAAATATAATATTTTATTGAATATTTTTTTTGTGAATAAACTTAAACAAAATAATATCTATAATTTAATGAAGAAAGTAATTTCATTACCAGTAACGAAATCAGGGAATTTTTAATTCTAGGAACTCCAGAGTTCCTAGTATTAAAAATTCCTTGACTGTAGATAGTATTTTCTGATATCTACAGCCTAGGAATTTTTAAGTCAGGAGTGAATAGGTTGCTTCTGCTAGCATACTTCAACATCGTTTACCATCAGATGGTATAGAACTTTTTTTGTGGTGGATAAAAATCATCCAGTGATATTTCCCACCCTTGTGCGGAGCGGGAGATAGTGTCAGACTTTTATTGACTAAAAAATCTATAATTCTTTCCTAGCCCTTCATACCGGGGCAGGAAATCATTTCCAAAGTTGGGCTCGTACGGTTTGCGGAAAAGCACGCGGGTACAGTATGCGCCGTCAATGACTTGAGGTCGATCCGGATAGTTACCGGACGGTCGGACTACTATCCGTTGCTCGCCGTCCACAAGCCTGCCCAGAGCAGAGCACCACGAGGACACAATGGTGCTCTGCCCAAGTTGGGCAAACCTCGACCTGGAGCATACGGTCGAGGTGTGCCCGTGTCTTCCGGGCAGTCCACATAATGACACCTGGGCATCGCTTCCGCACAAATCCGGTGCAAGAATCTTCCGAACTTCCCATGTCCGAGGAGGACCTGCGTCATATGGAAGATGAGGACGCCGTGAGGTCTTTCCAGCCACAGATGATCTAAGGGTCAAGAGCGAGCCTATCAATAAGACAAACAGTAAGACGTGTATTTTGTATTCGTAATTTTAAGCAATTTCACGTATGGCTTAAGATCTGATCTACGAAAAAGTCTCAGAAAGCGGTTTTCTAAAACATTTAACTTGGTTTCATAGAGTATAAAGCAATTACGTTCCCAGCGTGTAGGTTATCAAAACTACACTTTACACAGCTACTATCTGACTTCACTAAGTGCTAAATGGATTGTAAGTGTACAGTGTAAAGTGATTTCCCCATAAAGCTATAGTATTAAGTATTGAGAGCTCAATAAACCGACATAAAATGAATAGGGAGTTGAGTTAACTGGTCGTTTATAGAAAATTATCGTATAATGGCTGGATCACATTTTATGGACCACTTTTATTAAGATACGTACTTAATATAATATTCCGCGAATTTCACACAACACTATCTAATCCCAAATTAAGTAGAGCTTGAGCTATGAGTACTAGACAACTGATAAACCAAACTTATATATTTTCATTTAATTTCAACTCATGCTCCGCCAGTAAGGGTGAGGTATTTACCTGAAGACCGGGTTGAAAGTAATACTTTTCATCACTAGGGAGAATTACTTTCAACTGACAGCTATCAAATTATTAAAAAAAAAAAAACTAGTTCTATTTTGACATTTCTATTAAACCATGACCCAAATTTCTATACAACCACTACAATTGAAATTAATGAAACAATCTTTAATTTATACTGGAATGGATTTTCTTGCCGGTTCTTCTCCATACCAATTTGGAACCGTGTACTAGTTTCTAACGTTTTATAAGTGCCCATGAAGGCCTATATGAAATACAAATATTTTGTTTTTGACTTTGACTTTGACTACAACACGGATATTTTTTGTACTTTTCGATTCATCAAACCTACGACCTCCGGCATAGCAAATAGGGTCACAAATCACTAGACCACCAGGCCTGTCGTACATAATTTACACACATACAATGGTCCATAATGGATTAAGTTCGTATAGCAAACTACAAAGATTTAAGATTAGGAAAAGCACCTACATTTAGGACTAACGAGTCTCACTTATTTATTCTGAGATATTATATTCACTAGATTGGCGATTGGCTGCTGTGAGTCGCTGATTCGTTAGTTTTTCCGGGTGGACTGTGTATGTGAGGTAACACTCACATGTTTTTACACCTATATAGGTGTGTCCTAGTCCTAGTGTGGGAATCGCGACTGGGGGTTTTATACAAACTTACTTATAAAAACAGTTTAACCTTTCGAATACTGTAAATAGAGATATAATAGAAAGACAATAGGTGTGTTCGCTTGGGGCTCAAGAGTTTAAATCACGAATTGGGTGTCGCAGATTTTCCGAAACATCATTTTTTTTTTAACGTAAACTTCAAATTTACAATTTTCATTTTTTTTTCTATGTTTGTGTTATGAGACCTTGCTTCATGCCAAATTTTAAACGAACTATATAAACAGAAAAAGCCCCATGAATTTTGGTTTCCTTGAGAGTGTTAAAATATACGTTTTTTCCGTCATAAATGGCCGTATCTTTTAGTTTCGTTAACACAGAAATTTGATTTTTTTTACAGTTCCAAAGTACCATAGACTTGACTGCATATGGTTTTAATTTCAGCTTAATATCTCCATACGTTTCCGAGATAAAGAGTCTTACCAGACAGGCAAACATTTTTATTTTTCAGTTTATTCCTTTTAAGGTAAGGAATCCCAAAAAAAAATATTCGATCGCTCAGTGTTTTGATACGAAGGAGATCGCATAAGCTATTACTATTATTTACACTGGCTAGACAGTTTGTGCAAATATAGAATAAGTGTTTGAATTGGATAGATAAAAGAAAAGTATGGTTTTTAAGTTAGACCTCTGTTAAACCCCAATCTAAGTCTGGATTACATTTTGACATAAAAAAAAAAAACAATAGAATAAAGTGAAGTGCTTCTAAGAATAATTAAACAATAATATACATAATTTTACTTTTTTATAAACTAGTGATTGACTGCAATCCCACCTGATGGTAAGCAGTGAGGTAATCGTTTACGGTGAAGTGCACTAGTTTATTAAGAGCCTATTCACTCTTGAAGACGCCTAAATTATAATCGGCCGAAAAGATCGAAGCTGGCAAACTGTTGCAGTCCTTCTATGCACGCGATATAAACGACGAGGGAAAACGCTTAATCCGGACCGTAGACGTCTCAACAACGTAAGGGCGGATATTTGCCGTACACCAGGTTTTCCGATGGTAAAATAGAGATAATTATATTAATATCCCCCAATTTTCACACAAAGCTATCTAATCCCAAATTAAGCAGAGCATGTGATATGAGTATATAGATAGATATACTCTATTTATGGTGTACCTACAATAAGGTACACCATAAATACAATTTAATTTATGTACATTAGGAGCTTAAAATAGGTACCTACTAGGTAGCTGATAAACAACTTATATATTTCTAAATACATACTTATCATTACATAGTATAAAACAAAGTGGCTTCCCGCTGCCCTAAGTATGCTTAGATCTTTAAAACTACGTAACGGATTAGGATGAGGTTTTTGATAATCGATAGAACAATATTGACGAGAAAGATTTATATGTTTAATACACATTTTTAATATCACATTGTACCCGTGCGTAGTTGGGGCGGGTCGCTAGTTATAGATAAATTACACCCGGACATAGAAGAAATGATCATCACGATGACTGTCAATATTTCTATGCTGTCACACAAACAATTGTCCTGGATGGAAATCAAACCAACAGTCACAGAATACCCTTCCATTACTTCCCGACACTGACACTAAGTGTCCGTTTAGTTGGGGGAATATTGGAACCCATAATTATATTAAGCTAGGGACATATGTATGCGGTCACGTGTGGTTACCCAAATGCCAGTAAAGCGGAATTAACTGGGTTTGCTAAACTATTAGGCTCCACTCAGACGGACCACAGCTTTTAGTCTGTTTTATACCCTGCCGTGAGCAATATTTATGGCAATATAGTCCCTCGATACTTCGTTGTAACGTTTTTTTTTTTTTTTTTTTTTATGGTAGGTGAAAATCATCCAATGACGAAACCCGCTCTTGGGTGGAGCGGGAGACTAGTGTCAGACTCTTACTGACTAAAAAACCTACCCCGTACCTTCCTTGCCCTATTCCTGGAGTCGAGGTAACAGTTTCCCACTTCCCTCTAGACTCCGGGAGGCTTCGACCCTGAAGGGCCCCTGCAGTTTGCTGACAACTCCTTGAGGCGCGCGGGAACGGTGCGCGCCGTTGACGACTAGGACTCGGTCTTACAGACGACCGGACGGCGAGCTACCCATTGCTCACCGTCCGCGAGCCAGTGTCTACGGTGGCCGGATATCGGCAGGATCGCGGCGGCGACGGCTACGGCGTGTACGCCGTTGCCTTTGCCTTATGCGGTCGGCCTCCTCCTTTACGAGCATTACTGCTTCGCAGAAGGAGGCGACCGCCCGCCATTCCTCTTCGCTGCGGACCATGGCCTGAACCAGGGCCCGGCGCGAGAGGTCGCCGCCGCCGATCACCCCCACGAGGACACGGCGATGCTCTTCCCAAGCAGGGCACACCTCCACCGTGTGCTCCACCGTGTCCTCCGGGCTCGCCTCACAGTGGCGACACCCGGACGTCTCTTCCGCACGAATCCGGTGCAGGAATCTCCCGAACTTCCCATGTCCGGTGAGAACCTGCGTCATGCGGAAGGTGAGGACGCCGTGAGGTCTATCCAGCCACGCCTCAAAGAGGGGCACTACCGCTGAGATTACGGTGTGCCCAGCGCTGGGTTGCGACAGTCGCTGTTTCCACTTCACCATGAGATCTCGCCGGAGCTCCTTCCGCCACGCCTCGACATGTTCGGGCAGCGGATCTTCGCCCCGGCGTTGCACCTCCACGCGCTGGTCGTGCATGCGTGCAAGGACTGTTGCCTCCAGATCCCATGGTGGTAGGCCAGCAAGGAGGCTCGCCGCCTCGCGGGACACCGTGCGGTATCCCCGCACCATCCGGATGGCCATGACCCTCTGGCAGGCGTTCAGCTGGGCCGCCGGGCGTTTACGCAGCGTCGGCGCCCACACTGGTGCCCCATAAAGGGCCATGGACCGGACGATGCCGGCGTAGAGCCTCCGGCAGAAGGCGTCTGGACCCCCAAGGTTCGGCAGGAGCCGCTTGAGAGCAGCCCCCGTCCGATTGAGTTTGGGGGCCAGACGTCGGAAGTGCTCCTCGAAATTCCACCGGCTGTCGAGGACAAGTCCTAGGTACTTCATCGTCGACCCGACGCCGATGTGAACTCCTTCTACCGTTAGTTGGGAACCCGTTGGTGGCGCGTTCCGAGGGCCGTGAAAGCACATGGCCTCGGACTTGTGCAGCGCCACCTTGAGTCCCAACTGCTGGATCCTCTCAACGACTGTCGCAACCCCACGTGTCGCTAGTTCGACCGCCGCCTGGTACGACCTTCCCTGCGCTAGGACCAGCGTGTCGTCTGCGTAGCAGACCACGCTGACCCCTACGGGGAGGTCGGCGCGCAGCACGTAGTCGTACCCGATGTTCCACAAGGGCGGTCCTAGTACCGATCCCTGTGGGACACCGCACGACATCTCTCGCCGTTTCCAATCTCCTTGGTGACCGGGGTATACTATGTACCTGTCGGACAGGTAGGCCTCGATTGTACGACAGAGGTAGTCGGGCACCCGGTGATACCGGAGTGCCGTCCTAATGCAACTCCAGGGCAGGGAATTAAAGGCGTTGGCAATGTCCAACGACACCGCCAAGACACACCTGCCCCGGGACACCGCATCCCCCGTCGTGAGGGCTCGCACGCGCATGATGGCGTCCACCGTGGAGCGCCTCCTGCGAAACCCGAACTGGTCGTCCGCGAGATCGGGCCCCTTCAGTGTTAGGTGCTTGACGAGGCGGTCTGCAATGACTCTTTCAAAGAGCTTGCCCACCTCGTCAAGCAGCACAATGGGCCGATACGCGGACGGAGAGTCCGCAGGGCGCCCCGGCTTCGCAACGAGGACCAGTTTTCCCGTCTTCCAGGGAAGTGGGAACTGGCCCCTCTCCAAGCATGCGCTAAAGAGCCCCCCCAATCGAGACCCGAGAGCCTCCATGGCCAGGACCCAAGCCTTTCCAGGCAAACCGTCGGGTCCTGGGGCGGTATTCTTCGCACCCATCCTGCGTACCGCCACTCTCATCTCTACCTCGGTCACTTCCGGAGCATTGGTACCGTCGTCGCTGACGTGGTCCACGTCAGACACCGCTGGTGGCGGAGCCATGGGCGGGGGGGAGTGGTCCCCCCGCTCAGGGAACAGAGCGCTCACCACACCCTCCACGATCTGTGGCCGGAGACTCTGCGTCAACGGGGGAGCCCATGGGCGGAGTTTCTCCCGCACCAACTTGTATGGGCGTCCCCACGGATCAGCGTTGAGCGTCCCCAGCCACGCTTTGCAGGCCTCATCCTTGGCCCGCTTTATCTCCGATCGGAGGGTGCGCTTTGCCACCTTGTATCCCTCATACAGCTCCGCCTCTACGGCCTCCGCATCCGGCGTGCGGAAGCGGCGCCTGCGGTGTCTGGTATACCGGTGCCGCGCAGCATTGCATGCGGCGCGCAGCGTCGCAAGCTCTGGCGACCACCAGTACACCTGGCGTCGGGCGCGTCCTGGGCGGAGACGGGGCATTGCCGCGTCGCAAATTTGCGACAAGGCCTCCCGGAACCACTCCGCCTCGACGTCGATGTCGGCAGGCCTGACCGGTGCTTGCACCCAGGCCTGCACCGCCGCGGCTTCCAGGAAGAGCTCCTTCTCCAGCTGCCTCAGCGCCCAACGCGGACCACATGGGGTCTGTCGGACCGGCGCGGTCGAGGTCTGGGCGGAGACGTCAAACCGGATATACCGGTGGTCCGAGTATGTCTCCACCCCCTCCAGACTTCGTTGTAACGTGTCAGTCCGATTTTTGCAACATTTTTATAGTTTTTTTTTAAGTTAAAAAATAAATATTTAACGTGCATTTTTTACCGTAACATTTATTTTTGCTAAACATACGATGCTTGTCGTCTATAGTCTTTTAAAAGAAAGAAAGTAAAACTTTTTATTTGCGGGACGTAAGGAAGACTTTTAAGTCTTTTAAATCTTCCTTAGTTATTAAGTTCCTTAGTTATTGGCTAGATATAGTTCATTACCAAGAGCAATAGAAAGAATGGCGGGAGGCCTTTGTCCAGCAGTGGTACAGTATAGGCTAAATATAGTAATTTTAAAATAATGTCTTAATTACAATATATGTATATATCATACTAGCTACTTCCAGTGGCTTTGTCCGTGTGAAAGTAATAACTTGTCTCAAGGGAGCATATTCATATAGATAAAAACCGGCCAAGTGCGAGTCGGGCTCGCGCACAAAGGGTTCCGTAGCAGCAAATATAATAAACTTATTATGTCAATTTATACACCTGGTGAATGGAGCCTAAACTCTCCCGATATTTTGCCTTGTACTTATAGGTTCAGCCATCGTTTTCAGTGTAAGCACAATAACTTAACCAAAATTACAGTTAAATCAACCTATCTCAAAAACTATAACAGATACTTTGATCAAACCAAAAATCGTTGAAAGAGTTAATTAGCATGCATCACCTCTATTTTTTTTAGAATTTTATACCCCGTAGTTATAAAAATAGAGGGGGGGGGACATACTTTTTACTTTAAGAAAAATGTTTTTTAGAAAACTTTATATCATTTTAAAAGACCTTTCCATTGATACCCCACACGGGTATGTACATCGAAAAAAAAATTTTCATCCCTCAGTTACATGTATGGGGGGCCCCACCCCCAATTCTTTTTTTTACTATTTAGTGTCATAATTTTGTAGCGGTTCATACAACACATATTCCCATCAAATTTCATCACTGTAGTACTTATAGTTTCCGAGTAAATCGGCTGTGACAGACGGACAGACGGACAGACGGACATGACGAAACTATAAGGGTTCCGTTTTTGCCATTTTGGCTACGGAACCCTAAAAAGTATCCTATGTGGTATTTGAGGACATGGTCTATCCGTGTGCCAAACCAGATCCGTTCACACACACAAACAAATTTACGCATTTATACATAATATTAGTGTGATATATTAATGTCCGTTTAATATACTACTAAGGGTGTTTTTTGATATTGTGGGCCTATTTAAGCACGCATAATTCCCTAAATGTCATTTTCATGCAAGTACTTATTGTAATACGCACGCGAGATGCGATGCGTGAAATCCGGCAGCAGCCCCGCATGCGGATTAAGTCCACATGCGCGTCGAAATTGCAAGAAATTAAAAACACCCCTTACAGTATGTTTTTAATCGTACACGGATTCCGATTACCCGAATATTCTTTTCTATGTTCCTATAATAAATTTTACACGAATTCAACATAGAAAGTGAAAAACCGATAAAATTGGACAAGCGTGCAATCAGAAACATGAACATGAATTTTATGAAAACATTACGATTCGAATTCGAAATTGTATTCAAAATATGAAACGGGCTTAGAGAACGAATACACTGAATTTCAAATTCTTGAAAATATTTGTTTGAAAATACACCTCGCCTGTGCAAACTGTATTTTCCACGAAGGGAATATCGGTTTGGATAATACGTGTAAACCGTTAACTGTTATGATTACTCATTTCAGAGAATTTTACATTAAATTGCAAATTAGAATTAAGCATGTTATAGCAGGTGTTGCGACCTTAAGGTTCCAGAACTTTGTGGATAAGTAATATCATAAAAGAAGTAAAAGTGCGGAAAGTGAAGGATTTTTACCTCACAAAAATCGCCCCGGTGGTCACCACTAGCAGGGGCCTTAAACTCTTAAAAGACCACTCCGGACTGAAAATTCATACAACCTTCTTAGTTTTGGTGGGGACTTACAAAAAACCAGTCGAGCTGCCCACTGACCTGAGCTTAAATGCGATGGGGGTTGTAGCCAGTTTTCGAATACCTGAGTGTATCTAAAAATATCACGTACTTGAAAATATTACGAGTTTTGAAATGGAAATCCAAATACTTTCTAGGTTTCAGGCAAATTAAGGTTTAGACAATCCTATTCGTCATGCCAACAAATTGAAAATCATAAAACTGGAAATATCAAACTACCTACAATTTCTGAATCAGCCATTTGATTGAACGACAAACCAGCACTTAATTAATTTAATTGGATTTTCAGCAATAACGTGTCAGATTCAGTAACCCTTACTGCGTTTCAATTAGTATCACTTACGAATTAATTAATTATAATATTGACTGGTGAAGCTGTGGTAACACCTGCGTGTATAAGTCGCTGGCTTGTTTAAATGAAACAGGCGGCTTCCTCTTAGATTTAATCAAAACAGCGGAAAATCATATGAATTGAAAATTTCACTTAGAAAAAGTTAATATAACTATCTAATACATTTTGAAATGCGTTACAAAACCAAGACGCCATTTTCCATAGTTATAAAACTGTAGTTCTCAAACTTTTTTTTTTAATAAGAACCAGTTTTCCGGGAAAAAGTTTTGTGCTGAAGCAGAAAACTTAATTATGTAAATTAAAAAAATAATAATTCGTAAATACAACACTTAAAATGCACGGTCTATCAAGAAGAAGAATCCATAAGTACTGCTTTCTGGATGACGCCCTTGATCCAACCGCTCAGTGCGAGCCTCCTCAGATGTTGGTCGGTCATTTATATTATTATCTACTAGCTTTTGCCCGCAGCTTCGCCCGCGTACATAAAATATAACCTATGTCACTCAGGAGTAAAGCAGCTTTCTATTGTTGCTAAAATTTTTCCAATCGGACCAGTAGTTCCAGAGATTACCCCCTACAAACAAAAAAACAAAAAAACAAACTTTACCTCTTTATTATATTAGTGTAGATTAATTTATTTATGTATACACAAAAAATAAAATAAATAACAGAAATGACAGCTATAGTTTAGTTTCAAAGTTAGGCAAGGCTACATTTTATATTAGCTTTTGCGGACCACCAGTGGTCCCAAACACAGTTTGGGAACCACTGACATAAACCAAGCTTGTCAGTGAGTGTCAACGTTTATTCAAGCAAATTGACGGCCCGTGACAACTCTACTTTGACTAAGACAGCTTTAAGTTCTGCTTAGAGCAATTGTGTTATGACTGTTTTGTCTGTAGTTACTGCTACTATTCTGTGTTTTGACATTTATACACCGTTAAATTTTGGTCCTTTTAATCCCGTGGCGTGGAGGGTCGATCTGGTATATAAAACATTACCGATTTGTAAAGATAAAATTAAAAAAAGAAGTACTTTTTTTTCTAAAACTAAAATCAGTTAGCACGCATCGACCGACAACTAACTAATGTTATTGAACCCGCTCAGCTTTTCTTTACTTAATTTTAGTTTTAGTAAAAAAAGTACTTTATTTTTTAATTTTATCTTTACCCTTCGTTCCAGGGCCGAATAACCTATGGCCCCAGTAGGCTTTGACCCTGCTGGACTCACAAAAATATATTTTGATACTAAAACTGGTTAAATACAATCCTTTAATCAATTTTATACCCAATAAAATTGGGATTTCACTGTATGAAATCTAAGCAAAAATATATTTTCATTTTATTCTTGTTTACAAAGATAATAAAACGCGAGAGCGAGATTAAATGTTAAAGGAAAACGGTTTAACAATCGATATTGTAGTCTACGGGTACCTAATTAATATCAAAATAAAATATAAATATACAACGAGATTTGTAGCACCATTAAATATTTTTCAACTCGCAGACAATTAGATATAAAATTTAACTGTTCCCTACTCGTTACATTTTTGACTATTATTTTTGAATTTGGTGTAGTTAATTTTGTTTTTTTTTTTAATATACTGTTTTCCAATCTTTGTAGTGCGACTACTAACGAAGTTGACGCAAGAAATAGTTTTCATTTATTTAATTTTTTCCAATGGCCAAAAATCATAACATCACATCTGTAGGTACCTATTTGTATACCTAGTTATGTTCTACAAATAAATTATCTAAGCAACAATTTTCAAATCAACAGATTTTTATATAACTTTTATGTGGCGAAAAATGTAATGTCAAATTCAATTCATTCAAAGAGCAAATTTTACGTAAATCGTGTTTTTGATTGACACCTATAGACTGGGAAAAAATTGGATGCTGTTAAAAACTCAGGCAGTACATACGAAAGTAAATTAAATACATACAGTAATATTCCGCAGTAGAACCACACATTTACTGTCTTGAAAGCCGTTTGACGTTACGGCTTTCAGAAAGCTTTTATGTCATTTTACGAAGAGAAACAGTGAAATTACACGCTGTTTCGCCGATTTCTGTTTCAATTTCATAATAAGTCATGGAAGAATTTAAAAAGTACTCAGAAAAATTCGAACAAATACTATGTGAAATGGAATGTTACGTTCTTTTTTTAAATCAGAAAAAAATATTCACCTCCGTTTTTTTTTTAAGTATATCAAGATTCTCTCATATATATAGCATTTTATATTGAAGGATATTGATGGACACGATATCTAAAAGATGATACATGCTCATCCCAACTACATAGATATGATCGAGTATCCCTCTCCCGTTATCCGGACATTCATAAAACTTTATTTTACAAATTTATAGCGGGCTCCAGCTATAAACATGGACGTCGATGCTCATACCACTTTAGCCCCGTGTCGTGTCTACGCAAATGCAAGTATAAATAATTTCTCGAGTTATTACTGTACAGTCTTGAATATTAAACTTTACGATCTGGATAATACTGGCCGATCATAGTCTAATGTTTGAAATCTATCGCTTTATTACGAATTTCTACTTTTAGATAGATCCAGATACAACTTAATCCAGATGTATGCCAACTTCATTTACAACAGGAGCAGTCGTTATATCATCCTCCACCGCCCGCCTCCAGCGTCATCACTAATTCTAACATACGACATTGTAAAACCACAAAATGTGCTTGCATTTATTTTCCCAGACATTGCTAGAATTAAAAATAGTCTTATTCTGTTTCTGATTGATATAAAACGTTTCAAACTCACCTCTCAACAAATTGTACGGAACGGGTTACATAATTACTCTCCTAGTTCCTTCGTACCTAATTGAAATTTAATATGAACAGCCTTTAGTCGTAACGAGAGGTCGGCAAAGTTGGACGTAAAACCAAGGTATTTAGTTAAGGGTTTTTGTTGTCAAATTATTATTACAACATTCTGCCACAGATCACCAGCAGAATTTGTAACAAACGTATTAAAATTGGAAGGGAAAAAAGATAGAATCCGTCTCGGCAAAAAATATATTAATAAAAGTGTGTTACGCAATCCACAACGACAAGGTCCGACATTTCAGCGGTATCTACATAGAATCCGGAAAATTGTGGCCTTAACCCAAAGAAATGCATTGTCTCAGCTGTAATTGCAGGTTAAGCAAAAACCCTGAGATGTACTTGCCCGGGAATGTTCTCCGAGTAACCGCAGGAAGACAGATTAATTAAGTATGTCGGGAAAACCACGGCTTACTATACTCTCGAACTACCTGTACCAAGACACCCCTGATCCGAACATGTGACTTTACTTAACGGACCAAACTTGCTAAGTACTTCAACTCTTCAACTAAGGAAGTTGTTTGATGTACACCCGCCAACAAGGAGACACAACTAGGCGTCTAGGTGTTCCACATTCTCACGGAAGATAAGTTTAATTCTGAATTTCAGGTGCTGAGTACGAAATATATGCAAATTCGTGGTGACATCTTAAACTTTATGACCATGCATTATAATTAGTGTTTATTACATACTCAGTGGTAGTAAAAAATGCTTAAGGTAATTAAAAATATGATTGGAGTTGGTATAACTGTTCTCGTAACTATAGATACTTTATTATTCAAGTA
This sequence comes from Mythimna loreyi, assembly GCA_029852875.1. Lineage (NCBI taxonomy): Eukaryota > Metazoa > Arthropoda > Insecta > Lepidoptera > Noctuidae > Mythimna > Mythimna loreyi. Next base: position 14,164,152 of record CM056787.1, read on the forward strand.
GCGAGCTACAATTAAGGGCCGGTTGTAGTCACTGAGTATTTTGTTTGAACTCCGACCAGGTCTATGTGGGCTTCACGGTTCCGTAATAGCAGTTATATTTTTATTAAAAACTAAAAATTCATTTTTTTGTTTCTGCGATTTCAGTCTCTTTATTCAAGCTTTATTATTTTTTGTAACTTTCAAATATTTCCGTAACGTTATCTCGTATTATTGACATACACGTTTTTTTTTTGGTTCTGATACACGTTTTTTTTATCAAACCTACTAGTTTGTATTATATTTTTAATTTTGCCCAGTGGCTAGTCATACAGTCAATTTCATAGTGTTTTCTTTTATGAAATTCGAGAGGTTTAGAAAAGTTCAAAATGAATGGAATCTGGCCTTAAATAATGTGAATCTTCTCTCATCTTTTTAAATTTATACCGACCCTCCTCAACTTTGCACACGTGCAATACTGATATTAAATATATTAAGCATGTATTATACACATATACCTTTCTCTAGAAAAACTCTTTTTGTTAAAAAAAAAAAAACATCAAAATCCGTTGCGCAGTTTTAAAGATTCAAGCATACATAGGGACCGATTATACTAGTATAGTGATTCACAAGTTGCAAACATTGTATATACGCTTCCAACTGTTGTGCAATGAATATTCTGCCTGAATCAATGAGAGTAGGTCGACTTTGTTTATATCATAGTATACAAGAGTCTATTGAGTAAAGACTAGAAGGCGTAAGAAGCAAGCGTAATGTTTTACATACAAACTAATCTAACAGATGTTCACTATACCGTTCAGGAAAGAAATAACACGGTTCACTCTGATAAGTAGTGAGTAAATTACACGTAGTAAAAATATAAAGTGAATAATTATATTAACAGACTAGCAGCTGTTGTATGAAGATAAATTCCTACGGTAAGTACAACCACAAACCAATCATTTAACTTTAAAAAACTGCAATAATTGCTGGATATTAATCAGTAGCGAATTGAATGGGAGTTGGATTGGAGAGCCACTTGTTGCCGATCGTAGTACGAACTGTATCTATAATTACAACGATCTATTTCCTAGAATAGTGCTGTGATGTTCAAAAGTAAAACGTTGCAAGTGCATCGAGGATTTAGCACGAGGCGTCCCCTTCAGTAGAGTACATTACACCGCCTACATTTCAGTACGTGCGAGAATCCTTTGAAGTCGCCATCGTCGCGTGTGCACGCGGCTCAAAATGTATGTGTTGTGGACTCCACACCAGCGTAATAATTAGATTGAATTTAGTCTAACACGAGGGTCACCAAGCCCACACTAAATTCTTCATCAGATTTGCTTTAACGAAATCCCAAGTGCTCTTAAGGGGTAATGAGTGCTATTAGATTTGCGCTGAATAGCACAGCTTTTCTGCTAACTTTTTACGCTTAACTTTTTCGCTTTCGTAAACGTTATTTATTTGTATACTGTTATCTTTATTTATGACTTCACGTGTTTTATATATTTTTCTTTTGTTATTTTCAGCTTTATCAGCTTTCGAGACACGAATTATCTTGATACATTATAGGTAAGTTTATAGCTTCGTCATCGCAGATAACAAGATTTTATTTATTTTCCAATATTGCTCGCTCTCTTCGTATCAATCTCTTATTTTTGGATGGCATGTAATGTCTTGTTTGAAAAAATAACAAGGACATGCCTATGATTATTTTTTGTATATTATATAATCTTAGTGTTATATTCCAACATTGGTAAAATATTAAACTTAAAGGTATATGTAAATAATACACCACGAATTTGTTCACCTTCTCTGTCAAATCCAACCAAAGGTTTTCTGTAAAAAAACGCTTTTAGCGATAAGACCGCCCATTGTTACACCCCAATAATTTCAAGCTCTTCACTGTAAATTTTTATGGTGTACAACAAAAAGTATCTGTATATCTAACTCCGGTTTCAGTCAGCGTTTCAAAGATATTTTCACAGAACCTTTTCAACTTTGGAATTTGAGAATTATCAAAGGGTCAGAGCTTATTTATAGAACTGAAATCTTAAAAGTGGTAACTATTTTGAATCTGGGGTTTATTTAAAATGGAAAACAGACTTAACAATTTAAGATTATACTAAAGATAGGTCGACGTGGGAGGATCAAATAGAACTTGTTCAAAGCAGAAATAAAAGACTAGACATATCGCGTTACTTTCAGACTCGGCACTACATCTACTTATTGAAAGAAAGAACAAAAAAAACACTCGAATAACAGAACCCTGTTAACCTTTTAGACAAATTGTGTGACTAGCACTGATAGAAGAATTTATACTTAACGGAAATATAGCGAAAAATCTACATTTATGGAACTCAAATAAATCTATACAATTATAATTTCTATAATTAGAAGTCATTAGAACACTACAAGAAATCAATGCCCTCAATAATTAAATCAGCAATATGTTTGCAAAGGAGGGCAAAGCAGTAACAAACGCATAAACTGGCAGACAAGCAGTGACAGACAGCGAGTCCCTGACCTATAAGTAGAAACAAGAAACAACATAACAATACGCCGCTGAAGACAAGTGACACAAAGTCATAACATGACTCGTTCCATAGACACATAAAAATAGACGTAAGAACACAGAGTTAAAGCTGCGTATCCACTAAGTCAAAATCATAACGCACTCAATAATATCAAATCCTGGAACGAAAGCAAATAAGGAACAGGACAATTTAGTCGGTACAAATTTGACATGCCTGCTACTCTCAAGACTGTGTGAAGTCATTAGTTGATTTTTTACTTTAAAAAAGTCGACGTAACAAATATTATAAATAAACAAATTATTTCACTTAAAAGTGGCAATGAATACCAGTGCTATAATATTTCAACGGCTAGGAATAAAACCTCCGCTTTAGGGGGAATTGGCTCAGTGCCGCTTGATATCACATACCTTTAATTTCCGCTATAAAACCTCAACTCAACCTACCAACAACTCGTGTAATACACTCAACAAAATTTATACTTATACCAATCAAAATGTACAATGTTAACCGAATCAATAAGAGAAGAAAATCTCCATTTATTTACAGATTGGAGCTATTAATAAGCAAATGCTATTCTAGTGTCAACGAATGTTAAAATGATAAATCTGTGTAACACTTTCATTAAGTATGTATACTAGTTTCTTCACGATGTTTTTCTTTACTGTTTTGTGAATCTATAGTAAAAATAAGATAAAATTACCTACTTACATTACATTTTACGTTATGAATAAAAATAAAGTAACACAATTCGTTGAGTGATGATGCATAAAAGTGTCTAAGTAGATACGTATTTCCGAGAAGACTAAATAAAACAATATCTTCGTCGTCAATTTTGTCCCCGGGCATATATACACGGCTTTATTTTCCACATTATATTTTCTCATTGTACCCATTATCTGTACAGGGTTAAATTTAAGCGGAGTTTACAAAAGACGGCTCGTAACTAAAGCCTGTATTAGCATGTATTAGGGCAGAGACACAATATTCGTTGGCCCAAAGCCGGCTTAACTGTCGTATCAACAAGTGCCTCATAAAATTTGTTCCGTGCGCCAGCTATTGTTAACTTCAACGGAATTGATTCACGGAACTTTTGACTTCTCGCTGATATGAATAACTTCCTAAAACTTTGGTACTCTTGTGTTATTAGAGTTAAAGGGGAGAATTTTCAATGCGTGTTCTCATTTCGGCTCAAGGGGTGGAGTCAGGAATAATTATCATCGGGAATTATAGTGACACCTCCAAGTTGGGAAGTCAGTTCGTATTGAAGAAAATTAATTAATTAATTTTAAGGGGATAGTACCACGGTAGGTCGCGAAATTCACTTACGTTTTGCATTCAGGATTAGCGACCGTGACATAAATATGGCTCAGTAAGAGTTGTAAAGAGCAGTGGTGGCCGAGTGGTAACGGCCTCGACTTACGAGTTTTAGGTCGCGGGTTCAAACCCAGCCAGGCGCATTACTTTGTGTAATTTATTTCATCACCACTGCTCTCAAAACGGTGAAGGAAAACATCGTGAGGAAACCGGCATGTCCTAGAACCAAAAATTCGAAGACATGTGACATCCACCAATCCGCACTGGGCCCGCGTGGTGGATTACGGCCCATTCCCTCTCATAGAGAGGAGTCCTGTGTCCCAGCAGTGGAAACATTAAAAGGCTGATGATGATGATGATGAAGATAAATATTATCATTATTAAAATCCGTGATTAAATTCCTCAAGTAAATATGTATTACGATAGCAAATCATAGTTTTTATCAATATAGAATTTGATACTAACCTAACCCGTTTACTTTAAGATAAATATTTTTAAATTTACTTAGGAGTTTTTCTTTTAAAGATAAAAGAATAATACTTTTTTTTTATTTGTACAAAAACAATCATAAGACTATTACGTAACCATTATATCTGTAACGATTCGGAGAATCAATTAATTTTGGAAGGTAGTCCCCAAACTAGGTACAATTTGTATCTTGGGGACCTGAGTTGTGATTACATTACAGTTCAGTCAATTATTTGACTTTTGTGACTCAAGGTCGTTAAATTAATAATTGTTTTATAGATAACTAGCTAAATAAAATAAAAGCTTTGGAGTACTAAAGCTTGTTACAATATCATTAAACATTTAGAGGACAAAATATGGTTAATTAATGGAATAATTGACATCTTACTTATTTAATATTGTAACATTTAAATTTTATGTATTCTAATAATTTCTAATTTTATTGAAATTTAGTAAAAATATAATATTCCACAACTATCACACAACGCCGTCTAATAACTCTCCATTTAAGCAGAGCTTGTGTAATTAGTACTAGGCAACTGATAAGATACTTATATGTATATTTCTATATACATACATAAAGATAAATTACACCCAGACACAGAACAGTGATCCTGGTCATCACACAAACATTTGTGTGCTGCTAGATATCATTAACACTATAAATAATATAGATCTACATTGGCCGACTATTTACAAGATTTTTTTTTTAAATGGATATAAACTAGTGCGTAACTGCGATCCCACCTGATGGTAAGCAGTGATGCAAACGTTGATGGTGAGGTGCACCAGCTTATTAAGAGCCTATTCACTATGTCCTTGAAGACCACCTAATTAAAATCGAACGGGCAGACCGCAGAAGGCAAACTGTTCCAGTTCCTCTATTTACGTAATACGCTTAGTCCTGATCGTAGAAGTTTCAATAAAGTCAGGTTCGATATTCGCCATACAAGAAATATACTTCACTAGATATAAATAGACACATATAGCTAAGGCAAAATTTGCACAGTAAAAACATGTTTATAAAAGATTTTGAAAAATATAGACTCCGCTACATCGATTATTCTTCGTGCGACAGGGACTTTATTTCCACATGGTTGACGTGAACGACACGACACTGATAGATGAGCAGCGCGCCTGATCACATATATGAAAGAAACAGTAAGCCAGAACACACCTATAATTGACTTTACTTACACCAGTCTTTCTCAAAGCTGACATCCACCTGAGCCCCAAGGGTCAACAAGACCTACAAGAGGTCTTTGGTATGAGTAAAATAAAAAAGAGAATAGTTTTATAAACCATCAAATGACTTGACTTTTGAGTTTCCAATATACTTAATAAAGGATCTAAAATTTATAGGATGTGGCTAAGTGATATGTTTCAACACTACCACTCTGCCAACATAGCGATATTTTGCTTATACAATATACATAAAACATTAAAATAACATTCGTCGACGGCGCTCTATTTCCGCGCGCCTCAAGGAATTATCAGGAAACTGTAGGGAAACAGCAGGGTCAAAGTCACCTGAGGCTATGGTTAATAAGAAAGCGTAACACTAGGGCCCTAGAACTAATGCAAAAATGGACCGGCTCCCCTAAGGGCGGGATTTGTCATTGAATGATTATTCCCACCATAAAAAAAAACAAAAAACTAAATATAAAATACGAATAGGAACAGAAAAACTATGGTGTCTTACGTGGTGCACATTTCTACTATAGAATGTTTATAATCTGCAAGTTAGTTCTAAGATTACATCATTTCCCTCAAATAAAATGTTTCTCTTATCTTTTTTTATGTTAGCAGGTTCTCGAAGTAGACAATACGAAACTTTTTTTACAACACAAGAATTGAAGAACTCTATACAAAACAGATAATTTGGCAAGGGGTCGATGAGACAAAGAAGTTTGAGAACCGTTGACTGACACGGTGTTGCCAGCCTTGTCTTTATGTGTACCCCCATTAGTACCATGATACACGGCCGCGATTCGCCGCGGGAAGTATGTCGCGCGACGCTCGCGGCGATTACCTATACAAGTTGTTCTACAGTGAAAACCGTTCTGGTGAAACATGGGAAGCTTGATTGTTCGATCATTTATTCATTGATCGTTACTCTGGGACGTGTGCCTTTTGTAATTGGTTGAAATTGCTTTACGTAAAATTTCGTTACTTTTACGACGATAAGACGGTTATATTCTTAAAATATTACCCATTAGCTTCTGACAACAGCTTCTTTCCTGTGAAAGTGGAATCTCTTTCCAGCATAAAACGGATCTTAAGTCCTATTTCCAGACATAGTTAACCCTGTACCAGATTTCATCCAAATCCATTTAACAGTTAAGAGCGTGAATCAGTAACTTATATACACTTCATATATAAAAAAAATCGCGTTTATATTATTATAAGTATGATTATTCAAGACTCGGAGTGTTCAATTCCAACGCTAAAATAAATATATTTAGGTACAATTTGTATGTTGGTTTCATTGTGTGCTTTTATTCAGATCACACCTTGAACAAATTTAGACGTGAGATTACATGTTTCAAAATGTATTTTGTGGTTAAAATGTGCGGAATTACCGCATTATAATGTAAGGTTAAAACACGTCATAATCAATTTTCGCTTGCGGGCGCGCGTTTAGAACACAACGAGTCGAGGCAGTGGGCTGCTACCGTAATCGAATCGAATGTGAAATGTGGCAACGGATTCGCACCCCTCTCCATAAACTAAAAGCTCTGTGCTGGGTGTGAGTTGTTTTTACACGCTTATGACGTTTGGCTCTGATTGGTTAAAGAGTTTGGGGCGGACCAATCGGAGCGCCGAACGTTATAAACGTGTCAATCGCGTTAACGTAAAACAAACTCACATTAGGCACTCTGTTCCTTGAACTTACATATTGTGCGTTTACAAAGTGAGCTAGCGACAAACATAGCCTAGTTCTAATTATGTTACATCATCAATTATTCCAGGAACATTCATAACATTAACCTAAGTGACCTAATGGCCTCTTTATTGTTTTTATTTTGATGCTTGTGTTCCTATTTTATAAATATAGTTTTTACTGTATCTGCTTATTAGATAACTTTCAGGATATCTCTCAAAAGGACTCCATAATTAAAAAGACTGTCATCAAGGTCGATCTAAGACCACTTTAGAAAGTTAACAGAGAAATAAACTTGAAACACAGACATTCGTTTACGAAATTATTGTGCAAACTTAATTTTGTGTTTAAGTATTGTTAGGCAGTTCACGCAAGTACCGTAAAAACTTTTGACCCAGTTAATTGGTAAACCTATTTGTTCCAGCTTAGTGAGCAGAGTTGAACCCTTTTTCCGCACATTCAATTTCAATTGTGCATTTAGAACAAAGCGAAGTAACTTAAATAAAATTAATGTATTTCGAATGACGTAAATCATTGGTTCAGAAACATGTACGATTTACGTTGAATGACACAACGTCGAGTTCTTGGCATCCGCAACTCCGCATTCGCGTGGAAGTTTTCGAATCAAGCGTGAAATTAAAAAAGTTCCATATGTCTATGTGTATAGGCACATAGGCACCTATGAATCTATGAGTACTGTGGCTCACTAGTGTCTACTTTCCTCGCCTCACTGGCTGCTTGTTAGTGCTTTTCAGTAAAAAGTTTCGTATGAGTCCCGTAGCCGGCCATCAGCTCGCTCTACTAAACTAGACTAGCCGACTTGATTAAATTGTAAACGCTTTTCATTTCATATTTCAAGGGAAAGGGAATATGAAATTTACAATATTAACGTTGTAACTAAAGGATGAATGTTCGAGAACAAAAATCTTTAATTTATATAAGAAAGATATTTAATGGGAATCTACGATCTCAAAGTTTTCCCTGAAAGCTTTAACTATTTCGCGATTAGGGGAGGAAAAGGAAACGGTAGTAAATCAGCGAACTATGGCCCCTACATAAAGCTATCAATGGAAAATAAAGTGAGTGTTTCTCCTAAAACTTTCTCGCTTGATACGCGTTCAGATTGCTTATGCACTGTAACGTAATGTTGTTTTTAATTTGGCTGCGGGTACCGCAAAATTGCAAACAGTAATAAAAATAAACAATGATATTCGCATAAAGTTTTCTAAGCTACGGTTCAATGCCGCGGTTACTATTCTAAATACAACCCAATTAAACATTCACAAACAAGTTGAAATAAGTTATAATGAATGTTAGATGCCTCCGGCCATCTCACAGGATGGATGTTTTAAACCTAAATTTTCTGTACGTCCTTTCCTTTATGATTTATAAAAAAGGGAAACCACCTCTTCTGAAGTCATTATGCCTGGTAAGGAAAACTCTGAGAAGATATTCATTCATACAATTTTCTTTGTTATATTTTGAGGGCTTTTTTGTGCCGCTACCTTTCGGGTGCGACTTCTCGATTCTAAGCTGTATACAAATTGTTATTGATCGATGACATGCATTTCTATACAATAGGTATAAGGGAACGTGCTAAGTGTCGGGACAGGTCCAACGAAACTGTTATAGCACTCATAAAAGAGTCATATCAGCATCACTATCGCTGAGTGCAATAAAAAGGCTGCCTTTTACGTGAAAATATTTATGAGATCGATTTTTTTACAACACTGGAAGCTACAAAAAAATGAAGTATTTTATTTTTTTGTAAATTCTTTTTGGCGGAGCTATAGTTATGGGAAATTCGCGTATTCTTAAGCAGGATGTCGGCTCGCAGATCTGTGACCAACTATGGACTTTGACCTCAGGTAGTGACGTGACGACGTGACAGATGTAAATCAGCTCTGTTGTTTGAAGAAACATAATATTGGCAGTTCAATTGTCATTCTGCATATCAAGCTAATGAATCATGTCAACGGATGTTTTGTTTCCTTTTGTTTCGAACCGAAATATTTTCATTCGATTCATTATCTTTATCCATCGACTATGTTATGAGTTAATATTTATTCGTAATGTTTCGATTGAAATCTACGTAAAATTAATAATTATTTTCAACGCTTCACTCAGTGTTGAGGGTGGAAAATTCAGTAGAAGAATAGATAGGGTAAATGCGAAAGCGGAACACCGCGGGTCTGGAACTAAGGCAAGAAGGAACGCTCGTTTAGTCAGTAGAAGTCTGACATTGTCTCCTGCTTTTTTGATGATTCGTCACTCGATGATTTTTCCCACCATAAAAAAGTAGAACAATAGGTAGGTAACTTTTAAGCTCCCCTTTGGGTGTTTCTTAGTTTTAGTGAAAACAGGCCGTATACATATAAAACAAACGTTCAATTTTACGATATCCACTACTTATGATTAGTAAAAAAAATATTTTACTTCATAATTCTATCGGCTGTTTGTTGTAATATCTTCAAGAAATAAATAAAACATTAATAAATTTAATTTAAGCACATAATATACACGTAATAAAGTAATATATCTCTACTGTATTTTAATTTGCTTTTGTTCTAATGGTTTCAAACAACAAAAGAAGAATTTTCTTTACGCAGAGCAAAAATGTCGAACTCTCCTGAAACATTCCAACAACTTGGTAAGAATTTGAGATTTTGTAATGTAAAATAACCGTACCTCAGGCCTGGTTCAACAGCCTATTCTGCTAAACATTGGTTGCTATTATGAATTATATATTGTGTTATTTCATGATAAAACGTGTTACTTCATTAATTGGTATTTCTCATTAAATTTGCGGTTTGCGTTCTTAGGGTTTCGTACGAAAGTAGGCAAAATGAAACTCTCATGGCATTGTAGGGACTAAGCCTACTGGCGCCTAAGGTCTCTTTCTGAAATTTTCTTATTTCTGGGTTGGGGTGTTTAGTCAGTAAGAGTCTGATACTGCTTTTCACTCCACACAAGAGCGCGATTCGTCATTGGATGATTTTTGCTGACATCTCCTTGAGGCGCACGGGAACAGAACGCGCCGTGGACGACTTGGGCTTGGTCCGGACTGTTACCAGACAACCAGACGGCGAGCTACCCATTGCTCTTTAAGCACACACAGTAAAAGAGAGGACAAGTACCACTCCTTGCATGTTTCTCTGATCAAAAGACAATTTCAAAATTTAACTTCAGTACTACATGCTTCTCACGTAACTAACGAAATAATTTACAAGCCATTTTTGCAACAAACATAATCAGATAAGGAACACTGATCACGTCTTGTTTTAAACAATTCCTTGTAGGATAATGTGTTAGGTACAAGCGTGATGTCATCTATACAAATATAATTCAACAATTACGCAATAAAACCTTATTTAATAATAAAAAAAACTACATTGAATGGTTTTATATGGTGTTGTTTTTGAAATGGTTTTTTTTTTTTAACTGATATGATACAAGTATTGCCATTATAACATCTATGCATTTGAATTGAATTGAGCTTGTGACTTGAATATAAGATGATTTTTTATATAAAAGAATTGGGTGCGACTCTTTTTTAGAGTTACAACGTCCAAATTAAAATACAGAACCCATAATGGATTAATCGTGTGTCTATATATCCGTATATATAATTCAAAAATTATTATTTAATAAATACATGATTTAATTTTTTGCCAACCAAATATATACATGTAATGTTAATAAATATTTTTTTTTTAAACATTACTATGCGACTTGTCAAACGAATATGCTTACATAGCATATAGGCTCTCAAACATTAATAATGTTTTCCATTTTTAAATAAACAAATATTTTAACATTTACAGGAAAAACTTTTTTTACTTGTCTATGAAAAACTTTTTATTTACGTTCTTGTATAAATACCCTACAAAAAAGATCTATCTACACTAATATAATAAAGAGGTAAAGTTTGTTTTTTTATTTTTTTGTTTGTAGGATGTAATCTCTGGAACTACTGGTCCGATTGGAAAAAAATTAGCAACAATAGACAGCTGCTTTACTCCTGAGTGACATAGGCTATATTATATGTGCGCGGGCGAAGCCGCGGACAAAAGCTAGTATTTTATAATTTATGCGAACGCATTTGTTCGCTTGGGGATCAAAAGGACTGCTATAATTTTTTAAAATCATGATCCACACATATACGAGTACTTGGTCAGTTTTTATTAATATGAACGTCGGATCAACTTTAATGAATGGTCAAGTAGTTGGTAATAATGCCGTGAATATTTAGCTTACACTGCACTTTGAGAGTAGCATAGCAGAGTCCACAAACCACGCTGAATACTTCAGTTATTATTGGAAACTCTCTATACCCGAGTGCCCGTGGTCTGGACGTCATGCAATAACGTGCTCTTATTTTGGTTTAGCTGATTCAACTATTTTCTTATATTACGGTGCACTAGAATTCGAAATATGGAAACTTTTAAGCCGCTTTGAAGTTTCGTCTGCGGCGGAATGTCTGTTATTTCAGTAGGATCGGTTTTTACCTGGACATTAAAATTTAATGCGAATAAAACATTGCTTTCGGAATAAGCTTATTTCTTGAAATATACTAATAAGCTTTAAGTTGTTCTAAAACGAAATATCTTATAACTATTTTCTGCCAGCGGATTCACTCGCGTAAAAGTAGATTTTTAGATACACACTTTGAATCCCTTTTAACGAATCTATTTCCGCTAAAATCAAACCTCTTTTAGTGCTTGCATACGCTATAAAAACAAAACTTTATTCAAAATTCCACATTTCTAGTTCCAGTAGTTTCGGCTGTGTTGATTGATATATCAGTCATTTACCAATATCCTCTTTTTAATAAGTATACTAGCGACCCGCCCCAGCATCGCATGGGTACTAATATTGAATATAATATGTATGTATTATACACGTAAACCTTCCTCTTGAATCACTCTATCTATCAAAAAAGCCGCATCGAAATCCGTTGCGTACTTTAAAAGATATAAGCATGCATAGGGCACAAGCAACTTTTTTTTATACTATGTAATAATAATGATAATATATCACCTGTCATCAAATCTCAGTCAAATTTGAAAACGTAAAAATAAAGTCGAATCTAGGCTGACATTTGCATCACTGCACGAATTGCAATTTCCTCTCAAACTTTTACGGAAGGAAACCGTCTGTAAAATCACATTTTCATAAATCAGACCATTCATTCAGCAAATAAATGTTCAAATGCTCTTTTACACGTCAATAACTGATTTATGAGCTTTGCGACGATTCCGAATTATGACTGCTTACGGGAAACGGTGAGAATCAAATGCACATTAAATAACATCGAAAGTTATATCCAACATTACCAGGTAATGTCGGATATTTCCTCTTTTATATATTTCCTCTTTTTTAGGAACTTTCTTCTTTTATATCGATAACCGATGAGTAGGGTGAGGCGGGTTTTGTACACTGACGCAAATCAGACAATTAAAATAATATATACTAGCTTTTGCCCGCGGCTTCGCCCGCGTACATAAAGTATAGCCTATGTCACTCAGGAGTAAAGCAGCTTTCTATTGTTGCTAAAATTTTTCCAATCGGACCAGTAGTTCCAGAGATTACCTCATACAAACAAAAAAACAAAAAAACTTAGTTTAGTGTAGATTATCCTAAACCTTATAATAAAAGAGAATTGAACAGCTTCAAAATTTCAGCGTTTAGTACGCGGCAAATAAGTTGAACCCATTGCAATGGTTATGCGCAACCCCTACCTCGATTGGGACCTAAGAATATAATATTCGCACTCAAGGTCAGTGCGTAGGTTATTTACACTATTTTTTGAGGGGATAAGCGCTGTTGGTAAAAAATTAAAATGAACCATTTCTTTTTACGCCTATAAAGTGTTAATTGTATTAAAGTAGTATTTTTTCTCTTTATGGTGACATAATATATAGTTTCTACACAAATAGACTCAGAGTCATTTAACTCTGAGGTTTATGCATTACGAGATCTTACGGCCCCCGGCAAACAAGGAATTCTAGCGAACGTTTACAAAACTGACGTCACACACAGAAAAACATTCCACCACCATTTTTATACATCACATAAATTGTTTTTGAATATAACCATAATCAACATTGGTCTATATAAACGGCCTGGGCTGAACATATGCTTAAAATAGATAGTTAATGATTGGTCCAGAGGGGAAAACTGCCATAATCACCCCACTTGGCAATGGTTCGGTGATGGTCATTGGTATTGAATATCATAATAGACCCATCTATTGTTGAAAAACCGTGTTACTACTAACATAGTACGCCGTGCCAAAAATATCGCGTTAAACCGTATTGTCGTGTAAAACAATGTTTTAGGAGATACAGGCAATAAAAATGACCACAGTTTCCGCGAACAAGACATTGTTACTGCATCACATGTTTTTAATATAAACAGATATTTTAACGTGGGATAAATCTGTGATGGCATGAAACGGAAACCATTTCTTCGATCTACGTAATTTAAGGGGATCTAAGAATTACGATCAAAGTTTCAGTATAATTTTCTTAGAATTTTACTGTTCATTCAGATCGACTTTTTGATCACTTTTTCGATCGACTGTTGGTTGCCACGATGAATCGATTTCAAATGAAGTAAATAATTCACATCCATGGGGTCTGAGCGCTCATCGAGTTTTTCGAGATATCAGCAAACAGTTGACTCTTCTCGTGACCAGAAGACTGGGCTTTATTCGATCGACGAATCAGCATCGCCGTCTAACGTGGCAATGCTGCCAGCGTTCTGGACACATTTGCCATTGACATCATTGATGAATTTTTGATGTTTCTCTATATATATATCTGTTTTTTTTTTCTTCCCGTTTGTATTATTTTTAATCTGTATATTTACCTTAACTGTATTAATATAATTATAATAAATCTAAACAATTATTGAAATTAAGGCATGGATTGTTTTGCCTTTTTCGTTTACCTGATGGTAAACAAAGATAATAATGGTCGACGTTATACCATACTTCGTTATTAAAAAATATATAAAAATAAATATGAAAGCACAAGATCTGATTCATAAAACACGCAAAAAAGTTGAAAGTCAGGCTTCTTTCTCTATTGATAACCTATTTACCTAATAATAAGTTTTGACATGAGTGATGTGCTCCCGAAAAGTTTTGCGGTCGACGAAGAATCATGATCGAGTTCATACATAATGTAGACACGGACGAAACATTATACCTAACGTTGTTCCCAAGATTATATTATTAGGTCTCGGGGGTAAAAGTTTTTCAAATGAAGTTTGGGACAGATCGCTTACATACTTATAATATTGGAGATTTAGCCTTTTGATAACGTTGAAAAAATTATGTTCTTTGCTAACTCTTTTAGCTAGTTAACACGTAGATGTGAACTTTTTGAATTTAGAACACTACTTCTAAGCCCAGCAACTTTTTGGTCATCAAAAAATGAATCCCAAAACATTTTTTTTTTTTTAATATTGCAGTAAGAATCGAGACAAAAACTTTATTTGCCAGTGACTTGTTAAAGGGAAGACGATTCTGTTCATATTATTTTCTTTCAAAAACCAATACTTCTTTACCCTCATTAAAACTGTTCCTAAGGGACACATTATTGTATGGCTCCCACTTTGTTTAATAGGACGGTTTTTTTTTTATAGGAAATCTAAACGTTGTGACGAGAAAAGGAAATAAGCTTTTGAGATGGCATTATTATTACTGTCTATGTTTTTAAAGTACCACTTACAGGCTATTCGTTGGTTCCGTATTTTGTATTTTTGTGTATGCATAACCTAAATTGTTTAAATTTCAAAGTAACAATCGACGAGTCACGTGTGGTATGTGAATTTGAAAAACATTTTATTTCAGGCCAGCATTTGTTTATTTTTTTTTTTTTTTATTGTTTCGAACTTTGAGAGAGGGATTGCATTTAAATTGTTACATTCCGAATTTCTGTCAGAATGATTAACGAAAATAAAATAATTAATCAGTGTGTTTTGACTTAAGTTAAAATAAAAATTTCGTCATTGTTTGGAAAATATTAGGACCACCTAAGATGACTCTGTGTAATACAAAAGTTGCAATATAAGAACACTTATGTCAAAACTATTTCAAACGTAATAATACATTTATTTTATGTTTGCATCGCTTGCATTTGCATTGCAATGTCTACGAGTTGTTTCTTTCCGAAATGACTTTTTTTAGACAATTTGCAACTTTAAATTAGATAAGTATACTTAATTATCATGTTTTTTAAGGAGTTTTGGATAGAATACCAGTGGGGAGGCCTTGCCAGTTTACTTTCGGTAACCTATTTCCAAATATGTGACAAGAATAGTAGAATAAATAATTTACATATTACGTTAGTATTGCCATAAAGGCATAGGTTGTTAGGCACAAATAGATGCTATAAATATCTCAACACTATATCATAATATACGCCGTATGCTTTCGACAGTTCATAATAATTGTAGCAAGTCATAATTTATGGACTTGATACAAGATACGCTGTAATTAAAAGTAACATAACGTAACATTTACCATCACAAACACGTGACATCTATATTATACAGTAACTAATCATGCAGAAAGGGGGTTGCGAACGTGCGTAGCATGTGTGGCCTGCACGGACTAAGGCCACCGTGACAACACCCAGGCGACACCGTTCAACACCATCAACGATCGATGATCTAGATGATTTATACAGAAGCTAATTATGGCAGAGTTCTACCACAACTATCTTCTGTACTGATTTATCGTTCCATCAGCTTTTCGAGTCTTATGCATGAGACGTTATGAAAGCGATGGTGCTGAACGAGCTCACTCGGCAGTTTGTCATCAAAAACCCCAAAAAGTTTGTTCATGTGTGTATTGACAATATTATATACCGCATATGGTGGCGGTGATGTGCAGTGGAGCCGCCTCGGCGACGTTCGCAGCCCCTGGCACTCAGGGTCGGAGACAGTCGCATGCGAAGCGGGAGGGGCGACGGTGGGGCAACATGAACGGGGCTCACTGAGAGGATGGTGCGGCGGCACGGAGAACGTGTAGTACTTGGCCGTTTGGTTGTGTGCGCGGAGCACAGAGCTGTGGGTCAGCGTCACCACCACCACCAGCACCGACGCCAGCGCCAGCGCGAAGAACGACGCTGCCACTGCCGCCACGACGCGTCGTCTTCGGGCTTCCTTCCCGGCGTCTTCTGGCGGGATTTCTGGTTCGGGAGGCGGCGGCGGAGGCTCGGGGGAGCGGCTGCGGACGCTGGGGCCACGGCTGTTGGGCAGCTCCAGCGTGTGCCGGCGGGATCGGCGCGCGCGCTCGCATTCTGCTGCCGACGAGTGGTGGCGGCGGAGGCGGTGCGGTGCACCAGGAGCTACGCGACACGAAGCTGAGCGCAGCGTGCGCACGGGCACCATCAAGTCATCGCTGGCTGCTCGCGGCACGCGCGCCGAGTGCACCGAGCGGAACGAGTGGTCACGAGTTGAGCTACTTGGAAAAGCGAGATCCACGGAAGCGCGGGAAGAGTGCCTCGAGAACCTGTCCCGGTCGCGATGGTCTACGCGCACCGACATGGTGCGGGCGGAGCGCGCGGCGGCGGCCGCCCGAGTGCCGCGCGCTCCCCGCTGCCGCCCGACGCCGCGCGCCGCGCACCCGTGCCGTGTTTACACTCGTTCCCGATCATACAAAGAACGCTTACAAATATTCCTCCACATCACACGGTAACGTCGTCGTAACGTCTCACTCGAATGTCGTACATTCACTATTTGCACGATTAAGGGTGTTTGGACTTCCTTTTTAACGATAAACTCCGAATAAATGTTTATTCGGGTGTTGAACTGGCAAATTTTATTCAGAGCAAAGGACTAGTTTAGGATAAAATGAAAACGCATTTTACCGAAGAGGTACTTGGTTTGAATTGGTAACTTTTGATGTCGGTGAAGATATTTGATCAGAATCTCTCGAATTGATTTCCAAACTAGAAACTCAATCAACGACCATGCAAAATATTACTTTGATTTAGTTTCAACCGAAACTATGTTAACTTTAGCGCGAGAAAAGCGTTTAATATCAACAACTCCCCCATTGGCAGAGGCTGAGCGCTAAATAGAGCGAGCTGCCTTTGTTGTAGAGTCCACGTTGTCAAGTTAAATTGTCTCGCAGGCGGGAAACGAAACAGATAGTAGCGAAGTTGTCGCGAGGCCGCTACATCGACACTATTCAATAGCGCGGAATACTATACACGACGCACGCCGCGTCTTTATGAATACTCTGCATAACTACTGTAGCTACCACATTCATGCATTTTTGACTAAGACTATATTTGTGAACTAGTCTAGAACTAAATAAAAAACACTCTTTATATAAGCCTTCTTTAATAAATCGCTCCATAATTTCAAAGCGTTACAAAAACGATAAACTCTCAGTATTAAAAGTTCCAATGGAAATGGGTGGTTCTACAATAAAATATGACACAGTCATAAAACCTTATAATTTATTCTGTATAGAAATAATGAAGAAAATGATCAAGTCGCAAGTTTTCGCTGTCGGGTGCTGTCTCAGTTCGCGATTGAAACGCAACTGACATACAATGCCCGCGACACAATGATGACGCCATTCTATTGGACATCCCGCAGATAAGATACGGATACCTCACTCACAACGAGAACCTTTGACGTGTACGTATACCGTACTTGCCGCTAAATTAACGGACATTTTCTTATTATATTTTTTCAAGAAATGTCACTGGAAAGTCAAAAAAATACCTAATTATAAGTACTGCTGTGTGTTATCAAGATTGCAATTACCTAAATGTTTTAAGACGTTAATGTTTTTTAACGATATTAAGTAAAAAAGTATGTTTGACTGGTTTAAATTTGTTTGATTCTCGAAGCTTTTGAGTTTTTCAACAACAGTGGTTGACTCAGTGACACTTATTGGTGTTCTTGGATATGAATAATGTATAAGGCCAACTCGTTCGCACCTGTAAAACCCCGGAATCCAGCAGGTAAATCGGGATCGCTAAATGAGGCTTGGCAAGTACCAATTAACTAAAAATAGTTGCGAACCTACACAGAGGCATCATATTTATGATCGCCTTAGATTAGTACAAAACTGCTGTTTAAAAGTTTGTATAAATAAAAGCCCACATTGCTTACATTACATATAATAATAGAATGTGGCGGAAATCTGGACAGAATCATTTACTTGCGTAGGTATTCAAATTTAATGAACACGGTTCTAAATATGTACGTATTGAATAATTCATTGAAAATCGACATGCTGGTTTTAATAAAGATTGAAAATCGACTCGGATGAATTCGTTTAATTTCATTGTCGATCGAGGGCGATTCCAGGTCTCGTGTTTGTTATTACAAGTCTCGTGTAGATGATGCTATCCATTCACACCGCTTGCATTAGTGCAAGACTTCGGCGCATAAATCTGTCTTCAAGCGTATGTTGCAATTAGGAATATCAAAGTCGAATCCCAAATACTAAAACGGCTCATAAAGGGCATTCACTCCTCTAAATCATAATCTTCCACATCACCGCTATATATAATAACAGAATTGGCAGTACTAGACGGCTAATTCTTTCATCATAGAACACTTTTTGTCCCAAACGAAGTGGTCACACTGGTCATGAGAATGTACTTCAACCAATGTTAAAGACATTCCACATTCCCCCTCACGACCGAAACGATACGAGTACGTCACACTCAAACTACCGATCATGATATATTGTAGGAGTGGTGACAAGCGACGCGGCAGGTTTGATACACAGGAGAGATACTAACATGGACCCGACTCAGGAAACGGCAGCCATAAGTACGGGGAAGGTCGAAAATTCCAAATAAATAACTACAAAACTACGTGGGAAGGGAAAATATGAAGTAGTTTCAGTAAATGGTATTTTACCAACAAGAATTATTTTAATGATGTGAGTTTACATCTAACTAGATATACGCCAAGCCTTTTAAATTGCCTGTTATAATGCGCCGATACTTCGATTAATGCCCTAAGGCAGAAATCTAATATTATCGGATACAAACACGGACTTTCGGCAAGTTAACGACGGGTTTCAATTATGGTAATTGCAACCTCTGAAAATATACACCTGTGAAAAGTAAAAACCCTCAGACTAACTAATTATGGGAACATTAAAAATGGCAGACACTATTCTAGTAATTAAAAATTGTAATAAGATAAATCCCATTTATGAAGTCCTTTTTCTTTTTAGCAAACTGCTTCTAAATGAGTTAATTAATATGGAATTTGAGCTGAAATGTTATTAAATGTGGGTATTAAGGAAAATTCTAGAGCAGTGTGCTAAGGATGGATTTTTTTTCAACACTCATAATGTAAAACCCGCTACTACCTACTAATACCGTTTGCTTTTTTTAGTGTTCCGCAATTGTTTGTCCTCACTAGTAATACCGTTTGCTTTTTTTTAGTGTTCCGCAATTGTTTGTCCTCACTAGTGTGGAAAAGTCTCGCCACTATTTATTATTTTTACTGTATTGGACTGTTCTCCGCATAGCCCCTACTGATAGCCGGATAGCCCGGTCCTTTGGTCAAGCCAACCATCCTTCATGAACACGGCGTCCTCACCTGCCACATGACCCAGGTTCTCATCGGACATAGTAAGTTCGGGAGGTTAGATACCTCCTACTGGTACCCACAGGTACCCTGCATTGAATTCGTGCGGAAGGGACGCCGGGATATCACCATTGTATAGGTACTCAGTAAAAGTGTGACACTATCTGACGCTCTACCCAAGGGCAGGAGACTGTGACTCTAAGAAAGCGTCCTAAAATCCCAAATCAATTTTGGGAATATTAAATCTATGACATCGTTATTATTATTATTTTAAATCATTATTATTATTTTCATGTGTCATAAAAAACGTTACTTGACGATCATTGGCCATCGCAGTCGGTTCTGAAACGGGACAGCAGTCAGTCTATCACCAGGCCCTGTAACAGCTAGACAGTTTAAATTTTCAGACACGTATAAATATTAAAGCGGAGTTCCCTTATGTCTAACGTGACTTTTTTGCTGTTTTTTTTGCTACAGATGGCACGGAACCCTTTGCACGAGTTCGACTCGCATTTGGCTGGTTTTTTTTTATGGTAGGTGAAAATCATCGAATGACGAAACCCGCTCTTGGGCGGAGCGGAAGGCCAGTGTCAGACTCTTACTGACTAAAAAACCTACCCCGTACCTTCCTTGCCTTATTTCTAGAGTCGCGGTAACAGTTTCTCACCACCCGAGGCTCCAGGAATTTGGCTGGTAGCCAAATTTTGGATCCGGGACCTTTTGTGTGAAAATCCTACTCGCACTTGACTAGTAGTCTTCTATACCCGGCTAATCAATTGGATTAAAACTAATAATAACCTTTTTTATGGTGGGCAAAAATCATCCAATGACGAATCCCGCTCTTGGGTGGAGTGGGAAGACTTCAACCTTTTTGCAGAGTCCCTACGGCTTTACTGACAACTCGAGGCGAGCGGGTACAGAGCGCGCCGTCGACGATTTGGGCTTAGTTCGGACTGTTACCAGACCACCGGACGGCGAGCTAACCTTAGCTCGCCATCCGCAAGCCCACGCCTACGGTGGTAACCATCATAACGGCGACCTCGAATTCGCAGGAACCGATTTTCGGGTTTCGATCGAAGTGGACACTGGCTCAACTTATTTGCCGCTTACCAAATTTTGTTTTGTGTACTATAAATGAAAAGTTGAAAGCTCCTATTTAATATAATCTCTTTGTCGGGATCTATTCTTATTCGGGTAGCAAAGGATCCCATTAAAATAATTAAGTTAATTATTCTGGAAAAAAATAAGGAAAGATTGGGTCAAACTCCAAACGAAGTGAATCTGCATAGTAAAGAGAGTATGTATATGTATGTTAACGACGGAAAAATACTTTATAATTATACCTAGTCTT
The DNA here is from genome assembly GCA_029852875.1 of Mythimna loreyi. NCBI lineage: Eukaryota > Metazoa > Arthropoda > Insecta > Lepidoptera > Noctuidae > Mythimna > Mythimna loreyi. Next base: position 14,185,270 of record CM056787.1, read on the forward strand.
CTAGTAAGGGTCATCTCTAATTTTATGCAATAAGTACGTGTAGGCTTTCTTTAGGTAATTTATACTTAAACTACAAAATAACTACGTTACGACACAGACACGTATATAACGTGTATAACGCCGGCCACCCTAGCCAAGTTACGATCGTTTCGTTAACGTCAAACGCTTTTCGGAGTAGGCCACGCCTTCAACTCGTTCATTCTGACATCTCGACTCTCAGTCACGACTGAGCGTCGAGATAACGTCAGAACAAAGAAATTGGGAGCTTGACCGACTCAAAGCTTTCGACTTTAACGGAACGATCGAAAATTGACTTAAAGGGCTGATATGACGTTTAACGTAGAAAAACGTCGCATAGCGTGTATAAAGTGTAAAAGTCTACTTTTCATGTAGAATGTATAGAGAGCTCCGTGATAGAGAGAGTGTGTGGCACATGTGTGTGCAATGTAGTTTTAACATTAGGATACCATTTTACATACATACATATTTCTGAAGTTAAATAATTATGAAATAAGAATCAGATTATAAAGGATGATTTATCATTGTAATTAAAATTCCAAAAATAAAAATCTCGATTGAAACTCAAAGTTCCAATTATAAATTGTCAATTAAATTATTAGATTTAAAAACGTAAATAAAAAAAATAGAAATATGAAATAATAATCAAATTAAGAGTACAGTATTACATTTTGGCTCGCGTGGTGTATTATGTTCTATTCCCTCTCCTAGAAAGAGAAATGTGTCAACAGTGAGAACATTATAAGGCTGATTCTATGCTATACTACGCTATTGTATTTTATCTTGACAGATTTTTCCTTTAAATTTCTAAGAGAAAACTCTACATATTAAACCTTCATTTATCCAGTCAATGGCATCATTACTTAAACATTTAGATAGCATCGTCGCGAAGGGCTTGCTGCCTCCGACACATTTGTAAAACTTTTTCTGCACTTGGACAAGGAAAACTCAACACGTTGAAACTACGTCGCACCTCAAGAAATGATAAAGAATTCAGAAGCCACGTCTCGAAACAATTTGGTGTTTCTAGTGAATAAAGTTTTAACGAAAAATAGTCAACACTATGATAGCTTTTCAGATAAACTTTACCTTAGAGTCTAAGTCAAGAAATATCGTTGATATTGTAGTTAGATTAATTTTGTCAAACTTTAATACATTTAAATCTCTGCCCTCCTAGCCAAGTCACAATCGTATCATTTAGAGTTAGCGCTTGTACACCACGTCCCTAATTCCCTTGTTTGGACATCATCTAAACAAAGAAATAGGTGACGTGGCTAACTCTAAACGAAACGATTGTAACTGGGCTAGGGAGGCAGGTGCGTCATTCTTCAGTCTCTTCTAGAAGGGCTATGAAAATATCGATGGGCCGTATTTGCACAAAACAATTGATGGTAAATATCTACAGAGAAGCATTTTTGGACCTATTTAGGTACTTAAAGCTATCGCTAGTACTAATATCTTTTGATAAATGTTTTTGATGTTTGAAGAAAATTTTGTAGATTAGATCGAATAAATTCTTTTATTGTACTATTGTGTAGACTTGTAGTGAAGATGAAAATGAGATGAACTCAAAAATTTGAGTAAATATTACCAGAAATTTAATTTTTAATTAAAAAAAATAGACTCACAAGAGTGAGTGAAGTGAGCGAAGCGAGCTTTAAAATTTGAGCACCTCATCTTAAGTATGTTACGTGTTTTAACGCAGCGTTTTAAAATTGCTCGAAATCCAAGGGAAATTCTTTGCAAATTATTCGCCCAAACATTATAAATTCATAAAAGCTCTTTTCTAGTAACTGCCAATCAATCTAAAAATTTCCGCCCCTTATTTTTCTCTCTCTGAATCCTGATCCCCCCTAGATTAGATCTGGTCTTGTTTCTATCAAAGAAGATGAAATATTTAACCCTAGAAGCCTAATCTACGCCTGCGAGGCGTTCATGAAATCGAATATCGTTTGTTTCTTTTTAAGGCGACGAATTGTTTAACAATAATTCTACAACCAGGCGTGCGCACCCCGCAACCCGCACGCACCCCGGTAAGTAACGTATGCATTGACAACGGGCGGCGCTGGCGAGCGGCGCGCGGCGATGGCGGCGCGGAACATAGACACCTTGGAGTTGTCTTATATATTTTTTAATGAATTCACCTATGACTTTTTTATTGATTGTCTTTTCGGAAATAAACTAACACGTGCTAATGTTATTCAAATAACGAAATTAAGATTTTTGTGATTTGAAAAACACTAGCACATCTCTTTTTAAAGTAAAATATTTTTTTAAATCATTTTATTTTTGTAATATTTTATACGATCAAAATATCTTTATTTACTTTTACATAAGTATTCTAAGGCTGGAACCTTTTCCTTGTAAGTATTAAATTATTGTGAGTGCGTGTGTGTTTATTTATTCTAATAAGGAACATAATTTATTCTACATTGATATCATCTTATATATAAAAAATTAAATTAAAAATTTAAAAAAACCCCCGACTTTATAAAAACCAAATGTAATGAACGGAACGAGATATCCATAAACAATTATAATTCCTATGAAAAAATAACTAAGACGGAAAAGCCTATAAAAAGGAAAAAATAACTTATGTTTGTATGGGAGTACTTATGTATGGAATTTTTTTTATAATGTTATCGCGTCGGGGGACCGCACTATTTATTGGCTAAACGTTTGTCAAAGTTATTTATAAGTATTTAGGTACTTATTAAGTTTTTTCTTAGTCCTATATTCATTTATTTCGTTTGTGTTATGCTATGATGTATCGTATACTAAATAGTGCGGTCCCCCGACGTGATAACATTATAAAAAAAATTCCATACATAAGTACTCCCATACAAACATAAGTTATTTTTTCCTTTTTATAGGCTTTTCCGTCTTAGTTATTTTTTCATAGGAATTATAATTGTTTATGGATATCTCGTTCCGTTCATTACATTTGGTTTTTATAAAGTCGGGGGTTTTTTTAAATTTTTAATTTAATTTTTTATTTCATGCTTTTTGTAGGAACTCCTTAGCGATTTTATTCCATCTCTTTTGATTTCTTTGTCGTACCTTTTAATTTGTATAGTTTGTGTTCATAGTTTATGCAGGTGTTTTTAATCAAAGGTTTTAAACATTTTCAATTTAATTTTTGTTTCATTATTTTTGTAGGGATTTCTTCAGGATTTTATTCCATTTCTTTAAATTTCTTTGTCGTACCTTTTAATTTGTATAGTTTAGGTAAGTTTTTAATAAGTCAAGTGATTCAAACACTTTGAATTAAATTTTTTGGTTCATGTTTTTTGTAGGGATATCATTTATTTCTTACGTTTTAAGTTGTTTATTATGAAAAAAATTGGAAGAATTTGGTGAAAATTTATGTCTTTTTTATAAACAAAATTAGAATTGTGAATTCATAGTGATTTAAACATTTTGAATTTAATTTAAAAGTACAAATTGGGAAAAAAAATTTTTGCAAAAGGTCAAGCGTACGTTGCTTTAAGCCGAGTAAAAAGTTTAAGTGGTGTCGCTATTTGCGAGCTCGACCAAAGGAAGCTGTTTAATAATCCTCATGATAAATTGGCCTTGGCAGAATTGCAAAGATTGAGAAGCAGTAAAGATTGATTTATTATTTTAAATAATTCTTAAATGCCATAATTCTAGCTTGACAGAGTCCAAATTACATAAATTGGTATATATAAATATGTTAAATTTATTAAAAAAAATTATGAATTGATATACATATGTAACTATATCATTAGTGATATACAATTTCTTTAATTTTAACTTGTAAGGTTTAACATTCTAAATGATTTGGTAAATAAATAAGCACACTTTTCCTTTTAAAACAGCATGTACAAGCCAAAATTTTGAAAAATATTTATTTGTTGCTTGTGGTAGTGTCCACCTTGCATTTTACGAGGTGAAATGAGGTGAAATTTTCATTTCATTACACCTTGTCCACGAGGTGGACACTACCACAAACAACAAATTAATGGATGGATATGGATATCAAATGATATCAATATATCCATAAAGCGCCATTTTGTAGAGGCAGCCATCTTGGATTTTAAATTTTTTATACCTAATAGTATTTCACTAGTCAAGCCCTTTCATTTGATACCCATATTGATCAAGTTGTAATAAAAAAATGTAAAGCACCATTTTGTAGAAGCAGCCATCTTGTATTTTAAATTTGTCATATCTAATAGTATTCTACTAGTCAAGCCCTTTCATTTGATACCCATATTGATGGAGTTTAAAAAAAATATCTAATCTGTCATTTTGTGGCGGCGGCCATCTTGGAACAATTTTCATCAAACTTACGTAAAAACACTCTCGACATTTTCTACTGTCAAACAAAAAAAACTAAATCAAAATCGGTCCATCCGTTCGGCGGCTAGAGTGGTACAGACAGACACACACACACACAGACACGTCAAACTTATAACACCCCGTCGTTTTTGCGTCGGGGGTTAAAAATGAATCGCAAAATGCGCAAAACTCGAGAATAACTGAACTGATTTCGCTAATTCTTTTTTTGTTGCGTTTGTTATTGTTAGGAGAAGATTCTTATGAAGAAAAAAAAATAGGGTATAATAGGGTAGAGTTGGGTAGAGTAGTCAGTTCACGGGAGCGAAGCCGCGGGCAAAAGCTAGTTTACAATAAAAAACATATTACACTTCGTACAATATTTATTACCGTAATAAGAAATTATTACAAAAATGAAGAATAAAAGAAATTAAAATTCCGAAAAAAGCATGAAAATGCAATAAATGAAAAAAGGCTCAAGGCCAAACTCAATATTATAAAAAAAAATCGGACATTGGCACCAAGAACGCTAAATTTAGATTATGGCGAAGTAGTCGACAAACCAGACTTGGACAAAGATACTCTAGAAAAAGCAAAAAAGACTTTTGTACAAAACTTATCAAATCATAATTTTTTTCCGTGACTAATACACTGAACATGGTAGATGCTGGGTTTATAAAGCAAATTTACTAAATTTTGGCAAGATGCGGTTAACATGTTGCGACGAAGTTCAAGTCATTCGCCAGATTCACTTTGTAGGATAGTCCTTTTTTCGATTTCTTTTCGTTCTTCATTAGTTTTTGATAAGTTTTGTATAAAAGTCTTTTTTGCTTTTTCTAGAGTATCTTTGTCCAAGTCTGGTTTGTCGACTACTTCACCATAATCGAAATTTAGCGGTCTTGGTACCAATTTTCGGTTTTTTTTTCTAAAGTTGAGTTTGACCTTAAGCCTTTTTTCATTTATTGCATTGAACAATCTGGGGCTTGTCCCATAAACTTTTCGCTGAACTGTTGATAGTAATTTCCCAGTATTAAATGAAATCGGAGCTCCTGCGCACCTTGCCTTTTTTTTTATTTTTTTTTTTATGGTAGGTAAAAATCATCCAATGACGAGTCCCACTCTTGGGCGGAGCGGAAAACAAGTGTCAGACTCTTACTGACTAAAAAACCTACCCTGTTCCTACATCGCCATACATACCAGGGCCAGAGCCTTCCTTTTCAGACACAAACCCATGGCCCTGATTGGCTTCGACCCTTCTGCAGGGTCCCTACGGTTGCTGACAACTCCTTGAGGCGCGCGGGAACAGTGCGCGCCGTCGACGACTGGGTTTGGTCCGGACGATTACCAGACGACCGGACGGCGAGCTACCCATTGCTCACCGTCCGCAAACCCGCGCCTACGGTGGCCGGAAGTCAGGATCGGAATCGCGGCGGCGTCTGGGGCGCAAACGCCGTTGCCTTATGCGGTCCGCCTCCTCCTTTGCTAGCATTACTGCTTCGCAGAAGGAGGCGACCGCCTGCCACTCCTCCTCACTCCGAACCATGGCTTCTACCAAGGCCCGGCGCGAGAGATCGCCGCCACCGATCGCTCCCACGAGGACACAGCGATGCTCTGCCCAATCGGGGCACACCTCAACCGTGTGCTCCACCGTGTCCTCCGGGCGGTCCACACAGTGGCGACACCCGGACACAGTGGCGACACCCGGACATCTTGCCTGATAAGAACGTCTTTGAGCATTATTAAAACGTTTACCCCCACCATTTTTGCTATAACTCCATTAAATCCTTCAACAAAATTGCTGTCTAAGTCTTCAATTAAACTGTGTGCTTTATCAGCTAATTGTGCAACAACTGTTTTAATTTTTTGCCAAAGAAGACTGCCAAAAAATGGATTTGTATCATCTAGACCCATATGTTGGCATAATTGGCGGTTACAATTTTCATGAATATCAAAAGCATGAAAATGGACGCATTGATGTCTATGTATAAACCATCTTCATTTTTTGTTTCTTTGTGAAGCTTTATAGCATCAGAAATATATTTTCTTGATCACAATATATTTTTTTTGTGTTAAATTTTTCCTGTCTGCTGCAATATATTGCGTATTGGAGGCCATTTGTGGCAGTTTATTACTGTAGTTCCTCAGCAAATGGTTGCGACAATATATTTTCTGACTGTAATGCCTGGATATGGGCGAGCATTTATTATTTTTGCATATGTACTACTATCGCCATCGGCGATAAATCTTGAATATATCAATCCATGCATGTCAAGAGATTGTTTAAATCCTTCGGTTATTATTGTTGACTCCATGGCAGTAGACGCATCATTGAAATTTTTGTAACAATCGTGCTCTTTTGGCGTTTTTTTTTTTCTCAGCTCGAGCGCAAATGCAACAATATTTATTTTTGACGGACATATATAGCACTTGGCCGAAACGTCTACCAATTATAGCTGCACACCCTGATAATGCCGCATAATTAGTCCGGTTAGATCGCTTACACTAACAGCCATCTACAATGACATCTATTAGCGGTATACCGTCTTTATTAACTCTCCCTTCCTTTATTGCAGCTTCTTTTTCTCTATCGCCAGCCTTTTTCATCTCATCCCATGCAGTCTCTTCCCAGTCATCACAGATCGTTATGCATTTTATTGTAAGTAAAATCGGACATGTTGGGTAAACCTACTTCAGACAAAAATTGATTGAGTTGTACTTGACCACAACCAGCAGCCATAACTCCAGCAACGGCGGCTTTGTTTACATCAGCCAATGACGATTTTATTTTATTTTTGTAACCACACAATAAACAAACATATGTAAATTCTGATTGCAAGACTTCGTAATGTTCACACTCAAATTTTAATGTGGCTAAAGACTTGTGTTCAGAGAACTTTATAAGTTCTGTTACAAAGTGGTTCACATCTATTATTCTATGGCTTATATCTTGTACCTCCGGCTCCATCTGAAACAAATAAAAAACATAAGTATCAATATCGTACATGGAATGTGATAGCATGGCGCAGGAAAATGTTTTTTTTTTTAATTGTGTATTTATTTATTTCTTTACATCAATCACTTCACAGATATTAATTATGTTTAAATTTTTTTTTTTTTTGGTTCTCATATCTACGCAACCATTGAAACCTGCTTCCAACCTAAATCAGACAAACTATTGTGTTTTATAATCCGAGTACTTACTGGTGCCTCAGTCGTCAGGGCGTTCAATCGTCATTTCTATAGAAACAATATCACTCGAACACTGTCTGCTAATCTGAAAATATAAATAAATTAGGGCCTAGTACCAACTTCAGAGATAACATATTTCGACTAATGCGCCGGTTATGTATAAAGAACAAAATTGTCAAATAATATAATATACATAGCAACAAAAACTTACACGGGCAACACATTTTGCAACTCTGCATAATTACGGTAAAGCGTCATTTTCATTTCTAGAAGATACAAGAAAAAGTGTTTTAGCAATAATAATAATACCTATAGCCTTTACAAAACGTTAGGAGGTTTAGGAATTTTTCATACGTACCCTAAAAAAAAAGCTGTCATTTCTTTATTTTTGTTGCAAGTTGACGACTCCATAGTTTCGTTCTCCACAAAAATAAACATCATTGAAGTCACAGTCAAAGTGACTTTTTGAACGTCATCTTTTTTAGTAAACTATCACATTTCACAATTAATTATGAAAACTTACTTTCTTTTCGTCATTGTTGCACATTTTTCTAAAAGACATGCTCTTCTTTTCCTTTTGGAACACCTTTCTTTCATTTTTCCCATTTTTATTCAATAAAACCGCTAAATTTGATCACGCAATCGCCGATACAGTCCGGAAGCCGACTAGCACAGACCCGTCGCTGACAATGGTCAAGGGGGGACTGAGCGTCTCAGCGGGGCGAGGATTGCATATGCACGTTAGCTTATAACAAAACGACGTAAACGACAAAATGCTTTTTGTTATTTTATTTAGTCGGAAATGATAACTTGAGAAATTCCTTCAACAATTTTAAGGAGTACTTATAGACTTGTCTACATAGCAAGTTGAGAGGCTAAAATCGGTCCCGTTTGCCCATAAAATGTGAATCTCTATTTAAAAAGAGGTATGTTTGATATTTTTTTCTCTGTTACAAAAGTTACTTAATCATGTAATGAAAACTAACAAAATAAGGTTTTCATCATGAACTGTTCAGGTCACCAACTCATATTTTTATTCGTTTCGTAATTACTGACAAAAATAGAGATCATTGAAGCCAAAATTTCCAATTCGTCCTCTTAACGGTTGAAACTAGCGCGTCGTGCTTTTTTGCCAACTAACTGGCCGACGGGATCTAGCTAATGATACTCTTGTCGTTAAGGTAAGTCCCGCCATTTTTGACTAATCGATGTACAGCACGCCTCCGAGACGTATGTTTAGGCTTTGTGTAACATTCAACTAGGTTTGTGTGATTTACTTTTGTTTGTTTTTCGTATATTTTATATCTTTTTTCGACGTGGTTCCAGGTATAAATATATTACAGTATAATATATTAAACAAAGACGATATTTTAACAATCATAAACGAGGAAGATACACCTTCTTTGAAAGATTTAGATTCTGAAGGTGTTGATGACCAGATTATCGACAACGTTCAATATGATTATGAAAATAATTATGTTTCGTCTTTACAAGTTTATGGCCCTTCTGGAGAAACCTATACAGACCTTGTTTCAAAAGTTGTTCCATCATCTGGCGCTAAGACCATGTTTCACGACCTGCCCACTCGGGACGAATTTATCGTGTTCATGATAATACTCTTCCAGATATAAATATACACATTTGGTTAACTGTTAAAGCACAAACATCTCAGAGAATTCCAGCTATGAACAATGTATATTTTTATAATAATTTTCTAAAAAAAATAATATATGTTTTAGTTGTTTTGAAGAAGTTATTTTTTTTTGGTCCAATTTATATAAATAATTTTGTCTTTGTGATAAATAACTGTGGTTATTGTTATAATTTATAACAGTGTTGTTTTATTTTTACTTTATATTCCAAATTTTAATTTTCGCTAAATAATAAAAATATTAACTAAATAATATTTCTATAATAAGGGTTTTTTTATGAGTACGCCTCTGAGACGTATATTAAGGCTTTGTGTATCTCTGAAATAGATTAGGCTTCTAGGGTTAAAGGTAGTATAATACCCAAAGTGGTTTATGAAATGGTTGGAAAGTTCTGTTATTCGATTACTTCAGTATCATATAAAGTGCATTTCATAGTACCCGAGGGAATCCGTTTGGAATGCAATAAACTATAATGCATTAAAACTATTTCACATGATAGACGTTGACTTCGAAAATGTACCTCCTCTATAAAAGCACTTAAAACTTAATGTTATGAAGGCGAAATTTTGTATGTACCTATTTGTGTGTAATGTTACTCTTGCAGGTTCAAATAGTAGCTCTGAATGAATTTAGGTGAAATTTAATTTGCTATAGGAGTGGAATATGTCTTGGTATAGCACACATAATTTTTGTTTTGTCTATCTCAGGAGTATATTTCTTCGGAAAAATTTTCTAGTTTTTACGCGAAGTTTTTTTTTTATTGTATACACATGAATATTATTAAACCCATAGATTAAACCAAACTTTGAAACCAACAAAAAGTTTAAACCACGTCTACTAACATTGCTTCAATATTCGGCCAGTTAAGATTTGTATCAATCGTTCACTCTTAAGATTTTTTATTAGTCGTTTTTGACGTAGTTCGATGGAGTTGCCACGAGATATCACTAGCAACACAAGTTTTATTCAAAAAGAAAAAATCGGTTGCAAAATGCGAGCCGGACTTGCACATGTTTCTTGTATGACAGTGCCCTTAATATTTATCAATTTTGAGTACCGGTAAATGAACATTGCAAAATTTTTAACTATCTATCATTCTATTAGCAGACGGAAGGATGAATGGACAGTGGAGTCAAAGGGTTCCATTATATAATATAGCCTTCTGATACGGAAAAATCGTTGTTTTTTTTCACTAAAATGCGACAGCCTAATTGACAAGTAAATATTCAAAGGTTAAAAGACAGGCTCATTTATTTACGGAGTTACGGAGCCCGCATTCGGGGAAAAAGCTTTTTCAAAGCTATTAGTTTACAAGTCGAATATTTACTCAATCGATAAATCCCGATTTATACCACTGATTGATTCAGAGCGAATGGAAGAACGATATTTAATCTGTGCACATAGAGTAAGCCAATAGACAACTTCTCGATTCTTGCTTCGCTATTGTATGGGAACGAATAAGGTTGAATGTATGACCTGTTAATATAGAGGGCGTTGTTTGTTCTTCGTAATTAGATCCTTAGCACAAACACATCTCGTAATTTCTTTTCGCTTGCCCTTCAGATAATACTGATATTAGGTTTACATTGCTGGAGATTAAATCGATTCAGTAGGGATTGCATAAAATATAGATTGATGTTCAGATCTTTTTTTGCATAAAAGGAAGTAATAACGTTTAATACCTAAGTAATAATTACATGCTCATTACTACATCTATTACATAGACTTGATAGTCTATGTAATTAGATAGAGTATTAATTTATACTTACAACAGTTACGCTTTAATACATACCTACTAGCGACCCGCCCCAACTTCGTACGGGTACTAATTTTGATTATATTATGCATGTTTTATACACATAAACCTTCCTCTTGAATCACTCTATCTATTAATAAAAACCGCATCAAAATCCGTTGCGTATTTTTAAGATCTAAGCATAAATAGGGACGAAGCAACTTTGTTTTATACTATGTAATGATATAGTCGGTGTTTATTAACATTTATGTACATGGATTGTTTTTATTGGTTTGATATTCATTGGACCTTATCACTCAAAGGTTTTGATTTTGCGCTAAGCTCGCCTTTGGATATTAATTGTTAAATCATTGTGTACGTAAGTTCTTTTTACGCAATAATGGAATAAGTTCATCCAATTAATAAGCACGAAAAGCAACTTAAATCGCGCAACACTAAACTTTCTTTACGACGAACTTTTACTAAAACTAATAAAATAAATTACGTCCACATCAACTCTGTCCGGTCAACGGGACCTTAAAAAGCTTTTAAGGGTTCCTTAGGAACGTAAAAAGGGTAAGAAAACTTACATGTGAGGTACTTTCACTACAATATAACTAAGGCCTGTTGTCTACAGACGCGTAGCTTTATAGACTCGTATACGTTTGGTATACCTACTGCTCATTTTTACATACAAAACGCTGACCTCTACTGTTAATCACACTGGACTGGCGGTTTTAAAAGTGCTTTTGTCCCCGTTTGATATTCGCCATATTGGCGCTGACGGCCGTAGCGAGTGTCTACGGTACTAAAATTAGTAATATCGCACCATACCTATCTATGGTCGCACCGTTTACAAAATACATATGACCTCATTTTTTTAATTAAAAATATGGTTTTATATAAATCCTGAAGCAAAAATGACAGAATTCGAACGAACTTAAAAAAAAAAAAAACATGAAATGGTCAGTGTTCTTATTTGGTACACAAAATGGTGAGTACGGCTATACATCTAATTAAACAATTTCAGGAAACTTAACTGTTAAAATCATAAAGCAGAAACTCAAAGAACTTACTCGTAAAACTATGTACATTAAATACCAGTGTCATAAAGGGTTGGAGATCAAAAGAAAATAATAGAAATTCCATTTTGTTTGGTGCTCGTCTGCGAGTCGAGATGCAAAGACAACAGTTGTATGAAGCCGAATTAGAGATAATACCATAACGAACCAAACATAATTTTGAAAGTTCATTGCCTGTATTCATTAAATAAAATCAAATGGAAAATGTTACATCCAAACTATAGAACATTGTCACGGCGAATTACACTATCGTAAAAACTTTTCACGCAAGGAAACATACGGCAATTAGGTACTTAGGCAATATAAAAGTTTATATATATATCTTTTATGTATATAGAAAAATCGGTCTCTCCCATACAGATCTTGGAGCGCCTTGATTGGCACTTTGTAAGGAGAGACTGATTCTTGAAAAAAAAATCAGTTTCATCAACTAAGCAAGTCCTTAAAGTTTGCGGAAACCTTTACACCCTGTTTAGATATATGTATATAGTTCGAAATTCGATTCATAAATTGCTAATCATAAGAAAGTACTGTCTGATTTAAAAAAAAAAACTTAACATCTCTTTTCATTCCGAGTTTTACACGAGCAGAACCCAAACTATTAGGGCGGCACGCAACTTTACCAAGAAAGTTCGATTAGGATGAATGTCACTTTCTTTTAACATAAACCGGTCACTTTGGAGGTGCTAAAAGAGCTCATTTAGTTTCATTTGACCTTACTGGCTCACGGGGCTTGTTGGCGACAAATTAAGATTTATAGACATGAAGGTACCATGTATGGGCGGGAACTAAATGACTGGGCTCCCTACTCCTTGTTACGAAAGAAATGCGGGCTGGTTCTGTGTCAGGAAGTTTTCAATTTACTCTGTTCTTTGATTTTTGTTTATTTTTATGAATATTATACGGTCCTGTGTGCGCGGAAAAGAGTCACATCCTAAGACTCTTTTTCATTCTCCTGGACTAAATGTATACTCACTAAATTCAGGACAGGAGACTGGCCCTGGTTGTGGCCACGGTCTAAACCTAGTGATAATGAGAAGCGATCATCACCTATAAACTAGAATCGCAAGCAAGAGAGATGGCCCGCTCGGCATACGAGATGCCCTTGGTGTAGACATCCGCGAGGCGGCATCCCGGCCACTATTGGCATATCAGCAAAGTGACAGGGACTCAGTAAGGCATTGGACTTGACGAGGACTTAATGTGGTCCTCAAAACAAAACACATAGTGTCAACGGTATCTTAAATCGACAAATATTGGATTTTTAAATAAAAGAGAGACAGTAACTACATGAAAGAGAATTTAAATGACTGCTTCTCTGATCTTAATAACTAAATGATAAAACCGTATAAAAACGCTGGTAGTACAAAACTACAGATAAATTAAATTATTTTTCGCTTTTATTGAACTACTGACTGTACCTTAGGGAATCAAACGAGCTGTAAAACACTGAAGTTCCGATACCAGTACTTTATACAACACTCTCATATTTCAGCGTACCGTTTTAATCAACACTGTTCGGGAATTCAGCACAGAGAATCGGTAAAATATTTTATTCATCCGATAAACAATTACGTATATTTAAGCCGTTTGGGTTGAAACTTGAAACAATAATAAACATTCTATATGGGGATTAACACCAGAATAAACCCCTTTAAAGGGTAAAATTAAGGATTTGCGATTAACATGACCAAATACCGAACCCCAGATAAGATGAAGGTTTCTAAGTTTAAGTAGATTATATCAAAACAAGAAGAAAACAACCAGGGAAATACAATCCATGTTAAGAATTCACAAACAAAAAACATTGTTACGCAAGAAAGCAATAACTCAATTCGATATAATAACAATATTCACATAATCGATTTGTGAATTTGATACCCGGACACCCAATCAAAACTCACTCGAGCTTTCTAGTTATAAAAAATGGACGATCATAACTTACAATTATTCCTTTCTGCTTTCCGTTCAGTACATTTATTTTTAATCAACTGAGTTTGGAACAGCCATTCCGCTCGCTTCAAATCTTGGGTAGCAAGAGTTTTATAAGCATTCAACGGTTTCACAACAAACCGCGGATCCAACTAAACAACCTATATTTACATTCGAAGTCTTATTTAAACAAGAAAAGTATGTTCATCAAAGACTCCAAAGGGATTCTTAGGAGTCGCTCATGACTGAAAAATCTTTGTCCGATTACAAAGAGGCGCGGTATGCATAATAAATGGAGGAAGTCCACGAGAGAACTTCATTGGAGCCTTTCTTTAAATAGCCTTTGGATGGGCTTTTAATTTGTGGGGCATTTGCAAACTGCTAATTATTAAAATATATATTTTTATGTCTGCAATAATACTACTCATAATAACCTATGTTATTGCTATATAATATGTAGTAAGCTTTATATATAGATCAACCGAATTGATTGATAACCAAACAATATGTGTTCCGGTGCAAGAACCTCCTGAACTTACCATGTCCGGTGAGAACCTGCGTCATGCGGAAGGTGACGACGCCGTGAAGTCTTTCCAATCAAGACAATATCTGGTGAATCAACGATTGAATTGTCATTTTGTCTTTTTCTTTTGAATTATTTGAGATTAAATTGACTCTCAAAACCTAAGAACCTTGTAAAAATCTTTGCTTTCTATATTTTCTATGAACCGGAATTGTCTTATGGTGTACTTGCAGAGCGTATACAGGAGTAATCGTCACCGTCACTTGCTATCATGTTCCATAAAAAGTGTATGAAGGGTCTCTGCGTGTTAGTTTCATCCCTTCGTAAGGCTTCCAAAGGTTCGAGATCCTAGGATAAATAAATAACCAAATTCAAATTCCTCCCTTACCGGTGAGGTTTCAAGGCTAAAGTTTAAAGCTTAAAACAGTGATGGCTGTTATCTAAGAAGGAGGTTGGTCTGAGAGACGACAGTCAGTCAAACAGTCGGTCAGTCGTCAGAGAATTACTGACGAGTTTTGTTTTTTCGTTTGTTTAAAATGCTTGGCTATATCGCCGGGATACAATTGCAAAATCTTGCTGGGGTATATTCAGAAATATATTGCATATATTGCTATATATTGATCAATATTACGAAATAAAAATTGCCAGCAAAATGCAATTTATATAGCCCGTTTACTTGTCTTGAAGCTTTCGTTGTAAACCCGTCAAAATAATCTGTGATATACAAACAAACATAGCTATAGGCAATCGATCTATCGGTTACGAGCGTTATTTGATTACCCGTCTCTCGACTGACAAGTTGTAAACTGTGGTGGGACGATACACTGTTATTCTTTTACTCCAACGTCGGCTCAACGATTGACTTTAACCTTTATTTTGACAGTTTAAAAGCAGCGTTACGTTTAATTTCATTTTGTTCTCCGTACGTAGGTACTGTTGACGTGTGTGCGTCGAAATGATGTCATTCGTAAAGATTACTTGTAAGGCTGTGACGCAAATGTTGCCATATACTGGCAGCTAAAAGTACAACTTCTCAGTTTTATTACATTTGCTTTTGAAGTTTACTGAAAACATTTCCTTGAAAACTTTGTTACGTACAACGTAAAAGAAGATAGTGGGAAAGAATGACTTTGAAGAGTTGTAATGAACATTGAAACAAAATATTACAGCATTTTGCATACCTGTTCGTTTTCAAACAAACTAGCGTACTGTGCAATAAAACGGATCGCTCGTACTGGAGGTATGCCAACAATTGAGAGGTATTTCATTAGATCAATGTTCACTTAAGGCCACATAGCGCACATCGTTTTTAACATTGCGGTGTACGAATTTAATTCAGGAGCTTGCTGTTAAATAATATCACCAGATTGTTCGATTATCAAGGTCAAGCAAAGCGGCTGAGATCGGATAGCAAATAGTTAATTACAAACTTACTTCATACACACACACTTGCAATACAACACATAACTTACACAACAACCACATAATTTGACTCCTCCGAAAAAAAGAAAACAAAATACCAACAACCACATACTTTGACTCCTCCAAAAAAAAACACAAAACCAAAAAAAAAAATACTATAATATCAATTAAATCAACAACAACTACATCAATCCTCCGTGACAGTCGTTGGTTCAAACTGTCATTTGAACTTCTTAGACAGTCGTTACAATGATCAGAAGATCAAAAATCTGACAGCTGTCTTAACAAGGTTTGTGTTACCAAATTACGAGTTCGAATAGAAGCACTGGTAATGGTAAAATTTCAATTACAACGTACGACAGTTAATTTTTATTCAACTAACCTGACAATGTAATTTTATTTTTTGATGTCAAATTGATCTTATTCTTTTAAAAGTCAATTTTATTTACAAAATATGAAAGGATTGCAGGAATTGCGGATGATTTGCTGTCATTCATCAAGAGTCCCTTTTTCTTTGAACTGCTTCATTAGAGTGACCACAAAAATGGAATTTACCCTTTTTAAATTTTTTCAATTCTAAATTTATTTCATATGAATAAATTCAAATTCAGAACCTGCCAATGTTTTTGATTCTGTTTTTTTTTTTTGTTTAATGGCAATCAAATAATTGTACACTATGTATTATACGAGTATATACCATAAGCACTATAAACTCAGAGTCATAATTCAATATAAAATAAAAATTATAATTACAACTAAAACGAAAATTCATGAATTCATTAATTTATTCATCAACCCAAATTCGTGAATTACACAATGCCATGGTTGATTAAGACTTACACAGCCATAATTTCATGATCAGAAAACCACAGAACAGATACCAAACCTACAAAGGTTGCTTTGTGTTAAAGAAAATCTCTCCAATTAAATGGAGTGCCAGAAACACCCGCTACTACGTGAAAAACTGTGAGAGCTCAAAACTGTTTGTTATAAACCATCTGCGAATGTCATTCTCTTAACTGCTGCATTTAAATGGACAAATGCCTTTAGGAAATATTACAATGGCGTCAGTGGAACGCAGGAATTAGAATTTGCGATGCTAATTTTAAATACATGGGCTCTAAAATGATATTACTATAACGGTCCCAGATTTAGAGAGCTATTCTAAATCTCAGATCATAAAACCAGAGTGAAATAATACACTTGTAAGAACATTAAAACTTTGTCATAAAAGTCTATCTTTGAAGTAAAAGGGTAAAGAAAAATAAATTAACGTTGATTTAAACTTTTTCTATTACAAGTCTCTTAGAATTTTTATAAACACAAAAGAGGTAAACGCTGTAAGTTCGGAAGATCATCATATTAACAGTGATTCGGAAAAACCAATTGTTTCTAAAATAAATGAAACGGGGATTAGCTGTAAATACGGTTAAATCCGCAACCAATAATAGCCCAATAGCGTCAGTTATTCTCGTAAACAGCATAATGTTAAGGAAATAGGGGTTCCTGACCGCAAATCCCGTGAGCCATTACATCGCCACTTCTAAACATGATCTGAATTTATAATATTATATTTCAGCTTCTCCATTCAAGATTACTTTACAATTCAAAGCGGGACGGTACATAAGAAAGATTTTTCCGAACTACAGAGTCAAAGCATAGAAAAGAAAGGCGTTGTCCACACTGTGAGGCCGGGAGGGGGCTAGATGACATACGACTGTGTGCGTGACCCGCCGTGTGCCGCCATGCCCCGCATGTCCCGTACCCCAAGTGCCGCGAGCTACATTAAAATGTGCTGACAACGAACAGAACCTTCCACGGGGACTAACTGAGGATAAGCACGCTTTAGAATATATTTACATATATGCAAAAACGACCGAATCAAATCAGGAATCTATTAAAACTTTAATTACGTCAATATTTTGGCAATACAACGTACCTAGTCTAAAATTTTTATAGATCTGTTTTTGTAAGTCAAGGTTTGAGACAACAATGTCGTTTATTTTTACGAGTAAATCGTAGTTTTATGGCATAAAAGGGGATCAAAACAAATACAGCTAATGCAGAACTTTTCTATTGTTCACGTTATAACAAAAGGAGCAGTAATAATCACTTACAAGAGAAATCACTATGGTCCGAGTATTTGTGGGAGGCTCGTCGAATGTCAAGTGAGCCGAAATAGCCGAAATCTTCGCCTCTATATTTTTCCGTAACGCATTACTTATTTCAATCGTAACTGTGATGGCGTGGTAATCCGAAAACGTTACTGTTTTTGGGTAAATAGGTTGAAAAAGTTTTTTTTTTTTTCGTAAACAGTAATAACATCAACATCAGGCGTCGCATGTGGAGATAGATTGACCATAGGCTCCGAAGGGACTCCCATCACATACCCAAGCAAGGGTTGGACTAGAATCCTCAAGGGAAAAAAGCGTGGCCGTACCCGTCAGATCTGGCGTCGTGACTTGTTGGCAGAAGTGACGAAAAAAGGAATGACGTGGAGCGAGGTGAAGCGCGAAGCTCAAGACCGTTCGTTATAAAGGATTATTATGAACGCCCTTAGCATCATCCAGGGGATATAGGATATTAAGAAGGAATCGTAACAACAACTCCCATCTCTATTCACGATCTCTTAAAATAGTTGATGTAGAAATAAAAACATCGCAATCCAAAAGAATTCGCAACTACCATGAACACACGACGGAACAATAAAGATCCAATATTAGGGTATCGACTCCTACACTCAAGCTGAACCGAACCAGTGAACAAAAGCTTCCCTGTAATAAAAGCCCGGTCTTCTCCCATAGTTGTCATGTATAAATTACAGGCTAGACGGGAACTCCGGATTGATTACTCGAAAGGGTTCTCTGAGCAGGTTTTCGCGACACGTTCGCGTGTTTTATTCATGAAGGCAGCTTGACGAGCTCTAACGTGCTTATAGACACTACTCACGGCTATATACCTCGGTAACACACAGTTTACACGAGCTTAGTAGCTAATAACTAATGTTTGTCAATAACACCATCATGCGTGTGCAAGCAGAATTAGTGCCGGGTGAAAGTGAGTCGAAATCGATTCAACTTTCGTAATAAGAAGCTAATACGATTTACTACTAATGATAAACACTGAATTCTTGTAAATTCTGGTTGGCGTAACCGTGTGGTTAAATCCTGTATGTAAATGTAATCTAAGCATAAATGACACTACAAAATAAATATTGTAAAATGGACTTTATGAACGTTGCCAGCTTCATAAACGCCACCTTACAAAATTTACAACAATTTTAAACATGACGTTGCCAAATTACTATTCATTGAAATAAAAACCCAACGCATCATTTTCGCTCCCATTCTTTCTACATTCATTTACTTTTCCGTAAGTTCTATAAAGCTCAAAATCGCAAGAACTTTAATGATGAACGCGAAATAATTTGTAAATTTTCTTGTCTATTTGAAATATGAGTGGACGTTTATAAATATAGCTACATAAGTAGAGCTATAATTAAGGCTGGTAAGGCTATTAACTTTTTACATGACGTGCATCAGGGCGACATGTTTTGCATGTGTAATTTTTCTCGTAAATTGTGTGTAGTTTAAGTTGTAGGATGCAGTATCTCGGTTGGCGTCGCCATGTCGGGTTGGTAATGGTGTACGCGACCCGACTGAACCCGGCTCTAATGAGAGAAGGATGACGGCCAGTGGTGGCGCCGACGATCCCTTTGCGTTAACCGATGAAACACTGTTTTTATAACCATTTGATAGTAAATTCAGTCGCTACTTCAGAAGTTACAGTTTATCTCCAAAGTTAAATGGTGTGTTTGTTCTTGGTATCTTCTTTAGATAAATGAACATTTCCGCAACTTGACTGATTAATAAACAGTGCAGTTAATAAAGATAGTTAGCAAAAAGGTTTTTTAACACAAATATTGTGTCTTGAGTCTTAAGCATCGACGCCAGGTAGATGACCGGTCGGTTTCCTATCGGTAACATTTCGGAGTGTGCACAAGTTAATTCCTCCAAGTCCGTTCCATCATCGGGCTACTAGTCGTCGCGACGTCGCGCCAATACAAAGCGTTTGGGGGCACATTCATTATGCGTACAGAGGAGTGGAATTCCTTGCCGAAGTCAGTGTTTCCTGATAGCTACATCTTTAAGTCAAGCATACTTCATCGTCGAACACATCATTGCTTACTATTATGCGACATAGTGGCTAAACGTGAGCCTGTCAATAAAAAAAAATCGTATATAAACTAAGCGACGGCAACAGCCAGTACCTAATAATTATAATATAGGTAGGTACAACGATTTCAAGTATTTTCTCCATTAAAATCACAGCTTCAGAGACTGCTAAAAGCTCAGGTTTAATTAAACGGCCAGCGCACAACTGTGTCATTATAAATCCAACGGTGAATAATTAGAGTAATTATGATTACAAAGTATGTACCTCTGTATAATATTTATTTAGGCCAAAGACAAAAGAGTATACGCACGATTTTTTTAAAGTTATTTAATACTTAATTATGACCTGAGTAAAGAGGTGTTTCAGATTTAGAAGACCTGCTACCTACAATTTTCCCATTTATTTTTAGACCCTTTTCATATTTTGTGGCGTCAGTTACGACTTTCCGTATTTCGACAAAGTCATTGACCCAGTTATCCATGATTGAGTAACAAAGAAAAGTAATTTTTCATTTTATATTCCAGAGGTGGCTCTCTGGGTCGAGATAAAAAGTGTTTTGTTTTTTATTTTTCTTTCGCGTTTCCTCAACGTATAGTTTTAAAGTTATTCATTATGGAAGGTCTGATGAAAATAACAATAGAAAATATTGATGGTAGATAGAGATTTATGTTTACAGAAAAAAAAGTATAATAAACAGAAGATACATTTGTTTTTCATTTCTTCGAGTGAAATTCAGTGTCTTTTTTTATTATTCGCAAATTGATTCCTAGTGGATACTGTGATGTTAAATTGGTGTAGTTTTGTAATCTCAAGTATCTAGACCACTAGACAATACCTATGCAAAATTATTTAAATAGGCACGATCTCGGTAAAATGGAGCTAAGAATTTTATTGTAGTGTTGACTTCCTTAGAAAAGTTTGCCGAGAAGGTTGACTTTATAAATTTTCTATTAAGTAGGTACTACCAAAATATTAGAACGGGTACATTTATATTCTAATGATAAACAAATTAAAACATGGCTTAAAATACTTAGTAACCAAGCCAAAATAGCATTAATCCAAAAAATGGTCTCAGCCAGTAACTATTCCGAGTTCGAATTTTGAAATGAAACAGAAATGGGAACTCAAAAAAAAAGTTCGGCAAAGGTTACACAACAATGCAAGCGTTCCATTCCACCTCTTTGACAAGGAGTATGGTAAACATGTTGTGGTTAATTAATTATGTGTCCAATTCAACGTGCCATTATTCATTCCGAAGTCGCAGTCTCGTCCGGTAACTGCGTACCTCTCACGTCGTTTGCATAATTCGGATTTAGCGATCCAAGAATTACTGACGTATGAAATTGAGATGTGATAATCGCAACTCAATATTCCTTGGCTTGGTAAATATGTAAATGGATTTTTTACGGATTCGATTTTTGTTATATTATTCGTGAATCTTAAATCAGATTGGGAGATAGATAAATATTTACAAAGATTCTTCAGTGAAACGTGTTCTATCGTCAGACTTTCGCTTTGTAAGAAAGTAATCAAATGCGGGTAATAAGTAGTTTAAACAAACCTTGGAATTATTCAATACAATTAATTAATTTATGGAAAAATAAATAAAGCCAGCAATGGAACAACGGGTTCTGTAGAATAGGTATTAAAAGCATAGCCGAACGAATTGCGTGTCATTTGTCATTCAATTCTGCTATCCATGTATAAGCGTAACCTACGGCAAAATGTCAACCCGACCATTTATGGTAGACGCCAAATAAATTTGCCACAAAATACTTTTCTCTAATATCTGTACCCCTGATGGGTAGGTGCCCTGAATAACAACAGGAAATTGTTTTTCATTACGATAAAATTTAAAGGATTTCTGTAGAAGTCAATCAAGGGAGAAGTCCTTACTAAACACCTACTACACTTTCCAAAATTAAAAAAAAAAATACACCACACTGAATTACACAAAAATAATTAAAGAGCTTAAAAAACCTCAAAGATGTGCCAACAGTTTCACCGCGAGATATTTGCAAAACCTATCCTTAGTTTCGAGGAAAAACATCGTTCAAATCTCTCAAAAACAGCTAATAAACCTTTTCTATTTGCAAAATTTACTATATTTGTTTTTTTAAATGCCAATGCAATGGTGTTTTTAAGGACTCTCCTTTTAATGAACACTATAGTCTGTGTGCAGTGGGAACATTAAAAGGCTGATGATGATGATGATGATAGTCTTTATTCCAATTATTAAAATTAAATGTGTCATTAAATGTAGGACACTCTATTTTACGGCCTACGACCTATCATAATTAGTACAATAGATAATAAACTAAAAACTGATTGAGTACTAAACAAAGCATAGCACTGTCTTTATCAAGCACATGACAAGCAGCTCTAAAGAGGCATACAGATAACAAAATCGTTGACGTTATTGTAAGCTCGGCGAACGTGTCCCCGCAAAGATACGGGCTGAAATTCCGCTGAAGGATCGCTTCAATTCCTTTATCTACTGTACCTCAAAAACGAAAGAGCCATACTTTGTTATAGAGCTTCATACTTAATCTCGTTCTTAGTAAAAACGAGTGGTAAGCTAAGGTACAGTCAAGTGTGAGTGACGTTATCTGCGGGGAGAGACGCAGCCGCGGACGTGGGCGACGACAACGTGCCCAAAATAAATTTATCTACCTCACGGACCAACGTCTGCTCACAGACCTTTTAATTACCTCAATTTGCCCTCTTTCCTTTTCTCAATCACATCTCTTTGCCAACCCTAACGTGGAATCTTACAGATAAAATCTCTTAGAAATTCCCAATCTCAGCTGCCGTTCTATCGACGGC
The DNA here is from genome assembly GCA_029852875.1 of Mythimna loreyi. NCBI lineage: Eukaryota > Metazoa > Arthropoda > Insecta > Lepidoptera > Noctuidae > Mythimna > Mythimna loreyi. The sequence continues at coordinate 14,208,124 of CM056787.1, forward strand.
TTATGATAAGCCTCTTTAAGAAAATCATTGAGACGTGTTTTGCGTCTCGTATATGATTTATGATTACGGTTTATGTATTTTAAATCTGATCGTTTATTTATGAAACAGATACGTGAAAGTTATTAAGAGATATTAATGATTACCAACTTATTTTTATATGGAAAATTAGGCTCTGATTAGAGCGAATGGGAGTGTCAGACATTTACTGACTAAAAAACCCTGTGTTTGTTTAGTTGACCTTTGTAGCTTAGGACAGCGGTAAATTTTCGATATACCTAACATAAGCTTTTCAATGATTTATTAGTATTAATTTATTTGTCCAGGTGGCTAAATATTGGTTGGATAAAATTTGAGTCAGATCCATACGAAGAAGGAGAATGATTTATCGAATGGTCCATAATTGGCCGATATACCGCATATGGTCCGTTGTTTACTTGCTCCAGTACCTATCTCAGTTGGGGTGCTGGAGCCCTGTAATTTGTAGCTGTATGAATGTCACTAACATAGTTGTAAGTTTGATTTATTGTTACTAACACTAAATAGTCTCTTTGTTACTAAAAATAAAGACGATTATTATTATTATAAGCTTGTCTCACTAATAGCTAGTTAGAATGTTCCTACATGTAACCTAAAAAAGGCAATCCCTGACGTATTAAATAACAATTAATAAGTCTTGGAGGAATAGGCTACTGCTCAAATATGTCATGCCATACTGTTCTGTTTTTTCTAGTAAGTTTAATAAAACTCTAAACAATGAAATAACGAGTGTTCGTTACCTCCATCGGGTAAAATCGGCTAATTGGACAGTATGGGAAATGCGCATGTTTTTACATCCTAATGTGGGATTAAGATTTTTCGGATAAAATCCACATTTCAGAGAGAATTTTTCAAAGTTTTTTAGTTCGTAATGGTATGTAGATTTTTAGGTTTCCTTACCTATAAAGGATGAAATAGAACCCTTATAGGATCACTGTACCGTCCGTCTGTTTGTCTGTCTGTCTGACATGACCGTTTATCTCAGGAACGCGAGGTGGTAACGAGTTGATGAAATTTAAACCATATATTCAAATTTGTAGTTTCTTGAAGCTGTGAAAATATCAAACATCTAAGAAAGAAAAAAAAGATGCGGCCATTTACGACGCAAAATCGCCTATTTCGACATTCTCATTGGAATCAAAATTCACAGGATACTCCTATTGTCCTAGAACCTTGAAATTTGGCATTAAATAAGGTTTTATAATACTAACATTAAAATAAATCTGAAAACTACATGTTTGTTGTAACATTATAAAAATAATTATTTGGTTCTAGTTTAGTTTGAAATCATGAAATTCCGCTGTCTAAATGTTTTTGTTTCGATTTCTTTCAAAGATACGGTACGTAGATAATAATTTTGTACATAAAATATGTATGTACGGGTATATATTCTTTTTGACATCGTGGCGAGTACCCATCTCATCCTGAACCCTTACGACCGCATTACCAGGTGGATCGGACTTCACTGATAAAGCAGACCTGACCTCAACGTGTCCTGATGATCAACATATACTCTAATTTATTAATTAAACGGTCCTTCGCCATGGCAACGGGCCTTACAAACCGTGTTGATTTCATTAGCGGACGAACCCGAAATCAATATGTTTGACGAGCCTTTTTGGTATTTTTTTAATAAATTAATTCACACTTTTTTCAGTCTGAAATAAATATTAATACCTATTAAAGACGATATGGTTGCCGCAGTTGTTGGCTGTAACACTGTGTCGCAGTTTCGATTTCCAAACAAAACAAGCGTGCTCTATCGTGAACCACATCCCGCTTACCATAGGATAAGATAGTGTTCAGACTCGAGCATGAGTAATAACCCCCTGCCGGAAGCTCTACGCAGGAATCGTTCGGTCCATGGCCCTTTACGGGGCGCCAGTGTGGGCGCCGTCGTTGCAGCAGCAACCGAGGGCCCAGCTGAACGCATGCCAGAGGGTCATGGCAATACGCGTGATCCGAGGGTACCGAACGATTTCCCGTGAAGCGGCGAGCCTTCTTGCTGGCCTGCCACCATGGGATCTGGAGGCAACAGTCCTTGCACGCATGCACGATCTGCGCATGGAAGTGCAACGCCGGGGCGAAACTCCGCTGCCTGAACATGTCAAGGCGTGGCGGAAAGAGCTCCGGCGGGATCTCGTGATGGTGAAATGGCGTCAGCGGCTATCGCAACCCAGTGCTGGGCACGCCATAATTATGGTGGTAATGCCCCTCCTTGAGGCATGGTTGGAAAGAACTCACGGCGTTCTTACTTTCCGCATGACGCAGGTCCTCACCGGACATGGTAAGTTCGGGAGGTACCTGCATCGAATTCGTGCGGAAGAGACGCCCGGGTGTCGCCACTGTGTGGACCGCCCGGAGGATACGGTGGAGCACACGGTCGAGGTTTGCCCCGCTTGGGCAGAGCATCGCCGTGTCCTCGTGGGGGCGATCGGCGGCGGTGATCTCTCGCGCCGGGCCTTGGTCGAGGCCATGGTCCGGAGCGAAGAGGAGTGGCAGGCGGTCGCCTCCTTTTGCGAAGCAGTAATGCTAGCAAAGGAGGAAGCCGACCGCTTACGGCAACGGCGCTCACACCCGAGACGCCGCCGAGATTCCGATCCCGATTTCCGGCCACCGTAGGCGCGGGCTTGTGGATGGCGAGCAATGGGTAGCTCGCCGTCCAATCGTCTGGTAACCCTCCGGACCAAGCCCAGTCGTCGACGGCGCGCACTGTTCCCGCGCGCCTCAAGGAGTTGTCAGCAAACCGTAGGGACCCTGCAAAAGGGTCGAAGCCAACTGGGGCCATGGGTTCGCGTCTGAAAGGAAGGCTCTGGCCCTGGTGTATATGGCAACGTTGGAATGGGGTAGGTTGTTTAGTCAGTAAGAGTCTGACACTTGTTTCCCGCTCCGCCCAAGGGTGGGACTCGTCATTGGATGATTTTTAACTACCTAAAAAAAAAAAAAAAAAGCATGAGTAATAAAAAAATATATTAACATGCCTCTAACGCTTGAGATCGAATGAAGCCGTTTTTGTAATTTTTGATAATATAAGTCATTTGTGTAATATAAGACAGTGCAAGTATTTGTCAGTATTAGCAAAGGTCAATATACAAAGTATCATTGACATGTTAACGCAAACGAATACCATGGATCCAGTATAAGATTCTGGACACCCCAGTGGTGGGTCCACACGAAACGTCGTTCTGCATGCAAACCAGACGTAGGCCATATTTTTATAAATCTAGTCTACATCATCATCATCATCAGCCTTTGTAATGTTCCCACTGCAGGGACACAGGCCTCCTCTCTAAGACAGGGGAATGGGCCGTAATCCACCACGCGGGCCCAGTGCGTGTTGGTTGGAATTATTGGTTCTAGGACATGCTGGTTTCCTCACGATGTTTTCCTTCACCGTTTTGTGAGCAGTGGTGATGAAATAAATTACACAAAGTAATGCGCCTGGCTGGGTTTGAACCCGCGACCTACAACACGTAAGTCAGGGCCGTTACCACTCTACATATATGAATATAATTATAGTATAAACCATACAACAACTTGAACATGAGAATTGATGAGAACGCAATAAATATAAGCCTAAATATAATTAGATACGGTATGTCATGTATTAAACAATATCTTGATCGACATTATATGTATATTATATCTACGTAGACTTGACAACTAATATTGCGAATACCTCTTCAATTAGTAAGAAATTAGTGCTTTAAACTTGGTAGAAGTAGACTTCTATAATTTATTTCTCAGTGCTTAATTGATGAGAGATATTCATGAAATTGAGGAATATCAGTACTATTAATAGTGTAAGAACTCTGTTTAACATCTGTTTAAGACAACCGACCTACCCTCTTGTCTCTGTAGGAGCCCTACATTGTCGAAGCCTCCCGGGGTCGAGGGTTGGTACGAAAGCGTTACACCGGGGCTCTGGGAATAAGGCAAGGATGGAACGGGGTAGGTTGTTTAGTCAGTAAAAGTCTGACACTGTTTCCTGCTCCGCCCAAGAGTGGGATTCGTCATTCGATGAAAATCTATTCATATTTATACTAAAGCAGAATAGACCTTGATTTTAAATAATGTGGTGAGTCTACAATGTGTTACAAAATAAACGCACATTCATAAATTAGAATATTCAGAATCGACTATTTACTAAATTTAAGCTATTTCTAAAATAGATATTGCTTTATCATAAAGTAGACTAGAGTTATATTAGGATAAAACATCACTTATTTTGACAATATCTTGATAAGTTTTGATTACGTCACTAACGTGTCTGTGTGTGTGCGTAGATAGCAATGTAGTGCGTCGATTCCCATATAATTTCTTTGCCTACAATTACGACAACTTTAAACGCTAATTATTGGAGATTTATTATCTTAAAACTGATTTGTATTTACGTCACAAAGAAAAACTTTTTTCTTCTAAGTCTTCGAGACTCAATTTGGGAATTGAACTATTTACATAAGTTTGTTTATACGGAACCCTCGATGGGACAATCCAACTCGTACTTGCCCAGTTTTTATTACCTTCCACCTGTTTCAGGCAATAGAAGAGATTTCATTATAACCTACTTTTTTTATGGTAGGTAAAAATCATCCAATGACGAGTCCCGCTCTTGGGCGGAGCGGAAAACAAGAGTCAGACTCTTACTGACTAAACAACCTACCCCGTTCCTACATCGCCATACATACCAGGGCCAGAGCCTTCCTTTTCAGACACAAACCTAAATTATCTGTAGATTTGACGACTTAAGTTAGTAACTATTATGTTTATTACTATATACCAATTATATTTATACCAGAACGACATTTCGTCGTTGCGACTTTAAGACCTCTTATGTGTAAAATTCAACTTTATGAGAGAACCGATAAAAACAGTCTACTAAATATAATGAAACCAACTACGACCATAAATATAGGTATTGGCTATAATTTTCTTGTTTTCAATTTTACTATTTTTAGTTGTACTTAATAGCAGTATGATAGTAAAATATTTTTTTCATGTAAAATTGGTTTTAAAGTTTATATATAAAATTAATATTTTATTAGGAAGCACATAGTTGATTTTGAAATTGGTAAATAGATGACAATTAAATCGTCGTATACACATAAGAGTTTTTGCATTCTATAGAGCTTCAAAATATCAATAAAGCTGGCGTAAAAAAGTAATTTTGCTAAAGTGACATATTTCGTAAAGTCGCAACGACGATTTGTAGGGTAAGCTAGTAAATAATAAAAACGACCGAAGCCATTACAAAAAGCTAGTGTCACAACACAAAGTCGCCAACTCACCACACGAGAATTCCGAACGCTGTCTCGGGGAGTTTTCGTCTAAGCTTTAAATGTCGTTACTTAGAGGGCTTAAGAATAGCAGTATTCCGAGATAAGGCTCATACCATATTCCGTGTGCAAGTAAAACTGGATGCGATGCAAAGTACTTTATTGAAAATTCTGGTCGGTGGTATATGAGAAGCTTTATAAATATCTACATATATAAAAGAAGTAACTGACATATCAATTCACAGCCGAAACTACTGGGCCTAGGAGCGTGAAATTTTGCACAAGGCTTCCTTTTATTTGACCTTGGTTGATGTAAAGGTGCAGTTTATCACCAAATTGTACTGGCCTGTTCGTCTAGTGGCTTTTTTTTTCGATGAGTAAAAATTATCCAATGACAACTGCCCTTTGGGTGGCGCAGGAGAAAGTGTTAGACTCTTACTGACTAAAAAAACCCCTCCCTACGTTGCCTTTCAGACGTGAACCCTTGGCCCCAGTAAACTTCTATGAAGATACTTCAGCAGGGTCTCTACGATTGGTCTAGAGGTTAGTGGCCCTGACTGCTGTGCCGGAGGTCATGGATTCGATTCCCAACCAGGACAAATTTTTGTGTTTGTATTTTTGTCGTTTGTTCGGTATCAGAGTGTAATTTATCTGTAATATACATGTAGTTAGAAATATATATCTTTGTTTATCAGTTGTGTAGTACTTATAGCCCAAGCTTTGCTTAGTTTGGGACTAGATGGCGTTGTGTAAAAACGCATTAAAATTCGAGATAGTAACCGTGAAGTGAATCTTTATTTATTGCCAAATGTTAATTCTCTCTTTCGGTGCGAGGTAGATAAAATTGACAAACACAGGTTCCACAGTTCATGAACACATGGAAGTTAAAGAATGGAGCTCAGTTTAAATATCTTCGATCAATTTCTATGAAATTAACTCCTAACAACGACTAAGGCCGCGGGAAGTTTGTACTTCCTTCATTTTAAATTATAGCCTACTAGCTTCTGTCAGCGGCTTCACCCGCGTACATAAAATATAGCCTATGTAAGTGACATAGGCTATATTTTATGTACGCGGGTGAGGAGTAAAGCAGCTTTCTATTGTTGCTAATTTTTTTCCAAGCGGAGCAGTAGTTCCAGAGATTACCTCCTACAAACAAAAAAACAAAGAAACAAAAAAACAAACTTCACCTCTTTATTATATAAGTGTAGAATAATTATACTCGTACTATAAACTATCTTGGATCATCGAAACGTCGTCGAAGAGTCGTTTGAGGGTGGAAGAGCAAACACACACACTCATACACAAGCGCGTATACACACAAAAACTTTCGCCTTATGATTGGGAAGATGACTTTCAAAAATCTATGTGGTCCATTACTTAGATCAGTTGGTCATGTATTTTTTCTTTCCTCATACAAACACAAAATGAAGACGATACAATATATTGATAACTGGTGACGACAGTGTAAGAAAACAATGTACCACTTTTTTACCTAGAAAATATGTTATCGTAGCTAAGAACTGCCTGTTGTTTAACCCGCGTGAAATTAAAAAAATAATCCTATGAGAACCATAAAAAGTATTTATTAAGATGTTCCAGGACATAATCTACCAGTAAGCTAAATATCACCCAAACTAGTTCAGCCGTTCAGCCCTTCAAGCGTGAAGAATTTACATGTCTTTACAATTTATTTTAGTATAACGAAATGAAAAAATATTAAGATAATAATCGCATTAATTTTTGTCAACTTTTAATTATTATTTTTTTTTGTTGACGCCTTACTTTTATTTTTTTTTTAGTTCACAAGTGTTTTTTTTAATTTATGTACATATTAATTAGTCACGAAAAGTATTAATTTATTGTATTGTGTTCAGTAATAATTGATTAAATTATGATGATTGAAAACAACTGAACTCAATATTATACATTTTTTTTATCCTAGAAAAACCCTACTGAGTATGTGTATCCACAGTGGATTTAAACACCCACGATTAAGCTAGCTTTAAATACAGTTGCTGAAAACCTTTCGCTAAATGAAAATACCTTTTTAGAAGACAGAAGTCTGTGAACTCTCTGTTTTAACAAAATAACCAATTACGAAGTTGATAGCTATTCCAAATCACTGTTCGACGATAACGAATTGGTACGACGACATTTTGATATCAAACCAATTATTTACTTAATATCAATTAAAAAATTAATCTAGAAGAAATCTCACCTATTTTAAGAAAGTATTTAACTACAGTTTTCTTATTGACTACTTTAGAAAGTATACCTAGTCTTGCGTGAATCTAAAATACCTTTCATACAGCATTTTATTCTATTCAGTATTTTTTATGTCAAGTAATTACGACGTCGAATCTTCTCCATTTTATCGCTGTCTTATAGACCTCGAAACCGTCTCAGCCGTAGCCACTCCATAACAATGCATATTTTACTACAGTCAGAAGAAAAAACAGAAAAAAGTTCTGTATAAATAAATATGTAAGTATATGTGTACGAACGAACTTCGACCACAAAGAGGAAAAGTTATAGATTACGTTAATAAATTGTCGTTATGCTATATGTTCTGTCATCTTTGATTAATATCATTTGGCCGGAGGCACCAGCCGTATGATCCAATTGTATTCAGATATTTCTATTACAAAACAGCGACTTGTACCTTTCCAATACTGTTGAATAACAATAAGAAACAATATCCAAAAGGAGGGAAGAATACTATCGCGGCGTGTACGTGTCACTTCACACACAAAAAGGCACGAGGCGGCCGTGTCACGCTTCACGTTCTGCATTCTCGATATAATACGTCTATTTCAACGAAGCAAATTGTCTGCCCAAGAATAAAAGCTTCTACACCTGCATGCATCTTTTATTCCCTTCGTCCAAGACGGTGACCTTATACACTGAGCAAACATCAACATGTTGGCTGAACGATCGCAAACAAACTTGTAATTTCATTACCAACATGTTGGGAGACGTAAAATTTTTCAGTAGCCACTTTTGTTGGCGATCGTACCGTGTTATAAGGACGCTAGTGAAATCCCCCTGAGTACTGCGCACGGTGAATGGAGCATGATTACTCGGCGCAACCAACCTATGTTTTCAACTATACTGCATATTATCTTAGCTATATCAAAGATATTACGTCTTAAACGTCATCATAATTCTGTTGAACATTCATTTTCTACTCTCACTCTCATAAAACTACACTAAATTAAATTGTGCTCGTTTGTGTAAATAAAGTGAACGATCGCGTTCTTTTATTTTTGCGAAGAAATCTTCGCGAGTGTAAATACGGTACGTTGATTTTTCTATTAAGAACACAGTATCTTTTATTTTGTATAAACATTTCTACGTTATACGAGTTCATATCTTGGCTTTTGAACGAGATCATTCCAAACATCAAGAATTAATATCTTTCTACTTCTTATTAAAAATAATTATTCATCTTTGAATTATTAAATTTGTAACTTCTAATTAAATACTTAATAAAGGTACATGGGAAAGTAAATATAGTTACAAGTGGCTCATAATCGTCTTTCAACATAGTTTAACATAAAACTTACGACATACTGAAACTAAGACTAAGTGCTATTAAAAGTCAGGTTTCATTCGCATATTAGTTTAGTAATAGGTACGGTAACATAATAACCACCACGCGCTGAGAGATTTCATGAAGAAATTAATTTTAATGGTAAATCTTTTTTGCTTTTAATATATCTCAAATGCTGCTGGCATTTTGGCGAAGGACATACAAATAATAATAAAGGGAAGTTTTCACAATGCGATATCCACACAATTCATTGCGAACATTTACTTGTATATTGTATGTACCGAAGCAAAATCGTATAAAAAATGTTGCGGCCTTGTTGACTCATTGCTATTACTTTTTTTTAACCGAATTCGAAAAGGAGGAGTTTCTATGTTGTGCTGTATGTATTTTTTGTATGTTCCCCAATATATTGGTTCAAGGAGTAATCAGCAACTGTGGGGGCCCAGTAAGGTCGAAGCCGTCTGGGACCAAGGGTTGATGCGAAAACAGAACACCGGGGCCCTGGAACTAAGGCAAGAAGGACGGTGGGTCGCTTCGTCAGTAGAAACCTGACACTGTCTCTCGCTCCGCCCAAGGGCACGATTCGTCATTCGATGATTTTTCCCACCATAAAAAAACCGATATCATGGTCGATTTTGATATTTTTCGTTTAGATTAATAGAATATCATAATTTCCAGAATAGGTCCCATGCAAATAATGTTGTGATCTTATGATGAACTTCGAAGACATAAAAGATACTTCTAAAAATCATAGAAGAACTGTCGTAACAACTAAAATTACTTTTATACATGTCGGTGACTAAGGGGGGTGAAGAAGGGGGGGGTGTTTTTTTTTTTTATTGATTATAGGTTCGCGCTTGACCGCTATCTCACCTGATGGAAAGCGACGATGCGGTCGACAATGGAGCGCGCTTACCTAGAAGTAACCTATTCACTCTTGACTTAAAGATACCCGGATTGTAGCTATCAGGAAACACCGACTCCGGCAAAGAATTCCACTCCTTGGCTGTATACATAAAACTGAGTTAACAATGAAGCCGAAAGGTAAGTACTGGAATTCTGTAATAAATCAATACATTGATTGCGAGACGTGTTTAGTATTATTAGAATTGTCAAAGTATATCCCTACTTTTAAAAACAATAAATGCATTATAAGTCTTAAATCTAGTCTTATTTATCAGAATCCAGAAACTTTTAGTATGCCTTAAAAATTATTAAACTCTTGAACCCCGAGCAAATGCATACCTATAGTCTTTCTATTATGTCGCTAATTATAGTTCCTTTTCTAATTCTCTCAGAATATGTGCCCAATTTTCTGGAGTTAGACATTTTAAGTTGTCAAATCATAGTCTAGGATTAAAAAACGAACTATACGGTATTCGAAAGGTGAAGTGAAGATTTATTAAAAAACTATTGCGAGTGGCTTAGAAATCATACTGATTAGGTGTTCGCAGTTAAATAACAGCCACGTTACCGTTAGTTGGCAGATTCAAGAGCCGAAGCCACATTTCCTTCCGAAATTGCAAGGATAAGTGATCATTTTCAAATGAAGTTTCGAAACTGACCTCATAATATCAATATTGCACAGAAATTGGCGAGTGGAGGCGAAATGTTAGTCGCTACATGTAAAATATTGATATTCCGTCGTATCTGGTTAGCCAGGAAGGTTGCACTCACCTAGTTGAGAGCAGGCAAGGTTCAAACCATAAATTTTCAATAATACATTTTAGGTACTCCGTTCAAAATATTATTAGGCATTTAATAAAACTTTTTTTAAATATCTGTTCAACCGGATTTAAGTTTTATTACATTTTTGTGGGATGACAAATGGCGACTACAGTAAATCATTACATAGTATAAAACACAGTTGCTTACCGCTATCCCTATTTATGCTAAGATCTTTAAAAGTACGCAACGGATTTTGATGCAGTTTTTTTAATAGATAGAGTGATTCAAGAGGAAGGTTTATGTGCATAATATATTCAATATCAGTAGTACCCGTGCAAAGCTGGGGTGAGTCGCTGGTATTTTATAAGTCAAACCACATATTTCTTTACAGTGCATTTGATCAAACTTTCCATTCTATAACTAAACAAAATGGGACGGGAAAACGAGACAGCCTCTAATTAACCAATTTGTCTTATTTTACAACGCCAACTAAATATTCTTTTTCCAAGAACAAGCGAAATAAGCTCGCTAGGATACCTACCCGATATGAACAAGTTAAGTTAGAAAACTAAGAAGAGAGTTCGCTCTACGAGCTCCCGTCCCGTTGCACCCGTGGAAAGCTGGCAGGTCGCTAGTTACAAATGAAATGATGCTATTAAAAAAGTCTTATTCATTAGCAACCATTTTTAAAGAAACTGTGCATTTTTCGAATGTCCATCATATAATCTCTTAGACTTGAGATTTGACATTAATGTTTCTTCTCTGACTAGAGATGAATTTTTAAAATCAACTTATAAGTCTAGACAACATTAAGTTGGTTGTTGCTCAATCGAAAAAGACAGATAAGCCAACAACCACACTTTCTGACAAGGTTACGTCTTGTATGGTTTGTTATTCAAACCATTTAATAATCCAATTAAGTCAAATACTGAGTACAAGATACATGTATGTAATAATAATAATAATATGTTATCTTGCTTTCACAAACGCATATACAGAGTCGTGTGAAGGATATGTCGCGCCGCTGAGCCGAGATGAATAGCTTCTAATTACTGGGGGACACACAAGCATGAATACTGGGTTCCAATAACTGAGCGTTGAGTAACGTTGAGAGAAACTTATGGCAGTCGGTAGTAAGCTAGCTATTGAATTTGGTAGCACATGAAACAATTTCATGCTAAAGGAAACGTCAATATTTGACGTTTAACCCATTTAGTGCGATACAAGGTCTAATAACCTCGTATCTTCCGTGCAATGTGACAAAAAAAAACTATAACTCTGCAGTGCGCAGGCCGTTAGTTAATTCAGTTTAGTCTATGAAAGAAATTATATATGTAGTGTATAATTAAGACCGTTTGTTAGATCAGTGCCGTCGGAATGGTACCTATAAGCCCCGAGCTACGATTTGCAGGACGCGAATTCAAATCCAGCCAGGTGCGTGACTTTGTGTTATTATCGCTGCTCTCAAAAACAATGCAGAAAACTGTCGTCATGTAATCGGCATATCCTAGGATCAAAAATTCAAAGACATGTGACATCCACCAACCCACACTGGAACCGCGTGATGAATTAAGGCCCATTCCCGCAGTAGAGGCCTCAGTCAAAGCAGTGGGAACATTATAAAGCTGATGCTATGCAAAACGGCTAATAGCAGCTAGTTAAAAAATAATGATAATGATCAAATCCAATAACGCGAAACCTGAATTAAGATTCAAGTAATCTACATCTACACTAATATAATAAAGAGGTAAAGTTTGTTTTTTTGTTTGTAGGGGGTAATCTCTGGAACTACTGGTCCGATTGGAAAAATTTTAGCAACAATAGAAAGCTGCTTTACTCCTGAGTGACATAGGCTATATTTTATGTACGCGGGCGAAGCTGCGGGCAAAAGCTAGTTACTAATATAATGTTGACACAATCTCCTAGCTCTGTATTTTTTTAATTATTATTATGTTTGTTTTTTTTTCTGTTTATGTAACAGATATTAGTTGAGATTTGCTGAATGCTAACATATTTGTGGAAGCTTATAATTAGCAATTGTCCGCTAGCATAAAAAATTATTCATTTTTGTTACTAGTCTGTAAGCTTTCTGTAAAATAAATAAATAATAATAAATAAATAAAACGAGAAAAATCGAAAGACCGTTTGGTATATTTATTCGCCGAGGACGTTTAAATACAAAAACAATTACAGCAGAAATAATTATGCTAATTTTCAGACTAATGAGGTTTCTGAGATATCGCTACGAGTTTGGAGTTTTATGCATAAAAGGAGATATATTATTACTATAGATTCATTGCTTACTTTTCGTTCAATATCTGTCGTACGCTCGGTCAAGCTTGGTCGGATCCGCATAAACCCTTCATGAATATAATATTCGCAACACGTACAACACCTAAACAAAGGTTTTTCTTTCTCTCACGTAACTTAACACCGTAATTGAAAATTTAATAAAGTGTTTTTACACCGTACCGCATTATGAAGCAGTTTACAACCACGAATTATATTATGGTTTTAGTTTTACACTACAAATGAGTACTACACAATCTAAATAATCTCCCTCATTTTCAAAATATTTGCGGCAACCACAATAAAAATCTACACTCATCTCGTCCTCATCACACTGACTTCCATCACTATTCCTTCTTTGTTCAGGCTATTTCTCTGTGGAATGCGCTCCCCCAAGAGGTCAGGATAGCTACAGGCAGAATATAATTCAAGATTGTGGTTCGCAATCGTATTCGTAAGAAGTTAGCAGTAGTGTCATCACAATGCTAATGTTTCTCTGTTGGTCGATCTGAAGTAATTTCTTGTATTTATTTAGTGTATTCTTCTTCTCAGTGGTACACTCGTGGCAGAGTGGTCGTAGTCATGGATCATCTGGTAGGATGGTTGCGACTTTTTCGAGACTTTTCCATATCTCTATATGCATGGCACTTCGTGTGCATTCAATAAGGGAAGTAGGGAACACTTTGAAGATGTTTTAATGAGGTCTGTCCTTCTGGTAGAAGATGGGCCGCGAGAACGCTGGCCCTCTACTTTATTTATTTAGTTTATAAAATTGTGTATATTTTATATAATTCAATTGCATCTACGATTCATATCATACATCTTTTTATATTCACTTTTTTTTTCCTCTCTCTTTTATTGCACCTGCCATAATTTTTCTCTGCATCACCCAAAGGTTGACTAGTAGAAAATGCCTACAAAGGCGTTAAGTCCGCCTTTGTACGTTTATATGCATGAAGTTTTTAATAAATAAATACAAACATGAAAGTACGAAACACAGTATTAATTAGCATGCTCCCCTTATACCAAGAACCTCTAAATTATAAAGGCACTTCAAAAAATTCTTTTACTTCATTATCTCCAAGTTGTCAAGATCGTATCTCACATTGTTCTTGTCTCCACAAAGAAAGATTAACAAAAGGTTTCCAAAGAGATTTTAATTTAATCATTCATTTCAATCTACGTAGATAGATGAATGTAAACGAAAGCCTTTGGCTAAGTTAATTGAAAAGTTTTACAACGAAATTAGACACTAATAAGAGAGTTAAAGTAATCTTTGCTAAGTCTTTAAGAACTTGTAGTTCACTATTTGGCGCCATTTACTTCGTGAAAGTCTTCACACTTAGACGCCACCTCCACATGCGATTAACACGCTGTGATATTATAGTCCTGTAACTCTATAAACGTGTCTCACACTGTGATATAGTATGCGGCAAATAAGTTTCACCCGTTGCTGTGGTAATATGAAAATCTGTTAGTGCGCATTCAAGATCAATCGCAATTTTGGTTGCGCGTTGCGTTTTTGTCGCCATACTTAAATTTCGAGTATTATGATTATTACTGCAAGACAATGTTTTTTTTTTTGCAAAACAATTTTTTTTTTACTGCAGTTGAAATATTGACATGGATGAGTATGACTTGATGCAGCAGAGGTATGGCAGGCGACCGCGCCTGCTGCGACACACAACCTTTCGCTTTTTTTGGAAATCTACCTTCAACAGCAGAGTAGATTCGTAGCGATTCACTATCTCGTAGAGGTAGTGCCTTAATGCTACGTTGCCATGCTACGAGCAATGCGCTACGAGCTATCGGCTACGCTTCTACGTAGACCCACCACGGTTTACAATAAACAATATTATTTATTTATTTTTTATTTATTTATTTAACAATTTATGTACACACGAAATAATAAAAGAAAAGAAAAAGAAACAGAAAAATAGGTACAGAGGTGATGCTTATTTCTAAAGAAATCTCTTCCAGCATACCTGCGAAAGGAGTTAGAGAAAAGAAAAGAGATGTAGACACCGTGTGTAAAAGTAAAAGGTAAAATTTGTCACACACAACAATTGACAATTATCTATACAATATAAAATGTAAACAAAGATATACTATTATAAAAATATACATACACATAGTAAAATAAATACAGCAAAAATATATACTATAATATAATAAAATAATACATAAAAATAAGCAACTATGAGGGAAGAGAAAGATAGTGTTCTTTCACTCTACTCTTAAAAATTGAAAGAGTTTGGCAGCCTCTGATGTCAGGCGGTAGTGCATTCCACAACCGCACTGCGTGCGCAGTGAATGAGTAGGAATAAAAATCGGTGGAGTGGGGAGGGGATTTAAGGAGATTCTTAAGATGCGATCTGCAAAGAGCATCAGAAGGATGAGAAAAGGAAAAGCGTTCCCGCAAGTAGGAGGGCGTTTTAGGATTGTGGAGGATGTTAAATAGCAGACTCAATATTCGAGAGTTCCTGCGAAATCGGATCGGGAGCCACTTGAGCATCTTGCGAAAGCCTGAGACATGATCATACTTTTTAAGATTGAAAGCAAAACGAATACAAATATTTTGCAAACGCTCAAGTTTATTTAAAAGCTCCTCGGTGGCATCCAAATAACAGGCGTCAGCGTAGTCAATAATGGGCTGAATGAGTGTTTGGGCGAGGGAGATTTTGGTTTTCAAGGGCAAAAAACTCTGAAGGCATTTTAACGAATGGAAGGTGTAGTGTACTTTACGACTGACTTCAGCAACGTGGGCAGACCACGATAAGTGCGAGTCCATGATGACTCCTAGGTTTTTAGCCGTATCCACATATTCAATTTTGACTCCATTCAACCAGAGTGGAGACAGCGATGCAACATCAAGCTTGTTCCGCATATATCTGCCACCGATGACCATAGCCTGGGATTTCTTGGGGTTGATTTGCAACCCAAAAGACCGCGACCACTCCCCAATCAACTCCAGGTCACAGTTCACGGCAGACACGGCGGCTTCTGCATCTTCGCCACGAAAGTGATGGTAAAGCTGCAAATCGTCGGCATAGAGATGGAAGTTAGAGGAAATTACTCTAGTAACAGAGTTAATAAAAATAGAAAAGAGAAGAGGAGAGAGAACGCCACCTTGAGGGACACCCGCAGTAAGAGAGCACCAATCTGACAAAAACTCATCAAGGCGTACCCGCTGCGAGCGGCCGTGAAGATAGGAATCAAACCATCTAATCGTAGAAGAGGAGAAGTTTAGGGATTTAAGGATTCCAAGAAGAATGTCGAAGTCAACAGAGTTGAAGGCACTGCTGAAATCAAGAAGAACGAGTAACGTGAGAGATTTGTGGTCCATAGCCCAGCGTATATCATCAGTGACCTTTAGAAGGGCTGTGACAGTGCTGTGACCAGGCCGAAATCCGGATTGGAAAGGGCTAAGAAGATCGTTAGTAGAAAGAAAGCGAGAGAGTTGCTGATGGACGATGTGCTCAAGAACTTTAGAGAGATAAGGAAGGATAGAAATTGGTCTGAAATCGGTTAATGAGGCCGGGTTAGGAATTTTGGGTAACGGAATGATATGAGCTTGTTTCCAGGCATCAGGAACAGCACATGAAAACAAGGAAAAGTTAAAAATGTGGGTCAAGACGGGAAGTAATGCGTGGAGAATAGGAGAAATCATTCTTGAGCAAACGTTATCATTACCAACAGCGGAGGAGGAGATGGCTTGAATAGATTTTTTGACATCACTTTCACTTACAGGACAAAATTCGAAAGACGAACACTGTGGCATTGGCAAACTGGACAACTTATTTAAAGTTACAGATTTGACGTGTGGATCTATAGTAACAGGAGGAAGAGAGAAATGTTTATTTAGAGCACACACGTCAGTATCTTTGCCAGAGACGACAGGTGACTTACCAATACCGACAGTTTTCAGAAACTTCCAAACCTCCGAGGAGTTACGGTTGTCAAGAGAATTATGGAAGTAGCGTCTCTTTGCATCTCTACACATACGACTGCAGCGATTACGCTGCTCCTTGTACAAGAACTGATTGTGTTCGGAAGAACAGCGCTTCAACCTTCTTTTGGCTCGGTCTCTACTTGCCATCGCATCCTTAATGGCGGGAGTGAGCCAGGGAGCCGGGACATATTTAATTTTAACGCGACGCATAGGAGCATGTCGATCATAAAGATTTAGTACTTTGTTGTTAAAAATTTCAACCATATCGTCAACAGAGGAGCTCTGGTAAACCTCAGTCCAGTCAATGCCGACAGCATCACGCAACAATGCCTCCAGGTCAATACCCTTGTAGTTCCGAAGGTGAATATATTGTGGCTTGCGTTTAGGAGGGCGAATCTTGTATGACATGAAAATAAGATCATGATAGGAAAAACAAGCGGTAAGCTGGCCGTGAACAGAAACATTATTGGGTTTGGAAACTATCATTAGATCCAAAAGAGAAGGAGAGCAGTTCGGAAAATGATGAGTAGCAGAGAGAGGCAGAATACTAAGGTTAAAAGAAGAAGTGAGAGATTGAAGTTTGTGAGTTATTATTATTGCTACCGCATATCGAAATAATCTCTTTTATAGCCAGGACCTAATTTAATTTTCAAATATATTTTCCGCCCAATTTTTTTTCATTTTGTTTTATGGTTTGGCAAACTTAAAGCATTTATTTGAGATCAACTATTTACACTTTTAAATTGTCATATAGTCGGTCAGTCTGAACAATTCAACTATTTGCACATTCCAAGATATAATTCTCAACTGACGATAACCGTTAACGAACAGAACAGATGTATCAAAATCACTCAGTACGATAAAAACTCAGTTTGAACAAAATAATCCACAAACGGACCATCATCAACATGACAGCCCATTTAATTCGCGTGTGAAGTCCGAAATCCCTTGGTTTATGGTTCTCGCAAATGACGTAACTTACGAAGTTACATATGACACCTGTCAAACAAGTTGAAACTAAGTTGCATCTGTTTAAACCCTTATATTATACGAGAATATTTGACCCGTGGTAAAATCCTTATTCCACAAAGGTTTTAACGCGGGTCATACATCTAGGAAAGTGCACTTTTCACGTACGGTATCTATTTTGCATGCATAACGTAGGGCGCGCGAGCTTTCCCCACATCGTACGTACCGTCGCCGTCGGCATTCTACCCAAAATATGCCAACTAAGTGCATTTTCGTCGCACTACCCTGAATGTGTGCACACCTTAAATTGGAAACTATAAACAGATATTTTCACACTCTTTGTTGAAGGTAAATATTGTTTTTGGATGATGGCTTACCTAGTGCTCTTTGGAACGAATCTAGTGAGGAAAATTGATGTGTATGTATAAGTATATAGTAGTGTAGTAGTAAGTGTATATAAAAATCAATTCCACTTTTCGTTGTAATTTTATAAGTCAAAAGAACGGGCTCACCTATCGATGCAAACCAAATTTTTAGGCTTTGTCCGAACTATTTAGTAAATGGATTATGTGAAGTTTGCACATTTTTCTGTTGCCGGTAGCGAAGTCGCGGGCAAGAGCTAGTAGTTTATACATAAGTT
This sequence comes from Mythimna loreyi, assembly GCA_029852875.1. Lineage (NCBI taxonomy): Eukaryota > Metazoa > Arthropoda > Insecta > Lepidoptera > Noctuidae > Mythimna > Mythimna loreyi. Next base: position 14,226,510 of record CM056787.1, read on the forward strand.
GTTTACTTTTTGGTGTACAATAAAAAATATTTTATTAAATTTTAAATGTTACCGGCCAAACCTAATTTTAGGATAAACTAGTTTAACATAGGGCAAACTACATCCCCCTTCACACGTGGAGCCTCGCTCCACATGAGGCATCTATTTCTGGGAGGTTATAATAAAATTAAAGAAAGAGTTGATTTCTTTGTAAAACACTTTTAAGCATTATTATGCGTTGACCCCCTTTTTCGGGAACGTGGCCCTAGACCGCAAAGGGCCAATGAAAGGACATGGCTCGATTTTAGTCAGTAAAAATCTGACACCCTCTGCCTTAGAATAGGAGAAGATATTAGATGATTTCCCAAATCAAATAAAAAATAAAGGTGCGGTTAAACTACAATACAAATGACAAAACTTTTGAAGGTATATAGGTACTTAATAAAACATCACGTTTTCAAAGATGATGAAGACCAAATGCTATTTTAATTTATGTTGTAAGCTTTAGTGAGAAGTGACCCATTTATCTACATAGATTTTAAGGCTGATTTATATTGACACAGTATAGTAGTAGTCATAGTAATTCAACCTTTACTTAAACGTCAGCATCTTTAACGAGAGATTAAGGTATTCGTCAGATGTTTCAAGCAAGTTAGTAGTACGGGTAACACGATAAGGCGTGGTTACGTCAAAATGACAGCTCAAGGCGTTGACGCTCAGTAGTGGCGTAGCTAGGCGTGGGTAATGTGGGCCCTCGGCCTTGGCCTCGCACTCAAAGGAGCCTCGCGCAAGCCCTCACTTCTTTAATTAAGCACAACTATCTATCTATATATTATATTAATTAGACTATCTTTTAACACTTTTTCACCTGATGATAAGTGACAATGTTGAAACGCTGGGTTGCGACAGTAGCTCTCGCGTTTTCAAATTTATGAAAGAAAAAGGCCTCGCTGATGCCCCTTCGCCCACGTTTAAGTAGTCCACGCTACGCCTCTGACTCGCGGTCTAAAGACTTTATGGTACGACGGTGTGCCTTGAGGCCATCATCTTGATCTGATTTGTCAAGGACAAATTGACATATCTGTTATTAATGTCGTTCTAAAATCCTACTACAAGCTCTTAATACGATTCATTTGACGAACTAAACTGAACTGTTAATGTAATGAAGCTATAATAATATAACTGTAATAATAATAATCTTTTTTTTTATAAAAATAAACTAAGTATCTTAAACTGGCTCGCGAGGTTGTCGACATGTGGGAAGTCGACATAGCAATCCACTGTGCTGACAGTCGTGACGGCTAATGGCTTAATAGCCAAGAGCCTCGACGAACACCTGAGGAGGCTCACGTTAGGCAGTTGGATCAAGGATTTCAGAAGACAGTACTCCTGGACACGGCACGTATTGTTAGGAGGTTCCTCTCTCAGGAACCCTGACCACCGGTAGCTTGGACCCTGGGGTTCAGTGCCGCTGGGCTACTATACTTTATATATTTAAATGTTTTTTTTTTAGAAATATTTAAAAATGTAATATAATAAGTAAATTAAAATAAGGCAACTAAGGCCTATATTTAGAATACACAAATAATAAACTAATCCGTACAAAAGAAACTGTAACAAATTATAAAACTATTGCAAACGAAGTGATCCTTCCACGAAATCATCGATACATGTCACCCTTTGGCCGAAACTCTGCTTTGAGATAGGTCTCCAAATATTAGGTGAGAGCTTAAGAGTGCCTTTAGCTGCCGCGTACCGCGCGATAACAGCGCGGATGCAGCGCTGCCTTGTTATTTCATATCAACAAAATACGCGCGGCCGCAGTGAGGCCTTACTAACGTGAAGGCACCCTAAGTTGGATTTGCAGAAAATACCAGGGCTAAAACCAACCTTTAAGGCTCCGCCTTTGCACAGTATTTACTTACTAGTGCATAAAATGTTATATAAATGGTTGTACATATATAGCGGTACCTAAATATAAAAGAAAATTGCAATATCGTATTCTTACTTCCAAATTCGGTAATAAGGTTTTTTTTAATAGATCACTTTAAATTAAGCCTAAAAAATGTCGTGACTAATAACAAAGCAGACAGTAAATCCTTCCATCGTAAAATTCGGAACTAGTAAACGGTTACCTACTTAAAATCCTTTCAAACTTAGTTTGGTCTTCGTAAAATTATTATAAGTATTGTGATTTCTCTTAAATAAAATGGTTTTGATGTGTATTTACTCGTACAATTATCTTGGCGTAGAATCAGCCTTTTAATGTTCCCACTGCTCTGGGACTCCAACCTCCTCTCTAGTATAGTGAATGGGCTGTAATCCACCACGCGGGCCCGGTGCGGATTTTTTGACGTCACATGTCTGCAAGTTTTGGTTCTAGGACATGCTGGTTTCCTCACAATTGTTTCCCTTAACCGTTTTGAGAGAAATAAATTACACAAGTAATGCGCCTGGATGGGATTGAACCCGCAACCTACATATCGTAAAGTGAATGTACGGAACACCTAATCTAGTGCGTAGTAGACTTATTATTATTACTTTCATTTACTTAAACAAAACAATTTTGCTATATAACTGTAATTAATACAAATACATTCTACGTAACTAACAGATCTATGACCATGAAAAGACCCTCTGATGACGTTTATGGGCAGAAATGGGGTTGCTATAAATAATCAGCAATGGCTTCAATAAATTGTCTATTCAACTGTTTAAACGGTAATTAGTATTAAATGGAAACGAGACCTGATAACTAGGTCATTTATGTGTTTTGTTATTGTTAAATGCCGTCGGTACTTTTATTCAACCTGTTTGGGACCAGTAAGTAGGTACCATCGAAGACATTTCTTCCTGCCCACCGCTAAGTTCATTTTTGCTTGCAATCGAAACAAAAACTTCAAACGTTTGGTTTGGCGAGACGCCGCAGGGTTCAAGCGATTTTTTTAAAGGGATAATTATATTACCACGAAAAATATTTGGACGTTTATTGTAGTTAATGTGTATCTCATGGCTCTATTAATAATAATTGCAGGAACACTAAAATAATATTTTTATCAAAATTAACTACCTATGAAAAAGATTGTTTTTTTTTTGTTAATAAAAAAGAAAAGAAAGTAAATAATAAAATTGCTAGATACGCCTTAATCATGCCAAGTCAGTTCACTTTATTTTTAATTATACACATAACAACTGAGATGCACTCAAGCGAGCCCATAACCAAGTTTTTAAAGAAAATTCAATTAAAATAGATATTTTGGAGAATAAGAGGCGTTTACAAATTAAGTACTCTGACGTTTTACAAGTGCCCATGTGTGTACAACATATACAACAAAACTTAAAGTTAAGTACATTTGTTAAATATTACACTTACACATCTATTTAAAGGAAAAAATACTACATTTTCAATGTGTTATCAAAATTGTATTAACAATGCGGAGAATAAATACGCTCTCGTTATTGTAATATGGTTTCTAGTTACATAGCTCAGGATCCGGAGACCTTCATTTGTATAATGTAAGAAAGTTTTATTATTTGTTATTATTATAATCTAAGGTCCGGATAAAGGGACATTTGGGGCACTCCAGAAAATGGGACATGGTTAGGAAAATTTTCGAACCCCTGACACATACTTACCGCCAAAATTGCGCCGAAGCCTTCACTATGCTACTACAATATTACTACACTGAGAGTTATTGAAGTGTAATGGAACGGTCGCCTATGATCTAGGCTATTTATAGAGCACCCTGCCTTCCCCTAGTCGCAAGGGTTTCGTTTAGGAGGTCATCCGACACCGGGTTTGGTCACAAGATTGACCTTGGGCCGGTAGTTGTTAGTTATCCAACAAAATACTTGAACCACCTGATTAGATTTTAAGGTATTTTGTGAATTTAGTCGACGTTAAAGCTATTGATATAAATGCTGTATAAGAGGTAATAATAAATAAATGCATATTATTTGAAGAATTAAAAGATTAAACGAAAAAAAGTTTAAAAAAAAAATGGGAACACATTTTTTTAAGCGCAAAGACACTTATGTGCTGCCAATAGTCGGACAAATTTAAATATTGTATAAGGTGCTAAAAGTAAATCACATTTTTTTAAAGAAAATATTAAACGTGGAGGTACTCAAGCCAATTTAATCGATTTTTTAAGATATTGTTACATAATTAATAAACAAAATAAAAACTACATAATTTAACATATTTTTTTTTAGTTTATTGAGCCAATATTGTTTTATAAATTGACCATAAAATAGGCAATGGTACCTATAGAATAAGTTTACAATAAAAAACATGTTTTATTATAAGCTTTTATCGCGATTTTACTAATCAAGATCATTTCAAAAGGTACGTTACGGGGTTAACTTACTGCGCTCTGTAGTTTTTAGTTTATCCTGCTGCGCTGCAGGTTGGAAGTTCAAATCCTACACGATATAAATATCCTACACATATCCTACACGGTCTACAGATAAATGTTCCGGGTACAGATGTCTTATGCTTATACTTAAGGCATCTAACAGTGTAGTTTACCTGGTTTGTACTACACTAAAATTACTTCTGTACCATGAAAAGTATTCAGGATACTGAAGAAAAAAACGAAACAGAAATCTATTGGCCTGAGCGTGACGTTTTCGCTAGATGGCGCTGACGTGGATATTTTTAGTGTATGGAAGCATTATTAAATCAATGAAAAAGTATTTGTGTTATTTTTTTAACTTAGTTAAATTATTGCCTCTAAAACCACAAGATCCTTACTATTCACGTCTCTTACTATAGCTGCTTAAAATATAGTATTAGATTTAAACACTACAATTCATCTTAAGAAAACAGGGCCACACTCAAGCCCGTAGTTTAAAAAAAAACTTTCTTACCTTGAACTCTCACCTTAACCCGAAAAAAAAAAATCCTTTTTGTTAATTACTCAGCTATCTATCAAAGACGTGTCCAAATAAAGTTTTCCCGGATCTTTCCTTTTAAAGATGATTAATTATACACACTTTTCATAGCACTTATAACACCTTCCACCCATTGTAACACCTCAGTAATTTTAAGCTCTTAATGTACCAAATTGTATTTATGGTTTACCTACAATAAAGAGTATATTTATCTACCGTAATACTGGGTCAATAGATACAACATTTTATTGTTGTATCACTTTATTTAAAAAAAAATTGCAGCATTTCAATATCTTTATAAATTTAATATTGATATCAAAAATGCTTTAAAAATACTAAAAATATGAAATCAAAGTAATAATCCTAAAAAAAAATATTGTTTCTATTCACCCTATCAGTTTCTATTCACCCCATTTTACCCGGTATCTTGTCCCAGAAATAGTTTAACCTAAATTTTGAGCTTTTAACGTAATTTTTATTGGAATGACGATTCACACGTTACAAATGAAACTCAGGCCAATGGCTTCGCAGCAAATACACTTTTAACAATTTCTGACATTCATCTTTTTTGTCATTTCAGTCTAAAGATGTCCACTTTTGGACACAGGCCTTTTCCATGTATTGCCACAACGACAGGTTCTGTGCGTCTTGCATCCATTGGATTCCAGTGACTGTCATCAGGTCATCGGCCCGCATTGAGGGAAGCCTACCAACACTGCGTCTTCCCATATGTGGTCCAGAACCTTTGTGACATTAATTTTGCTACCATTCTGAATTTTCAATAACTGGGCCACATAAATTCTAAGTGTTATTGTAGGAAACCTCCTCGAATCCATTTGTCATTGTTGCCATAATAAACAAGAAAAACCATATTATACCATTTTTTTTAAATTGATATATACTAATGTTTGACTGCGATCCCACCTGATGGTAAGCAGTAATCCATTCGTTGGTGGTGAGACCTATTCTGTATTCACTGTAGCCTTGAAGACACCTAAATTATACTGAAATGGGAAGACGGCAGCAGTCAAATTATTCCAGTCCTTAGATGTATGCGGTATAAACGACCATGGAGGTTACAAACAACGTAAGGGTGAAGGGTTTAAAGGACAATATTCATACTTATAATAGGTACTTACCCATATCGTCGATGAGGGGTGCCATTCTCAGCGTGACGCCGACCAACAGAAGACAGAGGAAGAGTAGCAAACACGCCGTCACCATGATTGTGTAGCGAGCACGGCGGGGCAGCTCGTCGGGGTCCAACACCTGTGCAGATAAAACGAACATTTATGACAAACACGAAGTTTTTTTTTTCGAGCAATCACGCAAATTATTCTTACTCTGCTGTATAAATATATTGCGGAATTGCTCGAAAAAATTCAAAGAACCATTTACCTTTCGAATTAATTAAAAGACCAGATATGAGAACGCCCGCGTTCGCTTGGGCTAGAATTTAACAGAATGTAGGTGGGTTTTAGTAAAAAAAAGATGATTTGATAAAGTCTCACCCTAAAAAAGGACATAAACAGTTGCTCGGTATATGTAGCTAACGCTGTAAGTACCTATAAATATTTTCAATAAGTAGGTTGTAAGCTGATTCCTGGTTAAATTATTATACCTATTTAATGATCAGAGTTACTAAAATATTGGGCTAAATCTAATGATGCTTTCTGAAGCCATCGGGTCCGAGAGCGCATTGAGTTGTGCAGAATATCAGCAAACAGCTAGTCGACTCTTCGCGTGACCAGAGTACTGGGTATTTCTTTAGCCAACAAATCAGCATTGGTATTCAACGTGCTAACTGTTGGGATGTCTTGTGTATGTGACTTTACATGTTTGTCAACGTGAAAAATGCTGCCAGTATTGAGCACGTAGGTGCTATCTAGAAGAATCTAGAAACAAAGATGAGCTTAGAATAAGTTACAGCAGCATTTCACTTTTCTTCGTGTCTAAGTCAAGTAACGCCATCTATCTTAATGTTGTGAAACCTGTTTTGCCTTATTTCATTTAACGCCATCTAGTGGGTGGTTAGTTCAACAATTTTAGCGAATTGAAATTGTAATAAGTCGCTAAAATTGTTGAACTAACCACCCACTAGATGGCATCATGTACCATGTACATGGATATCAAGTACCTATGTCTACAAGACAAGTACCTACTAAACTGTAGTAAAATAACTTAATGATGGCAAACTAGATGGCGTTGTGATGCAGACAGAGCGTTGTTACTGGATGTTGTTTCGTTTCGTCGTGGATAACTTGAACAAAACTTTTGTTGTCTGAAAGGCGGGAAAGCAATTTGTCAACGACAACAATAGCAACGATTATTGTTGTTAGTTCGAACATGTTTCTCTCTTTTGTGTCTATTGCTAGTTTATGACATGAGAAGGAATGTCTCCCTTAGTGGATAGATACTTACTTACCTTGCTACTTATATGTATTTCTACACATACGTACAAGTTGTAATTATTGTTTTCAAAAAGTTCTGGAAGGCAAGGTAACGAAAGAACTTATGTATTAGTAAGTAAAAGTCTGATACGCCCTCTTGCTAGGACTCGCGAACGAAAGGTTCCAAGAAACGGCAAAAAGTATGATTGCATATCGTCGTTGCAACTTTAAGACCTCTTATGTGTAAAATTCAACTTTGTGAGAGAACCGATAAAAACCGCCTACTGAAAAAAATACAACCAACCAAAAGTATAGGTATTAGCTAAATAATTCCTTGCTTTTAATTTTGCTATTGTGTGTTGCACGTAATAGTAGTACGATAGTAAAAAAAACAGTTTTCATTGACAATTAGTTTAAATATAAAATTAATATTTTATTAGGAAGCACATAGTTGATTATGAAATTGTTTAATAAATAACGATTAAATCATCGTATACACATGAGAGTTTTTGCATTCGATAGGGCTTCAAGATGTTAAAAAAGCTGGCGAAAAAAGTGATTTTGCCAAAAGTGACACATAAGAGGTCTTAAAGTCGCAACGACAATATCATACTTTGTTTTTTAAAACCTTTCCTTTGCCCTTTTAATAATTATTTTATTCTATTTTTAGTACCTATTTGTGGTTACCGAAATACGTGATCTATGAAAATTTCATCTGTATATCACAATTCATGAGATACAGCCAGACGAATGGACAGCGGAAACTTAGTAATAGCATCCCGTTTTACCCTTTGGGTTCCGTACCCTAAAACCCTCATAATGTCCGCCTAACCGTGACTTACATGTATAACTTTAGCCTGTTCGTCGATGGCTGAGACGAGCAGCGTGCGGTGTTTCTTCGGCTTCTGCCCGTGCACATGGTGGTGGCGTCGGCGTCTACGCCGGCGGCGCTCCAGTTCCAACTGCTCGGGGATCTCCATTTCTCTGGTGAACAAATTATAAACGTATTAACAACATTTGTGAGAAATCACACACTATAATAGGTTTCTCTATTTCGTAGGGTCTTTTCATTTCTCTTTGAGTGACTGTAAACCTTCTGATGAGAACTTCAAACACCACTTTCGTCTTGAGAAGACACTGAGATAAGTAAGAGAGTAAGCGTCTTCTCATCCAACAGGCCGACACTTACTGCGCAGCTTCCCAGCTTTTCAGGTTCAACGATTGACTTCTTTCTCACTCTTTTCACCAATGCCTTAAACTTAAATTGACTAATAAAACTACGTTGCTTGCTACCGATAAGCGATGATATATCTACGTTTTTGCATCAATTTCAAGACATGCTTACCTTCGCCGGGTCTGCAGTTTAAGTTTCTTACGCTTATGCCTCGCGATCTCATGCTCGCACCAGTGCGATGGTAGCTCTTCGCCCGGGCTGCCGATGATCGAAGCTTCCTCTGCAATTATAACAAAATAGAAATTGTTTTAAATAGATAAATGAACCAAAAAAACCAGTAGTTTGGATTTTTGAGGTGGGAAATCATCGATAGCTTCTCCTACTAGCATTCTAAAAACTTCCCACGGCCCTAGCAAGTATCAGTCCTGCTAAAATGACCCTAACAACCCAAACATTTTATTTAGATTTTTTTATTACGTTTTTTTTTAGTATTTGTTGTTATAGCGTCAACAGCAATACATCATATGTGATTTCAACTATATAGCTACGGTTCATGAGATACAGCTTGATGATAAACAGGCAGACGGATGGACAGTGGAATCTTAGTAATAGGGACCGTTTTACTTTTTGGCTACAGAACCCTATAAACAGAAATAAATAAAGGTACCGTTCGCGTCCATCTCGTTCCTTTAATTATTTTATTTGATCTTGTAATATTATGTTCTTCTGAGTACGATATAAGGTTGAGTTGATGGATTGAACTGAACTACAAGATGGATTCCTAGAGCGAGTGATCAATTGTAAATGGCACAGTTCCGTAAAGGCCTATGTCCAACAGCGGAAAATTATAACACTATCGCACTCAACAATGATGATTAATTGAGATGAAAGAAAAGCAAATTATTTTATGTGCATATCAAAATTATTTGAAGGATTTAGTATTTTATTTTACACTTTACAATTAACCAGTCAATATATGTACCAAATCTAGTATTCTTTATTGAATTTTATATTTTGTAAAAATAAAGGAAAATTGTATTTTTGTAAATTGAACCAAGTTAATGGTGACTTCGATACGTGCATTGGGTTGAGGTCTAGCGGTTGGGCAGGTCAGGGCAGAACGTTGATACGCGATTTACGACTCTTAACGTGTGTAAACATCACGGAGATAAACATGCTTTGTTGTGCTTAGCTGAAGGAATCATCCAACCGACCTAGCAAAGGGAAACAATCATTTCCGCTTAGGAACAACATTGAGATTACAGCATTGAGGTTTTTATTTTATTAATTGAGGGATAACGAACAGCTGTACTATAAAACTTACACAGAAATAACACTTATTGACCCGGATCCAAATTAAATATGTTCATCCACCGATCTAAATAACGGCCCATATCATTATTGTTCCCCCACCATATGGTTGAACTTGTTGACAAAGTCTCACGCGTGCTTGAATTTGGAGGACCTCCGGATGTCAACATACTTGACGTCCGGAGTTCCTCCAAATTCAAGTGTGTCTTGTATCCGGCCTCATATCGACACGAGATTACTATACATAACGCTAGTCTACCTCTCTATCTATAGAGATTGAGAGGAAGACTAGCGTTATGACCATAGGGTCGTGAGCTTATTGTAAACAGGTTCTATAGTTACAAAGTACATTGGTGGTACTCTCAGCAGTCTTCGAGAACACAAACCTATGTCGTTTGGATGATTTGATGGCTTATTAATGATGTCTTCAAATCCAAACATAGCGCCCATGCAATCAATCTTTATGTAAATATCTTCAATCTTTATGTCTATGTTTCAAAAATAAACATTCTGATTTTGATAGAAGAACTTTTACTTTACGTTTATCAAGTAAACGACCCAACGTAATGAAAAAAAATAAGAGCAAAGTTTCTAACGTGTTGTGACATGTATATGGGTATAGTTTATAAGTATAAAACCATTGACACAATCTTGATAGTTTCTACATTGCAATTTAGATAGCATCTAAAGGGCTATAACCATAACTTACGCTGGGTTTTCAAACAACAACCATTAAGATAGTATTCCCGTAACGGCCTAGCTTTCTATCGCATCCTACACTTGGTTTATCGACGATATGAGCATTCAGTGCAATAAAACTACTGATTAGATGGCATAAGCTTAGCTTCTTGGAGAATTGAGATAGCATTTTTGAATAAAAAAGTATAATTTATAAATATACTAGCGACCCGCCCCAGCTTCGTACGGGTTCAAGAGTGATATGAAATATTTTATGCATGTGTTATACATATAAACCTTCCCCTTAAAATTCTCTATCTATTAAAAGAACCGCATTAAAATCCGTTGCGTAGTTTTAAAGATCTAAGCACACATTGGGTACAGACAGCGAGAAACGAATTTGTTTTATACGATGTAATAATAATATAGAAGTTGTATTAACTTCTATATTATTATATTTTAATCAGTAAGATTTTATATATTTATTACTGAATTAAGTAGAATATTTCAAATTATTTTACAACCATAATTAACCTAAAGTATTAAATTGAAAGTAATGTGTAAAGCCTTCGATAAAATCAATCATAACTACTTATTACATTATTTATTACTTAACATGTCTGAGCATATTTGCTTAAAAGCATGGTAGTAGCTTTATTACTTTAGCAAAAACTCATTAACCTATATCATTGTTAGTAAAAACATAATGAGTCATATTATTTTGACACGGGTTACTTCAGGGGTCTAATATAGGGCCAAACTTTTTCATCAACTTTTACGCCACTTCATACTATTTATTATGGAAATCATGCTAACTTTTCTTCTACGTCTCCTATTTTATGGCTTTCAGAGAAATGTCCATGTGTCCACGTGGGTAAATTTATTTTACCCTGCTAAATTTTTTTATTAGCAACTTCGATCATCAATGTACTACATCAAGGATTAAGAATAAAATTATAACGCATAAGAGCCAAAACCAAAAAATATTACATTTGAAATTCAATTATCATCATTAAAACTGTTCAAAAATATTTGTTGAAAAATGATACCAATGTTGTAAACAAGAAGGGTTTAATATACAAAATTAACAATGGCGTTTATTCTATTTTCAAATTAGAGCGATGCCATATCTCAACGCCTACCATTGGACCAAACTGACATCAAATATCACAGAATTATTTGTGATGATATTTTTCAGCCCTTGTGATGATATTTGTTTTCGAAACAGATATCGGTAATCTAGTACATTGATGATATCGAAGATTAGCAATGTGTCCTTTATTGGCGCCTGACATAAAATGTATAACTGATCAAATACGGGTTAACTAATCACGCAGACGTGTGATATTCCGTAGGAGGCTGACTTCCTACGGAATATCAACTACATAAGTTAACTGGTCTACTGACCATTATATCTTATAGAAAATGTGTAACGTGTAATTTTATTACCACGTCCAAGTCAGTTGAATCGTTTATCTGACACTTATCGAGTTTTAATGGACTTGGCGCTATTTCAATGGTTGCCATTCTTATGTATGATCTCTGGAAAAAGTATGCTTGAAACGCCTTGGCCTAGAGTTGAGTCTTTTAGCCTTGAGTCCTTTAACCTTGAGTCCTTTAGCCTTGAGTCCTTTAACCTTGAGTCCTTTAGCCTTGAGTCCTTTAACCTTGAGTCCTTTAGCCTTGAGTCCTTTAACCTTGAGTCCTTTAGCCTTGAGTCCTTTAACCTTGAGTCCTTTAGCCTTGAGTCCTTTAACCTTGAGTCCTTTAGCCTTGAGTCCTTTAACCTTGAGTCCTTTAGCCTTGAGTCCTTTAACCTTGAGTCCTTTAGCCTTGAGTCCTTTAACCTTGAGTCCTTTAGCCTTGAGTCCTTTAACCTTGAGTCCTTTAGCCTTGAGTCCTTTAAACTTGAGTCCTTTAGCCTTGAGTCCTTTAACCTTGAGTCCTTTAGCCTTGAGTCCTTTAACCTTGAGTCCTTTAGCCTTGAGTCCTTTAAACTTGAGTCCTTTAGCCTTGAGTCATTTAGCTTTGAGTCCTTTAACCTTGAATCCTTTAGCCTTGAATCCTATAACCTTGAGTCCTTTAGCCTTGAGTCATTTAGCATTGAGTCTTAGAAAAAATAGTCTACTGACCGTCGGGCGCGGGATCTCGCAGCAGTAGCAGCAGAGGATGGCGCGCGCGCCGCCTCGACTGCTCGGCGTGCAGTGCGCGCGCCTTGCGCTCCACCAGCGCGACCAGCACCGCCTCTAACCGCGCCGCGCCACTCTCCTCCGTCCATACTGCTTTGTCGACCGTCTGGAAGCATGACGTCACCACATTACAGACATATCAAAGGGTTATAATCAGTAGGTAAAAAGATAATTTAGACGGTGGGTAGCTGTATCTTAGCCTTTTATTAACCTTTTGAATACCGTAATTAGAGACTTAATAGAAAGACAAGGAGTGCGTACGCCGACGGTTGCTTGGGGCTCAAGAGTTTAAAGCCTGAAACTTTCAAAAAAATCCTTCGCATTTCAAGAGCTTGGTAACTCTTCCAAATAATCCCGCAGCCGGCTGATTTCAGAAAATGAGTTTAATAACGAAAATGGTGACTCAAATCTTACTGGATATAACGTTGCAAAGACCGGCCGTTCTAACTTGACGAGTTAGGACCGCCGTACAACTTGACTCTTGTGCACTCGCAAAAAAATAATGGTTTTTAAAAATACTTACCATTAGCTGTTGTCATTGCTGATAACAACTGTTATTAGCACATTTTTAAACCTTTATTTTTTTACGAGTGCACAAGAGCTTAACTTGGCTGAGCCTAACTTCAGGCTCACCAAGTAAACGGCCGTACTGTACTCTTCACCGAAAGAATACTAATCATTGTCAAGTTACCAGCAATACTTAAATATTCCATGATGCCAGATACATATCTACATATACCTATATGTGGCAACATACCTACATATATAGATTCCAACCATATTGCGGAAACAAAGCTATGCATTTTTTGTTTCCAATGTACACTGGGCTTAACAAAAACATTTTACTTTTCGACCTTTGTAACCAAATTCTTAACCAACGCTGAATAAAACAAAGACACAAAACGTTATTTGAACGTATTTGAATGCCATATATTCAAGGTTTTAAATGATACAACACACGCTAGGGAACGTACTGTAATATTTATACCTACTCGATTCCGGAGGAAATCGACTTTTCCGTTTTTCTTTTTCGAGGGAGAGAACCGTAGGAATTGTGTATAATACAGCCCCTCTAAATATATAATAGCTTCTTTGAAATAAAGATTTTCTTTTAGGTACAAGTCTTTGAATAGAAAAGTCAAAGGTTTAGGTAGATTACATGCAATTATACCACATACTACTTTGTATTTTACTGAATATATAAATTATTTAGTTGAGAAGCGTTGAGTAGTTTCCAATATTTCAACATTTTGACAGCTGTCTCTGCTACCAGTTATAATCCATTACATTAGTAGTAGTGTGATTGATTGCCAAATATCACGGTATTTCCCACTTACATAATTATGTGAAGTTTTGATATGTAGACATATATCTTATGAGCCGTCGACATTGTCACTGTAACTTTGTTGGTATTGATTACGTGTTATTTTAAATGCTCCCACAGCTGGGACTCAGGCCTCCTATCTAGGAGAAGGAAGAAAGAGAGTTCCTTCTCCAAGCTCAAGCAGTGGGAACATTAAAAAAGCCTGATGATGATGATAATATTTTAAATAAATTTAAATAAAAAATAATAACGGTATTTTTTTAATAACAACCGATGGACAGCAATAGTGCATCTGTAATTCAATAGTCAAGGTAAAAAGTCTGATGCAGTGTATTAAATTTGAATGCTACACAAAATTTGTTTTTTTTTTTTGGAGTTTGCCAGCGAGTGAATGAATGTGTGAATGTGTACTGATTGCAGAGTCCCTAAGCGCGAGTTTAGGAAGTGCACGTCAGCTTGTATTGTCTTGGGAATTAGGGCTACATCCACAGATATTTTGTAGCATATGAAATTAGAGACATTGTTGCTAAGTGACTGTGACTACCAATAACGCGGTAGAGGACTTCTGAGTCTAGAATCATCAGGCCGACCAGTGTAATCGTGTTCTATTCGGCAGGGTCGTGTGTTTATCCCCATTCGTGACAGACGAGTTGATGAGAATGAATTTTTAATCGTGGATGTGCGAGCCTGTCAGAAAAGGTATATTCGACATAGGCGGCTAGCCACCTTGCGGACGGCGAGCAATGATTAGCTCGCCGTTCGATTGTTTGGTAACAGTTCGGACCAAGCTCAAGTAGTCGACGGCGCGCTCTGTTCACGTGCGTCTTATGTAGTTGTCAGCAAAACCGTAGGGAATCTGCAAAAGGGTCGAAGGCCTCAGTGTGAAAGGCAAAGAAGGAACAGTGTGGGGTGTTTAGTCAGTAAGAGACTGACACGGTTTCCCGCTCCGCCCAAGAGCAGGATTAATCAATGAATGATTTTTGCCCACTATAAAAATAATTAAAAAAGTTAAAGTGGTATACTAACATCGGTCGACGGCTGTCGCATGGTGAGCGCGCGGCCGACCCTTGTGGCCGATCATCGCCTCACACGCGACGCTACCGAGCGCCTCTCCGCACCTGCAACCAATCACAACCGATTTATATTAACTACTCATTACAAATTATGTTGTACTAGCGATCCGCGCCAGCTTCGCACGGATGCAATCATCATCATCCTTTTAATTTCCCACTGCAGGGACACAGGCCTCCTCTCTCTAAGAGAGTGAATGGGCCATAATCCACCACGCGGGCCCAGTGCGAATTGGTGGATGTCACATGTCTTCGAATTTTTGGTTTTGAGAGCAGTGGTGATGAAATAAATTACACAAAGTAATGCGCCTGGCTGGGTTTAAACCCGTGACCTACGACTCGTAAGTCGGGGCCGTTACCACTCGAAATCAAAATCAAAATCAAAAAGGTTTTTATTTCATATAGGCCTACAAGGGCACTTATAAAACGTCAGAAGCTAGTGCACCGTTCCAAATTGGTCGTTTCCTATGGAGAAGAACCGGCAAGAAACTCCATGGTTACTCTTTTAAAAAAAATGATTTCTTACAATATTTCTTATATAATTATGTAAGAACAGTGTAGACCAGTCAATATTGCACTTAAAAGCACAATAAAAATAATCATAATAATAAAAAATAAAAGGTGAATCGTAATAGGATTTACTAAGTCTACAGTGTTCTTACTTTACAACGTGAATTGTAAAAAAATATTATATAAAAAAAAAAAAATGTATGAGAAAAAAAAAATACATCAATCACTACAACAGTTACACTGCGGGATGCTAACACAATAAATTATTATTTAATTAAAATTGTTTTTGGTCTTAATAATATAAATATTTCAGAAGCAATGTGTCAAGAAAAAAAATGTGTATATGGAAACAAAGATGGAGCAGTTAACAGACACAATTACACAATATGAATGAGTTACCAGGGAGCCACATGTGCAGGAGCAGTCATTGCCAAACAAGCTTGTCTTCTACATAATCCTTAACCTTATAATATGCACCACTCGGCCACCACTACCCCTAATACGGATACGGATGCAATACTGATATTAAATACATTATGCATGTATTATACACATAAACCTTCGTTTTGAATCACTCTATATATTTAAAAAAACCGCATCAAAATCCGTTGCGTACTTTTAAAGATCTAAGCATACATAGGGACCTGACAACTTTGTTTTATACTATGTAATGATGATTATGTTGTACTAGCGACCCGCCCTAGCTTTGCACTTATGCAATGCTGATATTAAATACATTATGGATGTATTATACATATAAACCTTCCTCTTGAATCAGTCTGCCTTATAAAAGAAAAACGCATCAAAATCCGTTGCGCAATTTTTAAGATCTAAGCATACATAGGGACAGACGGCGGAAATCGGCTCTGCTTTATATTTATACCAGCGACCCGCCCCAGCTTTGCTCGGGGACTGATATTGAATATATTTATGCGTGTAATATGCACATCCTTCTTCTTGAATCACTCTATTTATTAATAAAAATAGCGTAGTTTTAAAGATTTAAGCATACATAGGGACAAGCGACTTTGTTTTATACTATGTAATGACTATGTAGTGATGATAGGGACACACTGCAGGTAGGACGAAGTCGATGGGTTCGAAATATACTATAGTTTCGTTCTATCAGTTATCTATTTTGTTGTTTATGTGTATAAACTCGAGCTTGCTTGCGATGCCACCCTGATGGTAATCAACAGATGCAACCAAGGCACACTGGTTTAGAGGCTATTAATTCTAGCCTTGTAGACACTGATTGAAGTCTATTGATTACATTTCTGAGTATTGGAATTGCATAATTTAATTTAATTTTTATTTTTGCCCAGCCTGTTCCATCATTGGACCACTAGATGTACGGCGATTCGCCACTTGTACCTGATTGAGACCACACTCATACGAACAAACAGTCACGGAAACACATTCGTTGTATTATGAAACGATGACATTACCTCCTGTCGTTTGTTTTTTCTATTTTTTATGGAGGGCAAAAATTATCCAATAACGAATCCCGCTCTTGGGAGGACTGGGAAACAGTGTCAGACTCTTACTGACTAAACACCCCACCCCGTTCCTTTTTAGCCTTTCGCATTGGGGTCAAGCCTTCTTTTCAGAAATAAATCCTGGGCCCCAGTAGGCTTTTACCCTTTCCCTCCAGTCGTCTGTATTTCCTCATAGTCTAGAACCTATAGTTACTTTTCAGCAAGAGTTCTCCACGACAGTGGTTGGCAAACCACAACATCGCATAGCATCAGGTGAGATGGTGGTCAAGAAATATAATTGTAAAAAAAAATCGTAGTCAATTTCGTTTGTGGAAGGGAAACTTTGGAACATAGAACAAAAAACAACTGAAGAACATATTTCAGATCCCACGTAGAAGACAAAAAACAACTGAAGATAATATTTAAGGTCCTACAAAGAAGACAAAAAACCACTGAAGGGTTAGGAGGGCTATAACGGTTTTAGTCAATAAACGTACGCCACGCCCTCTCGTTCTACATTAGAGCTAAAAAAGTCTTTGAATAATTCCTCTCTTCAAAAAAATATCGGTACAGCCACCATCAGATTCATCAGAAGCAACGGCCTTTAGAGAGTGACGAATATTTTCGTTTAAAATTATTATATCTCGTTCGCTTTTTTACCAATTTTGATATTGTGCACACAGCTAATACTCTATTTATGTATCGATAAATTGTTTCGATAACAAATATTATTTTCATGCTTACATTTCTTATTGACGATCTCTATCTACAGGTATATGATTAATTGCCAGGAAAGAAACATTTGACTTGCGGGAAATAACGCATTTTTCAGACTAGCAAATAATAAAGTTTTTGTAAGGAAAATATGCGCCACGTCCGCGCAACCTAACGATCAGCATAATGCCGTACACATGGCGTAACAAGTCCATTGCGCTGGTTTTCAACATGCCGGTTTTTTTTTATGGTAGGTAAAAATCATCCAATGACGAATCCCGCCCTTGGGTGGAGCGGGAAACAGTGTCAGACTCTTATTGACTAAACAACCTACCCCGTTCCTACATCGCCATCTATACCAGGGCTAGAGCCTTCCTTTCAGACACGAACCCTTGGCCCCAGTTGATGTTTTCGACACCAAAGCAACAGAGCTTGAAGAAAAGAAACAAAACTTTCAACGTGATGATGCATTAAAAAAAATATTATTATTCTTAAAATTAAATATTCCATTCATGACTAAAGTTATTGTCATTCTGCAGCTAAATGTTCTTATACAAAAAACGCTAATATGTTCAGCTATACATATCTGTTTTTCACGACAGATATATACAGTTTACCTATTACAGAGTATAAAGGTAGAAAGGTACATTAGGGCCCACGTCTGCCACGTACGCCTGTCAGATTTTTTTTATGGTGGGAAAAATCATCAAATGACGAAACCTGCCCTTGGGTGAGCGGGCACCAGTGTCAGACTTCTACTGACTCACCGACCCACCGATGCTTCCTGCCTTAGTTTCACAGCCCAGGTGTTCCGCTTTCGCATCAACCTTTGGCCCCAGAAGGCGTCGACCCTGCTGGGCCCCTACAGTTGGCTGACACACCTGACTAGATAAGTAATACATTTTATATAGCAACTAGACTTGTAAAGCTACATTAGACGCACGCCACGCGAAACGACGCTAAGTACAATACAGGCATTGTAAAAAAAAAAACAATTTTTAAGCTAATACTGTGTACAGGTATTGAAGAAAGAAACAATTCTAATTTGGATGCCATTAATTACATTACGTGGAGGCATTCTACGACTTTTAATGAGAGAAGAAAACGCCGAAATTCTTACGACAAGATTAAATTGAAATGCTTTGTAAAGTAAATGGCTGCCGTGACTCCGTGAGGGATTTGGAAAAGAAAAAAACAAAATGCCGTTGCGATTTTGTTGAGAAAAATTTTTATTCGGTAGGTAGAAAAATGTTTATATTACTGTTACAGATATCTGGCATATCATTTCAGATAGGTTGGCCTGGCCAAGTGTGAGACGGTTTAAAAGGCTTTTTTGGCCTTATTAACCTCATGAACACCTGTTTTACACTTAGACAAGTAATTTATGTGAAATGTTAATTTTAATTTATAGTCTTATAAGCAATATTATTTTAGTTATGTCAGCACATTTTTAACCTGAAACACAGGTTTGCACCTACTTCAGGTTTGTAAGTATATACTGGAATTTGTTTTTAGATTATAAGATTTATTTTGTAATTTGCCGTTTTACAGTAAATAAAAAATATTATTATTTATTATTATTATGAAATTCGTAGATTTATGTACGTATGCACAAAACCTATTTAGAAACACATTCTTTGTGAGTATATTTGTTTTTTAATCCTAGACTACGATTTGACCACTTAAAATGTCAAACTCCAGAAAATTGGGAACATATTTCTAGAGTATGACATTCTGAGTTGTCAAATCGTGGTCCAGAATTAAAAAACGAGCTTTAGTTACGATCAATAAGATTAACATTGTCAAATTTTGTATGAGTATTAACATTTATGACATTTAAGAATTACGTGTGTGACTATTGATAAATAAATGACCTTTTTGATGGTTAGGTAATTATGAACCACTTGTCGTAAACTTATTTTTTGAATAGCAGCTTTTATGATAAATTGGAAATGTTACTATCTATTCTACCTATTTTATTGCTCGTGAGTGTACAGCTAAGGTGAGCTAATGAGTGTGTGAACGATGAGTGTGTGAGTTTGCGTTCCCTGACAGTTAAAACCGGTAACCTTAAAGACCTAGGCTAACGTGCTAAATCGTCATTGCCAACCACATCATCATAACAGATATGACAGTGATCAAGCGCGAGCGTATCAATATTAATTAAATAAATGTTATTGTTTTTTTTTATTTTCTTTCAAATAAAAAGATAAAATTAACATCAGTTCACGTAATTCAAAATTACCACCGAAAACCCAACATGTGTATAGAACCCGTCTAGTTTGTATAAATTAGTAAACTAAATTAGTAACTTTGAGCTATTTCGCACTGTTAAATCGTAGTTGAAAGATTCTGAGACATTTTTGACGGACGGGAAACTACGGAACCCTAGACTGAGCACCCCGACACGATGTTGGCCAGTTTTGAACCCTATACTGAGCGTTGCCTGACACACTCTTGGCCAGGTTTTTTTTTAATAATATGAATTTAAATATCTCGTAAAGTTTCGAACACATGTTACCTACAGCTTTCCACCCCCTCCTTTTTGTAACAGAACCAGGATATAATACTACTTGGTCCGGCACTGTACGTGACGCTTTTATCCGGATCGTATTCATACAAAAAGCTAACATATGTAGTACATTCTGTTCGATCACTAGTACGGATATCGCGTAACGGCCACTGCTCGAGGTACAATAACCTTTTTATGTGGACGAGAGGTCTCGAATCGGAACTATTTTATGTAGTATTTATTGGGTACGAGTATCGTTAAACGTGGTATCACTGTATCGCCCTGATACTATGAAGTGCCAATGGCATCATGATTTTGTTGTCAAAAAGGGACAGTGCCATTCTTGTATAACTCTGTCTCACTTTCGTATTGGAATTAAGTAGATTGAGACGGTGCAGCGGTGTATGTTCTCAGAAGTAATCGTGTGTATTGGCTTTAGATTGGTTCACTTTAGGAAGTTTGCAGATAGAAATTGGATTGTAGTGTAAGCTCTATTTAAACTTGACTTAACCGAGATTACATGAGTAAAACAACTCGCTTTAAAGACTTAAAGTTAAGTCCTCTTATACTCGTTTTGGCAGTGGTGGCCGAGTGGTAACGGCCCCGACTTACGAGTCGTAGGTCGCGGGTTCAAACCCAGCCAGGCGCAATACTTTGTGTAATTTATTTCATCACCACTGCTCTCAAATCGGTGAAGGAAAACATCGTGAGGAAACCGGCATGTTCTAGAACCAAAAATTCGAAGACATGTGACATCCACCAATCCGCACTGGGCCCGCGTGGTGGATTATGGCCCATTCCCACTCCTTGAGAGAGGAGGCCTGTGTCCCTGCAGTGGGAATATTAAAAGGCTGATGATGATGATGATACTCGTTTTCACTAACACTGGTCGGAACCCTGCTGTTGGATAAACGGCATGAGTTGGTAATCAAACTAGTGCAATAATATTTAGAAACATTTATTACGTAGAAAAAATAAGTATTAGTTTACTAAATACCAACCTCTTTTCAATACAAAAATAAGTTTAGTTATTTAATGTGTATGATTTCGAACTAAAACTTTATAATAACTTTATATAAAGAAATTATTTGTTTTGCAAGTCCGTTCGAATAATACGAAATTTTTTTTTGTACATAATTTTCACACAACGTTCGTCTAGTCCCAA
Organism: Mythimna loreyi; assembly: GCA_029852875.1. Classification (NCBI taxonomy): domain Eukaryota; kingdom Metazoa; phylum Arthropoda; class Insecta; order Lepidoptera; family Noctuidae; genus Mythimna; species Mythimna loreyi. The sequence continues at coordinate 14,247,900 of CM056787.1, forward strand.
GCTAAGCAGAACTCGGGTTATGAGTACTAGACACCTGATAAACATACTTATATATTTCTTCATACATTCATATTATCGATAAATTACACCCAGACGCAGAACAAATGATCGTGCTCATCACACAAACATTTGTCCTGGGTGGGAATCGTAATCGAACCCACGACCTCCGCCATAGCACTCAGGACCAGTAACTACTAAACCAAGAAGCTAGTCCATATTGTCTCATTTTGTAGTAAATTGGATGGAGTACGTAATACATTTTTTTTATTGATTATAGGTTCGCGCTTGACCGCTATCTCACCTGATGGTAAGCGACGATGCGGTGACGATGGAGCGTGCTTACCTAGAAGTAACCTATTCACTCTTGACTTAATCTTATTTATTTAGAGTGCACACCTACTACAATGTTGTCTTTTTTAACAAAGGTCGACTGGTAGAGAATGTCTTGTTGCATTACGTCCGCCTATGTACCACTACTGTACATGAAATTTTTTTTTTTAAATAAATAAACTTAAAGATTCCCGGATTGTAGCCATCAGAAAACACAGACTCCGGCTAAATACATACTTCTTCCCTGTTGTTACTAGACGCACGGATCTCGATAACGTGTGGATTACTATTGAGCGTTATTCAACCTTTGTCTGGCTTGATTGAAACCCTGTATCAGACGATGCCAGCTGCCTACACACGCGTAGGATACCGTGTGCCGTGTACCGCTTTGTTTCAATATTATTGTAAATGATTGCGGGATTCAGACATAATGAATACCATTTTCTAACCCAAACTCTGTATATTTTGACCTATTTTAATTGAAATTTCCCTTTTCAATTAATTGAATCTCTGAAGAATATTCTGCTAACTAACAAAGCTGTACTAATTATCGTGTCTATTTGAAACATAGTTTATTTAGTTTGAGAGTTTGGGTACTTGGACTATTATGTATCTTCTGCGTACTATGTAATGCAGACACTAAAAATATTATTATGTACCTACCGCAGATTTTCGAACTGTACGCAACGAATGTTACCGCATTATGTCCCAAACCGAAGCTCAGTGATACTGCGGTTATATCCAATATGCAAACACTAGGCCATCTCACCTGATGCCGCGGCACAAAACTCACGTGACTTTCATTTGCATGATAATTAGTTAGTGCCAATATTGTGCTAGGTTTATAAGGATTTTTACCTATATCCATACTAATATTTTAAATTAATGCGATAGTAATTCTGTCTGGCTGTTTGGATCGCAAAAACTTGAAATAATAGTCATAGTCATAGTTTTTTATTGGTAAGGGATTCTTACAAGTCATAAAGGTACAAACTGATACAATAATGTCAACAAAATTACAAATGAATCATAAACCGAATGTCAAATAATAAATACAAATAATTAAATACACATGTCAAACAAATAAAAATAATATATAAGAATACAAATAAATCAGGGGGTAATACAGGGGGTAGTTAAAGAAAAAGAAAACACCGACGAAAAATTCCACCACTGGGCTGTCCAGAATCATGTACTGGATCTATGGTATTCGTTTGCGTCAACATGTCAATGAAACCCTGTATAAAAGCACATACCTACCTATGCATATGAAATAATAAAAAAGAAAAAGTACTTTATATACCTATCTAACAAACACAAAGACATCCAAACATATAGCCATTTATATTAAGCAGGGTCAGAGAACAGTAGATACCAAAATAGAAGCAATAAATCTGAAATAGTCGTGAGTGCACTAGACGTCGCACGTTGTATAATTACGTTATAAATCTCGTTCTTGAGTTAAGATAGTACTTCAAGCCAGACACTCGGAGACAGTGGGAATGTCTTTGAGGACTCATCTTTTGTTCTGAGAATAATTTCTTTATTAAGGTGAAAACTACTAGACTAGTTGATAAAGTCGCGATAGGCACGCAAGTCAGACGCAACCTGTAGACCTTTAATTGGATTAAAGCGCACTGTCAGATTCATTCAATTTTAACATTTTTCTTCCGGCGACTCGGAGCACCCTTAAAAAGAAAAATGTTAAAATTAAATGAATCGAGCAACCAGGACCGTGGTCCTAGTTAATCGCGGTCCCAGTCGCCGGAATCCTCCACTACCAAGGCAAGGAAGAAACGGGGTAAGTTGTCTAGCCAGTAAGAGTCTGACACTGTTTCCCGTACTGCCCAAGGGTGGGATTCGTCATTGGATGATTTTTACCTACCATAAAAAAAACACTTATAGAAAATAAATTTACAATCATGAAATTTTACTTAAAGTGGCAATAATATGGCACGCATTACATTGACAACTCATCAGTAATTGTTTCTACACACCAGTACTCAACTGACGCAAACAAGATTTATAAAAACTGGCCAAGAGCTTGTCGGGTCATGCTCACTGTAGGATACCGTAGTTTCCTGTCCGTCACAAATTTCTCACAATGTAATAGAACCCTTAATTCAACTACGACTGCGAGGTAGCCCATGTATAAATCAGTAACCCGATTTCCCAAGAGATGGCGCTGTCTCCTGTGGTCATTTTGGATTGCGAGTGCTAAAAAAATTTTTTAAATTTACAAATAGCTGTAATCGTTTTACAAGCCGTTCCTAAACATACATTTATTACTTGTGTAGTGTGATTTTAAAATGAATACTTGTCATACTATTTACATTAATAGTAGTCAAGCAGCATCAAGAATATGGTTCAAAAGAGGACATAGTTCCAGATAAAGGCACCTTTTAACGTGAAACGCTGCGTTCTGCCAAGCACTTAATGCAATGCTTAACAAGAGAGCCCTTCAGGTGCCGTCAGGGCTCTTGGCCATTAGTCCATTAGCCGTTACTATTCTGTAGCTACAATTAGTGTAGTGTCCACAACATAAGTTTCAACAGTATCGTATGCCAAGTAGAGACGCTCCTCTATTTTCTTGTAATATTATTTTAATTATTAAGATCCATTGTTTTTTTGTTTATTATTTGGATCAAAAAGTGAAGTCAAAATTACTTATAGAAAGATTGTTTCACATTCCGAAAAGAAACAACGAGATGTTCCTACCACGCAGACACTTATGTTCACACAAATATTTAAAATGCTCAATTACTGCTTTAGGTCCGGTTTCTGAAAGGAAGGTCCGATCCTGGCTTGAAGGCTAAGAAAGAATTAGGTCGTTTAGTCAGTTTTCCGCTCCGCTCAAGGGCGGGATTCGTCATGAGATGATTTTTCCCTCCAAAAAAAAGACGATTAAGATTTTAAAGTTTACTTGTTGTTGTTGCATTAACCATAAAAGGAAAAAACGTAGCCATATTAACACTTTTTTTTGAGAAGGAAAATCATTGAATATTGTCTGCAGTGAAAGGGTCTGTCAGATTTTTACTGACTATAGGTAAGTTGCCTTGCCTCTCTTCAGTTACTCTTAAAAAAACTCTTTGGAACATTCTCGCAGTCCAACAGTAAAATATTGAATAAATTACATATAACATGCCCCAAAACCCTCTTTACTTCGTCCACGTGAATTTTAAAGTGTGTACATACCAGAAAATTTGTACCCAATGTAATGAGATGTTTCATGAATATGTCACGGCCATTATGCAAAAATTGAATTTAAAATCTGTACAACGAATATGCCATAGATCGATGAAATATTTTATTTCAGTGGTGATCTTTGATTTATTGTGATGTGAAAAACAGAATCGTATTTGTCGTAAACGTCATATTTGGCACCTCATAAGGAATCATTGTCCGCCTAAAGTGCCTTGTAAGTACATGGCTCAGTAATGTTAATTTTCTTTATTTAATTATTCTTAAGGTTGTTTCGTTCGTCGTGTTTAGATTTAATTGCATCGAACACTTCGAGTAAGCCACGCCTCCATTTTCTAACCACGTGTCTGAGTGAAAAGAAAACGTTGATCTTGATTGTATGAGAATGATATCTTTTTTTCTGAACAAGCTTTATTTAAACTTCATAGAAAATTACTTAAACTCTTAAAAAGAATTAAACCCGCCTTCGTAAGATAGAACTATACCTACATACCACTGTGTTATTCTTGAGTGCACTGAAACCCAACAGATGTCAACTGCATAAACTTTTAATAATGGCAATTACTGTTGGCAAACTTCTTGGTAAAAGAAACCAGACGAGGGTGAAATCACTAGAACTTTCGCCTGGCACAAGACTGTGTGGGGTTTATTTAACATTATTATATACTACTAGCTTTTGTCAGCGGCTTCGCCCGCGTACATAAAATATAGCCTATGTCACTCAGGAGTAACGCAGCTTTCTATTGTTGCTAAATTTTTTCCAATCGGACCAGTAGTTCCAGAGATTACCCCCTACAAACAAAAAAACAAAAAAATAAAAAAACAAACTTTACCTCTTTATTATATTATTATAATTATAATTATAATTATAATTATATATAAGTGTAGATAGATACTATTTAATATCACATCATGTACTAGTTTAAATACTACTGCAAATTGCAAAAAAAAAACATCTATAATTTAAATTAACCTTTTGAATATCGTAATTAGAGACATAATAGAAAGAAAATAGGTTTGCGAACGCTGGCGTTCTTCGACTTAAGGCTCAAGAGTTTAACAAACAGTAAAGACAATTTAAAATATGGCATCAAAAAAAAAATCCTCCACAACCACAACGCTATCGACTGCTGCCCAAAAGACTGATGGCACTGCCAAGGCAGAGTTGGTTTCCAAGTCAATTTAACTTCAAACGTTCGATAATAATAGAGTAAAAACAAATGAAGAAAAGTCCATTTTAATGTCAAAGATATCATTCCAACAAAACAGAAAACAGTACAACATATCGATCGTCCATGACGTAGGTAGGTTGATTTCAC